>CAWUFW010000001.1:7021250-8450000 GCA_963921515.1 Calotriton arnoldi | reverse complement strand
ACACCTCTCTGCAACGCAGCTCTGTGGCGCTTTTTGGAGGTACATGGTGGGCTAGTTGGACTCCAGGGACCCTCAGGATTCAAGGAGACTTAATCCCCCAACTTAAAACGCGCCACGGGCGCGTTTGCACAGTGGTGAAGGATGGGGGCGGGGCTTCAGGTGACATGTGTGCAAACAGGCCCCATGGCGCGTTTTAAGATGGGGAATTAAATCCCCTTCAATCCTGAGGGTCCCTGGGGGCCAACTAGCCCACCAGGTACCTCCAGTAAGTGCCACGGAGCTGCGTTGCAGAGTGTTGTAAAAAGGGGCGTGGCCTCTGAACACCTCTCTGCAACGCAACTCTCTGGCGCATACTGGAGGTATCTGGAGGGCTAGTTGGCCCCTAGGGACCCTCGGGATTGAGGAGGAATTAATTCTCCAACTTAAAATGCGCCACAGGGCGTGTTTGCAGACATGTCACCTCAGGCCCCACCCCCTTCCTTCACCATTGCGCAAATATTCCTCTAAAATCAGCCTAACTACGAATTCCGATTTACTCACCTGTTATCAGGAGAGAACCCAGTGCTGCATCTTTTAGCCCAGCACTGACCCTGAAAAGTAATTCTAACCGTACTTACCAGTAACTTGTATTTCCTTCCATAGGAATCCATTGTCTGGTTTTCAGCAGAAAAGTTTCAAAGTGTCGATTTTCACAAACTACAAATATTCCTTAAAAATCACCTGTATGACTTAAACGCATTCTTTCAACTGTTTACGGGAGATGCACCAGTGCTGGATCCAGGATCCACCACTGAGTAAGAAAAAGTAACGATAACACTACTTACCTGCTAAGTGAATTTCCTCCCATAGGATAACATTGGTGATTCTATGTGAAAAAGTTTCAAAATTTCAACTTTTAAAATACAATAATATTCCTTAAAAATCACTACTGTAACCAGAACGCTTTTACTCAACTGTTTACAGGAGATGTCCCAGGACTGAATCTAGGATCCAGTCCTGTGTTTAGAAAAGTAATCCATAAAGTAACTAATTGCATTTAACTAGAAATTCACATTGAGCTCAATGTTGCATTGTGTTTGAAATTGTGTTGCCCACTGCAACAACTGTAACTACTGTACTTAAAAGTCTATTGCCTATTTGCAAAGTATTTAAACTAAAGTAATTCATTCTGAGAAAGTATATTTTGTAATGTAATATATAATGTAATTACAATGTAATTTAAAAAATAAAATATCTAAAAATAAATAGTTTAAAAAAATGTAGTAAATCAGTATCAAAAAAATAAATATAACAATTAATACATTTAAAAATTGTCATTTACAAAACCTTTGAAATTCACTAAAAAAACCATA
Source organism: Calotriton arnoldi (assembly GCA_963921515.1). Lineage (NCBI taxonomy): Eukaryota > Metazoa > Chordata > Amphibia > Caudata > Salamandridae > Calotriton > Calotriton arnoldi. The sequence continues at coordinate 8,448,648 of CAWUFW010000001.1, read as the reverse complement.
TGTTTCAGACATGTTATAGTTAGGAATTAGCATTTAAAAAACCTTTGAAATTCACTGAAAAAACCATAGGTTTCAGGCACGTTGTAGTTAGAAATTAACATTTAAAAACCTTACAAATTCACTGAAAAACCCATAGGTTTTAGGGACAGTTATAGTTAGTTGGACATTGCACTCGTACAAAACCCGTGAAATTCCCCCGTTATAGTTAGTTCAGCTAACTATAACTCGCGCCCCCGCAATGCACTGCTGATGACGTCACATATTACATCACTCATGACATGGTCAGTGACATCACTGATGACATCACTGATGACATCTCAAATGACATCACTGATGACATCACTGATGACATCATCCACGTGATAATCTGATGCACCTCCTCACACCCTAATATAACCTTTGATACACCCACTCTAAATTATAGACTGCCATTTGCAAAACCATAGACACTCCAACACCAATAACTACATACCCACTCACTGATTCTTAGGTCTACACACACATCCACTCACTCACCCGTACAGTCACTCATACTTACGGTCACTCAGTACAGGACTATCATATGCACTCATACTCCTATATAGACACTCAAACACCGCCACTCATCCATAGAGGTACTCACACACCTAGTCAGTCATGCAAATAATTAATCACACTGCCATTTACTCACCTATACAGTTATACACACACCAGCTCACTTACTCATACAAATACCAGCACATTCTTACGCTCTTATACAATCACTGATACAAGTACACACTCATCCATACAGCCACTCTCACAATCACACACTCTCGCTTATAGCTATTTATATACTCCAACACACATATATACTGCCTTTCACATATGTAGTTACTCACACATGTACCACTGGGACATACATTCACTCACTAACACACTCTTACACACACTTACCCACCCATACAGTCTATCACAGATGCACTCTTGAAACCATCCACCCAGTGAATCACCCACTCATACATCTATGCACAGAGTCGCACACACCCCACCCACACAAACACTCAGGCACCCATACAGATACTCAGACAACCAATAAATAACTCATATAGACACTCATGTAGCTATTCACAAACCCATGCAGCCACTTACACAGCAACAGACAGACGTATACAGACATTCACGCACCTACTAAATCATCCATACAGACACTTATACACCCACTCATTCTTCAATACGCCTTTCCCTATATATATTAAACATATTTAAACTTTACAGAAACACAGTCACTGGATGATGTCATCAGTGATGTCATTTGAGATGTCATCAGTGATGTCACTGACCATGTCATGAGTGATGTAATATGTGACGTCATCAGCAGTGCATTGCGGGGGCGCGAGTTATAGTTAGCTGAACTAACTATAACGGGGGAATTTCACAGGTTTTGTACGAGTGCAATGTCCAACTAACTATAACTGTCCCTAAAACCTATGGTTTGTTCAGTGAATATATATATATGTATGTGTATATATATGTATGTGTGTATATGTATGTGTATATATGTGTGTATATATATGTATATGTATGTGTATATATGTGTGTATATGAGTTTAATTACCCAGTAGCACGGCATTTTGCAGACAAACATAAAAGCCAGAATAGTGGTCTGAAATTCTTTGGCATTGATAGAATCCCGCAACATATCAGAGGAGGAGATAGAGAGAAGGAGCTACGAATCTTAGAGTCTAAATACATCATTGACCTAAACTGCAAAAGTCCTAAAGGTCTAAACAGTGGAGAGGAACTTGCCACCCATATAGGATGTTAAATTCCAAAGAAAAAATCTTAAGCTACTACTTTTCTGTGTTTTAAACAATTTGTATAGTTTTTTATGTATATATTTGAATCACTCTTTCACAATTTTAAGGGAGGAACGAGATTTGGGAGCTCACTGTCTCTATCCAAACCAATCTGTGATGTAAAAATGGTAATTATAACCTAGAGGTAGGGCTTACCATAGGGGTTCCCATAATGGCAGGGTTATCCCTAGACAGCGCTCTGTCCCAATCGGATTCCAGTCACGTCATCACTTGTGTTAGGGAACTATTATTCACATTAATCTCATTCACTTTGCACCATGTTAAGTTCTATTCCTGATGAAAATATGCAAATATAGGAGTTTTAGAATATATAGGATTTGAAAAGGTTATGTCTTTAGGATGAAATTCCATAGATTAGACTGCCCTCGGTTAAAAGGCTGCCATGTTTTTCGTATTAACGCACATAAATAATGATTACATAAAGGGGTCATATGGTTATGCAATAACCTGGGATAACATCGAGCAATATAGCATTTGTCATGAGATTGTACAGTTACCCCCAATAAGGTCATTTATTCAGATTGCACACCATTGGGTGCTGCGCCCCATGAGTAAAGATTAGATCAGGTAATTCTTTAAAAGATCCCTGGTAACAATATGGTGGATCCACTATGTTGGTTGATCAATAGATTTGAAAGCGCTGATGTGCTAAATATTGTGTGTTTAACCATAATAGTCAAATTACGTGTTGGCTATTGCACTGAGATGGCACAGTCTTATCCTGATTGGTTTCTGTTAGATGTTATTCTTTGAATAAGATCATTGTTGTGACGAAATATATGGGTTTTGAACTGGTGTTCCCAGAATGCGAATGCGTTTAACAGTGACCTTTATATAATGCTATATTTAAAACCAACATTATCTACGAATGATCTTTACTCAGTGGCATATAAATGTACATAACATGATTATCTTAATAATGAATTGTGAATTTATGCAACTGAATTGATATGCAGTATTCGGAAGTAATTGTTGGTAGGTTATTATGTTAGTTGCTGCAGTAGAAGGTCACTGTTTAGCCGCAAATTGTCTTGGCAAAGATTTATCGTATGAAGACGATTACAACTTGTACGCAATACATGAGTTCTGTCAGGAGCATTCTGGGATTGGTAGTCCACAAATTGTGTGATGTGAACAATGGCAACTTTATTGTACCACAGAACGAACATTACCCAAGAATAGTTAGCTATGCAACAGCATTAAAACGTACATATCTTGATCTTCACAGCAATGAAATATAAAGGGATGACATCGCATTTCGAAAATGCCAAAATATCTCAAAATGTTATTTTTGTATTTTTTCGTATGTATTGTCACATTGAGAAATACTCGCAATATGCGAAGTATGTTTTCTATGCCTATGATTTCTGAAACGTATTTCTAAAGGAATTAGATGTACAGGAAGTAACTTGATAAAGGCTAAACGCCGAAACGCATTGTCCTTAACTTTGGTGCACAATAAATTATTTGTGCAGTCTCCTGGTGTGCCGCTTCCTGTATTATTTTGCTATTGGGGCGAAATAAAGGACTCCATTCGAATTTATGTACGGCTGTTGCCGCCGTCCAGCAGGCACCGACGCCGTGGGAAGGGAACCGCTAAGTGCAACAACTATGCAGCATATATATATGTATATATATGTATGTGTATATATGTATGTGTATATATATATATGTATGTGTGTATATATATATATGTATGTGTGTATATATATATATGTATGTGTATATATGTATATATATGTATATATATGTTTGTGTATATATATATATGTATGTGTATATATGTATGTGTATATATGTATATATATGTATGTATGTGTATATATATATGTATGTATGTGTATATATATATGTATGTATGTGTATATATATATGTATGTATGTGTATATATGTATGTATGTGTATATATATATGTATGTATGTGTATATATATATGTATGTGTATATATATATGTATGTATATGTATGTGTATATATATATGTATGTATGTGTATATATATGTATGTGTATATATATGTATGTGTGTATATATATATATATATGTGTATATATATGTGTGTGTATATATATATATATATGTGTATATATATATGTGTATGTGTATATGTATATGTATATGTGTATGTATATGTGTGTGTATATGTGGGTATATATATATGTGGGTAAATATATATGTGGGTATATATATATGTGGGTATATATATGTGTGTGTATATATATGTGTATATATATATGTGTATATATATATGTATGTGTATATGTGTATATATATATATGTATGTATATATATGTGTATGTATACATATGTGTATGTATATATATGTATGTGTATATATATGTGTATGTATATATATGTATATATCCAAGAAAGAAGTGACTCAAACAGATAGATTCACCAAAGAACAAAAATATATTTCCACTACAACGTTTCAGCTTCTGCCTTCCTCAGGTAGTACAAGATGGTTTGCTCAGTGGCTGCACAGATGACACAGCTGAATTTTCAAAAAGCATCATGAGTGAAGATTCCATTTGGAATGGGGAATCAATGCAGTCCTGAGAGCTCTTGAGATATGCAGTAATCAGGTTGTATTGTCAGTAATGTTCAGTCCATCTGGATGCAGTGATTTTAAACGGTACATCCAGAAGTTTTCTCTGGAGTCCAGTAGTTCTTCCTTTGAGACATGTTCCACGGGGAAAACCTGTGTGTATATATATATATATATATATATATATATATATATATATATATATTCACTGAAAAAACCATAGGTTTCAGGCACGTTATAGTTAGTTGGACATTTCACTCGTACAAAACCATAGAAATTCCCCTGTTATAGTTAGTTCAGCTAACTATAACTCGCAGCGCCCGCAATGCACTGCTGATGACGTCACATATTACATCACTCATGACATGGTCAGTGACATCACTGATGACATCACTGATGACATCTCAAATGACATCACTGATGACATCATCCTTGTGGTAGAGTGGCAGACCTCCTCTCACCCTAATATAACCTTTGATACACACACTCAAAAATACAAACTAACATTTTCAAAACAATGGACATACCAATACCAGTTACAACACACCTATTCAGTAATTCCAAGATCTACACACACATCCACTCATTCACCAACAGTCCCTATACAGTCACTCATACATGTACTCACTCATCATATGTACTCATACACCTATACATCCTGTTACACACTGCCACTCATCCATAGAGTTACTCACACACATAGTCACACATGCAAACAAAGTATCAAACATCCATTTACTTGCATATACAGTTATACACACACTACCACACTTACTTCTACAGAAACTTACACATACTTACTCTCTTAATCAATCACTTATAGAAACACCTACTTATTTGTACAGGAACTCTTCCAATCTCTCACTCTCACATATACTCACTTATATACACCAATACTCACATATACTAGTTTAAAACATATGTAGTTACTCATAAAGACACTATTGAGACAGTCATTCACTCACTAACACACCCATACACATACTCATCCACCTATACAGTCCTGCACACATGCTGTCTTCAACACATACAAACAGTGAGTCACTCTATCATGCATCTATGCACTAAGTAATACCCCCCACCGAACCATACAGACACTCAGACACTCATACTGATACTCAAAAACCAACTAATAACCCATATAGACACTCATGTAGCTACTCACCAACCCATGCAGCCACTTATACACAAAGTGAGAGACTGATACAGATATTTTCATATTTAAACATTACTCACTAACCCATGTATTCACTAAGATACACTTAGTCAGTTATACAATCAATTTTACAAAAAAAATCATCCATTTAGACACTTATATACTTATTTATTCTTCCATCGACCTTGAGATATACATATATAAAACATAATTAATTTTCAGAAAAACACACATTCACTGGATGATGTCATCAGTGATGTAATCAGTGATGTCATTTGAGATGTCATCAGTGATGTCATGAGTGATGTCACTGACCATGTCATGAGTGATGTAATATGTGACGTCATCAGCAGTGCATTGCGGGCGCGCGAGTTATAGTTAGCTGAACTAACTATAACAGGGGAATTTCTATGGTTTTGTACGAGTGAAATGTCCAACTAACTATAACGTGCCTGAAACCTATGGTTTTTTCAGTGAATTTCTAAGGTTTTTTAAATGCTAATTTCTAACTATAATGTGCCTGAAACCTATGGTTTTTTCAGTGAATATATATATATTTATTATACTATGTATACATGTTAAAATGTCTCGGTCCCCTGTTTGCCTCGGTGGCACGGAAAAAATGGGTGGAACTGACGTCAGCACGCCGACGAGGTCCTCTTGTGGCTCCGATGACGTCATACGGTGTCGCGAGCGGAGCCGTGCTCGTTGACGTGGGAGAGCTAGGAAAGAATTTCCGTGGAATGCGGGTGCAGGGGATATTCACCTAAGTGTTGAGGCTAGTCCTTTGGGAGCAACGGTTTATGTTGCCACTCCAGAAACCGAAACCAGTGATCCGAGGGCAGAGGCCCTGCAGATGACACACGAGGTGGGGTGCCCAGTCGTGTGCACCGGCGGGGCTGCGAAGTGACAAGCACCACAACCCACAAAAAAGGTAACGAGGGCACTGAATAACACAGGATCTTCTCTTTGTATCTGGCAGGAACAACAAAGTTAAAATGCCCTAGTACCAAAATGTAGAATTAGTGCTACAACGGTCTTCAAGAGGACCTGCGATGCCGCTTCTGCCTCCCATACCCTGGAGGCGGCACATGGGTCACGCGGTACGGTCATACTGCGGTGGGACGCACACTCGTTGACCTCTCATGGCACTGCTCCACACTTCAGGGAGGACGCTTTCCATTAGTTATGTTTTCTGATGACTTGTCACGCTGGCCCCGTCCAACAACAGAACTCCTTTAGATCCAAACAGACTCTTCCACTCTCTCACCGGAAGTGAAACCAGGCCACGCGGACACTTTCACAATACAACAGCCGGGAATGCACTTTTCGGTAAAAAAACCACATTCCTTCCTCCTAATTAATCAAATAAACGTCTCACTGAAGAACAGGGGCCAGCTTCGATGGGTAAACAGCTGTTACAACGACTTTTTTACTTTGCGATACCATTACAACGCATGCATTACCACGCATGCGTTGTACATCATGAAGTCATTACTACGCATTTTTCTAGAACGCATGGTCATTTACCATGCATGCCTTTTCAACGAATTTTGTTGTAAAGGTATGTATGGTAAATGACCATGCGTTCTAAAAAACATGTAGACGATCCATGTCATTGTAAGGAAACAGAGGCTGTTCCGTTTCCGCACAACGACGTGCACCGCCCCTCAGTGATGACGTGAAGCAGGAACCACGAGGAGAGAGGAACCATGAGGAGTGAGAGGTAAGGGGGATTGGGCATGGGGTGGGGGTTTCTTTTCTAGAGTTTAGGGTAGTGCAGTGGTGTTTGGGTGGTGTAGGGGGTCGTGCTGGGGGTAGTGGTTTAGGGTTTAGGGTAGTGCAGTGGTGTTTGGGTAGTGTAGGGGTCGTGCTGGGGGTAGTGTTTTAGGGTTTAGGGTAGTGCAGTAGTGTAGGGGTCGTGCTGTTGGTAGTGTTTTAGGGTTTAGGGCAGTGCAGTGGTGTATGGGTAGTGTAGGGGGTCATGCTGGGGTAGTGTTTTAGGGTTTAGGGTAGTGCAGTGGTGTTTGAGTAGTATAGGGGTCATGCTGGTGGTAGTGTTTTAGGGTTTAGGGTAGTGCAGTGGTGTTTGTGTAGTGAAGGGGACATGCTGGCGGTAGTGTTTTATGGTTTAGGGTAGTGCAGTGGTGTTTGGGTAGTGTAGGGGTCGTGCTGGGGGTAGATTTAGGGTTTAGGGTAGTGCAGTGGTGTTTGGGTAGTGTAGGGAGTCGTGCTGGGGGTAGTGTTTTAGGGTTTAGGGTAGTGCAGTGGTGTTTGTGTAGTGAAGGGGGTCATGCTGTGGGTAGTGTTTTAGGGTTTAGGGTAGTGCAGTCGTGTTTGTGTAGTGTAGGGGTCGTGTTTTAGGGTATAGGGTAGTGCAGTGGTGTTTGGGTAGTGTAGGGGGTCATGCTGGGGTTAGTGTTTTAGGGTTTAGGGTAGTGCAGTGGTGTTTGGGTAGTGTAGGGGGTCGTGCTGGGGTAGTGTTTTAGGGTTTAGGGTAGTGCAGTGGTGTTTGTGTAGTGTGGGAGGTCATGCTGGGGGTATATTTAGGGTTTAGTGTAGTGCAGTGGTGTTTGGGTAGTGTAGGGAGTCATGCTGGGGGTAGTGTTTTAGGGTTTAGGGTAGTGCAGTGGTGTTTGGGTAGTGTAGGGAGTCGTGCTGGTGGTAGTGTTTTAGGGTTTAGGGTAGTGCAGTTATGTTTGGGTAGTGTAGGGTGTCGTGCTGGGGGTAGTGTTTTAGCACTAATTTTTCTTTCTACAGCACTAACCATAATTTCTATGACAAAATGAAGCCCCCTCATTTTGTTCCTTTTTAAATTAAATGTTTTAAGTGTTACCAGTTTATTCCAATCAAGATGTCTTCAGGTGTGCCATAATTTTGTCATAAGTAAGACTGTTAGCGCTCTAGTTGTTCTTTAGAACATTGTGGGAAGCTGCAGTAGAACACAAAGGCATCAACTGACAGGCTGCTCCTGTTGAAATATAACAGGAAGATATTTGAGATCACACTTGAAACATGTCCTAATTTTTCTTTCTACAGCACTAACCATAATTTCTATGGCAAAATGAACCCCCTCATTTTGTTCCTTTTTAAATTAAATGTTTTAAGTGTTACCAGTTTATTCCAATCAAGATGGCTTCAGGTGTGCCATACTTTTGTCATAAGTAAGACTGTTAGCGCTCTAGTTGTTCTTTAGAACACTCTGGGAAGCTGCAGTAGAACACAAAGGCAGACCTGGGTTGAATAGAGAGATCTGCATTTAGAGTGTGGGAAGGGGTGGCTCCTTGACCTGAATAGGGCTGTGCCTGTCAAGGTGAATGCTGGCTCCACCTCCCACTGTGTGTCTGCTAGCAGACCCCCTCTTTCTGAAAGGAAGGATGCATCCTGGTAAACAAAGTGCTCCAGGCCTGAGCAGAACTGGTTCTGGCTAGGTTCAGTGACTGGTAGCTTCTAAGAACAAAGACTTTTGGGGTATAAATATCTGTGCTCAAACCCCTACATGTTTGTATTGCTTTTGGATCTGGAGAGGAAACTCTGTCCGTGCCACTGGAGGAATCTGCAGGAAGCGACTGTCCCTGTGCTTGTGTGGTGTTTCTTGCACTGGCCTGCAGCAGTGACCACTGGACTTTGAAGAAGAGGAAAAGGAACTCTTGAGAGAACTTTTATTTTGGTTACAAGCAATTACCCAAGGGCTAGGAAAAGAGCTAGCCTCCTGCTGGAGTCTCAGGCACATCAGACTCCACCACCACCCTCCTGCTTCCTCCCTGCGAGGACTGCTATCTGCTGATGAGGCTCCTGTGAGTTCCAGGGCCTCTAGTTTGCATCAGAGAAGAGAGTGTGGGAAATCGACGCTAACGCATCTTTGCGAGCCGCTGCAGTCGAGCGCGCTGGGAAAATCATCGCGCTGCTGCCTCCGAGGGCTCGCAACACGAAACCATCGCTGATGCCCCTTTGCGAGCCGCTGCAGCCGAGACGCGCTGGGAAAATCATCGCGCTGCTGTCGCCGCGCACTCGCAACCCCTAAAGAAATCATCGCTTCGAGACATCTCATTGCGGACGCCGTGCGTCCGCCACTTTGATCGCATCGCACCGAATTTCATCGCTCCCTCGCGGAGCGTCTTGTCTTCGCATCACAACACGATCGCACAGCGCAACAGGATCGCCGCATCGACTTCTCCCACGCGGCAAGAAAGTCATTGCATCAGCGGTCCAGCGTGCAGAAGTTTGTCGCATCGTCTCCGCACGCATCCCGCAGATCGGCGCATCATCCTCCCTTGCGGCAAGGATTTCATCGCATCGCCGGCCTCGCGTGCCGAGAATCATCGCTACAGCTTATTTGCGACCTTTTGTTGGTTTTGCTACTAAACCCAGGTACTTTGTGAGAGAAAGGGTCGCAGAGACCACTGCTTTGAACTTGAACCTTATTTTTGCAACCTTTGAACTATTTTTGACAGCCCTTCAACAGCTATCCTATTTTTGACAGTATTGTGGCCTTTACAGTTATTGGTCTTGTGATAAATCTGCCTTTATATAAAGATACTTATTTTTTATAATAACTACTTGTGTGGTGTCCCTTTGTAGTGTTCCTCACTGTGTTACTGTGTATGGTCATAAATGCTTCACACCCTGCCTCTGAGATAAGCCTACCTGCTCGTGCTACGTTACCACAGGGTTGAGCAGGGGTATCAAGGAGGGTAGCCCTCTTACTCTGACTTAGGAAGAAGGGTCCCTACTTGGACAGTGGCCAGCCATTGCCAACTAGAGACCCCCATTTCTAACATTGGTGGTCAGCGGTGAGGATCTGGACTTGCATTTATGATCGCATACAGTAATTATAGTGTACACTACTAGTGAGTGCAGACCATAACGTACCGCATACATTTTTGAGAGTTTTTTGGATCCTATATTGTAATTGATATTGCCGGTGATTTTTCACCCGCACACATTTTCTGAGAGTTTTGGGATCCTATATTGTGATTGATATTGCCGGTGATTTTTCACCCGCGCCCATTTTTTGAAAGTTTTTGGATCCCATATTGTAATTGATATTGCCGGTGATTTTTCACCCGCGCACATTTCTGAGAGTTTTTGGATCCTATATTGTGATTGCTATTGCCGGTGATTCTTCACCCGCTTACATTTTTTTTAGAAGTTTTCTTCTGTCCTTTATTGATATTGCCAGTTATTTCTACAATGGGCAAGCCCAGATCCAATGCCTCAGAGGATCTCTCCTGGGAAGAAGAGAAAATAGAAACCTACAATGCCAAGCAGCTCAAATATTTTTGCAAGCAATTCACAGTCCCTATCACAGGTCTCACTAGAAGGGAGGAGTATTACAAGGCGCTGAAGGCCTGGCTAGAAGCCAGGGATGCCCCTAAGGATATAGGAGAGCTTGTGGAGGTGGGAGAGAATGCAGGAGAGCAGCAGGGCGATCTAGTAGACTTAGTAGGAGATCCAGCCCTTTCCAACCCGGGCTCTAGTGTGTCCGCTAAGGGTCTGTCCCCAGAAGAGCTGGAGGACAGGGAGAGAGATAGGCGGCATAATATGGAGATGGCTAAGCTTAAAATGGATGGTCACCGGGATCTAGAGAACAAGAAGTTAGAAATTGAGATTATGAGAATGAAGCTTGAGCATGAGAGAGTATTGAGGGAGTTGGAGATTAAAGCTAAGAGTATGGAAATCTCCCCCTCTGGTGGCAGCGTACCTGTAGTGCACCCTGAGAGTAGGGTGTATATACCCAAGGAGGTTATTAAGGATTTCCACAAAAGTGAAGATATTTGGCAATGGTTTGCCGCTTATGAATTAGCCATGGTGTCCCACCGGGTCCCTGAGAAGGATTGGGGAGCGTGGTTGTGGGGACGCTTTGTGAGTGAGGGGAGGGATACCTTGTTGGACCTGCCCCCAGAAAGTAGGATGGTTTATGCCCACATGAAGGAAGCGTTCATGACCCGCTATGGTTTGACCCCTGAGATGTATAGGCAGAGGTTTAGGGTCTGCAAGAAGCTAGAGGGTACCATGTGGGTTGAATATGTGTCTTTTTTTTGCAGAGCCATGGAACGCTGGGTAAAAGGTAGCAAAGTAGAAACGTTTGCGCAGTTTTATGATTTGATTGCATGGGAGCACTTATCTAGTAATTGTTTTCCTGAGCTACGCCAGCACCTAATTGATTGCAAGCTGACTAACCCTAGAAAGCTTGCTGAGGAGGCGGACCGCTGGGTGAGCACCCGGGTCCGCAAGGGTCCAGTGGGAGACTTCGCCAAAGGTGGGCAGGGTCCCCAGCAGAGGAGTGGGGGACAAGGGTCAACAGAGGGAGTTCCACCGAGGGCCCCAAAGTAATCCCCCAGGGATCCAAGCAGTGGTGTCCCAGCCCCCCAAGAAAGGAGGACAGGGCCCCCAACAGGTAGGCCTGTTCCCAGGGGGCCCCCACTTGTTACAACTGTGGTCAAGTGGGCCACAGATATTTTGATCCCCAGTGCCCCCAAAGGGGGCCAGTGCACCACCCCGTGCACCACCCCCGCCAGATTGCTAGTGTAGCCCTGGGAGAGGAGGATATGGGTGCCCAAGAGGGGTGGGATCCCGTAGAGTTGACCCTTGTCTCATTAGGGGACTTTGAGATGGTCCCCAAGCCTGCACTGCCTGCTAACACTAAAAATACAGGCAGTGGGTGACCATCAATGGCCATAGGGTGGAGGCTCTGAGAGACACAGGGGCCAGTGTAACTGCTGTCAGCTCCCGGTTGGTGTCCAAAGAGCAGGTTGTCCCCCATGCATTCTACCCAGTAGTGTCCGCAGACAACTCAGAGAGCCAATGTGAGGTGGCTCAGGTTCCCTTTGAGAGGGGGGGTCTCAGGAACTCTTCAGGTAGCTGTGAGGCCCGCCATGCCTGTAGACTGTCTGCTGGGCAATGATTTAGAGGACTCCCCGTGGGCTACGGTGGAGAGGAAGGCTCACTTAGAGATGTTGGGTCTGCCTGAGTGGGCGTGTGCTACCACTCGGTCCATGGCAGCCAAGGAGGGTGTTGAGAAGGATCTGGAGCCTGAGAGTATGGCCCAGATCCCTGCCTTAGAGAGAAGGGGCAGGGGCGCGGGAAGCCGGCCCCCTTGGTTCCCACAGCCCAGGAAGGAGCAGACCCTGAAGGGGATGCCCTGGAGCCTACCGGGAGCAGATCACCGAACTGGGGGACCTGCCTGAGCTGACCCATTGGCAGCAGGAAGGGGGACCCACCAGGGAGGAATTTTGTGAGCAGCAGAGAGTTTGCCCCTCTCTTGAGGGTATGCGGCGACAGGCTGAAGCCCAGGCAGAAGGTGACATGTCTGGTTCACATCTGATTTATTGGGAGAACTGTCTCCTGTATAGCGAGCCTAAGGTTGCTGAGCCAGGGTCAGCCCGTGTGCTGGTGGTACCCGAGTGCTTCAGAACCTTCCTACTGGGGTTGGCTCATGACATTCCATTGGCAGGACATCTGGGGCAGACCAAGACCTTTGAGAGGCTGGCCGCCCACTTTTTTTGGCCCCAGATGCACAAGAGTTCAGACACTCATTGCAGGACCTGTGAGACTTGCCAGGCAAGTGGGAAGAGTGGGGGGAAGATCAAGGCCCCACTCCAGCCCTTTCCAGTTGTGAATACCCCATTCGAGCGAGTGGGCATTGACATTGTGGGGCCTCTGGACCCCAAGACAGCCATAGGCAACAAGTTCATCCTGGTCTTGGTGGACCATGCCACCCGGTACCCTGAAGCCATCCCGCTCAGGACAGTGACGGCCCCCGTGGTGGGACGTGCACTGATGGGGATTTTCTCCCGTGTGGGATTCCCCAGAGAGGTGGTGTCTGACAGGGGACCAACTTCATCTCCCAGTACATGAAGTCTCTGTGGAAGGAGTGTGGGGTAACGTATAAGTTCACCACTCCTTACCACCCCCAAGGTAATGGTCTGGTTGAAAGGTTCAACTGGACCTTGAAGGGCATGATCATGGGCCTAGAAGAGCCCCTGAGGCGTAAGTGGGACGTCCTCTTGCCATGCCTGTTGTTTGCCTACCGTGAGGTGCCACAGAAGTCCTTAGGGTTCAGTCCCTTTGAACTCCTCTATGGCCACCCGGTTAGAGGACCTCTGAGTCTGGTCAAGGAAGGCTGGGAGCAATCTCCCAGGAAACCTCCCCAAGATGTATTTAGCTACATGTTGGCCTTCAGGAACCAGACTCTGCGTTTCAGAAAGATTGCTGAGGCAAATCTGGAAGCCAGCCAGGAAGAAATGAAAAGTTGGCACGACCAGAATGCCACTCTGGTCGAATTTCAACCTGGTCAGAAGGTTTGGGTACTGGCCCCAGCGGAGCCTTGTGCGCTCCAAGATAAGTGGACCAGTCCATTTGAGGTGGTGGAGCGCAAAAGTCCAGTTACCTACTTGGTGGACTTTCAGTCTCCCAGGAACCCCTTGCGGGTCCTGCATGTGAACCGCCTAAAGCCCCACTTTGAGAGGTCTGAAGTGGGCATGCTTCTTGCCACAGATGATGGGGTTGAGGAGGAGAGTGAACCTCTCCCTGACCTCCTGTGTGCAGAAGAGAAGGATGGGTCAGTGGAGGGTGTGATCCTCTCCACCACACTGACCCCTGAGCAGCAGAGAGATTGTCACCACCTGTTGGGGCAATTTTCTGATTTGTTCTCCCTGGTACCTGGTGTCACTGATTGGTGCGTCCATGAGGTGGATACCGGGGACAGTTCTCCTGTCAAGCACAAGGCTTACAGGGTGACTGACAGGGTCAGGGCTTGCATTAAGGATGAGGTCTCCAAAATGTTCGCCCTAGGGGTGGTTGAGTCCTCTAGCAGCCCCTGGTCCAGCCCCGTGGTCTTGGTACCAAAAGCTGCGACGCTTGGTGCCACTCCTGAACTTAGGTTCTGTGTGGACTACCGAGGTCTCAATTCGGTCATCAAGACCGACGCGGACCCCATCCCCAGAGCTGATGAGCTCATAGACCGGTTAGGGGCTGCCCGGTACCTCAGCACGTTTGATCTGATGTCTGGGTACTGGCAGATCGCCTTAACTGATGGGGCAAAGGAGAGGTCAGCATTCTCCACACCAGATGGGCACTACCAGTTCCGTGTGATGCCCTTTGGGTTGAAGAATGCCCCTGCCACCTTTCAGAGATTGGTCAACCAGGTGTTGGTTGGGCTGGAGGCTTTCAGTGCCGCCTACCTGGATTACATTGCAGTGTTTAGTTCCTCCTGGGAGGACCACTTGCGCCACCTCTGGGAAGTGTTGATGGCGCTGCGCAGAGCAGGCCTCACAATCAAGGCCAGTAAGTGCCAGATTGGGCAGGGTTCTGTGGTGTACTTGGGACACCAGGTGGGGAGCGGCCAGGTGGCGCCCCTGCAGCCCAAGATTGAAACCATCCTGGCTTGGGAGCCCCCAAGGACCCAGACCCAGGTGAGGGCCTTCTTAGGACTCACGGGTTATTACAGGAGGTTTGTCAAGGGGTATGGCAACATTGTTGCACCCTTGACTGAGCTGACTTCCAAGAAGCGGCCAAAGATTGTGAATTGGACTGACACCTGTCAGAAAGCCTTTGATGCCCTCAAAACTGCTATGTGTACAGCACCCGTACTCCAGGCGCCCAATTTTGCTAAGGAATTTGTTGTCCAGACAGACGCTTCAGAGCATGGGGTGGGGGCCGTTCTGTCACAGATAAATGAGGAGGGACTAGACCAACCTGTAGCCTTCATCAGTAGGAGGTTACTTCCACGGGAACAGAGGTGGAGTGCAATTGAGCGTGAGGCATTTGCTGTGGTCTGGGCACTGAAGAAGCTGAGACCATACCTGTTTGGGACTCACTTCCGGGTTCAGACAGACCACAGGCCCCTCAGATGGTTGATGCAGATGAGGGGTGAGAATCCCAAGTTGTTGAGGTGGTCCATTTCCCTACAGGGTATGGACTTCACGGTGGAACACCGCCCTGGTACAGAACACGTTAATGCTGATGGTCTGTCCAGATTTTTCCGCCTTAGCGATGAGAACTTCCAAGGGGATGGGTAGTTCTCCCCACATTTCAGCTGGAGGGGACGTGTGTTAGACCTGGCACCATTGGCGTGGGTCTCCCTTCCATTTTTCGCTGTTGTCTCCTCTGTTTTACTGGTGTTAGATGCTCTGGGCGCTGTGCCACTGCCATTCAGTGTCACAGCGCGAATGCTCCCTGTGTAAATATGTCTATGTGAATTGGTATATCCCTGATTGGCTTATTTGGTTTACCTGTTAGTCCCTAGTAGTGTGGCCTATGTGTGCCCAGGGCTGGTAAACCAAATGCTGCTGGTGGGCCTGCAGCACTGATGTGTGCCACCCACAGAAGCAGCTTGTAAAGTGTGTCTCAGACCTGCCACTGCAGTGCCTGTGTGCAGTCCAGAACTGCCATCTTGGCTGTGAAGTGCACTCACTTCCCAGCCCCTGAACCTTCCCTTGGCAGCCTGTAAGTCACCCCTATGGTAGGGTGCATTGTATGTGTAAGGTAGGACATGCCTTGGTGTATGTAGCATGTCCTGGTAGTGAATTACACCCCATTTCGTTTTTCACTACTGTAAGGCTACCTGTTCATCATAGGCTAGAATGGGCAGTTTGACTATTACATTCTATAGTCCTAACTGACCCCAGGGACATGGTAGAAAAACGAATTTAGTATGCCTGAGCTCAGAATATTAAAATACATCTTTTAGTGAAGTTTATTTTTATATTCTGTGTTTGAAAATACCACTTTTAGAAAGTAGGTATTTTCTTGCCTAAGCCTTCCAGTCTGCTCTGCCGTTATGTGTATTGGCTGTCTGGTTTTAGAGGGGCAGGGCAGGCTGAGCCAGACCTGGGTTGAATAGAGAGATCTGCATTTAGAGTGTGGGGAGGGGTGGCTCCTTGACCTGAATAGGGCTGTGCCTGGCAAGGTGAATGCTGGCTCCACCTCCCACTGTGTGTCTGCTAGCAGACCCCTCTTTCTGAAAGGAAGGATGCAGCCTGGTAAACAAAGTGCTCCAGGCCTGAGCAGAACTGGTTCTGGCTAGGTTCAGTGACTGGTAGCTTCTAAGAACAAAGACTTTTGGGGTATAAATATCTGTGCTCAAACCCCTACATTTTTGTATTGCTTTTGGATCTGTAGAGGAAACTCTGTCCGTGCCACTGGAGGAATCTGCAGGAAGCGACTGTCCCTGAGCTTGTGTGGTGTTTCTTGCACTGGCCTGCAGCAGTGACCACTGGACTTTGAAGAAGAGGAAAAGGAACTCTTGAGAGAACTTTTATTTTGGTTACAAGCAATTACCCAAGGGCTAGGAAAAGAGCTAGCCTCCTGCTGGAGTCTCAGGCACATCAGACTCCACCACCACCCTCCTGCTTCCTCCCTGCGAGGACTGCTATCTGCTGATGAGGCTCCTGTGAGTTCCAGGGCCTCTAGTTTGCATCAGAGAAGAGAGTGTGGGAAATCGACGCTAACGCATCTTTGGGAGCCGCTGCAGTCGAGAGCGCTGGGAAAATCATCGCGCTGCTGCCGCCCAGGGCTCGCAACACGAAACCATCGCTGACGCCCCTTTGCGAGCCGCTGCAGCCGAGACGCGCTGGGAAAATCATTGCGCTGCTGTCGCCGCGCACTCGCAACCCCTAAAGAAATCATCGCTTCGAGACATCGCATTGCGGACGCCGTGCGTCCGCCACTTTGATCGCATCGCACCGAATTTCGTCGCTCCCTCGCGGAGCGTCTTGTCTTCGCATCGCAACACGATCGCACAGCGCAACAGGATCGCCACATCGACTTCTCCCACGCGGCAAGAAAGTCATCGCATCGGCGGTCCAGCGTGCAGAAGTTTGTCGCATCGTCTCCGCACGCATCCCGCAGATCGGCGCATCATCCTCCCTTGCGGCAAGGATTTCATCGCATCGCCGGCCTCGCGTGCCGAGAATCATCGCTACAGCTTATTTACGACCTTTTGTTGGTTTTGCTACTAAACCCAGGTACTTTGTGAGAGAAAGAGACCACTGCTTTGAACTTGAACCTTATTTTTGCAACCTTTGAACTATTTTTGACAGCCCTTCAACAGCTATCCTATTTTTGACAGTATTGTGGCCTTTACAGTTATTGGTCTTGTGATAAATCTGCCTTTATATAAAGATACTTATTTTTTATAATAACTACTTGTGTGGTGTCCCTTTGTAGTGTTCCTCACTGTGTTACTGTGTATGGTCATAAATGCTTCACACCCTGCCTCTGAGATAAGCCTACCTGCTCGTGCTACGTTACCACAGGGTTGAGCAGGGGTATCAAGGAGGGTAGCCCTCTTACTCTGACTTAGGAAGAAGGGTCCCTACTTGGACAGTGGCCAGCCATTGCCAACTAGAGACCCCCATTTCTAACACCAGTTTATTCCAATCAAGATGGCTTCAGGTGTGCCATAATTTTGTCATAAGTAAGACTGTTAGCACTCTAGTTGTTCTTTAGAACACTCTGGGAAGCTGCAGTAGAACACAAAGGCATCAACTGACATGCTGCTCCTGTGGAAATATAACAGGAAGATATTTGAGATCACACTTGAAACATGTCCTAATTTTTCTTTCTACAGCACTAACCATAATTTCTATGACAAAATGAACCCCATCATTTTGTTCCTTTTTAAATTAAATGTTTTAAGTGTTACCAGTTTATTCCAATCAAGATGGCTTCAGGTGTGCCATACTTTTGTCATAAGTAAGGCTGTTAGCACTCTAGTTGTTCTTTAGAACACTCTGGGAAGCTGCAGTAGAACACAAAGGAATCAACTGACAGTCTCTGCCCTTGTTGGATGTACATGTTTTACTGAGAATGTCAGACTTCATTCTCACATGACTGAGAAAGATAATGTGAATTTACAGAAAATATGCTCTCATTTTAGCTTCTGGAGCACCTTCCAAAACTGTATGGGACAAGCATGTGAAAATAGTTTTCTCTCAAACATGATTCATGATATCCCAGCAGAAGGTTTTTCACAGGGTAAAATCACCTTAGAACACACCACAATTCCTGAAATTAGTATGGTACCATCAACAAATGAATTCTAATGTAACTAAAGTCTGTTATCACCCTTTATAGTTCTCCTTTTGGTAACCCTCAAAATCTTCGATTCACTACAATGCATTTCAATGGGGTACTATCATTTATATTGGTCCCAAGATGGCTGCCAGCAATTCCAGAATGAAGTGCTGACAGCCAATCAGATCTCACGATGACATGTGTGGTTAGGCTCCGCCCAGATATATATGCGTTTTCTTTTTCAAATTTCTCAGGAACTACTGAACGGATTTACACCATTTAACCAAAAGGCACGACTCTGAGCCAAGGCCTACCTTTTTGCCAAATTTGGTGTAATTCCGTTCAGCAGTTCGGGCTGTAGCTGCGACTAAAGGTTCCTATGGAAAATTGAATGGGGAAAACATGTTTTGGGACCCCCCTTTTTTCTCGGCCCCCGCTTTATGAATCACCCCGAGACTTTCAGGATAGGAGCGGACCGGAGCACCCCAACAAGTTGGAAAATCTCGCGAAGATTCGTCAACCGGCGCCAACGTTATTTCAAATAGAATGTTGTGGATTTCCTATGGAAAATAGGTCCTAACTATAACTATCTACTGGCGACCGCCAGTAGATAATATACATAGATATATATATATATATATATATATATTATATATATATATATATATATATATATATATATGTTCTGACTCTTTGATAAAGTTAGTAGAGCTGCCTTACTTAAAATTACATCTCTTTCTATTGTTACTTTACCTTAAGAAGCCTCAGAAATTCACTGAACAAAAGTAAAGGTTGAAGCGATAATGCAGTTAGATGAATATGTGAGTAAAAACGTGCAATTTTAAACTCAAGGAAACACTGAAATTCACTGGTTATAATTAACTGAAGTTACTACAACTCACACTCTCGCCATGCACTGCTTATGACCTCACATATTGCATCACTCATGAAATGTTCTATGACATCGTTGATGTAATTTCAGATATTATCAGTGATATTATGCAACTTCAAAAATTGAAACCTACAAAAACAAATTCTTTCAGATCTCCCCTATTCAGTGCTCCATTCCAGGGCAAATCTTGAACAACACGTCCAACATGTTTGATTTAAGCCCTCCATCTTTGTCTATGCCAAATCTTTAGGATCTATATTGGCAAAAATCTGAATCTCTGTGTTAAAATAAATTTCCCACCCAGTATCAAATTTGACTCATCAGAGGGCTGAAAAGACCATTTAAAATCAGTAGTGTCACCCCTACTACAATCTAAGGAGGGCTTCAGGCACCCCATAATAAATGTTGCCCCTCCCACCACCAAATGCAACTGGAAGCCTGGCTGACCTACAAGTCAAGGTTAAGAGATAGTTTTCATAGGAAAAGCTTAACTCGTATTAATGCCTCTTTGACACCAGAATATGTTTAGCATGTAAGTTAAGACCTGCTCTGCTTTGTGAATCAAACTTCAAAAGCTTTCCTTAATTTTAAAATAAATAAACCTGTTCCTGTAGGGATAGGGATAGTAGTACTACTGTACTATCACTATAATGAGTACATTTGTGAAATGCATGTTTAGTTTGTCAAGTCTCCATTTTTGAAAACCATTGGGGCCCATTTACGAAAACTTTGCATTGGGGCACATTTACGAAAATTTGACAAAGTGAATTAAAGTGGTACGACGTCTGGGAGGGGTAATTTGCACTAGAAAGGTGTCCTTTTCTTGCCACTTTGCATCATGGGTGCTTTACATGTGTGCTACTTGGGCATTACAAAGCAATGGCTCATGTTTTTTTATGTCAAGCCCGATCTACTAAGATAGGCAGACTAGGTTTTGCATAAAAAAAATATAATATTCTTCAAGAAGTTGCAAAGTTGGATAAAAGTTTTCATTTATCCTAACATTTCACACATTGCATGTGTGCTACTCTGTATAACACACATATACTATGTGGGATGTTACAAAAATTATCTAGGCATAGGATTTTGTACCAGGAGGATATACTTCCAGTACAAAACCTATGCTAGACATCTCACACTCACCTTGGTACCGTAGTTCAAATTTCTGTGCGTTGCATTAGGCAGCCTGTTTGTGCACCAGCACAGAAGAAAAAGGCAGCAGCATTTCATTTTGAGTAAATATGGCTCTGAGCTGCTTTCTCCCCCTTGAGCAACACAGCACAGCAACTTACGTTGTTGCACTGAGTTGCTCTAAAATTGAGTAAATCTGCCCACAGTTTCACAGCTTCTATCAAGCTATCCTTCCTAAAATACTCATCACCCTTGGTCCATTTATTAGATGACCAGAACTCTTCACTTTTATCCTCAAACCTCAACCATCCATCAGTTATGGGGCATGGCCAAACTGCCAAAGGTGGAGGCCATAGACTGATTTGGTTTCCGCACTGATCCCCCTCCAAATCTTTGAACATCCTTCGAAACGGGCCCAGCAAACCCAATATGTGCCCCCAATCTGGTAGAGAATCTGTGGCAAACCTGACAGGGTGAGGGGGGTGCTGCATTGGACCCACAATGTGGCGCAGAGTGACCTGACCGCTGGAGATGTTCGGCTGCTTAGGGACTTCGTGGTGGGCAGTGGAGGTGCAGAGGAGACTGTGCTGGGACTACCCTGCCTCTGCTGTGATTCTGGAGCTGCCCTGCTAATACGGTGCCCCCCAAGCATGAATGGGGGATGAACAACTGGTGGCAAACGTCTCACTGGGGTCTGAGAGAGCGGAGTAGCTGGACGGCCTGTCTTGGCCCATGAGGCCGACTGAAGCAAATCCTGCCATGTGAGGGGATGGTGGTGCCATATGGAGTTGGTGCTAGAGGCCTTCTGGGCTGTGCGAGTGCCCGAACTGTGGACTGCGGAGCGGCGGATGGCACATCGGTGCAGCCTGCCAAATGTGGGACAAATCTCCCTCCAGCAGGCCCTGAGCAAAAGACAGGCAATACATTGAGTCCCACTCAGAGTGCAGATGACAGTCCATAGGTCATCTGACTGCCAACTACATTGGAGCAGCAAGACACCGGGAGGGTGGGTTGGAGATGCAGAGGAGCCACGAGAAGCTGACCCGGCCTAGGGAGATCACTGGAAGGGCTCTACGGCGATGGAGTACCCTTCTTAGAAGAGGGGAAGGTGGTGGAGAGAGGGATCCCCTCCACAGCGCAAATAGGGGCCCCTCGGAGACCCGGAGAGGGTTCTGTGTGCCAACTGCTCGTGCCGCCTCCTTTGAGAGCAGATTACAGAGGACTGGTGGGTCGGGTGGAAATTTTCGGGATCTTTCAAGGGAAATTGCCATATGGGGAAGGAGAAATCGTAGGCCCAGGGAAACAAAGCACTGTGGACAAATACGTCCAGGCGGCCGCCATCCAACACGACTGCCTCCAGGGATGGCCTGCCTGAACGTGCAGTGGAGGGAGAGACCAATCCTGAGAAAGCATTGATCTTGGCTGAAATAAATCTTTCGAAAAACACCCTGGAAGCTAAAATGGGGGCAGAGGGTAATGGATGTCCTGCTGTTCTGTCAAGATCTGCGGACTGCGTTGGAGATGATCACTGAAGCTGAAGACAGAGTGCCAGGTCTCATAGACAATATGAAGACTCTGCAACAGACAAAGTGCTTGTTTCAAACTCCTCACACACACATTCAAGGCGCTACACAACTTAAGCCCCACCTACCTGAACAGTTGCATCTCCTTCCACTAACTACCCACACACCTCCACTCCACAGGACTCTTACTCACCCACATCCCACACATACACAGAAACAGATCAGGCGGATAGGTGTTCTCTTATACTGCTCCTTAAGCATGGAACAGCTTCCCACTCCACATCCGAGCCTCCTCCTCTATTCCTGAATTCTGTAAGAAGCTGAAGCCTGGCTTTTCAATTTACCGACCTACCCTAGGCAGTGCTCGGCTCATGCACCTGCTCAGCGCCAGGATACCCTTGGGGGTAATAGTGCAGTTTTTAGCAATACTTCTTAATCTTTATCCTTGAAACAGTAAGGAAGCCTTTCAGCTTCCAAACATGACTCCTTAGTCCTGTCCAAAATAGCAAGAACCCCTTCTCAGCCAATGTAAGGGGCCTATTACGATGGTGGGTATCTCGCCCCTGCCGGCCCGGCGGGGGCGATCCGCCCGCCATCCATGCTTCAGTGACCCCCCCGCCATATTAGGATGGCTGGGGGGTCCGCGGCGGACGGAAAGACCGTCCGCCGGTCGACTCGTCGACCGGGCGGAAAAGGGCCATAATATGGTGGCGGTGTCTGCAAGACACCGCCAACCATATCATGATGTAGGCGGTGATCAGCCTTTCCATGGCGGCAACGCAGGCCCCCTGGGTGTTGGGGGGGGGGTGTTTGGTGCACATGGGGGGTACCATTGGCATCGACAAGGTGGCAGGCACTGCGCGGTGCCTGTCACCTTGTGCATGCCAATGCACAACGTGCATCCACAGCATTGTGGCGGGCGGTGCTGTGAGCACCGCCCGCCACAATGTTGTGGATGGGGGATGCCACCGCCACCGTGGTGGTGGCATCCTAATGGACACAGCGGGACTGCCGCACCTCTGGCGGACGGTCCTGTTCTCCGTTACGTCGGCCCGCCATCATAATAGGGCCCTAAGCTCTCAGAATAGACTTTTTTTCGGGCACTACGAGAAGTCTATATGCTTTCTGCTGTCACAGTAAAGAAAAGGGGGCTTCAAACAAGCTAAGCATGCTACATTTGAAGAACAGGGGCTCTTCTTTATCTTATTGTTTGAACTTTCTTCATCATTTAAATTGCACTGCCTACCACCTGCCCAATCAATTTGGAAGCATTCTGCAGACAGTCTCCTAAAGAGAAAAAGACCAGTAAAGAGTGAGGTGAGGATTCAAAACTGTATCATGGCCACTCTTTGTCAGTTGTTTAGGGTCAAAGCCGTGCTTAATTTGTAAAGATATCAGTGCAGGGACTGAAGATATTTCTTAGAAGGGTGCAGAGACAGAATATCGAGTAAAAAATATTGAGTTGCACAAATATCGAGTCATTAATATCGTGGTCAAGTATATCGACTTAAGGTAAGTAATATCGATTTTAAAAATATAGAAGTGTTTAATATCGTTTGCAAAAATATAGTTGTTAAAAATATAGTTTTTTTATTAATGTTATGTATTTTAGTATATATTTTATATGTATGTGATGTATGTTTTTTTGTATAAGGATTGTTTGTATTTTTAATATATTTGTTAAATTTCTAGTACTTATTAACATTTTTGTACTTGAATTTTGCGTTTTTAGTTTAATAGCAGGTTGTGGGTTTTTAGGGGAATAGGGTGGGAAGTAATTTAATTATATTAAATGTATTGATTATTTTTTATATATTCATATTTGTTTAATTGATATGTTATAGTGTTAAATGTGTAAAGTAATTTGTTATTAATTAATTAATAATTGTTTGGTAATTAAATTTAAATAATGAATTGGCAATAAATTATGGTATTTGGGAATTAATTTTAGGTGTGTGTTTTTGTGTTTATAGGCATAAAGGGTGGGAAGTAATTTATTTTTAATTTATGAATGAATAGTTGGTTGTTAATTAATTTTAAATAATTGATTGGTAATTAATTATGGTAATTGTGTAATTAATTTTAGGTGTGTGTTGTGGTGCTTATAGGTGTAAAGGGTGGGAAGTAATTTATTTTTAATGTATGAAATAATAATTGGTTGTTAATTTTAATTAATTAATTGGTAATTAATTATGGTAATTGTGTAATTAATTTTAGGGGGTGTTAGGGTGTTTATAGGAGTAAAGGGTGGGAAGTAATTTGTATTTAATTTATTAATATATAGTTAATGTTAATTATTTGATATTTATTTTAGGTAATTGTTTATTTTTGTGTGTGTTGTTTTTACTTTTAAAGGGGTAAAGGGTGGGTATTAAATACATTTTAATTACTTTATTATTAGTTGTTAATAGTTTTTAATTTAAAATTTTTTTAATTGTATTTTATTATTTTATAGTTTAATTTAGGTGTGTGTTGTGGATATTATATTAATGTGTGTGTAGTCAATTAATGTTAGTTTTTTTATTAATAATATTTTTTTAATTAATTATGGTAATTATGGAAGTAAGTTTAATTAAAAATGTTGAAGTGTTTTGTTATTGGTGGGGTGTTATAGGGTAGGAAATAAATACATTTATGTATTCACTTTTTGTTTGTAAATATTTTCTAGTTTAAAATAATTTTTTGTAAATGTATTTATTATTTTATATATTATTTGTAGGTTTTTGTTATATGTAATTAATATTATAATATGTTTTCTTTTCATATATTGAATATATTTGATTTTTCATTTTTTAAATATTGTTTATTTATTTTTATGATTTTTTAAATTTTTTAATTTCTGTTTTAACTGTTTGAGTGTGAATAGAAATTTTTGTCTCTCTGCTGTCCAACACTTTCCCTAATGTTGCACTCACCGGAGTGGGAATTACATTTTTTACCCCTCCGCTATCCAACACTTTCTCTACTGTTGCTCTCACTGGAGTGGGAATAGTACATTTTACCCCTTTGCTATCCAACACTTTCCCTATTGTTGCACTCACTGGAGTGGGATTAGTTATTTTTACCCCTCCGCTATCCAACACTTATCCTACTGTTGCACTTACTGGAGTGGGTATAGTCATTTTTACCCCTCCACTATCCAACACTTTCCCTACTGTTGCACTCTTTGGAGTGGGAATAGTAATTTTTACCCCTCCGCTATCCAACACTTTCCCTATTGTTGCACTCACTGGAGTTGGAATAGTAATTTTTACCCCTCCGCTATCCAACACTTTCCCTACTGTTGCACTCACTGTAGTGGGAGTAGTAATTTTTACCCCTCCGCTATCCAACACTTTCCCTACTGTTGCACTCACTGGAGTGGGAATAGTAATTTTTACCCCTACGCTATCCAACACTTACCTAACTGTTGCACTCACTGGAGTGGGTATAGTAATTTTGACCCCTCCACTATCCAACACTTTCCCTACTGTTGCTCTCTTTGCAGTGGGAATAGTAATTTTTACCCCTCCGCTATCCAACTCTTTCCCTACTGTTGCTCTCACTCGAGTAGCAATAGTAATTTTTACCCCTCCGCTATTCAACACTTTCCCTACTGTTGCACTCACTGGAGTTGGAAAAGTAAATTTAATTCCTCCGCTATCGAACACTTACCCTACTTTTGAACTCATTGGAGTGGGAATAGTTATTTTTACCCCTTTGCTATCCAGCACTTTCCCTACTGTTGCACTGATTGTATTGTGAAATTTAAGTTTAAATATTTTTTAATAGTTTAATGTTTTAATTTATTATAGATTTTAGTTTTTTATATTTTAAATCATTATTTATTGTTATTTTTTATATTTTTTACTTTTAACATAAATTAAAAATAATAGTTTATTAATTGCTTTAAAGTAAATATATATGTATAAATTATTATGTTTGTGTTGATTCTTTTATTAAGTTTATTTGTTGACGTATGTCAACTCTCATGACATCTTGCACGAGACTCAGTCAGGCTTCCGAACTGGATACAGCACTGAAACCGCCTTGGTGGAGGTGGCTGAATCAATAAGAATGTCAAAGGACGCGGGAGTATCAACTATGCTGATCCTGCTGGATTTATCCGCGGCCTTCGACACGGTCGCTCACCCCATACTACTGAATAGACTTGAACAGTTTGGTGTCCAGGGTTCGGCCCTAGCGTGGATCCAGTCCTGTCTTTACAACCGCACTCAGTGTATTTCTCCCTCCATATCAATCATCATCTAAGCCTTTGAGTTGTGGGGTCCCACAGGGCTCGGCATTAAGCCCCTTACTTTTTAACATCTACCTTGTACCACTCTTCAATCTCATTGACACCTGGGAGTTAAAGGCTGTGTCGTATGCTGACGACACCCAGCTGATATTTTCCTTTAAGGATCAGTCAAAGGACCCATTTGCCAGATTAAGGAGCTGCCTGAAAGACATCACTAGCTGGATGAACAATAACAAATTGAAATTAAATGCGGACAAGACAGAGATCATGTTCTTGGGCCAGCCCTCCCCCCTCATCCGCAGGACTCTGGTGGCCTGCCGAGATGGGCACCCTGCCACGTCCGGTAAAGTCAGCGTTAAGTGGGATTCAGATCTATCCTTCGAAACCCACATAGGCCATGTATCGTCGACCTGCTTTGGCAAATTAAAAACTGTAAAAAAATTCTTGCACCTCCTGCCAGAGGAGAGCAGGAGGACGGTGGTTCACGCGGCGGTAACATCCCATTTGAACTATGCGAACGGTTTATTCCTGGGACTGCCCAGTTATCTGATTCACAGACTTCAGATGATCCAAAACGCGGCTGCGAGGCTTATTCACAGAGTTCCTTTCCGCCAGCACATCTCCCCTCACATCAGGCGCCTCCATTGACTCCCGGTTGCAAAACGCATTGAATTTAAGGCCTTGACCCTGGCTTTTCGGGCATTCCACAACATAGGACAGAGTTACCTCAGAAAGAGACTGCAACCATACCAATCGACCCGTACTCTGAGATCTAACTCTAAGTTCCTATTGTGTGTTCCCAGGTTTGTCAAAGCCAGAAAGGGAGGTAGGGCTTTCTCGGTAAAAACAGCTATGCTATGGAATGCTTTACCTTTGCATCTTCGCATGCTGAGGACTGAATCCGAGTTCCGAAAGCAGCTGAAGACATGGCTCTTTGACTAGGTCAACTATTGCCCACATCTACTCCTGACTGCCGCTAAGCGCCGGGACGCCTCTGTTTGAGGTAGCTGTTTGCGCTATATGAAGTAACACTATTTTTATTATTATTATATTTTATTTATTTTATTAAAATGTATATTAAATTTATTTTATATTGTTAAAATTATATTTAATATATATTTTATTTTATATTTATATAAAAGTCGATATTTTATACATCTATATTTTTTACATCAATATTTTTAGCCGATATTTTTGTACTTACCTGTATGGGAGTCGATATTTTTGTTGTCTATATTTTTTACTCTATATTTTTTACATCGATGTGTCAGTGAACCTCTTAGGAGGCCATCCCAGCATTAAATAATGCCAGGTTTGCAAAATACCAAGGATGTCTAGTTTTGATTCCACTTCATGCTTCTCTCTCCCACCACCGTCCAGTACCTGTCTCTCTCACTATTATAGGTTGATTTTCATCCCTGCTATCCTCCTTTGCTACTGTTTCCTTCCTGGTCAGTGTCACTGCTCCCCCCCCGCGCAGCTCCACTATTAAGGCTCTGCCCTTGAGCCCAAGCTCCTTCCAGGTAGGTGTTCAAGGTCCTCCTCCACCCGCAGGCTCCTACTTG
Source organism: Calotriton arnoldi (assembly GCA_963921515.1). Classification (NCBI taxonomy): domain Eukaryota; kingdom Metazoa; phylum Chordata; class Amphibia; order Caudata; family Salamandridae; genus Calotriton; species Calotriton arnoldi. The sequence continues at coordinate 8,420,738 of CAWUFW010000001.1, read as the reverse complement.
TGCCTCATCCCTGTTAGTCTAGTGGAAGAGCACCCTGCTCTTCTGCTATTCTGCTCTGTGTTCTCTGGTCTTTTTTGCCTCTTTCCACTTTTCTTTTGCCCTTTCTCTTGCCTCTTTTCTCTTTATTTGCCTCTTTTCTCTTATTTTGACTCGTTTCTTTGCCCTTTGGTCCTGCCTTTTTTCCCTTCCTTTTGCTGCTTTTTTCCTCTTCTCGTCCCCTTCCCGTGCTCCCCGCCGCTGCTGCCCCCGTGGCTCCTCCCCCCCAGCATGTCGCTCCCGCCTCCCAGCTGATCACCCTCTCCCGACCCCTACTTAATGGTGGCTGAGCCGCTGGCGTGCCACAGGCGCACCAAAGGCAAGCCCGTCTGCGCCTGTCCGTGACCCGATGGCGACCAGCGCCAGGGGCCCTGGTCCCCTGACCCCCTGCCGTTACGATCCCAGTACCCTCCACGCTTTCAACCCCGGACGCAGCAACAACTGCCAGCTCTCGACACCGAGCAACACCCAAGGCCCATTCTCCTGCCGTGACTGCCGCGCACCTTCACCCATCTCCGGACTCCAGCAGTACCCCCCAGCCCACTGTATGCCAGTTCACACACACCACTAAACTGCATCCTCCTCAACGTACGCTCCCTGCACAGACACACCGTAGAAATCTGGGACATCCTCAACACTCACACACCGGTCGTCGCCTTCCTCACAGAGACCTGGACCAACCGCAGCTCTGCTCCCGACATTGCAACCGCCATCCCCGACGGATACAAGATCCTGAGAACCGCCCTAGAGGAGGCCTCGCCATCATCCACAAAAGCTCCCCCTGACTGACAACATCCAACTCGAACGACGCCTCACCCCCATGGAACACATCCACTTCCAGATCCAGACCAACCCCAGAACGACGCTCGGCAGAACACTCGCCTACAGACCACTTGGCCCCCGCACCCTGTTCACCAACGTCATCACTGACCTCATCACACCCCACGTCCTCGCCTCCACAGACTACATACTACTCGGAGACCTGAACTCCCACCTGGACAACCACAGCGACCCAAACACCACCGCCTTACTAGAGAACCTCACCAACATAGGACTGAAGCAACTTGTCTCCACCCCCACCCACACAGCGGGACACACACTGGACCCCATCTTCGCAGGAGGAAACCGCATCTTCTTCAGGCACACCAAAGAACTGCTCTGGACTGACCACCACTGCATCCATTTCTCCTTTACTGAACCCACCGCACACAGGCACGCACGCTGCCTCCCATGCAGAATCTGGAACAAAGTCTCCGAAGAACACCTCACATCCGCCCTCACCTGCACTCCACCCCCAACTATGGCAGATGCCAACAACGCGCAAGCAACCTCCACAAATGGATAGCCAACTGCGCAAACACACTCTCCCCCCTCCAGAACACCACAAGACGACACAACAAGAAAGCAAACTGGTTCACCACGGCACTCCAAGAATCCAAGCGATCCTGCTGACGACTGGAAAAGACATGGAGAAACACCAAAACCCCGAAAGCATACTCCACCTACAAAACAACCACCACGGCTCACACCGCCTCATCAAATCCACAAAGAAGAACTTCCTCCAAAATGGAATCCTCTCCAAGGCCCAAAACTCCAAGGAACTCTTCACCATCATACAGGAATTTGCCAAACCCAACAGCGAAATAACGGACATCCCTCCCTCCCAAGACCTCTGCAACAGACTCAGCTCCTTCTTTCACTGCAAGATCAAGACGCTCAACGACAAATTTGATACCCAAGACCTCTGCACCACCCCAACCCACACCCCTAGCCACGCCACACAACAGACCCTACTTACCTGGACCCCACTCATGACAGAAGAAACCCTAAAGACCATGAAGAGCATCCACTCTGGAGCACCTTCAGACCCCTGCCCACCACACATCTTTCACAGGGCCGCCACAGCCATCGGACCCGAGCTGCATCGAACCATCAACTGCTCCCTCGAAACCGCCACATTCCCTGACACTGAAAGCACGCCGAAGTCAACACCCCTCCTAAAGAAACCCTCCACAGACCTGATGGACCTCAAGAATTTCAGGCCCATCTCACTGCTTCCCTTCACAGCCAAGGTCATCGAAAAGGCTATCAATGCCCAGCTAGCACACTTCATCGAAGCCAACAACATCCTAGGCCCCTTCTCAATACAGATTCCACAGCAAATCAGCACAGAGACCGTCCTTCTCGCTGCCACAGACGACATTCGCGCCCTCCTCGACCAAGGGCAATCGGCAGCCCTCATCCTCCTGGACCTAACAGCAGCCTTTGACACTATCTCCCACCACACACTAGCCACCAGACTCCACGACGCCAGCATCCAAGGAAAGGTCCTAGACTGGTTACACTCATTTCTCACAGGCAGAACACAGAGAATAAGACTCCCGCCCTTCCTCTCAGAACCGACAGAGATCAGATGCGGAGTACCCCAAGGATCCTCCCTCAGCCCCACCCTCTTCAATGTCTACATGGCCCCCCTCACAACCTCAGAAACCACAGGCTCAACATCGTCTCCTACGCCGATGACACCCAGCTCATCCTCTCCCTCACCAAGGAACCCGACATCACCAGGCACAACTTCCAAGAAGGGATGAAAGCCGTCGCCAACTAGATGAAGAACGGCTGCCTGAAACTTAACTCTGAGAAAACAGAGTCCTCGTCCTCCACTCCACCCCTTCCACATGGAATGACGCCTGGTGGCCCCGCCCTCGGAAACCCACCTACTCCGACAGACCATGCACGTAACCTCGGTATCATACTGGACTCATCGCTCACTATGACTTGCCAGATCAATGCCATCTCCTCTACATGCTTCAACACCCTCCGCATACTATGTAAACCATTCAAGTGGATCCCCTCCGATGCCGGGAAAACGGTCACTCATGCCCTCATCACCAGCAGACTGCACTACAGCAACGCCCTCTACATCGGAATCAACAAAAAACTCCTCCTCAAACTCCAGACCGTCCAGAACGCCGCAGCCACACTAATCCTCAATATCCTACAGCACAACCACATCACCCATCACCTCCGCGACCTAAACTGGCTCCTCATCGAAAGAAGAATAACTTTCAAGCTGCTCACGCATGCCTACAAGGCCCTCCACAACATCGGACCTCAATACCTCAACAACAGCCTCTCCTTCCTTGCCCCCAAGAGGAACCTCCGCGCGGCCAACCTCTCCCTAGCCACTGTCACATGCTTCTACAGGACCAGATCAGGTGGAAGGTCCTTCTCCTACCTCGCGGCCAAGACCTGGAACGATATCCCTCTCCACCTCCGGCAAAGCCTGACACTGCACCATTTCAGAAAATACCTCAAGACCTGGCTCTTCGAATGACCCCAACGGAGCTGCTCTCACCCTCCCCTCAGCACCTTGAGACCCTAATGGGTGAGTAGTGCGCCTTACAAAACCCTGATTGATTGATTTCACAATCTGTCTCTTCCATATTTGGTATCCATATCTCTCCTTTGGTCTGAGTCAAAGTCTGATGATGAAAGTTATGTCTGGGTTCCCAAATATTTTTGCTCTTGTCCAACCACCTGCACAAATTAAGCACTAAACCTACGGCTCTGGGAAGATGGATGGGTGGTGGCCTTGCCTCGCTCCTTTTCAGTAGTGGAAATGGGCAGATTGCAAAGCTCACTGCCTGAACTGTGTCCTTGCTCCCACAATAACCCATGCCAACCTTGTCTTTCTGTCCTGCTTACTGTTCCATTGAGGACTCTCCCGCAGGAGCCAGTTATAGCCAGTGCAGTGATGACCGACAGTCGAACAATATCTTTGCATGCGCCATGCCTTTAAAATACCTTTAAAACCAGTTCAATTATTACCGCTATTAAAAAGTGACTAGATATCCATGATTTGGCACACATTTCCCCAAAGGTGCCATGATGGTGAATAAACAGCCCCATGAATAACTGCATTTATATTCTGTTCAGTTTTCGTCAATTTTATTGTTTAAAAATGCTTTCAAAATTTTTACTCGCATTTCCTTTAAATTTCGCAATGTTTCTCTCTCACTGTGCTTTAATGGCACCATTTCCTGCTACTTATCCCAAAGAACTGTCATGGTAGAATACTTTGAAAAAATGTCATCAAATGTGTTGCATTCTTGAAAATCTCACTACATTGTGCCTTTTTCAAAAGATATTTTGGGGGTGCCACCCCCATGTCCACCTGAGACCTCTTTTATGCTGTAGTTATCCTTAGGGGGTCAGGCACCCCAAACAACATCTACCCATGGCTACAGGCCTGTATCTTGGAGATTATGGCAACACACTACTGGCAGATATCCAAAACGTCACCTCTCTGGAGGCTGTCCTCCATGCGTCTGCAAGGTTAGTCTCATTAATCACACTATTTAACCACATTCTGCCAGTCCTGGTTTCCTTCTAATGGCTTCCCATTTGCAATCAATAAATCTTTTTAGTGGGTTAAATTAAACCATATAGATAAAAACAAAAAGAATCAATAACATGATTGCAATACAATTAAATCCAACAGATAAAACAAGTAAACAACCAATTCACTTCCCAGTAAAACAATGAGTCAATAAAACATGTGAAGAAATAAAATAAAATAAAATAACGAGCTGTTTCTAGGTTCCCATTTAAGCTGGCTTGTACAGTATTAATACATTACGTTCCGGTAAAGAGCAATACCTGGCTCAGAAATGTAGCATCTCATGCGGAACACTTTACGTTCTGAGCTCATCCTACTTCTTTAAGCCCAAATCTTCAAGAAAAAACCATTCAAGCAAGCCTGTATTTGAGTACGCCCAAGGGATGAACTCCAACCCCGTCCAACTTCAATCAAAAAGATGACTTTTAAGACCATTCAAAAAATAACGGATATTCCTCTCTTCCAATTGCGTTGACAGTTCCCACCTTTGCCTGTCTAAATGACACAGATGTTATCCATGTTGCTTCCCTTCATTCTTACACTTTGCATCTGTTTGTTTTCTGACGGTGTCCCCCACCTGAGATTTTTTTACTGCAACTCTACATATCTATTTACTATATCTATTTTATTGACACTTTGTGCTCCGCTCAAACTTTTAATCAAACAGCAGAGGGGTTTGCCAGAATCCTCCTACTACATCTGGGCAAAGAACAACGTTTTCAGCCGTCAAACTTTTAGCCATCCATTGTCTCTATTATTTTACTTGTTGTATATATTGTTTCTTAGGATGTCACTGTTCACTAGCTACCTATTCCAGGTCTCATACACACATCCTAAACCGACAACAGGAAATAAACAACGTAGGAAATTGGCATACCTGAATACAGATACACAGCTCTACTGTCGGATGAAAGTACTGTTGCCATTGTTAAAATGCATTGCTCACCACGATCATCATCATCCTAAAATAGCTTTAATGTATCTCCTCTGAGCTTCACTGGTTATCCAAGCAGAGTTGAGTCGGATGTGATGGATAAATGAAACAAATGAAATAGTTTTAAGTTGAGAACAAATTCCTTGTCTGTAAACTACTGGGTAAGGCATTCCTTGGTTTCCAGTTTTCAGATAAAACTGATTATAACTGATAGAACTCCACCAAAGCCCCTGTTATTGGCACTTTCCTATGATGCATGCTACCTCTATTCCCCACCATTCCCCACTCGGGTCTCCTGTTATGCCACCCAAGCAGCCCTTGTAACCTCCCAAGGTCTCCGGGTCCCCAGGAACTGCTTCCTGTCCAGTCATTTTGAAAACATGACTTCACTCATCTGGCTTCAGCTCATTGTTCAATGCATGCTGCTGTTGTGAATTCAATGGCAACATATCTAACTGTGCCTGTTCTTTTGGCACAAGGCAGTATGCACCAGAACAGTGCATGTTTATCTTGTGCAATTCTTTCACACACCCAACAGGAGTACAGCAGTGTTAGAAATTGAGTTATTGGTTGTGAGGGGTGGAAGTCCCACTGAAGCAACAACCACAATTCTTGTCAGGGTGAACCACAAAAGTTGCTAAATTAACTGTGCTTAACACTTGGGTTGCTTAACCCTCTAGTGGGCACAAAGCAGTCCGGCTTAACTTAGAGGCAATATGTCAAGAATTTATACAGTACACAAACCGTAATAAAGTGAAAAACGCAAGACAAAAAAAATCCCAAACCAATTTAGAAAAATGGAATAAAATGATACCAGAATGACAAACATCTAACCAGTAGAACTGGAGATATTGAATTTTTAAGTTTTTAGTGAAAATAACACCAAGAAGCAGAAAGCTAATCCGGGGGAAAGTTGCACATTCAGGCTGATCGCAATGGAGCGCGGGTCGGATACAAGGACCAGGTTAGTCCTGGTGAAGAGTTACCTTCATGTCTGGCACAAAGAGTTCCATTCACGTTGGGGGAGGCACGAGGAGGAGGCTTTTGGAGCAAAAAGCAAGTAGAGCGTCGTGGATGGTCGTTGCTGTAGTGCGAAGAGCCAATCATCGCTGGAGCATCGCTTTGGTTCATCATTGCAGCCAATTGCTGTTGGCACGAAGTGCAGGTCTCGCATTGCTAGTTGTTGCGGACAGTCACAGTATTCGTGAGAAGCAGGTCTCATCTGAGCTTCGCCTTAGCAGTCATCGCAGACAGCAGAGGTTTGGCATGAACGAGCTGTTCTCGGTTGCAAGGAGCCTAAAGGTTAGGATTGTACCATTTAGTTCAAGATGAGCTTGCACTGATGCAAGCTAAGGGTCCATGATCTGGCAGGACACCCACTGAGGATCAGGACTCACTCCAGCATTGGCCAGCAGATGGGCTTAGGCAAGTCCAGGGAGGTCCATTTGCAGCTGGTCAGCTGCACAGTTGCAGGGAGGACTCTGGAAGCTTTTTGTGTCCCTGTAGTTCACACAGGAGGTCAGCCAATTGACCCTTGGTGTCACTCTAGATAGCCTAGAATCAATGTAAGGAAGCCCAGTCCTCCTCCTTCAGTCATCTAGGCAGTTCTTCAAGCAGCAGGGCAATCCTGCTGGCAGTGGTGCAGCCCTGCTTCTGAATCTTCCACAGGTCCAGGAGTTTTCTGATTAGTCATTCTAAGGATCCTATTTTTATACCTGGCACCAGCCTTTGTGTGATGAATTCAGTGGTCTACCCATAAAAACTAATGCTGGTCAGTTCTTCCCCCTTCCCTGGTCCTGCTTCCAACTGTCTAAGATGACAAAGGCAAGGGAAGTCCTGGTGTCAGGTTCCTTTTTGTGTGCTGTGGGCAAGGTCTTTTGAAATGTAATCAAAGCAGGGTACAATGCCTCCCCAGCCGCCCAGCCGGAAGACCTCTCCCCACTACACCCAGGTCCCATTTTCACTGTCTGGGCCCAATGCACATCTCTAATGGGGGAACCATTAATATTCCCAGGAAAATGGGAATTACTAGAAAGGCCCCAGAAAGTTTAGGTAGAAAAATGACAACTTTCTAAAAGTGGCCCGGTAAAAATTGTAATTTAAAATCTGACGTTACCATTAAAGAGGAATTTAAAGCACAATTCACTTGAGTATAAACAGTGTAAAGAGTATTTTTTTATCGGCTCACAATCTGAAGTTAGCTCCTATTAAATGTAACAAGGTAACCCAGTGTTAGTATATGGGAAAGCTAGGCCAGTGAAAAACAATGTTGGGGGGTTTTCACTGCTAGGACATGTAAAACTTAAACACTTTTGTCTTACTTTGTAAATACCATGCACCCTGTCCTTTGAGCCTTAGGGCCTACCTTAGCGGTGGCTTATAAGTATTAAAAAAGAAGGTTTAGCCCTGGCAAAAAGTTTATTTTGCCAGGTCGATAGGGCAGTTTAAAACTGCACTACAGACTGCATTGGCAGGCCTGAGACATGTTTTAAAGGGGTCCTTTAGTGGGTGGCAAAAAAGGTGCTGCAGCCTACTAGCAGCCTTTAATTTACAGGCTCTGGGTAAAGCTGGTACCATTTACTAGGGATTCACACGTAAATTAAATGTGCCAATTAGGTGTAGTCCAATGTTACCATTTTGAAAGAGAGAGCACAAGCACTTTAGCACTGGTTAGCAGGGTTAACGTGTGCAGAGCCCTAATGCCACAAAAACCAATTCAGCAAAGCAAGAGAGTGAAGGCAAAAAAGTTAGGGGCAATACCATGCTGAGGATGTCGGGTCTAACAAGTAGTCAATCACTTATTTCAACTAACAACAAGCCCACATGCCTGGCAGAAATCTATACTTGGCAGTTCTCACTCTGACTACCAAAGAAACACAAGAATGAGTATGCAGGTCTTGACAATGCAAACAAAAACACAATAAGTAGTAAAGAAAAGAATGACAAATGTACACAGACCTTGCTATGTTGTTTTCCTACATTTAGCACTTCACCTCCAATGTCACATTGTGACCTACACAGACATACTACTAAGGGACTCCTATAGGTAAGGAGGTTTCTTTACTACTTCTTCTGCCTTTTCATAAAGCAACACACTTTGTTGTCACCAAAGGTCATTTAACCAACATTATGCTGATTAATTTCTTAGCAAGCATCTCCCTTGTGACAAGGAAGAGCAGGAAAAGGTCAGGATCAGAGAACAGGAATATGTTTTTATTACACTCTTTTCTTGGCCTCATGAGGCTAACAACTGGACAAACTGGCCAAAGTAACACTGGAACGCAATTACAAGGCACTCAATGCACAACATATAGCTAATATTGGATGTCAAAAATAATCTTCCTGCCAATCAGTCCATTTGACTGAAGAAGAGCGTAGCAGGATGGAGTGTTAAATGCCAGCCATTAACATTTTATCTGTTGCAATCAAATCTGAATGAAGTACAAACACTAAAGGAAAGGATACAATAAAGGGAGTGAGTACCAGGAAAGAAAGCAGAACCATCAAACTGAATGAGGGAAGCAAAGCAATAAAAGCAATATTCTTTGTAAGCACTGGACAAACACTGATTTTTTTTAATGATAGAAATATATTTTTTATTAATCAAAATATTGATAACTACTGATCTTTATGAGCTTTTAAAATGCTGTAAACATCAAATAAAATCAATAGAATTCAAAACAAATAGAAACTGAGACTAGGAATGTCTAGGTATTCCTTAATGCTCCACTGAGGATACCAAACAGCCCACCTCCTGCTCTGGCGACTCACTTTATCTTGCACAATGGATTTCTTCAAAACTGCACGTCTCACATGGAGTTATGGATATCTGTGCTTTGTCGCAGTAGTTGGGCACTGTCTCATTAACAAATCTGTGAATGATTGTAAGTGCTTTACGTTTCACTGTGGCTAAGACATGGAACTATTGCCTTTTCCACTGAATGGGTGTGATCTGCTCTCTTTTTGCAATTCTGTTCATAACTTGGTGTTGGAAGGTGGTTTATTAGTAGGTGCAGGTAGGTACCAACAGCTAGTAATAACACCTCAATCACAAATAAGGTCCAGTCAATCCTCAATAAATTAATAATTGCTCAACCCTTGGTAACTTGGCTCACGAGCAGACAAGCTTAACTTAGGAGACAGGTGTATAAAGCATTTAAAAACACCAATGCAGTAAATAAGTAAGGCACAGCACACAATAAAAATCCAACACCAATTTATAAAAATAGGAAATATTTTTATGATTAAAATGACACCGAAACAACAAAAATCCAATGTGGAACCGGAGATATGAATTCTTAACCCCTTCGCTGCTAGGCCTTTTCCCCTCCTGTGCTAAGCCTTTTTTTGGCTATTTGGGGTAGTTTGCGCTTAGGCCCCTGTAACTTTTTGACCACATAACGTATCCACGCCAAATTTGCGTCCTTTTTTTCCAACATCATGGGGATTCTAAAGGTACCCAGGGTTTGTGGATTCCCCTGGAGGGGACCCAGAAATTAGCCAAAATACAGCTAAATTTTGTTTTTTGGGGGAAAAATGCGAAAAAAGGGCTACAGATGAAAGCGTCTGGTTTTTTCCCTGCAAATGGCATCAAAAAAGGGGTTGTGGTGCTGAAATCACCATCTTCCCAGCTTTCAGGGACAAGCAGACTTTTGTCAGAAAACCAACATTTTTTACACAGTTTTGGCATTTTTCTGGGACATAGTCTATTTTTGCTATTTTTTGTGCTTTCAACCTCCTTCCAGTTAATGGTAGAAATGGGTATGAAAGCAATAATGGATCCTGGAAAGCCATACATTTCTGAGAAGTAGACAAAATTCTGAATTCAGCAAGGGGTCCTTTGTGTAGATCCTTCAAGTTTTCTTTATAGAAACAAACAGTTAACTATAGGAAAAATTGAAAAGTAGTTGAAAAAATCAGCCATTTGTGTCAACGTTTTCACCTGTAACTTCTTCTAATTATGACAGCTATTTGAAAGCAATATACCGTTACATCCGCTGGACCTTTCTGGTTGTGGCGATATATAGGACTTGTAGGTTCACAAAGAACCCGACGAACCCAGAGCCAATAACTGAGCAGCGTCTTGCAATGGTTTTTTATTATTTACCGGGTATATAGCAATTATTCTGGGAAAATTTATACATGGAAAAATCGGTATGAAAGACACCTATGTATTTCTGAAATGGGAACAAAATATAGAGTTTAGAAATAGTAGATATTTGCACATTTCCGAAATTGGGAGTACCCATACTAGCATGAGAATTATAGGACATTTTTCAAAATGACTTCTTTTTACACATTGTCTTTCATTTGGAAGGCAGAAATGCATCAAAAGTCAATAGATAATAACAGTTGCTCTACAATTTTGTGTTACCCTAAGTCTCCCGATAAAAATGGTACCTCACTTGTGTGGGTAGGCCTAGTGCCTGCGACAGGAAACGGCCCAAAACGCAACGTGGACACACCACATTTTCACAGTGAAAAATGACCCTTTTTTTGCAAAGTGCCTAGCTGTAGTTTTTGAACCCTAGCTCTGCCGGCACCTAGGGAAACCTAGCAAACCTATACATTTTTGAAAACTAGACACCCAGGGAAATCCAGGATGGGGTGACTTGACTGGCTCTCACCTGGTTCTGTTACCCAGAATCCCTTGCAAACCTAAAATATTGTCCAAAAAAACAAATTTTCCTCACTTTTCTGTGGTGGAAAGTTCTGCAATCTGCATGGATCCACAACATTCCACCCACCCCGCGTTCCCCAAAGTCTTTCGAGAAAAACGGTACCTCACTTGTGTGGGTAGGCCTAGTGCCCGCGACAGGAAACGGCCCAAAACACAACGAACGTGGACACACCACATTTTCACAGTGAAAAATTACCCTTTTGTTGCAAAGTGCTTAGCTGTAGTTTTTGAACCCTAGCTCTGCCGGCACCTAGGGAAACCTAGCAAACCTATACATTTTTTAAATCTAGACACCCAGGGGAATCCAGGATGGGGTGACTTGACTGGCTCTCACCAGGTTCTGTTACCCAGAATCCCTTGCAAACCTAAAAAAGTGTAAAAAAAACACATTTTCCTCGCTTTTCTGTGGTGGAAAGTTCTGGAATCTGCATGGGTCCACAAAATTCCACCCACCCCGCGTTCCCCAAAGTCTTCTGAGAAAAATGGCACCTCACTTGTGTGGGTAGGCCTAGTGCCCGCGACAGGAAACGACGCAAAACGCAACATGGACACACCCCAATTTCACTGTGAAAAATGACCCTTTTTTGGCAAAGTGCCTAGCTGTAGTTTTTGAACCCTAGCTCTGCTGGCACCTAGGGAAACCTACCAAACCCACACATTTCTGAAAAGTAGACACATGGGAGATTCCAGGGAGGTATGGCTTGCGTGGATCCCCCAATGTTTTCTTACCCAGAATCCCCCAGAAACCTGACATTTTGCTGAAAAAATCACCTTTTTCATACATTATTGTGTGGGAAAGTTGTGGCATCACCAGGCTGACACAAATTTCCTACCACCCAGCATTGCCCCAGGTCTCCCGATAAAAATGGTGCCTCACTTGGGTGGGAGGCCCAAGTACCCGCGACAGGCAAGGGCCCAAAACGTATTGAGGCGACATCAAAAATGCCTATCACAAAGCGACCTGGTTTTGCAAGGGGGGTCCCATGACTTTTTGGCCCGGGGCTTGGCGGCCACCTAGGGAAACCTAGCAAACCCACACATTTCTGAAAAGTAGACACCCGGGGATTCCAGGGAGGTATGGCTTGCGTGGATCCACCAACGTTTTCTTACCCAGAATCCCCTACAAACCTGAAATTTTGCTGAAAAAAATCACTTTTTTCACACATTTGTGTGTGGGAAAGTTGTGCCATCACCAGGCTGACACAAATTTCCTATCACCCAGCATTGCCCCAGGTCTCCCGATAAAAATGGCGCCTCACTCGGGTGGGAGGCCCAAGTACGCGCGACAGGCAAGGGCCCAAAACGTATTGAGGCGACATCAAAAATGCCTATCACAAAACGACCTGGTTTTGCAAGGGGGGTCCCATGACTTTTTGGCCCGGGGCTCGGCGGCCACCTAGGAAACCTAGCAAACCCACACATTTCTGAAAAGTAGACACCCGGGGATTCAGGGAGGTATGGCTTGCGTGGATCCACCAACGTTTTCTTACCCAGAATCCCCTGCAAACCTGAAATGTTGCTGAAAAAATCACTTTTTCACACATTTTTGTGTGGGAAAGTTGTGGCATCACTAGGCTGACACAAATTTCCTACCACCTAGCGTTCCCCAGGTCTCCCGATAAAAATGGTGCCTCACTCGGGTGGGAGGCCCAAGTACCCGCGACAGGCAAGGGCCCAAAACATTTTGTGATAGGCAATTTCAATGTTGCCTCAATACGTTTTGGGCCCATGCCTGTTGCGGGTACTTGGGCCTCCCACCCGAGTGAGGCACCATTTGTATCGGGAGACCTGGAGAATGCTGGGTGGTAGGAAATTTGTGTCATCCCGGTGATGCCACAACTTTCCCACACAAAAATGTGTGAAAAAGTGATTTTTTCAGCAAACTTTCAGGTTTGCAGGGGATTCTGGGTAAGAAAGGTTGGTGGATCCACGCAAGCCATACCTCCCTGGAATCCCCGGTGTCTACTTTTCAGAAATGTGTGGGTTTTCTAGGTTTCCCTAGGTGGCCACCGAGCCCCGGGCCAAAAGTCATGAGACCCCCTTACAAAACCAGGTCGGTTTTGTGATAGGCATTTTTGATGTCGCCTCAATACGTTTTGGGCCCTTGCCTGTCGCGCGTACTTGGGCCTCCCACCCGAGTGAGGCTCCATTTGTATCGGGAGACCTGGGGAACGCTGGGTGGTAGGAAATTTGTGTCAGCCCGGTGATGCTACAACTTTCCTGCACAAAAATGTGTGAAAAAGTGACTTTTTCAGCAAAATTTCAGGTTTGCAGGGGATTCTGGGTAAGAAAACGTTGGGGGATCCACGCAAGCCATACCTCCCTGGAATCCCCGGGTGTCTAGTTTTCAGAAATGTGTGGGTTTGGTAGGTTTCCCTAGGTGGCTGCCGAGCCCCGGGCCAAAAAGTCATGGGACCCCCCTTGCAAAACCAGGTCGTCTTCTGATAGGCAATTTTGATGTCGCCTCAATACGTTTTGGGCCCATGCCTATCGCGCGTACTTGGGCCTCCCACCCGAGTGATGCACCGTTTTTATCGGGAGACCTGGGGTAACACTGGGTGGTAGGAAATTTGTTTCAGCCCGGTGATGCCACAACTTTCCCACACAAAAATGTGTGAAAAAAGTGATTTTTTCTGCAAAAGTTCAGGTTTCTGGGGGATTCACGCAAGCCATACCTCCCTGGAATTCCCCGGGTGTCTAGTTTTCAGAAATGTGTGGGTTAGGTAGGTTTTCCTAGCTGGCCGCCGAACCCGGGGCCAAAAACTCATGGGACCCCCCTTGAAACCAGGTTGGTTTGTGATAGGTAATTTTGATGTCGCCTCCCTAGGTTTTGGGCCCTTGCCTGTCGCGGGTACTTGCCCCACCCACGCGTGTGAGGTACCATTTTTATCGGGAGACCAGGGGAAGCAGAAAGGCTGTAATGGTGGCGGGGATGTGGGCATTGGCGTGCCCACTTCGAGCAGACCCCACCCTAAAAACAAATGCGCAAAAAAAATCCCTGGCGTTTAGTGGGCTTTCTGCCGCCCCGGGGGGGCAGATTGGGGGCTACAGCCCCCATCTGCCCCCCAGGGCGGGGCAGAAAGGCTGTAATGGTGACGGGGGTGGGGGCATTGGTGTGCCCGTTTTGAGCAGCCCCCACCCTAAAAAGAATTGCACAAAAAAAATCCCTGGCGTTTAGTGGGCTTTCTGCCCCACCGGGGGGGCAGATTGGGGGCTACAGCCCCCATCTGCCCCCCAGGGCGGGGCAGAAAGGCTGTAATGGTGACGGGGTGGGGGCATTGGCGTGCCCGTTTTGGGCAGCCCCCACCCTAAAAAAAATTGCACACAAAAAAATCCCTGGTGTTTAGTGGGCTTTCTGCCCCACCGGGGGGCAGATTGGGGGCTACTGCCCCCATCTGCCTCACAGGGGGGCAGAAAGGCTGTAATGGTGGTGGGGGGTGGGGGCATTAGCGTGCCCGTTTCGGGCAGCCCCCACCCTAAAAAAAAATGCGTCCAAAAAAATCCCTGGTGTTTAGTGGGCTTTCTGCCCCCCCGGGGGGGCAGATTGGGGGCTACTGGGGCAGAAAGGCTGTAATGGTGGCGGGTGGGGTGGGGGCATTGGCGTGCCCATTTTGGGCAGCCCCCACCCTAAAACAAATTGCACACAAAAAAATCCCTGCCATTTAGTGGGCTTTCTGCCTCCCCGGGGGGGCAGATTGGGGGCTACTGCCCCCATCTGCCTCCCAGGGGGGGAAGAAAGGCTGTAATGGTGGCTGGGGGGTGGGGGCATTGACGTGCCCGTTTCGGGCAGCCCCCACCCTAAAAAAAAAGCAGCAAATAAAAATCCCTGGTGTCTAGTGGGCTTTCTGCCCCCCCGGGGGGCAGATTGGGGGCTACTGCTCCCATCTGCCCCCCAGGGGGGGCAGAAAGACTGAACATTGGCAATTTTTTGGGGGGGAGCAAAAGCCCTTGCCCAAGGGGCCGCTCCCCCTCCCTGGTGCCTTAGTGGGTGGATCCTCCTTGGGGATCGCCCTCCTGGGGCGATCCCCAAGGAGGGATCCACTGCGGAGGTACCATTGGAAAGGGGAGATTCTCCCCTTTCCAATGATACCTCTCCCGTCTTTCTACGTGCGCAGGGGGCTGAGATAGCCCCCTGAGCACGTAGAAAGTGAAACCTCATTTTAGTTTCGTTTTCAGTGAAATGAAGTCAGCGCGACGTGCGCGCTGATCTTCATTTCACTGAAAGGGAGGGGGGGCCTCGGGAGCTGGGAAGCTCTTCCCCAGCTCCCGAGGCTGTGGGAGAAAGGAAATCCCTCTGCTGTCTGCAGCAGAGGGATTTCGTGCCCCTGGCCTCATGACGGAATGGTTCCGTCTTGAGCACAGGGGCACCGATGCTCATGACGGAACCATTCCGTCATGAGCATCGAAGGGGTTAAAGATTAAATGTTTTCTAGTGTTAAAAGCCACAAGCGCCAACTTGGGAGATCTGGTCGCGCTTGACTGGGACAAAGTCAAAGTTTCAGGCCGACTACAATGGAGCATGGGTCGGAAACAATGAGCGGTAGGGTCTGGTCAAGTTTTTACCTTCTGACTTAGTCAATCTTTTGGAGCTTTTTCTCTCAATATCGAGCAAGGCTCCTCGTCAGGCTGGGTTGCGAGTCGACAACTGCGGCTTACTTCAGTGGGAAGCTTCTGTGAACTTCTGGAGTACTCAGCTGTGGGGAAAAGCTCTGGAGCTTCAGCGGAGCAAACCTTGATCTCAGGTCGAGTCGCGGTTTGATGTCGCCGGGTTGACTCTCGACGTCGGGTCAGTCAACTTATGGAGCTTTTTGATGAAAATTCTCCAAATGATCTCAAAGTTCTGGATCTTCTTCCAGAAGGTTCTTTTGGGGTCTTGAAGTGTTCACAACACCAATCCAAGGTTTCAGAAGCTCTGAGTTGCTCCTTGGGAAGTTGGGACTCCAAGACCCACAATGCGCCTAGCCAAATCCTTCAAAATCTAGGTGAAACTGGGCAGCTGGGTTCTTCTTGGTGGAGATGATGCAGCTTGAGCTCTTTTAACCTGTTGCTTTCAGGGAGTCCACTCCTTAAACTTTTAGAGTAAGGCAAAGTTATTTTTTTGGTGAAGCCCAAAGTGTGTAGCAGGTGCAGTCCTTAAAAGTGCAGTTATGGGACTTAGGAACCAGTGTGATACAAGCACTAAACAGTTGAATCCAGCCGGCGGGGACGATGGCGTGAAGACAATCCGAACACTCTCCTCTGTGCACTGCCCGAGGAGCAGACTTTGCTGCTCGTCTGAAAGCGCACACAAGGGAATGGGGGAGTGGATAAAATAAAGAAACAATACCCTACTGGCTCTCGGCAGACAGCAATGATCTCTCTTGCTGGGTCATCTGGATACTTATCCAGGAATAGCTTGTGAGAAGAGAGAACTCTAGTGTGTGATTTGTAGTCAGTAGAGAGGGAGACCGAGGGAATTCTATATGGTGTTGCTTTTATGCACATCCTCATTGACCCCCCACTCATCTCCCCCTCACACTGTGCCCCCTTACTTACATGCACTGAGACTGTAATGATTGAGATAATCAAGGAGAAATAGTTTTGCCCCTGAAAAACACAGCAGTCTTGAAAATAGGGAAGTGATACCTCTCATTTCACCCATTAACCAACAATATATGAAGTCAGACTCTGAGCCAGCTAGATATCACAAGATACTGTCTAGCCATGAACACAGATTCAGCTCTCTGTTGGAATTTGCATCCAGAATGAACAGAAAGAACAAAAACCAGCTATGCCCGCATGCCAAAAGAAAATCGGAACGAGGATGAAGATAACAGCACTTAGCTCCTGTATCTTCCTTGAAGACGGCAGTTCATTTCAGAAGTTTTGAGGCAGCTCGGTGCTTCCCAACATCTCCACGAGGCAGAGGGGGGTGTGTCTGGCCAAAGTATGCTCTCCCGAAGGGCGAAAGACAAGAAGGAACGTCTCGCCCCGCCCACTCCGTCCTCAAGGGAAAATGCCGACCAGCACAATATCAATCGGGCAGGACAGTGCCTAGTAGGTCCATGCGCTCTAACACAGGCATGTGTGAGCAGAAGAAACCTCAGCACCCTTTCTTGGAAGGCTCAGCAGACATTAGCGTCAGAAATCCTTGATGCTACGGACTGCCTTCCGTGAACCAGGACGTTGACGAATAATGTCATCAGCAAGAGGTGTGCCTTTATAGCACCGTAAGCCAATCATCAAAGTCACGGCATTGGCTTCCTGAAAACGTGCCCATGCCAGGACAAGGACTCATGGGAATCCAAGTCCTGGTGTGTAGGCAAGAGTGCGCTTCTGCTGTGCATGCGGAAACAATGAGCAGCTTCACCCCCACGCAGCCACTTCAAACATAAAGGTATGTGCGTATTCCCTAAAACCAGCACATAGCAGAAACCATGATGATGCTGATCCAGTGCCGTAAGAGCAGTCCTCTTGGTGCAGACCAGGGGTTCAGCAGGACAGTCCAGGCAGGGATCTGAGTTGCTGGGCAGCTCTCCAATATTTTTCTAGGTTTATGGGCTGGGAAGAAGGGGGGTACCCCTGACCAATGGAGTGCAGGCTGCCACCCTCTGTGATGGCCACTTCCCCTGAAGTGGGGCATTTTCTTGTCCCAGAAGGCACTGTTCCACAAAAATTAAAATGGACAAAATCTCTCCTGGAGCTTCAGGTCTGGCTAACCCAACCTACAGGTGTGGCTAACTGTCCCTAGCACTCCCCTTCCAGCCCGTCTGCTAATTCAACTACAGGGGCTCCCATCTGGCTGGGCAAGCAGGAAGTGGGGGTGGGCCTGGTTCCTGTCCTTACTGTCTTTTTTCCTTTGGAAGACCAGTTCGGCTACCCAGACCCCTTCCTGCCTTTTGCTCTGCAGCTGCAGATCTCCCCCCACCAGATATCTCTTTGTTTTCTTTCAGGCCAATTCACAGCTCATCAGAGCAGTTTAAAGGCTGGCCAATCAGGAGAGGCTGCTCCAGAGCTGGATTCAGGCACATGAGAAAAGCAAGTTCTTTAACTTCTTTTCTGTTATAGTTATAATAAATTCAACCTTGGCAAGTTATTGGATTTATTCTAACTATTGACACTTTGAAATATTATTTTAGGTCACTCCTGTCAATAGTTAGACTTTATTAAAGTTAAATAAAACCTTTGCATGTTAGCCTATGGAGCTAATGCACTACAATGGGGAAAAATTTAATTGGTAGCTTTTCCCTCACCAGGGCATATAAAACATCTTTTATAATGTCTCTGCTTAGTTTAACATGGCATGGATATAGTTTTATTTTATCTACATGTGCGACTAGATGCCATACTATGTTCCCCTGAAGTGCATGAGGGGGTTCAAGGCAGTGAATATCTTACCAGAACTGTATCAGACCACAATCCAGTGCTAGTAAGGATGCAGTGGTCTCGCGCGAGGCCCAAAATACCCACCTGGTGACTACGGCCAGACACCCTTGATGACCAGGTTTTCCGTGAAACAGTAGGCACTGCAATTGACCAATTCTTCCAAGAGAATGCTGGCATAGCAACGAATTCACTCATAGAATGGGATGCTTTTAAACAGTTGTCAGGGGGCGGTGTATTTCAGAGATGGTAGGAACGCGACAGGTGTTGCTGCGGGATATACAGGTGGCAGACCAACGCCTACGAGAGCTAGAACAGGAACGCCCTGAGAAGGCTGACAAGCAGGGGGAACTCCTAGAGGCTAGGGAGGCGGTGGTGGTTCAGGTAGAACGCCTGCGATGCTTTGATTACAAAAAATACATAACCCGAGCACACTCAGAGAGAGATAAATCTGGAGCCCTTCTGGCTTGGTTGGCTAACCCAGCCAGGAGAGGCACAGTAATTTTAGAGCTTCGGGGACAGAATGGTGAGGTTCGTTATGATAAGCAAGGCATCAACGATTTGTTCCTTGAATATTATACTGAACTCTACAGGAGTAGACTGGCTACAGACGAAGAAGGGTTAGATGGGTTCATAGGAGATGTGGAGCTACCAATGCTGGAAGAGGGATTAGCGGATACCCTAGGTCAGGATATAGAAATCGGAGAAGTAAGAGGAGCCATTAAAAGCATGGCAAGGAACAAGACACCGGGAATGGATGGTTTACCAATTGAATTTTATTTAGCTTATACTGAATTGTTAGCCCCCAGGCTAGTAAAGCTATAAAACGACGCAAAGAGAGTGGGTCACCTGCCTGTGTCGGCCCGAGAGGCGATCATCATCCCACTGCTCAAACCTGGAAAACTGTCCTGGGATAGGTTGGCATACCGCCCATTATTCATGCTTAACCTCGACTACAAGATCCTAAGTCACATCCTAGCCACCCGTCTTCTTCCTTACATGACAACACTAATACACGAAGACCAGTCTGGGTTCATTCCCACCAGAAACACAGCCTCTAACATTCGGCGCCTCTTGCCGGTATTGGAAGCAGATTTCTATAGGAAAAATGGAGCGACAGTTTTTGCGGTGGACATAGAAAAGGCATTCGATAGCCTCGAGTGGCCTTATTTGTTCCACGTGATGCGGAGATTTGGGTTGGGAGATAATTTTGTGGGCTGGACAGCGCTCCTATATAAAAATTCCACTGCTAGAGTTAAAACAGGTGGGCTAATATCTGACACCTGCAGTATAGGTCGGGGGACAAGACAGGGGTGTCCACTCTCCCCCCTCTTGTTCGCCTTGGCCGTCGAACCGCTTAAAGTTAGAGCCAGAACGGCGCAACACTATCAGGGCCTTAATGGTCATGGGCAGATACATCACATTGCACTCTATGCGGACGACTTACTGATGTTCCTGGCAGACTCGAGGGAAGTACTTAGCGGGGCGAAAGAACTATTATACGACCTGGGCAGAGTAGCGGGGCTCAAGGTAAATTGGGAAAAGTCTTGCCTTTTCCCAACGAAGGAGAATAGAACTGGCCCACAAGAGACGGAAGGAGTGAGGTGGGAAGACAGGTGCTTGACATATCTAGGTACGCAAATATACCACACTCAAGGAGACCTGTTGAAGGGTAATGTAGGTAGAGCCATTAGAGGAGCCAAAAGCAACTTTGATTTCTGGGGGTCGTTACCATTGGCAGTAGCTGGTCGAGTAGCCTTACTTAAAATGGTGACTCTCCCAAGATTATTGTACTACTTTGGGTCGTTACCAGTCTGGATACCAGCAAGATACTTTGCCCAGCTGAGGACGATGATTTCAGGATTTCTGTGGGGCGCTGGCAGACGGAGAGTAGCGCTTGTAGTACTCATGAGACCGAAGGCGGGGGGGGGGCTGGCAGTGTCTGACTATGAAGCCTACTATTTGGCGGCGCAGTTGCAATGGCTCATGAAGTGGGTGGCGGTTCGCCTCAGGGGAACGGGTGAGCTACGAGGCGATTTCCCGACCTTAAGATCACTATCTCAAATAATTTTACGCCTTCCCGTTTGAACCCATACTATTTCTTCGGAGTTAAACACGGCATGGAAGTGCTGGAATAGGAGCATGAGGCGGGCAAAGATTAAACACCCTTATGCCCCAGAAATCCCACTGATTATATGTGAGGCCTTACCCCATGGGGGCAGCTGGCGGGGGTTGGAGGCGTGGAAGGAGCGGGGACTGTTTACAATGGGGGATTTGTACGAGGAAGGTGCCATGATTCCCTTCAACGACCTGCAAGAACGATATGATTTACCTGGCAGAGACTTCTTATTGCACTCTGCCCTAACTGCAGCCATACGAAAATGCTGGGGGGGGGGGGACTCACTGAACCACGACCATCATTGGCTTGTCAATATGTGGTAATAGCGGCAGGTACCTACAAAGCGGTCACATGCTTATATAGGCGTATGACGCAGGAAACGATAGCACCCTTGACTGAGCTGCGTCTAAAGTGGGAAGCAGATCTGGGAGTGGCAATCCCAGAAAAAACTTGGGGAGGGCTAGTTGAAAGGGCATGGAAGAGCACTAGAAACGCCAGATTTCAGTTGGTACACTTTCATATCTTACATAGAGCATATCTCGCCCCGGAGAAGATTAATAAATACTTCAAGACCCAAGCAGCAGCATGTCCGCGCTGCAATAGGGAAGGTGCAGGGTTCAGGCATATGTTTTGGGACTGTCCGCAATTGGGTAACTTTTGGGAGGAGGTCACCACACTACTGGCTGACATCACTGATAGAGAAGTTGAGACCTCTCACGGATCCTGTCTCTTACACTGGTTCCCTCACACAGCCAAGAATAAAATAACAAGTAAATTCCTGGATCTGGGCTTACTATTAGCCAAAAGAAACATCACCACACACTGGAAAGCAAAATGAGGCCCAAGTGTAGCTAGATGGAGGAAGGAATTCGTTAAATGGGCAGAATGTGAAGAAATAATTAGAATGCAAATAGAAAAGAGAACGGGGAGTGAGAGGGCGTTGGAGGCAGCGAGAGCATGGGAAACATTAGTGGTGCTACTTCGGATCCCGGAGGATAGAGGTGATGAGGACTCGATAGAGGAGGCCCCTGCTGCAGTGGACTAGACTATATACCCCAGACCACAGCTTAGAGCTGAAGAATTAGATGGAAGGCATGTCATAACGCTGTACTCCCTGAAAGTTGGTCCCCGGAGTACTGATGTGGGCGTCTAGAAAAAGCGACTAGAAACAGCCACAAACCGCAAATTAGCACTATGACTATCAGTGACACGCCTGGTGGGAGGGCAGGGAGGTGGGTAGTTGGGGGGGGGGGGAATATAGTTCTGGAATTAAAAGTATTAACGGATGCGCAATCAGTGAATACAGAATTGTATACTGTTGTTAGGCTACGGGGGAAAGTGGGAGAGGTTCAGCCTACCTAACTGATCTTCCTTCTGAATTAACAACATAAGTGGACTTGTTAACTAAAAAACTCCTGATTAATGATAACACTGATGTATAGATGGTGCATCCACCCTTTGTAAAACTCAATAAAGTTTGTTTAAAAAAAAAAATGTACATAGTTTTATTTTACAAGCACAGGCATGGCTGGATTTTAAAATGACAGCAGGCAACACAGCAGTGCACACTTAGGTGCATTAAATCTACTGGGCCTCTAAACCTACAAGCCTTACCACATACAAGGGGCTTACAGGTAGGTTGTCATACCAATTGCAATTATACCTAATTACCATATACCTTTTAAACAGAGCACTGGCCTTGGGCCTGGTTAGCAGTGCCCAGGGCATAATCAGAGTCAGAAACCACCAGTATCAGTCAAATAAATGGGGGTGATCAGGGCAAAAAGGATGATTTTCTCGCACTCGGGCTGTAGCATTTAGTAAACAGTTTTTGGATATTGTTGGAGTTCCTTGCTTGGAGCAGTAAATAAAAAATAAGCAGCTCCTGCTGCTCATTTATTATTCTTTTATATTTATATTTATATATATAGACACTATAACTCGTGCCCTAAGGTGACTATAATTCACGCAATTGCCATTCACTCCTAATTACCCCGCATATTACATCACTCATGACATCTTCTATGACATCATTGATAATATCACTACAACATTTGCAATAAAATTATTAATGAGGAAACTGTGCATGGTGGGAGCGCGAGTTATAGGTACCTTGGAGTACAAGTTTTATAGTTACTTGAGATAACTGTAACTGTGAATGGTCAATTTCTGTGGTTTTTAGAGTTTAAAATGTTACGTTGTTACTGAATATTTCACCAAACTATAATGTTACTTTAACATTTGTTTTTTTCAGTGAATTTCTATTTTTTTTTTAACGTAAATTAATATTTCATTACAAGCCAATCCTCTGCCATGCACAGCCTTTGGCTGTGCACTACAGGGGGCTGGCTGCAAGGCCTGGCCTGCGGCTAAGCCCTATGGGCAAACCCCTATTCTCACACCCAATATATAAAGCACATCTATCATCTTTCTCCAAAAAGTATCAATAATTTCAATCAAATGTATATTTTAATAATAGACACAATACAATGTTTATTGATTACTTAAAATATTTAGTAGTTTTATTAAACTACATGTCTGTGTCTCTATTTTTTTTACATAATTTTTCCTAGTTTTAAAAATTTTGTATTTATGGAATGTAGCAGACAGAAAAAATATGCAAAATATCATTCATTTTATAAAGATACATACTGGAGTTATATTACCAATTCAATAAAGCACAAAATTTACATGAATATTGCAAAAGACTAATAAAGAATTATAACACAAAATTTACATGAAAAGCAGTCTCTCAAGCTATCTTGCAATCTATATATCATCTCCATCATTCCACTTTTGCCAAAGTTTTTTTAATCGTTTCAAAGATCCCACTCTCTTTGCATAGAGATTTTCGTGCAGTTAAACCCTGTGAATTTTTGTAATCCATTGATCAAGTGTGGGAATTGAGTCTGATTTCCAATATACTAAAATCAATGACCTTGTAACTAAGGTGGTAATAAAAAATAATTGATGGTGTCCTATTGATAAATCATTATACAGACTCATGATACCATATAATGCCCCGTAGGCATCTCAGGACACTTTACATTTCAGTTTTGTACTGATTTCTGAAAACATCTCCTGCCAGAATTGACTTATTTTATTGCAGGTGCATATTGTATGAAGCCAATCTCCATTCCCCTGCACGCACCTAAAACACGCTGATGATGCCCCTGAATGCATTTTTTTTAATCATGGCTGGTGTGTAATAGATTTACTAAAAAATGACATTCTCCTATAGTATTCAAGCTAGCCTGGCTGATGAGGGCTGATGCCCCGAAACCGGTCCCAGGATGCTTGTTTTCCGGTCCAGGGAGAACCTGGCCTGGTAGTTTGGGCTGGACTGTTCCCATGGGGAACAGGGTCAAGGCTGATTTGCATATGGCTGGGTCCAAACTGGAATGGCGTGGTGAGCAAAATAACAATGGATTAAACCCAGATCCATGACTGGGGGTGAATGTTTGACAATGTTCAACATTCCGTCCATCATCTTTTTGTGTTGCATTTTCACCCTAAGTGGGAAGGGTATGCACAGACATGGGTCCCGTGCTCTCTACCCCACCGGTTTCAAGCTATCCTGGCTGATGAGGGGTGATGCCCAGAAACCGTTCCCAGAATGCTTGTTTTCCGGTCCAGGGATGACCTGGCCTGACAGTTCGGATTGGACTGTTCCCATGGGTAACAGGGTCAAGGCTGATTTGCATATGGCTGGATCCAAACTAGAATGGCATGGCAAGCAAAATAACGATGGCTTAAACCCAGATCTGTGACTGGGGGTGAATGTTTGACAATGTTCAACATTCCGTCCGTCATCTTTTTGTGTTGCATTCTCCTATAGTTGGCAGCAAGAATAGCCTTAGAGCTCAAATGATTATGAAATTTCTATTGGGCGAGATCAATATTACAACCCTTTGAAGAAGCTGTTTTATTTAGAAAATCTGGAATCAGCTTTTCCCCAGTGTTATGATATAAGATTCTATACCAGTTTCCTACACCCACCAGTCCAGATCTAAAATAAGCCTTACTGATATTCTCGGCAAATAACTTTGTGCCTGTTTTATAGCCTGCACAAAAATGTTTAATTTGTGTGAAGCTAAACATAAAAAAGACCTAATAGTGGGATTATTTTTAATTATAATATTCCATTGAATTAATTCATTATTTTGATAAAAAATCTTTCACCCTTCTTAATTCCAAGTTGGCCCAATGACTAAGAGTTTTGCGGTCTAAATGTAATCCTAAAGATATGCATTCCGTCAGTTTCAAATGGGAGTGAATCTGGGGACCACATATTCATCCCAAATCCTATTAAATCAATCCATAATGATCCGTAGAGTCTTATATATAGACGTCTTGAGTAGTCCGGGAATTTTCAAGGAAGCGAAAAGACCAATTTTGGACATGCTTAACTTGTCATTTAAATAAAAATTGCTGTCACTTGACATGTTTTTTGCAGCTCTTATAAGCCAACCTAAGAGTGCCACTTGATAATATGTTTTTTGCCCCAGGAAGTGCCAGCCCTCCCTCCTACAAATCCAGTTGAATGGCCTGAATTTTGAGCCTTGGCTTCTTCCCCTGCCAAATAAAATGTTGTGCTTCTGAATTGATAACATCCAAAAGAATTGTGGAACTTTGATGATAATGTTAATGAATAAAAATAAGAATAAATTGCTCATTTTAATTAAGGCAGCCTGGCCTACAATTGTCAACAGCAAATGTTGCCATTGTTTTGATAGATCACACACTTTCGAAAGAGTGGAAGTGTAGTTGAGTGTGAACAGATCCTCAATTTTTGGGGATACATAAATTCCTAAATATCTTATATGATGGGCTGGGCGATAGTAGGCTTTCATTGCTGTAGGAAGAATTTCTGGTGATAAATTGAAAAGAAGAGCCTCAGATTTTGTGTGATTGATCTTATAACCACCTAGAAGTGTAAATTAATTGATCTTTGCAAAAGCGCACATAATATTTGTTTTCTCAGTGGCTAGGTAGAAAACCATGTCATTGGTATAAACTTTAAGTTTGGCTGCTCTGTCAACTGGGGAGCTAATATTGTGATTTTGGCAAATAGCACAGGCTAATGGTTCAATGAATAAGGAGAACAGAATGGGAGACATAGGGCATCCTTGACGAGTTCCGCATCTAATAGTAACCTCTCCTGCTGATCTATTGTTGATCATTATATATGCCTTTGCATTTGAATAAAGATCTTGAAGTAAAACTTAAAGGGCAAGCAAATTTAAGAAGGATGGCAAATACAACTTTCCATTGGACCAGGTCAAACACCCTTTCCACATCTAATATTATGACCATTGCCTTGATTTTTTTGGTTGTGAAATAGTCAATTGCTTGGATCAAGTAATTTGTATTAATAGTAATGCTCCTGCCGGGTAGAACACCATTTTGATCTTTATGAACAATTGATGGACAATTGATAGAGTTACCGATGCTAATCGATTTGCAATAATTTTAGTGAATAATTTGTAGTCGCTGTTGAGTAGGCTGATCGGCAGATAGGAATTTACTTCTTTGTCTGACTTATTTTTTTTTTAAAGCCAATAATTACAGACTCTGTGAACATATTTGGGATTTTACAATCCAAAAGAATCTGATTAAAAAGCCTGACTAAAAATGTATTTAGCTGTGGAAAAAAGGTTTTATACACTTCCACGGGTATCCTGTCCTTGCCGCAAGCTTTAGCATTAGGTGAGTAGGTATCCACCTGCTTCACTTCAGTCATAGTTATTGGAGTGGTCAAAATTTCTTTCTGACCTGTTCATATTGTTGGCACGCTGATACCATCTAGCCAGCTGTTAATTGTCTTTGAAGAGGGGCTATAAGAATCCGAATCAAGTTTTGAATAGTGATCCCTGAAAGCCTCCACTTTCACTTGAGGTCGAGATACTAATATGCCTGTCTTGGGATAAAAAATCATCTTCATTACGTTAGTATTGCTTTTACACTTTACTAGCCAGGCCAGATATTTGCCCATATGTTCATTCTCTTCATATCATTTTTTGGAGATATGAATTATGATATAAAATTTCTGTTGACGTGAAATAATCTTGAAAATTACATTCTGCCTGAGCTATGTCTACTTTAGTTCCCACAGTTGGAATGAGATTGTATGCCATGGTGGCCTGGTTTAAGGCAGTCTGCAGGTGTAGGCGTTTCATCTTTTCTAGCTGTTTATGATTTGCCTGCAAGGCAATGACCTCTCCCCTAAAAAATGCTTTCAATATCCCCCAGACCGCGCAGTCAGAGGCAGAGTCCATATTGCATTTTAAAAACTCCTCCAAAGTTTGAAGCATCTGTTCTACACAGCCTTCAATGGTTAATAATGTTTTATTAAAGTCCCATCTGTGGCTCTGCAACTGCGGAACTAATAAGCTGAGATCTCATGTGATTACCGAATGGTCTGAGAATGCATTGACAATAATTTGTGTTTAAACTCTGCAAAGAGTGTAAAATACAAAAAAAAAATCAATACGAGAGGCTGAATGATATCTTTTAGAATGGCAGGTATATTGTCTTGTTCTTGGATGGTCGGTACGCCAGGGATCCACCAGCGCTAAATCTTGTTTTAATAATTGCAGTATCTTGATAGTTTTCGTTTATTCTGACACTTATTAATACAAGATGTATCTAAAGAAATATTCAGAAGTAGGTAAAAATGACACCCCATTATTAGTGAGCCAGGCGTCTCTTTTGCGATATTATATATGGTTTCTAAGGGTGAGTCCTCAATAGGGCCATAATAACTTACGTACTTTATCAATTGATTTTGTGTCTTGGATTTTACCCAAATCCATCTGGTGCCTGGATGTCGGACTACCCCGAATTCTTTAAATTGCTGCCCCTCTAATTGCGGCATGAGAAGAATCAAAAAATGTGTGCTGGATATAACCTGGTAATATTAAGGAAGGAGTCTTGGCTTTAAGGTGCATTTCCTGAAAAACTATTACACTCACTTTTAATGATCGGAACCAAGCTAGCATTGCCCAAAATGTAATTCTATGATTTAAACCATTGGCATTACATGAAATAATTCTCAATAAGCTAAGAACCACATCTTACTATGGTCCGAATTGGCTTCCTTGTTACGAACTTTGTAAATTCTGCTACACTTTTTTGGTGCCCTATAAAAACCCTTGACCCTCCCCACCCCACCCCAAACCAACCATCCCTACCCCCTGAAGCCCCCCTGCCCATGGAGCAGTGATCTCCGAGAGTCTCCCCTGCCCCGGACTTTTGTAGAGAGTTTGCTCCTGCCCTGCCACCCTCCTCCCCCCTTGCTGGGTGCCTTGGATTTGTACCCATGGCTGCTCCCTGTGGGCAACTGCTGCTGCGGTCTGTTGTCATATAGTTTTTCCACAGAGAACATTTTTAGAATGCAGAGAAGAAAAAGAAGAGGAAAAAAAGGGAAAGAAAAAACACAATAAAGATAGGAGAAAAGGCAAAAAAAAAGAGGGCCCCAGAGAAAATACTTCACATCTATGATTACTTTATCACAGGGTCATCACTGCTAAGTTTTGATTCTAAAAGTTCTTTAAAAGTTCCTTTTATTTAACCCCTTCTGAATGATGGACTGCCAAAGTTTATTGGCATGTTCCACTGAAGTAAAACATGAAATTGTCCCTCAAACAAAACTTTAAGTTTCGATTGCTGGACCAGTCCCGTTTGTATTCCATGTTGTTTGAAGGAAACGATCATAGCCTTAAATTTTCGCCGACGTCGTGCTGTGGTCAACGACATATCAGAAAAGTTTTTAAATGAAAAGTTGTCAGATGTCTGAAACCCTTTGCTTTGTATAGCTTTCATTTAAATGTTCTCTTTTAATTGAAAATCTTCAAAGATCACCACAAACGTGCGTGGATATCTAGTATTTGGGGGCTTGAAAGAGGGTACACAGTGTGCACACATGATGGAGAGATCTTCTATCTTCTCTTGATGCCCGAAGTCATGTGTTGTCGGATCAGATCTGAGATTAACTTAATTACATCTTGGTCATTCTCTCTTCCTTCCGGGACATCTACAATGCATAGATTTGAGCGGCGAGATCTATTCTCTATGTTGTCCAATTTCATCTCCATCTCGGATATTTTAATTTTGTCTTTAGTTATAGATGAATCCGTTTTGGTTTGAGAATCCTCGAGATTAGAAATCCTTTGCTTTGCCTGATTCAAACTGGTGTTGAGTTGTTGAATTTTTATTCATTTTGTTACCTTGTTCATGCAACTCCCCATGAGCGTTGGCTTGGGAATTCTTCATTTCTTTGAGCTCTCCTAATATCTGTTGTAATATCTCAGTTAAAAGTGGAGATTGTGCTGCTGAGATTTTGACTGCAGCATCAGAATTTAGGATCATATTAAAAAGAGAATTCTCTGCAGATGGGGTAGAAGACAGCAAGGGTGAGAGTGAGGCTACAAAGGAAGTATCTTCCCATATGCCATTTGTCTTTTTTAAGGAGTTTTATTCCTTTTCTGTATTGAAAACACTTTCTAGTCATGCTGGGGTATTAACTTGTGGATGCACCTCCTTCTCCGCTTGTCGTAGATGTAGTTTCCCTTCCACTGGGGGGATTTATAAGACAGATTGAGAAAGCAATGGATAGATTGAAGCTAAAGTTTTATCGCTGGCTGAAGTAGACCACTGTATTTGATACACCTGTAGAGAGCCTTGTGGTGATATTGATAACTCTCCCAAAAAGAGATTTATTTCCTGGAGAGAGACCATTGTATCGGAGGGGAGGGCCGATAAGGCAGGGTTTGAGCATACATATGATGCCCAGCTGCGGCACCCGCAGCATGACCATGTTTGGGGGATTCTGGGGGTGCCCCATGGCCCGTTCTAGCTCCCCCGTCAGCACCTGTCCTGAGTGCCAGCGGGAGCCAGCTCCATTGCTTTGCTTTTGCTCTCTGCAAAGTTGTGTTCCCCTCCCAGGAGTGTGCTGGTAGGGAATTAAATTTGTATTCCCTACCCGCACTCTCCTGAGAAGGGAACGGCAGTGTCAGGAGGCATGAGATCCCCGGGACACTGTTTAGTTTAGGTCCTAGGGGATGGGTTCTATGTGGTCCATATGGCTCGGGAAGGAAGGCCAGCCTCCCTCTTCCCCCAAAAACCACCAGCTCTGTGGTATAAGGTCCCTGGGGCCTTTCTGAAACTCAAGTAGTGGGACAGACACCACCTCCCCAGAATGATTGGTTCGTCCCTTGTGTCGGCCCACAGAGGTTTGATGAGAGGGTCGCTCACCCTTCCTCCTAAACAAATTAATCCGCCCCATGGGATGGGGTGCCCAAGGCCTTAGAGAGGCTCAGGGAGATGACCGCATGCCCTCTCCCCAAGAAAAAAGATATATGCAACCTTCCCT
Source organism: Calotriton arnoldi (assembly GCA_963921515.1). Classification (NCBI taxonomy): domain Eukaryota; kingdom Metazoa; phylum Chordata; class Amphibia; order Caudata; family Salamandridae; genus Calotriton; species Calotriton arnoldi. Next base: position 8,390,832 of record CAWUFW010000001.1, on the reverse strand, counting down.
AACCCACCCTGGGGTGCTTATTTTGTAAAAGGCAGGAGCATGCCTTTTTTTGGGGGGGGAGATGGCACAGTGGATCCTCTGTATCGCTAAAAAAGTAAATATTTGGCCCCAGGAGGGATGGCAGTAGGGTGCGGGAGGGAGCGAGTCCCTCTCTTCCTATTTTGCGTCTATATGGTTTGTCCTACCTTTTATAGGACAGGGGTCTGAGTACCATTCCTATGATTGCTAAACTTTTGTGTGTTTGCTTGAGGTTTTAGTCATTATTTAAATGCAAAGCAATTTCTGTGGGTGAAATCCACTACTATTAAACACAATTTAAGCATTTTGTTATTAAAACCACTAAGACTACACTCAACAAAATATATTAGTCCAAATACATGTAGAAAACGCCAATGGTATTTCTCTACTTAATCATACTACGGATTTCACAAAAAAAGGAAAAATTAGTGACTATGATTTGCAGACACATGCTGCAGGTTTCATCAAGTTACTACTATTTTGTGACTCAAAAAAATCCCTGGCCCATATATGCATTGATACCTTCGAAAGTTATACATTTCATACATACACCTAACCCTAAATAGTAAAACTTTCTAACAGGAGCAAAGCTGCCTGTTTACTGGAAGTTTTAGTTTGTAAATCTACCATGTCCTCCCAATACATCCAAATCAAATACGGCAGTGTTTGTCGAATTTCACACCTATTTCGCACATAACTCCACCCTTTGTTACTCTGAGTATGTGCAGAAAATGGATTGTAACAGTCCATACAATGTTATGAATGACAAAAATAAACTAGCCAGCTGCTTGCACTCTTAGATGGTACTTCAATCTTATAACATCCTGAAACCTGCCTCATACCCAAGTACAACAAATTTTGGTCTATATAAAGAAAAAGCTGATGGCCTCCCGCTTTGGTATTCTGCCAACCATGGCTGACCAACCGTCCATCAGATCCTCAGATCAACTGCAAAATGATGAAATATTTGACTTTATATAACACTCAGAGGGTCTAATTTTTAAGGACAAAACGACCATTGATGATTTTTCCTTTCTCCCTTTTAACTACTGGTTTTGGCGATAATAACACTGTGGCACTTCACTAATGATAATCACCAAGGGGCATATTATCAAGAAACGGCGTTAAAATTATCGCCGCTTTAGCGGCAGAAAACTGCCGCTAAAGCGGCGATAATGGGCTTGATAATATGCCCTTGAGAATTCCAATAGAAGCCCATGTTCTGGTGTCAACATGGGCTTCTATTGGAATTCTCAAGGGCATATTATCAAGCCCATTATCGCCGCTTTAGCGGCAGTTTTCTGCCGCTAAAGCGGCGATAATTTAACGCCGTTCTTGATAATATGCCCCCAAGTTATTCAAACATATAGGAAAACCCAATCTCTGGTAGACAGTATACACCTAATGTTTACATATGATGATTTCCTTTTAGAAATATTATGGCATAAAGTAGCACAATCGTACTCTACAATGACCATCTGCCAACAAGTCTAGGTGATTGTACAGGAATTGATAGCACTGTGGCCCTTTACTGATAGCAATCAATGGGGTTTCTACTTTTAATGGACTAAATGATTGCTTTCAAGATTTTATTCACTATTGATTAGGCACAAATAGTACTACAACACTTTATCAATGCCAATTGTGATAGATAAAAATGTAAATATTCAGGAAGTCTTAGACCCTGGTGTGATTACAACTCCAATGAAACCTTGTAATCAAGTACTAGATTTTTATGAGGTTTTATGTATTATTTTTAAATGTAGTTCTTGTATATATGGCAACATTGTTATGGTTTTAATTAACGTGTGTCCCTTGCTCACTTTGCCATTGGATTCAAGCTAGCCTGGCTGATGAGGGGTGTTACCCCGAAACCGGTCCCAGGATGCTTGTTCTGGTCCAGGGGAGACCTGGTTTGGCAGTTTGGGCTGGACTGTTCCCATGAGGCACAGGGTCAAGACTGATCTGCATATGGCTGGGTGTGAACTGGGGTGGCAAAGTGAGCTAAAGAATGATGCTGGATTAAACCCAGATCTGTGACGGGGGTGAGTGTCTGAAAAGTTTCAGTGCTCCGTCCATCATCTCCTTTTGTTTGCTTTGTTTGCCCTAAGTTGGCAGGGTATGCCCAGACGTGGGTCCCTTGCTCACATTGCCACTGGATTCAAGCTAGCCAGGCTGATGAGATGTGTTACCCCAAAAACCAGTCCCAGGATGCTTGTTTCCGGTCCAGGGAAGACCAGGCTTGGCAGTTCGGGCTGGACTGTTTCCCTGAGGCACAGGATCAAGACTGATTTGCATATGACTGGGGTGGCGAAGTGAGCTAAAGAATGATAATGAATTAAACCCAGATCTGTGACTGGGGCTGAGTGTCTGAAAAGTGTCAGTGCTCTGTCCATCTCCTTGTGTTTGCTTTGTTCACCATAAGTTGGCAGGGTATGCCCAGACATGGGTCCCTTGCTCACTTTGCCACTGGACTCAAGCTAGCTTGGCTGATGAGGGGTGTTACCCCGAAACCGGTCCCAGGATGCTTGTTTCCGGTCCAGGGAAGACCTGGCTTGGCAGTTCGCGCTGGACTGTTCCGATGAGGCACAGGGTCAAGATTGATTTGCACATGGCTGGGTCTGAACTGGGGTGGCGAAGTGAGCTAAAGAATGATGATGAATTAAACCCAGATCTGTGAATGGGAGTGAGTGTCTGAAAAGTTTCAGCGCTCCTTGTGTGTGCTTTAATTAACTTAAACCAATAAAGCTTGAATTTTGATGCGTGAGTGTTCACCACCTTCCAAAAGTGCCACGCCCTTCCTTTTTCTGGGGAGTACCCCTTGTCTCGCCCTAATCCTAACTTTCTAACTGTGGCAAAACTGCTGTACTCCTATAAAATTGCATAGCAATCATCAAATCCTTATCCTGAGAATGTCTAATTGTATGTGTGTAAATTCAAATTTCTGCACAGGTTACCCTAAGTTCAATGTAAGTGAGTTACAAGCTTTGTTAATGAGGCCCAAAAGATTTTCTGTGCATCACCCGTCCTAGTATAAGAAAATAACCTTAGTTTTTATTTTAATCAGACCCAGGGTGTTCTATGCTGGAATCCAACTTGTTTTTTCTATAAAATAATGTATGACCAATCTAGTATTTCTCTTGTAAGACTCACTGAGAATGAGCATTATTTATGCAGATTACATTGACAGCTTGACCCTACCAAGCAGTTTCCTGTCCTGCCATAATCCATCTCCCGCTTTTCAGCCATTCCATTTTCAGGCCACAATAATTTTAGTAAGTTTGTCTTTTTCCAACTGTTACGTGGGTACGAGGTTTACATTAGTTTCTTTAGTTCGAGAGTGTATTTTTGGGGAGTTAATTACAGTGAAATATGTTGTGATGTTAAAAGATCATGTTTGACTTGGAGTAGTGGGATGAGGTGAGATGGAATGGTCAAAAAATCCAAACAGGCATACAACTATTCATACTCAAGTTTACACACTTCCCTAGTTCAACATAAGTTGAAAAAGAAGAAATGCAATCTACATGTAAATATGTTCAGGAGTGCACTGAATTAAACATAATACTTTCTACTCTTTCTGTTTTTGTCTTAGGTCTTTGATTATGATTTTGGACTTCAAGATGATTTTATGGGATCAGCGTTTCTGGATCTCACAACTTTAGAGTTAGAAAGGTACTCTACCCTGTAGACTTGAGTAAACAAATACTGGCAAAATAATTTGGCAGTTTTAAATAACAATGCATTTGCTTCATGCCTGGCACTAAGTTTGGAAGTGATAACAATTTTTATAAATGTCATATAAAACCATATCGTATTGTATGATGCGGTGTCACTTGTGTTTTATTCTTCGGTGCAAGTTGTAGTAGCCTTGAGATGCGATACTTGAAGGTAGCCCTACCTACACTCTTTGAAAGCACTCTGAATGCATTTTCATATTCACATGCTCAACATTATGTTCAATGAAAAAGTGTAATTGCTTGCCAACATGTTGTAACTTGTAATATTAAATTATCATTTCACAAACATGATACAATGCACAGAAAATTGCATTATGAATTAGTATATACAAATGTAGTTGCGCCATGACTTCACTGAAAATAAAAAGATCTAAACTTACTTATAGAGGTTGCAGACATGCAGCGATGCTGCTCCTTACAATCTCATTATAAAACGAGTCATTTTCTTTAAACTTCAGTATCTCCCCTTGACTAATGAGTTTAAGTATCAACAGCATGCAAGCACATTTATGTGGCATGTAAGTGACTGCTTGCATAATATTACCATAGTATTACTCCATTACATAAATACTTCATCGGTCCTGCATTTTTCTTCTCACCCAGTTTGTCATAGTTATCTTTAAATTATAAACAACTTCTTTCTCAGTAAACTAAGGTCCATTGGTTCCATGTTTGTTACTTCATACTCTTTATTAATCATGTTTTCCCACCTGCTCACCTTATTTTTATATATTATTCTCTACACGATTAAATGTCTTGAATATTTGTCTCTTCCTTTTGTGAAAACCTGTTAAGATTCTTACATCACTGCCTCAAAATTGATCTGGTAGTCAAATCCAATGTGCTTCCTTTTCAATGTGAAGCCCCATAAATGCTTTCTATCAACGTCTCTGGCAATTCGTAAAGGTCTCCCTTAAAACAACACCCCAGGTTTCTGCCTCAAATGTTGCTTAAGTTCAAATCCCACATTTACCATGAACTACTCGATAGGTTTTAATTTACCTGCCAACCTTGTTGCCTAAGAAACAGTCATTCTGAACTAATATCCATGTTGCAAACAGACCACCACTGATCTGGCGAACAAACGTAATTTCCATGGACCTTTCCAGAAGTCTACATTACCGGCAACCATGAAGATGGAACTACTCTATACCAATGCATACCTGCCTACTCACACCCGTGGGACACATGATATCGGCTCCCATCACACGGTCTGCCGGTGAGGAGCCGATATCACAAGGCGGCAGGGATAACGAGCTGAAAACCACTGAAAATAGTTGTTTTCTGCTCGTTTTCTGAGGCTATGAACTGCCGACGTCCATTAAGGGGTGTGAAAACACCCCAGGTCTAGGGTGACCAGATTCTCAAAACAAAAAACTGGGACAGTTCATAGACATAGAAGTAGGACTATAGTTTTCATTAACAGCCAACATAAAAGTAGGACTATTTGACAGCTGAGGACTAAAATGACAGCCGTGTATATATATATATATATATATATATTGCTTCCTCTCGGCCCAGGTTCGGACGCCGGCGCTCTCAATGAGGGGCGGTGCGTATTTCCTCCGGCAGAGCCACGCCGGTGATTATTTCTACAAAGTTGCCACAACAATGGATCGCACTCACTCGAGATGAAGTTGAAAAAAGCGTATTTATTCAATTCAAGGGTTTTGCCATGCCCAACGCGTTTTGGTCCTACCACATGGACCTTGATCACGGGATGATTGCAGGTTGTTCACAAACACCTTATATTTCCTTTTTTACAAAAATAAGGGGGAGGGGAAGTAACTTCCTGTTTCCGTTTCACATGAGGCATTCTGGTTATTGTAGTTAAACCTCAAAGGGCTTTTTACACATGGCACAAATTATGTGATTAAATAAGTGTTATTAGTGTAATGCATAATTGTTAAGTGAAATGTAAAAGTGAATGTATATTTAAATTTAAAAAAAAAAAAAAGAAAAATTAAATTTGAAAGGCAAAAAGAAAAAATACATTTTTACAGATTATTTTCTTTTAGAGATACCACACACAAATTTGTTAATTTCTTGTAAGTATAAGGAAGTTCGAGTTTAAAGTCCCTCCAGTGGGAGACGATTACCACTTTTATCAGATCATTTTTTTCCATGATGATATACTGTGTTCTTTTATTTTAGTGGTACAATTATTTGTCCATTTAATTATTGTATTGATGTTGGTTCTCCCTTTTGAAGTTACACATAATTTCACGCCCTCCAGTGGGCAGGTTCCTTTTCGTGCGTGATATTGTTTCTCTATACTTTGTCTGTTGTTTTACGATTGTTTGTTCAAGACTGATGTCAATTTGGTTCCAATTTCAGTTTTTGCTTCTATAAATTCACACTGGTTTCAAAGATGCACATAAAGTTCTTCATCCTGATTGGGGCCTCTAGGGTTTACGGTCCTGAACGTTACTATATGTTTCGATTCGCTTTGTCTTAATAGCTTCTCACGGTTTCCTCCTCTTTCAGATTGTGAGATCTGTTCAATTCCATAGAATCTCAGTTCTTCCCAGTTACTTTTGTGTACTGATTCCATGTGCTTTGCTATTGCATTCGATCGGTCCATATTTTTAGTAGCTTGAATATGCTCTAGGACTCTTTTCTTGACCTCACAAGTTGTGCTTCCTATGTATTTAAGCTTACACGGGCACTCCACTAAGTACACGACGAATTTGCTTTTACACGTGATCTGTTGTCTGATTCTCCAAATCATACCATTGCCAATCACTACTTCTTTCTTTGGTGTTCCAATTCGGCATGCCTTGCAGTTTTTACATGGCCAGAAGCCTTCCTCTTGCAGCCATGTGATGGACCTATTTTGCTTGAAATGACTGTGTACTAGTCTGTCGCCTATGTTTGTAGCTCTTCGATGTCTGATATTTGGATAGTCCCCTATTATATCTGATAATGTTGGGTCCAATTTTAAAATACCCCAGTGTTTTATTAGGATGTTCCTCAAATTGTTTGATTCCGCATTATATGTGGTGATTAATCTTATCTGCTGAGAATTTGTTGATGTTTTTAATTCCAATTTACTGTTCTTTCTCTTTGCATTTCTCAGAATGTCTTTGCGGTTTTGCATGATGACTCTTTGCAAACTATTTTCCAGCACTTTTTGGGGTATTTTCTTTTACTAAATCTTAGTTTTTTGCTTCACTGTGTTTCTTGAACTCCATATCAGATGAACAGTTTCTTTTCAGGCGTAGGAATTCCCGTAGGGGATACTCCATTTCAGAGTTTCTTTGTGGAAACTATCACCATGCAAGACAGCATTCGTTGCGGTTTTCTTTCTAAATAGTGTGGTTTGCAGCATGTTATTCTCTACATATAGGCACGTGTCCAGAAAGGTCACTTTTTTCAAGCTGATTTCCATTGTGAATTTCAACTTGGCCTCATTGTTATTTAATATTGCAAAGTATGTTTCAAATTCCGCTTCTGTTCCGTCCCATATAATGAGCAAGTCGTCAATGAAGCGTAGCCAAAGTGATCATTTTCTGGTACCCACGCTATTTTCTGCTCGAACCATCCCATTGTGAGGTTCGCATAATTGGGAGAGAAAGAAAAACCCATAACACAGCCTTTCATCTGCTTGTAAATGCTTTTGTTAAAAAGAAAAATGTTATTATATAGACAGAGTGTTATCATCTCAATTAGCATTTCATTTTGTAGTCGATATTGGATATTTCTTTTGCATCTTAGAAAGAAAACCGCAACGAATGTTGTCTTGCATGGTGATAGTTTCCACAAAGAAACTCTGAAATGGAGTATCCCCTACAGGGAATTCCTACGCCTGAAAAGAAACTGTTCATCTGATATGGAGTTCAAGAAACACAGTGAAGCAACAAAACTAAGATTTAGTAAAAGAAAATACCCCAAAAAAGTGCTGGAAAACAGTTTGCAAAGAGTCATCATGCAAAACCGCAAAGACATTCTGAGAAATGCAAAGAGAAAGAACAGTAAATTGGAATTAAAAACATCAACAAATTCTCAGCAGATAAGATTAATCATCACATATAATGCGGAATCAAACAATTTGAGGAAGATCCTAATAAAACTCTGGGGTATTTTAAAATTGGACCCAACATTATCAGATATAATAGGGGACTATCCAAACATCACACATCGAAGAGCTACAAACATAGGAGACAGACTAGTACACAGTCATTTCAAGCAAAATAGGTCCATCACATGGCTGCAAGAGGAAGGCTTCTGGCCATGTAAAAACTGCAAGGCATGCCGAATTGGAACACCAAAGAAAGAAGTAGTGATTGGCAATGGTATGATTTGGAGAATCAGACAACACATCACGTGTAAAAGCAAATTCGTCGTGTACATAGTGGAGTGCCCGTGTAAGCTTAAATACATAGGAAGCACAACTTGTGAGGTCAAGAAAAGAGTCCTAGAGCATATTCGAGCTACTAAAAATATGGACCGATCGAATGCAATAGCAAAGCACATGGAATCAGTACACAAAAGTAACTGGGAAGAACTGAGATTCTATGGAATTGAACAGATCTCACAATCTGAAAGAGGAGGAAACCGTGAGAAGCTATTAAGACAAAGCAAATCGAAACATATAGTAACGTTCAGGACCTTAAACCCTAGAGGCCTCAATCAGGACGAAGAACTTTATGTGCATTTTGAAACCAGTGTGAACTTATAGAAGCAAAAACAAATTGACATCAGTCTTGAACAAACAATCGTAAAACAACAAAGTATAGAGAAACAATATCACGCACGAAAAGGAACCTGCCCACTGGAGGGCGTGAAATTATGTGTAACTTCAAAAGGGAGAACCAACATCAATACAATAATTAAATGGACAAATAATTGTACCACTAAAATAAAAGAACACAGTATATCATCATGGAAAAAAATTATCTGATAAAAGTGGTAATCGTCTCCCACTGGAGGGACTTTAAACTCGAACTTCCTTATACTTAAAAGAAATTAACAAATTCGTGTGTGGTATCTCTAAAAGAAAATTATCTGTAAAAATGTATTTTTCTTTTTGCCTTTAAATTAAATTTTTTTTTTTTTTTTTTAAATATACATTCACTTTCACATTTCACTTAACAATTATGCATGTCACTAATAACACTTATTTAATCACATAATTTGTGCCATGTGTAAAAAGCCCTATGAGGTTTAACTACAATAACCAGAATGCCTCATGTGAAACGGAAACAGGAAGTTACTTTCCCTCCCCCTTATTTTTGTAAAAAAGGAAATATAAGGTGTTTGTGAACAACCTGCAATCATCCCGTGATCAAGGTCCATGTGGTAGGACCGAAACGCGTTGGGCATGGCAAAACCCTTGAATTGAATAAATACGCTTTTTTTAACTTCATCTCGAGTGAGTGCGATCCATTGTTGTGGCAACTTTGTAGAAATATATATATATATGTAGAAATATATATATATATATATATATATATATATATATATATATATATATATAATATTAAAAACCTGCCCCTCCGAAGGAAATAGGACAGACACAGCACGGATTCCCATCGCAGCTCTTTATTCAAGTGATACAGGTTGCAGGTATCACGTTTCGGCCGTGAAACTGGGCTTGTTCACACAACGGGCGCCATTACAACTTCACATTTATATGCCCTGCAACAGTGCACTTGACAAATAGACATAAAAGAGTAATACCCATGTAGCTGCCCTTCATATACATGTAAATAAATATAAAGAATAAACATCATTGGTCATTGTGGCATTACAGTAAAAATAGAACATTGTGCTAGTGTATATAGAACCAGTGTCTCACTTGTGAAAAATCCAGAAAATGAGGACCTCCAGTAAGATACCAAAGACCAGTGTCGGATCCTCGAGTCTGAACCCCTGCACAGGCAAAGTAACGGAGTAAAGCCCACATACAATGCTAAATTTTAAAGGCAAAAAAAAAAAAACTTTTAGAAAAACGGGGCATTGTTTCTTTCACTGGCACTGAAATGGCAGTCCCTCGTAATAGAACAATCTCCTGGCGCTTTGATCCTCTTTAAAAACACTGGCAGAGGGAGGAGAAAAGTATTGATTTATGGAGAGTTGCATCCTGCATTCTGCAAAGTTCGTGGATTTCATTCGTCATGATGCACTTAAACACCTGACCCTTTTAGTGCTTACAAATTCCCCATTGAGCATCTGTTACCCAATATAGTGCCGGTTAAACAGAGAAATGTCCCGGTTTTTAAATGAATGAATGAAATGAAATTTGTACTTGTAAAGCGCACCCATACCCCCAAAGGGGTGTCCAGGCGCTGTACGCATACCGCTGTGGAACCCTTCCTGGCTTTTCCCTGTGAAATGTCCACTCCTGGGCACCCCCAGGGTGAAGCCAGGCATCCCAGCGCTGTTGGGGCCGTTGTGGAGATTAAGCAAGCTATTGCCCAGAGTTGCAGAGTGGGACCCATGATTAGAATAGGCACCGAGGCGAGAATTATCAGGTCCGAGGAAATTGAGCCCAAGACCCGCCGAGGCGGGAATTGAACCCTGGTCCCGGGCCAGATCTCTGCATCAGGGTCTGCCGCTCTAACCATTGAGCCACACTTCTCCATGAGTGTCTCGGTGTTCAAAAAAGAAAGCAGAGAAATGTTCCGGGTTTTTTTTTTAGTGCGAGGCACTATTTAAAAACCGGGACATTTCTCTGTTTAACCCGGGCACTACACAAAAACCGGGACATTTCGGTAATTTGGAGCAAAGTGTCGGGACACCAGGACACTGTTCCGAAAACGTGGACCGTCCAGGGAAAACCGGGACGTCTGGTCACCCCAGGACATCGGCACCAGCCTCAGTAAGCTTTTTTTAAATTTTTGGGAGGAAGGGGATTAGGGGCGGGTTGGGTTCAAAAGTGCCTCGTCGTGGGTACTTCTCCGCATGAGGACCTGTGTCCTTCGAGGCCACGCCCCCTCCTCACACGTGAGATTGTTCTTCAAGTTGGCAGGTATGCACCAGTACCCTGCATGTAGGTGTGACCAAAGACTAACAAAATACAGTGTGAGCTCAAAACCCATTCACTGAGACTGGAGCTACGTGCATTGAATTATTATTTATATAATACTATTTCAGATTAAAGATAGGTATCATAATAAGAACATGTATGGAACTACAGTGGACAAATCTATTCATGCATAGCCACGCAACGCGGGGCCCAGACCTTGGAAGGCAGTGCTTTCAGATTTGGTTGGAAACAAAGCTGTTGATGTACGCACTGATTTATTGTTAGGATCCACTGGAAATAGAACGGGGAATATATTGTTCTCTAATTCCTCCCTACATGCTCTTCAGTGATGGGAAAACCCTGGCCACCCTACTTTATACCATGCCTTACGTCGATCAACTTGCCACCACATCTAACTGTCAATACGGCGTTTAAAAGTATAAGGTTTTTCTGTTGGTGTTATAACGTTTCTTTAAAAACCAAGTGCTTGATGGTTCATCCCATTTGGTCGCCGCAACATAAATGTTGATGGTTTCCTTAAGCTCTTCAAATTTTTGCAGTCTTAGCTTTTCAGTTTTCTGTGTGTGGCAAATAGTACTGCCCCAATATGGGGTTATAAATATTTTTACAATACTCAGTAAACTGTTACTTTGACTGAGTAAATGTTTCATGATTTAGATGTTCTGCAAAGTATGCTTTCTGTTTAAAGTAATTTTTTATATTCAAAAGTATAGATGCACGTTCCATGGAAATGACCATTAGTTCTAAGCGCCTGAAAGTTTTCTGTTTTGTCCAAATAACGGAAAGGAAATAGCTACTCCTCATATTCAGACATCCAGGGTGACCAGCTTTGAAAGTATTTGTTAATCATTAAACGCTGCATTAGTATGCAGGTAAAAACAATTGGTTCATAAGCGCCCACAACACATTAATCCCCGCCTTTCTGCCCTAATAGTATCATGCAGTTGTTTGTACATGTTAAACATTCATCACTTCCATTTGCCATTTTGTTGAGAGGTTTCTCTCACAGCACACACATTTACATGCAGAACATGGCACGAAAAATAAAAGGAAAGACCTTTAATAAAATATATTGTCCCTTTTAATGCAGCACCAAAAATATAAAAATGCCCTTAGGTTTGTTTTTTCAAAAGTAACCGGATATGAAATATATATGTGAATTGCTTAATATTGGATGCACCTTTTAGGAGCAACTAAATTGTTCATTTAAAAAATGACGGCTACCCCAAGCCGGAATATTTTAAATTAGTGTTTATCTTCATAATTATTTTATTTTCTCTTTCCAGGCCGAAAGATGTCACATTGCCCTTGAAAGACCCTCACTATCCAGACCACAATTTAGGAACCATATCACTGTCGCTGACCCTGTTGGCAAAAGATCCTTACCAGCGGGATGGGGTAAGTTCGCTGCTCTCACTAAAATGTAGATTATAAGAACTTTTGAAGTTTAAATCATGTGAGGTGAAGCAAGTAGCTGATGTACTATTAAGGATCCTAACTCAGATTTCTCACGCACAACAGCGTGTGCTATGTGTTGCGTGTAGAAAACTAGGCTTAGTCAAAAGAAATCTATTTATTACAGGATCACTGCCATTAAGAACTAGTCTTTAAAGTTTGTTGATGATCCTTTTTCTTCTGTAGTTCAACCTATTTGCAAGTGCCACTTGCACTAATCGTCTTGTGATTCAAATATTTATTAATTTAACCCTATATTTTGATTTGACATGTAGAAAATTATTTTTTGAAGCCATTTGTTTTCTGATCATACTCGAGGGATTCCGTTTTCAGAATTCATTGTAAGGAAATTTGTTTACAGAGCGAAACGTATTGGAAAGCTGTGATCTGAAGGCTTGCATTCCATGCATCAATAAAAGCAGATATTTGCTTCGCTCAGCGTAGGCGTGGCCTTTTCTCCAGGGTTTCTGGATACCGCTGGTTTCCAAGCTCCCATGGAGGTACACACACACACCCCCCAGACTCTACGAGTTTCAGGTTGCCTGTTGTCACCCGATATGGAATTGGACAGGAAATTGCTCCTAGTTGTTTCTGCAGAGGGTTGGAAGGCTTGATGCAGTGGAAATGGTATTCTCAAACAGTTTTTGAAAGTTGCAAAAGCTACCTTTAACATATTAGTCTGGGAAGAGAACACAGAGGATATTGCTGCACCCATTGCAATATTGCCATTGTTTAGGGACAAACTCTGATGGTAATTTCTGTAGTGACACTATATGATATTCTAAACCTGCCTAAAGCAGAGAAACCCTAATCTATATATTATCTGAAGAGCAAATTAAAGAAAAGGTTTCTGGAAAAATTTGTCTCTGACCGTAAGCGCTTACATAAAAGAATAGACAAATATTCAATTCAATTTTTTTGTTATAAGTTAATAAAAACTGTCACAATATTTTCAGGTAATACAAGATAATAAAACCATTTTGAATAAAATACTTCATCGTTACTTTTCTGGTTTGTCAATTTCTTAAAAGTTCACTTTGTTATTACGACGATATGAAATGTACTAAAACCTTTTAGCAACTCAGGTGTTGTTGTTTCATTTTTCTTCAAATAAAATAGTCATTGTCTTTCAACTAAGTTATTATAAAGTGTCATTGTACATGAAAGTGACAAGTTGGATTTTGTTTCGATTTATGCAAAATACCAGAGTCCCAGGTCTTTAAAAAAATCCTACAGCTGTCTTCTATTCTCAGTCATCTGGTTGTTTGATCTATCCCGCTTTCTACTGCTGGCGCAGAGCCCTTGGTGCCCTGTTTAAGTAATTTGTCATGTGATTGCAAACATTTAAAAAGTTTACAATTTAGCTGAGGGTCCGTAGGGTCAAGGCTCCTCATTATTGCCGTTCAGCAGGAACGAATCCCCCTCTCATTGAAGATGCGTTTTAGCAGTGAGAGTCGTGCTTTCTTTAATGCGTGACAAATGCAGACCAAATGCGAAAAATCCTCCTTGAAGGCGCCACATAGCCTGCACTTTTTAGGTCCTTTGTATCTCCAAGATGGTTTGTCCGCTAAGGACGGCAGTACTCCTAGGCGAATAGCCAGTAACTTTTTCTTTAGTTACACAGGATAAGTTAAAAAAAGGTATGCTGCTGGTTGCAAGGTGACGTATGTTTGGATTTTCATCCATGCATGTGATCGCCACGAAAATATATTTTTATCTTCTATAAGTGAATTAAATGTTGCTGCTTTGTTGATCACACGGCAAATAGTAGGGTGTGACAGATTTAGATCCCATACGTCAACTGTATTGGGTTTTTCCAATGACGACAATAAATACTTGTTATAACTCGAATTTACGTCATTCATCAGTAACTGCCATAGAGCGCTAACTAGAGGGCTTGACCGATTGTTTCGTATTTTGTGCCATGATTTAATTGTCAGGTATCTTCTTGCTGTCTCCTGTTGTGTCAATCCAAATTCCAGGTGGATTTGCGCAGGTGAAGCGTTACAAGGAAGGCCAAAAACACGTTAATAAGTATTTGTTTGCAATTTATTCAAGATTTTAGCATCTTTACCCTGCATCACCATGCTTGCATAAGCTAGCGTGGGAAGCAGTTTTACATTGATGATTGCTAGTAATGGCTGGAAAGAGGGACCTTCCAGGTTTTTGTACAAGTGCACAGAAGACATGTATTAAGGCATTATTTTTTCTGACCATTTACTGTTGGTGTGCCTGAAAGTTGAAGTTCTTATCAAAGTAGAAGCCTAAATATTTGTAGTTGTTAGCCTCTTCTATGACAGCGTTTCCTAGTTTAATTTCAGAGAAGCACTGGATCTGTTCCCTATTGACATGGTTTTTGTCTTTGTAATATTGATTTCCAATTTGTTGGTCTTTGTAAATACAGCAACTTCCTCAATTATTCTTTGAAGTCCCACTCTCGTGTTGCTCAGCAATACAATATCATCTGCGTACGAAAGATGTGATATGGTCAGTGGTCCTAATCTCAGAGTGTGGGAGTTTACCCGATCAAGCTGGGGGGGTAGGTTGGCCATAAAAAGATTAAACAGGTGTGGAGCAAGCACACACCCTTGCTTAAGGCCCATGGCTGTTAGTATTCTCCTGGATATTCTTGTACCATCTGCCACCTTGATTTGGATCCATGTGCCAATATATAATGATTCAATAGCTCTTAAAAAAAAATCTTGAACGCGCCATCGTCTTAATTTTACCCACAGGAGGGTTCGGTCGACCTGATCGAAAGCTGCTTTAAGGTCGATAAAGCAGAGTTGCAGTTTTTTCTTTAAACGTTTGCCCTTCTCCGCAATTGTTGTTACTGTTAGCATGTTAATGGTGGTTCCATACCATTTCCGGAAACCCGTCTGTTGTGGGATCAGATTGTTGGTATTAGACCAATCAGATAAATATTCCAGTATTAACGAAGCATAGTATTTAGCTTCTGAGTCGATGAGCGCTATTAACCTGTAGTTCACTATATTTGTTCGATCACCCGCTTGAAGATTGGGTTTATTATTGACCCCCTCCAGTTGTCTGGGACTATGCCCATGTGTTCCACCTCTTTGAACAATGCTGTAATCGGGTTGGTCCAGTATTTTGGATCCAACTTGTATATTGCTTGCGGAATGCCGTTTGGGCCTGTGGCACAGTCACTTCTGCCAGCCTTGATGATTTTTTCCACTTTTAACGGTGTACAATATGCGTGTTCTGAAAGGATTGAGTTGTCACACAGAGGCAATATTGTAGTTATTTATACTGTCCTACTCAATAGCTCTATTTATTTTGTACACTGAATGCTGCCCTTCATTAGCAAAGATCTTTGTCAAGTAAGCTGCCCAATCTTTTTCGGTGACATTTGAAGCATTCCTCACTCTCACTTCCCTGCCTATGCCATTTATTGTTGTCCAGAAGGCTTTAGTATTTGAACGTTTGCAGTTGTACAGAAGCTTAGTCCAGAAATCTTCTGTCGTTCTTCTCCTCTCTTGCCAGAGATGTTTCTTGTATTCCTTTTTCAATTTTTTTAATTTTTCCCATGCGATCGTTTGTGTTCCAGATGTTCTGGTCTTCCTCATCTCCCTTCTCAGTTATTTCCTTAGTTTTGGGTTTTCTGTGTCACCGAACGTGTAGGTGTTTTGGACCTCCTAGATGCTATACTGGGCACAGAATTTATCAACGTGTCATAAACTCAGTCCAGGCTTTTAGTGCAGTAGGCGATGACGCTATACTGGCCTCCATAATCGATTTCGCTTTGTCTGCTAATTTTGGAAGTAAGTGATGTGACCAGTTCAGTCGTTTTAGATTTATTACTTTGCTTCCCCCACTGACTACAGATGCTGATTGGTGTCTGTCAGGGTTTATGTTGATAGACAAATAGTAAAACAACATTGTTCTTCTTTGAATTTAGCAATTTTGTGAGCATCTTGATTGGAAATTTAATACATTAGGTGACACATAAGAACGTAGTGGGGGATTGTAATAGAAACCTTCAGATATAGCTACATTGGTTAGTAAAGCCCATAATCTTGGAGTCATTATGAATGAGAAACTTTCCTGTGTAGATCAGGTTAACGCGATCTCTTCCAAAGTCTTCTATATGCTCAAACTGATAAAGAAGATCCTTCCTTTTATTCCACCTCAACTTTAGAAATCGGTTGTACTATCCCTAGCAGTATCCAGACTGGATTACTGCAACTCTCTTTACTTGAACGCACATAAGCCAGTTCTTAATAAGCTTCAAACACTTCAAAACGCAGTGCATGTCTCCTTCCTAATAATCCAAAATATCAATCTGTATCTATTCACCTGAAAAGGCTTCACTGGTTGCCTATCAGACACAGAGTCGTGTTTAAGGCTCTTTGTATTGTCTTTAAAGGCTTACATGTCCATGGCCCTAATTCTTTGAAAAACTGCCTTAGCTGGTACACTCCCAACAGACAATTAAGATCAGCAAATGCCAAGCGTGTGACCATCCTCAAATTTAAGCGCGCGGCCTGGTGTGGCCGCAGGTTCTTGCCAAATGTTTCCAAAGCCTGGAACTGTCTTCCTCTCCCTATCAAATCTTCAACCTTCCTACTTTCAGGAAATCTCTCAAGACTTGATTCTTTAACAAAGCTTGATCTCTCAATTTTCTTTTTGCACTCTGTAGTCAGCGCCAAGACGCCTTCGGGTAATTGCGAGCTTAATACGTACATTTGACATAACATAACACTAAGTATCGTGCAAAAGAATCAGGGAGTATTGTCATTAAACAAACGAAGAGGCAGCATTGAGCAGGGTGAATCCTTTGTGGTGAGAAATGACTTTAAGTGGTATATAGGAGCGTACTAGTAAATTATAATAGAAATCCAACATTTTTGAGAATGGTATAGTATTTGAATCAAGTAGTATGCACGAGTCAGCGAGTGTTCATAGTGAACTGAAGAAATGTTGAATACGAGGGATTGTGCAGCAGAAGTAACCCTTTATGTTCAGAAATTACATTATATACCAAAACCGAAACGTACTGATCGATTGTAATAGAAAGCCAGTAGTTGTGAGACTTTCATAGTAGGTGCATCACATATCATGCATAGTAGTCTCAGGGAGTGATCATCAGAAGATGTTGAACATAGGGATTGTTAAGATGGGAGACCCTTTGCTCTCAAGAAGATGGATATGATGGCTTACTTGAAGCTAATCTAGGCTATGACTCTCTTTACTATGGGAAAGGAAGGACATCTCTGTAGAGTAGTGCAGAAGTGACAAGCATTTGTGTTTGAGAAAGTACAGGAGTATGTAATGGTGGTGAGGTGATGCTCTTTTTATGAACAAAGGAGTGTACCGTGATATTGATGAGGATGACTTGTGGAAAGGAAAGAGGTAAGGGGTGTTCACTATGAATTCCAGAATGAGAAATGTTCAAAGACACATGTGGTACAATTTGATTGAGTTCAACTGAGGCCTATAAGCTGAGGTGCTCGTGGATCTTGGAAAGGTGTACAAGGTATAAAAAGTGAACTACAGTACTTTTTTCAAGGAGCTGTCTGAAGGTAGAATTAGTGCCTTCTCCACTGGCCAACATGCTGAAGACTAGTACATATATGAGGGGCTTTGCAAAATGTAATCTGGAGTGTTTATGCCGGGTACTTCTATAGTGTGAACCTAGCTGCCAAGAATGTGAGCATTGTACAGTGGTAGGTATACAGAAAGGGAGTACAGAATATGGGGTTCAGCAAATAGCACTCAGATAGAGGTGTACAGTGCAAGGGGCACTTACAGGATGTATTCCTTTTCCCTTTTTGATAGAGCGCATGAATATTTATTCATCTCTGCTCTTCACTCAAGGGTGACTTGTCGGAAGAGATGTCATAGCTGGACATGCTTCATCTCCTATGTTTGACAGTTCTTGAATGTTGACATTTTTTTTTTCAGTGCCAGTTGAAAGGCCTTTGTGTAGCCCTTGATGTTGTTCTTTTCGCCACATCATTGTTGTTCTTACTCCATTACACAAATCCCCTCAAAATCGCAGTGGTGCCAAGATCTCTTTTTTCCTCTTTCCTCTTGCATTCACTTCTTTCCCCTTGTTCTTGCCTAATCACTCCTTCATTTTGGGTTTTTATTCATATCATTCTATCTTGCTTGAAATACATTTACTACATCTTCAAGCATTCAGAATATTCAAGTTTCAAAGGTACCGACTGTTAAATTAAGAATATTCTCTCTTTTTAAACAAAAGTGGGGGCTGACTTTGTGGAGCCAACAAGCGAAATGGGAAATAAGGTGAAAGGCTCATTTTCTAGGCAAATTAAACTTATGGTTGTGGGCTGAAGGTAAAGAGATGTAAAAATAATTTATATAGCGCACCTATGCCCTGGGAATGGCCTTATAGTAGGGGAGAATGGCAATGTTTGCGAATTAAATAATGGATAGAATTTTTGATATGAACTGATGAAAAGAAGTAGATGGTTTTGGTCTTCCCAAATTCACCATTAAGCAGCATGCATCCATAAAAAATCTGATGGAGTCAATCAAGGTAGCCAGTCTCTTGGGCCTGTTGTGACTTTGTGTACAAAAAGGAAGAATCATATTTGATAGTGTGCAGGGCCTGATTGGGTCAATAATCGGCCCAGGCACCAAAATAAAAGTGTCCCTCATTAGTGAATCAGATATCTTAAAAAGTGGCCGACATTTGCAAAGTGGGTCAGTTTTGAGCTTGTAAATAGGGTGACCAACCGTCTGTAAATTTCACGGACTGCCCGTTATTTGGGCCTCTTGTCCATTGTCCGTGAGGATTTCTTTCACGGACCCCTTTTGTCCGTAATTTTGGGGATGGCAGCAAGCTGTGCTGTTCCCCTGCCACAATCGCAGGCAGCTCGCACTTATCTTTTGAACACATGAGGCTGCAGCAGCCCCTCCCCGATCTCGCTCAGTCTGTGGACAGGCCCATTGTCATTCTGATTGTGGATGATTATCACATAAAGGATGACAATGGGCTAAAGGCGTAGAGAAGCACCCGCTATATATGCTTAAGTGGGGGGGGGTCAGATAAGTGTTTCTTGGCCCTTTCTGATTTTGATCTGTGGCTCACAGGTCAGCATAAGGCAGAATAACAAATAAACACAGCAGAATAATCACCATGATGCAGCTGTGGGGAGGGAGCTAAAGGGTGCCACAGTAGCCAAAAGCGGTGACAGAAAGTGAAGTGCACGATTGCCTCAACATAATATAAACTTATTTTGACATCTACTTATGTTGGTTGTCTATTTGCTTACTTATGTACTATTGTGCGACCTCCTCTGATGTGTCTGTAAAACGTACCTTTTGTCCCGAACTTTTGTTCTGAATTTTGACCTTCTGTCCTGAATTTATGTCCTGAATTTTGACCCTTTGTCCTGAATTTTAACGCTCACTGTCCTGAATTTGCACCTAAGCCAGTTGGTCACCCTACTTGTAAAGACTACTGTGTAGGTGTTTGTAAAGTATTGGGAGATTGTATTCATTTGTGCATGCTGCAGGCAATGTTTAATATATTACAGCAAGCAACAATAAAAATCGGCTCAGCAGACAATAAAACAGGCCCACAATCAGCTATAAACAGGTCCATGCACTCACTAGTGAGACCAGCCTTTCTGGTACTTAGTCAGGGAAAAGATGTAAGGTGTCGGAGTCCCCAGCATGCGTATAGTGACCATCATGGTACAGAATATGCTTCGATTCTTCAAGCGCACTCTCCCACACAAGCCCAATGCTTTGTAATCAGCAGGTTTCTTAATAGTCTCTTAACTGCCATAGTCTTTCATCTAAATTTATTTTCCATCAGTGGCATTCCATAGTATCAGCACAGTAGCATACATACTGCTGGATCAGGCATGTTTCCTCCTTTCATAATGTTAGATAACCTAGATGGCACCTTACTAGTATGAATCTACTGTGTAACTGCGGCACCGCTCTACTAAGGCATGCTTCAAACAGCTGGAACTCGCTCTGTGAACATGCATGAGGGTTGACATGATTCCGTCCAAGGTCAGACTGGCCATACTGGGCACCGGGTGTTTCCCCGGGAGGCTGAAATGTGGTGGGCCAGTTTTGTTAGTGGGGGCCAGTTTTGTAGCAGTTTTAAAAGCACTGCAAAGTTCTTGTATATCCAGCAGTTTTCAGGCAACAATAAAAGTATCAAGATAACTCTGGTGATTAATGTACCTTCTGGAGAGAGTTGGGAGTTTTGTCTTGTGGCAGTTTTGACTCATCTAAGGTAGCACAGAGGGTTAATAAGCCTGCTGCAAAGAATGTGTACTATTCATATCAAAGAACAGTATTTTATGTGCATAGCTCAGTGGGTTACTGCTTTTGTCACAGAGATTCTTTTGTTCCTGTGCAGTTCATAAGTTACAATCGTAATCTAGCACAGTGAGATATGAACTGCCATCAAAGAGCCACATGCAAACTGCATGTTACAGGTTAGAAAGTTAGGCCTTTTTTCTCAGTCTTTCATTATCCCGATGTTGCTCAAAAAGGTTTGTTTGGGTAGAAATAAACTCTTATTATTAAAGTAAACCCTAACCATTGTGTTTTGTTATGAATCCTGAGTTTGTGCATCTCCAGACCAATTACTCTTAAAAAATGTCTACCAGTATAGATGACATGTGAATCCTACACCTTGTAGTCCCCTTCGCCTTATGTAACATCTTCTATACACTGATTTACACATGTGTGATTCATTGTCTCTGTATGTGGGTGTGATGTAAAGTGCTCCGACACCATACACTGGAATGAGAGGTGCTGTAAAACAAATAAAAAACATGTGAGAGAGGGGCTATGGAGAGGTGAGCGGTACTGTTGGAGGGTAATAGTGAGGGAATCATTGAAAAGCCCCAACAAAGATTGTCATATCCTGGTGCACAGTAAGGTCATCATTTACTATGCTTTAAAAGCGAATACAATTGTATATATAATGACACGTGTAGAATGCACCATTTTTCCCCACATTTTTTGGAGGGGGAGAACCCACCAAAGCTCACCTTTGTAGTGGTTAGGTTCACTCGCTGCACTCGCTATGCACCGTTTGGGGGCTGGTCTGACAAAATTTGCCAGGGCTGCTTTGGGTTCCCAGTTCGGCCCCCTGCCTTAGACCACCATCAATAGGTCTGGCAAGGAGTCGCCTTCGCACCCTTTAACATAATTCCTTCATCCATGGAAGACAGGCTTCTGCACTTCAACCTATTGGAATGAATTGCAGGTGGTTTTATGCTTGGTACAGACGAAAACAAAAGAGAAATTTGAGAACCACGTTGGATGAGCTTAAAAAAACAAAGGTTTCAATTACTTTCGTTTAATTTCATTAACTGCATTAATTGCTCTAGATGTTATCAAAGAACAAAAATTGGCACGGCCAAATCAATAAGCAACATCACGCGAGATCGCGAGGCAGAACGGGGATGTGCTGCTCAACAAAAGGGATGAAAAGGACCCAGGATGGAGACAGAAAGGACAGACAAGGGGCAGAGTTCCGACGTTCAGGAACAAGCAAGAAAATGATTGAAAACAAGGTTGAGGGCAGCGGTGACGCGACGGCGATTAATAGATCTAATTTGGGAAGCACAAGGTAGATTATGGACAGAAACAGTAACAATTGAGTAGACTGTAATGTGACGTCCTGTTGCTGCGCAGTATTGCTTATAATCATTCCCGTTTTGGGCCAGCTCCGCATGTGCATGGCAGCTGATTGAAGGGCTGGACCAGGTGCCCTGCCTTGTCAGCCTGCCCAGTTCCTCTCAAGCTATCTAAACATTGAGAATACAGGTACTCCCCTGCAGAACAGGACTACGCACCTGAAGCCAGACCATGTGATGAAACTGGTCCATGCTCCTATGAGAGTGGCAGTGCGTTCTACAAATACACCATTCATTTATTCAGTAGCTCAGCTGCCTACCTTTCTCATTAATTAAGCTATTAATTAATGCCTCTGTTAAGGTGAAATGGATTGGAAGTTTGATAACAAGTTTGTGACCAGAAAGAAACTGCCCTGCCAGTGAAGAGGCCACTCTTTCTTCATTCAGCAGACGATAGCTTTACAGGGTGCTGAAGTCGATATCAAATATTGGCAACACTGCAAAATACGCACCTACCACATTAGCACTAACCGCATATTTCACACCTGAAGACAAATTTTGAAAGGTACAATCTCAGAAGGTCAAGGCAGTTTCCACAGGAACCGGAACAAGTTTTCCTTGTGATACTTGGACATCAGGCAAGCATGTGTACTGTAGCTCACATTAACAGAGAACTGTTGTGCTACCTGATTTCATAGGGCATTCAGGCAAACTATGGTGAACAGTGCAAAACAAGTCCTGCATGTCAGTGCCAGTAATTCTTAAGGTGACACATGAAAAAGCACTGACTCATGCACGTGCTGGAAATAGTGTCCCTTAAAGATAATGGGGTAAACCCTGTGTCCCTCAATCTACAGTGAGTTCTGTTGGGTGGGAACAATTGCTTAGCAGAACTATTTACTGATAAACGGTATTTGTCCAAGATGACACTAGATGACACTAGATGTCCCTAGTCTCTTCACCCCTTTTACAAAGAAGAAGGCAGTCCAAAGGGTGTTGATAGAACTTTATGTACCTGAAGAGGGACAGTCCTACTTTATGTATATATATATGTATCTAATTTATGTATATTTTGGTTATCTTTCATAAGCACATATGCACTTTGTCACTCGTTTCACCAAAGTCACGTTATTTTTTGATGCTTGTTTTACCATTTGTGTATATGTTAAAGCCATATACGACCTAAATAATACATACAGCTTTTGAAACTAACTGATCTTTCACTTCCGGTGTGTGTTGATCTGTGTTTTGATCTTTATTTCTGTCTAGAATAATGACTAGACCGTTCTTTGACATCTAGTGTCATCTTGGACAAATACTGTTCATCAGCAAATAGTTCTGCTAACCAATTGTTCCCACCCAACAGAACTCACTGTAGATTATTTTGGAAATAGTGTCAGCATCCATTAAACCCAGTGTAAGAAATGTTTTGTCAATTATGAGGTTATCAATGGCCAGCCGAGGATGTCTGTAATGGTGCAACTCTGAGAAAAGAATTCACTGAAAGTGTTAGAACATGACTATGTATGTTGGGTGGGTGATTGCCAATACTACGGTGTGCATCCTGCAAAGGGGGTTTCCTGAATAAATGTCACACAGAGGCCTCAGGTCCTCAGAAGGTTAGGATGCTATGTGCCAGGTAAGCAGAGGACGCAACATTAATTGTCTTGAGTCGGATTCCATCAAGTAAGGTTTATGTAATGGGTCACTTCTGTTCTCACTTGCACCCCAAGAGCCGCCACCACCAGACCAAATGTCTAGTTACTGTGGTGGAGTTACAGGTGTACACCACTTTGACCCTAGGACCTCTATGAACATAATGCAATCGACATAGTTCAAATAATACACATTTTGCACTGAACTGTGGCTGCCAAATGCGCATTTCTGACTTGCATAAATGTTCTGTTTATTGGCACTTAGAGATTAACCGTCTGTACCTTGAATTACGAAAACAGAAGCTCAGTAACCACGATAATTTTGTTGTGGGTCTTCCATTGATGTTTGTGCATCTTGATTTTAATTTTGACATCAGTATTTCTCTTAGCCTTAATTTCAAAATCGAAATATTGGCAGCCCTAATTGCTCCACAAATCATAACAGAGCCGGGTCACATGACCCTGCACTTGACAACTACAAGCAGCCAATCTGGAAGTGTTACGCCTTCGAGACAGAAAACTAAAAATGAGAAAGGAAGTACCCTTCAGGTTCCATAGCTGCCAGTAACCTGCAAAATTCCACAATGTTCTGTCTCTCCCTTATGACTTCAGGTTGCACATGAAATTGCTCAGAATTCATCATGCTGCACCTCTCACAGACAACACTTACTTACATAAAGCTGGGACCGGACTCTGCCCTTCTTAAAGACTGGCACTTCCTCAGTCGAGCAATCTCCTTCAAGAGCTTTTCTCTTGCTAAAATCAACCATGATCGAATTCATGCTCCTCACCAATAGCACTAGACAATTCAAACATGAAGTCCATTACAGATGAAAAAGCACTCAAAATCATCAATTCTAATTTCAACTCAAAATCCATATTGACGAAAAAACAGGCCCCTTGATACTAACTATCATTTTTTGACTTGGAATAAAGCCACCCCCACCAAATCAGACTTCACAACAACTGCCCAAGCACTAATCTTTTCCAACCTGCATGGAGGAAAGGCTGTCTTACTGGCCTTCCCAACACCACTGTGATACAACAGAATATACTCAAAACACATAAAGATATGGTGGTTCTGCAATGCTATTTTCATCAGTGTTATAGTAGAAATCACTGATACCTAAATTACCAAGATTCTGGTGTGGATAGGGGTAAGCCCAATAGGGGAAGAAAGACTAATCTTATTGCAAGAGGAAGCCTCACTCAAATAATGTGAAATGCGTCATCATAGGCAACTCGACCAGGACGGACTCGACCTCCTAGTAAACTCGATGGAGGGAGTTCTTAAGATAATTTCATGGGCATAACAGGGGGATCCAGATAAAGTTAAAAGTACCTAGAGGTAACCGGGTTTTCCCCATTATTAGTGGTGACCTCTGGTGCATCTAAAACCAACGACTCAATAGAATAAGAGCACAAATGCTCAGACTATCTATCGTCTTATCGCCAACATGTTTCTGCCCTATTCTAAGTCACCTATATCGGTTGGGCGCATTCATTAAGGCTAAGGATCCCTAAAGACCTACACTAACAAATAGTCAATAGCAAAAAGTTAAAACCATGCACTAGAAGGGCCAGAGTCAATCCTACCTGGTTTTAGTGCTGGTACACCTAGAACAAAACACAAACAAAAATTAGGATTTTTTATCAGCCAGGTATTGTCAAATAGACGCACATGTTACATGCAGAGGTCAAGGACTTACTATCTGGGTCACACGTGAAAAGACACTGCAAAACACAGAACACACGTGTAAAAGTGACAAAGAAACATGCACAACGGCTTTATTGGTCACAAATCTTATTCTCACTAAGGGGATACCCGCCATCCAGTCTGAGGAGGGATGATGTCCTCTGTAGTCACACTCTAATTTAATATGAGACAATCATCAGTACTTATCAACAATATTCTCCTGCCTATATATCTTAGCCTGCAATGCCATAGGTCACATTTAAAGCTGCCCTGGTGCACCGGGTTTCAAAAAGACGAAAACAGGTTGTCACAATCTTCCAAACAATAGCGGGTACTACCCCTAAATAAATACACCTCATGATGCCCTAAGTAGATGTCCACTATGGGAGGTAACAAAAGGTTAAAATAACCATATGTGGTAAATTTAGGGCCCTAATGCCCAGTAAGAGTAATCCCTAGTTCTGGAGTCATTTCCCAAGTACTCACGTCATCTAGAGGTACACTGTGCAGGAGCACCTATCATCCATCCTCACCCAGCCGCAGGTACCTCTATTTAAGGTGGAGGGCGAGGTTGATTAATTCGCCTCACCTGGCTGCCCCATTGCAGTTTGGGGATTGTAGATGACATGTGCGTGGTGGGGGAGGGGTCGATACTGGTATGCCGAATATGGCCAAAAGGAATTTTGCTTTTACATGATTCAACTAACATGGTGTCAGCCCCTAGAAACTGGGGTCGGTTGAAGGTGGCATTGCAGGGGAGGTATCACGCCATGGCAGTATACGCCATCGTTTTTGATACAGATTTAATCAACAAAAATGGGAAATGTAGTACTGCTGGGCCATAGTGGTAAGCCAAAAGGCGCTTTTACAGACATGTAAACCTTGGGAACTGGACCAGGAACCCTCCCAAAGCCGTTCCCGGCTTTAACCAATTATCCCACTCTAACTCACCAAAGTCTGATGAAATAAAATTGCATGCCTCCCACTCTTGTGGGTCTGTAGTAGATGCCATCTAACTTCACACCACCTTAATGAACCACTGCATCACCAGCATAGTGATGACAAACAGCATTCTATCTTACCGGGTGGAAAACCTGTACATCTGTGAGGAAATGTGACCTGATGCTGGATGTTCCATGGTGGTGGGACATCTGAGTGCAGGAAGGGAAGAAGACCTCCTTCCACAATGTACTGTGTTGCATATGTTCTATGAAGCTGGGTCTCCCATCCAGCCCTGCTGCACTTGTTCCTTGATGCACTCCACACAACTGCAGTATCCCGCTTTGTCTGATGTTCAACTGTGGAGCTGCACAAAGGCTGCCAGACCTAGCACTCACCCAAGAAGAACACATAGACTGGAATAGATACACTTCTTAAACATTTTGAATGGATTACTCAAGCCAAACATGCAGCATATATGCCTCGTTTACAAATATATAATTAAATGTAACACATTCCTCAAGATATGTCTTATGGAAATTCTAATGGGTAATGCCAAGAAATGTTTGTAGGAAGAAGTATTAGTTACAGATGTTTGAAGAGTGGATTCTCCTTCCGCTGGAAACGTCTGAGGCTAGGAGGAAAATACAATAAAATAGGCAATCTTCTTGAAAGCTTCAGTAGTGACAGAATCTATTTGATCTCTAAAATGTTAGTTAAGTTATCAAGATCCCACATGGACTAACCAAGTGTCTTTAATTGTGTGAAATTATTTCCAAACCCAAGCATGAGAGATGTCTTAATTTAGCCTTAGAGCCTGCCGTAGCGGGCTCTACCAACCATTAAAGGCCCGCTACAGGATTAAAGGCCAGAGTCGAAGGCGAGGGCTTTTAACAAGGGAGAGGCTTTTAATGGCCGGTAGTGTCCTGCCACCACTCAAGGGTTAACCCAACACTGCAGGAGCGAAGAATGTCCCAATCCACTACCCTTGCCTTTAACCACGATTGCCCATGTAGGTTTCACGGCAATAGCAGAACTAGACACCGGGAGAAGGTGGGGGGTAAACAAGGGAAGTAAAAAACACGATGTGGCATTCGTCTAGGCTCCCTCTCTCTGGCGGAAAAGGTATACCGGGAAAGAACAGGCAGCTGGGTGGTAAAGAGAAAAAATAGAAAAGGGTATTAAACAGTGTGTGCTGAAAAGGTCATCATTCGTGCACTACCAGGCACAATTCATAAGTTAAAAGGCATATCTTGCTTACCCCTTGTTATTGCAGACTTGTCCATGAGGGTAACACAAACAACTAGGTTCCACTCCGTCAGATAATGAGGAACCGATGCGATGCTGTCACCGGAAATACAAAAAATAGGTTGCCCCAAAATCAAGGAATACAAAATACCACCTTCGATAATGGAAGAAAAAGGCCCAACAAGGCTAAAAAACCTGTTTCTAATAATAAACGAATAAGGGATCCCTTTTTATCTCGCAGCCTCTCTGTGCTTCGTGAATGCACCCAAGAAACCCACAATGAGAGCAATAGGCAACAAAAAATAGGGAAAAAACTGTAGACGCGGCGAGACAGGGTAAATCACCAATACAGCCAACTAATGTCCCGTACGTTCATTCAGGTTTGGGCGAAACACGACCAATGGAGTGAAACAAAAAGGAAGAACACAGTGTTGCAGGAACCGGCGTCCTGAATCCAATGCGGAGCAAGGTACGCAGGAAGGCAGCATGAATCCAAGAAATGCTGCAGGCAAATTCCTTCCGGCGGCATGAACCGAAAACAAAACCAAGCAAGAAAGTGAAGGCGAGCGGCGTTTAAATACCCACTGCCATCCACACCAAAAAACCTGGACATGCTCGCAACAATGACCTCCCAGCACACACAAAGGTAAGGGACAGTAGGGAAAAGCAATAGACCCAAGCCCAGCGAGACCGACACTAATCACAGGACCTAACAGGTAGAGCCTGCTACGGAGGGCTCTAAGGCTATTTGAACATTCTGCCACTAGAGGGCAGAATGTTCTAATTTGTAAAACAAAGGCCTCACGGAGCCTGAGGGTATTGAAATCCTCTCGGGCTCCGTGAGGCCTTTGGTCACAGCAACAGCTGTGAACAAACATTGGAATGTTGGAGCTCCGGGCTTCTACCGTCCATTAGAAGCCCGGAGCACTCCATTGTTTTCATTGGAGCTCCCAACATTCCAATGTTCTAATATGCATTAGACTAGGTATTAATATTGGTTGGCATATAAGAGGCTTAGTGCCATTAATGGAGACAAATAATGGAAATATATTTGTTTTTTTTTATTGTTTCTGATCCTGTATCAATGTGATACTTGATTGGAGTTCAAATTTAAAATATCTAATGTTAAGATTGTTATTTTTTAATACAGATGCTTTTCATGCTCATGAGTGAAATGAAACTTCAAGATGTTGCGTTTGTCTTGGGTAATTTTGTCTGTGAGTTGAAAGAGTTTTTGATACAATAATATTTAGTTTGCTATTATTTGTCTGTATTTTAAGAGCTCTGCTCAGTAAAACAAATAACTAAAAATAATATGTTTTTTTCAGTGTACTTCAAACTCACTCGAGACGCATCCCAGCACATTGTTCTTTTGCTCACAATGCCACCCCAATTTAGACCCAGCCATATGCAAATCCGTCTTGACCCTGCTTCTCATGGGAACAGTCCAGCCTAAAATGAAAGGCCAGTTCCTCCCTGAACCACAACACAAGGAACCCAAGACCTGTTTTGCCCTGATTAGGGCTCATCAGTCGGGTATAGCTTGGTTCCAGTGGTGAGCATGCGACCCATCTCTGGACATACCCTTGCCACTTCAGGTGTTACATCAGACACACAAAAGGTGATGGGAGGAATGCTTGCAATTTGTCAAACCACTGGCAATTGCCCGAGTAGCATCCCAAACCATTGTTCTTTGCGAACCATACCATGTCTTCGTGAAACAGGTCTTGGGTTGCTTGTGTTCCAGTTTAGGGAGGACCTTGCCTGGCAGTCTGGGCTGTACTGTTCCTATTAGAGCAGGGTCAATACAGATTTGCATCTTGCTGGGTCCAAACTGAGGTGGCATTGTGAGCAAAAGAACAATGTGTTGGGATGCGGCCTGAATGAGTTTGAAGTACACTGAAACAACTTGCCATGTGAAGACCTTAGCAACATCATTTACACCGTTATTTTTATTTATTTATTTTACTGAGCAGAGCGCTTAAAATACAGACAAATAATAGCAAACTAAATATTATTGTATCAATAACTCTTTCAACTCACAGACAAAATTACCCAAGACAAACGCAACATCTTGAAGTTTCATTTCGCTCATCAACTCTATTGCAGATTAGCATGAAAAGCAGCTGTATTGGTTGGAATGCTACCCCAAGCAACGCCAGTGGTTTACACTTATTTGCAAGCATCCTCCCATCACCTTTTGTGTGTTTGATGTTATAGAGTACAGCCACAACCTGAGTGACCAGCTGGACCAGAGAGCTGCAATCTAAGGGGGGTTTTAACATTTTGCCACAGGTGGTTTTGGCTCCCAAATCAGTGCAGAAGTTTTTCTTTTTTCACTGGCGCAGGTAGAATTCGGTGAAGGTGTGTGTGCAGCTTTTGAAATGCGAGTGACTGGTGTTGAGGGGGAGAAACAAGAGAGGACTGCAGAGCAAACCCCTGATTAAAGAACTTGCTAAACAATGTGTCTTTGGCGATGATTTATAGTGTTTTATTGAGCAGATTTATTCCCACTTTGCCTGAAATAATTAGCAATTAACACAATGCAATTTATTTTAATATTTTCTGAAGATGTTACTGGGTCTGCTGTTTGCCAGTCTGGGAGTTAATCGAAGAGCGAGGGAGGGAAGGCATTGTCGTTCAACAGCATGCTATATTTTATGAATGTAATCTGTTAGCACAGTTCTTCTTTTGTTAATCACCCAAATGCATCACACGGTATAGTTTACGATGTGTTCTGGCTGTTCGTCTTGAAGAAAGAATGCGCTTTACTACCGCGGTGGGTAACTTATGGAGCATTTCGGTAAGAGAAACATGCCTCTGTTGACAGAATGCAAAATCAGCCAGTGCAGAGCTGCGGCCACCCTGCCGGCACTTCCCTCAATTACTTGGTGTACCTCCTCTATACAACAATTATGAGATTCCGATCCTCTCTATTAATGAACCTTTTGCCCAAAAGGATGTATAAGAAATCACCTGGGAGCATATTTCCTTGTCAGCTTTTTTTTCTGGTATGACTTATAAGCAGGCGCATAGCAAGGGTACCATGATCCTATGCAAGAAAGAAATAGGGGCCAGATATCCGACCATTTTTAGTGGTCGCAAATGAGAAATCGGCCTGTTTGCGACCTCTAAAAAGTCTGTAGCATGTAACAATCCTATTTACCGACTCGCAAAATAGGTTTTGCAAATCGCTATTAGGAAGGGGCGTATCTAGGGCGTCCCTTCCTAATTGCGAGTCGCAGGAGGATGTAAGATTGTTTTGCAACAGTAAATGCAGTCATAACACAATTGCTTTTACCACCAATTTCAAATTGGTGGCAAGCTAGTCGCAAACAGTAAGGGGTTCCCAGAGGACCCTTTTCCCTTTGTGATTGGCAGCGAAAATGTATTTTAAGAGCAGGCATTGGTCCCATGAACCACTGCCTGCTCAAAAAATGAAACTGAAATGTTTTGTTTTTATTTTTTAATTGCATCCCATTTTCCTTTAAGGAAAACGGCCTGCATTTAAAAAAAAAAAACTGCTCTATTGAAAAAGCAGTCACAGACATGGTGGTCTACTGACCCCAGCAGGCCACCATCCCGGTGAGTGCTGGCCATTCCCAATTGGTCGCCAAATGCGACCCGCCTCATGAATATTAATGAGGCAGGTCCTTTGCGACCCATTTGGGAATCGCAAACAGTGTCTCAGACACTGTTGTACATCAGTGTTTGCGACTCGCAGTTTGCGAGTCGCAAACACCGTGGGTCGTACATCTGGCCCCTCTACCCTTGATCACTGGCATGTTCGTAAAAATACTGAAACAATGCCTCCCACAGCAAATGCTGCACCATAGATAGCTTACGCCCCCTCGTCTCCGTCATTTACTTCCTTCCTACTTTGCGCTTGTGGTTTTTTGCATCAACTTTAGGTCCAAGTTCCAGTGCCCATGCAACCCTACATGGTACTGTGTACCAGGTAAACCCCAATACTGAGAGGTGCGGCATTACTCGCTGCGATATTACCAGACCTCGGATCAAAGGAAAATGCTGCATGTTTTGCCATGTTTTAGATCATGAAAAACCAAAACGTGTGCTGTTTGTTCTCGTTAGCGTAGCCAGGCTTTATGTGGCGAAATGTATAACCCTAATTTCGACTCTACGATTGGTTTGCTCCTAATCAGGGTTTGCGCTGTTCCTGCAGCGAGGCCATTCATTGCATTGTTGAGGATAAAATGAGGCATCACAGATGCAAATGTTTTTTGTGCCTGATTTTGCTTTAAATTAATCCAGTGCATAATCAAAGTAGCGAGATTTCAGTGTGAATCTCAACTGATGCATTGCAAATAGAGGGCATAAGAAACGTTGCTCGCTGTATTTCACCGGTGAGTGGTCAATTACCCTGGGGGATGCTGTGTTCACAGTCCACGGAAGTGATTTATTTGTGATTGCAGGTGGTGGGCCTCGTCACTCACTTTTGGGGTTCCGATTATTTTTTCTTCATCATAATGAAGACGACATTTCAAGGAATTCTTGCACCCACGTATGGCCAACCCTCAATTACTGTGAGACTCTGAATGAGCACCTTAGATTTAAGGTAAGGAGTAATACACACATAGAAGAAGGAATGGAATGTCAGCCCAGAATACAAATGGAAAGGCAGACGTTTAGCAATTTTGTTTAATTGGTGTATGCGGGCTGAATTTCAGCTCTTTCGGGTACATAGTGTGCAGGAATTACCCATGTGATGTTCAGTCAATGTCCTGCTTAAATACACCCTGCCACACCGACCATCAAGACTTGAGCGTCGCAGCCTTACAGAGGAGGCCCCACACTTCCAGACCTTTGACAAGGGGTAAAAATCGAACTGTACATGCTTGATGGGCTGGTGTTCCATGATCAGACAATCACCCTGCACTGTTTGCATCGTTTGCGGTGCAGGTCCATCCACGCACTGTGTTAGAGAGCTCAGACCTGATCTGATGGCTGCAAGTGCCGCAGTAGAGTGTTGTAAATTCATGCTTCAAAGTCACTGGCGAGCCTTGCATCACAGCGCCAGCCACCATGTGGCACTGTGATTGGCCGCCTTACTCTCACGGTGCTGTCAGTCACGCTGTTAGCGTATGCTCATAACCTGCCATGTTCTAAGCAGGAGAACTGGACCTGAAACACAGAGAAGCAATCTAGTCCAGGTACAGAAGTCTCTTTGGGGATGACATGCACTCAAATGTAAAGTCTTGTCATTGGTCAAGTTTGAGAAACATGGGTCCACCATTTCTTTATCCATTTGGCATACCCCACAAAGTAAAATGGGGTCTCGCATGCAAGGGGGAAAGAGGAATGGCTGCTTGGTCCATACCTGTCCTGCTCGTATGCATCCAAGTTTGGTCACATCTTGCATGCTAGATGTGATGTATTGGGCATAAGATCACTACGTTGAAAAAAGCAACAAGTTATACTGTAATCATTGCTTCACAAAAAGATCAGTCTAGATTTACACAACTAACCTTCTAGCTAGTTCTCTGATTATATAACTGTTAAAAAGTTTGTCCTACTTTCTCTGTAAAGCATGGTGTACGGCATTAGTTGTGTGTGAATGTATGATTACGCAATTAACGTAACACAATCAAAGTTAGCAGAGGTCTGATAAAGCTTCTACTGAAATATTACTAAAATGTCATACAAAACATTCACCTATACCATTGCTCATTCGTCGGGTGGGTGGTTCTGGAGCTCTGTATGCCTTTCTACATTGTCCTGCATTGAGTCATAAGCTGGGTACACTAGGCATCTGAAGTGATACTTTATGGAAACCCATGACCTTGGTGGTGTCAGAATCTCAAATGAGCATTAATCAGGATGGAAGTCCAAAAGACCATGTTAGTACCATTGTAATACGAGGTAATAGTCTGGAGTTCCTTCATCAGTCATAAATACATGCAAAACAGAACAACAGTCCCCTGCACGCGCTAACAGTATATCAATTCTATCAATAACAGTGTGACAAAAGCTTGAGTCTTTGCTGGAACATGCGCTTCAGTTTATTCACAACAGCCTTAGCCAACACGTGTTTCGTCGCGCTTCGGTTGTGCGTAGCGACTTCTTCAGGGCTAAGAAACAAACAATAGTACAGAATTGGGATTGAAAGGTATGCAACAATAGCATCCAATGTCAGTTTCCCATTGTGACAGACTACTTTTGAAGGATCGACTCATGTTGCCTACTCAAGCCTGTGGAAACCCATGCTGTCTTAAATGTGTCACCTCGGTTGTTTAATGACAAACTAGTGTATTTTAAGAAAAATTATAATAACACTCTTAGATAAAATAAACTGGTCCGGAGTTGAGGCATGCTTGTTTCTTGTGAGTCCAGTTATGACATATGAACCTAAACAGTCAACGGTGACTTTGCTAAAGTGAATTAAACATAACGACACCCCCTTAATGTTGCCTGGTACCTGAAGGTATGTAATAAAAAACAAAATACCTATACTCAATGCGTGAAGATCCTAGGCCCGCAGGGGTCTCCAACCAGTAGCTCGTGAGCTACTGTAGCTCTCCAGCTACCTCCGAGTAGCTCACCTGTGTACAGCCCAGCTTATTAAATTATAATGTTTTAGCTAGGTTGAAGTATGATACATAAAAAAAAAATTTAATTATAAAGCACTAATAATATTAGTAGCCAGGGGAAAAGAGACGGGTATAAAAAAGAAAGAAAAATAATGCTCAGTATAAAAGTCCTGTAAGAGCAAGTTTATCGTACTAAGGTGACCAAATCTGACCGGGAAACCAACCTTAAATCCGGTAGTATTTCCGTCCCGAATGGGATTCATTAGGGTCCAATGTTAGACACTAGGCCTGTGCGGAATTTGCTTAGTCGCGTTACGCAAAGTTCCTCGAAGATGTAAAAAATCTCCGCGAGCTACGCAGAATTCCACGAGCACGCGGAATTGCTTGTTCCGCCCGTTCGCGATGCGTTTTTCCTGTTTGGGGACGCTGTTTGCGTGCTCGGGGGGAAATATCTTGCGAACTTGCCCATGCGGTCCCCAATTGGCGCGACCATCTTGTTTCACTTGTCCCTCCCGTTCGCGATGCGTGTTTCCTGTTCACGAACGCGAATGTCCGATGGCGCGTCCGAATGATGTGTTCGCGATCGCACACTCTCGTGGGATCGCGTGGCCGGCTACCAAAATCTCGTGGCGCACGCGAACGGATAGGAAAACTCGTCGGCGAACGCAGGGATCCCGGTAAGTCGCTACTGCGTGCGCGAACACGCATTTTGAAAGCGTGAACAAGGAAAAAATTCCGCTATGCCGCGGATCGCGGAATTTTTGGCAATTTTGCGTTCTCCGCGGAACGCGGAATTGCCAAAATTCCGCAAATTCCGCGAGCGGAGCGGATTTTACCGCCCAGGCCTATTAGACACACAGTTAAGACTGCACATATCTTGTGTCCAGAAATAATCCCTCCTTTTCACAGTATACATATCCTGGATGTGTTTCCCAATGAGGAGTCCCTGAGGATGGGTAAATAAAGGAAAACGGCCTAATTACATATAGGAATACACCCAAAGGAAAAATGGCAGGGGCATATTCTATGTACTTTGAGAATATGGTAATGTGGTCCCACGTACCTTAAACGAGGATTTAGTAGTAGTGCAAGTTTATTCAGGCTTGAGTAAATAAAATCCGTGGTGCATTGCACCCACTCGATGCAGGTTGTGTTAAAGAAAATAACCGGCAGCCATATCCTTGCCGGTATTAATACGAGACCTTTGCCTAATAAAAAGGATCAAAGGAAAGTGTGTCAGAACAAGCAAGTAGACAGACCCCGCAGTGAGTATTTAAGAGATACCCCCAAACGCAGATGCTCGTATCTAGCGTAATTGACACTGTACCGCTGATTGCAGGAGAACATTAAGTTAGTTATGGGCGCTTACCTCTGTGATGAACAGAGCTCCTTCCGGCGTGTACGCTGGAGACAAAATGGCCCCCAGGAGAACGCACGTTTATATAGGCCTGGGAGCAGAAACAGTTAAAGTACTGTACCCGCTCCAAAGACGTCAGCCATCTTGGAACTTGAAATTCAGTACCCCGCTTATCAATAGAGGTAAAAGTGGGCAATTCATCAGCCCCCGAGGTGTGTTGATGTAGAGCTCAAGGGTCGTGGGGTATTGATCAGCATTATGCTTGATGGGCTCATGCATAGTAGTAAAACAAATACCGTCGGCCATCTTGGAGTGTCTAATCTCCGCATCCGGCTTAATAACAGAGATAGTGATGGGCAAATAACAGCCCCGAGAAGGAGTAAAGAACATATCAAATTAAAGCGATTGTAGCTGTGTGCATCCAAAAAGGATCTGAAAATATCATTTCGGTTATCGCTGTGTGCATACAGAAAAAAGGTTTGTAGATGGAAAACAATGCTGAAGCCCCCATGTAATGGTGTGTCCACAGCAAGTTTAGGAATGTAAAGGAGAAAAATTTAATAAACGGAACGTGGGTGAACCATCCCTAGGGTAACAAATCCATCTGGATATAAATTACCTGAAACAATAAGTTATTACTTATTTGAATCAAGGGATTCCCGAGTTCAGTGTGTGCTGCAACCGTCTAAGTAGAACGGTACAGAATAATAGTTATCATAAATCTAAATAACACATATTGTATGCCCACAGGATCTACATACACAATTCTGTGGGTCACCTTAAGATAGTTAAATATACACAGTAAGTACATCGGTGCCAGAGTAAGCATATCGGTTCCAGAGTAAGGAAGAGAGGATGTGACAGTAGAATCCTAAATCCGAGGGGATAGGAGAACAGGTATAAGGAGCATGATAGATGGTTAGTGAACAAATGAGCTCCCCAAGTGACAGCCTATAGTGCTGAGGAAATCAAAACCATGTTAGGACGTGTAGTCCTAGGTAAGCTTGCACGTAAGCATATGGAAGCAGACTTCAAAACTTCAGTTCGAACTCAACAGTAGTAGTAAGATAGAGATCACATCATAAACTAGTCAGAAGACCACATGGAGATTGTGGTACTGAGTAAATAGATACTGTTTCAACTTGGTAACATTACGTCTCATGTGGGGACTGTGAGAAGTTGGCCTGGCATATGCTGTCCACATTGGTGTGCAGCGGTTGGATTCAAGCTTGCTATTGCTTTACCAGATAATCTCTTTGAAGTGACTAACTGAAAACCACTATAGGTACATATAAATCAAGTTTAGAATACAGCAAGTTCTACTGAACTTAGAGTTGTGTGTCAAGGGCTTAGCACACCCTTTCTACAACTCAAGAGAGTTTCAGTTCCCACTAGAGTAGGTAGGTGCATACACCACACCACACTAGAATGTCTGCAAGGCCTGAAGTAAGTGACTCCTTGCCCACTAGGTATGACCATCTCACATTCCAGGAATTGAGAAATATGTGTACCTCTAGGAGACTGAAAACAGGGAGACATGCAAGCACTCAATGCCTCATAGAGGCTTTGCTGTTAGATGACCTCAGAAAGACACCAGGGTCTGATGAGGCAGGCAAGTTGGGTGGGGCAGTAGAAGAGGAAAGGCCAGGTAGTGAAAACTACTATGACCCAGACTCTGATGCTGGCCAGGGGGATCAACATGATTCCCCCCTGGAAAATCCAATTCTTCCTGAAGGAGAGGAAGGCCTCAGTGGCCCCCTCTTCACTCCCCAGGAAGGGTTAATAGTCTACCAAGAAGATCAAGATCTCCTTCTCAGGAATCTAATCGTTCTGGTACTTCTATAGGGTCCTCTGCTTCTCATAAAAGGGCATCCTCTTATGAGAAGAAATGCCAACTGCTTGATTTTGAAAAAGCTAAGCTGAGAATCAAGAGAGAGCAATTGGCCTTAGACGGGGCATCCCTGGAGCTTCAGAAAGCTTCACAAAAGTTGGGGCTAGAGCCCCATGGTGGCAGCAACAGTGTCCCTAGAGGTAGAGATCATACTCATAACCATAGGAACCTGAACAAGATTGTCCCTCCCTACCAGAGTGGGGATGACATCCACAAATGGATAACTGCACTGGAAAGGGCCTGTAAGGTACAGAGGGTCCCTCAGGAGCAGTGGGCAGCAATCTTGTGGCTCTCCTTTGCAGACAAAGGTAGAGACAAGCTCCTCACTGTAAGAGAAGAGGATGCTGA
This sequence comes from Calotriton arnoldi, assembly GCA_963921515.1. Classification (NCBI taxonomy): domain Eukaryota; kingdom Metazoa; phylum Chordata; class Amphibia; order Caudata; family Salamandridae; genus Calotriton; species Calotriton arnoldi. The sequence continues at coordinate 8,353,344 of CAWUFW010000001.1, read as the reverse complement.
CAATTACAAAGTCCTGAAGAGTGCTCTGATTGAAGGGTTTGGCCTAACCACTGAACAATACAGGTTAAAGTTCAGAGATACCCAAAAGGCACAGACTCAGGACTGGGTTGACTTTGTTGATTGTGCTACTAAGGCTCTGGAAGGCTGGTTACTTGGCAGTAAGGTGTGTGATTTCAAAGGATTGTATAATTTGATCATGAGAGAGCAGATCCTTAACAACTGTCAAAATCAACTGTTGCATCAGTACCTGGTGGACTCTGATCTGACCTCTCCCCAAGAATTGGGTCAGAAGGCAGACAAGTGGGTCAGAACCAGGGTGAGGCAGAAGGTTCAGAACCAAGGTGGTGACTCTAAGAAGCAAGATTCTAAGAACTCTGATAAGGGTGGAGAGAAGGGTAAAGACCAGAAGTCTTCTCAAGGGCCCCAAAAATCTGCATCTGGTGGGGAGTCCCAATCTAACAAAGGAAAAGGCCAAAAGAAACCATGGTGTAAAATCTGTAAGCAGAAAACCCATTGGACTAGTGATTGTACAAAGACCAAAGACTCAACTCCAGCCACCATTGCCCCTAAGGCAACTGTTCCCCTTAGTTCAGCTCCAAGTGGTGGTGTTCCTAATAAGGGTGTAGTAGGGTTGACCATGGGATCTGAGATGGACTCTGGCCTAGTCAGAGTTCCAACTCAGGCTGTACTGATCTGTGATGGAGACATAGATATGTCCTCCTATGTGAGTCCCAGTAATCTGGGCAAATACAGACAGCATCCCTTAATTAATGGAAGAGAGGCTTTGGCATACAGGGACACAGGAGGAAGTGTCACAATGGTGACAAAAGATCTTGTAGCCCCTGAGCAGATCATACTTGGTGAAATGTACCAAGTGACCAATGCTAGCAATGTCAGGACAGACCATTCCCTGGCAGTTGTTAATTTCTCCTGGGGAGGGGTAACTGGCCCTAAGAAGGTTGTGGTAAGTGCAGACCTCCCTGTTGAATGCTTGCTTGGAAATGATTTGGAAAGTTCAGCTTGGGCTGAAGTTGAACTCAGGACCCATGCAGAAATGTTGGGCATCCCTGCAGATGTGTTTGCTATGACCAGGTCACAGGCAAAAATGTCTAAAACTGAACAGGCCCTGGATTCTGGAATAATGGACCAGGTGCCTCCCAAGAGGAGGAGCAGTAGGGTTAAGGCAGTGTCTTCCCCCTGCCTCAGAATGCAGATCAGTCTCTTGAGGGAGATGATCTCAGTCCTGAAGAAGGAACTGTCCCAGAGGAGCTTGAGCCTGATCAGGTTGAGTTCTTGGGGACAGGGGGCCCTTCCAGGGCAGATCTGAGCCAGGAGCAACTGAGCTGCCCCTCTCTTGAACCCCTCAGACAGCAAGCTGCTGCTGAGGCTGCTGGGAGTGCTAGTGGTACCCATAGGATCTATTGGGATGATGGACTCCTTTACTCAGAGTGTAGAGACCCCAAGCCTGGAGCCACCAGGAGGTTGGTTATACCTCTGAAGTTTAGGAGCTTCCTATTGACCCTAGCACATGATATCCCATTGGCAGGTCACCTAGGCCAAAACAAGACTTGGGACAGAATTGTCCCTCACTTTCATTGGCCTCATATGTCTGAAGACACCAAGGAGTTTTGTTGCTCCTGTGTTACCTGTCAAGCCAGTGGAAAAGGCAGGTAGCACCACAAAGGCCCCCCCGATACCACTACCTGTGGTGGGGGTTCCCTTTGAGAGGGTAGGGATTGACATGGTTGGTCCACTAGACCCCCAAACAGCATCTGGGCACAGATTTATCCTGGTGGTGGTGGACCATGCCACTAGGTACCCAGAAGCAATTCCCCTCAGGACCACCACAGCTCCTGTGGTGGCAAGGGCCCTCCTGGGAATCTTTTCCAGGGTGGGTTTTCCTAAGGAGGTAGTATCAGACAGAGGTGCCAACTTCATGTCTAGTTACTTGACTGCTATGTGGAAGGAGTGTGGAGTAAATTATAAATTTACCACCCCTTATCACCCACAATGCAATGGTTTAGTTGAAAGGTTCAACAAAACCTTGAAGGGCATGATTAAAGGTCTCCCAGAAAAGCTTAGGCGCAGATGGGACATACTTTTGCCCTGCCTTCTCTTTGCCTACAGAGAGGTTCCACAGAAGGGGGTTGGTTACAGCCCATTTGAGCTTCTGTTTGGACATCCAGTTAGGGGTCCATTGTGTCTAGTGAAGGAGGGATGGGAGTTACCTCTCAAACCCCCTAAACAGGATATTGTGGACTATGTACTTGGTCTCCGCTCCCAGATGTCTGAGTACATGAAGAAGGCAACTAAAAACCTTGAGGCTAGCCAGGAATTACAAAAGGCCTGGCATGACCAAAAGGCTGTGTTGACTGTTTATCAGCCAGGACAGAAAGTATGGGTGTTGGAGCCTGTGGCCCCAGCAGCCCTCCAAGATAAGTGGAGTGGCCCCCATACCATTGTTGAACAGAAGGGAGAGGTTACCTATCTGGTAGACCTTGGAACTCCCAGGAGCCCCCACAGGGTGCTCCATGTCAACAGACTGAAACCATATATTGACAGGGCAGACATGGGCTTGCTCATGGCTACTGATGAGAGACAGGAGGAAGAGAGTGATCCACTCCCTGACCTGCTCTCTCAGAACTGTGATGATGGATCAATAGATGGTGTAGCCTTGGCAGGCAGCCTCACTGACCAGCAGCAAACTGATTGCAGAAGAGTTCTCAATCAGTTCAGACATATGTTCTCTCTGACTCCAAGTTAGACTACCTGGTGCACTCATGAAGTGGACACTGGGGACAGTCTGCCTGTTAAAAATAAGATTTACAGGCAACCTGACCATGTCAGGGACTGCATCAGGACTGAAGTCCAGAAGAAATTGGATTTGGGTGTGATTGAACCCTCAGATAGCCCTTGGGCTAGTCCAGTAGTCTTAGTGCCTAAACCTCACACCCAGAGTGGTAAGAGAGAGATGAGGTTTTGTGTAGACTACAGAGGTCTCAATGCAGTCACTAGGACTGATGCCCATCCCATACCAAGGGCAGATGAGCTTATAGACACTTTGGCCCCAGCCAAGTTTCTCAGCACATTTGACCTGACAGCTGGCTACTGGCAAATCAGATTAGCTGAGGATGCAAAAGCCAAAACAGCATTTTCTACCCCTAGTGGGCACTACCAATTTGTGGTGATGCCCTTTGGTTTGAAAAATGCACCTGCCACTTTTCAAAGGTTGGTGAACAAAGTCCTTACAGGCCTGGAAGCCTATAGTGCAGCATATCTAGATGTTAGTGCTGTCTTTAGCTCCACCTGGGAGGATCACCTGGTCCACCTGAGAAATGTTTTGGAGGCCCTGCAGAAAGCAGGCCTAACTGTCAAGGCCACCAAGTGCCAGATAGGGCAGAGTCAGGTTGTGTACCTGGGCCACCTTGTGGGTGGAGGCCAGGTTCAACCATTGCAGAGCAAAATCCAGACCATCATGGACTGGGTTGCTCCAACCACCCAGACTCAGGTCAGAGCTTTCTTGGGCCTGACTGGGTACTATAGAAGATTTGTCAAAGGGTATGGATCCATAGTGACCCCTTTGAATGACTTAACTTCTAAAAGAATGCCAAAGAAAGTTCAGTGGACAGTTAGCTGTCAAAAGGCATTTGATGACCTGAAGCAGGCCATGTGCACTGCTCCCATTCTGCAAAGTCCTGATTACGCCAAGCAATTCATTGTCCAAACAGATGCATCTGAGTTGGGGGTAGGGGCTGTGTTATCACAATTGAATGATGAAGGTCAGGATCAGCCAGTAGCTTTTATTAGCAGAAGGTTGACCCCCAGAGAGAAACGTTGGTCAATTGAGAGGGAGGCCTTTGCTGTGGTTTGGGCCTTGAAGAAGCTGAGGCCATACTTGTTTGGCACACACTTCATTGTTCAGACAGACCACAAGCCCCTCTTATGGCTAAAACAGATGAAGGGTGAAAACCCCAAACTTTTGAGGTAGTCCATTTCCCTAAAGGGGATGGACTATACAGTGGAACATAGACCTGGGAGTAACCATACCAATGCAGATGGACTCTCCAGATATTTCCACTTAGAACATGAAGACTCAACTGGTCAAGGTTAGTTTAATGTCCTGACGTTTGGGGGGGGGGGTTATGTAGGAGAGTAAGATCTGCTTCTTATAGTTACCCCCACTTTTTGCTGATGTTTCGCTGTTTTTTGACTTGGCCAGACTGAGGCCCTGCTAATCAGGACCCCAGTCTATCTGCTTTCTACTCTAAATTGATTGCATGTACTTTAGGTACACTCCAGATTGGATTCTGGGGTACACTTGTGAGTCCCTAGTATATGGTATACTATGTACCCAGGGCATAGGTACCCCAGAGGCCTACCAGGGGCTGCAGCATGTATTGTGCCACCCCTGGGAAGCCTTTTAAAATGACACAGCAGGTCTGCTACAGCAGCCTGTGTAAGGTGGTGTATCCACCCCTTACTGAGATATAGGTTCCCTATATCTCTCCATATCACTGCACATGTAAACCTATCAGTCACCCCTATGGCAGGCCTTAACAATCCTGAAGGCAGGGTGCTGGGTTTCATGTTAGAGGGTGCCCATGCATGAGCAGAGCCCCTCTGCAGCTTTCGGAATCTTCATTCCGGGGTTGTTTGTGATGCAGCCAGACCATATACTCTTAAGTGCATTATAACCAAACGGTAAATGTTAACTTTGGAGTGGCTGCATGGAAAACTGTCGTGTTTGGTGTCAAACACCTTGGAATCATACCCCCACACTAGTAACCGGTGTGGGAGAATGATCCCACCCTTCTAGAGGGAGAGACATGACAACACCGGTATACCCGGTACCAGCTAACAGAGCCCTGGCATCACAAAATGGATGCTGCAGCCACAGACACGAGTCTGCCCTCCTGCTGCTGGACGAAACTCCGGCAGGGGAGGCCTGGACAATAGGTTTCCTGTCACAGGGAGGTGTGACCGCCTCCCAGACAGGCTTTAGTGTATTGGGGCTGGGTGGGTGCACTCTCAGAGTGCTTTGAAGTCTGCACTGGGGGCACATTTGGTGTCCCTGTGCATAGTCCAGCTCAAACCGGTTGCAGGGGCACACAGCCCCTGCTCTGGCGCGAAACTGGACAAAGGAAATGGGTGTAGCCACCCCTCTTTCCTGACCCTCCCATAGGTGGGTCCCCAGAGTTTGTCCCACCCCTTCCTTGGGTATAAAGTAGGAAACCCTGACTACAGAACTTTAGATTACACCTGGACTAAACTCTGATACCAGAAACCAAGTACTTCGACGATCTACACTACGCTGGATGACTGAAGAATCTCCCTTGGAGTAAAGGAGTTACTCCCCTGCAAGGCAGGCACCTTTAACGCAACTGACCAGTTGGCATCTCCGAGCTCCGACGGACTCCGAAGAATATTGCCACACAGGAGGTGGGTTTTCCAAGGTCTCTGAGGTCTATCTGTGCCCACAGCAAGTCTGAGGCCAGTATCCCTCGTGGAGACCGTGCAACCCGAACCCCTGGACACCGCAACCATTTGCAGAAGCATCAGCTTTCCGGCAACCCCTGAGGCTGAGCTTTGGGTTACTTGTAGCCCTGACCCCGAGCAGTAAATGCACTGAAGATTGTCAGCCTACACTCAACGAGTGTTCCATGGGCCGCCATTTTGTGATTCCTCTTGAGGTCCCTTCGCGATCCCTGGTCCGTTGACCTGTGGGTCCCCAAGAAGGCAGCTCTAACTTTTATTGGGCTTCCCTGGTTGCTCCAGACGTGCCCTGACTCTCCCTTGCTTGGGGAGTCCCCAGGACCTTGCTGGTCCGCACAGAAGCATCTTTTCTCTTCCTGTGTGGGTTGCTGTTACCAAGGCTTGTTGTGGTCAATCCGATCACCCACACCCCAGCACTCGACATCCTTTGTGGGACAGCTCGAATCCAGCTCCTGGTTGCCGTCGACATCTCCAGGACCCCGTGGCTGCAGAGTCAAGCTTCACCTCTTCGCACCTGAAGCACCCGGCATCGGTGGGCATTTGATTGCTCCGCTCCTGGTCACTGACTAGTGACCCAGACTCTGTCCCCTCTACTTTCAGGTTCTTCACATCTTCGATCCAGGCTTGGATCACACCGGACACTTTTCTCCTTCACGTCAGCAGCACTTTGCAGCAGATCGCCATTGAAAACGACGACGATTCCCGACACCCTTTGACACCTATGCACCCGGCTTCCCTGGGTGAGGTAACTCGAGTACTCCGGTGCTCCCGTGGGTGTTGGCCCTAGAACCCCTTAAGTCTAAAGGGGTTTGCTCAAAGTCCTCTCCTAAGGGTCCTTTATCTTTAAAATTCCAACCGCGACTTTCCGCACTGAATCCTACGGCGCTCGCGGCTGTGTTCTCATACTGCACAAGTCCCCCGTGGGTTTCCTGTGTCACTACCTTGGGTGGTTCCTTGGGGTCCCAGCGATTCTACGTGCTCTAGGCACTGTCTAGTCAAGTCGTGGTTCTTATACCACTTTCTTAGTATATGGTTTGGTCTCCCCCTGGAGCCCACTGTGTATTGTGCTATTTACTGTCGTTTTAATACTGTGATACTGTGTATCTTGAACTCTAATCTCATAAAGGGATTAGTAGTTAGTGTTTAGAAATAAATACATATATTTTATATATATCTTGTGTGGTTCTCCTTTCATTTAGTTACTCAAGAGGTTATAATCTGGTAAACCAAGCTGCTTTACACTCCTTCGAGACTTAGCCTGAAGGCTGCTCTCCATAGCTACCACTAGGATAGATTTCAATAAAGGTTGTCTTTAAACCTATCATCAATAAGGGTCGTTTGGACTGGTGCAAAGTGCCCACTATAACTAGTGGACAGCATATGCCAGGCCAACTTCTCACAGGGACCGTGAACGCTAGTCCCCCAAAAAGTAGTGTAATTCGTGGTCTGTGTTTAGGCCCATTTCCACACTTCTTAATCGCATGATCCAAGTACATCCCTTCTTCTCAACGTTAGTTCCCTATTGCCACCTCTCACGTCTCTGGGTATGGTATCAAAGCCGTAAAAGGAGAAGGTTTTGTGGCTACCCTGAGCAGGACATTCCAATATGTGCATTGCTACGGGATACCTGGTGTCAGCCTGTTTAACCGCCCTGATGTGTTCTAAGATGCGGTCTTTCAGAGATCTGATTGTGCTGCCAATGCAGCTACGTTGACAGATGCATACAATTGCGTAGACCACATAGTTGGTCTGACAGTTGATGTTAGTATTTATCTTGTAAGACCGGCCATTCGTGCCAGAAAACAATTCTTTCTTTTTGTCAGTGGCCCATCTGCACGCAGTGCACCGTCCACATTTGACAAAACCTAGTCCGTGAGTCGAGAGCCAATGTACCTGATTGCCCATCCTAGAATAACTAGGGCTAAGTAAGTTTCTAAGGCTCTTCCCCTTGCGGAAAGTCGTTTCTGGTCTGGAAGAAATGAAAGGTTCCAGCGTCTTATCAGCACGTAGTAAGTGCCAATGTTTCCTCATGCTTTTTGTGAGTGTTATGCTAAGCACATTGTAGTCCATGACAAGCCGAGTAGTGTTGGGGTCCTCTTGCTTACTTTTATCCTGAAGTGTATGTTGTCTCTCTACTTTTGAGATCCTGTTCAATGCATTGTTACTGTCCTCTGACTGTAACCCCTGCGCTTGAATCTGTCCCCCATGCTTTTGAGGTAACTCACAACGTCGCCTTCAATACTGCAATTGCGTCGTGCGCGTACAAATTCCCCGTACGGGATAGCATTAATCTGATGTCTCGGGTGCGCGCTGGTGGCATGTAATATACTATTGCACACCATAGCCTTCCTGGAAAGCCTGCTTTCAATTCTGTTATTGGAGACAAAGAGTTCGACATCTAAGAAAGTAATTGAGCTCTTGCTATGTTGGTAGGTAAATATAATATTAGCGTCATTACTGTTAAGGTATGTTACAAATTCCGTCAGCCTCTCAGTGTTGCCTGTCCAAATTAGGAGGCAGTTGTTCATGTACCTGCCCCAGAAAAGAACGGAGTCGCTCCAATCACTGCCTTTAGAACCCCAAATCCAGCTCTCCTCCAACCACCCCATAAAAAGATTGGTGTATGATGGGGAAAATTTAGAGCCCATAGCTACTCCACGGATCTGTTTATACCATGCCCCTTTGAAGAGGAATACATTGTTTTCAAGAATCATTTGTGTCATGTCCATTAACATATCCGTATGTTCCCAGAGGCTAGCCGGACGAGAGTTAAGCGTGCGTCTTAATGCCAGTAGGCCCTGGTCATGTTGGATGCTCGTCTACAGGGCAGTGACATCCAGAGTAACTAGTGTCATAGTATTGTCCCAAGTAATGTCTGCCAGCGTGCTGAGTATTTGTTTTGTGTCTCTGATGTAAGAGGGTAGGTTAGCTACCAACGGCTGGAGAAATAAATCCACATACTCAGTTTCTCTGTGGGTCCACCAATTCCAGACACAATGGGTCTGCCTGGTGGGAAAGGGAGATTTGTATGCACTTTAGGTAGTGTATACAGGCATGGGTGTCTAGGGTGTTCTACTTTGAGGTAAGTGTACTCATTAAAGTCTAAGAGGCATAGATCGTGCCAGCCTTTAAGTTTCTGATTGATGAGACTAGTCAGTGTCCAGATGGGGTATGAGGATAGTTTCTCATAGCACTCTGTCATTGAGTTGTGAGATGATCTCTCTATCATAGTCAACCTGGTTCATAAGCACCACATTGCCCCCTTTGTCAGCCTCCCGTATTGTAATACTGTCATCTGCCATCAGTTGGTGTAGGGCTTCCCGTTATGTATGGGTGAGGTTGTCTGTCCACTTGTGGTGTGAGTGTCGTGAATCTACATACTTGTCTAAGTCTGACATGACTAACTAATAAAAAATGTCAATGTTATTGCCAACTGGCATTGGGGGAGTCCATCTCGATTTGGGTCCCCCTCACATTCAGAGATCGACATTAACAACTTAGTATCCCATACATCCTGAATTGTCAGATCATCGCATGAAAGGTTGATTTGCGGTGTGATTCTGTTTTTATTGGTACATGGAAAAAGTGCAAAGTGTTTTTTAAGTTTAAGGCGTCTGACAAATTTAAACACATCAATCTTGGCCTTGCAAATATCTCCCCTATCCATTGGGCAGAAGCTCAAACCCTTCTGTAATAGTGATGTTGCTGCTTGGCTAATAGGTTTGTCGGTGAGGTTGATGACCGTGGGGTCCCCTATTGTTTCTTGTTCCAGGATCTGGTTCTCATTCTGTCTTCTTGCCAAGCCCCCTCTCTTTCCCCGCCTTGTCCGCCTGCGGTGGGAGTGCGTCGGTTTTGCTCCTGGTTCCCCTTCTTTATTCTTAAAACCTCCCGCAAAAAAGGGTTGTCCCTACCTCCTGTCCCCTCTTGTTCACTCTCACTGGTCACCGGCGTGTCCAGTAAAATAGAACTGGAGCTAATCGATGTACCTGGCTCTTTAGTCTCTGTTTGTGGTTTAGGGATAAGGTGGTCATATTTTTTGGCAAAGGTGAATACCCTGCCACTGTTGTAGTCCAAATACATGCAAAGCATGGAAACTGAATCCTTAAGTGACTAATCCTACTTGGATATTGATCTTCCATAGGTACATAAAGAACTGTAAAGCAGGTGTTGGAACTGGAACTCTGGAGCTCATGAGTCGTAGCACGTTCGCATTAGAGAGCACAATGAAGCACAGCAGGAACAGGGGTGGTGTGTTGGTATTAGCTGGTCCGGAATCTGAAGGTCTAGAACCTGAAGGGATGTTGCTGTTTCTGTTCAGAAGTCTCAAAAACATTCAAAGAGATCAAGACAAGGTATGGCTTTTATTTTGGGTCATGCCACAAAGATTGAGCCACAACCAAGAGCTGGAGCCACAGGAGGTCTTATAGGGAAGCAGAGAGTTCTGATCTTGGTATGACTTTCAAACTGACCCACACTGGAGGTCCATAATGATAAGGGCATGACAGTACACTACACTACCAAACCCTTCTCCCATCACTGGTCTGCAGTTGGCAGGATATCAATGGTGAACCTGTCTGACCAGTCTTTGAGTATGTACCTCACGTCTAGGTACCAACGTACTATCCTCAGCGGCATATCTTTTGCAGTCTTTGAGGTATTCTTACGACCCTAGAGCACACTTGGATTTCAGAATTGCACATATGTCAGATTCAGGATGACTATCTACTAGCACATGTGGAGGTTTGGGTATATGTTTATGCCTTCAAGAACCAGCTTAATCCCTGAGATATGGAAGCCAGTAAGTATAGTAAGAGTGGGAAGCAAGATCAGTTCCTCTACTACAGGATCTTATCTGCATGAAAGGGTTCAATATAATGAGGTTGGAATTTGCCCCATAATTTGATACACAAATGCTTGGTAGATAACCTACCTGGGGCCATATTAAATAAGTGCCCAGAGGACGCAACAGGCGTTTGTGCCCACTTTGCTCGTCCCCGGGGCACTTTGGTATTACAGAAGGGGCAGCAGAAGCTTGTGCGGTCTCTTCTTTAATACCGATATTGCTGGTGCACTTAAAGCGCCAGCGCTATCTTCAGGGGGCATTCCATCATGTGCCTGAGGGCATGCCCCATGCAAATGAGGGAATCCCTTTGCCTCTGCACCCGTGCTGTATTATAGACGCAGGCACAGAGGCAAAGACGCTATCAGGAGGTGCACTGATAGAGAGCCATCTAAAAAGTGGCGCACTGTTAGTGCGCCCCCTGATAGCAACCCTCTGGAGGGGGAAAAGGGGTCCCATGGACCCCCCCAGTCATCCCCTTGCAGGCGGGTGCAGTCACTGACGGCACCTGCCTGCTAGGGGATCTCTAATCCCCTTTAAGAGTGCAGGGCGGGTTGCCACCTGCACTGTGAAGACACGGATCGACTTCAAATCAACCGCTCTGTTTTTCACAGGAATGTGTTGCCCCCAGGGCAGCACAACTTTGCTGCTGCCCTTGGGGCAGCGCATTCCATGTAATAGGGCACACTTTCCCCGTTTGCCTCCGGCCCACCTGTTTTAAGGTGCTCCGGTTGCAAACAGGGAAAGTGCGCCCTTTACATAATAGGGCCCCAGATCTCCAGTATGCAGCTCTGGTGTCAGCCTATAGTGAGAATCTGCATACAATATTTATTGGACTTTTGCTTCCATCAGATGTTACTGGGCAGCTTTCAAATTATCAATCTAATTCTCCCACTGTTCTTGTACAGGGGGTACCTTTTGAAGGTGTGTCAAATAAAACCAAATCCTTCATTGGTGGAACCTTTGGCAGGAGAACGGGGAGAGCCCTAAGGAGATGTGGGGAGTGTTGTTGGATGCTTATTCGGCCAACAACAATGAAGATGCCCAATCATCTGAATCCTCTAATAATTGCCCTTGTAGATACTGATCAAGTGTTTGGTTGACTTTCTCCATCTGGCCATCGGTTTGAGGATGGTGGCTAGAGAAGAGTCACTCATGAATGTCGTTCAGGTTGCACAAGAGGTCTTGCTCCATGCATTTGCAACAGTGGAAACCTGTGCCTTGGCATCCCGTGACATGTGATATTGACAGCCACCATAAATACCTGTGCAAAACTTGTAATTTCTTCTTTTCCACAGGATGCCCTGTTAGTTACAAACAGTGACACCATTATAATGCTTTCTGCTGTAGTTATAAAGCGGGGAAATTAAAGCTCCCCAGAAAGTGCAGCTAATCTTATATGATCCTATTATTCTTAAAGTCTGGTGGGTGCCATGTTGCTATGTTCCATACGTACTTGGTTCAAGTGAACGGTTCAGAAATCAGTCTGGAAGCATTATAAGAGATGGTTAGTACATATTTATTTACCTAATTCCTCATATCTAGAGTGCGAAAGGACATCTGCTTTTCCATTCCTTTTACCTGATTGAAACATGATGGCAAAAACACGGTTGATAAAGAATTGCGACAACAGCCACCATCTTGCTGGATAATACCTTAGCCAATTTAAGGAGCTGGAATTTTCTGTGGTCAGTGAGTATCAGTTCTTAATTTAAGCCAGTGGTTTTCGGTGCTCGGCACCAGCACTCTAGTCTCAACTCCAGCACTAATGACAGTCCACCACATGGTGGCACTGTCTGTCTAATTTTGAGATGAGCACAACAACAGTGTTTAATAATTCAAACTACATTAAAACTGAATGATATCTGCCGCCCACCCATTCTTATATCATTGGGTGGCTTGGAATAGTTTGAATTGTCACACTTGTAGGAGTGAGATGGTTAGTAGTTGAGTTTGTTTTGTCACTGGCAGCAATGGGTGGTGCAAGCTGCAGTGGCCTCATGAGAAGGACCTGGTACAAATTAACTACTGGTAATATCATAACTAAGTGTTTGTACTCCCGTCAGATAATGGGGCCGTTCTTGAAATGCCACCTCAGTAGCCTGAATAGCTACAGCATAGTCGACTTCTGTTGGAGATTTTCCAGAACAAGAAGACAACAGGATACAGTTTTCCCATATTTGTACCTTACTGCAACAAGATTCCTCCAATCTCCACATGTGAAGTGCCTACTTTGACAGTAGAAGGTTGCTTGGTGTCCCGCGATATTTCACTGGAGCTGTGATAAACATCTCTGTGAGAGTCTGAAAAGCATGTACTTCCTCTGGGGTTCACCGAAATTTGACTCCCTCGTGGAACAGTCTGATAATTGAAGAAACTGCTGAGGATAAGGGGTTGCTAAAGCACCACTAAATGTTGGCACACACACAAAGCTTTACATGTCTTTCTCAGTTTGTGATATTTCCCAATGGAGAGTGGTCTCGATTTTCTTCTGATCCATTTGTTTTCCAGGTGGGGTGATTATAAATCAAAAATTCCACATATTAAGTGTAAAACCCATACTTCAGCAAATTGTCATAGAGATAGTGTTCCTTGAGCCCCTGGAGTATGGCCTGAACAGATTTGTCATTGTCAGTGTTCAATGTTGCCAATCCTAGAAGGCCTTGCCTTCCCACAGCTGCTGTATTCTTGAACAGAGTGAAGAGTATCACCAAACACGGTCCTGAAAAAGAAACCAGGAAAAGGAGTATGAGGGAAATCCAGGACTGGAGCTCACTCTCTGAGACTTTTTATTTCAAGGGACGGCATCACCGTGCCTTGATGGTAGGAATCTTGGGTAGATCTGACCAGCTTTAAGGCACAGGGTGGAAGGCCAGTATAGGTACCAGCTGGATGTAACATACAGGTAATGACTGAAACAAGGCATACTTGTTCCAGCAGCGGATGATGCCAAGATGAGCCCGCAGCTGGCAAGGAGTCTGGTAGAGGCTCCAGTACACTGCTGCACACACAGGTAAGATTCTACAATAACATGGGTTAAACAGACAAAGAGTGCAATACTAAGGGGGGCACTAACTGAGAGATCGAGGGAATCAAGAGTGAGAAAACAACAAACAGTGCAGGATGCAAAACAGGTGCTAACTATGCAAGGATCGGAAAAGCCAATGCAACCACGCAACTTGTTGTCCGGCACTGAGCTAAGGAGTCTAAATAGAGTGCTAGCCCCTCTTGACTTGGACATCACCTTAACTCAGAAAGTGAGTAAGCGTGCATTCCTAGTAAATTAGCGGTCTAGTGCTCCCACCCATCTAAGCTTCTACAGCCCCGTTTTCCATTGCCTCCAGCTCCTGTGTGTCTGTTACCTAACCTGATTTCTGACATCATCCCTCAGCCCTGCCCCAAGAATGGCCCCAGGAAATACTGTGTGGCCCTGCTTTTAAAGATTGCTTTCTATGGAATTTCTTCACTAATCTGGGACATGAACAAAATATGTGGGTACCCATGACCTTTCTGAAATATCATATCCCTTCCAGACCACAATGTATTGTAGCTAGCCGCAGAAGATCTGGAAATCCAATAATTCCTCAACTTTGTACTCTGGTGACCTACCAACTATGAGTGGAAGAAACTTTTTGGGTACATCTGTAGCCACCTAACCTATTTTGTAATAGCCATGGGCCTTCACAGCCTGAAAATAATGATGTCATCAATGTTTCCATGACGCACACATCTTGTGATTTAGGGTGCCTGATAAAGCCTGAAGCCAAGCTTTCCTTGATATGTCTTGAGGTGCTCTTTTGTCTTATCTGCAGTAGAATGTATTGCACCATATTTTCTCTGCCTGGCATAGCTTTAGTGGCTGTAGATCAATCGTACAATCATAGTCTTTATTTGGTGCCAGAGTGCATGTTTTACCTTTTGAAGGCATCACGAAAGCCATGTTATTAAACAGACAAAAAGTGTACCAAATCAATATTGGAAGTACTTTCTAATGCATATTAGGCTGATTTTCCGTCTTTGGGCTTAAAGTAAGTTGGACTGAAGTGCACCAATGCCAATTCTCCAGTCAATGTCTGTATTGAGAAGATACAACCATGGTATCCCGAGTATTATCTCAAACCATGGTGCATCTATTAGATCAATCGCAAGGTTCTTGATATTTTGTGCTTCAATGGTTATGGTTATCAGAAGGGTTTAGGTTGAAATGGGTATTGTCAGTTCAGAGCCATCAATTGTTCGTACTTGCTCCTGAGTAATCGCTTTGCATGTGGGCATGTCCTGGGCTGTAACCCAGGATCTTCTGAGATTGAAGCTATTTCTCAAGTTACATGGATTGTACTGGTTCAGACCCAGGGCGTCGTGAAACCCCTGTTTTAGCAGCTACAGCAGGGGTGGAGTTCTTCTGACCGCAGCTCGGCATACAAAGGCTCATAATTAACGTGACATGGTTGGTGGATGGGTGGGTAAGTGAATGAAAGGATGGATGTGTGATTGAAAGAGTGGATGGATGGATGGGTGAGTGAAAGGATGGATGGAGAGAAGGCTTGATGTGTGAGTGAAAGCATGGATGTAAGGATGGATGAGTGAAATGGATGGATGGATGATAGATGGGTGGATGGATGGATGGGTGAAAGGGTGAATGAATGAGTGAAAGATTGGAAGGCTGAGTGAAAGGGTGGATGGATGGGTTGATGAGTGGTGAATGGATGAATAGCTAGGTGGGTGGATAGGTGGCTGGACGGGTGGGTGGGTGGATGGCTGAGTGAAAGGATTGGCGGATGAGTGAAAGGGTGGATGGATTAGTGAAAGGGAGGATGGATGGATAGACGAAGTAAAAAGATGGATGGTTGAAATGATGAATGGAGGGATGGATGAGTGAGAGGAATGATGGATGGATGGATGGATGGATGGATGGGTAGATTTGATTGATATGTTTGGAGATGGATGGATTGCCTTGGACAGGGGTGTTGTGAACCTCCCGCTTTAGCAGCTCCTTTGGTAGTGGAGTTCTTTATGGGCCTCTTTTGTGTGCAACTCATCATAATTAACATGAAAGGGAGGGTGGGTGAGTGAGTGAAAGGATGGATGGACGTGTGAGTGAAAGGGTGGATGGATGAATGGATAGATGGATGAATAAGTAAAACGATGAGTGTAAGGGTGGATGAGCGAAAGAATGAGCGAACGGGATGGTGGATGGACGAATGGATAGATTTATGAGTGAAAAGGTGAATGGATGAGTGTTTGAAAGGATGGATGAGTGAAAGGCTAAATTGATGGGTGGATGAGTGAAAGGACGGATGTCTCAGTGGATAGATGATGAGTTAAACGGAGGATGGATGGATGGGTGGATGGATGGATTGATGGAGTGAAATGGTGGGTAGATGGATGAGTGAAAAGATGGATGGAGGGATGGATGACTGAAAGGGGGGATGGACGACCAGATGGATGGATGCATGGTTAGGTTTGATGGATGGGTTTGGAGATGGATGGATAAGTTTGAATATGGGTGGGTGGACGGATAGATGGATGGACGGACAGAATGGTGAAAGACTGAATGATGTATAAAAGAATTAACGGATGACAGAATGTAAAGGGGAAATGTTAGATTTGGCATCCTTGACATGGTTTCCCCTGACTTTTTGCCTCTACCCTCTGTACTTTTGATGGTATGCTGGATTTCGTTTTTGCGCTTAGGTGCTTTGGCCACTTTGCCACTGCTGATCAGAGTCCAAGTGCAGGTGCTCCCTATGTAAATTGTTATTATGATTGGGTATCCCTGATTGGCCTATTTGATTTACGGGTAAGTCCCTAGTACAGTGCACTGTGTGTGCCCAGGGCCTGTAAATCAAATGGGCATGCAGCACTGATTGTGCCACCCACGTGAGTAGCCCTGTAAATGTATCTCAGACCTGCCACTGCAGTGTCTGCTTGTGCAGTTTTAAACTGCCATGTCGACCTGGCAAGTGCACCCCCTTGCCAGGCCCCAACCCTCCCTTTTCTTACATTTAAGGCATCCCTCCACTAGACCCAAGGTACCCCCATGGACAGGGTGTAGTGTATGTAAAAGGTAGTACATGAGCTGGTGTGTTTTACATGTCCTGATAGTGGAATACTGCCAATTTCGTTTTTTCACTAGTGAAAGGCTATCTGTCCCATAGGCTAAATGGGAGTTACTTTGTAGCATTTTACAAGTATAACTTTCCATTGGGACAAGATAGAGAAATAGAGTTTAGGCTCTCTGAACTCAGAATTTAATAACACATCGTTTAGGGAGATGGTTTTTAAATTGTGTGTTTGAAAAGGCTACTTTTAGAAAGTAGGCATTTCTGTGCCTCTGCTGGTTGTGTATTGACTGTCTGGTTTTGGAGTGACAGGAGCTGGGGGTGTGCATTCACTGTAGACATTCACAAGGGGAGTTGAGGTGTGTCCTGCCTTTCCTTGGTGACTCATAGCTGGGCTGAATAGACCTTGGCTGAATATAGAGTGGTGGGAGGCAGTGGTGTAACAAAACTTGAGGGGGCCTACCTGCAAAGTACATGGACGGGACCCCCCTAGCCCCAGCCCGCTACCTATCACTTTTGCTGAGGGGGCACCCTGGAGCTGAGGGCCCCCCTGCACCGCGGGGGCTGCAGGGGATTGTTAAGCCACTGGTGGGAGGAGCTTCACCTGCACCTGAATAGGCTGTGTTCATGCTGCGCCAGAGAGGATAGAACTGGCTTGGACTGGGCTCAGAGACCCTTGCCACAGAGAGAACTCAGAGAAAATGGGGTATAAGTATTTAACCTTAAACCCCAGAGAATTAGATCACTTCTGGACTAGAGGAATCTCTGCTGAGGAAAAGAGCTGGAGAGCTGTAAGGAGGAGTACTGCCCCTTTGCTATGTGTGCTTTGCTGGGTTGGCCTGCAGTTGATGCTTCTGCCTAGGAGAGGACAAAGACTGGAACTTTGCTATGAACCTACTTGAAGAAGAATCTCCATGGGCTTGTGTGTGCTTGCCTCCTGTTCTGAAGTCTCAGGGCCACAAATACTTTACCTGCAACCCACAGACCAGCACCTGGACTCCTGCATTCAAAACTGTGCCAAGTCCAATTCCTGGGCCCTGAGAATTGTGTGGTTGGTGCTGCAATGCAAGAAAAACAACTCCGACACCGTCAGCGAAGCTGCCAGTGATGCCGCAACCTGCACCGAGGCCGGGGGCCACTGCTCATGAAGCGCATGACACACCGCCCTGCCTGCACTGCAGCTCTGATGCCCTTCGATGCTTGCAGTTATCTGCCTTCCCGACGCCAGTGCTCGCATCAATGCAGTCACCGCCAGCCCCTGCATCCCGTTATCGCAGAGCCGATAAATGATGAGAGAGACTTCACGAACTCTTTAATGTCGCATCGCCTCATCGGAACCAACACCTCACCGCCGACGCCGCCTAAATTGCCTGTCCTGTACTCAACTCCTCGCCTCTTCACGGACTCAACGCCTCCCCTCCCCCATGGCAACTGGGAACCGGCCTCGTCTTGGCTCCGACGCCTCACATCCATGACCCCGTGCATCATCAGGTACTGTGGATTGGGAGTCTTTGTGACTCTGTGCCCGGCTCACGCACATCTTGATCGGCGCCGTACTTTGGATTTATGCCTGTCACAACATCGTAATAGCCCCATGTGGAGCTATTTGTTTCTACAAGTGCTATTTTTGAAGTAACTGTTCTAAAAGTGATATCTTAATACATGTTTGTTGTATTTTTGTCGTTTTGGTCTTGTTGGTTTAGATAAAGATTTGCTATTTTTCTAAACTGGTGTGGTGTCCATTTGTAGTGTTTTCACTGTATTACTGTATATGTTCACAAATGCTTTACACACTGCCTCTGAGATAAGCCTGTCTGCTCATGCCAAGCTACCAAGGGGATGAGCAGGGGTTATTTTAAGAGTGTATCCCCCTTACCCTGACTAGAAGCAAGGGTCCCTACTTGGACAAAGGTGCATACCTCTGCCAATTGGAGACCCCTATTTCTAACAGTGGATGAATGGAAGGATGAATGGATAGATGCTTGGATGGAAGAGATAAGAGAGTTCTTTTTTTGGAGGGTCGCAATGACTTTCTTTGCCTGCTTTGTGACATAAGAGCTTTGGTTCAAATAGGGGGGTGGGGGGATTTCAATTTTCTGTCTAGTCCCTTGTTCTGACCTCTGACCATAGAACTATCCCTCATATTACAGAAATCATAAAGGCTTCAACATCTTTACTTTATGAAACTTTATTTCGGCCAGTTTGACCATAAAAGCATTTGAACAATAACTTACATTTCATTTGATTTATAATAAAACAAATACAAAATATACATTCATCATATGACATTGTATAGTAGACACACAATGTAACCTGCAGCAGTCTATATTGCAATCAATCACAAAATCACAGTCTACATTAAAGTGCGTGTGCAGTGCATATATGCAATTTACAATATCCTATTTATTAGCTCATACTCTATTTCTCAGATCAACTATTCAAACTAAAAATATATATATTTTTTGTATAAAGTGCTTGTATCAGTCAATAGGGAGGCTATTAACGTCTTCACTGGTTACATTAAAGTGCGTGTGCAATATATAAATGTACAATTTACAATGCCAAATTTAATAAACCCGTACTCTATCTCTCAGATTAACCATTCAGGAAGAATAAAATGTTATTTTTATATAAAATACTTGTATCAATCAATGAGAAGGCTGTTAACATTGTCATAGACCCTTAGACCACAGTTCTACTTCTTAATAGTCTTACACGCCGGTATACTGTACATCAAGATAAAAATACATCGTTAAAATAGTACTAAAATACACATACAGTTCATGTAAAATACCTTCAATTAAAAAGGAGTGTACACAGATTTAATTGTCATCTTTGGGGGTCAGTATTAGGAATACTCTACGGGTTCAACATCTTGTAGCAGTCATCCTACAGGCCACAGAGAACTTCTAGGCGCCTGACAACATTGCCATCCCTTAGTGTAGAATGATCTTACAAGCATAACAACTCATCATCATTGGGTCGCACTCTGGTGATGTAGATCTAGGATGGGCTCAACCTCTAATGAGCGAGCACTTAAGATTGTAAGTAGGGAAAAAAACAGAAGTTAAAATTACCTAGAGGAATAATCCTATAATTATTTATTTGGGCCTCCTCTGACAAGATTATACGTGTTAAGATGATAATGAAGCATGCCACACTAGTCTCTTACATAAAATAAAGGGTTTTTTCCTTCCCCTCTCTGTACACAAAAACCTCAAATGTAGGATGGTTTTGTTGGGTCTAGTATATTTCATGGTGTGGTAATGTGTATTCCGGAGGACATCTCCTTGGACCTCAATTTCTATCTTCACTTTAAATGTATGTTCTATTAATAACATTAATGGATTAATGGATTTAGTCTACTGCATTTACTGCTTGCCTATCTATAAAAAGATACTGAATGTTGGCAAACTTTGTAATGTTGAACCACCCATCTAAGATTAAGTTACTGCTAAGACTAAAGTACTGCTGTCCAACTCAGGGTCCCCACTGTGGGATGCTGTTATCTGGCCTGTCTAATATGAAAAATGTCTCACTCTGTCAAAACATGGCAGAAAATACAACTCTGACTAATGATCCTAAACCCACCTATGGTGGATAAATAAGTAGTTATTTTTTTAGGTATATTACATCTTCCATTTGAAAACTGTAGGAAGGGTTCTGCTATATTTATAAGCTCACCTCCCTGTCATGGTTGTAAACCCCCTATTTCAATCCTTCTGGTACGATGGCAATAGTATCTTTATTGCAGACAAGAGAAAGTCAAGTCCAGGCTGCAGCTTGTCCAGATCATGGTTGCAAGGATGTGCAAACATAGCCATGTTTCTGTCATGTTGACCACACCTTGCTCTCTCCCTGTGAATAAAAGTGTTATGTTCAAATCATGGGTTATGTTTTACAAAGCTTTCTTTAATTCCTCTAGATGTGTAGCTTCCTTGTAGAAGGGGGGGGGGGGAGTCTGAGGGGAACACACCATGAGCTCCTGGTTTTACCTCGCAGCAGATTTGTGAAAACACAAGCAATGGCCTCTTCAGTGGCAACTGCATAGTTGTGGAACACTCTTGCCCTTCATTTTCACACTGAAACCTGCCCTCTGTTCCTCCTCATAAAAGTGGAGACCTGGTTGTTCAATCTGTAGGGTGTGACCCCCCTGCTCTGTATGCAGTATTTTGTGAGTCCCGAAATTGTGAAAATCTCTGTAAGGCATTAAAGGAAATCTTCAGTTTGTGGATGCCTACATTTAATTTTGCCTCTTTGTGAATTAGGCTCAAAAGAGTGGATTTGCACAGGCATTAGACTTGAACCAACTGTTCCTCAGACAATCCTAGTCAAATAATCAAATATAGAAACATCAGAGGAACCAACGTCAACATTCTTCTACTGAGAGAAAGGAAGATCAAATACATCCTATTGAAATTGTCATCAGACTTATGAACAACCACGTCTCCACTCAGAGTAGTATGTTACTTCAACCTTTCCTGCAAGCACAAAATAATATAGTTCTTAATGACACCAACATCCAAATGTGATTACGCTCAAAGATTCCATCACTCCTTCTGGTAGAGTACAGAATAGAACTTACCATATCATTGCAATGACCTGTCCGGAGTACTGCAATGTGATATAGATACGATAAGGTAAAAAGCATACACTGTAAAACATACAAACCCAATCTACATGGTTAGTCCTAAAAAAGAGGGTCAAATGAATAAACTGGAGCAAGGATATGAAGTGCAGAAGTGGGCTGATCACTATTTCTTTACATGGTGTATCTGGCCAATCAATGCAATGACCACCACACAACCTAAATTCATAGGTGTGTAGGGGTCAAAGCTATGAAAATGCTCTGCTGATGGCTTTGAGGGTTCCCTACACGTCACGATGACACTAAAAACATGACTGCTTAGTAATACAATTGACTCCGGCGTTTTAGCCCAGAAGCAGCAACAGGTAACATCAGAGGGATAAATTAATAATGTTTGGGAGTAGACTAAACCCTTTACAATCAGTATCGACAGTTTTCCCGCAGAACAATTGCACAATTTATGTTCACCTTTCTGCTGAAAGATTGACAGGACACTGTTGGATGAACACATTGGGTAATGATAACTTTAAAGATGGTGGGTGTATGCTGTAATCAAAATATTACAGTGGCCATTTGTATTCATTAAATGCATGATATTCTGAATTGGCCAAAAGGTGTTAAGTTAGCATTATATAAAACACGCAATTGAATAAATAGTTAAGTAAATGTAAATTCCGTCTCTTCCATACATTCAAGTAGATTGTTGGCAGCTATGTGTGCTAATGTTCACAGTTGGGTAAGTAGAGACTGAAAATGCTTATATGCAGACATCAGGAAAATTACTATTGCTTTATAAGGATGTTCTTTGTCTCACTAAACATTACAGAAATGTTGAAATTGAATGTGACAACATGTAATTGTGGTAGTGACATTTGTAGTAAGTGTAAAGTCAGTTATCAGTTTGATGAAAGGTTTCTATGGAGGTTTAGACACAGCTAAACTTATTTTGAGAATTGACAGTAATATTGGTACCTTCCTTATTCTCATGAATTTGCATTATTTTGTTGGTTGTTTTATTACAGGCCTTTCCCAGAACTATCCAACTGCTAAACATCTTTGTGCACAACATGACATTTCTTCATGGCTTCTAATCCATCATCATATCAGATTGGCAATCTCAGTTTCATTCAGATTTCTGTAACTTTGTACCATTTACCATCCCTAAATGATAGTCACGCAGAGCATTCTAAACAATATACTGCACAATATCTTTGTTTCTATATTGTTTCTATACTTCACACGAAAGTGACTGAACCCATTGGGAACCTGCATATTAAGTGAACAGAATACCTGTTAAAAAGCCACCAAACTATCCATATTTATTATCTGTACACAAAACCATTCAAGAAGATCTCTCTCTATGACACTCCAATACTTAGGTATAGTTCCCTTTGCCTTCTCGAATAAGTCCTTGTGCAGGCCTTCTCTCTCATGTCTATTCCAATCTGCTTAATGCCAATCATGCTATAAAGAAGTTTAAACTTCCACTAAGTATATTTTGTACATACAGTGTCTCACAAATTCAAGCCTTGATCAATATGGTGTAGTAGAGCTCATTTCTAGGTCTTTGAGAACTTGTTCGGCTGATCCTGTAATTTATGGATTGGGCAGCGAGCCAAACCTTCCCAAAGTTTGACAGGCCTACTTCATTGGGGTAATTTTTTTAATGTTTAGTTTTTTTAATCTATCATTTAAAGATTTGTTCATGTGCAATAATATCCAGCAAAGGGTTGTGCATTTGTGTCCTTTCCCCCGCACTCATCGTCTCCTGCACTGGCCCAGCTCCCTTTACTTTGCATCCGCTGTCACTTCCATCACAACAGAAGGTCTATCATCAGAGCTACATCCGATAGTACTTCTGCTATGTATATGGTGCTATTGACATAAGTGAATGGCTCTCGTTTGCACTGAGAAATTGTTGTTCCATTATGTCTCTAGCATAGTATACATAATTAACATACTGTCATTTCTGCAGCATTTCAGTGACTTCCGCAACTAGTATTGTCATTAAATCTGGCATGCCAAGTACATTAAAGCACTTGTCTCAGGAAGAAGAGTATTAACATGCTTTATTTAATTATTTGCAGACTCTGCTTATGAGGAAGAGTTGGAAAAGATCAAACAAGGTAAATTTCTAGCATGTGATCTTTCGACTCTGGCTTTTGGGTAATGGCATTTCAGAACAAGCAAATATGATCTTAAATAGCACGTCACAATTTCTAATGGTGAATTTATTCACTAATATTAACGTTTTGCAAGAATGCACAATCAGTTGGAACATACATATTGGTACCTGAGGTATTACGTATTGTGATGCGCTTTTCCGGATGCTTAATGTACCTTTTCTTAATGGCGATGTGTATTTTGTATAATTAGACTGAAAGTTGTGAATATTTCTTCACATACATTTTTATACATTATATCCACTCAATTACATAGTTGATAGCCTGGCAAGAAGGGCCGACCATGACCATGCACTAATTGGAGCCTTTGTGGGCAGAGGTCACTTCTTGTCCCCCGACCCAGGCAGACACTGGGGTGTGGGCGATCATAGCTAGCGGGCATAAGGAGTGAGTGGATTGTGTGTTGCCCCGAGACCTTGTGAGGTGTAGCCATGGAGGAAGGGCTGGGGGTAAGCCGTCGTTGCAATGGTGGAGGAGCCAGACTAATATGGTATGGTAGTGTTTGGCAGTTTGCTGGTGCCTCAAGTTTCAGTGTGAGAAAAAGATTGGTGGGACCTTGAGGGGAAAAGGGGCATGGCCGCACCCCTAACTGAAGAAGCATGAAACAAGCTAGCTGTAGAGCAGAGCTGTAACTTGGCCCCAGCCAGCACCTGGGACAGGCACCGCTGTGAGCAACCTTTTGGGCAATCAACACAAATAAACTAGGTAAATGGTGAAAGGCAGTCAGCCCCATTTTCCTCTCAAGGAAAGATTGACAGATTTACACAACCCAGGGTTGGCACCTTGGGCTCTCAGCCAAGTGGAGCCACTGCAGAACACTGGGGACGCAAGGGAGACCCGATACAATCAATGGCAATCTTATAGACAATTCGCCATTCACGGACGGCCGTGGAGGGCAAGAATGATGGGGTCAGCACAGTGTTCTCTCGATTGTGCCAGGACCTCCACAAAATTGTGGGCCCTGTGACTGAGGTGGAGACCCATGTCTGATTGGTGGAAGATTAACTGTGCTACCTCAAGGTAGACTTTCCAAAACTTCATGCAGCAATGCTGGAGAGGCACGCTGAAGGTGCAGCGGGCAGATCCATGCACTACAACCTAAAAACCTAAACTGTTTTTTCTACATGGTTCAAATCCTGGGTTCCTGTTGAGGACCTGTCTATCTGATTCATTATTGTAAAGGTGCACAGATCCCTTACTCCAAAGCCGCCTCTGGAGGCCCATCACGTCCTATCATACATCGGTTGCTCAACTGCTTGGACAAGGATGCCAGTCTAGGAGTGGCCCATGCCCAACAAATGGTTATACTCGACTCTGCCAAGGTGATGTTTTTTTCCTGGCTGTATCGCATGGGTGCAGTAGTGATTGAGAATGTTTGCTGAAGTGAAAGTCAAATGTCGAGGCATGCATTTGAAGTATATGTTCCTCAGCCTGGAGAGGCTAGAGGTGACCCATCAAGGGAAATCACACTTCTTCAACACAGCTGAGGAGGTATGGAAATGGGTGGAGAAGAGGCTCCTTGTTGGGAATGCCGGGAGGTCAACACTTGGAGAACTGCTTGTCCCACGATGACGAGGCAACATGGCTGTCGATGGCGGGCAACACCAGTATCTGCAAGTAGTGCAGACTGAGATAGGGAGTCCTCTACATTGGATGGGAGTGGCCTGGACTCTGCATCCATTACCCAAACGTTCTGTGGCAGTGCCTTAGAGCTTGGTAATATTCCACCAGACGATTGATTGAAGCATGGTTTGAAACGCTGCTCTATTTACAGACTTAGTGACAATGGTAGGCGATGGAGGTAATATCAAAAGGCAGTGGAGGAGGCCCGTGGGGCTGCCGGGTAGCTGATCCTCATTGACCCTACCCCTCGAGTGGCGCAGGTGCACAATGGGATTCTTTTATTACTGTTTGTTTTAACATTGGCTGTTCGGGGTGGAGAGGGAACTGAGGGGTGGGTGTTCCTCATATCCCCGGGGCAGACTGTTCCCACACCGACCCATCCTCAACTTCAATCGACAGATGGCTATTTTCTATTTGACAGCGTTGTATATTAGTTATGTTGGTTATTTTACAGGGCAACAGATACTTCAGTTCCAGGAGCGTAAGGTGATGGGGCAGCTAGACGGTGGGGTGCTCATTGCACCCTCTGACTGGGGTATTTGGGTTTGGGATTTTCTTTGCATGGCTTGGCAGAGCACACTCCATCTTACTGGCAAACATAACTTCCTGCCATGACAAGACCCAATTTAGACAGGCATCATTGCATTCTCAGAGGAGGAACTCAAGCACCTTCGGTTTAATGCCTCCAGACTCTCATGATTGCTTGCTAGTCGGCACAAGATCTATGAATGGGGGACAAGACAGGTCGACTGATCTACTGGCTGACAGCATGGGGCTTAGAATACTGTGTGATTCCATACATACGTCATGGAGATGGCGACCTGGTTACGGACACCACTCCCATTGCAGAAGCATTTGCAGAGTTTTCCTTGGATCTATACAAGGATCTACCTCCTACGATGGTGGAGCAGTTCACGCCCATTGCACTCGATAACCAAGTCAATACATTGATGACATCCTAGAGGTAGGAGTTGGATACCCCATGGTCCTTGGAGGAAGTCCAAGAGGCTATATCTTCAATGAAAAATGGTAAGACACCTGACCCCAATGGGTTCCTGATGGAATTTTACAAGTGATACTCCTCCTTATTGGCCCCACATCTTCTGGCACTGTTTGCTGAGATGACAAAGGTTGGGTGCATGCTGCAGGACCATAGGGGTGCCATGATTGTGGTCATTCCCAAAAACAGGAAGGATTCCACAAACTGTTCCTCATATCGTCTGATCCCTTTGATCAATTCAGGGGCTAAAATCCTGACAAAAATCTTGTCCACAAAAAAAGGTAAATGGATCACTGGTCCATCCCGACCAGAATGGCTTTATGCCAGGTCGTGGTACCACACATTGTATTCGCTGACTGCAGGTGGCTATGACGGAGTTGAAGGAAAGGAGAGAAAAAAGCTTTTGATACATTTCCATTGGCCCTTTGTTTACGATCCTCCTTAGTATGAACTTTGGACCTCACTTTACGAGGCTGGTCAAAACTTTATATCACGACCGGTGGACGTGCTTCCAGGTGAATGGCATCCTCCCCATACCTTATTGAGAGAGGAATGAGACAGGGGTGTCCACTCTCCTGTTTACATTAGTTATGGAGCCACTGGCAGAATGGATCCAATAGGACATTTGGGGGCTAAGATGGGGCTCAGACTGCATCTCGCTTTACGTGGACAACCTCCTGGTTTCACTGCAAAAGCCAGAATGTACGATGCCTCCACTTCTAGAGATGTTGCAGGTTTATGGGGATGCCTCAGGCCCCAGGGAAAAGTGCTCCAAATCAAATTATGTCTGACTGCGGGCCAACAACCAGACTTTCTGTCCCGGAATACCTTGTGATATTCTGATGGCCACTTTCAATACATGGGAATTAACATCGCTAGGGATCCTAGACAGTGTTGGAATTTAGCTCCTCTATTGGTATGTACATGGAGAGAAGTGTCAAATTGAAACAAGCTGACTCTTTCAATCATGGGTCTGAAAACACTTTTCAAAATGGAGGCTCTGCCCAGCTTCTTCTATATAATTCTGAATTTCCCCTACACATTGCCCGTAACTCTCTTCACTGATACTAACACCATTCTAAGTAAATTTCTATGGGCAGGAGCACAGCCTAGGGTTGCTCTCATCAAATGCGTACAGGCCCTCTAGGATGGTGGCCTGGGGGTGCCCGACATCTGCTATTATTACTGGACAGCACAACTGGTGGTGATTAACAACTGGATGTTTGGGGACCGAATGAATCCGACGTATAGACTAAAATGAGATCTTCTCCAATCATAGAATCTAGAGGTGATATTATATGGGTCCTTTGTCCCTAGGGGAATACCTGAAATGACTAGAGCTCCTTTGATGTGTTGGTACAATGCTCTGAGGCATATAAAATGGTTCAAACTAAATGCTGGGGAGACGCCTTTATTGCAGGGCAGCCGGCTTTCACATATCTCGGGCCTCAGCGGATTTGGGGCTTGGGATATGATTGGCATCTCAAAAGCAGTGTATGTGTGGCTAAGTGGGCACATTAAACATTCAAACAATTAGCTAAAAAATTTGACTTGGACCATTCCCAAATCTTTTGATCTTAACAACTCAGCCACACCATGGAACTGCTTTGGACGGACCACCACTGCATCCATTTCTCCTTCAGAGCGCCCACTGTACACAAGCACGTGCCCCCGCAGAAGCTGGAACAGAGTCACCAAAGAACAGCTCACTGCCGCCCTCACCAGCACCCCACCTCCAACGACGCCAGATGCTAACAAAGCGGCACACAACCTCCACCACTGGATCACCAACTGCGCAGACACACTCGCTCCCCTCAAGAAAGCCGTAGGGCAACACATCAAGAAATCAAATTGGTTCACCCTGCACTCCAAGAAACCAAGCGATCCTGCCGACGACTCGAAAAGACATGGAGGAACAGCAAATCCCCAGAAACACACACCGCCTACAGAACAGCCACCACAGCACACCACCAACTCATCAAATCCACAAAGAAGAACTTCTTCCAAGACAGAATGCTCACCAACGCCGACAAATCAAAGGTACTTTTCTCCATCATCCAGGAATTTGCCAAACCCAGCAGCAAAACTACAGACCTCCCTCCCTCCCAAGACCTCTACAACACGATCAGCACCTTTTTTCCACCTCAAGATTAAGACGCTCTACGACAACTTTGACAACCAGGACCTCTGCATCGCCTCAGCCCCCACCCCCGGTGACGCCACCCACCAGACCCTACTCACGTGGACCCTGCTCACGACAGAAGTAAGGGTGGGCGGTGAACTCCACTCTGCCGGAGAAGTTCACGGAGTTTTTGCTACTTTGCGCTCCGCTTGGAGTGCGAAGTTTGGCAAAACTCAGCCTACCACTACATAGCGGAGTTTACCGGCATCACCCCTTGGGAGCCATCTTTCATTGGGAGGAATGCTAATGTGTAAGGGGACCTAAAATTCAGCCAATCATGCGCCGGAAGGAATTCCGATTTGAAGTGATAATTGGCTGTGGAGTCTCCCCTTGCCCTTTGTCTGAGCCGTCGTCCAATAGTCTGCCCTTTACTGCCCAGTTTATGTAGCTCGTCCTTCCTTGGTTGGCTGTACATTAGGAGACGTCATGTCTCTATGCCTGCGTGGATTAGCAAACCCTAATTTGAAGGAGACCAGAGGGGGACACAAGGGCTTCGAGCAAGGGCCCTGTGTTTTACAACGAAGCAAAAAAGTCAGGCGTCTTTCTGCAGGGAGACAGGCGCCTGTTTACTGATCACGTTCTTGAAGGCCTTAGAGCGCCAGTGCATCATGAGTCATGACCCACAGGGACCAATTTGCAATGGCCGCAATCATGGCGCAGACACCTCAGCAATTTGGAAGCACACAGTAATTGGCTCAGCATGCAGGTTTGTGGCGCATGATCATATTTCTCCCCGTAAGGCTGCTTTCGGTAAACTGTGCACTGATACTGACCATACCTTTTAGTCTTGTTAATTTCATGTGCGATAGTACCACCCTGGTAACCAAGTAGAACTTTGTAATATACCCCTATTGTGGTTTTAATACTTGTCCTCCTGAAAATGATAATGTTCTGCTGCACGTGCAGTTTTATATTTGTTGCTTGAACTCACTTTGGCTTAACGTGAACGCTACTTGACATGGATGGGAAATGCATACCTTGGGGTGATGGACATCTGTTCGTTTTATATTATTCTTATAGTAAACTTTGAAGTCCAGTTAAAGCAAAATAGGTAGAAGAGTCTTGTATTTAAGATCAGACGTGTGTGCTACACCCCATAACCTTTTTCTTACGTTTAACAAATAGAATGTTGAGCTGCCTTTCACCATTTGGACTGTTGCAACTGCATGCCAATTTTCTTTTTCCTGTGTTGCAGGAAGCCACACTTTTTTTTCATTTTCCACTTTAAGGATCCCATTCGCCCCTGGAAAAGCAAATCCTTTTACAATTGGATGGACTGATGGGGTCAATTATTTATGCCTTTGAAGCACTGTTTCTGGTCAATTATGTGCAAGAGAGGGCAGGGGGAGGGGTCAGGCATCTCGGTCACAAGGCACGAGACCCCATTGAAAGAGGTCGTAAGGTGAGCTCTTACTTTGGTTTCATTGTCATTGCATTGGTCTGAGTGGTGCCATTTTAATGTGTAATGTTGTTGAAAGTGGCTTTTCTGTGTCATTGGCAGCCGTGAATAGGAATAGAGCCGGGAAGGAGTTAATGAATGAATGAATGAATGAAACAGCACTTATAGAGCGCGTAGCTACCCGGAGGCATCCCAGCGCTGACATTAATTGCTCATTACCTGACAACTTTCTATGGCTGAGCGGAACTCCGCGGAATTCCACAGAGTTTTTATGCAACTCCGCGTAATTCCGCGGAGTGAAACTCCGCAAATTCCGTCCACCCTTAGACAGAAGACACCTTAAAGATCATGACGATCATGCACTCCGGAGCACCCTCAGACCCCCCCACATCTTCCACAGAGCTGCTACGGCCATCGCACCCGAACTATGCTGAACCATCAACTGCTCCCTTGAAGCCACCACATTCCCCGACAACTTGAAACACGCCGAAGTCAACCCCCTCCTTAAGAAACCCTCCGCAGACCCGACAGACCTCAAGAATTTCAGGCCCATCTCACTGCTTCCATTTGCAGCCAAAGTCATCGAAAAGGCCGTCAACACACAGCTAGCAAACTTCATCGAAGCCAACAATGTCCTGGACATATCCAAATCCGGATTCTGCAGCAACAACAGCACCGAGACCCCCCTACTCGCCGCCACCAACGACATTCGTGCCCGCCTCGACCAGGGTCAAAAGGCAGCCCTCATCCCCTTGGACCTCTCAGTTGCCTTCGACACTGTCTCCCACCGCACATTAGCCACCAGACTCCATGACTCCGGCATCCGAGGAAAGGCCCTAGACTGGACACGCTCATTTCTCACAGGCAGAACTCAGTGAGTCAGACTCCCGCCCTACCTCTCAGAACCAACAAACACCAGATTTTGAGTACCCCAGGGATCTTCCCTCAGCCCCACCCTCTTCAACATGTGCATGGCCCTCCTCGCAACCACAGTCAGAAACCATGAGCTCAACATCATCTCCTATGCCGATGACACCCAGCTCATCCTCTCCCTCACCAAGGAACCTGACATCACCAGGCACAACTTCCAAGAAGGGATGAAAGCTGTCACCACCTGCATGAAGGACAGCTGCCTGAAACTCAGCTCTGAGAAAACAGAAGTCCTCATCCTTGGCTCCACCCCCTCAGCATGGGTTGACACCTGGGGGCCCCCCGCCCTTGGAAACCCCCCACCCCGACAGACCACGCACGAAACCTCTGCATCATACTGGACTCATCACTCACTATGAACCGCCAGATCACAACGCTGTATCCTCGGCCTGCTTCAACACCCTCCGCATACTCCGGAAAACATTCAGATGGGTCCCCTCCAAATCCAGAAAAAGTCACACACGCCCTCATCACTAGCAGACTGGACTACGGCAATGGCCTCTATGCTGGAATCAACAAAAAGCTCCTTCGAAAGCTCCAGACCGTCCAAAACGCCACAGCCAGACTGATCCTAGACATCCCCCTCCGCAACCACATCACCCAACACCTCTGTGACCTCCACTGGCTACCCATTGAAAGAAGAATAACCTTCAAGCTCCTCACGCACGCATACAAGGCCCTCCACAACATCAGACCAGCGTACCTAAACAACCGCCTCTCCTTCCACGCACCCAGGAGAAACCTCCGATCAGCCGACCTCTCTCTGGCCACCATGCTAAGCATCTACTAGACCAGAACGGGTGAAGGTCCTTCTCTTACCTCGCAGCCAAGACCTGGAACGACCTCCACCTCTGTCAAAGCGCTACACCAGTCGCGGCCGGCTTGGCTCACAGGTGGGGGGGCGGGTGCGGGGGGTACGTGCGAGTGGTCGCACGGGGAAGGGGGGGTTAAATAATAATAAAAAAATACCTTTCCAGGGTCCCACGTTTCCCAGGCTCCGGCTCCTGCTTTCCTGCCTCCGCAGGAACAGGAAGCCTCCCTCCCCTCCCCTAAGCCAATCACAATGCTGCAATGGCAGCGTTGTGATTGGCTGGGACTCTGACCGCACAGGCGTCTATGGGGAGGCCACTTTCTCCATGTAGGCTGCATGCAGCCTACATGGAGAAAATGGAGAGTGCGCATGACTGGTTTGGTCGGCCCCAGAGGGCCGACCAAACAGTCAGGGCCCGCAACATTGGGCTAGCCACTACACCCCTGCCCTCTAGCAGGACTGCCCACCCGCCCGCCCGCCCCCAAACAAACCCTTCTTCTGCTTTCTTGCAGTGCGAGGAGCAAAAACATAAAATGGTATTTATAATGCCATTTTATGTTTCTGCTTCTCACACTGCGAGAAAGCAGTGGGGCTACGCTCCTTCGCCCACATGGAGGAGCCGCCCCTGCCCTACACTGCTCCAGTTCAGGAGAGACCTCAAGACCTGGTTCTTCAGATGACCACAGCAGCCTACGGAGCCGCCCCCCCCCCCAGCGCCTTGAGACCCTCGCGGGTAAGTAGTTGCGCTATACAAACCCCTGATTAATTCATTCCCAACATGATCTCCTATTAGGAGCTATCCCGTACTTTAGCCCTTTGCAACCTAAGATGGTGATGGAATGGCTGGATATCTTGTGCATTTATAGATCTCAGGTGATGAGCTCTCCAGTCCCCTTGAAGCTCTTGATGGAAAGATCACATGTTGAGGTAGGCCCACTCGAAGATGACAAATGGTTGAAGGCCAAAATGTCATCTAGATGCTTGCCTATATTGGGCAAGCTCCGGCTGATGCAATTTATGGTTTTCATCGGGTGGACCAGGCTCTGACATGTGGGCAGACGGAAATCCCAGGATTGCCCTAGATGTGGGGTGGCCCTCGTTGACTTGTTCCATATGCTCTGGGTCTGCTCTCAGATTAAGCCTTATTGGGCTAAAATAAATGCTATGCTGGGTAGAATTTTCGGCTACACTTTCATCCCATCACCCAAACACAGTCTTGGATACTGAAGTAGAGGGTACAGACTCTGGCGGAGTAAGATGACTGGTGGCCACTGGTCTGCTGGTGGCAAAGCGAGACACGGCTAAACATTGGATTGCCACCACTCCCCCATTGTGGCTGAGTGAACTTGTGGCATGGGCCTGTGTGCAGAGGCTGAAAAACTGTTTATGAAGTGGGTGGTTGCCCATATAAATACCACAAAATATGGCATCCTTGGTAGGACCACATTTGTTAATTCAAATGAAGGTATTGCTGAATGGATGAGAGTGGGAGAGGGCATTGATAAGGACTGGCCTGATATATGCCCTATTTGTGATACGGAGAAGCGGTGTTTTCTTGTTATCTAAAACGCAATTAGAAGAGTGAAGAAAATAAAATGCGAGTCCCTTGAGTATCTGACCGTGAGATTTTCTTAAGAAGCAAGATTCTTTACGTGTGCCAACCTGGTTTCTGTGAGTTCGTATAAGGAACATAATGGAACTGCCACTGAGTAATTGTTGAGGTCTAAAATATATCTAGGAAGGAACCGTAAAGTTTATGCAGGCCAAATAAGTATTATTGTGCTCTGCTAAGGGGGATAATGCGAACAATGGCTCCCCTCGAATTATGCACCAAAAATTAGGGCGGGGCGGATAATGAGGGAGAAGAGGTATTAACAGTTGTAAAAGCTCATGTTCTAACCCTTATGATTAGCTGAGACAATCTCCGCGTTTCCTACAGGATAATAACTGATTTAACATTAGAAGTGCTCCATTACACTGGCAGGAATGCAGTTTCGTTTTCTGAGCATAGCTTTGTCTAATCCTCTGAACAGTTAACCAACTTCTACAACATAAATGCTTTTTAAACTAAGTTAATGCAGGCACGATCTGCAGGTTCCTCCCCATTCTTTCGCCTGTATATCTTGAAGTTGCAGAAGAAAGCGTGAAAAGAGGCCTATATTCCAACATATTTAAATTCTTCCAATTTGATACTAAACAATAGCAAACAAAACGATACTAAACAGAAATCAATAATTGTTCATGCATGCAGAAGGGGTAATAATGAATCCTGGGGCTGAATGTATGCATGTACATTTGATATTTATTATTATTAGAGCTGTGTAATCATTTTTTTTATCACCCGTGACGTTATGAAAGTCGCAAATGTTTGCGCTTCGCAAATGTTGTGAATATCACGGTTTGGCTTTGTCATCACCCACACAACCTGTCTCTCCCAAGGCGAGGTAATAATTTTCATATTAATATAACCCCGCCAAGCGCAATTCCAGGCACTTCTTCTACCCCCGAGGAGGCGTTGAAGCGCTTAGCACTCTACTAGGGAGCTCCAGTTACTATTGGTTTAGTCTTGCACGCTAAAGAAAATGACTCTATGCATTTACTCCAGTTACTTTGTAGTACATTAATGACTGAGGTGTGGTGTTTGGTGGGAGACATGTGAGAAGCACATGCTTGCTGGAATTATTAGATATGGTTAGGTTGAAGGGATAGATATGGTTTCTTTTTTGCTCACGTTTCTTTATTGTTTTGTTATGAGAATAATCACCAAAAAATACACAATACTGTCACATTGCAAAAACATACTTATACATACAATCACAGACGGCATACCATCAAGGATCATGGTTGGGGGGGCGAAAGTAGGTACATTCACAAAGGTAAACAAAGCTCGGGGCTGCCCAACTGGCTATCAGCTTCAGCCCCAGGGACCAGCGTGCTTTGTTTTGTTTGTGTTCGGTCAAGGTATAGTCATGTCAAAGGGGAAGTTGTTGTTGTTGAATTTATTTTAACCATTATTTCGATACTTTGAATTTCAGCAAACAAGAAGCATCCCAAAAATAGACTTGTACGAAATGTTACATTGCAAGTGTCTCCCACATCGCTACCCAGCAACAATAAGAAATGGGTGGGCGGGGTAGGGCCTTAACATAGGTAACATAACATCCATTAAGTAACAACTAGTAAAATGTAGAACATCCCCACAAGGAAAATAAAAGATAAAAGGGAGGTTGGGGGAGTCCAGTGGCAATAGCAAAGGAGACTGTGGGGCTTATTTATGAGAAGTATTGCATCGCCACGACAAAACAGCGATATGATACTTCTCAGTGCACCCTCCTTGCGACACCATTGATGCGTCATATTTAATCTATGACGCATCATGTCGCAGGGAGTTACAGATACGTCAGTATTACTGACGTATCTGTATGCGCAAAAGTGGCGCATTGCTGGGGTGTGTCTGAAAACAGACGCAACTCCAGCAATGTGTCCTTTCAGATGGGGCAAGCCACATGTGAAAGGGCCTGCACCACCCTTACGCCTGCCATGAGGCAGGCGTAAGGTTTTGACTCAATGGCGTCCAGGAAGTGGCGCACTGAAATCTTAAAGATTTCAATGCGCCACTTCTATGAAGCTTTGATGCGGGGAATGCCCACCCTGCATGCATTATACCTGACGCAGGTATAATGTAGCGCAGGGGTTTACTAAGTGACGCATCTGCCTAGATGCGTCACTTCGTAAATATGGCACAACGTGGCGCATTAGTTATGCCGCCGCAGCGTCACAAAAAGTGGCGTAAATGTGACGCAAGAGCTCATAAATAAGCCCCCTCGTTTCTATCTTTGTGTCGGTCTCATCTTAGCGGATCTCAATATCTCGGAACCTGTTCCATATCTCGTCAAATTGTCAGTTTATCATTGACTTTGTAGATTAATTGTTTAAAAGACGCCATTTCACGCCTTCTAACCAGTCATTATAAGTAAGGACTCTGCTCATCTACCAGTATCTCAGAATCCTTATTTTAGTGACCCCCTAGAGCAGTGGCTACCCAACATGTAAAGTGGGCAGGTAAGTCGTAGAAATCACTCATGTGATGTAGGAGGGACAGTAGTGCTGTCAGGTCCTGTGGGATCAGCAGGTCCAACTTCATTCTGGCACAGATTTGGCCCCAGTAGCGATACACTCGAGGGAAGGACCAAAGGATGTGTATAATGTCACAGTCCTGGACTGACCTCTCCAGCAGTTCGAATCAGGGCTCAGGTTTGCTCTACTAAGTCTGGCAAGTGACCTTTGCCACCTGTGCAACAGTTTGAAGTGGCTACATTTCAGTCTTAATTCACACTGTCCTTTGTTGTAGTCTGCTAATATTGCCTCCATACCTCATCCAGAAATTACAACTGTAGACACTCTCCCCGCCATATACATAACTTGGTAGATGTAGACGTAGAGAACTGTGAGTCAGCCAACAAAGAGTAAAGCCCCGTGATGGTGCCCTTATAGGCTTTCCAGGTTTGAAAGTAGTCGGCAATGGGCGATCGGGGCAGTGTGATGTTGATACGGCATAATTGGCTGTGTAATGCATGGGAGAGTTGTATATATCTCCAGTATTGGGAGTGTGGGAGGTCAAAGTCTTATTGCAGTAATAGGAAATATTTCAGACAGCCCTCGATGAGAATGTCATCCAGATCTACGAGTCGAGCTCCTCTCCAGAGGCCGCATTGCAGGAAGTGTCCTAGGGGCACTACAGGCATGTGTGCTCCTGGTGCACTTTGGTATTACAGATAGGGCCGCAGACGCTTGTGTGGCCCCTTCTTTATTACATATACTGCTGGTGCATATTTAGCGTCAGCGCTATCTCAAGAGGGCATTCCCACATTTGCAAAGGGGCGTGGCCCCATTCAAATGAGGGAATCTCTTTGCCACTGTGCCCGCACCGTGTTATGGATGCGATCGCAAAGTCAAAAAAGATTCAGGAGGTGCACTGAAAGTGAGCCACAACAAGGTGTCTCACTGTCAGTGTGCTCCCTGATGGCAGCCCTCTGGAGGGCAGAAAGGGGGTTCTATGGACCCCCCTAGACATCCACTTGCAGGTGGGAGCAGTCACTCACTGCACCCTCCTGCATAGTGATCTATAATAACTCTTTAAAGTGCAGGCAGGATGCGACCTGCACAGTAAAACATGGAGCTGCTTTGAAGCAACTGCTCTGTATTTCACTTGAATGCGCTGCCCCAAGGGTAGCACGAATTCGCAGCTGCCATGGGGGCAGTGCTTTCACTCTAATAGGGTGCACTTTTCCTGTTGGCGCACCTATTTAAAGGTGCACCATGGTGTAAACAGGAAAAGTGCGCCCTATGTGTAATCAGGTCCCAGAAGGCCCAGTGGAGTTCCTGCATATCCATCACAATCTTCGCATTGCTCCATAAGGGGGCTTTAGCTTGTAAATATCCTGAGACTTTCACTTGTGCATGAGCTCTTTCCCACACATAGTGGGAGGTAGAGGTCATGGGGTCAGAGATCTCCGTGCCACCGGGTCGGTTTGTGAAGTAAAGGGCAAGGTCTCCCCTGGTAAGTAGGGATTCTTTTTCCAGGTGCACTCAGTCTGGGACTTCCCTGTGTGTTTTGATTGTGTAGATTAAGTGTGCTAACCAATTAGCCAGCCAGAAAATATTCCATATGGTGCAGGCGGAGTCCTCCTTTTGCAGTCGCAGCATATAGTTTGGAGCTGCGCAGTCTAGGTTTTGCGTCACCCAATACGAAATGGAGAATCAAGTTGTCGATGCCTCTGAGTGTCTTATACAAGGGACCTGTGATGGGTGCACCCCAAAAACATAGTTGGAACGGGGGGCAATATTCATCTGAATAATCTCAACTCTGCCCCATAGTAAGAGATTCAAGGTGGACCATTTCTGGAAGTCTGCTTTCATTTTGTCCAACAGAGGGAGGAAGTTGTCAGAGGTCATCTGTTGTAGGCCTTTGTTGATGAGTATGCCTAGTTATTTTAATATGTCTCCTTTTCAACGTAAAGGCAGGGGTTTATAAAATCCTGAGAAATCTGGGAATCGATTGATCAGGGCTGTCAGTGCAGTGACTGAGGCGTGGGTGTGAGTTAGCATGAGCATGATATCGTCAGCGTAGTAAAATGCTTAGATTTCCCCTGCTACTGTCCAAATCCTTTTTATACATTCATTGTGTCGTATGGCAATGGCAGAGGGTTCCAGGGCTAAAATGAATAGGAGGGGGTATGGCGGGCAGCCCTGCTGCGTGCCACAGTATCGCAAATGAGAGGAAAGTGTGTTTTCCACTTGCCACCAATGTTGTGGGGGCATGGGACATGCATTTGACTAGTGTGAGGAAGTTGGGGCCAATGCCCATCCGTTCCAATGTTCTAAACATATAACCCCGCTCCACCCTTTTAAAAGCCTTTTCAGCATCCAATGAAATTAGGACACTTTTATCAAGATCATCGTGGACTTTCCCTAGAATATGCAAGAAAGTAAGGAGATGGTTGGCTGATGAACGGCCTGGTACAAACTCAACCTGAGTGGGGTAAATTTTGGGGGATAACCTTTTTAAGACAGTTAGCCAGCACTTTCGACATAATTAGAATAACTGCATTAATAAGTGATATGGGTCTGAAGCTGGAACAGTCTAGGTGGTCCCTTCCTGGCTTAGGGATCAGGGAGATTCCGGCTCTGACAAATTCATCTCACAGGTGACCATGGTCAAGTACCTCCTGAAACACAGAGGATAATATCGGTATTGTTTGTGTCTTGGTGGTCTTGTAAAATTCCATGGGGAAACTATCATCCCCCAGTGCTTTGTTATAGGCCATACAATATATTGCTTCAGCAATTTCTTCCGCGGAGATTGGTCCCTCCAGGAGTTTTGGTTGGTCTGTTGTAAGCTTGGGTATAGATGAATGTCAGAAAAACTCAGTTTCCACATTGTTGTCATGACAGTCTTCTGTAGTGTACAGGGACTCATAAAAAATGTGAAATTTGGATAGGATGTCCATCAGATTAGTAAGCCTACTGTTTTGCCCCAGATCACCATCATTGTCCTACTGGATTCTAGTTGCTGGAGTTTAGTGGCCAAAGGGCAGCTGCCTTTTCTCCCCACTCATATTGGCGTTGACGGAGGTAGAACAGCAGTTTTTTTGGCCACTTTATGCCACTCGTTTAAGGCAGTTTTGCTTCAAAGCAACCTTTACAGTGTTGCAGGGTTGGGTGGTTTGAATTATGTCAAAATAAACTCTTACACCTGCAATTCAAGTCTCAGCCTGTCAGCACACTCCTGTCATTTCGCTAGTGCCACGTCTTTCCTCAATACCCCCCAAATGTAGGCCTTCCCTGCAGCCCGTAGGGTTTGTGGGGAGGAGACCAAGCCCTGATTGTCATGGAGGAAATGGTTCCACATGGCACTGCTGGTGAATCTTGTCACTAGAGTTCCTATATTTGGAGACATTCATCAACCAGGCATTGCCCATGGGGTGATTATCCCCAGATCCAGTTGTAGATCAATAAGATCATGATTCAAGGTTCTGTTGGGGGTTGTAGAAGCTGAAAGAAGGTGTTTGGCTAGGTTAGAGGTTTTTAGAAAGTAGTCAATCCAAGCATGTATCTTGTGGGGGCACGCGGTAAAGTTGTAGTCCCTGTCATAGGGATGAAGGAAGCACCAGGGTTCAATTAAGGCATGGTCCGATATCAAATCCCACATCATGGTTTGATCTATACCATGGCTAAGAACTGATAACCCAGATCTGTCCATGACACAGTTCATGGAGATAATTTCCAAACACTTCCCAGAATGACTTTGGTCTTGTCAAAGGAGGTAAGTAATATAGTCAGCTTGGATAAGAAGGCTGATTTAATGTCCTCTAAGGCCTACATAGAGCCTACGATTACGCAGGCAGTACGTATGCTGCGTTTGAAGATTATGAAGCGCCCCTCAGGGTCCGCCCAGGATTGTAACAACCTAGCAGGGAGAGATTTGTGGAGCAATGTCACAATGAACCCTTTCTGATGGGAAGTCGAAGTGGCGGCGAAGGTGTATCCCTGGTGGATGAAACTATTGTGTAAGGATTTGCTCACCCTTTCTCTGCATAATTTTACACTTTTCCCGGGTGTTGACTAGGTCTCCTGTAGTATGTCACTGGAAGTGCAGAGGTGTTAGTGTGCGACATATGGATGATGGACGGAAAGAGGTCCTCAGGGAGTTAGTGGTCTGAACAAACAAATGTGAGGAAGGTAGCTGGGTGTGGGTGGGGAGGTGACGTCCACTACGGCAAATAGAGGAGAGTAATTGAGCTGAGTGTACTATAGTCCTGAGAGAAGGCTCAAGGCACAGAGTTGAAAACCTTTATGAGGGAGGTGTGGGGTAGGTTGGGTGGAGACTACCTATGTGAATAGCTCAGCCACCTACAGTGACTGTAAACGCGGGGTGGGGTGACCGTCTAACCCAGGGGGGAGAGGCTAGGGAACCGTTGGAGTCACCAGGCTGCAATCGAAAGAAGAGATTATAGTTGTTGGCTGTAAAGTCAACTAAGAGTACATGTCTCAGGGAGGCTACCCTATTTGAGGTGATGTGAGAATGTTCCAATTGCAGTAAGAGTTGTAAGTGATCTGCGAACGTCTGCGTCTAAAGCCTTCGAAGGGGAATAGCTAATCAAGTAATTCGAGTGCAACACCCCACAACATGCCAGCAATAGCGTTGGGGCAGGCGTCATGTATGATAGCCTCTCTGTTGCCACAGGGCAAAATGGTGGAGAAGAGGGGCAAGAGACATTCTAGCAGGGAAATCAAGTCACATCTTCAAAGGAGATCTCGACTTGTCTCTATATTTGGTGTGCATCCCTTGTCATGGCTTTCCCCCTTGAGCCCATTTATTGGTCACCAGTTCCCATCGGAGTCTCTTCTCTGAGTACAAACCTGGAGGGGCATCTTGGTGCTTATCATTCAAGCCAAGGGTGTCCTGTGTCAGGGGTACAGTTTCCAAGTCCGCACCCTCTAGTTCATCAAGAAGTTTCTGCACATCATCAGGGTCATCGTACTCCATAGTGCGTCCGTGGATAGTGACAGACATCGTGGCCAGCTCCGGCACGCCATATTTTATGCCTTTTTTGTGGCGCCTCAGTCGCAGGGCCAGGAAGCCTTTCCATTTAGCATTAGTGTCTTATGAGAAGTCCACCCAAAAATATATCTGAGAATTCTCAAATTGGTACTGGCGTGTTTTTTCGCCAGTGTAATGATTTGACGGGCCTGTTTATGCCAGATACAGCAGAGCAGGATGTAGCGCAGAGGGCCCTCTGCCTTTATGTTGCTGGAAATCCAATGGTGGGTCGATGGTGACATTCAACAGAGTGGTAATCAGGGTGCATAAGAATAGAATCATATCTTCTTTTTCTGCCTGTTCTGGGAACACTGAGACACGTACATTGTCTCTCTTGCTATGATCCTCCAAGTTTTTACTTTCCTGTGCAATTTTCATAACTCAGGGCCCCAATCTGGCTGCTCATCGAGACAGCGTTCCGCTTCTCCAAGCCTCCCCTTCACTGACACAAGGTGTGCTTGGAAGTTTGTGATGTCTCCTTGTAGGGATTGTACTGTTGTCGTGTTGTCCTAAACTGCAGTGTTAACTGTGCTTATAGAAAGCTTGCTGTCAGCTAGTTCTTTCAGAATCATTGCCACCGCTGTGTCCGGGGTGTCTGTGGTGTCCACCAGGGCTTTAGGAGATGTTGCCATAGGGCAGTTGGCCACCGCCTCAGAAAAAAGGAGTTGGCAGGCATGTTAGCCCTTTGACATGAGCTGATGTGCTTAAGGGTTAAGTACATCAGGTGGTCTTAGTGAAGTCTGTGGGAGAGGGCATAGCTTGGGGGCCACCAGTATCCCACGCCCATCCCG
This sequence comes from Calotriton arnoldi, assembly GCA_963921515.1. Taxonomy (NCBI): domain Eukaryota; kingdom Metazoa; phylum Chordata; class Amphibia; order Caudata; family Salamandridae; genus Calotriton; species Calotriton arnoldi. The sequence goes on along the minus strand of CAWUFW010000001.1, from coordinate 8,312,339 downwards.
CTTGGGGGAAGAGGAGGTCTGCTGCAGGGGGTCATGGGATAGTCCCCAGGTACAAGAAAGTACATTGATACCCACATGTACAGCAATTGATATCTCTAGGCAGTGTGACGGCCCATTGAGTATGACAGGGCCCAGCAGGAGTCTGTCTCCACCCCTATTAAAGGAACACTGCAGGGGTGTAGGCGACTGGAAGCAGGAGACGAGGAGGTGGAACCACTGGATACTTTACACCATATAAGCAATGCCTTTCAGTGGAGGCCCAGCCTGTTTCAAGATGGCCGCCTCATAACCCTGAGTCTGGTCCTCTTCCTTTGGGCCTGTACCATCTTTTGGGCCCCTGCAGAAAAGCTCTTGGGGGTATCCCTTGTCCTTGGGGCCTCCCCGTTTCTTAGGTAATGAGCAGTGAGTGTCTGAAGCAGGTGGAGGTGACCTGCTTTTCCCTCCCATCATTGTAGCATCCCGGGACCAGGCATCAACCGCAGATGGATCTACTCTGGTTCTGGAGTCAGCTGTGAAGTGTAATTGCACCAGGAGCGGGATGTGGGGGTGGGGTTGCTGCACAGTTCCCACTCTGCTGCCCCCAGGTGGTGGAAGGCCTAAATGGTGCTGACCTCTCCGATGATAGCCATCAGGAGTGCCCATCTCCAGGCCACGAATTCCCTCTGTACTGCTATGTGGTGGATGAATGGCCGAAGACAATTGCTATGGAGGATGACACATCATGCGCTCCGAGCATGCTAGATTTGGCCGCAGAAGAAGCATGTGAGAGCCTCGGGTCCAATACTGGCCCTGGAGCCTCAGCAAGATGCTGCCATTGCTCCGTAATGTCAAGCTGCAACACGGATATGGTTTCAAAAAAGAGATACAGACAGGCATGAGATTTAGAGTAGACTATATTCAGAAGAGGCATGCTTAAGGTAGAAGGGGAGGAGAGGTGCATGCAAAATAGATAAGGGTGAAGAAAAGAAAAAGTTTATTTGGCAGTAAATTATTCATGTGGGATTTTAAGGGACTATAGAAAGTGAAGATTTTGTGTGCTAGCATGCAATCGATGGATGTAAACCTGTAGAAAGAAACAGTTTCAAATTATGCTCTAAAGGAATGTGAATTTTAACAGTTTTCTAGTGTCACTTAACTTTTAAAGAGGTGGCAGATACTTGACTCACTTCAAAAACCAATTAAGTGCTTATTGAAACCTCTTTAGAAGTAACCTTCAAGCACTGCAACATTTAAGCACACCATCGCCCCACTGTAGGCATTACAAGCAAGCAATACTTTCAACCCAAAGGGCTCCTGTGCGTACCTATTACAGCGGTATATTTAATACCCAAAAAATTTCTTACAGTATATGCAAATAATTTTACACAATATATAAACTACTCATAAAATATAAACATGTTATATAAACACCCGTCAACTTAAAATTTAACGAGGTAGCTGATAAACAGGTTGCAGCAATTATCATTAGTAAATTCAGTGCATGTTTCTGACCCATTCAACACCTAGTTCGGAGAATACTGACCCCTGCATTCACCTGAGGAGCAGCGGGCCTGTAGGAAAGTGGGTTATTAATAGGTGGAGGTATGCACCTTGAGCTAGTAATAATAGTACAATCACTAATAAGGTCCAGTATAGTCTCAATAAATTATTCCTTGCTCAACCTTTGGTAGCTTGGCAACGAGCAGTAAGGCCTAACTCAGGAGGCAGGTGTAAAGCATTTAATATCACCAAAACAGTAACTAAGTAAAAGACGCAACACAATAAAAATCCAATACCAATTTATAAAATCAGAGAATATTTTCATCTTTAAAATGACACCAAAACGACAAAATTCCAATGTAGGGAACCGGAGATATGAACTTTTAAAGACTAAATAAAAAGTGTGCATTCTAGCGCCAAAAAGCTTAAAGCGCCACTCGCATCAATCTGGCCACGCTGGACAGGGACAAAGTCAAAGTTTCAGGCCAACCATGGTTGGATAGGTTGAGCAGTAGCTCCCGGTCAAAATGTTTCCTTCACAGTTAGTCACTTTTTGAGCTTTTTCTCTTGATGTCAAGCCCTCAGGTTCCTCGGATCCGAAGTTGGCTTAGACAATGGCGGTCTGCTGCAGTACAATGCCTCAGTGAGACCCTGGAAGTCTATGTCCTCAACATGGACGGCGAAGAGCTCCAGAGCTTTCAGTGGACAAACCAGCACGGTCCGGCCGATTCTCCAGCCGATGACAACAGCTTGACTCTTGATGTCAAAAGAGTCGTCTTCTGGAGCTTATTATCAAAACTTTGCAAAAAGTTCCCAAACTTTTAGAAGTTCTTCTCTGACAGTTACTTGATACAGAAAAGTGTCCAGCAGCACCAGCCAAGGGTTCAGAAGCTCTGGATTGCCTTTTGGGGTCTGGGATTCAGTTTCCCACAATGCACCTGGGCAGTCCAGAAAAACCCTGTTCTAACCGGTACGCTGGGGAAGTCCTCTCTTGGTCTTCTGCAGGTGGCTTCTTCCAGCACTTTTCTACCTGTTGCTGCTCCAGGAGTCCACTTCTTTTCCTTGATTCAGGCACAATCCTTTCTTTGTGGAGCCTTGAGAGTGCAGCACGTACAGTCCTTCTGAGTGCAAGCCTTCTGTGATGCAGTCCAAGAGTCCAGCAGGGCAGTCCTTCTTCTCTTGATGCAAGAGGGGGGGCACCCCAACCAATAGGCATCAAGTTGCTACTGTCTGCTATGACAACTTCCTGCAAAGTGTGGCATATTTTTGCCCTAGAATGCACTGTTCTCCAAAAATCAAAATGGAGAAATTCTCTCTTTGGAGTGTATGTCTGGCTAACCCAACCCAAAGTTGTGGCTAACAATTCACTACACTCCCCTTCCAGACCCTCTACTAATCTAATTAAGGGTGCTCCCATCTCGTTGAGTGTCAAGGAAGAGGGTGCTGGCCTGGGTCCTGTGACATCTGTTCTCCTGCCTTTGAAGTCCAGCTTATCTCCCCAGCCCCGTTCGTCTCCCTGGCTTCTCCAGAAGAAAGTCTCCTCCCACCAAATTGCCTTCTAGTTTCAGCCCCAGGCCTCTTCACACATACTCAGGGAGCAGCTTGGCTCAGGCTGTCAAAGGGTGGCGAATCAGAAGAGTCTGCTACAGGGCTGTTTTAGGTAACTTCAGGATCTTAAGTTCTAAAACTACTTTCCTGTAATAGTTATAATAAATCTGACCTTGGCAAGTTGTTGAATTTATTTTAACCATTATTTCGATACTTTGAATGGTGGGTGATTTTAATGCCAGATTGGGTTGCGATAATATCCCTGCAGCAATATGTAGTACAATCAAAGAGGATTGTTATAACAGATGTATTCCCGGCACTGATACCCGAGGAGCAGAACTAAAGACCCTTCTAGAAAAAATATAGGCATGGTTGAAGTATGCTTGGACAATGATGGTGTGAGTCAAGGTGTGGTTTCGGCCTTCACTCAATTATGCCTAAATATTAAAAGCAAATTGCTACGCCCTATGCACTCTAAACATTCTAAATCAAGGTGGTTTGATCATGAATGCTTAACGGCTAACCGTAATTTAAGGAAGGCACTCGCATGTATCGCTAGGGATCCTATAGAAGTGGCTACATACCGTAAGATATGTAAAAACACAACTGCAAGTAGGAAATGGTTAATGCTACAAAATCAATGGGATTCACTTGCATTATCAGCGGCAACAAAAAATAGTAACTTGTTTTGGAGTGAGGTATCTGCACTAAGGAGAGGGACACAATTGGAAACCCCATTAGGTTGTCATATTGCTAGTGCTCCTTGGGAGGCACACTTTTCTAAAATCTTTGCTTCTGTTGATGATCCAAGTACAGAAAAGTTGAAGGGGCATTGTAATGATTTTTCTGTCTCTATAGATAAAGTGGAGGAAGCAATTGCTCAAAGTCTGGGTGGGAAGGCTTCCGGATCAGATGGAGTTCCAATAGATCTTTAAAATATTCCATTGAGTTCTGGGCACCTCTGTTAGTGAATGTTTTTAATGGTTTGACTCACTCCCCGTTACCTGAATCTTGGTCAATGTCTATCATCGTGCCGATTTACAAAAAGGGAGACCCCACCCAACCTAGTTGGTATAGACTGATCTCCCTACTCGACACCACGGCTAAGATACTAGGGAGAATCTTATACACCCGTATTAAGGACTGGGTAGAAGCAAGGCCAATTTTATATCCCTGTCAATGTGAGTTTAGGAGTAATGTTGGCACGGTCGAACAATGCTTAAACTTGACACTAATAATAGGAAAATATACAATTGCGCATAAGTCACCAGTGTATTTAGCATTCATGGATCTATCCCAAGCTTTTGACTCTGTAAATCAGTCTAAGCTTTGGACGAACATTTTGGCGCAGGGACTGGATGAGGCACTAGTGCACTTTCTCGCATATTTGCACACAGATATGAAGGCCAAGGTTAGAATCACCACAGAGTGTGAGGTTTCATCTCCAATAAATGTTTTGCAAGGAGTGAGGCAAGGTTGCGTACTGACACCACTTTTATTCATATTATATGTTAATAATCTTCACCTGTTTTTAATTAACATGACCCCAGACGTTCCTCTAATCAATGGCTCCCCTTTACCTACACTTTTATATGCATATGATGCAGTTTTAATGGCACACACGCCGAATGCTCCATGACGCCTGGTACAGGGCTTTGTTTATTTTTTTGGCCACCTTAGATTTACAAACAAATTTTAACAAATCTTTTTTTATGGCCTGTGGTCCAAAGAAACATCACTTATCCTCTATTCCTGCTGGCAACAAAAACAAGCTATTACAAGTTGGTACTTTTTCCTATTTGGAAATATCATTTTCAGCCACAGGCTCATGTGGCCCAGAGGTTGCGCAAAGCAGGCAAAAACAAACAAAATCAATTTGCGCACTATTTTCCTTACCACAACCGAAGGGTGGGGGTGCTCTCTGCCCTTTATCGCAAATATATAAAACACAATGTTTGCCTACGGCCACGTATGGCGTCTGGGGATTTCAGAATTGCAACCCAGTTCAACTGGAACAGAACAGATTTTGTAGAAAGGCCCTTATGACTCCTATTTCATCTTCTACTTACATTTGCCATAGAGAAATAGATGTCCCATACATCGAGGATTACATAAAGTCCCAACCGCCGTTATTATGGCTTGCCATCTGGAAAAATAAAAAAGCTTGTTTAACCAGGAACATCATGAAGGATTGCCTCAGTTATGAGAAGGGGATTGAAATTCCATAGCTAGCTAGTGTAAGATCCATATTGTGCTCCATCAATCTTGGATGGATTTTTGATAATCCACTTAACTTAAATATTAATAAAAAAGTTATGGCAGGCACTATACGACCAGACAATTTCCAACAGACTGCGTAAGGAAATCGTGAAAGAGAGCGTGTCTAATTACATGTTACTCGCCCCCTCAGATAACATGGCAATGTGCTTAATTAGAGTGAGAGGGCGGTGGGAACGAAGCCTTCCATTTCGGTATAGGGCTGGGACAGCAAAATATATGTTATGTTTCCCGCTGCGTTTTAACATTAATTTGGATTTTACCCCATGTCCCTGTGATGGTTACTCAAGACAGTCAATGTCACATTTTATGTTTTTTGTGGGTTTTATCTTATATATTCCAAACATTTTCTGGTCCATTTTTTAACAAAACGAGGAGTTAGGCATTTAATAGAGGCACATGAATTGTTTCTTCACCTGAATGATGAAGCTAAGACAATTTGTTTGGGTGATTTTCTGAAAGCTGCTGTAAGAGCACGTTGCTCTTAATGTACTTTTGAGGGCCCTAGATGTCTGAACTTTTTTATTCATTATAGGTCATATTTTTGTATGTTATGGTTTTTAATGTAATAAATTGGATGTTTTTTTTATTGCTGCACTGTTATGGATTCGCATAAAGTTATATTGAATTGAATTGATACTTTAAATGATATTGCTAGCTAGTTCCCATCAAAAGTTAGACTTTATTAAGTTTAATAATGCCTTCCCATATAAGTCTATGGGGCTAGCAGCACTACAATGGGGAAAAATGACTTTGGCTGTTTATCCCCAGTAGGGCATATAAAACATATTTTTTAATGTCCCTGCTTTTCATAACAAGGAACCCTACCCTTGGGGCTCTTAGGGCAGATCTTAGGGGTGACTTGCATGTAAGAAAAGGGTAGATTTATACTTTGAAAGTACTTTTAATTCCAAAGTCGAATTTGAACACAGTTTTATTTAAAAATCAGCCTGGAAGACAGGCCTGGCTTTAAAATGACAATAGACACCACAGCAGTGCACACTTAAATGCACACTTAAATGGGGTCTCATGCCCTACCATATACTAGGGACTTACAGGTAGGCTGTTAGGTCAATTAGTATTATACCAATTACCATATACCTTTTAGAGATGGAGCACTTGCACTGGGCCTGGCTAGCAGAGCACAGGGCACCACTTTCAGAGTCAGTAACCACCAGCATCAATCAAAAAATGTGGGTGATCAGGGCAAGAAGGATGACTCCCCTACAGGGCCCCACAAAATAGACACCATGTGCTGTAGAATGAATGTGTCTTGTGGTCACCATGACTCTTCTACATTCACCTTGGCTTGTAGTGATGCTTGCAGCATTAATTGTGGCAAAAGTTACAATTTTCAACTGGATGTGTTGCAATGAAAAGCTTTCTAAATATACAAACTGGAAAACTTTCCAAATGCCTTTACAAAGTTTGAGAAAAAAATCTTTGCAATTTCACACACCTCTAATATTTTTGCAGCTGAATCCCAGCTTTGTAGCAAAGAAGCACTGTATATAATAGCTGGGCGAACATAGAAACTATATGGAGTACAGGTTTGGAAACAATTCAGGGCTAAGTAAAGCATCATGGCTTATGTAACATTAACAAATACCAATATGTCAGAATATAAAAAAGAATAACTGGGGTTTTGTCCAAGCACGCTTGCATTATGGTTTTCAAGAAAAAGGTCAGCAAAATATTTCAGTCCAGTGTCTTAATAAACCTGTGCAAGTAGTTTTTCTGCGAAAAATTGGCTTTACTTAAAAATTCTCCCACAGAAGGGTTTGGGATGAAAAAAGTGTCACCAAAATAGTGTTTTGGTGTATAAAAAGTGTAAGGAGAAAGAAAATGCTTACAAAGTGTTGCAGAAGCCTGTCGTTAATGTTGCTAAACAAAATTGATACCTGTAGATTATTTATCTAATTATGTAACTTGTGTATAGATTATTAAATACATTTAGGAAGCTTCAAAATGAAAATAAATTATACAAATACTGTAGATTTTAATCATGCCTAGGGGAACTCCTAAACATAGCGCAAAAGTCTAAATCAAACTCTTTGTGTGTAAGAATGGTAGCCCATATCAATAGATATATACCCTCCAGATGTCCCATCTCTAATCTGACTGAACAGCGGAAAACTAATTATGCCATTGAGTGGAAATGGGTAAAAAGCCAGACCGCAGCACTCCACTTAGAGCCAAAGGAGAACATAAAGATCTATAAACAAAATATCTAACAAGACTTACAAGATCACTTACTTAGGAATTAAGTTAATACTGACAAAGGCTGCCCATAAAATATTTTGGCCTAATGAAAGAACAGAGCCCTCCTCCACCCTTCACTACTACTTACCAGTAGCGGGTATTTGGCTCCTCCTTGCTCGCTCAACAAAGAAGCCAGCAGGAGTGACCAGCCAGCACAGTAGTACCCTGATCTGTGTGGTGGGATACAACATCTCACATTGGTAATGCTGATCGCTTCTCGGATTTTCTCCTGAATTATTACACTTCTTTGGGTTAGGTTGCAGAAACGTATTTTAGCTGCTCATATTGTTAAAACTCTGTATTGTAAAACAACCATTGACAATGCTAATTGTTCTCGTTTTGTATAGTGAAAATATTTTACCACGCTGCACAAACACAGGCTCCAGGAACATCACGGTAAGCAGCACAAGACACAACTGTGTGGTTGCTCTTCTAAATCTTCTTAGAGTAGAATATCTGAGGAGGCCATAAGACAGCTAAAAATAACAAATGTTCATGGAGTGGATTTTGGACAGAACAGCATCACTACATACCTGAAGTACACAGACCGCCTGTTTGCAACCAGGTTGAATACAGAGGGTTCAGGGGAGGCAGCAGGAGGTAACCAGCTATGGCCAAGCCAGTAGGTCTAGCGCTAGCCGGCAGCCTTTTGGCTTCTTGTTTTGTGAAATACCTTATTGTAGGGGAAGCAGCCAGGCAATCAATCTAAAGAATAATTGGCTAAAACCAAAAATATTTTTGCGTTTCAAAAAGCACACATTGCCATAGCAGTGCCTAACTCCTGAGGAATACTTTGTGTGTGGATGTGCTCCTTATGAAAGCCATACCTGGCTTATGAGCCCTAATCGGGCGAAACCGGCCTTGTGTTGCTTGTATTCTGTTTCAGGGAGGACCTGGCCTGGCAGTCTCGGCTGGACTGTTCCCATTAGAGGAGGTTCAAGACTGATTTGCATCTGGATGGGTACAAACTGAGGTGGCATGTTGTGCAGAATAACAATGAACTGGGATGTTGCCCAAGTAATTACCAGTAGCTGAGATTAATTCAAGCATTCATCCATCACTTTCTTTGTAGGCTTCCTTGTGAAAGGGAGGCATGATGTAACTCAAACTGAAATCAGCTAGTGGCTGAAGTGTGCTAACCCACTTCCCCATGATGCATGCTGCAGTGGCTGGAAAAAATGTGAAAGACACAACAACAGACTAATGGATGAAGTCTAGCTGGAAACCCCTATACTTAACTATGTTATACACACAACTATAGAAAAACAAGCAATTGCAATGCAATTGGTCTCGCCTTTGGGACCTTATAAGTATTTAGCTATGCACCATATTATCCATTGGACCACCTGCACTCATGTTTTAGTTAAAGCCCATTGCTATCAAACACCCCGTCTTGTCAAGCACTAACTCCGGCCGTGAGGCCAACCTATCGCCCACTTTTGCTACTATTGTCCACCTCACCACTGCATCTCCCACAAAACATTAGCCCAACCATCTCTTCTGCTGAAGTCACTTCCGTACCACCATCACCATTTACTAATCCCACACTAAATACTTTGTCAACAGTCTCTCCTGTTCAAATCACACTCCTGCCACATCCCCACCCTAAGCACTAGGCCAACAGCCTCTCATGCGGACGCCACTCCCCTGTCATCAATATTCCTCATCACACTAAACCCATAGCAATAGCAACTTTGCTCACGTTACTTCCTTGACATCACTAATGCCCAAGCTACTCCATGCCAACAATCTATTCTGCTGAATTCACTCCCTGCCATGGCCACTGCCACCCTGCATGCTACTACACCTTGTAGCCACTTCCCTTACTTCCCTCCTAGCCCTCCGTACTGTGCAGGTTTGTATCATTGAACCCCATGAAGGCAGCATACAGACCCCAGCCCTCCCATTTTATACCCCGGTTCATGTTTATAAAGAGCTGCTGTTCCTGGTATGGGCTGATACCCGATATCACAATATCACCCGATATCACAATGATGGAGAAAGCTTGCAATCCTGGGGGAATCTCACACACTGCTAGGGGAGCTCAGGCTACTGGAGGAAGCTAACACTGCCGGAAAAAGCTTGCAATGCTAGGGGAATCTCACACTGCTCTACTGGAGCAAGTTCAGAATGCCTTGGGAAGCTCATACAGCCAAGAGAATCTTACACTTATGGGGGAATTTTACACTCATGGGGGAATCGTACACTCATGGAGGGAATCTCAAGCAACTGGAGGAAGCTTACACTGCCCAAGGAAGCTTGCACTGCTGGAGAAGCTTGCACTGCTGGGGGAAGCTCGCAATGCTGGGAGAAGCTCACACACTGCTGGAGGAAGCTTGCAATGCTAATGGAATCTCACACTGCTCTGCTAGAGGACGCTCATTCTGCTGGGGAATCTCATACTTCTAGAAGAAGCTTGCAGCGCTCACAGTTTCTCTTAGTGCTGCAGGAAAAGGACCATGCTGGAGTAATGACAGAGGGAACTTGTGCTGCTGGGTGAAGCTTGCGCTGCTGGATGACGCTCGCACTGCTGGTGAAAGCTTGCATTATTGGAGTCCAAGAGCAATGGCAGACGAAACTCACACTGCTGAAGGAATCTCACACTGATAGAGGAAGCTTGCAATGCTGGGGAATCTCGCACATTGCTAGGGACGCTCAGGCTATCGGAGGAAGCTGGCACTGCTGGAGAAAGCTCGCAATGCGGGACAAATCTACTATTGTGCAGGAGAAAGTTCAAACTGCCTTAGGAATATCGCACAGTGCCGAAGGAAGCTTGCAATGCTTGGGGGTGCTCACACTGCTCTGCTAGAGTGAGTTCAGATCGCTGTGGGTAGCTCATGCAGCCAGGGTCTCACACTGTTCGGGGATTCACACACTATTGGGGGATTCACACACTGTTGGATCTCTCTAGCACTAATAGTAAACTTTTAGATGAATCAGACATAGCTGGAGAAAGCTGCCATCTTTTAAGTCTTGTCCGGCCGTACGGATATTATGTTGGCATAAATATGTGGATGACGCACTCTCCGTGGCACACACCACACTTTTCAATAGCTCTGGAGGCCACAGACCCACCTCGAACCCTTCTCTCGGCACCTGGTCTCTAGCGCTGCCGATAGCTTTTGTGCGCCTCAAAAGCCCGCCCCTTCACCGAACCCGCTACCTGGGCCTGTAAGACGTATGATGCCGCCACGCTACAAAAGTGGATTCGTCTTGGGTCGGACAAACCGCGCTGAGGTCCATAAATCAGAAGCCGGCACAGTTTAATAAAAATGTATTGACTTACAAGTGATTATTAATGAAAAGGCCATTAATAGCGGCGGCCGCTACCGAGGGGTGCGCGAGAGTGATCGGAAATCCATGGCGGCTGCTGGACGCATGCGTAAGATAGCCGTCTGTATTGCGCATGTGTTCTGGACAGGTCAGGCAAAATAGAGTGCAAATTCACCCAGCCAATCCCAGAACAAAACAAGCATTTAAAATGCAATAGGACTCGTATTTACACGAGACCTATTGCATTCGAAACGGAAGTGCGGGCATCGAAGAAGGCACGAACGGGAGGGGGGGTGGTGGTGGGACGAGAAGTCATGGACTGCGGGAGGGAACGGGGGAGGCAGGGGAACAAAACAGTTTTTAAAGTAAAGGGGCCACGGAAGGACAAAAATGACGACATGGCCTTCAGGAGGCGGGACTAACAAGCCGAAAACCAATCCGAATGCAGCATTTAGGATTTCGGCCAATCAAAAAGATAGGCGGAAAGTGGGCGGAGCTTCCCCCGCTATACTGTATACTGCATGCCTCGCAAAGCGAGTAGCGTGCGCTGCAACGCTGGGCGAGACCTAATCAACAGGTCTCGGCTAACACCAGGCCTAAAAAATCCAATTGATTTGGTGTTGGCTGCCAGTCTCTTGCCATTGCGAATGCTTTTCGTTATATTTTTGTAAAGCTTTCTTACAAATAGACAGAGAGTGCTTGCACAGATAGACAGGCTTAGACAGACAGACAGAAAGAGAGACTTAGCAAACACAGGCTTGCACAGAGAGATGGACAGACAGAGAGGCTTGCACAGACAGACAGAGAGGCTTGCACATGCAGGCAGGCTTGCACAGACAGACAAGCTTCCACAGACAGAAAAACAGACAAGATTGCACAGGCAGACAAGCTTGCACAGACAGACAGATGACAGACAGACAGGCTTGCCCAGACAGAAAGACAGAGGCTTGCAAAGCTTGATAGGCTTGCACAGACAGACAGGCTTGCACAGACAGACAGGCTTGCACAGACAGACAGGCTTGCACAGACAGACAGGCTTGCACAGACCGACAGGCTTGCACAGACAGGCAGACAATCTTGCACCGACAGAAAATCTTGCATAGACAGACAGAGGCTTGCACAGACAGAGAGGCTTGCACAGATAGACAAGGTTGCTCAGATAGGTAGACAGTTAGGGTTGCATAGAAAGACAGGCAGGCATACAGACAGACAGATAGGACAAGAAGCTGAAATAAGTGGCAGAGTTAAAATTAGCAATATAATAATCTATATAAGCAGGACAAACAAGAGTAATGAATGCAAACTAGAAAGCCATGCTAGCAGGATATATGGACTAAATTGACATACAAATATAACTGTGGCCCTCAATTAAAATACATAGAAATGCACTTTATTGCGTGCTACTAAAACAAGCATTTGAAATGCAATCGGTCTCGCCTTTGGGGCCTTATAAGTGTTTAGCTATGCAGCACAATATCCTGGATGTTTTGCCACCAGGGATTGAATAGCTATACAATTACTAGACACTGGGTGATGCAGTGTGATTTACAACTGCAATTAATATTTAAGAAAAAAAGTGTTATTTTTTTTTGTGAAAAAGTAAAACGGAGATCAGCTCCGGATGGGAGGAAACATTCCCATTCTCATCTTTGGCCCTTGATTAAGATAAAGGTGCACCTAACAAACTGCAAAATTACTGGTGCTGTTTTATGCAGTGGTCACAGATCGAGCTAATAAGGTAAACAGAACTGTTTTTTACCCTCAAAGTTTATAAGCAAGATGAATACAAGAAAAACATTTGTAATTTTGGATCAATGCAGAGAAACTGGCCTTTTTGAAGTTGTAAGCCATTATACAGATTCAGGCTTATGTTGTTTTGTGTGGAGTGGCTTTAATTGTTGAAGAGTGCGCCAGACATTCTTTCAAAGAAACAGAAGGAAATGCAATTAATATCACTGGAGTCGCAAGATTGTCTTTAGCAGAACTGTCAGCACTGTTTAGCTTTAGAAGCATTGGAGAGTGCAGAGCAGAACTTTGGTAATAAGACCTTGGCTCAGTGGGTCACCTAGAAACTCATAATGCAGTGATTAAGCCAGCCTGGATGGGAAATGTGTCATGGAACTTGCCGCTTCTGTCAGTTGGGAGATGTCTCAGTGGGGGAGTTTTCCCCTGGAGTCACGGAATGATGCTGTCCTGGTTCGCTTGTTGCTGCCAGCTCTGGGGTAGGGAAAAGGGTGTCTGCAACCAGTCGGGCATTCAGTGCTGCTGATGAACATGGAGGGAGGGGGCTGGGTGAGGGTCGTGATAAGCGGCTCTTCCCGGCGCAGCGAGGAATTATTTGACAAGCTCAGCATGGTGTTGTAATTAAACATGAAAGATTCCACGGAGGCGCGCGGCCTCAAACACAAGTGGAATTATAAGGGGCGTGAGACGGGGGAAAAGGTAATAAGAAAGTGGGAGAGGAATTATAGCGAAACGAATGAGGCAGGGACAAGAGATGTGGAAACTGAAATTCACAGAAAATGAGTAGGAAGAGATGGAAAGGCAGAATTGTTGATTCGGCGAGTAAAGGTAGCAGAATCAAGCAGACAGGGATAAAGAAAGGTGGGGTATAAACAGTGGGGTGATGGGGAGAGGTTGAAGAGGAGAGGTGGAAGGGAGAGGGTGTTTGGAGAGTGGGTAAATTTGGCGATGGTATGGGTGGGAAAGGAGAGAGAGATGGAAAGAGAATGAGATTGGGGACTACGAGGGCACGGATGGATGGGTGGGTGGAGATGGAGGATGAACGGAGATGAGATGGAGCTCGAGGGAGACTATACATAGAGAAGGAGCAGTGGGGTTGCGATGTGTGCTGAGAGAAGGGACAGAGACACAGAATGGAGCAGGAAAAGAAAAGTGGATTACTTTCTAATTGGCAGGCGCAAGCACTACAACATGACACTGGCAGTTTTAAATAAAAAAGACTTTGCTTGCTACTTTGAGTGGTACAGAAAAAGAAAACTGTGGAACGGGGGGAGAGAGCGATAGGAAGTGGCGGTTGTGAGGAATCGCAGACGGCGTTTTGGTAAAACCATACGGGGGATAAGTGTTGCTTGTGAAACGGACTAACAGCACAGAATACTTTAAACATACAGATATTACTTGCCACATAAAGCCGGCCCTCTATCAGCTGCGTATACCCGTGACATAGAAGCTGCCTTCAGAAGAGTGCTGAACAAGTCGACGATAACAATGGAATACAACACACTGACCCTGAGCTCTGACTCGCGCTCCACTCCTGCTGGTAATGCTACTGAAGCGGCTGGCGAGGCGCCTTGCACAGCGTGTTTGTGTGCAGCACACGGTTCCTCCGGCCAGGCTGCAGTAAATGTGGTCCTGGCTCTATGTGCGCCCTTTTTTGCAGTGCATTGTTGTAACTTTGAGGCAGCTGCTTATACTATGCCTGCCTTTGTTGGAGCTGCAGGAAGGGCGCTCTGGAGAAGCCGAAAGCTATTGAAACTTTGGAGGGAGAACTAGCTTCGGTGGGAGGGGACCCTGAATGCTGGAGCCTGGACTTCACCAGGAAGTGGTGGTCTGCTTTCCTGGCCGGTGTTTTGGCTCTGGAGCGAATGAGTCTGGGGGAGGGGGAGGAGCGCACAAGGGGAGGCTGAAGGAGCGGTGAGAGTGGAAACCTGCATCTAGTCCCTACTACCTTCCCGTTCCGTGATAACGGAGTGTGGGCGGGGTCTCGGCATCAGCTCTCCCCACTGAAAATGAAAACTGAATGCCGTAAGTCCACTCCGAAGAAAACAAGACCATGTCCAGATGCGCAAAACCTCAGAAAAGAATCATGTATTTATGTGCGGTATATAAAATTCGCTCCGTTGATAAAGAAATAGACATATGGCTGCTTCTGGACTTATGCGAAGGGCAGAAGAGAACACGGGAACTCGAGGAGCTCGTTTAAGTGAGGCTGCGAGAATGAACGGGTCTGGTTAAGGACGCGTGCAGTGTGCTCATCAGCCCTGTGCGTGTAAAGCTGCCTGTGAAGGAGCGTAGCACATGGCCGTAGAGCTTAGTTAGCCGCACACCAGGGTGGCAGTATTTTTCGCTCTTTGTTGTCGCCACAGACCAGATAGGGGTGGGTGCGGGGTTAGTTGTAGTCACGTGCGGGAGGCAGTTTGGTGACGTAAGGCAGGCACTCCTGGCTACGGCATAACGGAGGAGGCGGGTGGGCGCCTCAGTGTAAACACGATCTCTGCTCTCGTTTCCAGCTCATTGTGACACAGTGCTGTGTTCCGTGAATCAGAGTGGAGGGGGGGGGAGAGAAGGCACAGACAGCGGGAGGGGTGACACGGGGCCAAAGTAGTGCTCAGAAAACACACAGTAAAGGGGCCAATAGCCGTGAAAGGAGACATGGCCGTCATAAGGAGGGACTAGCAGCCTGTAAACCAATCGGAAGGCAGCATTTAGAAAGGACAAAGCCACAAGCCAATGAAAAAGTGGGCGGGGGAGTGGGCGGGGCTTCCCTCACCTATAGTGTATACTGCATGCCTCGCAAAGCGATGGCAGCACATTCGTGCTGCAACGCTAGGCGAGACCTAAAAATGACAACTTTGTGAAAACAGTTTCAAATGGATTTTGGGAGTTAGGAACTGATAAAGCTGGAATGTGCTCTGTGCCCCACATGGAAGAGCTGGTAGATCTTGCTATCAAACTTTAGAAAACAAAGGCAACAACAGAGAGGGTATGTAACAAAGTTTTGAAGGTAGAAAGCAGTGAGAAGGGCAGAGTTAAAAATGGCTGCCTGGTCATGGACATGAAGAAGCAGTGGGAGGGTAAGAGCCAGGGCTTACTCGAGAAGAGAGATGGCATGAAGCATTTAGGCAGGTGGACCGATGGGTAGCCGGAAGGAAGTGTAGAAAAGAAGCAGTTAGGCATCAGAGTGCACTTCAGGGGAACTAAACAAGCAGACGAATAGTAGAAAATGGGGTGCTGCCAAGGTGCAGTGCGAGAGTAGACTCAGGTGAGGCTGAGAGTTATAGGGAGCTCCAGCTACTAAGAGTAGTGGGGGCTGCAGAGGGAAGCGGACAATAAGAATTTAGAAGAGGAAGAGACTAGTCCTAGAGAGGAAATGGATCAGCAGCAGTGAAGTGGGAGAGGCGCAGAAGTTTGGAAGGGGACAATGGACAAGAAGTAATGAGAGGAGAGCCGTGGGTGGCTGGAGAGGAAATGGGACACAAATCAGATATGGATAAAGCCGAACAGGTGTAAGCAGAAAGAAGCAGTGGATGGGAAAGTGGTAGGCAAATCTGTTCAGCGGTGGCGGCTCCTCCGCTATGGCTGAGGAGCATCGTCCCCCGCACCCCTCCGCCAGCTGCCTCAAAACGACAGGAAAGGAAAAATAAAACGATAATAAACACGTTTTATTAATGTTTTTTTAGGTCAAGCCTAGAGTAGCGCGCAAGCACTGCTCTGCGAGACTTTATGTAAGGGGCTTCAAAAAGCTGACCACATGCTCGTGCACAATGGCCTTTTCCGTGAGGTTACCCGCACGGCCGCCATCTGTTTCCAATTATCGTGCCCAGACGTGGGCGCGATAATTGAAAACACATGGCCATTGTGCACGAGCGTGTGGTCAGCTCAGCAGGCTGCCGCGCTCGCTCGCCCCCCGCTCCTCTCTGACGCTGCCGCCGTCTCTGCTGTCCAGTGCTTCACTCGTTTTAAGTTCCTGTTGTCATAATGACATCTTTCTCAATTTCGTCGCCTAACATGTATTAAGGTGCTATATTTAGCCAATATTTTCACAATGAAATGGGTCTCCCTCTGTTTCTTAACATTTCCACTCTTGTTGTATGTGAAAGTGATACGCTTCTGGAGTCGGACTTTATCCCAGGTGATACACCTAAAATGTCAGTGTTTGTGGTGGCGTGCAAGCCCCGGTCTTCCACACTTCTGGGGGTGTGCTTGCCATGGCAGACAGAGAGGGGGCACGATTGGGCATCAGGGCAAGCCCTGCATTCACAGAGGCGTTTCCGCCTGTGTGCACATTAGCACGGACACTGCCAGAACAGACGTCAGAGCTCGTACTATGTGCGCACTTGTAAATTGTATACTGAGGATTTCTGCTCCGAAATCCATATTGTGCTCCTAAAGACGCAGGCGACGTTGTTTTCATGTCATCTGCTGTTCAAATCCTTCTAACTCTCTTCATTATTTTGTGTTAATTCCATATCATGATGTTCTTTCCGCACATTTTCAGGTCAATAAGCCCCGCCCACTGTCCTACGTAGCCACAGAGGTTCACACATAACGCTCTAGTAGCGCAGCTGAACGGTGCTTCTGTTGGAGTGTTGTTTGGCTACTTAGGACAGAGATGTCATGTGACGGGCTCAACTGCAGAGTTTATGTATAGGAGATCCTGTTCTGATCCTGGCTTTCGCACTTGATCAACACTGTGTGATCTTAGGCAAACATCGTTGTTCCCCCAGTGGCGGAACAATGGTGCCATGGGCCCAAGTGCAAGCAGGGAAATGTCCTCTTTGACTACTGTTGAGATGGTAAAATACAGCACTAATTAGGGTGCAGTGTGCCCCTCAGCCCTTTAAGTCCCGGTGCCAGTTCACCTGCTGCACACTTTATAGCGATGCCCCTGTTTTCTCCATGAACCCCAACATCCAAAGCACGCTGTTAGGCGTAAACAATACAATTAGATTACAATTACCACCATAAGATAGTAGAAAAGTAGCACAAAAAAAAGTAGAGACGAGTTGAAATGCACTGTTTTCACAGCACAAAATATTACGTACCGGCGAGTTGAACTTCATCTGCTCAAGAGGCTATTTCAGAAAGTATTGCCTTGCAGCACTTTTGGGTGTGGATACTTTTATGCTCAGGTATCAAATATTTCTTCACAGACCGGAGTCTGTTTTTTGTTTCAGTGGCATTATCGGGAGTGTAGATACGGTCAATATTTTGTGTACTTTTAAGTTAGTATTGCTTGGAGTAGGTGTGTGTGCGTTTGTGTGTAACCAGTTCGAATATCTGCATCTGAAAGGTCGGTTTGGGCCTCGCAAGTTGTGAGTTTGTGTATAAAGCAAAATACTATGGTATTTAAGCAAAATACTATGGTATTTTGTTAGGGTTGCGGGGGGTGTTCGTTGTCTTGGAGAGGTAAACTGTGTTACGACAAGTGGTGTGGTGTTGTGTCTCATTAAGATCCAATAATACAGTGCCTCTGACCTGTGTACTCATGTGCGTTTTCTGACTGTTATACTGGGGATTTTTATTACTATAGTTGGTAATGTGAGTTGGGTAATGGCCAATTCCATGGAATATCTGTGCTGTGTTGCAACGTGTGCTCTCTGTGCCAAACGGAAGGGCAATTGGTAATGACTATTTAAATAACACACAATACCATGATTTGGCACTTGATAATTGCTGGTAATTGAGCTAGAAGAAACAAAATATTAAGACGAAACCTGCAAATATTTAAACGTAGCCCTTTTTTACAGGTCTACTGATAAATTTTACTATGCTGTGCAAATGTGATGCTGTACAAAAGAAGCATTCATCCGATAAGAAGTCTTTCTAGGATATGAACCGAACAAGTTGCATGCGATGATTTGATGGTTCAAAATTGTGATTAGTAGATTAGACACAGATCGCTGCAGTGGGTGTATTACCTACCTGAGTGCTCTTACTGCAGTATATTTGAGACTTGCTGTATATGAATAGCTCTCTGCAATTAGAGTCTTAACCCTCTAAGTTACTTTAAGGTGCCGTCTCTTTTTGACTAATTTGGTGAACCATAACAGTAGTTTTGTTAGCGTTACAAGCAGAACCTCAAAACATTTTTGGAAAGCACTATTACATGTTCATGGTGGTAAATAGTGCAGTTATTGGCTCAAACACCATTTACCATCACATGATGAAAGTGAGTTTCAGACAGCAATACTGTAAAACTAGCATTGGTGCACGTTTAAGCAACTAATTTAGTTGTGGTCTCCAAGCACAACACAAGAAAACATCACCAAATTACAATAAAATCACTTTAACAAAACAGTAATACAACAGCCCAGCAGCACAAAATAATGACACATACCATCACAACCTAACACAGCAACACGATACAGCAGAATAACACCACACAGCGACAACATAACACAACACAACAAGAGCATAACACAATGACATAGCTCAAAAACAACACATAACAAGCATTGGCATAGCCAATAGGTCTCGCCTTTGGGACCTTATAAGTGTTTAGTTATCCAGCACAATATCCTTGGTGCAACAACATCAACTGCTGCATGGCTAAACCCTTATAAGGTCCCAAAGGCGAGACCTATTGGCTATGCCAATGCTTGTTTTTCCTTTCCTGCTGGGTCTTTGATGGCGGGGCCATTGGGGGTGACAGGCTGCAGGAGGAGTGGTGGGCACTGTTGTCAGTGTGGATGACAGTTTGGCCGGCCATCTCAGGCCGGCTAAACCACCATGGGCACTGAAGCTGTCTCCAACCTGAGCTGCGTTGCCGGGTTGGAGACAGCAGGCACAGGCTTCCAGTCTCATTGGGAGCGCAAATACAGAGCGCTCAGGCCAATTCTGACGCTGCTCTCATAACATGAGAGCAGCGTCAGGATTGGCCTCAGTGGAGTCTGGGAGCCTGTGCCTACGAGGAGAGGAGCAGAAGAGCACGACTCGGCCGGCTGCAGGTATGTTTTTTTTTTATTTTATTTTTTTATTTTGTTGTCTCTCGACCCCTTCCCCCCCAACCCTCCACTCTTCCACAACACCGGCCGCTACTGCTGTTCAGTCGATGAGAATCAGAGGGAGTGTGTGTAAGACACATAAAATGATTGGTGTGGACTGGACGGGTGGAGAATAGACAACAGTTAGAGGGAAAGAGAGAGACTGGGAGGGTTGACGAGGACAGAAATGAATTAGTGGGAAGGGAACTCTGAAGAAGGACCGAGGTGGACAGTGGACAAGTAGCAACAAGAGAAAGGAGAGTCAGGGGAAACCCAAACTTGTTAGTAGAAGACAGACACCCTATTACAATTCATGAAAGTCTTCCCTATTAGTTTTGATTTTCAATAAAATTTAGACATAGCTACATTGTTTTCTAGCGAGCAGCTATCTTTCCGTTCTAATTTTCTTTTGTAAATATTCCTGTTGAATGTTAATTTGCTAGCAGCTTTATAGCCAGCTTGTACGTGTCCAACCTCTGTTTTCAGTTCTGTTTATATATTTATTTTCTCCTGCCCTTTGCCTGGTGCAGTTACTAAGTATTCTAATTACTGATTTTATTCCTCTGCCCTTTTCCATTATTTAAACTTTAAAAAAGCAAATCAAATGCCAGGAATGAATTAATTTCCTCCATTTTTCAGATGCAAAGGTTTTCATAATTTATTAATACATATTCGGTGTCTTAGAGTCGATACATCCTTGCAACTAAGGGACATATTTCTTTTCCTTCCATGGCATGACCTAGCTGACAAATGGGAAGCTGTTTTGATTACAGCTGCACTGTAAGATACGAGTGCCTCAGTGAATGAGCGCACACAGAACAATGCTTTCTGCAAAATTCACTCCTAATTGTTACAGATCCACCATTGCCGACATATATACCTGACGTTAGACCTCTAATTACAGTCTCTGCGCACATTACTATACACACAACTAAAAGGAGGCAAACGTGCAAATGCTTAACAAGTGAACACGCAACATATCAAAGAAGAGCAAACATGAGATACACGAAAGACAAACATTCCTAAGGCAAGGGTACCTGAAACACCATTTATACCAGTAATTTACAAATGGATATATCAGTCTTCCTGTTGAATTTTATTTGCAATGTGTGTGTCACAATTTTCCTACGCTACGAGCGCCTAGGTGACAGCGAATGAGGAAGCTGCCCTTAGTCTTATTTCAGATTTGTCCAAATGTTGTTAGACATTTTACAGAGGGTTGCTGTGAAGAAGTGCTTAATTTGCAAAAGACTAAGTGCCGGCCCAATGTTTTGCTCAGAAGCAGGCAGCCGGCACTATCGAAGGTTGGGGTGCTGAATACCAAGGCTGCGTAGTCTTGACCTCATGCCTCTTTAATCCACCACCAGGCACTCCCTGTTTTATCTCAGTCTTGCAGATTCTTTTTCATCCCTGCTTTCTTCCTTGGTCACTGTTCTTCTGTCTTTCTCTTCCTCATTCTTTTCCCCTTTTATGTTTTTCTTGCTCCTGATTTCTCTAAGAAAGTGGAATTATTATTTGGGGTGAGCAGTTGCCCATCTCAAGGAATAATGGCATTAACCCCAAAGTCACTAAATTAACCTGAACTCAAACCCATGGTAGCTATGGCACAGAGCAGACAGGCTTGACTTAGGGCAATGGGTCACGTATATATGCATTACCAAAGTAGTAATAAGGTCAAGACACCAAAGAGTAAAAATCGCAAACTGAATTAGAAAAATAGACTAAAATTAATTTTTTTATTTATTTATATTTGTAAAGCGCCAAATCACCAACGGTCTCTAAGCACTACAACCCATTAAACCAGGGATGCCATGATACTTGCAGATAGAGCAAAACTAGGGTTTGAACTTATCTAAACGCCTCAGCGAACAGGATAGTCTTAAGTTTTTTCCTAAATGGTAGGAGAGACGCCTCCCCGCGCAGACTCTCTGGTAGCTTATTCCAAAGCTGAGGAATCACGACCGAGAAGGCACGTCCCCCTAAGGTGGTGCTGTTAAAGCGTGGGTAGGCCAACAAGTGTGTGCCTGATGAACGAAGACAACGACCAGGCACATAAGGCTTCAGACGATCTTTAATGTAGCTGGGCGCTGCTCCATACATAGCTTTGTGTGCAATACACAGGCCCTTAAATCTGATCCTCTGTCTGATAGGGTGCCAGTGTAGCTGCTGTAACAAGGGTGTAGCGTGTGTTCTTCTCGGCAGTTTAAGGATCAGACGTGCTGCATCATTTAACACCACCTGGAGTTTCCCCAAAAGTTTATCGTGGAGTCCTATGTATACAGCAAATAAACAAAATGATCCTAAAATGACAAAAATCCAATAAGGGGAAAAGGAGATGTGAATTTTTTAAGTTTTGAGCAAAAATAGTACCAAATGGCACTAAGTGACAATGATGGTCTATTGAAATGGTAGATAGGGATTTAGGTGTGAATTCAGACCAACTGCGATGGAACACAGGCCGGATGCACCAAGCAGGTTTGGCCCAGTCAAAGATTTTATTTTTGGCTTATTCTTTTTTTATTTGTACTCAAAATCGTCCAGTGGGCCAAATCTGAAGCTGTATCTAAGAAAGATGCATCGAAATAGGACACCTTTACCGTGAGGTCCCCCTGATGGCTTTGGAGGTCTTGGAAGGCCAAAAATGTCAAGGGTTTCTGGAGCAGCTTCTCAATGGTGTAACATAGGCTCCCGCAGCCCCCGTGGTGTGGGGGGCCCCTGATCTCCAGAGGGCCACCTCAGCATAGTATCCTGGCCTGAGAGCTCCTGATTGAGTCCGGAGGGAGGCCCCTCCTGATACATTGCAGGGGGGCCCCCTCAAGTTTTATTACATCACTGCAGCTGATGTGGCGCACGTCAAAGGCTATCAGGACTTCTGGGACAGCACTTAGGAGTCAGCACTCACTTCAGCAGAGGCTGCCAGCAAGGTCCAGTCCAGGTCCAGTTGGTACTGATCAATTGGTCACAGAAAGGAAAAAGGCCTCCTGAAGTTTGTTGTGTCCCTCTAGCCACACAGGAGATCAGCCACCTGACCCTTGAAGTCCACTTCTTTGTCATGGGTACAACGGGGAGCAGACAGCAGGTCCAGTCCTCTTCTGATCTTCCACAGGTCCAGAAAGTGTTCTGAAGGGGGTTTCTTGGGATGCCACTTTTTCAACAGTTCCTTTTTGCTATCCTACAAAAAATCCCACAGTCCTAGAATCCAAGAAACCCTTTCTCCATTGTGTGAACAGGGAAATGAGCAGTCCCCTCCCCTGTGCACTTCAAACCAGTTCTGAGGGTAGCTTCCTTCCTACTGGGTTCAGAGGTAGCCTGGCTAGTATGAGGTTTGTGAACAAAGGCTTTCCCTTCTTTAGGTCTCTCCTTACACAAAACAATGAAAGGGCGGGCCTCACCTCTATTACTTTTAAGTTAATTAAGTTCCTGAGTCCACCCCAGCTATCCTTCCTGGGCTGATAAGGATCAAATGTCCTTCCTGTTACCAATCCTAAGCCATTGCTCTGCTATGGGAGCAGTTTTTGCACCTCATTAAGGTCAAGCACTTGCTGGTTAGCTGCTAGGGGACTAGTGCATATAAGCCTCAAAGAGCTTCAGGCAGGGAAACTGTAACGTTCTAAAAGTTACTTTCCCTAAATATTTATTAAAGATCTGACCTCACCAATGAATTAAACTTTTAATAAATATGAAAAATAGTAATCAAATGACTATTTCAGACGTTTCCTCTTAAAGGTAACAGATTAAAGTTTATAATCTGCACTTTGACATTTTTTAGGATCCAGCTACTGTCCTATGAATGAATAGCTTTTGGGGGCTAGTCACTGGGGAGCATGCCAACTTTAATTTTGAACATGTTCCATATTTAAATATCAGCCGGACCCTTTACCTTGTGGGTACGTATGGGCGACTTATTAATATTTAATAGCAGACTTTCTCACCTGTCAAAAAGGGATATTTTGACAGGTCTGAGAGCAGGATTTTAGGCTACTGCTGTCAGGATACAAAGGGTAGGCATGAAGCCAAGTTTTACAGGCCCACTCTGTGAATGCCACAATAGTTGCTGCAGTCCACCAGTAGCATTTAACTTCCAGGCCCTGTGTGTATATTTCCTACTCCACATAGTAGAGACATATAGGCAAGTTAAATATGTCACTCAGGGGTTAGTCAACTTAACTGCATTTAACCTCTTCCGTGCTCATGACGGCCGGGAGCCGTCATGAGTCACGGTGGGCGTGTGCTCGGGATGCGCGGGGGCCATCCGAGACACGCCCAGTCTTTAGAACGCCCAGCACCTGGGCGGAATCGGCCGCGCAGCGAAGCGGTTAAAGGGAGCGCTCAGGCACTTTTCTTGTGTTTAGCAGGGGTGAAGTGCACTGAGTCTAAAAACCATCAAAAATAGGGTCCAGAAAAAGGTGAAAAGTCTGGGGTGGCCATGCAGAAAAGGCAGATTTGCTACACTTTAGATCAAAGTCTATTGAGGAAAAATGAATGCCGTTCCCAAAAATTAGTGCCAGTGTGCTCCACCTGCTACCACCTGCTCAAATTAAGCACTGCACATGGGGAGAACACTGGCAGGTACCACTGCCATTTAACATTTCTCATTTGTGTCACGCAGATGAAGTAAGTATATTTATCCCCTACTTAAACTTTTGTCGCACTATTAAGTGATTACTATAGGGCTCAAAGTGCCCTGTCACATACTAATACGTTTATGTTTCTTGTGGCACAGCAAGCCCCCATATTTTTTTTTTATGTGGTTTAGCAAACAGTGGGGAAACTGTAACAACGCCCGATTTTTCTTATGAAAGAAACACAAGTATTCTTTCATGTTCACATGCTACTTCTGAGCCTACTCCTTAAATTAGATTGCTTCCAGTGACATTCATCCTTGCAATGAGCAGCAGAATGGAAAATACATAAATGTGGTCCAAAAATGAAACATTGTCACCTACTGCATAGTGATCAGAAAGGTTTCCCTTTCATGGAGGATAGAAGCAGCTTATTACATATATTCATACACATTATTTCGCTCTCTTTCTCTCACACTCTCCCTCTCTCTCCCTCTCTCTTTTGATTAGAGATCATCACATCTCCATCAGCACAGGACCTAATTTTCAGGTGTGATAAAAACATAATCGTACAATCGTCCTAATAATTCAGATCTCTAATTACTTATCAGATCATACATGAAACCAGCCCGGTAGTCTGTTTTGAATGTGCAAAGTTTTGAAGGTAGCAGGGATTAAGCACAACCCATCAGTTGAAACATGCTCAGACTCCTCCTTAATATGTAATAAACATATTGTGCCAAAACTGAATTACTTGCCCACCAAATTATGCAGCCTTATCACAGCTGCGATCAATCTATAAACCATGAGGCAAACCATATCAGACTGTAGTAATTGTAGATAAAATAAGGCTGGTCTACATCTGCTAATATTAAGTAGTCTAAGTAAGGGAATTAGGAAAAGTTTCCTTGGTGCTGTGTATAGTTCACAAAAAAATAAGAAATGTAACTAAGATTGTGTGGATTCTGAGTCACAGGGGCCGGGCACAAGATCCGTTTCACAAAACGCACCTCTAATGTAAGAGACCAATAGGTAGGCAATCATGAAACAAAAACTTACCAGGTAATACCTTTAATTGCTCAGTACAATATGTAAGTAAGGCTCCATATGATTAGTAGTAATTAATGGAGCATAAACTACCACCGTCCTCTTGCCGCACTAATTAGCTTCTCTTTTCCTGAACATTAGAGACATAAGCTAATTTTTAATAGCGGTTCTAGCTGGTGGACTGATGCTCTGGGAATGGTCAAAAAGTTCTGGGCCTTCACATAGGTCAGCTATTGAATCTTACAAGCTTTATCCTGTTTCATGCAATCAGCAATCACAGCATGATTAAGTGACGCTTCAGATCTGGACCAAATCGACAGCCACAACATAGAAGGTGCCAAAATACCTTCGCCATATGTAGCAACTGATATACATCTTGCCTTATATATTTTGATTATCAAATCCAAGAGCAATGAGCCCAATTTGCAGCAAACTTGAATATTGCAGCCTTTGACTGTTCAAATTGAGATCTCCTTACTTTTACCAGGTGCTTCCATGTACCTTTATTTTGCAAGGGAACCCCAGGTACGTAAAAGTTGGCATACATTGCAGTTTGGTGCTTCTAACATATGCCAACTGATATACATCTTGCCTTATATATTTTGATTATCAACTGTGGTGTTCCGCAGGGATCCGCATTGAGTCCCACTTTATTTAATGCATAAATTACCCCTTTAATTCAGCTGATTAGAAATTGTGGCTTCTTGGTGTACTCCTACACCCATGATAACCAATTAGTGGTGTCCGTTTCCTCAGACCCTGTCAGAGTGGCCCTACAGTTCAGCTTATGCATGAGCGGTATCGCTCGTTGGATGCAGTCAAACTCTTTAAAGCTCACTTCAGATAAAACTGAGGTGTTGCTGGTTGGCAACAATACCTTCTGAAACAAAGCCTGGTGGCCACCAAATCAGGGCCCGCTTTTATCTCCAGTACAGAAAGAAAAAAAATTGGGAGTAATCTTTGCAACAAATTGACCTTCATTGAGCACTCAAAACAGGTTACATCCTCATACTTCCTAATGCTAAGAATCTTTAAAAAATGCTTGCCCTTTTTCCCACTAGAGCTTAAAAAATCAGTTATTCTCTCTTTAGTTATCTCTAAAATAGATTACTGTAACATCCTTTTTGTTGGCTTTCAGGCACGTCTACTAAACACACTACAGATGCTCTGAAATGCGGCAGATACAGTACTGAAGAAC
The DNA here is from genome assembly GCA_963921515.1 of Calotriton arnoldi. Classification (NCBI taxonomy): domain Eukaryota; kingdom Metazoa; phylum Chordata; class Amphibia; order Caudata; family Salamandridae; genus Calotriton; species Calotriton arnoldi. The sequence goes on along the minus strand of CAWUFW010000001.1, from coordinate 8,285,964 downwards.
CTCACAAAGTTTTGATCAGTTTCCAACACCATCAGGGATCTCCACTGGCTTCCCGTCAGATCCCGAATATCTTCTTCAAAGCCCTATGTTGGGTACATAAGGATTTACACCAGGAAGGCCCAACCTTTCTGCAGGATACCTTTAAATGGTATTTCCCCACCGGTACTCTATGTTCCAGTACCACAAAAAAGTACTTGTCCCCAGAATAAAAAAATCTCACTGGGGTGGAAGACGTTTTTTTCCATTCCTCCTCCAAGTGGTGGAACGCCCTACCAAATTATCTAAGAGGCCAACCTACTCTTCTCTAAAATTTAGGAAGGATCTTAAAACTGGGCTTTTCTTAAACTAATAAGTGCAACAACCTCCTGGCACAAGCACTTTGAGTTCCTGTATCCCAGGACCAGTTAATCTTTCACTGTATTTTCTGTTTCACTGACACTAGTGCCAAGACACCTAATGGCATGAGCACGCTTTACAAATCTAACAACATAACATAAGCACCCACCCTGTGCTTTGGTGTACTTACTGATCAAAAGGAGGAGGTTCAGGCACTGATTTATGGTTCCAAAGCCTGGCCTAATCGCATACTGCATGTCTAAGAGAATACCTTTCTCAGTGGCTCAAAACTCTAGCCGATCTAACAGCATTCTACCGATCACTTTTACAGTATAATCTATTAGAGAGATCAGGCGATAGCAGGATGGGTCGGCTCGGTCCCCCTTCTTAAAAATCAGAACGATGATTGCATTTGACCTTGATTTTGGTGCGCCAACATGGGTTGAACTACGCAACACATTTACTATAAGTGGGGCCCAGAAATCAAGGCTGGATTTAAAAAGATCAATAGGTACTCCATCTGGGGCAGGTGCTTTGTTACTCGGGCTCCGTTCTACCGCTGAAATTAACTCTTTTAGGTTAATTGGCAGGAAGCCTCCCTTGCCTCTACATAAAGTTCTCATCCCTGTATTACTGCCCATCTTTACCCATGCACTGGATTCATAGACCTTGGTGAAGTGCGTAACCCATAGATGTGGTGTTATAGTCACATCAGGGCTAGTATTATGGGTATTGTCGAAAAAAGCGGAATTTTCAATTTTCCAAACAGAGACATCATTAATATTACTTGCCATACATAATGACTCCCATGCCCCCTGTCTTGTAGTTTCTTTCCTCAGCTTAATAGCTTCCTTATAGCGTGATCTACACAGCCTTACTTCCGCTCTTTCCCTTGGCGTGAATTAGGCCCTAATTAGGCAGCCATGGACTTGAGAGCAAGACCTGTCAAACCATTTCCTTTTCTTAGGCTCCTCATGAGACTAGGGTGACACAAAATAGGCAGCTATAAACTTACAGATCTCATTGTAAGCCTCCAAAATAGCGTGTTCTTTTCATGCCCAGACAGACCATTAACTGTCCCTGGCTCCTGCCTACAGGGCTGACAGTAAGTCACCAGGATCAATATTAGACCATTTGCACCCGATGCCTCTATTCTTGGTTGCCTCTATTGGAGGATCAACAAGAGATCCTGGTGGCTCAGTGGACTAATGCATCCACTGCAGGGGCCTGTGTTCGACCTCATGGTCACAGGTTCGAATCCCGGGGGGTACTCAGCCTTTCATCCATCTGAGGTCGATAAAATGAGTACCATTGAGTTGGGTAACAATAAACATCTGTTACTCAGCGCCAAGATACCCAAGGGTGAACGTGCGCTTTACAAATACACATGTTATGTTATTGTTGTGTTTGGGGTAGACCAATGAACAGAGTCAAAACTAAAAGATTGTGGTAACTCAGACAGCCCTGAATGATTTTAAAATTAGAAACCTTTCTGCTCCATTGTTTTGATATTGCGATGAAGTCAATCAAGCTACATGTAACCCTCATGCGAAGTTAACTTGATTTGTAACTGCAGTTTGGGCTGTATCCACTGTAAGTGCATCTGTTTGAAAGGCAGCTAGTCCGCTGTGCCAATCCCCCATGTACCACACACCATATTCTTGGAAATAGTGCACAGTTGACTCAAAATCTCCTCCTCATATTACAGCAAAATTCCCCTTGAGACATTCAAACACCAAACTGAGTGCTGCCCGAGTCAGATGATTCCACTATTGAAGTATTTCTGCTATTAAAATATTATGATTAAAAATTGATCAAGACAATAGACTGGGATGCGGAGAGAGACCAACATGTTTTCTGAAAATGCAGAGAGTTAGGAGAAGTTTTAGTTATTTTGCCCACAAAGGAAACAGACACTTAAGTATAACGGGCCACCACTATGATGTTCTGAACTTGAAGGGGTAGCCACTGTCATTAAGGAGTAAAACCCATTAATGTGCACACTATTACAAGACCACGTCTCTTGGAGGCATACAGAATGAAGATCTGTAAGCATCATGATCCAGTTGGGGTTATTCAGCTTAGTTGCAATGCCGGCCACATTCCAGAAGAGCAGATTAAAATCTGACAAAAACTGCATAGTACACATTTTAGGGCTTGGAGCTGCACCGGTATTTTCTAATTCAGTGCGGGGTTCTAAATCATCTGAAATAAACATTTTGACTTCATGACAAAATCATCACCATAAATATTATCTTGTTGTGCTTGCAAGGGCTGGTTAGAGTCTCTTAAGGCCAAGCCGTACTTAGGATTGGGGCAGCTTGCTGGGGGGTTGGGGTCGTTATCCACTGAACTCAGGGCCCGATTATGATAGCGGGTGGTTGGACCGCCGCCCGCCATCACGGCAGCCAGGAGACCGCCCAACAAGCAGTTGGCAGTCCGACTGCCGAATTAGGATGTGACGACCATGCCGGCAGTTGGAAAAGTGCTCTTTAACATGGCGGCTTGTTCTGCGGCCCAGGAACAGGGCCGCAGCCCAAGCTGCCATATAAAAGAGCACTTTGTGCAAATCCATGCACCGTGTGGCATGCACCATGTACTGCATGGCACAAAGTGTATGGATGTGCGTGGGAGCACTACATGTGCCCACAAGGCCACTTTGCAGTGGCCTACGAGGGACAGAGGCCCTGTTTGGGGCCCCCAAAGTTCCTTTCTGACAACCTTTTCATGGCGATCCAACCACCATGAAAAGGCTGTCGGAACGTAACATCGTAATCCTGATGGTAGTGCCTACCTCGGCACCACTGCCATTTAAGGGATATGATTCCGACCACCACCCCGATGGGGTCGTAAATCCTGTCGGAGGTGGCGGTCTTACCCCTCGATGGTTTTGGTCCGACCGCCTGCAGCATAATGCGGCGGTCAGACCAACTGCCAATGTTGGTGGCTGTCCCACTGACATCAAAATCAGCCCCTCAGTGTCAATTGTCTGATGGATTTGATAGCGGGTGAAAAATCTGGAAATAATTGGGTTTGATATGTTTTACTAAGATCATGTGGTTTCTGTCTGACATTATACGAGAGGTGCCCAAAGTTGTTGTACTGTAAAATGTATTTAAATAATCAGTATCATAGCCTGTTTGAATGCTTGTGGAGGTCCTAATCTTCTCAAAACGTGTATGTGTTTGAATCCCTGAAATCAGGAGATTCAGAGGGAAAAATCTAGGGCATATGTCCCTTTTTAGAGTGAAGCAGACCATCATTGTCAGCTTTTTAGAAACTTTCTGCAGAAACCCCTAATCCAATGGGTTTTATGCCTAGCTAATCAAGAATAGGGAGATCTGCAATCCTTTTCATACAACGTGCTTGTGACCAACCATGATCAGATCCTGGGGCCTTATTGCTTGACAAACAAAGATATCATGAAGCTGGTTCTTCTATGATATTTCTTTCCAAAACAATTGTCATGTGTTGCTTCTGTTTTAGTGCTTGTGGAGCCCCTAAACCTATTACAAAGCCTACACATACCAGGGATCCCTACAGTTAACGCATCATTATCACATAATCTGCCAAAAAGTGTTTTCTGGTATTTTATTAGTACCCTTACAGATCATAGTCCCTATGAAAACCTGCCCATATTTTATCCTTGCATTTGACATTCAACACAACACCACACTAGCTGACTTTTCAGAATTGTGGTGTGCCTGCTTAAGAAACAAAATATTGAGCAACAAAACATTGAGCAGTATGAGTTAAAAAGTGCATTTCAGGCACCCAAACCTAATTATTGGGAATGTTACATCAATAAAAGTGGTAGCTACGCTAAGAAATGATGTCTGATTACACTACAATTTAAAAGAGATTTTTTTAAATTAATTAGAGAATGTTTTCAACAAATGCAAAATTACTTTGGCACTCAACATTCCTAGAGTCTTCTCCAAATTTGCTGCACACATTTTTTGTAAATTAGGAACAACTATCATTATCCCAACTTTGAGATTTTCTGAACAGCCGGAGTCATATTATGGGTATGGTACCCTGTCCTACTCAGGGCCGTGGTGCACACTTAAGATTCTGTTCTGTATGCAGGCTGCTGTAAGACACAAAATGAGCTGTTCCCAATGCAGGCACAAAACTGTGCCTGCATTGTGATAGGAGCATTAGTAAAAGACAGAACAGGCAGCAACTGGCCTGACTTTCAAAGTGGGGCAGGGACCTCCCTGCCAGGGGGTGAAGAGTTGGGCAATGAGGCTGCACCTGACTGCAGAGGGATACCTGGGGGCTCTTTGTAACCCCTTTTCCCCTCTTTCCGTTCATGGCAATTAAGACTGTAGTTGACGCGCTGTTCATGTCATAGTCTCTACCTGGGTATTGTAAAGTCATGGGCTCTAGACCCGCATACTTTGTAAATATATGACACCGACACTTAAGTATACTACTTAGAACTGGCCTTGAGCACGTGCACTCGGGCTCTTTTATTGGCAGGGTCACTTGACCAGTGATGCCTGTGTTGGATGGGTGTGGGGTGGGAGTATGGACCAGCTCTCGTGGGAGAGGCTGGTAAAACACTAGACTGTGTCCAGCAGGGCACAACATTCCTCTCAAATTTCATTAAAAAACAAAAAACAAAAGTCCAACCTGTGGGAAGGAATAAAAAATAACTAAAACAAATTAAGTCTCACAGCTTCGAGAGGCAGACAGCAGGACAGCGGTGGACAGGTGCAGCTGGGAGCACGTGGGCCTCTTAGCACTCATCCATAATTTAACCAGGTACGTCTGGACATGAACACAGTGCTGATGAAGTCTAGGCCTTTTGGCGTCACGTCAGTTGAGTGACAGTCCACCTATGTGATGCTGATCAGTCCAGCGTGCTCTCGCTGTGATGCAGTTGGTGATTTACGGTTCAAACTTGGTGCATCAGGAGCATCGGTGGAGTCCCTTGCGAATGCTTGATTATGGTGTTGCCAGATCCACTGAAGACAGTCTTGGTGTGCTGTGACCTGTTGAAAGTCTCTGTTACATGGACTGGCTACCTCCTGGAATACATCGGTGGGGCAAAGTAAAGTCCATCTCTCGCGCTTGGGGGATGCCCCTTGGTTGAGTTGCCACAGGCCTGCTGTGGGCTTCACTGGGGCTGCATGTGTGTCTGCATTTGGACAGCCGTAAGATCACCTTAGAGCCACTACCTAGTCACTCATGCAACATCAGGGGTGGATGTGTCCTGGTCAGAACATGCTTTCTCTACTGGGATCAGTATGTAAACCAGGTGAGCAGGTGGTCACTCGTTCTTCAGATTGTCACTTGTGCCTCTTGCCAATTTGTATGGAAAAGGTGCAGGACTCCATTATTGTTACTTTATGCTCTAGGGGTGGTGGTGATGCACCTGGCAAATGATAAGGTGGTTTCCATTAGACAACTTGTACAACAGGTGACGATGACTGTTATGGAGGAAAGGTGACTGGAAGGACTTTGCTGCCATGTAGCTCTTAGTATACTTGGTGCAGCTCTTCTTCTTTGGCATGTGCGTTTGCAAGCAGGGATGCTGTTTGCTCTAAGCAGCCGTTGACAGGTGGCTGGACGTCACACTGTGAAGCGTCGGGCAGATATACAGTTCACGCATGCAGGCGGCTTATGTTCGGAACACCTGCTGAGCTGTCTCCCGTGATGTCACTGCACCCCGGTGGCTGGCTTGTGTTAGTAGGTGGACTCAGATAGTGGTACGAGTCCTCGTTCTTGTCCCATTGTTGATTTCTCCGCACCTGTGGTCATCCGTTCTTCTGTGTGACAGGATTGTCACACTCCTTTCCTTCTTCGCAATGTGCCACGCTCTCTTCTTTCTACTTGCTTGCTGTGTGATGTGGCCTCCAGCCACATGTCTTCTCTGCACATGCTACAAAGTGGCAACAGGCCATGTAGTGCATTTCTTTTCTGCACATGCTGTGATGTGTTGTCAGCTCTTCTCACGGGGACCTCCTGCCAGCTCTGTCATGTCTGATGGACTGTGCATCTTCTCACGTCATGGACCACTCACCAGTCTAGTCCTGTCTGTATGACTGGGTGTCTTCTCAGGTGCATCAGCCATTCTGTGGACGGCAGTGGAGGTAGGTGTGTTTTGATGGTTCCTGTCTGCAGCCTCTTCCATACCTTTCCTTTCCGGGTGCAACTCCGGATCACTGTGGAAGATGAGGGACTCCTTTCTTTTGCAGAAGTGGCAGCTTGCCACTAGGGTACTCGTGACTCTCCTCGTGCCTCTAATGGGCTGATGTGCAACACGGTCTAAAGGAAGTATTGGGGGCACTCCCTGAATAGTCTCTGGCCCACTGTGGGTCGGTGCTAGTGCAGCTAGGGTGAACACAATCTCCTTCCTGCATTTGAGCCACACGGGACCCCTCCTCTGGGATCTCCTTGGTGCTTCGCTTTATTGATGGTGGCTAACCTCCCTTCTGCTTCCTCTTTGCACTGGGGCACAGTGCTTGCACCTCAACACTGCTCCATCGTGGCGCCAGGTCCTGCCTAGGTTTGTGAATGCTTGGCAGGGTTGGTCACTCTGTGTGACATACTGCAAATGCTGAGCCATCGGTGGCCATCCAGTGTAGTGGGCGGCCATTACAGCCTCTTCCGTTCAGCATTGCTTCTTCTCTTTAGAGATGTTCCGGGTGCAGACTTTAGCATGCCTCTGACTTTCACGCTCTTGGCTATTCTTCATTGGCGCCCTCTTCTGGTGCTTGGCGTGCCCAATTTCCTCTCTTGCCTGGTGTCCATTCACCACTGGGGGCATGTGGCGTGACTTCCTCACTTGCGGTGGCGTCAGACAGCCACTGAAGGTTGCACGCTTTGCGAATGTCTTTCTTGTGCTTTACAGGGTGATGGCTGCCTTGAAGCTTTGCTGTCGGGCTGCTCTTGGCATCACTGGATTCTTGGCAGCTTCCTTGGTTGGGCAACTTTGGGCTTCTTCTGGGGGTCAACAGTCTCTGTAGATGGGTTCACAGTCTTTCCCCTTTTAAAACGACTGGCTGCCAAACATCAGGCGTATGGCACCTCTTGGCCTGCCTCCTGCTAATTGGAACCAAAACCCTGGATGATTCTCACACCTTTTTTTCCATGTGGGGGTGACTGGGGTTCATATCTAGCCCAATTGTCCGCTGCTGGGGCTTCTCAGTTCATGCCAGGGGATGTGGTAGCATGCTTGGTGCTGTGGCAGGTAGTGAGAATGCTCAGAGGGCTCCTCCTCATTGTGTCTGTGTTTTTGTTGTTGGGGGCATTACCAGCATGAGCTCGAGGCTTCACTCCCAGATCACTCTTCACTTAATTCAGCCACTACAGGTCGAGGTTGCTCTCCAAGTGTCCGTTTATGTGGCTGGGTGCATAGCGTCACAGCGAATGCTATGTGGTGTTGCTGTATGAGGCTAATAGACTCTCCTGAAGCCTCCAGCCACACAGAGCTTAAGTTGCAGGTGCAGGGGGACGCAATGCCGGTCCGGGGGTCTGTGCAGCGCTTGTGCTGCTTATGTTCACTTGTGACTCTTTGCCACCTGGGGATTAGCAGTGTCTCTCTAGTTTGCCTGTGGAGGAATAGTGGCCACTAGGGGTGCGTGGTGCACACTGGGTGTCTCTGCTTCACTGTGCTGGCTGCTAGGACGGGGGAAGATCCGGGCCACTGCAGAACACGAGTGACGGTATGCGGGGCACTACAGGCCATCATTTATTTTGCTTACTCCAGTGTGGTGTTATGTTTGCAAAACTGTGCGGGGTTTGAAAATGTTTTTATTCACTGTGCTTATCTTTTCTTTTTTTGTGTTGTACAGTCGAGGCTGCCTCTTCGTGTGGCAGCCATTTTGCCAGATGCCATGCACCCGGCGACCGCCAGGTGGTGCTACAGCTACTGTTCATCGACTCACGGCGCCCTCCCCAATGCCACAGGTCATCTCTCTGCTGTCGCACTGCCTCAAACCTCTCCACTTGACCACTCCCCCATCACGGCCGTCTCCCAGCGCCTGCAAGCCACATGGGGGCTAGAAATGCTATTACGGGCCTCCAAGCACTGGTCGAGATACGCAAACTTTGCAGAATCTGCTAGCCTCTACCAGTGAGCGTTTGACTCTTGCTTAAACAGATTTTCTTTAACATAACTGCTTGCCCGGTAGGGGCCAGATGGAGCTGCACTCTCTTCAGGCAGAGGCCGTTTCTGCGGCTGCAGGTCACCCATGCCACACAGGCACTGCCAAGTGGTTTCCTTCTGTGCGGCCTTTGGCCAGGCTCTTTCTTTGCCGGCTTGGTGTATGTATACAGCAGACGTCTGCCGGCCACCCTCATGCACAGCGCCGCCGTCTATGTCACTGTATTACTTCCTTGCACCGCACGGTTCTCAGCGGGCAGATGAGGCAGAGGGCACGGGAGTTGCGAAGGCTGTTGGTTGCGTGTGGCAGCTGCTCTGCATGGGCTTGTATGTGGTCCTTGCTTTGTTGGGAGGGTGCTGCATGTCGATGCAGTCTTTAGCCGCTTAAGGGCATGCAGTCAAACCTTCGGTCGGCAGCCGCTCATTCTCAGTCAGGCCTTGCTGTAATCAGGCCATGCGGGGTACCTCCTCCCCAGGCGATGTGAAGGTCGTGCACCCAGCTTACTCTTGGTCATAGCGGCACCCCTTCTCCTCCTTCACAGCGGCTTTTCAGAGCATGCAGTGCTATCCTCTTCTAGGGGCCAGTGCACACTCCTCGCCACATCTTCATCACCACGCCGCTTCTCACTTGCACTTCGAAGGAAGGGCAGCAGCCTCAGTGCTGATCCAGATCTCCACTTCAATCACAGAGAGCTGTGAGGTGGCACGGCATGGGGTTAGACCCACTCGTTGCCAATGTAAAGTCGTGGGCTCTAGGCCCACATACTTTGTAAATAAGTGACTCGTACACTCAATTTACTACTTAGAACTGGCCCTGAGCATGCGCACTCTGGCTCTTTTATTGGCAGGGTCACATGACCAGTGACGCCCGAGTTGGATGGGTGTAGGATGGATGTATGGGCCAGCCCTAGTGGGAGAGGCTGTTAAAACACTAGACTGTGTCCAGCAGGACACAACAGGTATGCCCAAATACTCTATCAACTGTCATACTGGTTCTTAAATTTCCGCAGCAATGTTCTACTTCAAAAGAACTAAGCAAACTCTCCTGGCTGTCCATAGTAAAGCGGATTATGTGTAAATCTTTGGCCATTGTCTACAGGGCATTCTGTAACACTGTTTTGTGCTTTATTGCCCCCATATAACCTAGAACCAGCCAGTAACAAATGATTGCAAATTCCAAACTTCAGGTTATAGTCCAGAGGAGGAAGATCTCTTTCTGTACCGGGGCAAAGGCTTGGAACTAGCTCCCTCTCTCGTTAAGGCAAACGGGAAATGGTGCCATGTTTAGAAAATCTCTTAAAACAATTGATTTTTGGCCCATTCTTGGTGTGCCATCTAAGGAATAGTGAGATGTAACTTTTACCAAGTGTTAGGATTTCAGCGCCAAGAGGCCCTGTTTCTGGGGTGTTTGCTTTACAAATGCTTTATTTCATTCATGTTTTCATTCCAAGGGCTACTGTCAGAGGGAGGGTGTACTGACTAACCTCAATGTGTGCAAAGGATTCCCTTATTTGCATAGGGGCCATACTGCCATACAAATGAGGAAACCTACCGTTGAGATCACACTGATGCACATTTATCACCACACAATCTGTGTTACAGAAAGAGTCGCACAAGTGTCTGTGACCCCTCTTGTAATACCAAAGTGCACTAGGGCACATACATTGGGTGTAGATGCCTGTTGTGTCCCTCGTGGAATTTCTATAGTATGGCCTCTGGTATCTTAGAACTGAGACCTATGGACTTTAGGGGCTGATGTTTGTGTGCTGTGCATAGAGGGACGAGCACAAGAAGAACCTCAATTTAATTTGTGACTCTTCAGTGAGATTAAAATTTGGGCTTTCACCCTCCCCTGTAATTTAACAGTCAGCTTGAAAATATGAAAAATTTCTGAGAGGAAGATCAAGACAGCCAGAATGACCCATCAGTATAAATTGCACCATCTTAGATTTCAGATGTCATTAGTGATGTAATATAAGAGGTCATAAGCAGTGCCTCATAGTGGTGCAAGTTATACTTATGTCAGTTACATATAACTGGCAAATTTCAGTGTTGTTTTTGATTTTTAAACTGTATTGCTTTTTCAGTGAATTTTGAAGGTTTTGTTAAAGTAAGCTAAGATATTCCTCACATATAACTCCACTTTAACCTTTGTTTTTTCAGTGATGTATGTTTTTTTTAATGTAAAGAAGTATCTTATTACAGTAAATTTGAGGGTAAACCCCTGCCATGCATGACTTTTGGCCCTGCGTGGCGGGGAGGCCCTGTTCCCAACCCGCATCGGTGCCAAACCCATGCCATGCAAGCCTTTGGCCATGTGTGGCCTACAGCCAGTCCCTGCACCCAACCTCCCACTGAGAGCCAACTGGCCACAGACCCACACCCCACATTTTCTTTTTTGAGTTTTTTTTTGTGCACGCGGGAGTTCCGCAGGAGTCCTAGGGGACTACACAGATGGCTGCACAAATCTGAAGACTGGCTAGGGGGTCATTGCATCCCTAACCTAGCCCCTAGTGCTTTTTTTTTGTTTGGTTTTCAGGACTCAAGGTCTTGGTCTCCAAGTTCTAAAGGGTAGCTGCAGCATTTTTCTTCATATTGTAGCTGCCAATCACATTCTGGGGTCCCGCAGGTCTCCTGCAGGACTGGCCAATCAGCACACTACTTTTGAGATTTGTTTTTCTGCAGGAGTCCTACGGCAACAGATATCTATACATTTTTAACCTTAGTTTCTCTTAAACGGCTTAACAGAATCACACTAAACCAGAAAAAGCACACTTTCTGAGTAAAGATCTAGCTTTCTGCCAATTTTGGTGAAATTCTGTTCAGCCATTTTTCCTGTATCGTTTAATTATTCATATGGAAAATACATGGGGAAACATTTTTCTACACCCCCCTTTTCTCAGTCCTGCTTGATGGATCACCCCGAAACTTTCCATGAAGGACCTGAGGTGGATGAACTTTTATTGGAATGTTTTGTGAAGATTTGTCAAACAGTGCTAAAGTTATTAGCAAAACATAAAACGCTTTTCCTATGGAAGCCCTGACTCGCATATAACTACACAGTGGTTACCATCCCTCAATCAAATTTACCATCACCGATACTAAACACATGCATCATCTGCCTTTTCTGGATGTGCTGCTCACTGTTTACGAGGATAACATTATAACTGATCTGGACAGCAAGTCTACAGTTGCTTATTTGTATCTATACTGGACTTTGTGTCACCCACACTACACTAAACTCAGCATAATGTAAAGCCAAGGGTTGAGAATAAAAGGCATCTGCAGCAATAAGGACACTTGTAAAGAACATCTATAGGACCTTGATAGATTATTTCAAATGCAAGGGTATCTTCTGCAAATCATAAAGCTACAAATTGACAAGTCTTTGCAGTTACTTAGATAAGCACCTCTTTGGAAAACCAACAGCAGAAACTAAAGTGACAGAGTCCCATTTGTGGTTGATTATTATCCATCAGCTCCTAAGTGTAAAAATATAATTTAAAAAACATTTCCCTCATTATTGAACTGCAAAAAACTGCAAAAGATTTTTCAAAAATCTCCAGTCATTACTTATCACAGAGCTCCCAACTTTTGAGCTGGTATTGTGAGAGCTGAACTCAAGGACCCTGTGACAAATGCTGGGGTTCATTGCTGTGATTCTAAAAGGTGCATAACATGATAATACCTTAAACAAACATTATCAGTAACATGCGCTATTACAAGAACAACCTATGGTATAAGACCGCATCTTACATATCGATCAACATGCATTATTTACGTGATTCAGTGCCAACGCCAAGGCTGTAAAAACAATATGTAGGCCAGACAGTGAAGACCCTCCATTCACAATTCAGATATCACAAATCAGCAACAATTAATAAGAAAATTGACCTGCATGTAGCCAATCATTTGAACCTTGTCCTTCATCTGCTATCTGATTTGAAGATTTTCCATGTGGAACACGTCTTAAAGGAGGAACTACTGGACTCCAGAGAAAACTTCTGGACATACTGTTTAAAATTATTGCATCTAGATTGACTGAATATCATTGACAATACCACCTGCTTCCTGCATATCTCAGGACTACATTGATTCCACATTCCAAATGGAATCTTCACTCATGATGCATTTTGAAAATCCAGCAGTGTCAGCTGTGAAGTCACTGAGCAACAATAACAAATATGTTCTAACTGAGGAAGATAGAAGCAGATACATTGTAATGAAAATACTTTTTGTTCTTGGGTGACTCCATCATATATATGCAAACGGGGGCCAAGAAAAAGGGGGTGGGAGTGAGAGAAAGCGGGAGAACATCCATTACAACGCATGCGTTATGTCGCATGCGTTTACGTCACAAGCGTTACAACGCAAGCGACGTTACGACGCGGACCACTACGCCGCGTACCATTACATCGCATGCGCATTTAAATGCTTTTTCCTCCATGCAGTTTCTTACAGAGATTTTAGACATGAGTACAGTCTGAACTGCTGAAAGTAATTACAACAAATTTGTCAGAAAGCTAGATCTTGGTCCAGAAAGAGGGCTATTTGTAACTTGGTGATAATATGTTCAGTAGTTTTGAAGTCATTAAAGAAAAAAGATGTATTTCTTCCAGAGGCACGGAGGGGCCGCAGATCTGACAGATCTCATGATGAGATCTGATTGGCTGCCACCACTTCAACCAGTAACTAGTGGCAGGCATCTTGAGACTTAGAACTCTGACCGAGTCCCAATAAAACACAAACAAAAACAGAAGGGGGCAGGGTAGGAATACCCTGACCCCCTAGACCTGGTGGTGGGGCCAAAAACATGTTTTAAAAACAAAATCCATAAATTTGCGAAGGATCCACAGATCTGCAGCAAAAAAAAAAAGCACAGTCTCCAGTGCTTTTTTTATGCCCCCCAGGTGGGCCAGGTGCCAGGGGGGATTTATAGATATATTTGAGGTGGGGTGCGCATGTGGCCCCCCTTTCTGGGCCAATTCCGCATTGGCAGCCCCATCTCCCGGGGCCCGGCCGTACTTCAAAAACAGGTGGGGGCATACAGTCCCCCCTCCCCGGGCCGATTTCGGCCCCAGGGATCCCATCCCCTGGGGCCCGGTAGTAATAGGAAGGGAAGCCTCACATATTGCATCACTCATGACATGCTCTGTGACATCATTTATGACATCACTGATGATCTTCTCAGATTACATCATAAATGGCCCTGGGCACCTCATCCCCAGGGTCATATCTTTTTTAAAGGGGAGATGGCCTCATGACCTCCCTCCCCAAGCATCATTAGGCCCTATGGGCCCCATCTCGAGGGTGTTTTTTTTTTTTTTTTTTGAGGACTCCGCCCTTTAGAGCAGTTTGTTTTTATGAAAGGTGGTGCCCTGGTGCCCCCCAGGGCGCCCACCATACACTTGTTTGGACATGAGAAGGGAGTCCCAAGGCCCCCACAGCGCCAAGCCGGCTCCCGGCAGTCAGCCTTGCTCCCAACCAGAGGGAGCAGCTACTAATGCTGCTCCCTCCGGGCGGGAGCAATATTTTGACCTGTTTCCCCGCCCGCATCAATGTGGGCATGGAAACGGATCAAAAGACTTCTCCCAGCCGGCGGGAACATTTTTAAAGATCCCGCCGTCTGGGAGCAGACTTTGTGTCTGCTCCTGCTGGTGCAGACAGGGAAACATCTATGTCCTGGGGTTGGGCTCCTAGGGACATAGCTTGTGATCTGGCCCGGGGGATGGGGTCTCTGGGGACATCAATGGCTCAGGGAGGGGGGCCTCCCGCCCCCTTCCTTTTAAGTAGTTAAACATCCCTGGGGCATAGGGTCCCCAGGTCCTTTAAAGGCTCAGGGGGCATGCGGCCGCTCTCCTTTATTGGCCCAGGGGGATGCGCTTCCCGGGGGATCTGGAGGCTTGGTGAGGGGGGACCGTGCAGCCCCTTCTGCTTACAGAGTAAGACCCCGAGGGTGGGCTCCCTGTGTCTTATAATTGATGAATCCAGCCGCCATTTTCCATTTTTGTTTTTTTCCTGATCCCGCGGGCTTGCTGCATTTTCTTTTTTTGGGAGCCCCAAGGGGGTCCCTCTGCATTCCACCCATGGGGCCTAGGGGGTCAGAGTATCCTTACACTGCCCCCTTATATTATTATTATTTTTTTTATTTCAGGTCAGGGAACTAAGTTTGCGAGTCCTGTAATGGCTGGCAGGAAAATTTTTCTCATGTTGCTGGCAGCCAATCAGAGCACTCGCTCCTGTGGGAGTTTGACTCCTGCACCAGCAAGGTGGCCAAGGGAAGGAAAGCTCCCCGAGCCAATCGGAACACTCTATTTTAAAATTTGCACTCCCGCAAGAGTCTCTCGAGCCCCATGAGGACCCAACTGTCCAGATATACAAATATTTTTTACCCTTAATTTCTTAAACACTACTGAACAGATTTACACCAGATCACAAAAAGTCCAATCTGCATTCCAAGATCCAGATTCCTGCCAAATTTAGTGTAATTCCGTTCAGCAGTTTTTGCTATAGCCCTTTTTTAAAGAAGTATTTGGAAAATGCATGGGGATTTTGTGTTTTGAGACCCCCCTTTTTTCTCGGACCCCACTTAATGGATTGCCCTGAAACTTTCCATGCACTAACTAGTCAAAATAAAACGCCTTTTTCGAAAGTTTTGTGGAGATTCGTCAAATGGTGGCAAAGATCCACAAAAAGCTTGTTTCCTATGGAAGTGCTGACCTAGCTATAACTACACAGTGACGACCGCCACATATATGCGTATATAGGCCCTGCAGCCAACCCCCCACTGCTCACAGCCTTCGGGCATGCGCTGTGGGGGGTTGCATTTACGTATAGTAATTAAGTATTTCTTTACATTAAAAACAACCCCTAGAAATCCACTGAAAAAACCAAAGGTTAAAATAACGTTATAGCTAATGTGATAAAAGGATCTGTTTTTCTTCTTTTTTTTTTTTTTTAAATGTAGAAATTCACTGTAAAAAACAAAGGTTAAAGCAACGCTATACTTGGGTGAATTTTTCAGTGATTACATCATTTATGTCATCACCGACGGCATCTCAAATTACATCATTGATGACATCACTGATGACATCATCTAAGCTTCATTTTCCCACATATTGCTGTATAAATCACTATGGCATTAGAGGTCTGACAGTAAGTGCAAAATATCTCAGGAGAAGATCAGGCATCATTGCTACCAACACAGAAACAACAACTTTAGGTGTTGAAAACAAGTATTAAATGCAACACTACCCCTACAATGTACACTTTACAGGTAGCATAGTTCACATTAACAATCAACCACAGATATATGGGAAACCCTCATTGAGTATGCTGTTCAATCTGTATACAACTGTTCACAACGAAGCCAAAATAGTCAATGCCAGTTCCAAAACAAAATGCCCTACTATGGACAGCTTTTATCTGTATGAAACCCCTGGCACACACCGAACCTACATTAAGAAATAAAATTGATATCAGTAGAGAAAGGAGTACTGTAAACGTGTTTACTCTACGGAGAGAGTTCATTCTATACCACAGTGTTTGTAAACACTGAAACCATCATGAGAAATACACCACAGAGTATTCAAAAGAATCTACTACGTTTAGTGTACATTCTATGCAATAGTTGTCAAAATAGACACTATTTGATAAAAAAAAACAAGAGCTGAAAGTGCGGAAGATCATATTACCTGCACCCTTCATACTGTGGAGAAAAATTTACAGATAGCCCATCTTCTGAAGCAAAACAAGCACATGTACAGTAGATGGTACTAGGTGCACACACTCTTCTGTGTTAAGTGTAAATTATCATGCTGACACAATTCTCTCCAATAACTCAAGGCTGCTTACAAAAGTTAGTATATACTACGTAGAATCTTTCTCCTGTTAGAAACTTTTAATGCAGAACCAAAAAAATGTGTGGAGCATAATGAATAAAAGTCAACTGTCACATGCACACAGAGTTCCTCCACTCTAAAAACTGAAATCTTAATATGTAGCTGTACCTAGGCTACTCTTTTGCCAGAATGTTGTCATCTAAGCAGTGCACGGCCGAAACGCTATCTAGGGATTTGGGTCTCTGAGAATATCAATGATTTATATGTATTGAACTATGTTCCATTGATTCATAAGGTTAAGGCATTGTTGGCTAAATGGGCACATATGAGGATTTCTTTAATGGGACGAGTTGCTCTAATTCACATGTTTATACTGCCTTTATTCAATTTTTTGTTTTCTGCCATACCATTTGCCCTACAGACATTCTTTAAAGAGATAGAAGGGTTATTGTCAGCATTTGTCTGGGCAAATAAAACACTAAGGGGCCGATTCCGATCTCGGCCGGTAGGGCTCCGAATCGGATTCGGCTTTACCGGATCTGATTCGGAGGCCTTTTTTCCGACCGATTCGTACAGTCGTCCCAGCGAGCAAGTACAATGCGAGCGCACGCGAAATCGCCGACCGACTCGTTCCCGGGTCCGAACCGCTCCGACTGACTCGTACGGACACGGCTCGTACCACGCAATGGAGACGTTTCCCGACCGAGCGAGTACGATGCACGCGTCGGATGGCCGGATCGAGTCGGAGCGTCCGGCTCGCAAAAGCACCCGGAGCCGGACTTGGGCGGTCCGTGTTGGACCCCCCTGCACGCGTAGCCGCAAGAGTCGAACACAGGGGGGACCCAAGTGTCCCCCCTACACATGCATGTACGGTGCGAGTCGCACCGACGCGTACCCACTGTAGGGGGCCCCCCTGTTCGCGACGTGCCCATTCAGTCAATGGGAGCCCGTGTACGCGTTGTACGACCGGCTCCCATTGACTTCAATGGGAGTCCGACCGAGTCGGGCAGCATACGGCCGCATCGTACTCGCTCGGTCGGACTGGGGGAGTCCGGCTCGGTCGGAAATCTCTCCGGATCTGGCTCGATCGGAGAGCTTTCCGACCCAGATCGGAATCGGCCCCAAAGACTAGCACTAGATATTGTATACAGACCAGTTATGGAAGGTGGTTTGGCTCTCCCAAATTTGAGGGAATATTATTACACAAATTTTGTATACAATATTCATAGATTCACTACACTATCCGAGATGCCCTGTATAGATAATATTTTTATAGACAAGATTTTCCAAGAATATAAAATTTTAGACTTCTTAAGACTGACAAGAAATCCCAAGCAAATTTGATATACGACCCTGCAATGGTTAATAAAGCAGAAAACACAATTATTTAAGAATTATAGTATCATTTTAATTAATTCTTCTACACGCCTAGTTGATCTATATGTAGGCGACCATTTCTTGATAGAGAAACATATTATACAAAAATGGGAAAGTAATGGCTATTGTACGGCTTTCGATTTTATTAATAGAAAAGTTGGAGTGAGATTGAATCTGGTATTAGATATTTTAAGAATGCACTACAGTGGTTGTATATACAGATCAGACACTTCCTAAAAGATATAGATTTGAATGCGTTAATGTCAAGCCACGACCTTACAGTAGACCTGGTAGAGTCTAGCATATGTAGATCTGTCAGTTGCTGGATTCCTTTCCTTAGAAAGAATAGTACTATGCAAACCTATCAGAAAGTGCAGGATTAGTGGCAGACCGAGGAAAACATCCAGATTTCACTGACAGCCTAGAATTTGATTAATAACTATAATGTGACCCTACTTAATGGGGCTAATTTTAGAAAAATGCAATTCTATGCCAAATGGTTATTATATAGGACCCCCGCATTTCAACATAAAATATACCCTCAGGTACCTGATTCATGTTTTCAATGCTTAGCAGGAGGGGAAGGGAGTTGGATCCACATTATCTGGGGTTGTCCGAAAATAAAACACTTCTGGGATATTATTGAGAGATTTTGCTCCCACTGCCTGGAACCAGGGACAGTTATAGACCCACAGACTGCTGCTTTAGGATACTCTCCAGATATGTGTACTAGTACTCTACAGGTGAAATGGCTATTTATTATTACACTAGTTGCTAGATATTTAATATTGCAGATTTGACGAATGGAATCTACCCCAACATTCCAACAGTGATTAAACAAAATGCAGAGGTTTGAGGGAATGGAAAAGAGGTATGCTTTAAGGTCAGGCTCTTATTCCAAGTATAAATTGTTGTAGAGGTTTTCTGTCTAAACGAGTAAGAAGTCATGATGTAACATAATTGTTTTTGCATCTTGGGAATAGGTTGGCCTATGGGGCAAGGTGCAATAGAAAATGTTCAATGGAAAATGTGCAATACTCATTAATGGTATATATCATCCTGTAATATTAAGGAGGCTACTTCATCATTATTCTCCCTTGGATTGTATTTTATAAATTCACCTTTAATAATATATATGATATAATATATGATATGTAATATGTAAATATGTAATATGCGGTATGAAATGTATTTGGTACCATTTATGTTATAGTTGTATTTAAGAGGCATGTCTTATGTTTTACATTCAATATTTATGTTGTGGACCATGTGATCATTGAATTCTCTGAAATAAAAATATTTAAAAAACAAAATAGTTACTCATATGCATTACGAGCACATGCGTTTTGTGAACACTTACATTCATTAGCTGGACGCAGGCTGTACAAAATAAGGGTGAGAAGTACCTACCCACCACTAGGTAGATTATAAAACAAACTAACACACTCATTGGATTATGGCATCACTGATGGCACCAGTGATGTCATCAATGATGTCATTTGAGATGTTATCAGTGATGTCATAAATGATGTCATAGAACATGTCATGAGTGATGTAATGTGAGGTCATAAGCAGTGCACGGTGGTGTCGCAAGTTATATTTAACCCTGCTAACTATAACTGTTGAATTTCTATGTTTCTTTTAGTTCAAACCATTAATGTTTTCACTGACAAATTCACCTAACTACGACGTTACTTTAACCTTTGATTTTTCCAGTGAATTTCTAAGTTTAAAAAAAAAAGAAAAATATCCTTTTATCACACTTCACTATAATGTTACTTTAACTTTTGGTGTTTTTAACGTAAAGAAATACTTAATTGCTATACGTAAATGCAACCCCTGCAGCGCATGCCCTGCAGCCAACACCCCCCCATACAGCCAACCCCGCGCTGTGCCGTTTTGTTTAATTAAAGGGGACCAATTTTTCCCCCATCCCTTGGGACCTGGTGCAATTTTTATTGGGAGGGGCACATGGTCCCCTCCTTATGCTGATATCACCAGTATGACGGCCCCCCTCCCTAGGTCAATTTTGGCCCCGGGGACCCATCCCTGCGGCCTGGCAGCATGTTAAAGGGCTCCTGGGACCAATTTCTACCCCCGCACCATTATGAGGGGGGAGGGGCATGCAGCCACCCTCGGCCGAGGCAGATTTTGGCCCCAGAGACCCCATCCCTCAGGACCTGGCAGCATTATGAAGGGGGAGGGAGCAGGAGGCCCCCCTCCCTGGGACAATTTCGGACCCGGGGACCCCACCCTCCCACCCCCCGGCGGTCGGCTCAACAAAGGGTGGGTGCCCTGGGGCCCATCCAGGGCACCCACCACAATGTTGTTGGGGGCCACGAGGGGAGCCCTAAGGCCCCCGTGACCCCCAGCCGACTCCCCGTATCCAGTGGGAGCGGTATTGCTCACACCCGCAGAGAGCAACTAATAATGATTCTCCCTGTGGCTGGAGCATTTTTGATGCTCCTGCCAGCTGGGAGCAAACTTGGTGTTTGCTCCCACTTGGCGGTAGATTTAAAAATGCTCCCACCAAGCGAGAGCAAACACAGGGCGCGGGCAGGGAAACCACTATTTCCTGGGGGCACCCCAGGGCATAGCAGCTGAGCTGGCCCCAGGGGTGGGCTCCTCGGAGCGATTCCTGAAGTTGCTTCTGTAATGCAAACCTAATCTTCCCACAGATTCCTCACTTTATAAACTTCATCTAGCCTCCAGAATGGATCTGGGAACTTTTATCTCAAGAACTCCTCTCCAGCCCTACAAAGTGTTGCCACATGGTTTTAGCTGCAAATGTGGATTGGATTACATTGGGGTATATAGAGGGGTCACTTGTGAGCTAAGATCAGTTCTGTTCGTTTTTCCCACACATCGGCATATCAGTGGTTCTCACTGGCTGCAACCTGGTAGTTTGGATGGAAAAGTCCCTCACATGGTGATAGATGTGTGCCCCTGCCTTGAGTACCTCAGCTGCTCTGATATCTGGTTCCTTGTTAAAGATTTTTGGTCATGAGCAAACACTGATCATACATGTGCACTATGATCTAGCCTGTCTCATGGACTATGGTCTGCTTAGACCGGGAACGGTGCCCAAAAAGCTACCCTTAAGTGAAGGAAGTCTACCGCCTTCTTCGGGAGTTAAGTAATACGAGCGCAGTGATGGGTGCATATTGTGTTTTTTAATGATCAGAAGAGTGAATAGGCCTTTTTGCCTGTGTCGTGGGAGTGGCACCTCCTGGCCAACTCTCGTAAAATTGAGCTGCTGTGGGCTTTACTCACCCTTGGCCTGCATTAGATTGTGTGCAGCACTGGGATGTATGTGTGCCTGTAGAAAGGTACAGTGCATCAGGAAATAGCAATTATGTGGTTATGTGTGCACACTGGGAAATATGTGTCCCTGCGAGAAGGTACAGTGCATCAGTAAATAGCATGCATGGTTATGCCTATTCCCAGGATATATGTGAGCCTGTGAGCTGGTACCCTATGTAGGAGATATTGCATGGCGATGCATGAACGCACTCAGACATATGGATGCCTGTGCAATGGTACGTTGCATTGAATACTGTGCATGTGTGTATGTGTGTGTGTGCTTGCAATGAACACAACACATGGAAGACACATGGTTCCATTTTGGGTTACCCAGGGCTTGCTGCAGAAGCAGGGAAAGGTAGAGATTTCCCCAGACAGATTTGTGGATTGCTGCATTCCTGAGAGCTGAGTAGGACTCACATTAAAGGATGGAAGAGCCAGGCTCTGCAATGAACGTCAACTGGGGCTCTTTGATTCTGAAAGAAGGTCACAGGTCAAAGGGGCCTGGGCACATCTGAGGAAGGAGATTGGGCTAATAAGAGAATCATAAAGAGGAAGACTTGGGGCCCTTTGGTAACCTACTGATGCACATATCATTGAGGCTGACATCCACCTGTAGTCACTTCTTTGGTTTGTGTTTGGGACTATCAAGATCGGAGACTGTCTTGCTGTGATAGACTGCTCTCTGGAGGAAGAACACAACAAAGGAGCGGACACTTTAAAGTGGGCAACACCGAGAACACAAACTTCAAAGACGAAGACATTAAATCACAAGTGTGTCTGAAAATGGATTATAAAAAAAGGAGCTTGAGGCTCTCAAATTGTCAACTGAAGCTGTACATCAGTGTGGAAAAGCTCAGCTCAGGTTCTGCCTCTTGTGACCAGGACTGGGGACTAAGGATCTGCCAGTCTCCCATGCTGGATGAAGGGACATCACCCAGGAGGATCAAGAACACTTGCCTGGAGAAATTAGCACCACCTTCTATTTGACCCAAGACCAGTGGGCCCTGTAAGGCGAAGGAGAGCTCTTGGAGTGAGCTTGGTCCAGTGTGGATCCTGTTGCATGGATCCTGTGAGTAGAATGTGAGATTCTCGATGTGACCTAATGGCTAGAGCGTTCTTATGTAAAGCACTCTGATACCTTTGGGTCGGGTTTGTGCTATATAAAACTTAATTCAAAAAATCAGGACTACCACACCAAACAGGCTGCCGGACCTTGTGCCAAAGTCCATAACCCTGTATGCCAGGTGGTGGCCGCAGTGAAAATTAATGGTTACTGTCCTTGGCACTGCGCTGTGATAGAAGGATGGTTGTTAAAGTGCCATGGTCTGAAGAGGGTCGTCACCGTATTCGTGCCACCCACCAACCCTGTATGCCATGTGGGGGCCATGGTGAAGCGAGCGGGCCATTGCCCTATATATACTGCTGTGACCTTACCTGCATGTCAAGATGCAGGGGCTGTGAAGGAGGAAGACAGCCATCACAATAAATCCACGTGCAGCCGAGAAGACATTATCAGAAGTGACCTGTGGAATGTGAGAGCAACTACTTCAACTCCCCCGCCTGGGAGCATCAGAGACCTGCCCTGGGATTCCAGTAGAGACTTACCACATCATTGGAGCGCCAAGAAGGGCGGCCACTGTGACTGCATCTTCCCAACGTCTGGGCACAGTCGAGCTGCTGACGTTCACCCAAGGACTCAGAACAGCCACTCACCAGAACAGGTAAGACTGACAATTGGGCCGCCCGGCCCTAGGTAACTTGGTCTGATTAATGAGATCAAGCACGGGAGCTTGGAGATCTTTGCAACAGAGCCTCCATAGAATTTCAGAGATTTGAACATCTTAGCTCGGCCAAGCTTGGGTGTTGCCACATAAATGGGAAATAACTATCAGCCATAAGCAGGGAAGTGGAACTGTAAAACTGACCCGGTTTATGTGAGCTTGCTCAAAAAGGCTATGTATATTATTTGCAATGCATAGTCTTGTACTTTGTGTTAGTTGATAAATACTCCTTTTTATATAGAAGCAAGTATTTGACTGTATAATCATTTATTGGGGCTCCTGAATGTATTATGAGTTGAGAGTCTGTACCCGCCTTACCTACCTCCTCCCCGAGTTGCCATGGGACCAGTTGACCTGCGCTACTGCTGAGAGTCAAGTGCTAAATGGGTACTTGGCGCAGTTGCTCAATGCCCATAGTAGGCCAGCCCCGGGACATCTGTAGTAAAAGACCTCAACCACTACAGTTGGGCCCAGTTCGTCATGCTTGCCCCGCGACCCTTTGAAAGGGATTCCCACACTGGTGACTGACATCTGTGAGGTCGCCACAGGGTTGTCCGTGGATACGTTTGCTACATATTACTACCTCACAGCCCAAGCACGCAGTGACAGATACTATGCCAGGGCTGTGCTGCATGATTTCCTTGGTTACCTCTCACTACTCAAATGTATTTTGTGTAGGGTATATCTTTTGAACTCATAAAGTGAGTAATCTGTAGGAAGATGTATGCATTGTATGAAATTGGGTTATTAGTTGAGGCGGTAAGTAAAGTACCCACCTGAAATAATAATCACAGTCCTTGTCAGAGTGAACCTTTAAAGTCACTAAATTAACCAGAGCCTACCCCCCTGGTAGTTATAGCTGTGGCACAGAGCCAACAGGTGTAGTTTAGAGGCAATGTGTAAAGTATTTATTTGGTACTACAAGAGTAATCTAATTGAAATGCAAAACAACAAAAATCCCAAAATTCGAAAAATACAGTAAAATGTAATTAACAAAATGACAAAAATCCAATAGGGGGAACACGAGATATGATTTTTAAAAAGTTTTAACTACAAATAGCTCCATAAATCCCAAAGTGCAAATGATACTCAATGGTTGTCGTAGAACACTAACCAGGTTTGTGCTGGTCAAAGATTCTACCTTCTGACTTTAGTCCTTTATGTCCCAATCAATCACAGGAGTACTCTTCTAAAGACCCATGGGACTTCAGGTGAGGCACTTGGAGACTCATAGGGTGGCATGCAGAGACCAAAAGGAGGGTCCGGTTCAGTTGCCACTGGTCAGCTACAGGAAAAGGCATCTTGTAGCTTGTTGTGTCCCTGTAGTTTTAACGGGAGGTCAGCCTTATGACCCTTAGAGTCCACTTGTTTGTCCTTGGTACAAGAGGGAGAGCAGGGTCAGTCTCCTAGGCTGTTCTCAGGATAGCAAGTTCAATCCTCCTTTTTCTGCAAGTCCAGGAGGGTTCTGAAGTCGGTGCCTTGAGATGTTACATTCATGCCTGTCTTGAGCTAGTTGGTGGGAATGGCCCCTCGGGATAAAGGGGTAAAGGTTCCTGGGATAAGCCTACCCACCTTGGACATTTGAAAGATGGATAAAATCTTCGGCCACACTAAACTTGAGGTCTGGGGGTTGTGTTTGGGAAGTGTACTATGGTAAGCCTAGTGCCATTCCACATATAACACTAAGGTCCAGTTTTAGGAAGTCCCTTTACCCACAACAAACTCCGAGACAGAAGTCTGGTAAGACATAGGTAAACGTTCAGCAACCAGACAATGGATACACACAAATTGTTTTGACATTCTGTTTCCCTCCTTTGAAGTGTGCCCCAAATGTTATATGTAAAGCCCGGAAGACCTGTCAAACAGGTCTTGACACTCCAGCAGGATCTGATACTCTGATGTGAATAAGAAGCATACTGTGATGGAGGCCGGTATGGCTTGGAGAACAACAGACGGGTGGATACCTGGATGTTAGCTACATCTGCTTGTAACAGGGAAGGCCTCTTTGAAGTTAATCAAGTCCTTGGGCCCAGCCCAAAGGCCATTCTGTGAAGGACACACCACCACCTCCCCACACCAAAAGCCTTTTGCCCCTGTCCTGGGAGCAAGTTCACACCTCATTCACACCTTTTGAAATGCTAATTACTGGCTGGTCAAAATGCAAGAACAAAATGCAGATTTAACTTCTAGGGGCAGGACTAAGGTAACTTTTTAAAAGTCATCTTTCCAAAATATTTATTACAAATCCGACTTCACTAGTGAATTTGACTTGTAACAAATATTTCAAAAAGTCCAGAAATTAAAGTTGTAGCTGTTTTAAAGGGGGAATAACATTTATTAAACTTAAAATTGTATCCCAATGCTTTAGGAAGGAACAGCCAACCCTGATATAGTGAAAATACGTTTTAGGGCTTTTTCAATGTAAGGACATGTTTAACATTAAACATTTGCATGCTCTACTTTTAAATACCATGCACCCTCCTTATGAGCAGTAAGGTCTACTTAGGCATCACTTATTCATATTTAAAAGGAAGGTTTAGGCCTGTTATAAGGGGCTCATTTGACAAGTCAAATTTGCAGTTGAAACCTGCAAAACCAGACTACTGGTGACAGACCTGCATTAATGTATAAATTGTCACCGTAGAGGATGGTACAATGGGTGCTGCAGTCCACTTGTGATATTTAACTTACAAATGTGGGTGGGTGTAGCTCATGTTAATTCCGTATAGCATAATCACTCTGAATTACCTTAAAATTCAGCGAGATTACGCAGAATTATGTGCAAAAACTAATTCTGCATTTAGCACTAGTTTCTTAGCAAAAAATGCACCCCCCCGTCCAAAATGGGCACATGGATGTATTTTGCGCTAAAAAATAATCACTAAATGCAACAGAATGTGAATAGCATCTAAATGTGCTCTTGCAGTAGGATTTTTTCATCCAAATTATTCCTAATTTCATGAGCAGACGTAATCACATTATTATCTGTGATTCTGCATCAAAGAGTGACACTAAATTACCGATATTACTTCAAGTACTCTGGCATAATTAAAATTACTCCCAGGTGCTGGGTACCTCTTGGTACTGTATACTAAGAACTTATAGGTCAATTAAATATGCCAATCCGGGTTTGCCCATTTTATCGGAGGGGAGGACAGCACTTTACCACTGGTTTTCAGGGGTAAAATGCACAGGCAACAGAAACAGTCAAGGCAAGAATCTAGGGGAATAGCTACACAAAAAAGGTAATTTCCCACACATTAGAAGCTATTTACCTTTAGTAACAGTATTTCAGCTTCCTGCACCTTCCAGAGGACATTTGACAAAATCAGAGCCGTGAAAATCCATATAGCAGGCCCTGTGGCCAACTTAACCTTAAGGGGTTTCGCAGATAACCAATCAAAGGAAAGTGCATGGCACAAAACTGAGGGCATTTTCTCCTCAGGGCTATAGTGAAGAGATCCATGGATACCTCAATCTGTCAAGGACAGGACGCAGTGAAGAGCTATTCAGTTTTCTTCTTGATTGCCCAAGGAAAGGGCAACAAATCCCAAGAGCCGTCGAGTCACCCTATACACTATAACAAATGTGAAAGGTGTCTCCTTAAGAGAGTTACAAATAGGAAATAAAAAAACACACAGGTAAAAACACCTCCTTTGCAATCTCATAGTACATGACTGGAGATGAAGATTTATGTTACAGTACATAAACTAGGTACCAATCTCCCCCTGCATCTGAAAGAGAAAAGAGCCGAGCCAAAGAATCCCAAAGATGAATCCAAAAAGGTTTCCAGCTTCAAGAAGCAAAAATAAAAGGTAAAAATAGAGAATAATTGGATAATTAACAGGACAGAAAATATTAAACATTTGCATAGCAATGCATCATCCTCTCATGATTGCTTTCTTTATGTATAATCCAAACAGGAATTGACAACACAGGAAAGACTTATGCTACAACGTGTACTCGGAACTCCCAATAGAGTTCTCTAGACAATCCTTCATTTTGGCTAGGGTAGTTCATAGGCTTTACCAAGCCTTTTTCTTCAGAATCATGGCGTCATCTACACACGCAAGTAAGAAGACCAAATTTGACGCCCTTGGTCTTTTGCTGGAATCTGCAGCTCCACTGCCACGCGTGCTGACTAATTCCTCCAACTTATCATAGAATGTCCCTCCAGGTGACTGTGTTCACAGAATTATGAGCATGGCACAGGCTGTGAGGAGAGGATGCCCATCTATGCACTGTCTGTGTGTGCAGTGTGCAGACAGTCCTCCTTTGACCACAAATAGCCTCCTGGGCAGACATGTGACAGTATTTATCCTCTTAGATCTCGGTTTATCAGGATGCAGTTGAAAGAAATGATGAACCAGGAAGGTAACATAAACAGAAAAAGCATATTACTATGATTGTTCATTTCTTACAATGCGTCTAGGTTGTGGAATGCCCTGCCACTCCAGATACGGCAGGAATCTAATCATTTGCCCTTCCGGAAATTACTAAAAACTTGGCTTTTTAAAAACACTGGCTAGTAAAGTCACTCTTCCGGTCTGTGTCTGCAAACAGCGCTGGGATGCCTCAGGGTAGCTACGCGCTTTATAAATGGTTTTTCTATTCTATTCAATATGGGTAGTCTTTTCAATGAATAGAGAATTGAAGACAATCACAGAAAATCCTATATTCACAAACTTCTTGAACTGCGTATTCTGGTTGTCCTCATACCATTATTGGCAAATGTTTAGATGGAAACCGATGATAGGGATTTGAGATATATACCATTGAAATGAATTAAAGAGAGAATGATTTGTCAAAGTGTGACACAGTTTCAATAAAAAGGACATAGTATTGCTCTGTTGAGTAATAACAAATGGGCCAAAGAATAGTGGTTGAAATTTGACTGGCAATGTATCAACTGGAAGAGAATGATAAGACAGTCAGACCTTACCTCCAGGAACAAAAAGAGAGAAACTAGATTTTGATTTATCAGCAGGTTCTTTCATCAATCTTTGAACAGCATAAACTTTCAGAAGATGATTCTCTCAGTTTCTACAACTGATTAATATAATCAGTAGTTACCAGAACCAAAGAGTTGTTCTGTCAGCTGAATCTTGTATCCTCAGGATCGTGCGTTGCTCTATATGGTCCACCTCCTGATAGCCCCAATGTCTGAGTGAAACATACAGACTTGATGGGGTGATCAAGCAGGGGAAGGAAAGGATGGGAACTGCGGGGAGGGAGACCTGCAATACACAAAATATATTGTTGAGAAAACAGTCTTCCCTATAAGCTATAGTAGAATTCCCCCCACTTGTATTATCGTCATTTATGAATATGTAAAACAAAATACAGTGCGTTCCTGAACAGGAGCCCTTGTAGTAGTAATCCTCCTTAGCATCTACGGAATGGAATACACAGTTCAATATCATGTAATTTCGTACTCGTACACAATATCTACAGTTTAGGCAATATAGATCCCAAAAGAACACATACCAGGAGTGTACTCCAACGAGCCTCAACAGGGGAAGGGGGGGAGAGCTTGCCTTCCAGGAATGCTCGATCTTCCCCTGTTATGAAAATATAGAAACACACGGATCCCCTGCTATACACACACTAGGGGGTAGGTTTTCTGATGCCACAAACAATTAATAATTGCGCAAGCGCCGAGGACGCGAAGCGCTATGTCAAAATACAATTTACCACTTAGACAACCAGTGGACTTCGTGACCTTAGAAATAACTATGTTATGGCTTCCCAATCGCTCCTTGGGAAAATACTGTCATGCTTCAGACACACATGATAACATTGCATAAGTGCTACGTAAACACCCGCTCAATCTCTCTGCATGAGTTGAGACATCAACTCGCCAACATGGGAGACTACGGGAGAGCGGAACAAATAATTATCCTGCGTAGTGTTTGTCGGGAATAATTCCAGTTCAAACTAATAGTAGATCAAGCTTTCACAGAGAGCTTCTCCCTGCACGAGTCGGAGCCCCGACTCAGCCAACAGGGGAAACGAAGGGAAGATGCGGTATGCTGCGTGGGCCGAACTCAGCGATAACCAGCTACGCAACCCAAGACCTGAGAAAACAAACAGTGGTGCACTAGGCACCCTTACCGGACCACCCTCACTGGTGATGCGGCTCCAGGACGGAATAAACGGCACCCGACTGGTGCCCCGGAAGTTCTTTTATTCCAGCGCTGCCTCACGTATCCATGTGCGACGCCGATTCCCATGGCCTCATGGGATTTGTAGTCTTTCCGGATTTCATAGGCACCCGTACAACTGACAGTGTTCTAGGTGCGCCCTGTTCTTCGAAGGTGCGTTGTGACATCCGGGCAGATGAGGGAAAAAGACATGGATGAAATAATTGCACAACAGCAAAAAGGTGAAACCTTGGTAACACTATAAGGTGCATTATTGTAGAAAAATTCTTCTGTGGGTAAATACTAAATAGGATACCGAAATATCTTGGTCGCATACCAAAACCCGAAACCAGTCCCTGGATACTTGTTTCCAATCCAGGGAGGACCTGACCTGGAAGTTTGGACTGGACTGTTCCCATGAGGAGCAGGGGTCAAGACTGATTTGCATATGGCTGGGTCCAAACTGGAGTGGCATGGTGAGCAAAAAAACTATGGATTAAACCCAGATATGTGACTGGGAGGGAAACATTTGATTTGTTCAGCATTCCGTCCATCATTTGTTCTTTTTGCTTTTGTCGCCCTAAGTGGGTTGGTTATATGCAGACGTGGGTCCTGTGCTCACTGTGCCACTGAATGTATGCTAACCTGGCTGATGAGTGGTGATCTCTCTAAACCGGTCCCAGGGTGCATGTATCCGGTCCAGGGAGGAACTGGCCTGGCAGTTCAGGCTAAACTGTTCCCATGGGGAGGAGGGTCAAGACTGATTTGCATATGGCTTAGTCCAAACTGGGGTGGTGTGGTGAGCAAACAAACGATGGATTAAACCCAGATCTGTGACTGGGGGTGAATGTTTGATTTGTTCAGCATTACGTCCATCATTTGTTCTTTTTACTAATGAATTTTCTGCACCATCTACTATAACCTTACAGGAAATTGGGTGAAACTAGCTTTACCATTACCATTTTATGGCCAGAGAGCACACGCTTTCACAGTCTACAGACCCTCAATACCAGCAAAAATAGCATGCCAAAAAAGGTGAAAAATCAGAGGTGACCATGATGAAAAGGCAAATGTGCTACAGTGAGCAATTTATCATTTTCCTTTCTGATTGCCAGAAAAAAGGGTTCCTCCTCCAATTATCCATGACATCATCCAGCACAGTATAACACACATGAAAGATGTCAGGTGTCTCATGAAGAGAGTCGCAATTAGAAGGAAAAAAACACAAGGTTACAAGAACTCCTCTGTAATCTGAAAGTACTTGATTGTAGATGAAGATTAATGTTGCCTTAGACAAGCCAGATACCAATCTTCCTTGATATCAGGAAGAGACAGGAACTAAGCAAAATAATTCACTAGTTGAATCCAGCTGCAAGAAGCAAATATCAACGATTAAACATAGAAGAAATGGACAATACACACAGCAAAAATTAGGGAATTAATGTATCCTTTGATGCATTTTCCTTTCTTGATTGCATTCCTTATATATGATTTAAACAGGAGCTGACATATCATGCAAGATTTGTGCTTCATCTTAGAACGGGAACTTCTATTACAGTTCTCTGGACGATCCACCATCTTGGGAAGGGTATTTCAAAGCTTTGACTATTCCTTTCCTTCTGAATCATGGTGCTGGCTAAGCTTGTTAAGTAGAAGACCAAGTTTGGCATCCTTTGTTCGCTGCCAGATTATGCAACTCTACCACCATCCACCTTCACAAATGCCTTCAATTGATTGCAGATCATCTCTCAAGTTGATCGCAATCATAGTATCATCTACACAGCCCAGGCCCAAGAAGTGGTGTTTAGCAACACACCATCAGATGGCACGGTGTGTGCACTTTATTTCTTTGACCCAAGACAGCCTCTGATAAGCCCTGGTCACAGATATGACACAGACTGGAGAAAGTCATACTTGTTGCTTCAGGGTGTATCTCCTTAAAATTTGGTTTCTGAGCTTTGATCGGAAAGCCTAAGTCATTGAGGAGGGGGAAGATGTTCCTTGACCAGCACTGGAGAGCCCACATTCAGTAGCCAGTTTCCAAGTATGGAAATACATGTAATCCCAACCTTCATAGTGATGTTGCCACAACTTCAAGCACTATTGTTAAAATGTGACACGGTTCGTCTGATGAAATAGTAGGATGGTAAACGGATAGTGCTGGAATCCCACTCTAAGCCTCAGGGAGGGGAGGATCTGAAGATGAATCCCCTGCATTGAAGGTCAACAGAACTTGTTTAAAAGACATCTTTAACTTGTCCAGCTGAATGAATAGGTTCAAGAGGCAGAGTTTGAGAATGAACCTTAGACCTCTCTCCTTCTTGCAAACCAGGGAATGAAGGCAGTAGAATCATGTGCCCTTTCACGCAAAAGGAAATACCTCTAAGGGCCCTTTATTCACTATGGAAAGAACTTCCATCTCCAAAATGGAGAACACCTCCTGGTGGAAGGATGGTAGTCCAGAGGGAGGGACAGGAAGGTATGTAGTAGCCCTTAAAAATAAGTTTGATAGTCGATTGATCTATCTTGATAATCTTCCAGATGGTGGAGAAATGAGACCCTCTCCTCTAACAGAAGGTATTAGCTTAAGCGGTGGCATCATAGAGGTTTTGAGTCAGCAGAACCAGCAGGAGATGGGGTAGGTGGGATCTGTTGCTGCAGTTGGTGTTTTGTATACTCTAGATCCACCCATGCCCTAAAAGGAGCAGTACATCTGCAGGGTGTTGTTTGGGTTGGTTGCAAAGGTTGGGGTAGCCTCAAAATTTCCTGCATTATTGTTGCAGCTGTCTTGGTAGGAAGTCCAACGATTGAGCTGTAGCTGCACTGTTTTTGAAGCATTCCAGGCAGGAGTCATTTTTCTCACGTAATAGCTGCTCCAAATTGAGGTTATATCAATGAGTTTGGCTTGGGCATCTTCTGACAAGCCTGTGGAATACATCCAGGCATGACAGTGTAGGCTGACAGCAAAGAACAAAGATCAAGCCATAAGCCACGGTGTCTGCAGAAACTAAGCAACACTTCAGGGTATGTTTGAGTTCAAACCATACTTGACCAAATCAGTACATAGCTTTTTCAAGTGGACGAGAGAAGGATAACAGTCAGTTTCACCTTCTCCCACAGGACATGGATATAATAGCCTATAAGACCTAGAAGAAAGAGAGCTTGGGCTTCGGTTGGCCCTGGCATCCCACAAGTGCAGTAAAGTAGGACAGATGCTAGCATTCTTAAGCCAGTAATTTCCTCTTCATCCAGATGAAACAAAGCTCTTCTGAACCAACACAGGGGAAGGTTTGCCTCCCATAGGACTCTGTTAATTTCTGTTCCTCCTCAGGGCTCAGTTCAAGCCCAGGTACTGTAGTGAGTGTGCATTGTCCCCGCCTTCCCCATACTATTCCTGGCTTTTGTGAGACTGCATCGCCCCATTTATTGCTTGAGAGGGCCACAAAAGCTTTTTATCTTCACCTTATTTCTTAGGTAGTGTCCTGTTGGATGAGTCCGACCGGCCTGATTTCAAAACATTTATACTATTTCTGTGGGCCTTTCGGTCCCAGAGAAATTATAGTTTGAAGTCAACATTTTAACCCAACCTTAAATCTCAATTCAACAGCTCCAAAGGATGGGCTTGTGGAGACAATAGATGCCACAGGTGATTCGGGTGTCTCTGTCAAACACTAAGGTTGATTGAATGGGATGCACCTTGGGTGCGAGCCCAAATCCATCCCCAGTAGTGCCCCTAAATAGCACTGACCAGAGCAGCTGGGACAGTACCTGGTGTCAGCTGATCTTTATTTAGTGACCCCCCCCTCTCCAAAATCGATACATGCAACACTGGTGCCCCTTTAGCTGCACGCTGAGACCTTTGGAAATCAGTTCACTGGCCCTCTAAATTCATCCCTTTGGTTGAGTGATTGTATTTCCCCTGTTCTTTCTTGTTTTGGAGACATTTCTTAGGTTCTCAGCCCTCTGGGATCAACCCCACTGAGTTTTTATGTTCCACTGAGTTTAGTCTCCTTGCACCAGAACATTTACACAAACCATTTTTTGACTCATGGACCACTGTTTGATCATAAAGGGGTCCCGTGGTGACCCCTTCCCATTTGAGAATGGCTCACCATCTCCTTTGAGGAGGTGGAGGTAAAATATTAATGCGGATTTCGGTCGCAAAACATTAATACATTACTTAAAGATTTGGTATCTGGAAGGGATGCCCTTAACATGTCCCATCCAAATACCAAATCTATATTTATTCCCAAACCCAATGAGTGATTCGGTAAGATTTGGTAACATGTTACTAAACTGGGTTTTGGGTTTTTTCAATTAAAAAAAAGCCATTTTGGGGTTGGAAAGGCTTTGATTTTACGAATCGGAGCCTTATCGATGGTAAGATTGCTTGATACATGAGGGCCCTTCTGTTTCTTCGGTTTACATGCTTTCAACTACCGCACTTGCTTAGGTATAAACGAAAGACCCCTAAGGCTCTGCCTAGAAATCAATTTCGTTTTGTGTCAAATAGAATACGAGTTCTAGAACAGGAGCCTTGATAGCTTCCCCTTACTACCATTACTACCATTGGACTCTCAAGACAATACAGGGAGCAACTTGGCCACTTAATTTGACTGCAATCAATTCAAAGAGCATTGCCCCGGGACATAGAAAAAGGCCCCACATCCCTATTACTTGAGTAGGTATATGCTCATATTCAGTGTTGATGTCACTTCCAGCGATAATAATACTCTTTAGTTTTGATAAGCCGTTTTGCAATGATATCGTCAACTGGCATCTTGTTATCAGTGGGATGCCTCTGTCAGCTGATGTTTTCTGCTGCTGAGGAAAGGATAAATCGCAAGCTATTGAACCGTGAAATAGTAATTGCAACTCAGCGCATCTTTATTCCTGAGAGCAAGCGTGTTTTCTGAGTGAAACTGAAGATCTATCTTCCAGATTTGAATGTTTAAGCAGCGCGTGGAAGAGGCAACGGGAAATGGGTATGAAAGCATTAGGTCTATTTGTTTTCATTTTACCTAGGTTAACATGCCTGTTTTTACAGCTGCAGGGCAAGAGAACAGCTGCACCTTCTTTACACACAATGCAAAGTGATTGATTATTTGAAGCAAGAGGTTTCTAAACACAACCACAGGATTTGTTTGATAGACTGGCAAAACTGTATCCGCTAGGTTAGCAATAGTTTTAGAAGCATGCCAGGGGCCAGTGCATTGACTGGAAATGTAGAGGTGCTCACTAGGTTGTTCGGGGGAATCCTGGATTCTCTTCAATTAAATGAATTGCAGCGGTGCAGAGAAGTACTTGGTACTCTCCCTTTGGAATTAAAAAAGTGCAGGTACTCCGGATCGGACAGTACCCGCCCATTTAAAGCAATTCCAAAGCCCTTATTGTGAGTTGGGATTTTTCACCCGAATGATAACTCTAGGTGAAATGAGCCAAGCCCCCATTACAAGTGTGCCTGCACCCGTAATGTTGTGATTACTTACGGTAATAGCATTACTCTGAGTCCTTCTCTCGCTGTGATGAATCACATATTCAGAGCCCTGCGCCTCTCTTTGCAACTCCTACCAATGCATAACCCCCCCCCCCTCCTTACTTCCTGTTCTGTACCAAGCCCATGACCCACACAGTTGGACTGCCTGACAGGGCGGGATGGGGGGGGCTGAGTCATCATGGCGAGAGAAGTAATGCTATTAGCGGTAAGTAATCGCAGCATTGCATCCTCTTCCCTCTCGCCATGATGAATCATATATTGAGATGTACCCAAGCCACAAAACCAGACCAGGACAACTGTACAAAATATGCAGGAATCAAGTTAAATCCATAGGCAAACAACTGTTTACAACATAGAAGCCAACAGCTTGGAACCCAACAAATCCCGACCCTCCTGACCCTGGATCACCAGATAATGACTAACAAATGTAAATGGAGCTCCCAGGTGGCAGCTCGACAGATCTCCTGCAATGAGGCACCCTGCACCTCATCAACTGAAGCGGACATGTCCCTCATAGACCTCCCCTGGATCCCCAGAGGAGATGACAAACCAAACTGCTTGTATGCCAGCAGAATAACAGATTTGTTCCACCTGCTCAAGGTCTGTGTAGTAGGCTTACCCTTCTCTTGGGCAGGAACAAAATTAAGAAACAGAGCTGAGGAAACCCAAAACTCCTTCCCAGGTGGATCAAAACCGCTCTCCCCACATCAAGAGAATCAAGCGCCACTTCCTCAGGAGACTGATTATCTGGAAAAAACACTGAAAGAATCACCTCCTGCTGTAGAAGGAACATAGATTTCACTTTAGGCATAAACCCAGGACCCAACCTAAGAACAGTCCTGTCAACAAACACTCGAAAGAATGGAGACAGACAAGACAGAGAACCCAACTCTCCAAGGCAGCAAGTCGAAGTCACAGCCGCCAAAAAGAACACTTTCAGTGTTTAAAGACGTAACTCTACAGAAGACAAAGGCTCAAACGGGGGATACTGGTGAGCCAGCAAGACCAAGTATAAATCCCAAGAAGGGCACACCACCTGCGGGACAGGATTGAGATTTGACACCCCCTTGAAAATCCGGGAGACCAGGCCCTGATTGTCCTCTAGACCACCCCAAGGAGACAAAAAACCCTTAACAGCCACCCACTGAACCTTAACAGTGGTTTGACAAAGACCCAACTAAAACCCATCCTGAAGAAACTCAAGGACCTGGAGGAGAGAAAAAGAAGGTGGAAGCAAGTGCCTCCAATCATACCAAGCCTGAAACGTCTTCCAATGCAGAGCATATGAAGACTTGGCGGACAACCTCCTGGAAACCTGCACAGAAGAGGAGACAGAGGCAGAGAGACCCTGCAACATCAAACGGGAGGGTTCAGTCTCCAAGCCATTGGCTTGATTTTCGCCAGAGACTGGACCTGGAGAAGCAGAAAACTCATGGGAGAAGAAACCAAGGGAAGCCTCCATTCCTGACTCGCCTTCATCGCCATCATAAGAGGAAACCAGATAGAGCTGGCCATGCCAGAGCCACCAGAGTTACATGAGCCCCCCCCACCCTCCACACCGGAATCTTAAACCTCTGGATCAAAGGAAACAGAGGGGAAAGCAAACATCAGGCCAAACGGCCAAGGACACGTCAAGGCATCCTCCCCCGAAACTGACGCCTCCCACCCCCTTCAAAAGAGACGGGGAAGAAGGGCATTGCAGGGGCTTACAAGCAGATCCCCGCGGGGCGCCCACACAACTGGCCCTCCCTGGCAAACATCTGGGGAGAAAAACAAAATTTCTGAGAGGACGGAATCTCCTTGCTCAGGCGATCGGCCTGACAATTCAGAACTCCCTGAATGAAAAGCGCCCTTTGAGAACCCACATGCGACTGAGCCCATAGAAACAGCTGATCCGCAATTGCCAACAAAGATAGGGCTCATGTGCCCCCCTGCCTGTTGACATAGGACTTGGCAGTGGTATTGTCCATCTGAATGATGACGTCCTTGTCCTTCACCATAGGAGAAAAGCGAAGGAGGACCAAATGAATCGCCTCCAGTTCCCTCCAGTTGGAAGACCGAGAGCTCTAGATGACATCCCATGCTCCTGTGTCCTGGAGAGCACCCGACTAGGCCCCCCAACCACTTTTGCTGGCATTGTGATGATCACCGGAGCTGGAGTTGAAAAGGGAACATTCTTCACAATGTTGGACAGAACCAGAAACCATTCTAGTTCCCTCTGAATCGCCACTGTCACAGGGAGAAGACATGACAAATCCTGCACATTGTGAACCCACTGCCTCAAAATGAACCTCATGAGGATATTGAGGTGGCCGCCTGGCCAGGGAATCAAGAATACTGTGGCATCCAGATCTCTCTGAACCTGCATCCAGAGTGAGACTGGGTGCTGACAACAAGTCCCATAGATTTGAATGAATTTTCATCACCCTCGAGTCTGGCAAAGTCACAATGCCCGTTTCCATCCGGAACCGAGCCCCTATGAAAATGCGATCCTGAGTCAGTCAGCTGTGACTTTCTAGCATTCACTAAGAAGCCATGAGATGACAGAAGATCCAGCACAGTCTTCACATGCAAACAAGACAGGGGAAGAGAAGCTTGTTGAGGTAAGGGAAGATGGAAATCCCCTGCAGGTGGAGAACAGCCATCAGGGGGGCCCAACACCTTGGTAAACACACGTAGTGCCTACTTCAGCCCGAATGGAAGAACCTGGAATTTAAAATGGGTTGAACCCATAGCAAATCTCAGAAACCTCTGATGACTCGGGTGTACAGGTATCCGCAGATATGCACCCTGAAGGTCAACAGTTGCCATGAAGTCCCCAGGAGACATCAGCCATTAGCCGCTCTAATGACAGCATCTTGAATGGCATGGACGCCTACCATCGGTTGAGAGGTTTCGGGTCCAACACAGGCCAAATTTCCCATGATACCTTCTGCGCCAGGAAGAGAATTAAATAAACCCCTTGACCAACTTGATCCAGAGGCATGGGGATGATTGCCCTCTTCTCAAACAGAGCCTGCCCCAGCCAACAGACCTTCCTTCTTTGCAGGATTCTTTGGAACGGGAGTAGAGGTGCACCCCATATCGGGAGGAGGAGAGATGAAGTCGATACGATTGATGCTCCGAACGATGCTCAACACCCACGTGTCCGAGATGGAAAGCACCCATGCCAGAAGAAACGCGCTGTCGATCCACCCACATATCTTGGTTCCGAGGAACTGCCAAAATCAGGACCACTGACTTGAGGGCCCCGCCTTGGAGGAAACATCCTGCTGCTTGCCTCTCCAAGGCTGAAACCTCCTCCTGCGGAAGGAACAGGAGTGGGTGTCCTTACGAGGGAAATCCCTGGTGTCTCTGGCATCCGAACAATTCCACGGCTAAGATTTGCTGGAAGAGGACCATCCAAATGTTCACCAAACAACCTGCCACCCTCAAACGGTAGCTTGAGAAAAGAAGCCTTCTGAGCCAGATCCACCTTCCAGTCCCATAACCAAAGGTTTCGTCTGGTCATGATAGCAGAGGAGGATGCCACTAAAGCTGTCTTGATTACATCTGCCGACATATCAGCCAGGAACTTCGTTTGTTGCTCCATATGCATCAGGACATCAGTCACACTTTAACCTTCCTGCATGGCTTCTGCCAGATCCTCAAAATCCTTCCCCAAGGACTGAGCATTCAACGCCCCATAAGAGGCAACCCTGAGAGCCAGATTAGAGGCAGCAAAATACTTCTTAATGCCACTGTCCACCTTTCGATCCACATGATCCGAGGGAAAACAGTCATTCAAATTTAACGAGGATCTGCCAATTAGTGGGGCCAAGATGGAGTCAACCTTGACGGCATGAGGCAACAGCTTATCCCCTTCTTCCACTGCATAAGATTTCTGAAGAAAACAGGGAATCTATGTTCAAGCTCAACCAATGATCTGAAGATTGCCTCCTTAATTTTGGGGTAGACCTGCTCTAGAGTCACACTTCAGCGGTTCTTTTTCACAGCATGAAAGTGGAAAGGGGATAAAATTGTTAGTAAAATAGTCAATTAGCCAATACTTCTCCTTGATACATAATAACTCACGGACTACTACTTAAGGTTAGTTAGTTTATTACAAAGTGAAAAATAACTGGACATCGAGACACCTCAACACGAGGGTGTAGAAATCCAATGGAATGAGCATGAAGCCAAACCAGCGCTTCCACTTTATATGGTGCAGCATAAGCAAGACCGTTAGTTCAAGAAGTAGAATACAGAAAATCAGGAAGCTGAGTCCAAATTTCCCTGCATCGAAGGTTGATGAGTGAAAAGCATCAAATCTATCCCTACTCTAGCTCTACGGTGGCATACCTATTTAAGCATTTTCAATGGAAAGTGAGGAAAGGTGTCTGTGCGTGAAGTCTTCCTAAGAAGTCTCTCCACAATCGATGGTCAAGTAGCATAAAGCCATTATCAATATAAAGAGCTTGTTCTGAGATGCTCTCTCTCCTAAGGCAAGAAAGAAGCGGGGCTCTTTTCCTAGTTCTGACAATCAATTATCCACAGGTAGCACTCCCAAGATGCATTTCGAGTTACTTCATCCACTTTGAGTACAATCCTGAAGGTATTTTTCCGCGATGTCGACGGTGTACTTTCCTTGCAAAAGTTTGTCCCTGGTTACCAGGCTTTCTCCTGTGCGAAACGTAATGACCTTTCTTTATTGACTCAAGCCACACGATTGTAACTTCTTCTCTCCTTGCCTAACTAATAAAACAAAGACATTATTGTAACTAAAAGAACGCTTCTTCACCTGCAACACAAAACGTGAGAAAGAACAGATTCCACAGCACACATGAAATTCAACTATTAATTCTAAAGCTAAAATTTTCAGGGACTGGCATTTCAGGCCTGCAACTTAAGCTAACAAAAGAACATGCTACTTCCAGCAGTACATTTTACGTCAACTATTATAGCATTTCAATGAATACATTTACCTACTAATAAGGAATATCAATTTTCAGGCACATATAATATGTGAGTAGCATCAGTTTCACAGCACGAATTTCACATGTTAACGTTTTCTGCTAGTTACATTTATTTCGTACGTTAATTCTCCATGCTACTTATCCATGAACTAAGGCACGTCACATAATTGTGTTATTACTGTTCAAATTCTAACACTTCATGTTAACATAATTGGAAAGCTTATATGTGGATGCGTTCTACACATGATTATAATGCACCCCTACAAATAGAATGAAATTTCCCCTTCATCA
This sequence comes from Calotriton arnoldi, assembly GCA_963921515.1. Lineage (NCBI taxonomy): Eukaryota > Metazoa > Chordata > Amphibia > Caudata > Salamandridae > Calotriton > Calotriton arnoldi. Next base: position 8,246,321 of record CAWUFW010000001.1, on the reverse strand, counting down.
GTTCCCCCCTCTGATGACGTTGAGTCATCATAAACACTCCAAAATATCCATGCAGATTATACCGATCTAAACAGATGTCATAGCCAACCTTCTCTGTCTGAACTCCTCCATTCACTTCAAATGCTCATAATGACTGTCCTGCAGTCTTTCCATCTTTCTCTCTCTTTCCCTTAAGGAGTTTTCCAACTGCCTTGCTTTGTGCTATTTGTATTCCCTTATCATCACTATCAAGATAATGATACAGACTATAACAATTATTATCGGCTTCAAGATGTATCCAAATTTTCTGCTTCCCAGATTTGCAAACCAGTTTCCCACAGTACCAGGGGCCAGATGCATCAACAATCCATTTTGCGATTTCCTAATTGCGAATTCTTGCGATTCGCGATTAGAAAACCGCAAAATGGAATGCATGAAAGTGTGTTTAACACTTTCTGCAATTCCTAGGGGATCGCAAATGACCTACCTCATGAATATTTATGAGTTAGGTCGCAATTTGCGACCCCCTAGGAATCGCAAAAATCACAGGGATGGTGGCCTGCTGGGGTCAGCAGACCACCATGTCCGTGATTGCTTTTAAATAAAGCAATCTTTTTTTTTGTAAAGCAGCCCATTTTCCTTAAAGGAAAACGGGATGCTTTACAAAAGATAAAATTAAAACTTTTCCTTTCATTTTCTAAGAGAAGACAGTGGTCTGTGGGACCACTGCCTGCTCTTAGAAAATGCATTTACAGACATTCACAAAGGGGAAGGGGTCCCTTGGGGACACCTTCCCATTTGCAAATTGGTTACCACCTACTTGAAGTAGGTGGTAAAATGCAAATGTTTTGCGACCGCATTTCGGTCTCAAAACATTTATGCATACCGATGCGATTCGGTATTAGGAAGGGACACCCTAAACACGCCCCTTCCTAATAGCGAATTGCAAACCCATTTTGTGATTCGGTAACAGGTTACCGAATCGCAAAATAGGGTTTGCTGCATCAGAAGAGCATTTTTTTGCATTCACAAACGGCCGATTCTGTGAATCGGCCATTTGCGAAGGCAAAAAATGCTTGATGCATCTGGCCCCAAATCCTTTCCGAATCTTATCCCAAACTCCTTCAGCCTCCAAATCCTGTATCTCATAATGCATATCAGTGATGTTGTTAATATATCCCCTCAGATCTTTACTTCTATCAGGGATATAAGTACAACACTGTTGGACCTTCAGCATACGACAGGCTCCGCCTTCTTTTGCCAGTAATACATCTAATGCAAGACGGTTCTGCATCACCATCGTCCTTATCGAGACCATCTCCCCATCAAGGAGTAACAAAGACTGAGCAGTGTTAACAGATAACTTATTCACTATTGTAAACAGCCTTCTAATCTTGACGTCATTCAACACCACTCCCAAACTAGGTATTATCGCTCCAAATATATCTCCAACAACCTCTCCTGCACTCAATCCACATTTCTCCCTGCTGATGGATTTCCTTTCCAAATTCTCCGCATGGTATATTTTCGGAAACACAACTGCCAAATAGAATGTACCATACCATTTGCTCGGTGTGAGAAGCTGGGTCAGTATATGGTGCTCACTTATGTAAGTGTAGCACCCTGCACTAACCCGGGCGACCCTTATGGTGATTTTAGGGGTTTAGATAACCATAGAAAGCTCTCTAAGTGGTAGCTGTGGAGAGCAGCCTTCAGGCTTAATTAGGAGGAGTGCAAAGCAGCTTGGTTTACCAGTATCTAATAGTTTAGTGTAGACTAAATGAAAAAGAACCACACAGTGTACTTATAAAAATAGGTATTTATTACAATCACTCACTAACACGTGACAGTATCTCCTGCCCAGAGATATTCACAATGCACACAATACTTTGGGCATAGAACAGCAGTTAGCACCAATACACAGTGGTCCCCAGAGGGGAGACAGACCATATATCAAATAAGTAGGAAGTGAACCACGACCTAAGTCGAGACTGGACCCAGGAGATGTAGAAGAGTCGGGGACCCAAGGAACCACCCAAGGTGAGAGTCGTGGAACCCCCAACGGTCAGGTGAGAAGGGATACTTGACCGCACACTCAGTACTGTTCAGTGGTTTTGTAGCGGTTGCAATCTTACCACAGAAGGACAAAAGAGTCTGTTGTAAGTCAGAAGCGAGTTCAGAGTGAAGAGTACCTGAAAGCAGAGGGAACAGAGTCTATGCCAGGAGGCACGGAGGACGAAGGCCACTCGAGTTCAGGAAGACAAGTTAAGTGAAGAGGCTTCAAGCTGGGGTACACCAAAGCGGTAGCTCTGAGTGAGCCACCGGGATGCTGAAAACAACAGAATCGGTCCGTCCAACCAACTGCATCCACACGGGTCAGTTATAGCGGGGACAGACTTGTCTGAAGAACCTCTGTTGGCACGAATCAGTCGTGGTAACCGTTTCGGTCACCGGGTGATTAAAGCGATGCAGTGACACTGTATACAGGGGTTTGGTTCCAGGGCATCCTACGAAGGATGCTGGCCTCAACTCGACAAGAGGACAACTCAGCCCTCGAGGGAATGCAGAGCCACCACCTGTGTTGCAAAGCCTTGTGGAGTCTGTGGGGGCCCAGGTTCGGCAAACCAGTCGATCTTGTTGCAGTGCCTGCGGATGCAGGGGAGTGACTCATTCACTCCAAGGGAGATTCCTTTGGATGTCTTTAGATGTCCACAGGCCCAGGACGGAACCTGTATGGAGCACGGACACTGATGTTGCAGCGAGCTTGCAGGACAACGAGGTCAGGAGTCGACGGAGTCTTCTCCGTTGCAGTCTTGGTCCTTTGGATGTCTTTAGATGTCCACAGGCCCAGGACGGAACCTGTATGGAGCACAGACACTGATGTTGCAGCGAGCTAGCAGGACAACGAGGTTAGGAGTCGACAGAGTCTTCTCCGTTGCAGTCTTGGTCCGGAAGCAAGAGGACGATGCGATCAGTTCAGCCCAGTCAGCACGCCTCGGCCAAGATGTCCAGATGGTCAAAGAAGAAGTGGATATGGATCTCAATCGAATCCCATGACGAATCTAGGTTCCCACCTTCAGGTAAGCCCTTAAGTACCCTAAGGAATGGGTTGGGACGATTCAGGGTTCGGACAGTGGGGAGGATACTCCCATGTCCTTTGTCTAGTTTCACGCCAGAGCAGGAGCCAACAGCACTCTAAGCTGGTTTGAAATGGACTATGCAAGGAGGGCACCAAATGTGCCCCTCAAGCAGACTGAGTGGCGCTGGCAAGCTCTCCCACCTGGACCCAATACACTAAACCCTGTCTGGGAGGTGGTCACACCTCCCTGTGACAGGATACCTATTGTTCCGCCTCCCCCTGCTTGAGCTTGGCTCAGTAGCAGGAGGGCAGAACCGTGTCTCAGGTCGGCATCAGCCATGTTGTGCTGTCCGGGTCTAGAAGACTGGTACCGGGAGCACTGAGGGCCTCCCAGAGGATCTTTACAGTGCATGGAATCATACCTCCAACACCTTTTACTATGTGCGGGTATGATTTCAACATGTTTGATACCAAACATAACAGGGTTCATCACAGCCAGTTTAGAGATGGTCATCACGTAATGACGCATGGCCACTCTATGTATCGTAATGGCTGATGCACTTACAACCCAGGAGAATAGACTCCGAAGGTTGTAGGGGTGTCCTGCGCATGCAGGGTCACCCTCATATTTAGAACCAAGCACCCTGTCTTCAGGACTGAGCGGCCTGCTTTAGGGGTGACTTATAAGTTTTAAATGCAGTGACCTTAGATATAGGGAAACCTATATCTTTCGTAAGTGGTGCTAGCACCAGCTTAGACATGCTGCAATGGCAGGCCTGTAGTTGCAGTTTGAGTGGTCTCCCATGGGTGGCATAATACATGCTTCAGTCCATGGGGGGACCCCTGGTGTAACTATGCCCTGGGTACCTCAGTACCATATACTAGGGAATTATAAGGGTACACCAATATCCAATCTGGGAGGTACCTAAGTATTTACTATAACCAATTTAGGGGAGAAAGCACAGAGACTGGGGTCCAGATTAGCTGGATCCCAGTCAGACTAGTCAGAAACAGCATAGCACCAGGCAAAAAGTGGGGGTAACCATGCAGAAGGATCCTACCTTCCTACACTCAGTAACCGAATATACGCATTCTTCCACAGACAAAATACACTCCTGGTACCATTCGAACTGACTCTTGCAAAAACCATTTATTGAAAAGATAGGATCACACACACTCTGTCCCACAAACACCATGTCATACCTACTCGCAACCTGACATATACAAAGCTTGCCTCGTTGTTCCCAATCTAAAGTTATAGGGCCAGAACTTCCCATTGCCTTGTGAGCTAACTCCTCCTTGGTCCACTCAGAATTCTTGTCCTTGTCGTTAGTGCAAACAACTAATCCCCTACGGCGATCCTCTACTTGATCTACAAATTTCTTTTCTATGTCTGTGAGTATACAGGTTAAGTTATGTCTACGCGCGTAAGCAGTGTCTAGTGTCACTGTGGGTGAGAAGTAACTTTCCATCCTTTCTATTTGCTTATAATAATCGTATTTGTTCTGATGTATATATGTACAGGGATTACTGAAAGTACCACATCATAGTTTGAGAAGCAGTACTCGTAATGGCCTTTTCCATAAAACATACCAAGGAGTAAACTACAACTAATGCCATAAGTCAAGGGTAAGTGATGGTAACGGATTCCCTCCTCGACTGAGGCAGGCAATTGCATGGACATATAGCAATCTCTCACTTCCATGGCGTCGACGTACTCGTACAACAACTTAGCATAAGCGTTCAGCGTATAATCACCCTTAGATAGGTCTACATGAAGAAAGCGACTAGTTTGCTCTATTAAGCCTCTCTCTGATCCTAGTGTACCCTTTTTTAAGGCAGCAGTGGTAGGTGTGGATGTCCCTTGTACCCCCACTCCATGCTCCTTGCTTTTGGATGAACACAAAATGGATTCTATAATGACTACAGCTATTACTATAACTACCCCTACAATGAGTGTACCTATAATACATTTGTGCCCACGATTCGAATTTCCAGACCATCTTTAAATAGCTCTGATCACAGTTCAAAAGAGGATCAGCACACAGAGTCTCTTTTCCCCGCCTCTCTCCACATATGGCAAAGTTTCTCGAGCAGCTTTTGAAATCTTGGAAAGTTCCTTTAAAAATGTCTCTTCTTTTATAGTATTTACACAACTTTGAAGACATCCTAGCCCTCTTTCTTCCTCTAGTTGAAACCCCTAAATGTATTCTTCTTCCACTTGGGCCTAGGTTATTTTCTTCAAGCAAATTAATTACAGTTCAAAGTCCAGTTCACATCCCTTATTAGATCAGAACCAATCTACTCTATAACACTTTGTAACAGTTCAGCTCTTAGTGCTGCAGTCTCTTGAGCAGACTGTGGAGCTCCAAAGCTCAGGAATTCAATGTCCTCCAGAGTCTGAGTCCATAAGCCACTCCGCGTTGGTGAAAAAGGTACAGTCAACGACAGAAGGGCATTAGCTTCAATTCCAGGGACTCTCAACAAGATCTCGACAACCAGTACCGAAATCTCGGACCTCGCTCTCTCCAGCATTTGTAACCAGATAAATCCACTCATGAGAGGAATATCTACGGCACGGCACTCAAGCTTTCCTGGATCGTCTCGCACCTTCTGTACTCTGCTCAGTTTCACTCCGATCAGACTCTGAAGATTCATCTATTGGTGCAAGTTCTCTTTCAGAAACAAGTCTCAGATTTCTCCTTCCTTGTCTCACTGCCACATTTCACCTGCAGCATCTCTCTTTCTTAACTGCACATGACCATTTGCAACACCAGTCTCTTCCACTGAGTCAGACTGTCTGTCACTCGCAAAGTTACTGTCTCCCTCAGAGTCTATACCAGGGTCTTGTGTAGCCTGCCCCCCTCAGATTGACTTGGTGTGTGTCCTGCCTCATCATGTACCTCTACAGCTTGGCTTGCTCTCTCCTGTGACCCCTCGTCACAGCTGGAAGTACTTCTGGGAGAGGAGCTGTTTCATGAGAAGAACCTTAGACTCGTTGGGTGTGAGATGCATGGACCCAATTCGGCACTCCGCCACACTTCACAGCAGTCATCGTCACCAATATCACTTGGTATGGCCCACGCCAATGAGAGTCAAGACAGTTTTTCCTCATGTGCTTCTTAATGAGAACCCAATCTCCCAGGTTCAGGTTGTGGCAGAGGTCCTTTGAGGTCTGTGCAGTTGCTGCTTCAAGCTGGTGAGACACAGAACAAACCACGTCAGCCAATCCTTTACAGTAGTCAAGGACCATATCATCTGTGATGTTCACAAATGCAGTGGCGGGCACAGCAGGCAGATGCATTGCTCTTCCCATGAGTGTCTCATGTGGGGACAACCCAGTTGTCCTGTCAGGAATGCTGCGCAAACTCATTAGCACCAAGGGCAATGCATCCGACCATTTTAACAATTTAAAGCACAGAGTTTAGCCAGCCTCGCTTTTAAAGTCCCGTTGGCCTGTAACTACAATGCATTCTTTGATCCACGCTCAATGCGGTGCACAACAGTTTCATGATCTCATTGGGGAAGTGTGTACCTCTGTCTGATTCCAATTTAGCTGGAAATCTGAATCTAGGAATGAGTTCCCTCAGCAACAGGTTAGCTACAGTAATGCTATCACATCTCCCAGTCAGGTATGCTTCGATCCATTGAGAAAAGATGCACACAACCAGAATGTATCTCAATCCATTACACACAGACATCTCAACAAAATCCATTTGGATCCGATTAAAGGGACCCCCTGATCTGCCAATGTGAGTCAAAGCAACAACAGTCTTCTTCCCAGCATTCATTTGTTGACACCTGACACACCGATGACACAACTTCTGCAATCACTCGAAACCTAGAAGTGAACCAAGTTTGTCTGAGGACAAGGCTTTAGCAACTGCTGCATCATTCATTGCCTGGACTTCTAAGGTTGACAGGGAAACAGAAGTCAGAGCAGAGGCACCACCAGAATCCTTTGCTGGCACATCCTACCAATAATCACTCTCCTCCCCAGAAGCAGGAGATTGTGACCGCTGTGTCTTCGCTGTTCTCCTCTCCATAGCTACTAACACAGTGAATAACAAAACAAAACATCCCTAACTAAATAGGAACTAGAAGGACACCATTAGAGAGAATTCCCTCCAAAAATTTGAACCTGTAATAAATGCTCAACAGAAGCCAAACCAATCATACTCCATAAGCAAATATACTATCCAATAGGGAATTGCCCTGTACAGTAGAAAATGACCCAAAATTAAGGCCTCCTGTAAGGATTTCCCTGCATCTTACCAACTGACAGGCTAGAAATCACAAGATGGCGAGGCAACGCCAAGACCGGAAAGCTGGATCCCAAGCTCCAAAGTCTAAAGCCCAGGCTGCAATAGTAATCAGGAGGAAGCATTAGCCCGGTTGCTGAGAAGTCTTTGGCTCCCCAGCACCAAGACATGCCCCCGAAGGCCGGAGGAAGGCACCGCACTCCTCCGACCAGCCGAGACAACAAGGGGGAAACAAACGATCCAGCCTGCCGCGTTGCAGGCAGGCGAGCCGCCCTGCTCCCCCCGGACACCCCGGCCCTGACTCACCGCATGCCGGCTCCTGCAGCAAGATGAAACACTGTTGTCGCTCAAGCTGGCACAGGACCGTGCAGCCCCCAAGCCTTTCGGCACCACGAGTCAGTAAAGAATCTGCTGAAAACGCTGAGTCACGCCTGCCGAAAAGGAGCTTACAAAAAGTAACAGGAAGTACAGAGGGGGTTTTATACGTTGGGAGGAAGTTGTGAAGGGAGGCACCAGAGCCTCAATATGTGATTGTTTACAGCGAGAGGGATGAGGATGTAATGATAGGGTCAAAAGCTCCAGAGAGGATGATTCCGGGCCCAGAGACACCAGGCCTGTAAGATCTTTTGGGGAGACAGCAGGCATGGCATTGCTTTGCTGTTGTACAATCCTGCAGCAGTCCAGAGAAACACATAATGCTCCCTCAGGACAGACACAAGTGTGTCCTTCACCCCTGCTCTCCCACCTACCCCCACACCAGCAGTCCCGCAGACACTTTCCGCCTGCTCAGAGAAGGTTGGAAATCTGTGTGTTATTTTAACTGAAATGGTGAAAACGGCCTGATAAAACACCAGGTATAGCTGTGTTTGAGCAGCTATTTCCCATTTTGAGGAGGACATCTTGCAGTGGCGGCTCCTCCACTAAGGCGGAATAGCGTCGCTCCAGTGTAAGGAAAATTACAATGATAATAGCTGAAAGTTATTATTATTTTATTTTTTCCTGTTGCTGGCGTGGCAGCTTTGCCAGGCTGGGCGGGCTGCTCTGCTGACAGAGCAGGGGATAGGAGGAGTGGTTTTCACTCCCTAAGTGTGCATGAATGTTTGGACGGCCTTCTCGGGCCGGCCAAACATTCATGCACACTTAGCATGTTCTCCACCCAGGCTGCATTACAGCCTGGGCGGAGAACATGCCTAGGCTCCCGGTCCCCGTCTGAGTGCCGAACCATGGTGCTGAGACCAATCACAACGCTGAATTGCAGCGTTGTGATTACCTCAGGGGAGCCTCAGCCTTTGTTCTTCCTGTTCTGTGTCCCGGCCTGCCGGAGTAGAGATGCGACGAGGAGGACGCGGCGAGGTAGGACGTGGTAGGAGGTAAGTTTCATTTTATTTTTTATTTACCCCTAGTTTCCCACCCCCTCCTGCCTCCCCGCTCCGCCCCGCCACCACCGATCCGTGCAGACCGCCACTGACATCTCGGAATGGCCAGACTTTGCTATGAAGATGCTGGCTGGAAATTTAAATCCCGTCCCTTCACTATCTCTGCAGCAAAGTCCAGTCTTTGGTGGTAAATAGCTGATCCCTCAGTAACTAAATGTGATCGTTATAAGTGTTTGAGCGAGACTGTGCACTTCTGCTGGTAATCTGACTTTCACTTCACTGCTATTTCGCTCTTCTATAAAATTATTTTCCCTGAGAGAAAACTGAACTTGAGCATCCTGATATAAATAATTTGCTAATAATATGCTTAGCTCTAGCACTTATGCAGCCTTTCATGCACAGGATCACAAAAAAGAATGAGCAGAAATCATATTGTTCCAATAGTGCACATTTAGTAAAATTATCAAACAATATGCATTTCAAAGCAGAAACAAGCAAAACCTCTTCACATCCCAGATCTCCATATCACTCACCCTCTTCAGATCTCATTTACATTTCAAAAAGACAACCAGAATTCACATAATTTGATCATGTATCGCTGTGGATTAAGCAGGACCCACCTCAACCTGAACACCGAACAAAACGAAGTTAACACTGAACCTACAGTAACCTACTTTAGGAGGTTCCTTTTTTCTCTTTAATGCAAAGAGGCATTTTCAAAATAAAAAGCTGAGGCTTGCAATTCAGACAAACTGGACTAATGACTGTAGCCTAAACTTTTCTGTTTAACATGACATATTTGCCTGACTCAGTGGTATTGTTGCATAACCTTATGACACTGAAATATGCTCACAAGGGCTTTGAAACTGGACACAGGATTTGAACTTAAGAGCTGAAGCGAACAAACGTAGTCGGCTCTCCTGCTAAAGACCAGGTGGCACGATGAAAGGTAAGTTACCAAGGAAAAGATTCTGGAGAACGTCGTCTGTTGTGAAGAATATTTGGATGGGGAACAACCTTGCATGTTTGTGAAGAGCGAAGGATGTTTTATTAGCTGTTTTTTTCAGTTGTGTGCGCTCTCCCACACATGCCTGAATTCAGTTTCCCTGCATGGGATATATATGTGGCAGACATAACACCCACACTGTGCCCATTCCAGGAATGGCATGCAATTCTTATATATATGTCTAACCAAAGACTGCCAACACACGTAGTTTTGTGGTCGTTGTTGGCCGCAGTTTATTCGCTTTCCATATCCAATTACACATTCTGTACTTCCCCTGAACATATTTATATGGCCAGGGTCATAAATCATCATCATGAACAATCATAACATAGGGTGTCATACATTATCTGTTTGCTCATGATAAGTCACGTGTCATAAATCATTGCTGCATCGTAAATCATTGTTACAAGCAGTCATACATTTGCTGCCATAAATCATCAGCCATAAATCATCTGTTGGTCATAAATCACCGGTTTGTCAAAACTCATTTGCTCATAGCGTCGTAAATCATCCTGACAGTTTGTACATTGTTCTGTTGGTTTCCACTCCCATTTGCGTGTGGGGGGTAGCCTCTCCCAAAGTTAGGCCCCAACTCGCTAACTTGGTAGTCTCTTTTGTGCCCTGCCGTCTGGCGGGGTCTGGGCTGCGAGTGCCGTCTCCGTTTGCTACCCCCTTTTGTCAAGCCTACTCACCCTGCCATGAGGCATCCCAAAGTGAGCGGCCCTCCTTCTACACACAGCCCTGTCGGTGTGCTTCCATAACCAACCAAATGTACCCTTCGTATCCGCCCCGCCACCAGGGAGGCTCACGTCTTCCCGGGCTCCCCCCCCCCTGTGCAGTCAGTTTTCCTCTTCGTCTTTTGCTTAGGTGCAACCTGCTAAAAACATCGCCCCCCACAGGTTGCTCCAAAATATGCGCATCCCTTCCTTCGATAGGTGAACACCGTCCCGCCCGTAAAGCTTCAGGCGATCTGGGTGGATGAGGCCATGTCTAATGCTCTCCAGGCCATTGGTTTTGCAAAATTTGCCTACAACGATATTCCGCTTCCTTTTAGAGTTCTCGACTGCCTTGTGCGACTCAGCCCCACGCCATGCCAGCCTGCTAATCAATTCGAACCAAATGATGACGGTGCTCCCGAAGCACCACGCTGTCTCCGTTCGGTCCGCCTGAATGGCGAGGAGTAGCTCTTTTCTCCCCCGCCGGGCTAAGTCGTTCCCGCCCAGATGAATAATCAACACGTCTGGGTGCCAGGCGGTGTCCTTCTGCAGTTCCTCGAGCATCGCTGGCAGTTGGTCCCATCTCATCCCCGGGTGCCCCCACCAACGGACGCATGTGTTGACTGGACCCCCTCTCTGCTTGTGGCCTCCCCGCTGCCACCACAAATTCATCCGGGAAACAAAAGAGTGGCCCACCACCCATACCAGCCGAGGGCGCCGCCGTCCTGAGGCAGTGATCAGAGTGTCAGGGGAATGTCAGGCGACCATGTAGTCATACGCTTTGCCATGTTTGCTTACAGCAGCTGGGGTCTCACGTAGGTCCTGTATGCCTTGGACCGCCATCTGCCAATGGCCTTGATCCCTGCCTCAGGTATCCCATGCTGAGCTGCTGTTGTCGCCGCCCCAATCCTAAATAAGTGAGAACCAAAGGACGCTGGTGGGAGGCCCGCCCTCTCCAGGGCTTGGCGCATCACTGCTGCAAACTGGAATTTACTTAAGAGGTTGCCATCTTTATGCTTGAAAAGGGGGCCCTCCCCCGCCAGCCGTGCTGCCATGTAGGTTAGTAGGCAGCATACCGTGCAGTATTTGGGGTCCCTGATGCACTCCAGCCTTATTACCGCCCCTTTGCCGGCCTGATCTGTTTCTGACCTTCTCAGCCGCAGTTCCACCCCGGCCACTCTGGGCCTGACGTCGGCTGCCTGTAGGCAATGTTCTGCGGGGTCTGTCCTGGCTGGGGCCACTAGCTCGCCAAGCCTAAATGCCCCAAAAAAATGCAGTCGCAAAGGCTGCCTTGAAAAGGTTCAGTTCATATGTGTCTTTAGCAAACCCCCTAATGCATCCATGATTAAAACCAGTCTATTTAAATCTATGGGCCTGTGGGTGTCCACTTTTGCCCCTTCCGAGCACCTCCAACCCTTCATTGCTTTGATGTAAAAGGAGGTGGTGGGGTCCTGGCCCGTGATTAACTTGGAGAAGTGTGCCACTGCTGACAGGTGGGCTTGGGCCCAGGACCTGGTCCTTCCGTTCGTAAATGCCCATTGAATGAATTGCTCCACCACCTTCCTTGTCTCGTCCGCATCGCCCAGCGTCTGGATATTTCCTATTTGCATTACTGTCCCTGCGTACTTCCTGTAACGCCTGGCCGCGTCGCGGGAAAGGGCTTGGTCCACTAGAATCGACAAGTCCATTTCGCCAGAGACCATAGGTCCTCCGGGAAGGGGGTCATGTCCCTCTCCGCCCCTGGAGCCAGCTCCCTGAATCTGCTCATCTGCGCGCGGGAGAGGGCATCTGCCACCTTGTTCTCCACCCTCGGTACATGGCGTGCTTTCAGCTCTATGTTCCCCTCCAACTGTAATTGAACCAAGTGGCGCATTAGCCTTAATGTGTCAGGGCACCTGGCTGTCCCTCTGTTGATTGCCTGCAAAACTCCTTTGTTGTTGGCCCAGAGCGTCAGCTTCATGTCCCTCCATTTCTTTTTCCAGACCGTCAGTGCAACTATGATGGGGAACAGCTCTAGAAATCTGATGTTGCTGGTGACACCCTGATTATGCCAGCTGTCCAGCCATAGCCCTGCGCTCCACTTGTTCCCTAGAATTGCCCCAAAACCTGTGCTGCCTGAAGCGTCCGTGAACAGGGCGATCTGCCCGGCCGACACCCAACCCTCTCTCCAAATTAATCGGCTGTTGAATTCTGACAGAAAAGTGGGCCACGTGATGAGGTCGTGCTTGACCCCTGCCCCCAACCTAACATGATGGTCTTTGTGTGTGAGCCCAGCAGTTAACTGAGTTAGGCGTCTGGCAAAGACCCGCCCGGCAGGGATGATTCTGGCCGCAAAGTTGAGCTTACCGAAGCTGTTGCAGCTCGCAGAGTGTTGCCTTCTCCCTACAGCGTAGGTTTCTAATGTCAACCCTGAACTCTTACTTTCGCCTCTGGGAGTCTGGAAGTTCCTGCCACTGAGTCAAGCTCAATCCCTAAAAATGTGAGCCGGGTGGAGGGACCTACCGTCTTGTCTGCCGCCAAAGGTACTCCCAGCTCCCCCGCCAGTTCTTGAAATGCTGTCAGGGTCTCCCCACATACCGCCAACCTAGCTGGGCCTACGAACAAGAAGTCATCGAGGTAGTGCAGTTTGCCCCCCGCAGGGTGCCTGTCATGTAAGGCCCATTCTAAGAAGGTGCTAAATTGCTCAAAATATGAGCAGGACACTAACCATCCCATTGGCAATGCTTTATCAAAGTAAGTTGCCTCATTCCGTTGGAAGCCCAGCAGGTGAAAGCTTCCCGGGTGCACCGGGAGGAGGCGGAATGCGGACTCGATGTTGGCTTTGGCCATAAGGGCACCATGACCCGCAGCCCTTACTAGGTTGATGGCATCGTCCACTGTCGCGTAGCCCACTGAACATACCTTTGGGCTAATGCCATCGTTGGCGGACTCCCCCTCTGGGAAGGAGAGGTGATGAAAGAGCTTGAACTGACCTGCTTCCTTCTTGGGAACTACCCCTAATGAAGATATCACTATCCCTTTAGGTCCTGGGTGGGGAAGGGGGCCTTCAACCCTACCTAGAGCTATATCTTTGTCTATTTTCTGCCTCACTATCTCTGGGTGCTGTAACGCCGATTTCAAGTTGTTGGCGGTGCCCGTGTGTAAGGGGCCTGCACGTGGTATGACAAATCCTTTTTCAACACCTTTCACTAGCATCCTAGTGCGCTCTTTTTTATGATACTTGTTAGCTAGCCACCTGAGCTGGTGCGTGTTAATGGGGGATGCGGCTAGCTGGTAATTGCTCAAGTACTCCAGTCATCAAACAGCCCCTGTGTCAGTATTATTGCTTCTTCTTTTTTTCTTTCTTGTCCCCTCGCTGCCCCTTCTTGCGTCTGCACCCAGCTGCTGGGTGCCCCCCCCCCGCAGATGGAACATACATGTTGAAACTTACAAGAGGCCCCCCATGTGCAATCATTGGCCTCTTATTTCCAGCAGATGGCGGGCGCCACGCTGGTGGGTGGGGCTTTCCAAACATTATATGTTTTGGGCCTGTGAAATGACCTGCCTTTGCCTTTTTGAAAAGGACCCCGAAAGGGCTGTTCGCCCTTACCTACCCATGTTTTGACCTCTTTTGCCACCATCATTTTATGTATGAAACCTGACACGTCTTCCTCGTTCCATTCCATCTCAGGGTGGGTCTGCATTTTTAACCTAAAATCCTTATCATATTCTAACCATGCCTCCCCTGGGAACTGCCTGTGCGCCCTGTGGATATTGGCCTCATACAGCCAAAGATCTGCTGCCTTTTGTGGAACTTTCTCAATGATAATGCAGGCCATAATTCTGAAGGCGTCCAACCAATTACCGAATGTCCTTTCCTTCCTCTCCTTTCTCCTTTCACTCCTGTCCTCCTCCTTCTTATCACACATCGTTAAGTCAAGCCCATCCAGTTGTATCTCTAACAATGAGAAAAGATCTATGAACTCCTTTCTCCATATCCTCTCCTTCACCTCTAAAGGGATGAGGCTTGCTAACCCGGTGGCCCTCGTGACCAAGGATACGGGCCTGGTGATGTTATGTTACTGGGTATTTGTAGAGCGTGCGGCTACTCCTAAGAGTGTCCCGGCGCTAAAGGAACCCCTTAACAGAACAGTGCCCACAACGGCCGATAAACCTCGTCTAATGTTGGAAGAGCCAAGTTTTTAGATTTCTCCTGAAACTAAGGAGATCCTGCACCTGTCTCAGGGAGGGCGGCAGGCTGTTCCATAGCTTGGAGGCCGCCACCTGAAATGAGCGCCCCCCCATACGAGAACGAAAGAACTTTGGCACGATCGACAACCGCATGGTCGAAGACCTCAAGGTTCTGGATGGAGCATAGGGCTGAATTCTATTCCTAATATAGGGAGCCCCTATGTTGTGAAAGGCCTTGATGGCCAGCACCAGGGCTTTAAAGTCTACCCTCTTTTGCACCGGGAGCCAGTGCAGGGACTTCAGATGAGGTATCATATGTGTCCTGGGGCCAACCATGAGTACGGCCCTTGCCGCCGCGTTTTGTACCACCTGCAGGCGGCCTAATAAGTAATCAGGAAGGCCTAGGTACAGAACGATAACATAGTCCAGCCTCGACGTGATCAAGGCTTGAACCACTGTTTTCCTATGCGCGACCGTGAGTAAGGGGAGGAAGTTCCTCCGCATTTTCAGTAGCCCAAAGCAAGTGCCGGCCACTTTTTGAACCTGGGACTTCATGGACTTGATGGCCTAGTGTATGCCTCTGGGGGTTGACCTGCTCTATCTTGGTTGCTCGCTCTATTTGCACTACCCCAAGCCTCTATGGGGGATGTCGTCCCCCCCCTCTGTTTCCTGCGCCTGGGAGCTGGGATTAATTGGCCCAGCCGGCTGGTTCTGCTAACATTCTTGTTGTGCGCTGCCTGGGTCGATAAGATGCCATGGCAGCCCTGAGACCCCCTGCGGTGGGGTGCCTGCAGCCCCCAGCCCCTGTGTGCCCAGACCCTTAAGCAACAAAGGCACAAATGACTTGCATTATCATGCCAATAAGCTCACCACTTATTGCGTTGTCATTTCCACTCGGTCCTGCCGCCGCCGGGCTGGCTACAGGCGGCAGGGCACCTCCTTTGGAACCCCGCTTGGCTGCAGGCTTCCTCTGTGCCTTTGGCGGGGCCCTTTGCCTCTTCTGGCGAGCTGAATGCCCTGAGGACTCCGATGGTTGACTCGCTCCTTTCTCGGCTTCCTCCTCCATGTGTGTCTGTAACCAGCTGGTCCCATGCGCCTCCGATGCTGCCCTGATCTGACACAATAATTATCCTAGCTCAGCTGGCTGGTCCCCCCCCGTTGCGGTTCACCATCGCGTCCTGCTTTCTTTTGTTGAACACTTTGCTTGTCTCCTGCCACGTGGCGGGGTGCTGCATCACAAATTGTCCCAAGCAATCGATCCAGGGATTGATTAACCCCTTCCCTGCGCATGACGGAACCACGCCGTCATGAGCCACGGGCGGCGTGTGCTCATGACGGCGTGGTTCCGTCATGCTGCGGCCGCTCCACCCACGCGGGACTGATTCCCCGCCTGTGCGGGCGAATTAGTGAGTGGGCGGGGTCGTGACGGAACCACGCCGTCATGAGCACAGCTCGCCTGTGACTCATGACGGCGTGGTTCCGTCACGAGCATGGCGGCGCCGTGCTCACCCCCCACCCCCCCGCGCCGCGGTGGAATTACCGCCGCGGCCAAGGGGTTAAAACAACTCCAAGACTGAGGTGTTGGTAACCCTTCTTCTCCTTTTCTTTCAAAATGTCTGTATAATTTTCTATTTATTAACCCCTTTCCTTATTTTCTCCTTTTTTTTTTTTTAAACGGTACTACATGCACGCTGTGCCAGGGCAAAAAAACCACGGTTCGTCGACTTGAAGTCGCTCCGACTCGTTGGTCATGTAGGCGGGGCCGGTTGTAGCCAGGACCACGCCCCTGTAGGGGAAGCACGCTCCTCGTCCCCTACCGTGCTTGTGCCGATGCCGCCGATGGAGCCTCCAGCTCACCGCTGCTTGTCCGGTTCACCTCTGCTCCTGTACACCGGACTGGTTAATACGGTTGAGCGGGGGAGGGGCAGAGGACCCGACTCGCTGTGTCCGCCATCCCGGTTGAGGCAGACATGCTCACTGCCCCTCGTCCGGGGCGATGCAAGGAGGCAGCCTACCAGACCTCCCTTCTCGCCGCCGCCTACCGCTTCGCTCTGTTCCGGGACACTGCAACGGAGCTCAGGGGATGGATAGGGGATCAACCCCGGTCGCAGCCAACAGAAAACCCCGGTGCTGTAGCTGCGGGCGAGGCCCAGTAATCTTGAAGCGGAGTGGGAAGGGGACCCCTGATGCCGCCGATCTCCGAGCGCCGCAATGATTCCTGGGACTGAAGCTGTGGGAGGCGCCCAATCCGCCCTGATGCCGCAAGTGCCCGGTAAGTCCTCACAAAAATTCTCAATCCGTCTCGATGCCTCTCGCAAAACTTGCGGCACCGCCTCCCCAGTTCCACGATGCAGTAGTGAGCTGCAATCTGGGAGCGGCGCCTTATATCCCCCTTTTTCTCTTCCCGCCGATTTGGGGGGAGTGTGCCCTGGTTGGGGGGATTCAAACCATCACCTGGCCCCCCCATTGGCCAGATGACCCGGCGCCTCTCTGGTGCGATTTTGCCGCGCGGAAAGCGCCCCCCTCTGCCTCGGGGCGCTTCTTGGCAGTACAAACTAGTTCCATGAAGGGCTCTGGCATCCGTTATGGCGCCGGCCCTTGAGGCCCCCTTCGGGGGCGGCCTCTGCAAAATCCACACTACTGAACTTCCGAAGGCCTTCTCCTTGGTCTTTTTTTGGTTGTCTTCTGCTAAGTCTCGGCTTAGTCTTTACTAAGCCTAGGATGGCAAGTCTTCCCTTCACGTCTTAGAGCATTGAGCTATATGTTGACTTTCAGACACATTGTCAGAGTAACTTCTAAGGTCCCTGGCATCGCATGGCATATTTCATTCAGTCTTCCTGTGTACTGTAAGGTTGGCGATGGCGCCTTAATGCATCAATAACAAGCTACTCGGAGTAACTGATTGGTGACTAAAAGATCAATTCAAACTGCATCTGATGCCTCCTTTTGCCTGAAAGATTACAGGTTATATCACAAGATTTAACAGGACGTAATGTCCTGTCAGTTAGCATCCCCAAACTAAATGTATTCTGTTTCTCTTCTCACTCCCACCCATCTGCTCTGTCCTGGCTAAGGTGCCAACAGAATGCAAATTAATATGATTAATGTCTGGTCAGGAGTGCCACTGACAAAAATTTAGAACCCAAACTCCTCTATAGCTTGATCTCCAAGAAAATCATCATTATCATAATGGTAATATGACCCATCTTGTATCGCCCGAAGCTGTATTAAAGTCCTGCTTCTATTGGTTGAGATACCTTAAATCTATTGAGTCTGGTCTTCACTCCATGGTCCGTTTGTCATTGCTACTATTCATTTCACACTAAACAATGGAAAAGTGACTGATTCATCGCTACCACAGGCAATCATTAATTTCCTATAGGTTGCTTGATTAGGAATGTGCTTATGCTGTGATGGGAAAATTCCAATCTTTAGCCCAAAACTCTTCCTTGACATACTCACTATTCAGTTCAAGGGACCTCTCTCTTGTACATGAACTACGATAATATTGGTAGCACAAATGTGTTCAGCTTCTTCCAAAACTAAACTGGCTACATTATCTAGTCTTGTGCTACAAGTGTGACACCAGGAAATTTGTTAAATAGATGCTAGTAAAGATTTGTAACTGTTAGAAATGGGATTTCTGGTTGGCCAGGGCGTGCGCCTAAGCCAGGCAGAAACCACCACTCTAGTCAGGGCAAGGGAGTTGCACAGTGAAGTTTACCCCTGCTCACCACCTTGGTAGCTAGGCAGAGCTGTCAAGCTTATCACAGAGGCAATGTGTAAAGCGTTTGCCCAACGCACTCACACAGCAGCGACACACGAGGCACACCACAAAAGAAACTCCACACAAGGTTATATAAAAATAGCCTTTGTATTACCCATAACACACATTAGAACACCATCACATATATACACTGTGCCACCAGGCACTTGTCATGATTTTACAGGGATTACATAAATCATTAGGCCAATCGGGCCACTGTCATAACATCATCAGGGTGACCAGTAACTACTGGCAGGATTGCAGATAGCACAAAGCATTAGGCAGAACATAATTATCCATAGAGCACCCTAACAATAACCAGCACCATCAGCAGTAGTGCACACATTAGGGAAAAGCATTAGGGAGAACATTGCATCAACAGTGCACTATAATAACCCTTTATAAGGTGCACACATCACTTAATTGCATCCTGCCAAACCTAGACATGGGGACGAACATCAGGTAGTCTAGCTTCGTCCTCGGGAGCCACATCCAGGGCTTTCTCCGCAATGCCCCTTTCAAAAGTAAGGGCTCCCCCAACTGCTTGTGTCCCTCCTGCAACTGCCCGCTGTGACGTTTTGATCCCCATTTACAATAAGGGGATCATCATCAGGACACAGAATTTATGCATGAGAATTATGCCTTCAAATGTAATTGATGTCAAGCGACGTAAGGAAAATGGGTCCGGTGCACTCAGAGGGCGGTCCGCGCCAGGTCGAATGAAGGCTCAACGGAGTCCTAAATCGCTTGCAAGCAGACCTACTCAGCTCCCTCATCCACGAAGCTCCCCCTTTTAGTGGCGCACCATTCAGAATTATCCTTGATAGATCCTTCTCGATCCGGGCAAGGCTATCCCCATATGCCTTCGAATCTGCACTTCCAAGCAATTTAGGACTTCGTTGAGCCTTCCTTCGACCCGCCGCGGACCGCCCTCCAAGGGCACAGGACCCATTTTCCTTACGGCGCTTGACATAAATTACATTTGAAGGCATAATTCTCAAGCATAAATTCTGTGTCCTGATGATGATCCCCTCATTGTAAATGGGGATCGAAACGTTGTCGACCGCAGTGTCTTGACTTGATTCTTTTACTTATATGTGTACCAAGCAAAAGAGACTTTTGCATGTATTGGGACTTATAAGTGTATTGTATTTTAAGTCACCGGAATGAAAAATGCCTGAGATTTGGAAATCCTTTGATTTCCCCATTGTGTTACCCACTAACCTTTTTCATGCTTAAATTTCTCTAAAATGATTGTAAATAAATGATTCAAGTCTCCACTTGAAGTAAGTAGACATAGTTCTTCATTGTATTTTCTATGTTATTATAACCAACTCTCTCTTTGAAGGGACCTTCTGTTACAAAAATATAACGGTACACCCTAGGTCCCTCATACCTTCAGGGTTCCTTGTCTTTTTACAAACTTTCTCGGGTGCAGGTATCCAGGAATGCCGAGTGCCCACCACGTTTGTGGGAAAGTGCGCTGACCCGCGCACCGGCTGCTCCTCTTCTCCTACACTTAAGGAGAATACAGCGCTCACCATGCGCTTGAGGCAATACTAACCAGAGCGCTCCGCCTGTTTCCAGTAGGGAGACCAAGAGAGGGGACGTGGAGTGCTTTCAAGCACCGAGCGGTCCCCAGGAGCTGTAACCAGGGCACAAAAGAAAATCAGGAAGCGCTTCACTGTTCTTCTGCAGCAGGAGGCCGCACTTGGGCACTAGACGTGAGAAGCGCTAAATCCAAAGCGCTCGCCATACACTGGGATAAATTACCCAGAGCAAGCCACACAGCCCTATGGATGACTGGGGGCCCCGAGCAGGGGGCAGGCTCAGGCCAGCACACCGGCAAAGTCCAGATGGCCGTTCCCTGGCAGCACATCAATCCCCCTGGTCCCACGCAGTCTCTTCCAGTTCCAAGTAAGCTCAACAGACATGGGGTCACAGCCCCAATATTTATAGTACCAAGTGTCTTTGTTCTCCCCTGGCCAGGGCTCTGAGCCAGTCCAAACCAGTTCTGGGGGGCACTTTGCAAGTGCACAGCAACCTCCATTTCAGTGTAAGGCTTGGCTCCAGACACACCACAGGGGGGCGTAGCCATCATTGTGTAAGGCAAGCACAGCCCTATTCAGGTGCAGGTGCTACTCCTCCCACCACTCCAAATGCAGGCCAGGTCTATTCAGCCTAGCGCTGACTCATCCAGACTCTCTGGAGCCACTGCACACACCCAGCCCCTGTCACTCCAAAGCCAGACAGTCAATACACATCCTAGCAGAGGGCCAAAGACACATAGCACACAGAAATTCTAAAAGTGGCATTTCTCAAATAGTAATAATAAATCCGCGAACACCAATAAGCAGCATTTATCACCACTATTCCAAACATACCAAACTTGATCACGCTACTGCTTTCATGTCAGGAATCATCACTGAAGCACATATCAGGGAATCCCCAATGCATCCCTATGAGAGGGCAGCCCCGCAGCAGTGAGAAACCAAATAGGCTGTTTGTCACTACCAGGACATGCCACACAGTTATGGCACATGTCCTACCTTTTACCTACACCGCACCCTGCCCATAGGGCTAGCTAGGGCCTACCTTAGGGGTGACTGATATGTAGTGAAAGGGGAGTCACAGACATGGCAACCACTTTATGTGCCACTTCACTGCAGCAGTACACTGCGCGTGCAGGCCATGCAGTGGCAGAGGCCTGAGACAGGTTTGAAAGGCTACTTTGGTGGGTGGCGCATGCACACTGCAAGCCCACCAGTAGCATTTGATTTACTGGCCTTGAGTATATGAAATGCCACTGTACAAGAGACTGATAGGTAAATTAAATATGCCAAACAGGTGTAGACCAATCTTACCAAGTTTATCATAGAGAACACATGCACTTTAGCACTGAACAGCAGTGATAAAGTGCCCAGAGTCCTAAAACCACCAACAACAGGTCAGAAAAAATTGCAGGAGGAAGGCAAAAAGCTCTGGGATGACCCTGCAAAAAGGCCCAAGTCCAACAGTAACTTTGAATGGAACAGACGTGTATCCACCACTTTCAGACTACTATAGGCTCTTGAAAGGGTCCTAAAGTCAACGACCTCTGCTAGATTGACAGTTTCACTTCTAAAATGAGCTTTAGGTGTGTCAGAAATTGTGCTATTAGTTTGGGAGGGGGTGACAACTAGTAACATAATAAACACAATCTGGTTTGGACAAAAACAAGGTTCTGAGAGAATTTCTGCTCAACTATGTAGCTATGGCGAAAGCGCCAAGCAATCCACAGAGAAGTGTGTGTTAAGTTCAATTAGTGACAGAAATGTTAAAGTCAAGAACACAACACAGTAAAATTCCAAAATCAATTTAGAATCATAGAGAAAACTTAATCAGCAAAAAGTCACAAATCATTAATTTAGGTTAGTGTTAAAGTTTTGAGTCAAAGAGCACATAGAAAAAGTAAAGCATCATTAAAAACAATAGTTTGTGGTTGACAGGGACATAGGCATGATTTTAGGTCTCCCACAATGGAGCAGAGGTCGGATACACCAAGAGTGTCGTCTAGATCAAAGTTCTTACCCTCAGACAGAGTCTGTGAAATTGAATCAAAGTCTTCCAGTGGTCCCACCGAGGGTGCTTCTTTATCTGGATAGATATTATGCCTCCCCTGGTTAATAAATTTTAAATTTGGACTTAGTCACTTTTTTGGAAGTTGAAATCAACCAGTGGAGCAAGACTGGAAGTTGTAGCTGGGCAGTGTTCCATGAGGCCTGGTATATTTACCACAAGGCCCAGTGACCCTCTTTACCGTACAGCAAAAGCTCCAAGTGGGATGAACCTTGTTTTCTTGTCTGTATAATCTGTGACCTTCCTGGACAAGCTTTAGTAACTTGCACCATTCCTCTAATGGTGGAAAAAATGGATAAGTCCCACTATTCACCTGCTAATAAAGTTCCTTCTAGTCGGTCCTGTATCACTTTGGGACAGGCTTCAGGTCTCCTCCGTGATACAATTCTCTGTGGTCAGCTGGGCCCTCTTGAAGTCAGGATTCCGTCTACTTTTTGTTACCTTGAAGCAGGCGCAAAAAGGAGGCCAACCACTTGACATTTGGAGAGGTTCAATCTCTAATTCCTGAAAGGAGTCATGAGTCCTTGAGTGAGTCCTCGTCTTTCAGCAGAATTTAGGAGTATTCTTCTTCAAGCAGGACCTTCTTCTTCTTCAGGTGAGGTCTTCCCTGGTCCACAAATGTTCTAAGGAGGTGGTTGTGGAGGGGACAGATCTATCCTGTGCACTAGCTAGTGACTGTAGAAATCCTGCCACCCAATTTTAACTATTTTCGCATAGTCCCCCACCTCCTTTTACTGCACTATCTCCATGCCTTGCTCCTGTTTCAATATGGCAGAGCCTTTCTGCCACCAGACAAGCCTCTCTTCATCTCCCTAACCACTTCCCTAATAAGAAGAGCTCTCTGTTCACGTGCTAGGGTTCCAACTGGTTCTCTCTTCCACTAGGACTATAGCCTGGCTGTATAGAGGATTCATCAGGATGAGTAGGAGACGCCCTAACTTGTATTTCGAAGTCAAAAGAGGTAGTGCACAGGCTGTTCTTTGTTATGTCAACTATTCGTGTCTACTTCAGACACTGTGTGAGAGCAAACCTTTCAAATATATAATGTGCCACTTTGCTTTTTAATTTGGGTACCCTGCTTTGCGGGCTTACAAGGTATACTTTAGGGGTGACCTATCAATATATGTAAATAGTGTTTCTGCATGGCGAACGCACTTTTCCTTGCAATGTGTTACTGTATTGCCTTGAAACTGTATATCAGCAAGAGCACAGTGTTGCTACTGGCAGACAAACTTTATTAAGCCAATCACTGGCCATAAAAGTGTCTGTAGTCATATACGTGTGTGGTGAAAATACACTCTGCAACCCTCATATAACATTTAATTCCCATGCTAATGGTACATTTTCCGCACCTTCTACTATGGCCTTATAGGAAAAGTAAATAGACTAATTGGGGGAAAACAACTTTACCAATGCCATCTTACAGGCGCTGTGGAATGGAACAGAAGTATCACATTGCACAAAATTCGAATTCAAATACCTACAGAAATAGAGCCCAGAAAAAGGTTAAAAATCTGGCATTACGATGCAGAAAAGGCAAATTTGCTATAAAGTGAATCTGAGTTATCACTCTAATACTCTATTGACTGAAACAGGAAATAAGTAAATCATGTTTAGGGGTCCCAAAAATGTTTTAAAGGAATGTGTCATTGCTGTAATATCAATTTTATCTAAGAGCAAAATGAATTTTTCTATCATCAGAGAAGTAGACATTCTGAATTGGCTTCTAATTTCTAAAGAAATTAGCAGAAAACTGAATATGCTTCAGCAGCTGTGCCCCCTTTGCAATATTGTATTAAGTTTAAGTGAATTAAGTTTTGATAGTTGTTGAAAAGAAAATGTTGAGGTTACGGCCATGCAGATTCTGAGCTGATTGGGTGAATGGGAACAAAAAGTACAGTGTCAAAAGTAACCAATGTGGACAGTATTCAAAATAGCTCAAAGTTTTGACGAAGAACTTTATATGCTGCAAGAAAATAAAGTAGCTCACCTGGAGAATGCAATTGAAAAGGCAGCTGCCAAGTGTAAATGTGCACTTGAGGTGTTTCATTGTTTCATTTGATCTCCCTAGTCGGCTGAGCATGGTCATGGTTATATACCACTTAGGACCGTATTATGAGTGGTGTCTTAATCCTGATGTTTGTTTGTTGCATATTTATATAGCGCGAACTCGACCCGAAGGTATTGGAGCGCTTTACATGAGCACCGTATTTACATTACACATTCAGGCACGGGGAGATTAAGTGATTTGCCCAGAATCACAGGATGTGGACGCGACCCCTAGGATCGAACCCTGGTTTCCAGCACCAAAGTCGGCAGTCTAGTCGACGGACCACATCCTCTCCCAATGATGGGAGAATTGCACTTACCGGAATGGCACTTACCGGCCCCATCAGAATTGTAACATCTATGGGAACACAATGATCTGGTTAGTTTCCCCCAGAATTTTCAGCAGCTCAGAACAGGTAAAATATCTGGGTGAAACACCAGGGGAAGACATGCAGGCATCTGTGTGGAAGCACTGATTTATGTATGTATTCTGCAAAATCTCATAATGGTAGCTATTTCCATCCCCGCAGTTATGGTAGCCCCTGGTTTTGGTATCTCTGGAGGACAAGTGGGATAATATCAGGTCGAAATGCATCCAACTTGGAATTCGACCTTTAGTAGAGATACCACAGCAGTTAATCAGAATCCCGGTTTGCTCAGAGAGCTAATGAGAGTTCTTCAATGTGGGTTGACATGGTTCTACATGCCGCATCCAGAAAAAAGGTGAACAGAAGCATTCCGAGGTCTCGGCCTTTATTTATATGTAAACCAGGGAAAAGGACATTTCTGTCATCAAGCAGAGCATTAACTTAATTTCACTGGCATTGTAAAGCTTAGTTCAGGTGGATGCATCTCCCCAATTCTCCAAGAATAACTTTTCCATGAAGTTTGGTAAAAACATGAATTGTTGGCCCATGCGAAGGACAGAGAAAGAAATTTCGTGACTTTGTTGTCTTTGCAGAGGTGAAGTTTGTCTTCCAAGTCCCTGCAGCCAGATTTCCTATCTGGTAGATCCGGCTGCAGGACTGGCTGATAGAGAGCTGCTGCAGTATTTTACTCTGTGCCACTCAAGGCTGTCCTTACTCATATGTGGCGGCTGGTACACGAACAATAGCACTGCTCCACTTTGGCACATTGGGAATACTCCTCACTGCAGCAAGTCGCAGCCCTTAGGGTAGGACTTGCGATAATGGAAAAGATGAGTACTTGATCGTCAAATCGATGCCCACTCTCCTTTCTAAGCAGTTGTGGGGAAATTTCCCACTTTAACAGCTTAAGTTCATGAATGTGGCATTTTTTTTAGATACAATTATAAAAAAGTAACAGATTAGTGGGGTAGCTAGGCACTAGGCCGCCCGTGGCGGTCCTTGCCGTTGCTACCCCGCGGCCGCGCTGAAGGTGGGGGTGCTGGCGAGATTTCCTGCATTTGCCGCCCCTGCGGCAAACTCAAGTAAAATGGAGGGGGGGTTCGGGGATAGCTGCCGCCCCCAAAACTCATGCCGCCCGGGGCAGACCCCACCCCACCCCCCCCTTGCTACGCCACTGAATTAGTCATCTAAATAATTGACACACCCTTACCCTAAAACCTAGGTCATTTATGAGTAAGTTTAGAGGTGGAGAAAACTGTGCAAAAGGCATTGTTAATATTTGAGTATATCCAAAATGTTATGTCTCCGTGGGTGTCACCTTAGTGGGTATACTTACCCTGGAATATTGACTTGATGTCACGAATTACTGCAGAAAGATCTTCATACTTAGCACAACATTTATAGTCCTAAGGGACATCTCGGCATCCAAAAATACATCAATCCCACCTAATGAATGAGGATCAGATTTAGAGTGTATTTTCCATGCTACATGCAGGACAAGTTTGTGACTTAGCCCTGGGTGTACTGTGGCCATAAACATCTATTCTTGAACCTGGTGGCACTTTCTCAGTCCTATCGAGTTCCCTAGATGAAAAGGTGAAGCTGTGGGTGCTTCCGTTTGATCCTGGTATGCTTGTTAGAGGAAGCCCAGACCATGGTTAATTTACATGTTATGTTTGGACCTCAGATGATATGTGTATTTGTAAAGTGCACTATCACCCGCAAGGGTAGCCCGGCGCTGAGCAGGTGGGTTCCTAGCTCTGCCTCTGGTTGGCTAATTGAAAAGCCAGGTCTTCTGCTTCTTGCGGAATTCAATAAAAGAGGAGGGGGCTCTGATGTGACTGGGAGGTCGTTCCATGCTTTAGCATCCTATAGGATGGGTATTTCTGTGACATGGTCTGCTTTTACTCAGAAAGTTCTCAATAAGATCAACACATTTTATTTGTGATTAGAGGTTGCACCGAAGAACATATGCTGTTTAGCTGGAGAAATGATTTGTTAATTTAATTTGAAGAGCAATGCAAGCCTGGTACATTTCCAGGTCATTAAATCTGATACATGATGTGACACATTAGAAAACTGCAGCAAACCTCTAAATGCCTTCATTTAGGCAGAGGTGGGGTAACAGCTTAACACTTCGGTGAAATGAAGTGGATAAATGGAGGGTGCTTAACCGCCCTGACTTGCGTGGCTCCACTGCGGAGCGCCATCGCAGACATGACAGCATGCCGTGCCGCGCGGCAGGGCCTTCCAGCACGAGCCCCTGGTAGTTCATAAATTGCTGAATTATTGAACAATAATATTTGTAGCTTTGCTTGCTTGGAATGATTGAAGCAGCAGACGCTCTTTGCTGTGAAATGAAAGGGCTTGCTTCCAAAGATTCTCAATTTCTCTGCGTATTCCGCGGCTTGTTCCGTGACCTTTCAAGACAGCTTAAAATTATCAACATTTGCATACCGGTTCACAACATGACATCTTCGTTTGATATGTGCTAACACCTGCAGGGAGCCCAGAAGGTGTTGTGCCACCCGTGTTGACAACTGTACGTGTCAGTGTAATTGTGGTGATTTTAATGACCCCCGTGCTCCTGCTGTGTCGCAAGTGTAACCTTATAAAATGCAAGATTAAATCTGAAGGCCAACCTTTTTGTGAAGAAAAATGTGTGAAGCGACTAAATCTAATGGTATAATATGTGACGCACATAAAAAACAGTGATTAGTATCAGGCCCTGCGGAAGACAGACCACAGCGCGCAGCGCAGTGCGCGTGCACCCACAAAGAACCATTGGAGGATGGATGAATGCACCCACAAAGAACCATTGGAGGATGGATGCATACACCCACAAAGAACCATTGGAGGATGGATGAATGCACCCACACAGAACCATTGGAGGATGGATGCATACACCCACAAAGAACCATTGGAGGATGAATGAATGCACCCACAAAGAACCATTGGAGGATGGATGAATGCACCCACAAAGAACCATTGGAGGATGGATGCATACACCCACAAAGAACCATTGGAGGATGGATGAATGCACCCACAAAGAACCATTGGAGGATGGATGCATGCACTCTGTGCCAAACGGGATCACAACAAGCGCATCACGCTTATTATCAGAATTTAACCTGTTGTCTTACTTAAAATATTGTGCTTGTTCGCAGCTGAATCCCTTCTTTGAACGGGTAATCCATACAGATCTTATAGTGTTTCTTTTTGCTAAACATACCACCCTGCCATGTATGCTCCCAAACTCCAGGAACTTCATTGCAAAAACGCGTGTCAACTGTATTGAAATTTGTCATTGGTAAATTGTAGTACTAGGTGTGTCAAATTGCACACATCTTGCATTGTTGTTACCAGCTTTATTTCATGAAATAGAGATTTACTCAGCTGACACACTGCAATTCGTTGAAATATTAAGTAACTTTCAACGAGCTAGACTCAAGAGGAGGAAACAGAGTGCTTCATGAACACTTGTACACTTAGAAATGCTTCTGAAATCCCCAGTGGTCACAAGTGATTCCACTAACAACCAAAGGTCCTCAGTATAAGTTGGTCACAATAGCGTGGGATATTTACCAAATGTGCTGGATACCATTTTCCCAGGGTGAGGTATTTACCACATGTAAACAGCTCCTATTCAGAGTTTTCAACAAGAGGATGAGACACAACATACAGAATAATTTTTTAACACACCAAATGAATGCACAGAGCTGCACAACAGCGGTTAGTAAATGCAGTGGAGTCAGAGGGAGCAGCAGTGCTTAATTGAACCAGTGGTTTAGATGGTACCCAGCAGCACATATGTTTAGGGACTGGCACATATTTTTCCTCATCAGACTTTTGACCCCGAGCAAGAGAGAGAAAAACAAGGGAGAAGGAAAAGAAAGACTATGGCAAAGGGAGAAAGCAGGAACTTACAAGAGAAAGATAAAGGGAAGTGTGTGGTGGTGGGTAAAAGAGGCAGGAAGTGGATTCAAGACTTTTCAGCCTTGCTATTTGGCATGCAGACATTCAATAGCGCTGGCTGGGGGCTTCTGATCAAAACTTAGGGCACTGTCAATTTTAGAAATTAGGTGTGAAATTCTCAAAGTGTACAGTAGCTTCGGAAAATCAAACTAATTGCAAAGTAATGTTTAAAAGTCAAACACATTTTAAAAAAAATATATGGAGTAAAAATAAAACTACATTCACATTGGCTTAGAGACATACATATGATGAACTCGAGCTCTAATGAAATCCTCATGCTCCATACGCTAACGTTGCCCCAGATTTTGATGCTTTTTTTAAACTAGGTGACCGTAAAAAAGTCAGTTGGCGTACACTTGAAGTCGTCACCCAGGCTTCCTCAAATGCCAGTGCATAATAATATGAATAATTTAAAGATGAATTGAACATATTTTTCTTCGTCACAGAAAAAAACGTGAAAGTATGTAACTTGGCTGACAACTGTGGACTCACCAAAGCACTAAGATGCATCATATCATGCTCATAGCAGATAGATTTTTTTCTAGGCACTCCTGCCATCGAGTTGTGTGCCTTAAATACATTATTTACATGGCAGACAAACTGTGCTTACGAAACTTTATTTGAAGAATCAACTCCAATGCATAAAAGGCGCATTCAGAGATACTAAAAAGCAGTCCCTGACCGTTTTCTGAAACACTGGTCACCGGCCTAGGAAGGGAAGCCGGAAGAAGTTGCCACAAGCCACAGTCCTTCTGGCTACACAAAATGTCAGTCACAGTTGGGGTGGCCATTTCTCTGGGATCTCCTCTCAGATGAAGCTTAATAATATGCAGTCATTTTTGTTATAAGAGATGCCATGACCTCTCAGGAAGAAGAACGGGCCTTTCATACCAATCTTTGGTCATCTTAAGACTTGCCAAATCCAGGACCTTTCTTTGTTTCAACAGTAAATTTGAAAGACCATGGACTAAGCAGAGACGTGTTCTGACACAATAATAGTGTGAATTCACTGAACACTGATGATCGTGTCCGTAAAGTTTCAAAACTTAAACCAGAACTTACATAAACCATAACAAAAGGTGGGGAAGACATTACCATTATCCGATACAATAATTCATAAGGGCCAATCAAAGACACAACTACAAAGGAAACATGACAACCATTATGTTCATCAGTTTCATGGATTTACTGCTATTTCAGCAATGAAGGCTTCCAGCCTGGTCCTCATTAATGTCACAGAAAAGGTGAGTGTTGGGATGGGAATGTCCCCTGCAATGTATACGAATGTGTTCCCCCTGCCCTGAGTGCCCAATTGCATGTTAATATGATATTCTGAATGTTACTTTGGCCCTTGTGTCATGCTAATCTAGCCTGGGTGCAGAGGCCTAGACCTGTCCCTGACCATACAAGGTCATGGACCTGTCCTTTGACCTGGAGGAGTACACCAAGCATGCCCTCCTACTGGATAGGGGACTACTGTTCCTGTTTTGGGTATAGCACATAAAGAAGTGGTGGCAGTGTATTGTGTTTTTGAGATAGATAGTGTGACCAAATCTTTTTTGTCTGTTAAGGAGAGTTTGGTGTACAGATCCCTATTGTGTAAAATTAGGCTGGTGTGTGTAAGCCCAGAACCTTGTGCTGGCATCCTCTGTGTATGTCCTGTGCGTGCGTAGTGTGCTTGTAGCATGTGTTGTGTGCATGTATTGTGTGTATGTGTAGTGTGCTTGTAGCATGTGTAGTAAAGCTG
This sequence comes from Calotriton arnoldi, assembly GCA_963921515.1. NCBI lineage: Eukaryota > Metazoa > Chordata > Amphibia > Caudata > Salamandridae > Calotriton > Calotriton arnoldi. The sequence goes on along the minus strand of CAWUFW010000001.1, from coordinate 8,216,210 downwards.
TGAGTGTGAGTGAGTCTAATTCCTGCATTCAGTGGAATCCATTTTGGATACCCCTGGCTTGGCACAGCACAGGAGGGAGGTCTGAGAACAGCATGCCCAGAGAGTGGCAGTGTATTGCCTGCATTCCTGTGGCTGAAGGGTGAAGCTTCAGATTCTGAAGTGGGGAGGATGCAAACAGGGCTATCTGTAGAAAATCCATGAGGACTTTTTGTTTATTGGTGAGCACTGCCATTTGGTTGGTGAAGGGTGGGACTGCAGTTTCTGTTGTGTTAGCTTGAGACATTTCTAGGTGAGGCCTGCCATTTTGTCTATCCCTGATTGCTTCTTCAGAGAGGCTGATAACAGCCAATTGCAGAAACCACACACCTTATGGTACTTGTGTTGTGAGTGCTCCAGTTTGGAGGCAACCTCAGTGCCATCTGCAGTGAGAAGCATCATTCTACATAAAGGCTGTGTCTAGTGAGCAGCCTGTGAAGGACACCTAAAAGAAGAACCACCCAAACTGACTGTGAAGTCCGAGATAGTGGATCCAAATCCCATGTCTAGAAAATGTCTGTAAAAGTGAGACCCATCCCCTCCCACTTGGTTCCCAGCCCAAGTGCTACAAGACCAAGTAAGAGAGTGCTCTGCGGAGTACTCAAAGGACTGCTATGTGACCAGGGCTGGTGTCTGCATGACAGGCAGTCTCCCCGAGGTGAGGGGACAGTACCTGAAGTCTGCTCTTTCTGCAGGGGAGCAGAGGGCCTGCCTGGTGCTCAAAGCCTGTCTACTTGCTAAGAAAAGGAAGGAGTTAACCTGGCCTTGCAGAAGAAGAGACTTCCAGAAGGTCCAGGGACTGAGGGGCACCTAGAGAAAGCTCTGCTGCACAGGGCTCCTCAGTCTCTCAGACAAAGTTCCTGGCAGGAACCACTTCAAGCCTTTGTGAGTGAGTTGGCCCAATGGAAGATGCTACTGTCTGTGTCAGTCCAACCTGGGCTGCAGCTGCCTGCACCAGCCTGATCCAGGCCACAAGCGCTGTAGTGACTGCACCGGCCCAATTGAGACCCCCATCTCCCATGGTCTGGGCATGTACCTGATTTGGCTGAATAGCCCAGTCAAGGCTGACTCCTACCACTTTTTCAGATGGAGCAACAGCAGAGGGGTCAGCACCTCCACGTAAGCACCAGGGCAGATACTCGCCTCCGAACTAAGCCGGGTGGCCACATGTATGAAGACACTGCCATGCCTGGCCTCCTCCGCCTGAGACTGTTTTTGCTTGCCACAGCCTCAAGTGCATAGAGAAAGACTGAGTACATTACCAACTACATTAGCAGGGGGTTAGTAACCTTGAGAAACGTGAACCGAGTGCACATTTTACTTGTGGGGGAAGTGACAGTGTACCTGAGCCTGATGCATGCTACTGCACTAACTGCCGGGGGGCAAGTTATACTTTATTTTTTTATTTTTTTTATTTTGAAGGTTTTATATAGCGCGGACCAGACCCTTGCGGGTATCAGAGCGCTTTACAACATATACAGGAAAAAGGGGAAATAGACAGATGCGACATAGGCATATACATATGCAAATAATATTGCTTATAATAGGTCAAACAATCGGTAACTGTTCTAACATCGCACATATCTACCATCCTGCATCAAAAAGAATCGTGACGAGGATCACTGCCTGAATGCTTGACTGAATTGTGTAGTATTTAGTACTTTTTTTTCTTAAAAGGATAAGCACTGGGCTTGACATTGATGTTAATGTGCTGGTTGCTTGATTGTTGAGTTCTGAGCTTGTAGGCTCCCACACTATCTCCCTGCAAGGTCTATGACTGCTCACTTTCACTAACATGAGAGTCAAGATGGAAAGGGTTATGCTTGGGCCCAGTTTAGAGAGCCATAGTAGGATGTACTTAGTGGACTAGTCACAAACAATCTCAGTCACCATGGTTGGGGACCAGTACTCCCTGTCTGCCTTGTAGCCCTCAGAACGGTTTGACAGTGGGCCACTTAAAAGGCATCTACCCTTCCAAAAAAATTAAGGTGGAAGAGGGAGACTGTGCAGGATTGGAAAATAAACTCTAGGTCTTTCCTTGTTTGGGCTGATGCAGCCGCTGTTATATGATATTTGTGCTTGGAGAAATCTGTGAAGTTCTGTGCTAAACATATAGCTTATCTGGGAAGAGAACACAATACATTTACTACTCACTGCTGATACCTATGTGTGGGCTGCAGTTCATAGCGAAGTCCACTAAGCCCGTAATGTTCCCATATTTTGAAAAAATAATAGAAAGTAAGCAAGTTAGTTAAAGCAACACCTGCTATATACCACAATGTATTCCAGCAAAAATGTACTCAGCAAAATTTTACAATAAATATTGCTATTGTGTTGGAATTCAGAATCTGTGTATTCACAGTGGGTACTTTCCAATTTGCAGAGTGGAAGCTCAGGAGGAGGGGGCAAGCTTGCAGAGCCTGCCCTCCAGTAAATTTGCAAGTCCGAACAGCTGGCAACATGCACAGATTTTTGTAAGTGCTGCTATACACTAAACATAGTACTAGCTCACATTCCAGTCCTCATAGACTGAGTCACTGATAAACCTAAACCTGCTTCTCCAGGTTCCGCCACCAGAAAATCGAGCATTATTAATGTCATGCATTCACTATGACAGCCTCTTCTGTGTCCATGTTCGGGGTCACAGTTAGTCTTATAGCATGGCTATCCTCTTGTGTCATAGGTTGTGGTGTACTTTTAAGTTTTACATGTCCTGATAGTGAAAAACACTCATGTTTATTTTCCACTATTGCAAGGCCTACCTCTCCCATAGTATAACATTAGGTTACCTTATTGCATTTAATAAGTGATACATTTTGTGTCGGAGCAGGTAGGAATGTAATTTTGGGTGTCTGAGGAATTGTAATTTAAGCCCTATATAATTATAATCTCTGATTTTAAGTCACAATTCTGAAAATGCCACTTTTAGAATCTTGTCATTTTCTTGCCCTAACCATTTGATGCCTGCAGCCTGTTCCTGGGTCACATGACTAGATGAAGTTGTCAGATGGTCTTTGTGCATTCCTCCCAGACAGCCACACAGTTAGTTGCTGTCACTGTAACACCTGTCAGATCTTGTGATTATCACCAAATCACCCACAGACCACTTATTTTTTAGCCATGTTTGAAATCATAATGGGTTTTGTATTTGAGATGATGATTTTTGATTTTCTTTTGGCATTCTCTGGTGTCTATGAATACCCTTTCGTCCCCTCCCATCCAACCTAGGTTAATTTTGGTGCATGGGTTTCTACCTTTGAGGGAAACAAAGCGGGATATACCTGTTACTAAGTTAGGTGCAGTATGATATGTCCACAATAGTTCCTGTATGGATTTTTCCACAGGACGACCACTGACAATGGCTAATTGTAATCCCTCTTTTATAATGCGGTTCACTCACTCCACCAGCCCGATAGCTCTTGGGCAATACAAAGCAGTCTTTTCATGTTTGATGGTAAGATTGTTCAGGAAGTCTTTCATTTCTTCCGAGGGAAATTGTACCTATTGTCAGTAATTAAGGTGGAGGGTATACCTTCAATGCAAAAATGATCTCACAAGAATCCAGTGAGGGTTTTGGTGGTGGTGGTTTGGTTCACATTTCTCGTACAAATTCGATGTGAAATGAGGATAAACATAAACTTCTTGATTTCGATTACTCCTGGCCGGGTTAATGTGGCAAGTAATATCTAAAACTAACTTAATCCATGGTTTATCAGGCACCACTACTAGGGGATAAAGGTGCTTTACGAGTGACTTTGATCTTATCTGTCAATGAGCAATTATGGCAATCCTTTACTGTTTGTTCAATAAAAGTGTCCATTTTCAGGTACCAATATGTAATCCTCACCTTATTCTTCATGATACTTCTGTGTAGATAGCTTTCATGGGCTAAGGCCACTATTTTACTCCTTAAATCTATGGGTGGTGTGATTTTTTTTATTATGGAGTATCATGTCGTTGTTTATGTTTAGTTCGTGCCTGACATCCCAAAACTCTCTCAGGTCTTCTTCCAGATCGCTGCACCTTGATGGCCAGCCCTTAACGATGTAGTCTTTGATGCATTTTAAAGTTGAGTCCCTTTCCATGCACTCTCTCAATGCAGATTCAGACATAGCCATGGTATGGATTACTAGTCCTGGGGAACTTTTCTTCCTGTTCCTCCCTCTCCATCTGAGACATTGAGAAAAAATCTGCTGCTAAGTTCTGTTTCCAGATACATATTCTATTTTGAAACAAAATCCCTCAAGGCCTAGATTCCATTGACCAATTCTGGGTATGCTGTGGGTAGACCCTCAAGTAGTGAAAATGAATGCAAGTGGTTTATGGTCAGTGTATATGGTAAACAGCAAACCCCACAAAAAGAATTTGAAGTGTTTAACTGCCCAGAAACAAACCAGCGCCCCCTTCTCAATTACAGAGTAATTGTGCTCTACTTTGGATATGCACTTGGACGCAAAAGCTATGATTACTTCTCTTCCATCCACCAATTAAGAAAGGGTGGCACCCAGGGCTTTGTTGCTGGCAGTCATGGTACAAATAGATCTTCTACTTGTGTTGAATGTTCCTAAAGTGGGTGCCATGACAAATGCTTTTTTTAAATTTCAAAACCTTCTTGGCACATTCCGTTGCACACAAAAGAAGAGTCTTAGCAAGTCAAAAAGGTCTGTACTGATGTCTGAAAAGTTCATCATGTACTTTGACATATATTCTACTAATCCTAGGAAGGATTTTAGTTCTTCTTTATTTTTGGGGTGTGGGGCTTTCAGATCAGCATCAATTAGAAACATTTTAGGTTTGAATACTTCCTTGGATATAGTGTGCCCTAGATAATCAACCGATGTGATTCTTAAATGCCATTTTTCTCTTTTTAGAGTAAAGCTTGCATCCATTAATCTGTTAAAAACGTCTCTTAATATTTGGTTATGTTCTTGAACGTCCCTCCCATAAAACAGTATGTCATTCTGGAAGCACAAGATGCTCCGGACATCCTCCAGAATTTTTTGCTCAATTTTTGGGGGAAGACAGCAGCTGCGTATGCCAACCCAAATGGCATTCACTGAAAAAGTAAGACTCCCATAGACATCATGAAGGTTGTTGGGGGTCTGGAATCAGGATGGAGTTCCACTTGTTGATAGGCCATTGAGAAGTCGATGACGCTAAAGCAGCTCACCTCGCCCATGGTGCTTAGCATCTCATTAATGCGTGGTGAAGGGTGTCTCTCAACACAAATATTCTAGTTAAGGCTACTTAAGTTTACACATAGACGCAGCCCCTTCTCATTGGCCTTTGTTGCCAGGACTATTGATGCCAACCACTCTGAACATTCTACAGGTTGTATAACTCACATGTCTTTCAATCTGGAGAGTTCTTGCTCTAAGGGTTTCATCAAGAGATGCAGAATAAGACATAATTTGTGTACAATGGGTTTTGTCTACATTTTTAGCTTAATTTTATGTTGGGAATTTCTCAACAAACCCTGAATATCCAAAATTAGTTCAAAGAATTAATCGCAAACTTCACAATATTCTCTTACAGAGCTGTCATCTAGAAGAACCTGTTCCTTATTGTTGGGATCTAGAGCAATGCCCAGCTCCTTCTCGTGTTGCTACCCCAATAAATTCGACCCATTAGTTGCCACATATACTTTCCCATAGGTCGAACGGTCTTTGAAAGTGATGCAAACTTTAGTAACACCCTCTAACGGAATAAGGTCTCTGTTGTAACCACTGGGTGTAATGTTAGGTGCATCTAACTTAAAGTTTTCATACCCCTTCATTTGTTAAAAATCGTGACTATTGATCAAGGTGTAAGGTGAACAAGAATCAGCATACATGGAAATAGCATTACCATCCAAATAAATGCAGCATTTAGGGTATTTTGTTTCTATATCAGCGTTAAGATGAAAATCCATTTTTTCTCCTCTTGGACTTCCCTCTCGCTAACATGATTACTTCTTCTCTACATACCTTGGCAACATTTTCTCTTTTGTTGCATTTACTACATGTAGAGTTGCACACCTGACAAATAGGACTATTTACAAGCTGTTTAGTACTCCCACACCTGTCTTTGGGTTTACATCATTTTGTACCTTACAAATTTCATTACAGGATTTCTCTGTCTGGATTTCTCTTATTGTTTCAATAGGTGATTTCATTTCTTTTATACAATGGGCTGTGTTTTCCACAAACTTAACTATCTCAATAGCTTCATGTAAAGTAGGATTCTTGCAGAGTAACTTTTCCTGAATGCGTGAATTGATTGTACACCCAACCAAGTAATCTTTTATAAGAGAGTCATTGAGATTACCAAAATTGCGTAATTTGGACAAACCCCTAAGAATTGCAGTGTAATTTGTTACATACTTTTGCTTGCCTTGTACCAGGCTGAAAAACATAATGTGTCTTTCTAGTACCGCATTAAATTGATCTCCAAATTGTGATTCTACTTTTAGAAATGTTTTCTCATAAACATCTTTTTCTCTTTCATCACCAGCATCTGGTGTGATCTTAGGTTATGATAGGGATCTGTAATATTTTCTGCCCTGAATGCCTAGATTATGGAGAAGGATGTTGTGGGAGGGCAGGCCGGATATACAGACGCGGAGGCTGTATGTAGTGCGCCAGTTGGTGAGATTTATTAACAGAGTCAATAACAGGGGGTGGCAAAGTCTCTGTGGGACGTTTGGTCTTCTTAAGGGTTCTTCTCTCCTTGGCTCCCTCTCCTTCCTTGTCGGTGTTCTCCTCCTGTATCTTGTCCTCCGATCCAGGGACGCTCCCACGGAGGTGCATAGAGGGAAGGACAAAAAGGAGCCGTCAGTTACCCTGGCCAACACACTTCACTGGCTTCTATTGTACCCGTCACCACACCCGGTGGATCTTCTTGTGGATGATTACACGTGAGGTAACACCGTGTCAGTGAGAGGAGAGGATTCGTGAAGGGGACGGTGGTAGGCACGAATAATCTATAAGGTGCGAGGACAATCCCTGCCTTTGGCTATAGTAGCCTTACGTTCACTGCAGACAAGTGGTAACAACAAAACGAAGAAGGGGAGGGGAAGGAAGAATAGGTGCTCAATACCACTGCAAACGGTGTGTCTCCCTCGTGACCCTTCCCGACCCTTCTTTCACCCGCCTCCCCGCTCCCTCTCCCTCCCTCGTTCGTGACTCACCGGCTCTGCCGCAACTCTCCAGAGTCGCGGCCGCTCTCCAGCCTCCTCCTAGGGGGTCCACCACTCCTCACTCCATGTCTCGTCCTCTTCGCCGTAGTCTGCTTCTTCTCTCCTCGCGTCTCCGTACTCCTGTTCCTCCTCTTCCTCGCTCCGCAACTCCTTTCGTCCTCCGGCTTCTTCGCAACTCCTTGGTCCGGCCGCGCTCCCTTTCAGCTCCGGTCGGGAAGCACTTCCGGGGTCAGTCCCTCCCCCGTCCGTCGCGTCATCAGGTCCGGATGCCTCCTGTGTGGATAGAGCACAGGGGGTGGGGTTATCCCTACGGACTTCCTTCCAGGGCCCGGGTGCTGTGCCGAGTTCCCCGCAGGTAAGCTGTCATCGCTTTTAGGGGCAGTCCGGCCTCGCAAGGTGCGCGATCCGAGCCGTGCCTCCTCACATCCCCTTTCCCTTGCTGTCCTTCTAGTAGGGGTGGTATCTTGTGGATAACGGGATAAAAGTCCACATTTCCCTGCTCGGTCCCTTTTCGGTGCTTGGTTTGGAATCTGTAGGGCTGAAGGGACAAGAACCAACGCAACACCCTCTCATTGTTCCCTCTATTACGTGCCATCCATTCTAGGGGGGCATGATCCGTGAAGAGGGTGAACTCTCGCCCCTCCAGGTAGTATCTTAAGGAGTCAATGGCCCATTTAATAGCCAACGCTTCTTTCTCGATGACAGCGTAGTTCTTCTCACGGGGATACAGTTTCCTACTCAAAAAGAGAATAGGCTTTTCCTCCCCCTGTCGGTTTCTTTGGGATAGAACCGCCCCCAATCCCTGCTCTGAGGCGTCTGTCTGTAGGATGAAGGGTAGGTCATAATCGGGGCTGGCTAATACGGTATCGGACGTTAGTACTGTTTTCAGTGTTTCAAATGCTTGGGTTACTTCGAGGGTTGGGTCCCTTAACCTGATCTCGGTTTTCACTGATTTCTGCAATAAGTCTGTGAGAGGGGCTGCGATTCGTGAAAACTGGGGTATAAACCGTCTATAGTACCCCAACAACCCCAAAAAGGCACGAAGGTCTCTCGCAGTCCTTGGGAAGGGTATCTGGGATATGGCCAGGAGTTTGGTTTTTTGGGGTCGTATGACTCCCTCCCTAATAGGTAACCCAGGTATTTCACGGTTTGGGCGGCCAGATGGCTCTTGGCCGGGTTTATTTTCAGCCCCTGTTTCCCTAAAGCCTGTATGACGTGGTACAAGTGAGTAAGATGTTGTTCCCAGGTCTCGCTATAAACGATGATGTCATCAATATATGCCCCTGCATATCTCTCATGGGGCCGTAGGATACGATTCATGGCTCGCTGAAAGGTAGCGGGTGCCCCGTGCAATCCAAAGGGTAACACGGTGAAGTGGTAGAGGCCGTCGGGGGTAGAAAACGCTGTTTTCTCTCTGTCTTCGCTTTTCAGGGGATTTGCCAATACCCTTTGCATAAATCGAGGGTGCTGATATATTTTGCTCTTCCTATGCGCTCGATCATTTCATCTACTCTCGGGAGGGGGTAGGTGTCGAATTCGGATATCTTATTCACCTCCCGAAAGTCGATGCAAAAACGCACCGAGCCATCTGGCTTCGGAACGAGGACTATGGGTGAGCTCGACTCGCTCATTGATGGTTCTATGACACCCATCTGTAACATCTGATGTACCTCTTCTCGGATGGTGTTCCTACGGGCCTCTGGTATCCGATACGGGCGAAGCCGTACTGTCTTCCCTGGAAGGGTCTTAATAGAGTGTTCAATCAAAGTGGTCCTCCCTGGTGTGATAGAGAAGATGTCCCGTAAGGGCCGTAAGGTGCTATCTAGTTCGGTTCTACGAACGGGACTTAACCCCTCGTCAAAACATTGGGTGTACAGAGGAATAGGTCCTATCGAGCCTATCAGTGCTGGAAGGGGTCCTTCCCATTTTTTTAGGAGATTCACATGATAGATTTGGGAGGTACCCCGAGTCCTGTCGAGCTCCAACCTATAGGTGACAGGGGTTACTCGGTCTAGCACGATATACGGCCCTTGCCATTGACCCAACAGTTTATGGTCAGAGGACGCCATCATGAGTAACACCGCGTCCCCCACAGCAAAGACCCTTTCCTTGGCCTTTTTATTATAATGGGCTTGTTGGGCTTCCTGAGCTCTCTCCATGTTGCTCCGCACGATCGTTCGGATCTGTTCTAGGTGTGTTTTCAGATGGGCCACATATTCCACCAGCGGTTTATTGTTATTTGGCTCTGCCTCCCAGTTTTCTCGAACCATGTCCATTAAGGATCGTGGCTGGTGGCCATACAGCAGCTCAAACGGAGAGTACCCGGTACTCTTTTGGACTTTGCACCGGATGGCATACAAGGCCAGGGGCAACATTTCTTCCCACCGCTTGGCTTCGAGGGCAAGGAGTTTTTTCAGAGTGGTCTTAATGGTAGCGTTATAACGCTCTACCAAGCCATCCGTTTGGGGGTGATATGCCGCCGTCCTTATCTGTTTGATGCCTAATAGGGTACAAACTTGTTTCAGGAGTTTAGATACGAACGGGGTTCCCTGGTCAGTCAGTATCTCTTTCGGAAATCCCACCCGTGTAAAGACCGATACCATTGCTCTAGCGATGTTAGGGGCGTTGGGTTGTCTTAATGCGATCGCCTCCGGGAACCGGGTGGCGTAGTCCACTAAAACTAGCACGTAATGGCACCCACTCCGGGAGGGCAACAAAGGTCCAACGATATCCATTCCCACCCTGCTAAACGGTTCGTCTATAATGGGTAGGGGATGCAAAGGGGCTCTAGGGGGTCTATATCGGCTGTTTTTTTGACATATGGGGCATTGTCTGCAATAGGACTTCACCTGCCTGTATATGCCCGGCCAATAGAACTTCTCCATTATCAGACTTTCGGTCTTTTCCTCCCCGAAATGTCCCCCCAGAAGATGACTGTGGGCCATATACAGCACCTTATCCCGAAACGGGGTGGGGACCAGTAACTGAGGGGTAACTAGTGGGTTCTCCCTTCCTGTACAACAGCCCATTCCTCACAAAAAAATAGGGACATACATGTAACGGGTCTTCGTCGTTTACGGCTCTGTTCCAGGCCTCCTGCAGAACAGGGTCCTCTCTCTGCGCCGCGTGGAAGTTCCTATCGTTATCCCAAGGGCTCTCTTCCACCTGAGCGGGGAAGACAGGGACGGGCTTCTTTTTGTCTTTTCGCTTTTCCCTTCTCGTTCTCCGGGGTTTGGATGGCGGCCATTCTGGATCGTCCTCTTGTGAGAAGGGGGCATCGGCCCACCAGTTCTTCTCCTCTGGGTTGGTTTCTGTGAGTAAAGCAGAGAGGAGGGGATAATCGTTACCCAGTATTGCCTGTTCCGGTAACCGGGGAATGAGACCGACCTTTAATTCCGAGCCCGGGTCCGCAGCATGTTGCACGTGGACATGAGTGGTGGGGTATTGTTTGGTGTCCCCATGGACACATTGGATGTCTACGGTCCCCTCAACCAGTCCCAGCTTGCCTTCGAGATCCTGGGGTCTGACCACGCTCTGGCGACACCCTGTATCGGCGAGAGCGGTCATGGCTCTCCCATTCACTGTTATGCTACACCGATAAGGATATGTATCGACAGGGTGCGACAAACAGCAGTAGTTTCTCTTTGCTACGCCTACCTCCATAGGTTCCTCCTTTTGTGGGCAAAAGCGAGCTATGTGGCCCATCCCACCACAGTTAAAACATTGTGGACCAGGAACGGGTGGTCTAAAGGTCGGGGGTCCTGGAGCTCGAAACATAGGGGGACCAGGGACAATGGTAACCGGATCGGGCCTCCGTGGAAGTTGTGGACGAGGGGGCGATGGACTCCACTCACACCCGCCCTCCAAGGGGCTTCCTCTCTTCCCTTTTGGGTATCTTGTGCTCTGTTGTAGGCATTGGCGATCTCTACCGCTGTCTCGAGGGTGAGATGAGCATGCTGTCTAACCCATTTCTGGATGGGGGGTGAAGGGACGACAAATACTGCTCTAAATATACTTTGGCCATGATGTCTTCTTTGGTAGCAGTCGCTGGTTTTAACCATCGGTCGGCCATGTCTCGCACTCGGAAATACAGGGCTCTGGGGGTTTCCTGGGGGCCCTCTCTGATCTGCCGGAGTCTTAGCCTATACGTCTCATCGTCGACCCCCAGTCTCTCCATGATGCACTGCTTGATTTCCGCATATGGGGTAACTCCTAGGATGTTGGCCACCTGATACGAGGCTTGTAGTTCCCCAGAAAGGAGGGGTCCCAAATACTGTCCCCATTTGTCTGCTGGCCAGGCTGCAGCCAAAGCCATCCTCTCAAAGTTGTTAAAGAAGTATTCGGGGTCTTCTCCGCTTACATACTTCTGCAGGATGACAGAGGGTAGGGCACTTGGGGCCCTCTGTTGCCCGATGGCGTCCGCGATTTTCCCCATGGCGGTATCATGAGACTGTCCTTGATCGGTGATGACCTGCTGCAGCCGCCCCCGGTCGTCTTCGACCACCGAGAGGAACTTCTCCATGGCTTTCCCAAGACTCTCCTGGCTTTCCGCCATTCTAGCGATGACAGCCTCCATGAAATCCCACTTCTGACACCACTTGTGGGAGGGCAGGCCGGATATACAGACGCGGAGGCTGTATGTAGTGCGCCAGTTGGCGAGCTTTATTAACAGAGTCAATAACAGGGGGTGGCAAAGTCTCTGTGGGACGTTTGGTCTTCTTAAGGGTTCTTCTCTCCTTGGCTCCCTCTCCTTCCTTGTCGGTGTTCTCCTCCTGTATCTTGTCCTCCGATCCAGGGACGCTCCCACGGAGGTGCATAGAGGGAAGGACAAAAAGGAGCCGTCAGTTACCCTGGCCAACACACTTCACTGGCTTCTATTGTACCCGTCACCACACCCGGTGGATCTTCTTGTGGATGATTACACGTGAGGTAACACCGTGTCAGTGAGAGGAGAGGATTCGTGAAGGGGACGGTGGTAGGCACGAATAATCTATAAGGTGCGAGGACAATCCCTGCCTTTGGCTATAGTAGCCTTACGTTCACTGCAGACAAGTGGTAACAACAAAACAAAGAAGGGGAGGGGAAGGAAGAATAGGTGCTCAATACCACTGCAAACGGTGTGTCTCCCTCGTGACCCTTCCCGACCCTTCTTTCACCCGCCTCCCCGCTCCCTCTCCCTCCCTCGTTCGTGACTCACCGGCTCTGCCGCAACTCTCCAGAGTCGCGGCCGCTCTCCAGCCTCCTCCTAGGGGGTCCACCACTCCTCACTCCACGTCTCGTCCTCTTCGCCGTAGTCTGCTTCTTCTCTCCTCGCGTCTCCGTACTCCTGTTCCTCCTCTTCCTCGCTCCGCAACTCCTTTCGTCCTCCGGCTTCTTCGCAACTCCTTGGTCCGGCCGCGCTCCCTTTCAGCTCCGGTCGGGAAGCACTTCCGGGGTCAGTCCCTCCCCCGTCCGTCGCGTCATCAGGTCCGGATGCCTCCTGTGTGGATAGAGCACAGGGGGGTGGGGTTATCCCTACGGACTTCCTTCCAGGGCCCGGGTGCTGTGCCGAGTTCCCCGCAGGTAAGCTGTCATCGCTTTTAGGGGCAGTCCGGCCTCGCAAGGTGCGCGATCCGAGCCGTGCCTCCTCACATCTGTGTTGTTTATGTACTGAACTGAATCTCTATCCTCCTATGGCTATCAAATGCAATTCAAACAATTTTTTTCATTCCTTCCATGGTAATACAGGCTCATCCACTTCATTGAGTAAGGGTGGCGATTGACTCATACTTGCAGCTGTCATTATGAGGAAATACTGCTATATAATGCACAGGTTACAATATGTATTCATAAAACAGCACTCAACTGTAAGGTGTAGGTGGAGTTAATTACTGTCTTACAATATTAACTCTACTACAAACTTAGGTGTGCATGTCATGGTTTAAACAGGATTGGAAATCTGCACCATGTATGGTAAGAGTGTCTCTACTTCAGAATGGAAGCAGAGTATGACACACAGCTCCTAATAATTTAGAATTGGTGTGCATGTCACCGTGAATTCTGCATCATTTTGAATGGTAGAAAAGTGTACTGTCTGACACACTAAATTTTGATCCTCGCATTTGGTGTGCATGTCACTGACATGAAGAGTACAGAAAATTTCCACAATACATCTTATAAGGACTTACTTATGGTCATGATTATAATGCATGCTGCACGACTACTGCCTTAGTGCTATCTTGTGGCTGGAGAAAGAAAGTCACGCTTACATCAACAAGGGGAGTGTTGGAAAAGGTGACCACTTCCCGTCTGATTGTCTCAGCGCCGTAGTATGCATAATGGTGCGACCCAACCACCCTGCAGCACAACAAATGGATATGCTGGGGTAGAGAAAGGAGGCAGGTGCAACGGGAAATGTCAGCCATGCTCATGCTTTGATCACTATGCCACTCCAAGTGTCCGAGCAATGACACTCCCACACCACTGCAATAGAAATCAGACTGCCTGGGTGAAGTCAAGGACGCTGCTCTTCTCCACTGTGACGGTTTCCGTTGGGGATTGGTAGATTATCCTTGACTGCCGGCTAGCCTGCACCGATGTGGAGATAGGCTATGCACCAATTAGAAAAACTCAGATGCAGGCACCCTCAGTGTAGGGAAACGAGAGGGGTGGAGATGGTCTTTGCCCCCTTCACAGCTTGTTCATAAGCTCATCGCCAGTGAAAGAACTCCAAACGCAGTGAGATTTAGTCAGTCTTTATTCCATCTTCAAACTCTCCTCAACTGAGGAGAATCAGCGAAAAATTCTAAACGGTCAAAACTGAGTGTAACCAAGCGTAGGGAAAGAAGGGGTGAATTACAAAACCTGGGGTGGAGGAGAAAAGAATTGTACAGCCGTATGTTGCTATGTAAACAGATGTACAACAGGAAGAATATAACACATTTCCATAGGTGAAGGTGACAAAAGAGCTCACTCCTTGCAAATTCATGAACTGAAACAGTTATGCACATCACCAAATTACATAGAAAATGTTAAAAACATTCTCCTGATAGTTATTGCATTGAAATGGTGGACTAAATATTTATATCAACTGCATTGGAACAGCTTTTATTGGTCCATCCCTAAGTTTCTAGGCTCTCAAGTATTTTAGACTACATCATCACACTAATTTGCTAGGCCCCTCAGAAACATGTACACTACAGTAGCTGTTTTGGTCATCTTTTCCCCACTCAACAGAGTCCATATGGGACCCCGTCACTCATCAGCAAACTTAGCAAACATGTTAAGTGTCAGTTTCAGAAAGGGAATATGAAATTCTATTGCCATGTTAAATCTGTAGAATAGTTATTGTACCTCTTGATGTGCATTTTTGACCTGCCCCCAAAACTGCGGTTGTATTGCCAAGGTAAGGAAGGTAAACCTGCAGCGTCTGTGTTCTCTGAAGAGCATAATCTAACATCTAAGATACATCCTTGATGTGATTTCAGAACACTGCCCATACTGCTGTAAGAGTGGCCCTTTATAAAGGGGTCTTTGGGGCCCATTGTCCGGATGCTGCCTCAGAATTGGAGTTCTCCAGGAGTCAGGTTTACAGATATATATTCCCAGACAGTTAGGACATTGTTTACCAAAGGCCCTAACAAATTACAGCAGGGTCATAAACCTATACAGACCTGGAAGCTCTGGTGAACCAGTAGATGGAAACGGGGAAGGGCTTTTACAGCTGGGGTTGCGAAGCTCAGGCCTGAGGGGTTAGCAACTGGTTTCATGTCTGGGCTGTGAGAGGCAGTGGCATTATAAAGGACAGCAAGCATGTAGTATAGTGTTTGCCAACCGCAGTTTTTGGGTGTTATCCGCTTATGACTCAGTTTGCAAACATTTGGTGTCCCATCACATTTTTTGTGGTTGTCCCTTCCTAAGGTTCTTTCAGTAGTTATCTACCTGTTAGGCGGGTCTGTGAGAAATTTGTTTGTTGTTTGAAGGGGTGTGAGCCCTTCTCAAGTAACAGCCACAATCCTTGTCAGGGTGACCCACCAAAAGTCAATAAATTAACCTTTGCTTAACCCTCTGGTAGCTCGCACAAAGTAGTCTGGTTTATCTTACAGGCTATGTGTAAATTATTTATGCAGCACACAAACAGCAGTACAGTGAAAACACAACAAAAGAAAAGTCCCACACCAATTTAGAAAAATAGAATAAAATGAAATAAATAAAATGACACCAAAACAACAAAAATCCAATCAGTAGAAATGGAGATATGTACTTTTAAAAATTTAGATAAAAGTAGCGCCAAAAGGCGCAAAGAGCCAACTGAGGGTATCTGATTTTGGAGCCTCAACAATTTTGTGATCTCTATGTATATATAGCTTATGTCTTTATGACTCCTCTCCACCTTCGCCCTTACCAAAGTGCATTTGGTGTCGTAGCACGGCAACTGGGTGAGGGCAGTATATTAAAAAGATGTGGGATCGCTCTAATTGTTGGAAACTAGTATGATTTCATCGATCTTTTCATGTGTTGGGATTAGAATTGGGATGGTGATTGATGGTTTTTCATCTGTCCTCTGTTCTGTGAGTATAGCAGATACTTTATCTCCACACCAGCCCTATGATTGTGCCCATTAATTTGCAGCCTGAGGCAAAGATTGTTCATGGACGCATTTACCCATTAAATCCCAAAGAAGATCAGATTGTAAAGGAATATCTTGACCAAAATTGAAAGAATACATTTATTCATCATTACACCTCTCCTGCAGGAGCTCTCATCTTTTCATACAGGAATCTGGAGGAGATTACCAGCTTTCCATAGCCTATCATGAATTAAAGCAGATCGCCATAAGAAATTGACACTTGTTGCCCTTGATTTCTGTTTCACTTGACAGCTGTAAAGGGCCATGATTTTCACAAAACTTAATCTGAGAGGAGCATATAATCTTGTCTGCATCCGAGAGGGAGATAAATGGAAAACCACTTTTAAGACCCATTATGAGCATTTTGAATACTTAGAGATGTCCTTTGGCTTGTGTAGCATTCCAGTGGCTTTCCAACATTTTATTAAGGATATGTTTTGTAATTTACTACTCTCCTTTGTTATCATCTGTGTGGATGACATTCTCATCTTCTTCGGTTCTCTCAAGGAACAATGGGTTCATTCAAAAACCGTACTGGAACTCTTAAGGAATAATTATTTTACATTAAGGGAGAAAAAATGCATATCTGAAAGCAAAGAAATCACTTTTTGAGGTTTCATATTTCTGACAAAGGTATCCACATGGATAATGACAAGGTTAAAGATGGTGGAGACTGACCTACTCCCACCACAGTAAAATAAAATCCAGAAGTTCTTAGGCTTTACAAATTTCTATCAACAGTTTATTAAAAGCTTTCCCAGGATTGTCCTCAGTTACTCAGCTCAAGAAGGGTGTTCCTTTTCATTGGGGTATTGATCATGAAAAAGCCTTCTGAATTTTCTAAGCATGTTGAGATTAATCCCTTTGCACTCTTACCTATCAAATTTAGAAATTCGAAAAATATTTCCTCTGAGATGTTGTGTAATTCTATTCCACTGCTTGATCTGCTGAAGACTAACTCAGGCTCCACTATCTCTTTAGTTGAACAATGTTGTGATGTGCTACAAGTTGCTGCCAAAAACTTTGCATTGATCAGAGAAATATCCTATAAAAAGTCTATTTCTAACAATTGGTATACTCAATACCTCAAGGCATCCATGCATGCACTATCTGCTTTAGAACGTTCTAGACTTGTTGACTACAATCCTCTTACCAAGCGGGAATGGGATGTGATGAACTATGCTCACAATTATGCTATCAGGAGAGCTAGAATAGCTTCGCAATCCTCCCTGTGGAATATTTTCAGTCATCAATAGTCTACAAAGCCCTCCTTCTCATGTTGATATAAGAAAATCACTTGCTAAGAGCAATAAAATAGCAGACGTCTTTGTAAAAAAAAAAAAAAAGTTCAGACACTTCGATCCTGTTGTGGATCTTCAGTGTCATCCTCTACTTTAAGTAATAAAAGTTCCTAATTGACTGAGTTTTCTTTGCTAGACGACAAAGAGCTTATCTCTAGGTTTCTTCCTGGTTCTCCCTATTATCCTCCTCCTGTCAGTTTACATAAGAGATTTCTGTCTCTGGACCCCATTTGGGCCAGATTAACTATTAACTCCTCTTTACGTGAATGCAGTGTCCACATATGTTAAAGTGAGCCATGCATTTCCTTTGTTTAAAAAGCTCTCTTTGAATCCAGAAGATCTTTCTAACTATAGACCTATTTCACAGCTGCCTTTTCTTAATAAGTTACTGGGGAAGGTGGTCTTCCAACAACTGTCAACTTTTGTGGTAAATAGTAATCTTTTGCACCCAGCTCAGATGTGTGTTCACTCTGGGCAGAGCAAAGAGCTTACTATTGTATCTATCCTGCATGACCTGAGATCCTCAGCTGATATAAGTATCCCTACTGCTTTGGTTCTACTGGATTTATTAGCAGCAAATAGACTCTTCGATTTGGGTATTAATGGACAGTTGTTACATTGGCTAGCAGTCCTTTTTTCCAACGGATCTTTCTGTGTCATACAGGCACCTTTTGAGTCTTCAGTTAGATCATGTACCTGTGGGGTTCCACATGCCTCAATTTTATCACCACCACTTTTCAACTTATTGACGTTTTTGGGTTGAAATGATTTGTCTAGACAGATGACTCCCAAATCATTGACAGATTTGTGGGAAACACGAAGTAGGCAGCTGCAAAATGTTGTGATTGTTTGTCCAGCATTTATTGTTGGGTGAATAAGCACTACTTTAAACTGAATGGCTTGAAGACTGAACTTTTATGTCCATCAATTCACCAGAATCTTTGGTGTTGGATTTCTGGCCCAATACTTTGGGTTCTACCTCTTCCCTTTTTAAGGTGGCAAAAAATGTGTATGTAAGGATTGATGTGGGGCATTCTTTGGTTGACCAAGTTTTATCAGTGTTTGAGTCATGCCTGCTCCAATCACACAGTCCGAGGTGAGTGCTCTATTTTGCCCCCATTCAGAAGATCTTAATTTTAAATGCATTTGTATTGTTGCCTTTAAATTATGTAATTTACTGGGTTCGCTTTTGTACCTTATTGGTAAACTTAAGCTGATTCAAAATTATGCAGCAAGGTGTACCTGTGGTATTTCTCGGAGGAATCCTATCTTTGCAATCCTGTCCACTTTGCATTGGTTGCCAGCTGAGAAGAAAATTCACTTTAAGTCCCTTTGTCCTGTGCATAAGCCTATCTACTCTCCCCATAGGTCTCCATTATACCACTTTTTAAGTGTTGTATTCCCTCTTGTTGATATTTGCATCTCAGTGTCACCTGGTGGTCTCCACGTTTCATTTGAAAACATTCAGTGGTTCTCTGGTGTTCCAATAGTTCCTAGCTTAGTGATTCTAATTAGTTCTTGATGCTAGCACCAAGTTACCCTATTCTGGGTGTACACCAGCACTTAAAAAAAAAATATTAAATGCAAATACAAATACTTTATTCAACCAATAGAAGCTTTTATAACAGCTCCAATATTAAGACACCCTGATCATACCTTACCCTTTATCATTTGAAAAGATGCTTTTTTATATGCAATTGGAGCAAATTTATTACAGAGACATCCCAAGACTCTAGCATTAGCAAGTGTTTTTTCTTTCTCGCACATTAAATCCAGCAGAAAGAAATTACACTATTTATGACTTTGAATTGCTGGCCATTCAGGAAGCCATTGCGGTCTGGTCTGATTATAAGAATCTTGGGTAACTCAAATCTATGAAGTGTATGATCCCTGACATGCATGTTGGTCTCTTTTCTTTTCACTGTTCCAGTATAATGTATAATATTGGCTAAATAACCACCATGGAAAAGCAAATGCACTCTCTAGGACTTTGGAGGAGGCTATTCCAATAAGAGAACCTCATTCAATTCAACTCTTAAGAGGGACCCCTAAATAGGAAGCACTGTTATCTGAAACTCAACAGAAACACGGATCAGTCACCAGAGAAGAATGCATTAAAGAACAACCAGAAAAGAAAAAACAGGGGTATTTAATCTACAACAGTAGACTTTTTGTGTGTAATTTTGGTTTTCAGCAAACCATTTTATGATGTCACGAAAATCCAGTAAGTATCAAGCCATCCTGGATTTCATAGAACTGAAGAACTGGTTCAGAAACATGGTGGCCCATGATGAACCATGACGGGTAGACCGGTTTGAAACTTTGTGGAATCTACGTTCACGCCAAGAGTGTGTACAATAAAACTGCAGGGCTATTACCATCATTGCCCAGTCCTACTTGCCCTTAGACACAAATATCTATGGATTTTATTCTAAAACTTCCAGAATCATTACAACAGTCATTCTAGTCCTGGGTGACTAGTTTACCAAAGCTACTCATTTAATTTTTTTAGGCAAGTTACCCAGGCATTATTGCACTCAGCCTTAGGATACTCCCCATTTTACTGTTCCTAAGGCTTCCACCCTCGCATTTGCTTGAAGTTCTTCTCCTCTCAAAGAATCCAACAGTGCAGTCTCTATTGAATAATCTTCTAACAACCCAGAAGAAGGCTTTTCAATAGCTTTGGAAAGTAAGGGTGGCCTATAAAATATTTGCAAATCGCCACTGATGACGTCATCCGCAGTATATTGTAAAATACCTCATTTTGCTATCTGCAAAGAACCTCTTAATTCCACTCTAAGTTCAGTCCTCGTTTTGTGGGTCCCTTCAAGATCAAGGAGTTGGTTGGTTCCAGAGCCGTCTGACACCCCTTCCCCCCTACCCTCCCCAACTGGTATTCATCTTGTGATTCATATCTCCCGCATACAAAAGGCTCACACATCAGCCACTACACCCCCACCCCTTGTATTGATTGATGGGTCTCCGAATATGAAGTGGCTGAATTTAAATTGAATTTGGGGCCCCTTACAATATCTGGTGACATGAAAAGGTTAAGACACTTCTGAAGGATCCTAGGAACCTGCTTCATTTGACCCCTAGCTTAGTTAAGGTGTTTCATAAGAGATACCCTGGGAAACAACGGCAGTGAATAAAGGAGGAGCTTTTCGGGGAGGTACTGTAGGAAATCAGTCTCAGATTTGGGGTTCTTCATGAGCTAGGCCTGCAGAAATATATTTCCAGTCAGTTAAGACATTGTTTTTCAAAGGCCCTAACAAGTTACACTTGGGGCATACACATACATAGGACTGAAAGAGCTAGAAACTCAGTGGATGGAAAGTGGGAAGGCCCTTTACAGCTGGGGTTGTGAAACTCAGGCCTGAGGCATCAGCTATTGGTTTAAATTCAGGTCTTTGAGATGCAATGTGATTTAAAAGGACAATAAACATGGAGTTCTGTGCTTGGCAACAGTGGTTGTTCAGCTTTATTTGCTTCCCACTTAGTTCACATCTGTTTGTTTCCCTCTCACATTTTTGGTGTTTTTCCTTCACCTGGTTCCCTTGGTAGTTATCCCCCTGTTAGGCAGGGTTATACATGGTTTATGGCTTACCTCTGTTCTCCTGCTGTTCCTTGTGACTTACCGGTTTGCGTTCCTCTATAGTTGGGGCTCTCTTACCCATACATCCAAGACCAAAGCTCAGGTGGACTGATGCTCTCTTTTCTTTTGGTTCTCTGATTCGGGCTAGTCACAGAGCTACCTTTACTTTATCCCGGTAAGCATCGTATTGAATCTGAGCTTTGGAGTGATGCACACTTGTTAAAAGACTGCTTCTACTGTAATGTGTGCTTTTTGCTATAAAAATCCAAAGGCCTAGCCAGCCTTCTTCCTCACTGTGAGAGTGTGCTGTTTTAAGGACAGATGTAGATTCTTGCCCCTCCTGAGAATCTACGTCCAGTGTTGAGTTCTGACAGCAATAAGTGTACTGGCTTGCCTGTGGCATTACCTTCTGAGGACTGGACCATCTTCATTAACCCTGAACTCAAACAGGAGAGCACTTCATTATCACTCCCGACCTGAAGCATGGAGGCTAGTGTAGGCTAATCTGTAGGAAAGCTCACTAGGTGGGTTATCATTCTATTCAGCAGCGGTTCCTCCATAGGAGCGGAGGAGCGTCGCCCCACACACTGCTGCAGAAAGAGTGGAAAATAAAATGGTAATTTATAATTTTATTACCATTTTATTTTTTACTCTTTGCCAAATGGAGTGTGGGGGCGGGGCCAGTGCATCATTACTGCTGATTGGCAGCAATGAGGAGTGGCCACTTAAGTTTGAAGTGCGCATGAAGATTTGGCTGGTTATCTTACTACGGCCAGCCCGACATGCGCAATTCAAACCTCTCCAACCCAGCTGTCTTAGAAAGCTGGGTTGAGAGCAGGCACAGGCCTCCAGAGCCTTTCGGAGCACTGAGGCAGCCTGCTCCAGCCAATCCAGATGCTTCACTCATGCTGCTTAACATTAACAGCATGAGAGCAGTGTCTGGATTGGATAAGGTAGTTGGCTATGTGGCGTCAGCTCGTGCTCGAAGGAGTCTGTAGCCAGGGACTGGAGAGCATCGACGACGTGTTGCAGGATCAGATAAGTCAAACTTTTATTGTTTCTTTCTTGTAATTTTTAATGTAATGTAATTTTATAATCTATGTATGTATACTTGTTTAACTGTTTGGAGCGCCCCACTGTTTTTTATGTCACCAACCGCCACTGTTTCTACATATTACTTTGAACTCATGGAGGATCCAGGATTCATCAGGCCTCGCTAAGTTGTGCATGGACAGAGAAGAATGTCTGGTTGCCAGCTCTAAATTGGACTGTGGAGTCAGATGGCTTCATTGAGTTTTGCCTGAATAGAAATAGAACACCATGCACTCAAGTATTCTGGTCTGATGTTCTCAAACTTTGATTGAAAAGCCTGTTTTTCCTTGGTACTGACTGTTCATGCTCACAGGTCATCCTTGGGGAGAAAATTATGAGTTTTGCCTATCATCTGATGTTGCTCCTGGAGTTAATTGCCAAAGAGAGATGCTCCTGATGTGCAGTAGCGTGTTTGCTTGTTGTATACACCAGACCCATCATGTGATGCATTTCTCCACAAAATCATCCCTTCTTATGCCACGATTCCCCAACTCATTCTGTGCCATCGGCACTTGCTGACCCTGCATTATATGAGGAAACACCTGCTACTGCGACCTACTGGACAAGTAACACTGTATTTTTTTTATCCCTGTTGCCATGGAGGTGTCCAGGGGAATCCTGCAACCATATATCTCAACCTACTTGACCTTCCATTTGTATGAGGTTCCCTCCCATAAGACATGCAGGCTCTGTCTCAATAGCTTTCTAAGCTGTTTTTCCATCCAGAGGACCTGGCTCTATGCATCCCACGTTTAAAACAGAGGACTGCCTGAAATCCCAGAACACCGTGATAGTAAACCAACATGAACTACGCTATTCTACGAATCGTTTTAGTATAAGTTAGAGTAGGTTCAGTTTGTATCCATAAACATTGTTGCACTTTGAAGGATGAGTTGCACGTGATTGTATTAGTACAAAAATGAAAATATATTAGCTTTAATAGTATGTAATGCTAGTAGACAAATGTATTAGAGTTGTGTTACACGACTGCGAAAAGTTAACATGTGACAATATACACGTGTAATCAAGAAAAAACCGTACAGATAATAATAATTAAGTCTCCTGTTTTTTTTGTTTTTACTGATTTTTGCATATGAATACAGACCAGTCAATCTGACATGCCATCTTTTAAAAAAAATGTATACAGCTATTAGACATTCCTGTGAGGTTCCCTTCATGATTTCATTAATGGTGAGCAACCTAGTAGCTTATTGACAGCATGGGAGTTGGAAAAAGAGATAGGATTTCCTAATACAGTTTCAATAACAGCAAATATGCACACGTGCTAATCCAGCAATGTTATTGTTTGTATGTGTGTGTATTGTTTAATTGTATACAGCAACTTAGGTCACTAAAACCACACAGATATCAAACTATGAGAGTACATTTATCAGTTAAAAAAATTAGCAAAATAAAACATGACTAAATAAAGAAAGAAATGGCAAGAAAGATGACATAAAACCAGGAGCACTAATAATACTATTAGTTAATGCAGATTTCAGGAGATGCAAAGGTAGGGCTTAGAAAGACAAAACAACCAACAGACTATACAACGTAATAATGCCATTCAGTAGAGATGTTTTTAGCTGTGCCTTAATAAAGAGAACATTCCTTTGACAAATCTTGTAAAAAAAAGAAACAAATTACGAATAAACAAATTTGATGATTGAAACAAAACAACACCATGTTTTGGACAACATTTTGCAATTTATAAAACAACACATCTCAGCAATTCATTATAAAATGCTGACATTTCCGAGACGGAATTTTGCCCTGGAGGACTTAAAAAACCTTCAACCCCACCTTTATACCAATAATCATCCACATATAGGGGCCGATTACGATTCGGCCCGTTGGTCGGAGCCTTACGGGCCGAATCGTAATCGGCCCCTGGGTTTACTTTCCGACCGCCGCATTACAGTGCTGGTGGTTGGAAACTAAACCAGACGGTCATTCCGGCTGGCTTCCGCAGGGCTCAAGGAGCCCATCGGCCAGTCGGAACCAGCTCGTAATCCCAAAGGGCGGGCCTTTCCGCCCTTGGGATTATGATGCACAGTTTCTGGCATGGCTTCCATGCCAGCCTGTCCAACATGGAAACCATGTCGGAAAGCGTGTTTGGGGGTCCTCAGCAGGGCCCCCTTGTGTGTGCGCGGCCTCCAGTTGGGGGCTGAGGGGGCACCTATGGTGACCCCCGTTGATCCCTGATCCCTATAACAGGCACCCTATGGGAACATGTATCAGGGCCGTAATGCATGCTCCCATAGGGAAATGTAGGAATGCGACCAAACTGTGTTCAGTCGCATTCTTATTAGGTGGTCAGGACCGTCCACCAGAGGTCGGTTGGTCCCAGGACCGAGGTGGTGTCGGGCGGACATAAGTCCACCCTACATCGTAATTAGGCCCTAAATCTACACCCTTCATCCATCCATTCCTAAACCATATGCTCTTACTTCTATTCTGAAGGTAGATTCTTTCTAGAGCACTGCACACCTGGGTTGTGATTAAATAATAAAAAACAAGTCTCAAAAGAGTACCCAAACACACAAGACTTGGGTGCGGTCACAAAATTTCCCAAAGTTCATTAAGAGCAATAGAACAACTCAACACAGTTGCTATAATTATGATAACTACGAACTATGCCAGACCTATGAAAGTGCTTCCTGAAAATGCATTTAAAAAACACGGCTTTTAATGTATGAACAGACCTGGAAGCATTAATATAGGTCATTGTCAAGAACATTAAATTGAATGACCTCTGACACGTAACACAAATACAGTTAGATAAATTACTCAAGCAAATGATAACTTGCAGATCTTGACAATCCGAACAGGTACATTTTCAGCATCTGTGAAAAAGAATATAGAAGCTCACTGTCGAATTGAAGAACACCTACCCAAGAGTCTATAATCGCAGTTCTGATTGGCCTTCGTATACCATTGAGAACATCAAGTGAAATCTAAAGGCAGCTTTCTTCCTGCCAAAATTAGTCTCGTCCAATAATAATTCCTATGTCCAGGTATCAACAACCGCTCGTGATGATGAAAGTTGTCATGCAACTGCACAAAATCATCTGATGCAGAAGCTCCTCTGCATTTGCCAGTAACTATTAGAAATTCAAGACGAAGAGCACAGACACCCCAAAACCTGCACCTTGTGTAGGACCCATAATTGTTAGATATAGATTGCTAGACACTAAGAGAGAGGAAATGATCCGCAAAAGGAGTACCAAGAGGCTCATAAAGCCTGCAGACCTACTGAAGCACCAGCATCTATCCAACCATTAGAGGCGGCCGGGATGGGAAACAGTCGGAACACCGCAGTCTGACCACGCGTGTTTCGACTATGCAAGCTCGACCACGCTTGCCTTAACCATGCATATGCTGTAACCACGCCTATGTGTGGTTAAGGCAGTGCCCGGTCTGGCTGCTGGAAGATGGAAGCAGGAAGTTTTTAGGGCTGGGAGGGGGTTGGGGTAGGTTTTTGGGCAGTGGAAGGGGTTGGGGTAGTTTAAGGGACAGCGCAGAGGTGGCGGGGTAGTGTAACTTACGGGGCAGGGTTTTAGGCCTTAGGGCAGTGGGAGGGGAATGGGTAGTTGGGTTAGTTTTTAGGGGGGGTGGGGGGTCGGGTAGGTTTTAGGGCAGTGGAAGGGGTTGGAATAGTTTAAGGGACAGCGCAGGGGGGCGGGAGGTTCGGGGTAGTGTACATAAAGGGGCAGGGTTTTAGGCCTTAGGGCAGTGGGAGGGGAATGGATAGATCGGGTAGTTTTTAGGGCTGGGGGGTCGGGGTAAATTTTAGGGCAGTGAAAGGGGTTGGGGTAGTTTAAGGTACGGCACGGGGGTGGGGGATGTGGGGTAGTGGCGACCTTAGCCACACATACCCCTTTACCATTCATGCCTATACCACAACATTTTGTGGTAAAGGCATGCGTGGTAAAGGAATGCGTGGTTAAAATATTTAATTTTTGTCATAAATAGTTTTAGGTGGCAACAATGAGCTGAAGGAAGATGAGTACTGTAAACGTTACTACCTTTCCCTGCTTTTCCAGCCTTCCAAATTACGTCTCCCTAAAAAAGACCTTCCACCTCTTCCTTATGATGCCTATTAATATTTACAGAACAGTCTCTCTTAATGAACGCTGTTTGAATCGTGTCTGTGAATCCATTTGAGACGCAGCCGACCACATTCTCCTGGTCAAGGTGGACCAGAGAAGATGGGATTTTGCGGATCCTATCAGGTCCAAGCCAAGCTGTTGCCTGTTTCATTATTTTTCAAGCTATTTTGGCACCTTAGGTGGGGTACATACTTTGCGTCCACCCCCCCATCTTTCACCACCTATGCTCAGCATGTGCCACCTCTCACCCTTTTAATGCACCTTCTGATGCATGGGAAATTAGCAGGGTTGATTAATTGTATGTGCATATTTATGCTATTGATGAGAATTTAATAAAGTTACATGTTATGTCACCAAGACTTAATATAGCGCAACAAATCTCCCCAAAAAGGGTATCTCTCAGCACTGAAGTGCAGACCCAGAGGAAGGAGAAAGAGGAGTGCTGTGAAAAGAGCCAGGTTCTGAGTAGCTTTTTGAAACAAACAAAATCAGAGTAAGTGTGAATGTGAAACAGGAGTCTGTTCCTTTAAACATGGCCTGAATCAATAACCCGCAAGTAATGTTGCGCTGAGTGAGCCAAGGGACAATTCAGTTTGTGGTCTGCACTATAAAAGTAATCAATACACTCAGCGACGCAGGCGGCCAACCATTGGCCACAGAGAGCAGCTGTGGAGGAAGAGGAGCTTTGCGGCTGCAGCGGTGTGGCACAGCTGACAACCTGAAGAAGAGAGTGTGAAATCTCAGTGGTAGCGGGCACCTATTGAATGAAGAGCATCAGGTCTGTTGCTTAACATGGGATTCAGACACTACTGGGACCTAAAATGGAAGACAAAGGTGGCAGTGGCTTGAAAAAACGTGGTCCCTTCTAAATTCTTTCCAGAATGAATCCATCAAGATGGAGGATTGTGATTATTTCCATGAATACTCAGGAATGCTTTTCAAAGGACAGTGGCGAATATGGTGACTGTTTTAAGATGGGTACCAGTCTCTGATTTGGGTTTTGGGAGCAGATCCGCTTGTATTTGTAGGATCCTCTCTGGCCTATACCTAGCCTAACGGGTTACTCTCTCGCGCCTAAACATGCCCTAACGGAGACATAACTTGAGATGTATGAGTATAGTTTGCCACCAGTTTGGTCCTGATAGTTCTGTCGGAAATGGAGGGTGAGGACTGAGGGGACAATGCAGAGCCCTCTTTGGGGAGAGTTCTGAAGAGTTTTTATGAGTTTTTTAATCATGCTTTCTTCCCTACTGACCCCTTCTTCAATAAAAGAGAGAGAGGCAAGGCAGTATTATTTATAGAATAAATAACTAGAGAAAATAACATTTGTCTTATTGTTGGTTTGTGGGAAAATATATGTTTTGTTATTTTTCTATCATATGAATGTTTTTCTTTTTCCAGTTTTATTCATTGTGCCATTTTTCTTATTAAACATTTATCTTTGCAATTAGCTTGGTTAGGCATTTTATGTTCTTGGTGTATTGTTTACTGTATGTTGACGTGTTGCACACACATCAAATGCTTTAGCTGGACATTGTAGAGGCACTGATTGTATTGAACCCAAAGGTCAGAAAAAAGTACTGTTCGTGAAATATGTAGTGGCGGCTCCTCCGCTATGGCGGAGGAGCATTGCCTCACTGCTTTTAAGCAGTGCAAATAAAGGAAACCTACAATGAAAATAACTTTGACTTATTATCATTTTATGTTTCTGTGCTGCTTTGCGGGTGGGCGGGGCTGCTCTGCTCTCGGAGCAGGGCAGGGGAAGAGTGGTTTGCACACTGGGGCCCTGGGGCTGGCCAAACAGTCATACGCACTTTCCCTGTTCTCCACGCAGACTGCATTATAGCCTGCGTGGAGAGCATGCCCAGGCCCCCATTCCCTGGCTGAGCGTCGAACCACGACACTCAGACCAATCACAACGCTGCATTGCAGCGTTGTGATTGGTCAGGGGAGTCTAGCTGTGCTTCCTGTTCCTGGAGACCGACAGAGGAGAGCTGGAGCAGAGACGCGAAGCCCCTGCTTGCAAGGTAAGTGTTTATTTATTCTTTTTTTTATTTACATTGCGCTCCCCCACCCCTCCTCCACGCCCGCCACACCACCTGCGAGTCGTGCCGGCTGCCACTGGAAATATGTTAACCCCTAAAGAGTTCCATGATGTAGAGTGGGGAAGACCAATGACAGCTCTTCAAAATTGGGACCGCTCACCAACCAGGCCTGCCAGGGGAAATTTCCTGCATTAATATTTCCTGTTGATAACTGATGTAATCTGAATAAAATGATTTGACTGACTGCCAACAAATGCCTTTATCAAGCACACAATAAAGTAAACTATCACACTATTAGATCAGGAACCCAGGGTCAGGTGAAGAATATACATAATTTAAAAAAACTCCCTAATATTGAAAGGTTCTACACATGGAGGAAAAATTACTCTTGAAAGATCGGAAATGCTCTGTTTCCAACAACTTATGCCGACCTTTAAGGTAAACCAATTTACAATAACTTCAGCCAAATCTCAGCGAGGTAGCAACTTTCACAATAAGACATTGTCCTGGTGGCCAATGGCAGCAGAGGCAGTTCTTAATTTGGGCCGGTGGGGCCAACGGCACTTGTTTTTGGGGACCGGCGCTCATTTGTCCACATCACACATTTCCCGAGAGCAAGAAGGGGAAAAAACAGGCAAATCAGAAGGACTGAGGCGGAGAAAGACTTAAAAACAGTCACAAAGAGATAAATCAGAAACCCACAAGAGTGACATAAAGAGGCAGAGAGTGCCTGGTAGTGGGTTAAAGAGCCATGAGGTGGATTTAAGATTACCAGCCTGGGTATTCCACCCACCTATGTCGACTTCAGGCCCCGGCACTCTTTCTTTTACAAATTAAGCACTGACAGGGGAGTGATGCCCCCCAGCAAGCGGCCTCACTAGCTCCGTTCAACAGCAGCTTTTCCACCTTGGATCCAATAGTGTTATTCCTGGATTGTTCGTGAAGCTACTAGTTAAGCTTCTTCTTGAATTTCTCCAAGGGCCTTTCATTTCCCATCACTGGTGCTGGAGTTTGTACAGCTCCTCCATCTCTTGCTGCAGCCTCTGATCTGCAGCGCTCTTTTCAATGCACTGCATCTGCGAATAAAGTCTAAACGATGGGTACTCGCAATTATTTTCCAGGAGGCCAATTGGTTTGGTTGCTGGTGTGACCGAGAGCTGCAAAGATACCAGCAGGGACTGGCCAGGTGGGAGGAGTGGGGAGGGTGATAAGGTGGC
Source organism: Calotriton arnoldi (assembly GCA_963921515.1). NCBI lineage: Eukaryota > Metazoa > Chordata > Amphibia > Caudata > Salamandridae > Calotriton > Calotriton arnoldi. The sequence continues at coordinate 8,187,027 of CAWUFW010000001.1, read as the reverse complement.
TGTGAGGCGAAGCAAATCATGTACAGCTACAGGCTGAATTGAATTGTACAATGTGGAAACAGAAAACCTGGGAACAATCCCAGCTTTTCCGCTTGACCAAATTGTGTGATCCTGGGCAATTGTTTGATTTTACTTTCCCTCCTTTTCCTTCATTTTCACATACTAGAGGACCTCGAAATACATGACTTCAGAATGTGCGCTGTACACAAGCTTCTTCTGTATTTCATATGATAAACTATAATGTTCATGTATGTTAGCAACCCCAGCCACCCAAAGGGGGCACATATTAACTTACTTGCCTCTTAGTTCACTATTGGCATTGTTGCCAGGATGGTGGGGAAGCATGAATGTTTCTAAATTCATGTTTGAAAACTATGACCTTTTTAAAAAAAATACTTTTCAATGCACTGATAGAATCTGCTTTACTAGGGTGAAAGGTTCTGTATGTTAAAGAAGTATGCTTTTTAATTTTGAAGAAACGTTTTCATATTTGTGCACGCTTGCTGCAAGATGTCTTTATAAATTAAGGTGTTCCTAAAGTTCAGTAGTTCAGGACACCCTAGTTAATTCCTCTCTTTATCTGCAATTAACATTTGAATAAACACTTGCCCATTTATTTGACATATTTTAATGTTGGTACTCTGTCGAATAAACAGCAGCCCAGGGCTGTTGTTGACCAGAGGGCCGCACCTAAAGGTCAGGAGGACCGCTTGCGGCCCCTGGGCTGTACTTTGAGTATCACTGGTCTAAACTCTATCCTTCCTCCTCTGCACTTGCCCTAGGTAGGCCTTGCGGCACGCCTGTAACAGTTCAGTCCGATCTTGACTAGCCTGTTCTGGGGGTCTTTAATTCATTTCATTAATAGTATTATTTATTGAGCGCACAAACATCCCCGGGCGAGGGGGCACCTTGGCACTGGAGAGCAGCTTGCCATGTTGAGGTGAACTGTATCCTCGAGCAATCCCAGTTCTTTACAGAGTAAACATGAGGTGAAATCTGCAAAGCACTGAACCATTATAGTCAGACTAATGATAATCTTGGACTTCATCTTATGCTTTAAGCAAGCTTTGTTTGCCATCTCATTTGGAGGTTTCATGATCGCATGTGTATCCCCACTCTCGACTCAGTGCATTCTTTCTTCTTATGCATTTAAATCCCCAACCACTCATTATTGTTCTAGGGGTGTCACGCTGTAACCTTGTGTGCTGTAAGCAAAACTCTTCTTCACGTACTCGAATCTGAAGGTCCATGTTTTGCTTCAGTGGTGTGTGTTCCAAGTATTGATTGTGTGTAAATTGTGTATTCTTTGAGCATTTAATATTGAGCTAAAACGAAAAATGCTTCACAAAATTACACAGACATTGTCAACAAAGTCACATTGTCTGAAATGTCTGGCTCTCCCGACCTCCAACTAGGCAATGTCTTTTATAATTCAAGATAGGAATCCAGTGATTGAACTTTGCAAACTTGGGGAAATCTTTCCAAAGGTCCAAGTGTGGACCACTCATTATGTGGCAACGCAGAGCCAATTCAAGATATTCATCATTAACTCCTCGTCTCTCCCTTGCTTCTCTTCATTCCTGCCTCACCAGACACCCATACCACATGATAAAAAATCTGTATAAAAAGCCCCCGCCCCTCCAACTTCCTGTTTTTTCCTTGTCTCGCCTGACGTGAGACGCGCGTACCACACACCGGCCGTGTGCGGTGCTGCGGTCGTTTCTGGATTGTTGTAATTCTTCCTTGATGGATATTCATTGTTGGATTGGGCATGGCGGGGCCGGCCTGGTCTGCAGGGTACCTTCCCTCGCTGCGTCTGGGGTCGCAGTGTGCTCTTGGCGGCCGAGCGGGCTGAATCCGGATGATGGAGTCACAGGCTCGGTGTGGCTGAACTTTTGGGTTGAAGGCCGGATTGGGAAGCTGCAGCAGACGGGACAGCGTGGCTCCTCGGCTGTCTGCTCTGGATTCAGTGCACAGTAAGGGCCTCGAAAAAGGCCGTTTTTTTAATTGTTTTTGCAATCCTTCATGTAGATTTGTGTGGCATCACTCAAATTAACACAATTGAGATCAATCCAATCAAAATCTTGGTTTAACTCGGATCTTAACAACGAAAGAAGACAACTAAGACAAGCAGAAAGGACATGGAGACAAAACCCCTCGACATTCCATCTAGCTCTACTTAGAACTGCAAGGCTGTCCTATAAGAGGCACATTTGTAGAGAAAAAGCCTCTTTCTTCCGCAACCAACTTGACCATACAAAGAATAGGCCCAGGGAGCTCTTTAACATTGTCAAACGACAAACCACGTCTTCCTCCCCACACAAAATAATCGCCACTAATGAACGATGTGAAGAAATTGCCAGCTTCTTCACTGACAAAATCGCAAAAATTGAGCAATCCTTCCATCTAGTCACAACTCTACCTTCCCTACTAACTATCCTCACTGACTCACCCCCGCCACGGTAGTTCCACCACCTGAACCTATCAATGATCAAATGGCCCCAAATGGAATGAACGGCAACCATTTTAACACCCAATTGAAAAACAATGTCAATTGGTCGGACTTCAAACCCATGACAGAAATAGAAGTCTTCAATATAACTGCAAAATTAAAGCCCACTTCACACACCAAGGATCCCCTCTCATCAACAATAGTACATAATCTCAACCACATCATTGCCCTGTTTTGGACACAAATCATCAATACTTCTCTCACCTCGGGTTGTGTACCGGATTCCCTCCAACTAGGTCAAATCATACCCATACTCAAAAATCCCAGGGGAGACCCAAATGATCTCAACAACCTCAGACCTATCTCCAACCTCCCGTTCGTAGCCAAAACTATGGAAAAATGTATCTTACAACAACTCAACCTTCATATAGGGGAATTCAACCTCCATGACACCTTCCAATCAGGGTTCAGGAAAGGTTCTAGCACAGAAACTGCCATGCTCAATATCACAGATGACATCTATAGATCCTTAGATTAAGGAGACGCATGCCTACTTATCCTACATGACTTATCAGCAGCTTTTGATACCGTTAATCACCCAGCCTTACTGGAGTCACTGAAGATTCGCTCTGGTATCAATGGCACAGTTTTAAAATGGGTCACATCTTACCTACAACACAGATAGCAACAAATCAAAATCAACTCTTGCCTCTCTAAACCCACACCTGTCACACTTGGTGTCCCCCAGGGCTCAATCCTCTCCCCTTCCCTTTTCAATCTCTTCATGGAACCCCTTACTATCATCCTGAAGCAAGCAGGGATCAAATATCACCTATTTGCCGACAACACTCCACTTTATTACAATATCAAATCATCCAGTGACATCCTTCCGCTCAACACCACACTGAGCAAGATATAATCTTGGTTTAACTCCAACCACCTAAAATTAAACCCCAACAAAACAGAAATAATTATGTTCTCACCCAAAAGTAACCACCTACCAATCCAAGACTGGCTCAGCGACTTAAAGGCACTAAATTGTTCTCTCACTCTATCCAACTCGGCTAAATCCTTAGGCTTCACCCTGGACAGAAACTTGTCAATGAAGGATCACATCAAAAACTCAGCCAAAGGAGCACTTTACACACTAAAACACCTCAAAAAAATCAAGCCATTCATTCCCTTTGATTACAAGTGGTTGTACAATCTCTGGTCCTCTCTAAACTTGTCTATGGGACTGCCATCCTCACAGGGACCCCAAAAACTCACCTCGCCCCCTTTAGATCAGTTCTAAGCATGGCAGCCGAGCTCATAACAGATATTAAACGGTTGAACACATCACACCTGCCCTCAAGACCCTCAACTGGCTCCCCATTGAAGGAAGATGTGCTCACAAGACTGCCTGTATCACCCGCAAAGCCCTTCACTCACATACCCCCGATTATTTAGACAACAAACTCACAAAAGCAGGAAGAACCAGAACTCTGAGAAGCTCCAACACACTTCTTCTCGTTCCTGCCAAACTAAAAAGGAAATCAACCTAGGCTCGCTCTTTTTCTGGAAATGCACCCAGCATATGGAACTCCCTCTCGAGAGACCTACAATGCAACACCTCCTTCTCTTGCTTCAAAAGAGACCTGAAACTCCATCTCCTCAACAAATACTGGAACACATGAACAATCTGAACTCTGTTCAAATATTCTCTCTTTCTAAGTATAGACCCTTTGTGACAGTTGGCTTTTTGCTTGTTTCTACTGTCTATTGTGTCTTTCTCTCCCTGGACTCAATCTGTGCTAATTGACCAAAATCGGTAACCACCCTCATTGGCTAACTATTTTCTGTGTATATATTTTGTGTGTATTTGAATCCAATATTGTCTCACTTCATATGCTCAGTGACTTGATTATTGCCTTGCTCTCGATTATGTAAAGCGCTCTGATACCTTCGGGTCTTGCTAACTCTATATAAAACCTATAAATAAATACATTTGAGATTGGATAATTGTTTTACCGTTGCTTATTGGAGGCTGTGGTATCTTCCCAGTTTGTAAATGCTATCCTGGTTGGTCATTTCGTGGGGGGAGTTATACCTATATCTAGGTGTCTGCCTGCTGGTTTTTTTACTGTTTGTCATTATGGTGGGGAAACGTGCATCCAAGCGCAAGCATGTCCTGTCCTCTTCTGACGATGATGAGCCCATTCCTGCTTGCGGCAGTAGGTACAGGGGTCTGTCAGATTCTTCTGCCCTACTCTCGGCTTCTGAGGTTCAGGCTATGATTGAGGCTGCTGTGGCTTGTGCTCTGGAGTCCATGGTTCCGTCCAAAAGTAGGGGCTCTCGTTCTGCAGTGGGTCCGGTGGATTCACCCTCAGAAGACACCTCAGCTTCTGAAACTAACCATCCATCTACCTCTACGGGGAAATTTGTGCATAGAGGAGGTTCCGGATATTCTGCAACATATCTGAGAGAACTTGGAATTTGCGCCTTTTTGATCATCTGAGGGGACAGAAGGCATTTTTCCACAGTATGTTAAGCCCCCTGTTTTTGCTATGCCGTTTCATGGTCGAATCAAGGACTTGATAGCTGGTGAATGGCATGGCCTGAAATGCTCTTTGGTTCCACGCTTTCTACAAAAGCTGTACTCTCTGGAGGAGGGGGAGGACTTTCTTCCTCACTCTGTTAAGGTAGACGCCATGTTGGCCGCTCTGATTGGTCCTATGGCAATCAATCCGGAGGATTGTTCTCCTAGGGATGCTGCGGACAAGAAAGTTGATGGGGCTCTGAAGAAGGCTTTCTCTGTGGAGAATTTGACTTTAAAGGCAGGTATCTATTCTGCTTATGCTGCTCAGTCCTTGGTTTCGCACTTTGAGAAACTGGCCACTGCAATTCAGGAGGAGACTGATTGCTCTGACTTACTGGTTCACATGGAACAACAGGCAAAATTATTGGCGGACATCTCTTCGGATGTCCTAAAATCTTCTGCCATGGCATCTGGTTCCATGATATTGGCACGGAGGAATCTGTGGATGCGAGACTGGAAGGCAGATTTCTCCGAAAAATCTTCTCTCCTTAAAATTCCGTTTGAGGGTAAAATGCTATTTGGGGAGCAGCTGGACAGCATGATTACCAAACCTTTCAACGATCGAAAGCATGCTCTTCGCTACAAGGAGAAGACTTCATCATCTTCCTACTCTTGTCGCTTTTTGAATCCTCCTTCTTCCTCTTCTTCCTTTCATTCCTCCCATCAGCCCTCCAAGCCCTTTTCGGATTGTCGGCGAAAGTTCCAGCCCAAGAAGGCCTCTTCTTTGGCAGCCGCCAAGGGTCAACCTGATTCCTTCAAGCGGAGGTCCTGACAACGATTGCGGGCGGCCTCAAGGCCTGTGGGCGGGAGACTGTTGTATTTTCTAGAGGCTTGGAGTCGGGATGTAAGGGATCATTGGGCTTTGAACATTGTCAGGAGCGGCTATCATATAGACTTTGTCGCTCTGCCTCCCAGCTGGGGCACGATCCGTACTCCTTTCCCCAGGGATCCGGGGAAGATGCGTGCTCTTCTGGATGGGGTTCAGGCTCTTCTGGAAAAAAGGCGATTGTTCCTGTCCCCCTGGAGGAGCAGGGAATGGGTTGCTATTCCATTCTTTTTCTGGTTCAAAAGGTGTCCGGGGGGTTCTGCCCAGTTCTGGACCTAAAGAGAGTGAATGGGTCAGTCAAGACCATTCACTTCAAGATGGTGACTTTACAGTCCATAATTCCGTTGGTAGGGGTCCGAGACTTTATGACGACCATAGACCTTCAGGATTCTTATCTCCATGTTCCCATGGCACGGGAGAATCAGATGTTTCTGTGTTGTGCAATAGGGGACTGCCACTTCCAGTTCGCTGTGTTGCCATTCGGGCTGAAGCCCGCTCCCCAGATCTTCACAAAACTGGTGGCTTTGGCTCACGGTCAGGGGATTTTTCTCCAGCCCTCCCTCATTTATGTTGGCTCTCAGTCACACAGGGGTGGTTCTGGACGTTTTGCAGGAGCACGGTTTTCTTATCAATCAGGGAAAAGCCTGCCTTGTTCCGTCCCAGGACCGTCTCTTTATTGGAGCACGATTTTGTACAGATTTGGGGTGGTCACGTTGCCCGAAGTTCGGGTGTCCAAGATCCAGTCTCACATTATGGCTCTATTGTCCGGGCAGGTCCAGGTGGTGGCTCGTTGGCCCCAGGTTCAGGGGGATCTGGCGGCCACTGTGTTTCTGGTTCCATGGGCCCGGTTTCAATTGCACAAGCTGATGGCACACATTCTGGCGCATTGGTCTCTCCATTGCTTTCCCCACCTCTCCCCTTTACCGGTTTCCCCTCAGATCAGGGAGGATCTGGGTTAGTGACTGGTTTGGGATCATCTGCTGCGGGGGTGTCTCTCTCCCCTCCTGTCCCTTTAGAGGTCACCACAGACACCAGCCTCTCTGGGTGGGTGGCCTGGATGGGGGTTCATCAGACCAGGGGCTTCTGGTCCCAATCTCAGAGCAGGAGGTCTTCAAATTGGAGGGAGTTGGAGATTGTTCGATATCCTCTGAGGGCCGTCTCGCGGTTGCTGAGGGGTTCAGTTATCCCGATGAGGACAGACAACATCATGACCATGGCTTATGTGAACAGACAAGGGGGGACCAAGTCCCCTTCTCTGGCGGCAGAGAAGTTGTTCTGTTGGATGGAGTCCTGTGAGAAAGTGCCATCTTTCTTACATGGTATGCCCCCCACTTTTTGCTGAATTGCTGATGTGCTTTGACTGAGTGTGCCCTGGGCTCCTGCCAACCAGGTACCCAGGGCCTGTGTTCCTTCCCTAAAACTGCATTGATACCTACACCCAATTAGCATCCCTGGCCACAGGTCAGCCCCTGGTAAATGGTACCATGGGTACCCAGGGCACTGTGACAAGGGAAGGCCCCTAAGGGCTGCAGCACTTGTTGTGCCACCCTTAGAGACCCTGTACCTTTACACACACACACACTGCCTTTGCAGGCTGCGTGTCTTGGTGCAGAACAAAAGTGAAGAGTCGACATGGCACACATCCCTGTGTGCCATGCCTACAAGCCACTGCCCTGGCCTAGGTCAGCCACCCCTCTAGCTGGGTGCACTATGCCAGTGGTGAGGGCACAGAGGCATGAGCCCTGTGCCCCTACAGTGCCCAAGTCCATTCTTGGGCATTGTAAGTGCAGTGCTGCCATTAAGAGTATATGGTGCTGGGAGTCTGTCAGTACGAACTCCACAGCACCATAATGGCCCCACTGAAAACTAAGAAGTTTGGTATCAAACTTCTCAGCACATTAAACCCCCACTGATGCCAGTGTGGGATTTAATGTAAAACGCACTCCAGAGGGCATCTTAGAGATGCCCCCTGAAACCAACCCGACCTCCAGTGTCCGGACTGAGTGGCTGCCCAGGCTGCCACCACCAGACATGTTTCTGGACCCCTGGGTCGAGAGCCTCTGCTCTCAGGGGCCTGAAACAATGCGCATCCTGGGGCGAGGTGCCAAAGCCTCCTCTCCCAGGATGGGCAGGGGAAGCTTCAAAGGCCTGCCGCCTTCTGAGCTTCCCCAGACCATTTGCTGCTCCCAGCAAACTGGTCCCCACTGGTTCTACCCCCACTTCTGGCGGGAGAACCGGCGGGAAAACCAGAGGCAGGAAATGGGTTGTGGGGGAGGCGAGGTGAAGCACAAACTCGAGTCCCCGCCATCTTGAGGATGGGGGGACCCAGCCAACCAGGGACAGGCTCCTGCCCCCTCCCACTGGAGAGTGGCAGAATAGGGGTGTACCCACCCCAGGGACGGGACCCATTGGTCCCTGCCCTTACCTACCTGTAACCACCCTTAAATTTAGTATTTAGGGGCTCCCTGAACCTTCCTTCCTCAGTTCCCGAATCCAAAACAAGAAGAGAAGACGAAGCAAGAAGACCAGCCGTGCAGCTGCTAACAAGGAGGCGACGACAACTGACTTGGCCCCAGCCCTACCGGCCTGTCGACCTCCGAACCTGCTCCTGCGGAACCCCGGCCTCAGCAACCTCAAAAACCCCGGAGGACCTGACTTCTGTGCCACAGCCTTCAACCCAGGGACTCCCACGAGCAGTGGTACTGTTCAAAAGAAAAACTACAAAAGACCCGGCCCTGGCACGGAACCGCGAAACCTGCACACTCTGCACCCGCCGAGCCCCGCCTGTGCCTGAGGGAACAAAGACTTTGAGGACGTCCCCCGGCGATTCTGACCTGGAATCCAGTGCCCAAGGACCCTCCTCGACGACCCAGACGACGCCTGCAGCCTCAGGACAAGAGACCCCTCCAACCGTGACCAGCAGGGGGTAAGATTTCCCGACCTCAAAAGACACCCCTGCACCCGGCGCCCCACGGCCCCCTGTGCCCAACTCCTGGGTGTCTACCTATCCTCCAAGACCCCAACTTACCTCTCGAAGTGGTGGTCGCTCCTGAAGAGTCACCGTCCCCGAGCCTGCAGCCTTTTTTCACCTTCCAAGATCTTCATTGGTTAACATTGAGCGCCCGACGGCTCAAAAGCACCCTGCACCCAGCTGCCCGAGTGCCCCTGGAAGTGCAACCTCTACCCTAACCTACTTCCCCATTTGCCCTGAGCAAGTGACCAGGAGCCCAGCTCCCACAGCCGCGTGGCCTGCTTGCCAGCAGCCACCAACCCGAGGCCCCCTGCCTGCCATAGGATAACATTGGGCCTACTCACTCTGCAACCGGCCGCCCCTGTGCCGCTGAGGGTGTAACAACTGTACTTACCTGATCCTGGGGGACCCTTGAGTCTATACCCAGAACCTTAACTCTGCCAGTCGAGTACTTACCCAAAGACCGATAACTCACTTTTCTTCCATAGGGTAACACTGACTGGCTCCCCCTGGAATTTCTTCTAAGTGTGGAGTTTTGAAACTTTAAAATATTCACCTAAAATCAACCGAGTCACGAAAACGAAAATACTCACCTACTATTAGAAGAGATCCCAGTGCTGGATCGGGGTGCCCAGCACTGACCCTAAAAAGTAATCACAACGTTACTTACCGCTAACTCAATTTTCTTCCATAGGGATCCATTGACTGGTTTTCTGTGAAATTTCTTCTAAGTGTCCACTTTTGAAATACTAAAATATTGTTTAAAAATCACAACAGTAACGAATTCCGAATTACTCACCTGCTATCAGGAGAGACGTCAGTACTGCATCTTTTAGTCCAGTACCAACCATGTAAAGTAATTTTAACCGTACTTACCAGTAACTTGCAATTCCTGCCATAGGATATCATTGCCTGCTTTTTACTGAAAAAGTTTCTACGTGTCGATTTCTGAATCTTACAAATATTCTTTAAAAATCGTGCCAACGATACAAACGTAATTACTTACCTGTTTTAGATAGATATCCCAGTGCTAACTCTGAGAACCCAGCACTGAATTACAAAAGTAACGTAAACCTACTTTGCTTGCAAACTGCATTTCCTTCCATAGGATAACATTGGTAATTTTACCCAGAAAAGTTTCTGTCAACTTTTGAAATACAGTAATATTCCTCAAAAATCACTACTATAACCAAAACGCTTTTTCTTACCTGTTTACAGGAAGTGTCCCAGGACTGAATCCAGGATCCAGTCCTGTGGTTAGAGAAGTAATCTACAAAGTAATTAACTGCAATTAACCAAAACTGTCCATTGAGCTCAATGTTACATTGTGTTTGAACTTGTGTTGCCTCTTGCACCAACTGTGACTACTATCATCAAACAGTCTATTGCCTATTTGTAAAGTGGTTAACCAAAGCATCTCATTCTGAGAAAGTATAATCTGATGCCTATTGTTGGTTCTAAAATAAAACAAGCATATATTTTTATATACAAACCATTGGCCTAGAGTTCAGTTCTTGAGTGTGTGGCTTCATTTGCTGACTGAGTGTGTACAACAAATGCTTTACACTGTCCTCTGATACTGCCTTACTGCTCGACCAAGCTACCACTTTAGAGAGTAAGGTTATATCTAACTTTAGCCTCTGCCAAACCTCTGGGGACCGTGGACCCTGTGCACCCTGAACCTCCCTTGGGTTCAGTATATACAGAGCCACTTTCCTACATTGGTGGATCAGCGGTGGGATACAAACTTGCATTTGTTGGACTACTTGGTTACCATCTGATCACACGACAGAACTCTTAAATTGCCTTTAGAATTCTGATTTTTTTAAATTGGCATTTTTTTTACCAAATTACTAAAAGTCTTGTTAGGGCCTTGCTTAAGTCCCTTTAGCATCTTAGAAAATAAAAAGTCACTATAGTCAAGGGTAGAGGGGTTAGAACTTTTTGTTAAAATGTCTCAAGACAAGAACCCAGCTATTAGTGAAGATAATAATGACATACAGGACCTGGTTGAGGAGCTCGACCTCACCCCTTATCTTCATTTGTCTTTCAAAGAGATAAGGTCCTTATGCAAACTTAAAGATATACCAATGGGCCAGCATCCAACCAAACAATGGCTCCAGGAGCTCCTGGCTGAGTATGCTAAGGCCCACCCCTCTGAGCATGGTGATGACTAAGCAGAGGAGGAAAGGAGGGAGGAGGATGGGGATGGTAACCCACCTCCACCACTGCCTAGGGAAGATAGGGTCCCTGCACCCTTATCTCCAAGAATCAACCTCTGGGGACCTAGAGGCCACATAGGTGGTTCAGGTCTCAGAGAGGACCCTGAGGACAGCCTCAGGGAAGAGGACAACTTTTTAGCAAAGTTGGCCAAAAGACTGGACCTAGAGACCAGACTCCTGGCTCTAGAGAAGGAAAGAAAAGAGATGGGTTTAGCACCCATCAATGGTGGCAGCAATACCAATAATAAGGATAAGGAGGAATCCTATGATCTTAAAATCCCCAAAGGGATTGTCCCTAAATATGAGGAGGGTGATGACATCACCAAATGGTTCACAGCCTTTGAGAGGGCTTGTGAAATGAGAAGGGTGAAGAAACCTCTCTGGGGGGCACTCCTGTGGGAACTGTTCTCTGGTAACTGCAGAGACAGGCTTCTGACCCTCTCTGGGCCAGATGCAGGGTCCTATGACCTCATGAGGAAGACTCTGCTTGAGGGATTTGGATTCACTACTGAGGAGTATAGAATTAGATTCAGGGGGGCTCAAAAAACCCAGACCCAGTCCTGGATTGACTTTGTGGACTTCTCAGTAAAGACACTGGATGGTTGGTTAGCTGGACATGGTGTGCAGGATTTTACTGGATTGTACAATTTGTTCATGAAGGAACATATATTAAGTAACTGCACAAATGAAAAGCTGCATCAGCATTTGGTAGACCTAGGTCTAATTTCTTCCCAAGAATTGGGAAAGAAGGCAGACCACTGGGTCAAGACTAGGGTGACAAGGACAACCACTGGGGGTGACCAAAAGAAGGTGGTCACCAAACCTCCCCAGGGGAAAGGTGGTGAGAATCCCCAAGATAAGAAGTCTGAGTCTTCCGAAGGGCCCCAAAAACCTGTTCTGGGGGGTGGGTCCCAAACTACTCCCTATGTGCCTCAACCCTATAGGGGGAAGAACTTTGATCCCTTAAAGGCCTGGTGTAATAACTGTAAGAAGTTAGGACACCTAACTGTAGATAAATCTTGCCCCCACAGCAAAGCCCCTAAAGCCCCCAGTACAGCTACTCCTGGGGCAGCAAGTCTACAGATGGGATCAGAAGAGTGCCCTGAGCAAATCTGGGGACACACTCAGGCGAGTCTAGTCTCACTAGGGGAAGTGGAGTTTGCCACTGTAGCTGTGTGGCCACCCAACTTAAAGAAATATTTACAATACCCCTGGGTGAATGGAACTAGGGTAGAAGCTCTGAGGGATACAGGTGCCAGTGTCACTATGGTGAGAGACACACTGGTTTCCCCTGAGCAATACTTGATTGGGAAAACTTACCCAGTCACCAATGCTGACAGTGTCACCACTAGTCATCCCATGGCCATGGTGACATTAGGCTGGGGGGGTTACTGGCCTGAAGCAGGTAGTGGTCTCTCAGAAGTTACCAGCTGCGTGTCTGCTAGGAAATGATCTGGAAACCTCAGCCTGGGCTGGGGTTGAGCTAAAAGCCCATGCAGCCATGCTGGGCATCCCTGAATTGGTGTGTGTAAAAACAAGAGCACAGAGCAAAAGGCAGGGTGAAGAAATAGTGTTGGAGCCTGAAATGATGGCCCAACCTACCAAGAGAAAAGGAAAGAAGACTGGGGGACCAGCTTCTACACAGCCACAAGAGCAGGACCCCTCTCCTCAGGGAGAGAACCTGGATACCCCAGAGGGAACTGAGCCCCTGGAGCTTGACCCTTACCAGGTTGAACTCTTGGGCCCAGGGGGACCCTCTAGGGAAGAGCTGTGCCAAGGACAGCAAGACTGTCCCACTCTTGACAGCCTGAGGCAGCAAGCTGTTTCAGAAGCCAAGGGAGATGTCAGTGGTATCCACAGAGTCTATTGGGAAGAGGGATTACTGTTCACTGAGGCAAAAGACCCCAATCCTGGAGCCACCAGGAGAGTGGTAGTGCCCCAGAAGTACAGGGAGTTCCTCCTAACTTTGGCTCATGACATCCCCCTAGCTGGACATCTGGGCCAAACCAAAACTTGGGAAAGGCTAGTTAGCCACTTTTACTGGCCCCAGATGCACCAAAAGGTGAAGGGGTTTGTCAGCTCCTGTGTTACCTGTCAAGCCAGTGGCAAGACAGGTGGCCATCCAAAGGCCCCCCTGATACCACTACCTGTGGTGGGGGTTCCCTTTGAAAGGGTAGGTGTGGACATAGTGGGTCCACTGGAACCCCCCACAGCCTCAGGGAACAAATTCATACTGGTGGTAGTGGATAATGCCACTAGGTATCCTGAGGCTATTCCCCTTAGGACTACTACAGCTCCTGCAGTAGCCAAGGCCCTCATTGGTGTCTTCACCAGGGTAGGGTTTCCTAAGGAGGTGGTTTCAGACAGAGGTTCCAACTTCATGTCTGCTTACCTGACCCACATGTGGAAGGAGTGTGGGGTGCAGTACAAGTTTACTACACCCTACCATCCACAAACCAATGGCCTTGTTGAGAGATTCAACAAGACATTGAAAGGCATGATCATGGGACTCCCTGAAAAACTCAAAAGGAGATGGGATGTCCTACTACCATGCCTGCTTTTCGCTTACAGAGAAGTGCCACAGAAGGGAGTAGGTTTCTCACCCTTTGAACTTCTGTTTGGCCATCCTGTGAGGGGACCACTCTGTCTTGTGAAGGAGGGCTGGGAGAGACCTCTCCAAGAACCCAAACAAGACATTGTGGACTATGTGCTTGGCCTAAGATCCAGAATGGCTGAGTACATGGAAAAGGCATCCAAGAATCTTGAGGCCAGCCAGGAGCTTCAGAAGCACTGGTATGACCAAAAAGCTGCACTGGTTGAATTTCAACCTGGGCAACAGGTATGGGTTTTGGAGCCAGTGGCACCAAGGGCACTCCAGGACAGATGGAGTGGCCCTTACCCTATCCTAGAGAAAAAGAGTGAGGTCACCTACTTGGTTGACCTGGGCACAAGCAGGACACCCAAAAGGGTTATCCATGTGAACCGCCTAAAACTCTACAATGACAGGGCTGACATCACCATGCTGATGGTGACAGATGAGGAACAGGAAGCTGAAAGTGAACCTCTCCCTGATCTCCTCTCCCACAGCCCAAAAGATGGGTCAGTAGATGGAGTTGTCTTTTCAGACACCCTCACTGCCCAACAGCAGACTGACTGCAAGCAAGTCTTGCAGCAGTATGCTGGGCTCTTTTCCTTGACCCCTGGTCTGACAAACTGGTGTACCCATGATGTGGACACTGGTGACAGTGCACCTGTCAAAAACAAGATCTATCGTCAGTCAGACCAAGTTAAGGAAAGCATCAGAGCTGAAGTCAGCAAGATGCTGGAGCTAGGGGTTATTGAGCCCTCTGAGAGCCCCTGGGCTAGCCCAGTGGTTCTGGTCCCCAAACCTCATCAACAGGGTGAAAAGAGAGAGATGAGGTTTTGTGTGGACTATAGAGGTCTCAACTCTGTCACCAAGACAGATGCACACCCTATCCCAAGAGCTGATAAACTGATAGACAGATTGGGTGCAGCCAAATACCTGACTACCTTTGACTTAACTGCAGGGTACTGGCAGATTGGCATGGCCCCAGGAGCCAAAGAGAAAACAGCATTCTCCACACCTGATGGGCATTTTCAGTTCACTGTTATGCCCTTTGGTTTAAAGAATGCCCCTGCCACCTTCCAGATGTTGGTGAATTAAGTCCTTGCTGGGTTGGAGTCCTTTAGTGCAGCCTATCTTGATGATATTGCTGTCTTCAGTTCCACCTGGCAGGATCACCTGATTCACCTTGGGAAGGTTTTAAAGGCTCTGCAAACTGCAGGCCTATCTATCAAGGCATCCAAATGCCAGATAGGGCAGGGCACTGTGGTATACTTGGGCCACCTGGTTGGTGGAGGCCAGGTACAACCCTTACAGCCCAAGATCCAGGCCATCCTGGACTGGGCAGCTCCAACAACTCAGACCCAAGTCAGGGCATTCCTTGGCTTGACTGGGTACTACAGGAGGTTTGTGAAGGGATATGGGTCCATTGTGACTCCCCTCACAGAACTCACCTCCAAGAAGATGCCAAAGAAAGTAAACTGGACAGTCTGT
This sequence comes from Calotriton arnoldi, assembly GCA_963921515.1. Lineage (NCBI taxonomy): Eukaryota > Metazoa > Chordata > Amphibia > Caudata > Salamandridae > Calotriton > Calotriton arnoldi. The sequence continues at coordinate 8,171,900 of CAWUFW010000001.1, read as the reverse complement.
TGCCAAAAGGCTTTTGACACTCTGAAAGAAGCAATGTGCTCAGCACCAATTCTAAAAGCACCAGATTATGCCAAGCAGTTCATTGTGCAGACTGATGCCTCTGAGCTAGGGATAGGAGCGGTCCTATCCCAGACCAATGATGAAGGCCAAGACCAACCTGTTGCTTTTATAAGCAGAAGGCTTCTCCCCAGGGAGCAGCGTTGGAGTGCCATTGAGAGGGAGGCCTTTGCTGTGGTTTGGTCCCTGAAGAAGCTGAGGCCCTACCTGTTTGGGACTCACTTCCTAGTTCAAACTGACCACAGACCTCTCAGGTGGCTAATGCAAATGAAAGGAGAAAATCCAAAACTGTTGAGGTGGTCCATCTCCCTACAGGGAATGGACTTTGAAGTGGAACACAGACCTGGCACTGCCCATGCCAATGCAGATGGCCTTTCCAGGTTCTTCCACTTAGACAATGAAGACTCCATAGGGCAAGGTTAGTCTCATCATCTTTCGTTTGGGGGGGGGTTGTGTGAGAAAGTGCCATCTTTCTTGCATGGTATGCCCCCACTTTTTGCTGAATTGCTGATGTGCTTTGACTGAGTGTGCCCTGGGCTCCTGCCAACCAGGTACCCAGGGCCTGTGTTCCTTCCCTAAAACTGCATTGATACCTACACCCAATTGGCATCCCTGGCCACAGGTCAGCCCCTGGTAAATGGTACCATGGGTACCCAGGGCACTGTGACCAGGGAAGGCCCCTAAGGGCTGCAGCACTTGTTGTGCCACCCTTAGGGACCCTGTACCTTTACACACACACACTGCCTTTGCAGGCTGCGTGTCTTGGTGCAGAACAAAAGTGAAGAGTCGACATGGCACACATCCCTGTGTGCCATGCCTACAAGCCACTGCCCTGGCCTAGGTCAGCCACCCCTCTAGCTGGGTGCACTATGCCAGTGGTGAGGGCACAGAGGCATGAGCCCTGTGCCCCTACAGTGCCCAAGTCCATTCTTGGGCATTGTAAGTGCAGTGCTGCCATTAAGAGTATATGGTGCTGGGAGTCTGTCATTACGAACTCCACAGCACCATAATGGCCCCACTGAAAACTAAGAAGTTTGGTATCAAACTTCTCAGCACATTAAACCCCCACTGATGCCAGTGTGGGATTTAATGTAAAACGCACTCCAGAGGGCATCTTAGAGATGCCCCCTGAAACCAACCCGACCTCCAGTGTCCGGACTGAGTGGCTGCCCAGGCTGCCACCACCAGACATGTTTCTGGACCCCTGGGTCGAGAGCCTCTGCTCTCAGGGGCCTGAAACAATGCGCATCCTGGGGCGAGGTGCCAAAGCCTCCTCCCCCAGGATGGGCAGGGGAAGCTTCAAAGGCCTGCCGCCTTCTGAGCTTCCCCAGACCATTTGCTGCTCCCAGCAAACTGGTCCCCACTGGTTCTACCCCCACTTCTGGCGGGAGAACCGGCGGGAAAACCAGAGGCAGGAAATGGGTTGTGCCCACCTCTGCCAACTCCACCCCTAAGGTGGGGGAGGCGAGGTGAAGCACAAACTCGAGTCCCCGCCATCTTGAGGATGGGGGGACCCAGCCAACCAGGGACAGGCTCCTGCCCCCCTCCCACTGGAGAGTGGCAGAATAGGGGGTGTACCCACCCCAGGGACGGGACCCATTGGTCCCTGCCCTTACCTACCTGTAACCACCCCTAAATTTAGTATTTAGGGGCTCCCTGAACCTTCCTTCCTCAGTTCCCGAATCCAAAACAAGAAGAGAAGACGAAGCAAGAAGACCAGCCGTGCAGCTGCTAACAAGGAGGCGACGACAACTGACTTGGCCCCAGCCCTACCGGCCTGTCGACCTCCGAACCTGCTCCTGCGGAACCCCGGCCTCAGCAACCTCAAAAACCCCGGAGGACCTGACTTCTGTGCCACAGCCTTCAACCCAGGGACTCCCACGAGCAGTGGTACTGTTCAAAAGAAAAACTACAAAAGACCCGGCCCTGGCACGGAACCGCGAAACCTGCACACTCTGCACCCGCCGAGCCCCGCCTGTGCCTGAGTGAACAAAGACTTTGAGGACGTCCCCCGGCAATTCTGACCTGGAATCCAGTGCCCAAGGACCCTCCTCGACGACCCAGACGACGCCTGCAGCCTCAGGACAAGGGACCCCTCCAACCGCGACCAGCAGGGGGTAAGATTTCCCGACCTCAAAAGACACCCCTGCACCCGGCGCCCCACGGCCCCCTGTGCCCAACTCCTGGGTGTCTACCTATCCTCCAAGACCCCAACTTACCTCTCGAAGTGTTGGTCGCTCCTGAAGAGTCACCGTCCCCGAGCCTGCAGCCTTTGTTCACCTTCCAAGATCTCCATTGGTTAACATTGAGCGCCCGACGGCTCAAAAGCACCCTGCACCCAGCCGCCCGAGTGCCCCTGGAAGTGCAACCTCTACCCTAACCTACTTCCCCATTTGCCCTGAGCAAGTGACCAGGAGCCCAGCTCCCACAGCCGCGTGGCCTGCTTGCCAGCAGCCACCAACCCGAGGCCCCCTGCCTGCCATAGGATAACATTGGGCCTACTCACTCTGCACCCGGCCGCCCCTGTGCCGCTGAGGGTGTAACAACTGTACTTACCTGATCCTGGGGGACCCCTGAGTCTATGCCCAGAACCTTAACTCTGCCAGTCGAGTACTTACCCAAAGACCGATAACTCACTTTTCTTCCATAGGGTAACACTGACTGGCTCCCCCTGGAATTTCTTCTAAGTGTGGAGTTTTGAAACTTTAAAATATTCACCTAAAATCAACCGAGTCACGAAAACGAAAATACTCACCTACTATTAGAAGAGATCCCAGTGCTGGATCGGGGTGCCCAGCACTGACCCTAAAATGTAATCACAACGTTACTTACCGCTAACTCAATTTTCTTCCATAGGGATCCATTGACTGGTTTTCTGTGAAATTTCTTCTAAGTGTCCACTTTTGAAATACTAAAATATTGTTTAAAAATCACAACAGTAACGAATTCCGAATTACTCACCTGCTATCAGGAGAGACGTCAGTACTGCATCTTTTAGTCCAGTACCAACCATGTAAAGTAATTTTAACCGTACTTACCAGTAACTTGCAATTCCTGCCATAGGATATCATTGCCTGCTTTTTACTGAAAAAGTTTCTACGTGTCGATTTCTGAATCTTACAAATATTCTTTAAAAATCGTGCCAACGATACAAACGTAATTACTTACCTGTTTTAGATAGATATCCCAGTGCTAACTCTGAGAACCCAGCACTGAATTACAAAAGTAACGTAAACCTACTTTGCTTGCAAACTGCATTTCCTTCCATAGGATAACATTGGTAATTTTACCCAGAAAAGTTTCTAAGTGTCAACTTTTGAAATACAGTAATATTCCTCAAAAATCACTACTATAACCAAAACGCTTTTTCTTACCTGTTTACAGGAAGTGTCCCAGGACTGAATCCAGGATCCAGTCCTGTGGTTAGAGAAGTAATCTACAAAGTAATTAATTGCAATTAACCAAAACTGTCCATTGAGCTCAATGTTACATTGTGTTTGAACTTGTGTTGCCTCTTGCACCAACTGTGACTACTATCATCAAACAGTCTATTGCCTATTTGTAAAGTGGTTAACCAAAGCATCTCATTCTGAGAAAGTATATTCTGATACCTATTGTTGGTTCTAAAATAAAACAAGCATATATTTTTATATACAAACCATTGGCCTAGAGTTCAGTTCTTGAGTGTGTGGCTTCATTTGCTGACTGAGTGTGTACAACAAATGCTTTACACTGTCCTCTGATACTGCCTTACTGCTCGACCAAGCTACCACTTTAGAGAGTAAGGTTATATCTAACTTTAGCCTCTGCCAAACCTCTGGGGACTGTGGACCCTGTGCACCCTGAACCTCCCTTGGGTTCAGTATATACAGAGCCACTTTCCTACATTGGTGGATCAGCGGTGGGATACAAACTTGCATTTGTTGGACTACTTGGTTACCATCTGATCACACGACAGAACTCTTAAATTGCCTTTAGAATTCTGATTTTTTTAAATTGGCATTTTTTTTACCAAATTACTAAAAGTCTTGTTAGGGCCTTGCTTAAGTCCCTTTAGCATCTTAGAAAATAAAAAGTCACTATAGTCAAGGGTAGAGGGGTTAGAACTTTTTGTTAAAATGTCTCAAGACAAGAACCCAGCTATTAGTGAAGATAATAATGACATACAGGACCTGGTTGAGGAGCTCGACCTCACCCCTTATCTTCATTTGTCTTTCAAAGAGATAAGGTCCTTATGCAAACTTAAAGATATACCAATGGGCCAGCATCCAACCAAACAAGGGCTCCAGGAGCTCCTGGCTGAGTATGCTAAGGCCCACCCCTCTGAGCATGGTGATGACCAAGCAGAGGAGGAAAGGAGGGAGGAGGATGGGGATGGTAACCCACCTCCACCACTGCCTAGGGAAGATAGGGTCCCTGCACCCTTATCTCCAAGAATCAACCTCTGGGGACCTAGAGGCCACATAGGTGGTTCAGGTCTCAGAGAGGACCCTGAGGACAGCCTCAGGGAAGAGGACAACTTTTTAGCAAAGTTGGCCAAAAGACTGGACCTAGAGACCAGACTCCTGGCTCTAGAGAAGGAAAGAAAAGAGATGGGTTTAGCACCCATCAATGGTGGCAGCAATACCAATAATAAGGATAAGGAGGAATCCTATGATCCTAAAATCCCCAAAGGGATTGTCCCTAAATATGAGGAGGGTGATGACATCACCAAATGGTTCACAGCCTTTGAGAGGGCTTGTGAAATGAGAAGGGTGAAGAAACCTCTCTGGGGGGCACTCCTGTGGGAACTGTTCTCTGGTAACTGCAGAGACAGGCTTCTGACCCTCTCTGGGCCAGATGCAGGGTCCTATGACCTCATGAGGAAGACTCTGATTGAGGGATTTGGATTCACTACTGAGGAGTATAGAATTAGATTCAGGGGGGCTCAAAAAACCCAGACCCAGTCCTGGATTGACTTTGTGGACTTCTCAGTAAAGACACTGGATGGTTGGTTAGCTGGACATGGTGTGCAGGATTTTACTGGATTGTACAATTTGTTCATGAAGGAACATATATTAAGTAACTGCACAAATGAAAAGCTGCATCAGCATTTGGTAGACCTAGGTCTAATTTCTCCCCAAGAATTGGGAAAGAAGGCAGACCACTGGGTCAAGACTAGGGTGACAAGGACAACCACTGGGGGTGACCAAAAGAAGGTGGTCACCAAACCTCCCCAGGGGAAAGGTGGTGAGAATCCCCAAGATAAGAAGTCTGAGTCTTCCAAAGGGCCCCAAAAACCTGTTCTGGGGGTGGGTCCCAAACTACTCCCTATGTGCCTCAACCCTATAGGGGGAAGAACTTTGATCCCTTAAAGGCCTGGTGTAATAACTGTAAGAAGTTAGGACACCTAACTGTAGATAAATCTTGCCCCCACAACAAAGCCCCTAAGGCCCCCAGTACAGCTACTCCTGGGGCAGCAAGTCTACAGATGGGATCAGAAGAGTGCCCTGAGCAAATCTGGGGACACACTCAGGCGAGTCTAGTCTCACTAGGGGAAGTGGAGTTTGCCACTGTAGCTGTGTGGCCACCCAACTTAAAGAAATATTTACAATACCCCTGGGTGAATGGAACTAGGGTAGAAGCTCTGAGGGATACAGGTGCCAGTGTCACTATGGTGAGAGACACACTGGTTTCCCCTGAGCAATACTTGATTGGGAAAACTTACCCAGTCACCAATGCTGACAGTGTCACCACTAGTCATCCCATGGCCATGGTGACATTAGGCTGGGGGGGGTTACTGGCCTGAAGCAGGTAGTGGTCTCTCAGAAGTTACCAGCTGCATGTCTGCTAGGAAATGATCTGGAAACCTCAGCCTGGGCTGGGGTTGAGCTAAAGGCCCATGCAGCCATGCTGGGCATCCCTGAATTGGTGTGTGTAAAAACAAGAGCACAGAGCAAAAGGCAGGGTGAAGAAATAGTGTTGGAGCCTGAAATGATGGCCCAACCTACCAAGAGAAAAGGAAAGAAGACTGGGGGACCAGCTTCTACACAGCCACAAGAGCAGGACCCCTCTCCTCAGGGAGAGAACCTGGATACCCCAGAGGGAACTGAGCCCCTGGAGCTTGACCCTTACCAGGTTGAACTCTTGGGCCCAGGGGGACCCTCTAGGGAAGAGCTGTGCCAAGGACAGCAAGACTGTCCCACTCTTGACAGCCTGAGGCAGCAAGCTGTTTCAGAAGCCAAGGGAGATGTCAGTGGTATCCACAGAGTCTATTGGGAAGAGGGATTACTGTACACTGAGGCAAAAGACCCCAATCCTGGAGCCACCAGGAGAGTGGTAGTGCCCCAGAAGTACAGGGAGTTCCTCCTAACTTTGGCTCATGACATCCCCTAGCTGGACATCTGGGCCAAACCAAAACTTGGGAAAGGCTAGTTAGCCACTTTTACTGGCCCCAGATGCACCAAAAGGTGAAGGAGTTTGTCAGCTCCTGTGTTACCTGTCAAGCCAGTGGCAAGACAGGTGGCCATCCAAAGGCCCCCCTGATACCACTACCTGTGGTGGGGGTTCCCTTTGAAAGGGTAGGTGTGGACATAGTGGGTCCACTGGAACCTCCCACAGCCTCAGGGAACAAATTCATACTGGTGGTAGTGGATCATGCCACTAGGTATCCTGAGGCTATTCCCCTTAGGACTACTACAGCTCCTGCAGTAGCCAAGGCCCTCATTGGTGTCTTCACCAGGGTAGGGTTTCCTAAGGAGGTGGTTTCAGACAGAGGTTCCAACTTCATGTCTGCTTACCTGACCCACATGTGGAAGGAGTGTGGGGTGCAGTACAAGTTTACTACACCCTACCATCCACAAACCAATGGCCTTGTTGAGAGATTCAACAAGACATTGAAAGGCATGATCATGGGACTCCCTGAAAAACTCAAAAGGAGATGGGATGTCCTACTACCATGCCTGCTTTTCGCTTACAGAGAAGTGCCACAGAAGGGAGTAGGTTTCTCACCCTTTGAACTTCTGTTTGGCCATCCTGTGAGGGGACCACTCTGTCTTGTGAAGGAGGGCTGGGAGAGACCTCTCCAAGAACCCAAACAAGACATTGTGGACTATGTGCTTGGCCTAAGGTCCAGAATGGCTGAGTACATGGAAAAGGCATCCAAGAATCTTGAGGCCAGCCAGGAGCTTCAGAAGCACTGGTATGACCAAAAAGCTGCACTGGTTGAATTTCAACCTGGGCAACAGGTATGGGTTTTGGAGCCAGTGGCACCAAGGGCACTCCAGGACAGATGGAGTGGCCCTTACCCTATCCTAGAGAAAAAGAGTGAGGTCACCTACTTGGTTGACCTGGGCACAAGCAGGACACCCAAAAGGGTTATCCATGTGAACCGCCTAAAACTCTACAATGACAGGGCTGACATCACCATGCTGATGGTGACAGATGAGGAACAGGAAGCTGAAAGTGAACCTCTCCCTGATCTCCTCTCCCACAGCCCAAAAGATGGGTCAGTAGATGGAGTTGTCTTTTCAGACACCCTCACTGCCCAACAGCAGACTGACTGCAAGCAAGTCTTGCAGCAGTATGCTGGGCTCTTTTCCTTGACCCCTGGTCTGACAAACTGGTGTACCCATGATGTGGACACTGGTGACAGTGCACCTGTCAAAAACAAGATCTATCGTCAGTCAGACCAAGTTAAGGAAAGCATCAGAGCTGAAGTCAGCAAGATGCTGGAGCTAGGGGTTATTGAGCCCTCTGAGAGCCCCTGGGCTAGCCCAGTGGTTCTGGTCCCCAAACCTCATCAACAGGGTGAAAAGAGAGAGATGAGGTTTTGTGTGGACTATAGAGGTCTCAACTCTGTCACCAAGACAGATGCACACCCTATCCCAAGAGCTGATGAACTGATAGACAGATTGGGTGCAGCCAAATACCTGAGTACCTTTGACTTAACTGCAGGGTACTGGCAGATTGGCATGGCCCCAGGAGCCAAAGAGAAAACAGCATTCTCCACACCTGATGGGCATTTTCAGTTCACTGTTATGCCCTTTGGTTTAAAGAATGCCCCTGCCACCTTCCAGAGGTTGGTGAATCAAGTCCTTGCTGGGTTGGAGTCCTTTAGTGCAGCCTATCTTGATGATATTGCTGTCTTCAGTTCCACCTGGCAGGATCACCTGATCCACCTTGGGAAGGTTTTAAAGGCTCTGCAAACTGCAGGCCTATCTATCAAGGCATCCAAATGCCAGATAGGGCAGGGCACTGTGGTGTACTTGGGCCACCTGGTTGGTGGAGGCCAGGTACAACCCTTACAGCCCAAGATCCAGGCCATCCTGGACTGGGCAGCTCCAACAACTCAGACCCAAGTCAGGGCATTCCTTGGCTTGACTGGGTACTACAGGAGGTTTGTGAAGGGATATGGGTCCATTGTGACTCCCCTCACAGAACTCACCTCCAAGAAGATGCCAAAGAAAGTAAACTGGACAGTCTGTTGCCAAAAGGCTTTTGACACTCTGAAAGAAGCAATGTGCTCAGCACCAATTCTAAAAGCACCAAATTATGCCAAGCAGTTCATTGTGCAGACTGATGCCTCTGAGCTAGGGATAGGAGCGGTCCTATCCCAGACCAATGATGAAGGCCAAGACCAACCTGTTGCTTTTATAAGCAGAAGGCTTCTCCCCAGGGAGCAGCGTTGGAGTGCCATTGAGAGGGAGGCCTTTGCTGTGGTTTGGTCCCTGAAGAAGCTGAGGCCCTACCTGTTTGGGACTCACTTCCTAGTTCAAACTGACCACAGACCTCTCAGGTGGCTAATGCAAATGAAAGGAGAAAATCCAAAACTGTTGAGGTGGTCCATCTCCCTACAGGGAATGGACTTTGAAGTGGAACACAGACCTGGCACTGCCCATGCCAATGCAGATGGCCTTTCCAGGTTCTTCCACTTAGACAATGAAGACTCCATAGGGCAAGGTTAGTCTCATCATCTTTCGTTTGGGGGGGGTTGTGTGAGAAAGTGCCATCTTTCTTGCATGGTATGCCCCCACTTTTTGCTGAATTGCTGATGTGCTTTGACTGAGTGTGCCCTGGGCTCCTGCCAACCAGGTACCCAGGGCCTGTGTTCCTTCCCTAAAACTGCATTGATACCTACACCCAATTGGCATCCCTGGCCACAGGTCAGCCCCTGGTAAATGGTACCATGGGTACCCAGGGCACTGTGACCAGGGAAGGCCCCTAAGGGCTGCAGCACTTGTTGTGCCACCCTTAGGGACCCTGTACCTTTACACACACACACTGCCTTTGCAGGCTGCGTGTCTTGGTGCAGAACAAAAGTGAAGAGTCGACATGGCACACATCCCTGTGTGCCATGCCTACAAGCCACTGCCCTGGCCTAGGTCAGCCACCCCTCTAGCTGGGTGCACTATGCCAGTGGTGAGGGCACAGAGGCATGAGCCCTGTGCCCCTACAGTGCCCAAGTCCATTCTTGGGCATTGTAAGTGCAGTGCTGCCATTAAGAGTATATGGTGCTGGGAGTCTGTCAGTACGAACTCCACAGCACCATAATGGCCCCACTGAAAACTAAGAAGTTTGGTATCAAACTTCTCAGCACATTAAACCCCCACTGATGCCAGTGTGGGATTTAATGTAAACGCACTCCAGAGGGCATCTTAGAGATGCCCCCTGAAACCAACCCGACCTCCAGTGTCCGGACTGAGTGGCTGCCCAGGCTCCCACCACCAGACATGTTTCTGGACCCCTGGGTCGAGAGCCTCTGCTCTCAGGGGCCTGAAACAATGCGCATCCTGGGGCGAGGTGCCAAAGCCTCCTCCCCCAGGATGGGCAGGGGAAGCTTCAAAGGCCTGCCGCCTTCTGAGCTTCCCCAGACCATTTGCTGCTCCCAGCAAACTGGTCCCCACTGGTTCTACCCCCACTTCTGGCGGGAGAACCGGCGGGAAAACCAGAGGCAGGAAATGGGTTGTGCCCACCTCTGCCAACTTCACCCCTAAGGTGGGGGAGGCGAGGTGAAGCACAAACTCGAGTCCCCGCCATCTTGAGGATGGGGGGACCCAGCCAACCAGGGACAGGCTCCTGCCCCCCTCCCACTGGAGAGTGGCAGAATAGGGGGTGTACCCACCCCAGGGACGGGACCCATTGGTCCCTGCCCTTACCTACCTGTAACCACCCCTAAATTTAGTATTTAGGGGCTCCCTGAACCTTCCTTCCTCAGTTCCCGAATCCAAAACAAGAAGAGAAGACAAAGCAAGAAGACCAGCCGTGCAGCTGCTAACAAGGAGGCGACGACAACTGACTTGGCCCCAGCCCTACCGGCCTGTCGACCTCCGAACCTGCTCCTGCGGAACCCCGGCCTCAGCAACCTCAAAACCCCGGAGGACCTGACTTCTGTGCCACAGCCTTCAACCCAGGGACTCCCACAAGCAGTGGTACTGTTCAAAAGAAAAACTACAAAAGACCCGGCCCTGGCACGGAACCGCGAAACCTGCACACTCTGCACCCGCCGAGCCCCGCCTGTGCCTGAGGGAACAAAGACTTTGAGGACATCCCCCCGGCAATTCTGACCTGGAATCCAGTGCCCAAGGACCCTCCTCGACGACCCAGACGACGCCTGCAGCCTCAGGACAAGGGACCCCTCCAACCGCGACCAGCAGGGGGTAAGATTTCCCGACCTCAAAAGACACCCCTGCACCCGGCGCCCCACGGCCCCCTGTGCCCAACTCCTGGGTTTCTACCTATCCTCCAAGACCCCAACTTACCTCTCGAAGTGTTGGTCGCTCCTGAAGAGTCACCGTCCCCGAGCCTGCAGCCTTTTTTCACCTTCCAAGATCTCCATTGGTTAACATTGAGCGCCCGACGGCTCAAAAGCACCCTGCACCCAGCCGCCCGAGTGCCCCTGGAAGTGCAACCTCTACCCTAACCTACTTCCCCATTTGCCCTGAGCAAGTGACCAGGAGCCCAGCTCCCACAGCCGCGTGGCCTGCTTGCCAGCAGCCACCAACCCGAGGCCCCCTGCCTGCCATAGGATAACATTGGGCCTACTCACTCTGCACCCGGCCGCCCCTGTGCCGCTGAGGGTGTAACAACTGTACTTACCTGATCCTGGGGGACCCCTGAGTCTATGCCCAGAACCTTAACTCTGCCAGTCGAGTACTTACCCAAAGACCGATAACTCACTTTTCTTCCATAGGGTAACACTGACTGGCTCCCCTGGAATTTCTTCTGTGTGGAGTTTTGAAACTTTAAAATATTCACCTAAAATCAACCGAGTCACGAAAACGAAAATACTCACCTACTATTAGAAGAGATCCCAGTGCTGGATCGGGGTGCCCAGCACTGACCCTAAAATGTAATCACAACGTTACTTACCGCTAACTCAATTTTCTTCCATAGGGATCCATTGACTGGTTTTCTGTGAAATTTCTTCTAAGTGTCCACTTTTGAAATACTAAAATATTGTTTAAAAATCACAACAGTAACGAATTCCGAATTACTCACCTGCTATCAGGAGAGACGTCAGTACTGCATCTTTTAGTCCAGTACCAACCATGTAAAGTAATTTTAACCGTACTTACCAGTAACTTGCAATTCCTGCCATAGGATATCATTGCCTTCTTTTTACTGAAAAAGTTTCTAAGTGTCGATTTCTGAATCTTACAAATATTCTTTAAAAATCGTGCCAACGATACAAATGTAATTACTTACCTGTTTTAGATAGGTATCCCAGTGCTAACTCTGAGAACCCAGCACTGAATTACAAAAGTAACGTAAACCTACTTTGCTTGCAAACTGCATTTCCTTCCATAGGATAACATTGGTAATTTTACCCAGAAAAGTTTGTGTCAACTTTTGAAATACAGTAATATTCCTCAAAAATCACTACTATAACCAAAACGCTTTTTCTTACCTGTTTACAGGAAGTGTCCCAGAACTGAATCCAGGATCCAGTCCTGTGGTTAGAGAAGTAATCTACCAAGTAATTAACTGCAATTAACCAAAACTGTCCATTGAGCTCAATGTTACATTGTGTTTGAACTTGTGTTGCCTCTTGCACCAACTGTGACTACTATCATCAAACAGTCTATTGCCTATTTGTAAAGTGGTTAACCAAAGCATCTCATTCTGAGAAAGTATAATCTGATGCCTATTGTTGGTTCTAAAATAAAACAAGCATATATTTTTATATACAAACCATTGGCCTAGAGTTCAGTTCTTGAGTGTGTGGCTTCATTTGCTGACTGAGTGTGTACAACAAATTCTTTACACTGTCCTCTGATACTGCCTTACTGCTCGACCAAGCTACCACTTTAGAGAGTAAGGTTATATCTAACTTTAGCCTCTGCCAAACCTCTGGGGACCGTGGACCCTGTGCACCCTGAACCTCCCTTGGGTTCAGTATATACAGAGCCACTTTCCTACAAGTCCCGTTTGTTGGCGCTATCGGCGATTCATATTCAGGGGGAGTCCAATTCTCTGGCGGACGCTCTCAGCAGAGCCATCCTGTAATCAGTGGATTTTTGCCTTTGTGCAGAACATTTGTGGAGCTGACAGTACGCTGGGATGTTCCAGTTGTGGACATATTCGCAAGTGTGGTCAATGCCAAAGTGTCCAGATTTTGCTCTCGGAGTCGGGAGAGTTCGGCATGGGCTGTGGACGCTCTATCCTGCCCGTGGCCTTGTGATCTTCTGTACGTGTTCCCTCCTTTTCTACTACTTCTCCGGTTCCTTCTCCGGGTCCGGTCTTTGGGGGCATCGGTAGTCATGATTGCCCTGGCTAGGCCTTGGGCCTCTTGGCTTCCTCTTCTGGTGGAGATGAGGTCGGAGTTGGAGTGATTACTGCCCCCGACTCCCTCGCCCTTGATGTTCCCTGTGTTGCAGCAGGATGTTCTGTCCAAGATGCGCTTGGCGACCTGGAGGTTGAATGCTTAGGACTGCTGCATATGGGGGTTCCGGCAGCTTTGACCTCGACTCTGCATCTACCAACAAATCTTATTTAAGGCACTAGCGTTCTTTCAGTAGGTGGTGTCGAGGTAAGGGTTTGGATCCTGCTTCATCTACCTTATTTGAGGTGATGTTGTTTCTCCAGGATGGAGCTTCTTTGGGGATGAAGGTTGCCTCCCTTCAGCTTCAGTGGGCTGCGATTAAGGCTTTCCGGAGTTCTTGGGACAATCTCTCTGATGGTCTGATTGGACAGCTTTTCAAGGGGTTGCGTAATGTTCTTCCTGCCCCTCGGAAGCACTTTCCGACTTCGGATCTGTCTTTGGTTTTGGAGGCCTTGATGTCTCCTCTGTTTGAGCCTCTGGCTTCTTTGGATATGCGTTTCTTGTCTTTTAAGACTTTCTTTTTGGTGGCGATTTCTTCTGCTCACTGTTTGAGTGAACTGGGCGCTTTGTCTTTCAAGCATCCCTTTTGTAGGGCTTTTGATGACAGGATCATTTTACGACTGGTCCTTTCCTTTTGTCCTAAGGTGGATTCCCAGTTCCATCGGGACCAGGAATTTATCCTGCCTTCCTTTTTTGATTCTCCTTCCTTGGAATCTGAAGTGCAGCTGCACTCGTTGGATGTCAGGAGGGCTCTCCTGATCTATATGGAACGTGTAGCTTACATTCATCTTTCTGATTCCCTTTTTGGGAGTTTTGGGTCAGTTAATCGGGGATTGCGTCCTTCCACTTCTTCCTTGAGTCGGTGGGTTCGGTCTCTTATTTCTCTAACTTACAAGTCTGCTGGACAAATTTCTTCCTTGGGGGTTCAGGGTCGTTCCACTAGGTCCATGACGGCCTCTTGTGCTGAGATCCAGGGGGCTTCCATTTCTGAGATCTGTCAGGCTGCCACCTGGGCTTCCCCTTTGACTTTTGCCTCTCATTACTGGATTGGCCAGGAGGTTGACCGAGCTGAGGTTTTTGGTTCCAGGGTTCTTTCCTCTATGGCTCCTGAATAGCGGTGCTTCCTTGTTGTCTGTATTTTCCTAATAAACCTGTTTTTGTGCATATCCAATTTGGTTGTCCTGTTTGGCTTTGTACATCTCATATGTGTAATGAAGGGAAGCGAGGGAGGGATGTGGAAGTAATGCATCAGTTACTTACTAATAATTGCATTACTCTGAGTCTTACTCCCTCGCTTCTATTCATTACATCCCTTCCTCCCTCCCTGGTAGTCCAGGCCAACCTTTTGATATGGTTTTGGATTATGTGGTATTACAGGATGTTGGAGGGGCTTGGGGGCTTTTTATACAGATTTTTTATCACGTGGTATGTTTTAAGAAGCGCAGACAAGTTAATTCAAGTAGGAACTTTATTTAAGTTCATAGGAACAACCCCTAGACACGTCCTCCTTCTGCAACTGCCAGCTCTCCTCTCCTGGTCAACTCAGAACAAAGCATCCTGGTTACCATGGAAGGAATGCTGAGCAAGTTGCCAAGATACCATGTAAGATGCAACACATCTTCCTTCCTTAACAATCATACAATTTAAATACAGGTTACGGTACAGAAGAAAACACAATACAACAAAGAATAAATAAATAAGATATTAATAACATTTGCAATATGTAATGCATATAGTATCAATAGGTCACATAGTCACTGTGCCACTTTGGAACTATCCTGACACGTTTATCAATGGTCACACTATCACCTCCTTTATCTAAATGATTATCACCTTCTTTTTCCAACCAGGTGTTGACTTCCAATTTGTTACACAAAGTTACACTACGGATGTTCCACACCTTGCCATCACTCAGCCAAACACTGTTACCACTGACTTTGGTTATGCATTTTGGTACAGACCATTTTGACATACCTCTTTTTTGCAATCCCATACTGTACGTTCTTACCCAATCTCCAACTGCAAAGATACGAGGATTCTTTTTCAACTTGTCGTTGTGCCTGTGCACATATTTATCCTGATGTTTCTTTACCCTATTCTCTAAACTCTTACTGCATAAAGGTCGTGAGAAATCCTTAAACATCCACCCAGGAGCAACCTTCGTGCCTGGTTGTCTACCTTTCAGGAGTTTGAATGGGGACTCATTAGTGACTGAGTGAGGTGTGGTGCGGTAGCTCCACAACATTTCCTTCACCGCCTCTTTACTATCTCCACCACTCTCCTCAGATAATTGTACACATTCTTTCAGTACTCTGTTGAATCTTTCCACAAGACCATTTTCCCTGGGATTGTAGACGGCTGTGGTATGATGAGTAATGCCCATCTTGGTAAGGTATGTCTTGAATTCATTGGAAATAAATTGTGGACCATTGTCCGTGATTAATTTATCTGGACATCCCTCTCTGCGAAAGATTTTGTCACAAAATTCAATGACATTACCTGCTTTAATGTCACCCGTAAATGCCACTTCTGGCCATTTAGAGTGGTAGTCAATTAACACCAATGCATACTTGTTTAATATTCCTTTGGCCGAAAATGGACCACAAATGTCCATGGCAACCTTTTCCCATGGTCTGTTGGGAAAATTGGTTGGTGATATAGGTGACTCCTCTGCTCTATGGGTTTTGTCACTGGACATGCATTCCATGCATTCACGTACATGCTCCTCTATGTTTTTGTCCATCCCTGGCCACCAAAAGGTTTCTCTAGCTTTCCTCTTCATTCCTGACATACCACTGTGTCCCTCATGTAATAACTTCAATAGTCTATTTTGCAAGCTTTGCGGAACCACTAACCTACCACTTCTGCGTAGCACACCATCCACAACTGAAAGTTCTGTCCATACTGTCCAAAATTCCCCAAATTTTTTTTTTAGAATGAAATTAGATCCAGATGGATTTGACAATTCCATAATAAGTTCCTTGAAGATAGTGTCGTTTGTTACAGCATCTTTCCACTCATCGCATGATATTGCACCTTTACATAACTCAACTACACTTGCTACCACGCAATCATCGTTTGAATCTAAGTCATCATCATCACATTCTAATGGTAATCGTGATAAACAATCGGCATTAACATAGCGAATACCAGGGACATATTGCAATGAAAAATCATATCCTTGAAGCCTAAATATCCATTTGGCAATTCTGGGTGTTGCCTTTGCAGCTCCTCTGGTGGTGAACAACTCTATAAGCGGTCTGTGGTCAGATCTAATTTCAAAACGTGTGCCCCATATATAATTCTTGAAATAGTTTACTCCCCACCAGCATGCAAGTGCTTCCTTTTCTATGACCGAGTAAGTAGCTTCCGCACCCTTGAGGGTACGGGATGCGAACGCTACTACTCGCTCATGTCCCAAGTGCTTTTGCATCAACACTGCTCCTAGGCCATACGCACTAGCATCCACTACAATTATGCTCTGATGCGAAGATTGAAAGGTTTCAAGGAAACCGCTTTGACAATTTGTTCCTTGATGGAATTAAAATCCACTTGACATTCATCTGTCCAGTCAAATTTGACCCCCTTTCTCATTAAGTTTCTGAGCCTGTGAACTTTGTCAGCAAAGTGCTGAACAAATTTGGAATAGAATTCCGCAAGACCCAGAAAAGAACGCAATTGTTCTTTGTCTTGCGGTGATGGGGCATTTGTGATGGCATTTAATAATTTCTTTTTAGGTTTAACTCCATCCCTGGATAAGGTGTGCCCTAAATAATCAATTTGCGTAACACCAAATTTACACTTCTTAACTCCAACCGTCAAACCTGCATTTTGCAATTTCTCCAAAGTTTTTGTTAACATTGAATCATGATCAATTCGATTGGACCCCCACACCAATACATCATCTTGGAACACCAGCACATTAGGTAGTCCCACCAATATTCTACACATTACTCTTTGGAAGACCGCCGAGGCGGATGCCAAACCAAATGGCATTCTGATGAACTGGAACGCTCCTTCTGGCGTTATGAAAGATGTAAGATGTCTTGAGGATGAATGCAATTTGATCTGATGGTATGCATTAGACAGGTCAATCAAAGAAAAAAATTTGGCATTATTTACAGAAGACACCATTTCATTGATGTGGGGTAAAGGATATCTGTCAATTAAAATATTACGATTGAGGTCTCTCAAGTCAATACACATTCGTAAGTTGCCGTCCGGTTTTTGTGCCAAAACCACCGGACTAAGCCATTCAGACGACTCAATGGGTTCAATAACTTGTGCCTTGCATAACCTTTGTAATTCTAATTTCAACTTCTCTCTAAGCGTAAAAGGCACACTCCTTGCCTTGTGCACACACTGGATGTTATTCTGCTTAAGTACAATGCGGTGTTCAAATTTTTCTAAGCAACCTAATTTTTCTTCAAATAATTTAGGGAACTTAGAGCTCCATTTGCTTATTTCATCCTCTTCAGTAGCTAATACTTGTTGTGGGTGGTTAGGATCTAGGGTGATGCCCAACATTTGTTGTTCACACCATCCAAGCAATGCCCTTCCTTTTTCAACTACATACACCTTGCTGGTAGCTACCTTTCCTTTGTGGGACAAGGTGCATTTGAAAAAACCCAATAATGGAAGTTTGACACCACAATACCCAACTGGTTCTACATCAGGCAGACTCAATTTGTGACTTCCTACCTTCTCCCACGTGTTCTTATCTATAATGGTATAAGGGGAGCAAGAATCTGCCCAAACAGTTATCTTAGTCCCATCAATACCTAAGTCGCATTTGGGTGGGTTGTAACCCTCAGACACATCGTTTATAACATTATCGCAGATAACCATTACTTCAACTTCTCCGTCATTGTCAGAATTTTCTTCCTCACTATGTTGTCTAATGGTGTTCACAGGTGGCTTCCATTTTGTATTAGGTAATGATCCAGCTTTGCACATGCGTGCTAAGTGGCCAATCTTTTTACATTTGTAACATTTTTCTTTGACTGCAAAACATCTGTCAGAATCGGCAGTATGTCTTATGCTACCACATCTGTAACATACTTTGTTATTTTTAGATATGAAAGTGGTTTTACTACTTTCCTTCTTCTTCACGGAATTTTTTTCTACCGTACACACCTTGTTAGTGACAGGTTTCTCTGAGCCTAACTCCTTGATGTACTTGGAAGTATTCTCGACTCGCCTTGCTACTTGTATAGTTTTTAGTAGGGAAGGATCCTTCATATCTAGTAGTCTCTCTTGAATTTTGGTGTTACTTGTTCTGTTTATAAATTGATCTCTTATGATCTCCTCATGGAGGTCTCTAAATTTACAGGTGGCCGCAAGTGTTCTCAACACTGAAATGTATTGCTCTACGGACTCTCCCGGTAGTTGGGATCGAGAAAAAAATGTATGTCTTTCTACTACTATGCTAATCTTTTTACCGTAATTTTCTTCTAGAGCTTTGACCACCTCAATGTACTCATCACTAAAAATTACCTCATCATACTGTAGGCTTACATCTACATCCTCTTTTTTACTTCCCTCTTCACCCTCTTCTTTATTCTCATTTTCGCTGGTATTCTCTTTAATAATTATTTGTTTCCTATCATTGTTAATGGGTAGTGTTTTCAACACCTTCCTACCCTCTACTCCTAAATTATGTTTGAGTAGTGCCACTTTCCTGGACGCTATAAAATCCTCTCCACCAATGGCCTCTAAATAAGTATAAAACGACTCTATCCAGTCTTCCCATGGTAAGGTGGCTTCCCCAGGATTTTGTAAAAACTTGGGTGGAGCAGTGATAGACGACATGTCCATACTGATTATGCTACCAGACTGTAATGTAAAATGTGCTTGTGGCTATTGTTATTCCTAAACTACACACAGTTAGTGTCCTAACGATACAGTAATATGTATCAACAATAGTTATGCACGTTATGGTGTTCTGGTGATTTGAGTAATAATGTTCACTGTTCACAGATCTTAGGTTACCTGAAAGATAAGGTGAGAAAGAAAAAAACTAACAAAATTAATGTAGTCACCGTCGTCTATGTAGCATAGTTCTTATTTGCTCCTCCTTGCAATGAGTGGTCACCGTAGTCTTTTTAGCGCTTGCAGTATACAAGGATTCTCGCTGTTGCCCTTGATTGCAGAATCTCCTTTGCTGTTCGTATGAATTTTTTTACATTGCTCCCGGTAGCAGAGCAACTCCTTCACTTATGCTCGGCAGAAATGCAGCCTTCGATCAAATTTTATCTTCTAATCGCGTTGCAGCGTTTGCGTCGGGTTGCCGTGGCAACCACAAGCTGTACACGGAGAGAGAGTCAACGGTAGTGCGTCACTACGCACAACGACTCCCAGAGTACAGTGCGCTTGTGATGAGTTCCGTAGACGGAAGTTCCACCACAATGACGCACACCAACAATGCAGAGGCAGAGGTCACGAGCACCCGGTGAGTCAATTTCAAAAGCTAACAAATAGTTGTGCAGCTTGAGCAACACAGCTCTGGTCCCAACGGTGATATTAAACTTGGGGCTGAGAAAGGGGAAACCGGTCTCTGCTCAGGACTTTAATATTATTTATCTTCACCTCAGTCGGGGCGCTCTCTCTCCTTCGCCACTGTACGCAATAGTCAAACTTTCGCATATATTAAGTACAACGGTGCGGATTCCGTGTACACGTCTACACAGTGCATTCGTAGTACGAGCTTGCAAAGTCTACAAAGTCTACTCCACACGTAACACCAGCTGCCAGGCAAAGTCTTCCATCACTCTTACCCGAACCTGGATGATCAGTGCTCCGTTTTTTCTTTTCTTTAGAAGTGGCCCTTTTACTCTACTTTCTCTTCTTTATAAGCGCCTAAAATTTAGATGAGGTTTCCAGGTAGGGCGCTCATCCTAGTCTCCTCGATTGAAGGCGTGTCAACAGCACAGCAATAGGGCTCCTTGTCAGTTGGATTATTTCGCCGTCTGGGGGTTGAAGAATCGTGTATGCGGCCTTACACACAAGTCTGCCTTCGCAGGGAAATACATCCCATGCTCGTCGCCACTTTTAAGAAGCGCAGACAAGTTAATTCAAGTAGGAACTTTATTTAAGTTCATAGGAACAACCCCTAGACACGTCCTCCTTCTGTAACTGCCAGCTCTCCTCTCCTGGTCAACTCAGAACAAAGCATCCTGGTTACCATGGAAGGAATGCTGAGGAAGTTGCCAAGATACCATGTAAGATGCAACAGTATGGGTGTCTGGTGAGGCAGGAATGCCTCATATGTGTAATGAATAGAAGCAAGGGAGTAGGACTCAGAGTAATGCAATTATCGCTCTGGAGCTCTCAGGCCAGGGGCCCGCTGCACATGCACAGTGCCGGAGGGGGCCCCATGGTGCTTGGGAGCCCCCTGCACCGTGGGGGCTGCGGGTCCTAGTGTTATACCACTGTGTGGTCAACCTAAACCCATTGGTTAGAGAGATCATGGTATGTGGGGGATACTCAGGGCTGAACATTAAGTGAAACAAGTCAGATTTTTCCCCACACACATCCTGCACTAATCAGCGTATACTGACCTATCCATTAAGATGATACCCAGATACAGGTAAATATCCGGGCATAAAAATTGGGGTAAATAAAGATGCAGTCCTCTGGGAAAATTATGGCCCTGTGATTGACATGTTGAAGTCCCAAGTAGATATATGGACAAATGGGGACATTCTTTTACTTCTTATTTACCCATTCTAAAAAACATTTAGAAAAAAACCTATATAAAGTGCCCGTGCTGGGCAACATATTGGTTCACAGTATTCCTGTATTGCGATCCCCTTAGTGCATATATGCTTTAAAGTACTAGTGCTGTGCAAATTGTTGTATACCCATTCTGTTGGTAAAATTTGATCATAACTCTATGTTGATATTCCATCAAATAAAAAAATAACTGGCTAAAGTTAGTGCCTAATTCATACATGATGATTTTTTTAAATTGAGAATAAAATGGTGAATAACAAGTACAAATGCAAAAAAACATATAAAATAGCGATTGTTATGGAATGGAGATCAATTGAGTAAAAAATGATTGTCATGGAAAGAAAAGAAAACATCCTACTTTTCGATAGTATCCTCCCTCACACAACATTGCATCCTACCACCTGTTACATTCATCATATGTACAGATAGGGTATGGCTTCCTGCTGAATTCAGCCCAGAGTCAACACATACACATCCCCAGTGGGGAGCGTCTACTTTCAAAATACAAGTACTCATCTTGGGTGATTAGACCTACTCCTCTCCACTTCGATAACTCTACATGATATCTGTTTCTGATCTCAACCAAATTTGCTTGTGACACTTTTTGATAACAAGCCTCTTCTCTCAACTGAAGCTCTGCCTCTACATTGTACATATCCAGGGGCCACAAGACAATGTTCCCACCCTTATCGGACTGATGGATCACTATGTCTTTCCTACTTTTGATCTTCTCAATCACTTGCCGGTATTTCAACCCCTGCATCTTATTACCAATTTGGAAATTCTCACTTGATGTCATAGATAATGATTTTAGATCATTAATCACCAAATTGGAATATACATCCAATGAGTCCCTAGGGAGGATAAGTAGAAAACTCGATTTCGGTTTAAAGGAGTCTCTATACTTCCATAAATGTCAATGCCTAAGGCATCCGCCATTTCCCTAGTAGATGAAAGTAAATCTATCCCTTCAATGTCCCTCTCATGATGTTCCGAATTGTACAATAGTTCAATATCTGAGACAGCTAAATTGGTATCAGGAGTCACCCCCCCTTGTACAAACTCCACCTTCCTTCCTGCCTTTATTATGAAGGAACTTTTTAAATTTTAGTTTCCTCATGAACTTATAAAGATCAATTCGTGTCTGTCCATAGTTGAAGTTGGTCCGGGTACAAAACGAAAGTCCCAGTGAAAGTGGGCCCTCTTCCTCCTCTGAGAGTTCCAAAGGTTGACCACCGTTTGTACATTTGGTGTCCCTATGGCTTGGGCTGTCGTGACTGCTTCGCTTTGGCTCCGAAACTGAGTTCCATGCCTTCTCCTTCTTCTCTGATGCCTCCTCTGGTGGGCTTTCCTTTTTGTTGTGGGCGTGGTCTGTCATTGAGTGTGCGATCCAACCGTAAAAAACGGAGCTCCTCAATAACTGTCAGTGGGCCTCGATGCTCTCTTCCACTCGCAGACAATCCCATTCCTTCTTCCTGATACGTATCTAATTCAGAGCTGAATTCAGAACTCATCTCCATTAGTGTTTGTTTACATTGGTTTGATACCATATGAGGTGTTTGATCAGAGAGTTTTTGTCTGTGTATAATATCATAACAACACGCAAAGGTGTAAATCTGTCCCCTTCGGTAATCTATTCTGTCCCTTGTAAACTTTGTTGTCTTACGGTCTTTGATTATTTGCTCATATTTTTTAATTTACTCTCCAAGTCCTTTTCAAATTTCTGTATCGCTTCTGGTTTGGAGCACTGACCCATCTCATGCTGAAGCACTCGTATTTCCTCCAATATTTTTTCTCTGTCCCGTTTGGCATACTTCATAAGAATTCTCATCATATTTTGCGATGATTCCGCACTGTTCGTGACCCATTCCTGCAGCATCTCCGGGTCTGGGTTCTCATAGGTTGGGGCTATCAATACCCGCAACCCTCTCTGTAACCTGCCCACTTCCAGATATTTTTGGAGTGAATTGCACTCCCACCATTTGGAGATCTCACTTTTGCTCAATTTTTCCAATCTCTGCAATCTTGCTTGGAGATCCATCTCCGTAGGGGTGCTTGTCGATGGGCTGTGCACTCGATCTGAGGTGGCTGCTCTGTTATCGTCAGACATGGCCTCCGCGGCTTCCTCTCTCTCTTTGATCCAGTTTGCTGCCATTGTTACATGCAAGCTTTTTCTAATTAAGCTGAATTCTGTGCAATCCTCGTCACACTGAGATAATACTCAGCACCTCTCCCCTATGCTAAGTTTCCAATACACAGCTTTGAGGAGCCGCTTACCTGCTTCACAGGCGTCCTCTGACGCTCCGGTAGCAGCATGCCGCGCTCCTTTCCGCTGGTAGTGTTCATCTTCTTCGGCTCTGGAGGGCCTTCCGGTATGTGTCACATTCACTCCAATCTCATCCGGAATCCGCGATGCACCAGAACGAGGGCGTGCCAGTTCAGGCGAGCCCAGCAGCAATCGGCTCCATACAGCTTCCAACACTAATTGCTCCGAAAAGAACAGGTACCGACACCACGAGGATTAATTTTCCGCACAGTTTACATTCAAGCTACGGCGTAATGTGTTTCGGCAGTCTTTCCTGCCTTGTTCACACACAATGGGAGCCATTGCTCTTGCCACATATATACCATGCGCATAGTTCTAAAACATCATGGACATAGTGAATATACTTGTGCACTTGTTACATCCAGTCTTTTTTCTTTTCTCTACTTTTTTCCTTTCTTTTTCCAAATCTTTTTGCATTACACGCTTTGTTTTATTCTGTTACTTCTTATTTACCCATTCTAAAAATGTTTTGAAAAAACGCTTTATAAAGTGCCCGAGATGTTGCAACATATTGGTTCGCAATATTCCTGTATCGCGATCCCCTAAGTGCATATATGCTTTAAAGTGCTAGTGATGTGCAAATTGTTGTATACCTATTCTGTTGGTAAAATGTTATCATAACTAATGTGGATATTCCATCAATAAAAAATAACTGGCTAAAGCTAGTGCCTAATTCATACATGATACATTTTTTAAATTGAGAATAAAATGGAGAATAACAAGTACAGATGCAAAACACCATATAAAATAGCGATTGTTATGGAATGGAGATCAATTGAGTAAAAAATGATTGTCATGGAAATAAAACATACTACTTTTTAACATTGCATCCTACCACCTGTTACTTTCATTGTATGTACAGATAGGGTTGGCTTCCTGCTGAATTCAGCCCAGAGTCAATACATACACATCCCCAGGGGGTTTAGATTAATTCTACCGGTTTGTGGAGAAATATATATATATATATATAATATGTGATCAAGGCCCCACGGGGCCGAAACGCGTCATGGCGGTGGTTTGTGAGAGCTGCCAATAAACTACTCACTACACATACTGGTGGTCCGGGCTCCTGTTCATCGTCATTATCGTCAAATACAAGCGGAGTTGTTCTCATATATATATATATATATAAATCACTTGAAAAGCTTATGCGCACAGAAATCACCAAGTGGTGGGAGGCTAAATCTTTGCAGAAATACCGAGAGGCAGATCGGGTCCCACGAGGTCTGAGAATAATGTTGGCACCTAGCTTTGAGCAACCTAACCCTGACATGCTAAAGGAATGGGCCACAAGCAACCTAGAGGCCTCAATGCGTTTGGTGATCATATTAATTAAATATGCTGAAATTGACAGGGCCAACTTGCAAAGAGAGATTGATGCTTTGAATGAAGAGTTGGATGCCATGAGCCCAAAGGATGCCATCTCTAAGGGCAGGGATGAGATCAAGATACGCCTCAGAAAACATGAGGATACTATTAAAGCACGCAAAGTGTTCAAATTTGCCCGGGACAAAACAGATTATGAATGTGGGCAAATTTTTACGTTACGCTAGAAAATACGACTCCATCAGAACACAGCGTATGAGCAAACAAAATCAACAGGTGCAGCCTAAACCACCAGTAGGCAACACCGAAGGTGCTGAGTCTGCTTCCTTATCTGATATGAGTTCCTTGGCAGAGAGTGGAGCGGATTCTGATGACGGAGGCAGTTGGAGAGCTAACAACATGCCCGGCAGAGTGAACCCCAGCCCAGGAGAAGAGATGGATTTTTAGTCTTCGACCGGCGCCAGACCCTCAGGCCAAGACCGCAAAGGAAAACAAACACCGACGCAACCGAAGGAGGCGGGAAAGGCGGAAACTCAGAAAAACCAAAGCAAATGAACAAAAGAAGAGGCAATTGGAGAAAGAAATGAAGAATGATACCAAGACTATTATCAACTTGAGCAATATGGTCCTCACTGAAGCCGAAAAACAGCTCCTCACGTTGGGCCTCACCTTTTTGCCCGGAAAGCTCATTTGATTACAGCAACACCCGAATTGACGTTTTCAATTTCATTAGGAAACTTAAATTGATTAAATTCTTCAAACTCAAACAGAGTAATGTCACCGCTACCGACACTGTACCAGCCGGCCAAACAACTGAGCAACCACTCACGGTGATGGATATCCCGACATTGCGCATCTTGGGAGAGTTAACAATGCCGTGTACCCCGAGGCCTACTCAACAACTTCTACTTGAAGAGGGTATTGAAAGTTCAAGCAGAATCCCTAGACCATTCAAGCCGCACTCCACCTTTACCCCCATGATGCCGAGGGATGCGATTGACATATATAGTGATGTTATCATTGATGAGCTCAAGGCGCTACATCTCAAAACCAGGAGGCGCACGAATGCTAAACGTATACAGAGTCTCAAATACAATGAACTCATGACCAAACTCCAAAACAACAATGAAGTCCTCATCAACAAGGCGGATAAAGGAGGGAACATTGTGCTGTGGCCACGCAATCTATATGTGGAAGAAGCTAACAGACATCTGAGCGACAATCTTTGCTACAGACTCTCGAGCCACAATGACATGGCCAACAGTAACAAGGAACTCAGGATACACCTGAATGAGTTCAAATCTAAGGGCCAGTTGAGTAAAGAAGAATGTGCATTCCTTAACATTGAGACTCCAGTCCTACCTATCCTTTACTTTCTGCCGAAAGTGCACAAAAATGTGACCCCCCATTCCTGGTCGATCCATCATCTCGGCCAGAAAAAGCATCTGCGAAAACATTTCCAAGTATGTGGATTTTTTCCTGCAAGATCTGGTTACCAGCCAAACAACCTACCTCAGGGACACCAGTGATTTCCTGCTCAAAGTAAAAGACATTCCATGGCAGGAGGACTATTTGCTAATCTCCATGGACATTACATCGCTGTATACCAGCATACGCCACCACGATGGGCTAGCTGCATGTAAATACTTCCTGGGTAAAAGACCCATCAATTGTCACTTACATAACAAACTCATTTTGTTTCTAATTGATTGGTGTCTCACACACAATTTTTTCATGTTCAACAAGAAGGTATACCAGCAACTCAGGGGTGTGGCCATGGGAGCCTGATTCTCGCCCAGCTACGCATGTTTACATGTTGGCTGGTGGGAGGAGCGGGTTCTCATGGTCAAACACCTGACAGCCTTCAACAACAACATTGTGTCTTGGCTACGCTACATAGACGATGTCTTTTTGATTTGGCGAGGTGATGTTAACAGTGCTGGAATTTTCATCAATGAGATCAATGACAATGATCTCAATTTGGAATTCAATGCTAACATTAGTGCCACCTCTACTGAATTCTTAGATGTCAAACTGTACATCGCCAATGGCTCTTTGCATTCTAAGCTCCATCGCAAGCTTACCGCAGGAAACTCTACACTGCACGCCTCGAGCTTTCACCCTAGGCACCTCATAACCAGCATTCCATATGGGGAAATGTTACGCTTAGCCAGAATTTGCAGCACCCATGAAGATCGCTTTGAGTGCCAGGGGGAAGCAGCCAAGAGATTTAGGGCAAGGGGTTATTCAGCGGCTGTCATACGGGAAGCCATTGACAGAGCCAATGCCATCCCTAGGGAGGAACTGCTAGTGGTCCCATCCACACCGGAGGTTACTAGTGCAGCCAACATACTCAGTGAACCTAACAGCCCAGTCACCCCGAGGTTGATCATAACGCACAACACTGAGGAAAAAGCTATCAGGGCTGTAATTAACAAGAACTGGGGGATTATTAGATCAGACCCCACATTAGGACCTGTAGTAGCCCACAAACCTGACATCACTTACAGAATAGCTTTTTCCATGAGGGATGCACTATTCAGAAACAGCCCAGAGATCGCAACATCTCAGAATTGGCTAGCGGACAGAAAGGGTTTTGTCAAATGCCAGAGTTGCAGGGCATGTAAATTTGGTAAGAACATTACAAAGGTAGACTCAGCCTTTAGACACGCGCCACTTACTATCAGGCACATACTCACTTGCAGAACTGACTTTGCGGTTTACATGTTAGAATGTAACTGCGGGCTGCGCTACATCGGGAGCACTAAACTGCAAGTGCACCTGCGCATTCTCCAGCACCTCAGAGCAATAGTTAACAATGACCCAGCCTACCCCGTAGCCAGGCATTTCAAGGACGTGCATAATAACAATCTAGAGCACCTCCGTTATTCAGTCATTGATTGTGTTCCACCACTTAGACGGGGTGGCAACAGGGAGAAGCTTTTGAGGCAGTTGGAAAGTAGATACATTCTGCAATTCAATACCAAGTCGCCCGCCGGGCTCAACACCACGGAGGATCTGCACCACTTCCTTTAGCGTAACATGGCTTTCACATCCTTAGTGAGCATACCATCGCTTTACAGCTGTATATTTATGTTATTACCTGTATATATTTCACTTTTTACATCTACTGTTTATATTCCACTGTATATATTAGGCTCTGCCCGTGCACCCATTGTATTTACATGTAGCTGGGTTTCCCGTTATTTTTGAGTTGTTGGGAAACTTCAGCATGTTCTCTTAATAGAGACATGCTTTCCATCTCAATGTGCACCGCGTCTAGACACGTTAGTTGTTCCACAGGCGTTTTTATTTGTTTTTAGAAACGCGCCGAGAGCAGTGATTTACTGACTCGCTTAATGTGGGGATTTCAACTCGTGTTTAAGATGTATTAGCACACGGTAATTTCTTCTCATACTGCTCACTATATGGCATTCTTTCCGCTACTTTGTGTACTTACATGCTTGGATGACTGCATCTGTGGTCGCCACTGGCACCGATTTCAGCATCCAGGACACATATGCAGGAGGACTGGGGCAATCACTGGCTTCAGCAGACAGGTAGCTATTTTATAGTCTGCTTACACTTGCGGTACTCACTGTAGTAAAACATGATGTCACACATGTGCTTTACTGCATTTTGCCCACAGTCATACGCTGCAAAACTCCTCAGTCACCACCATGAACATAGTAGAAACACTGCCACTTACACATTTGTATAAATATCACCCTTTCACCAGTAGAGCGCTATGTGATCAAGGCTGCATGTCTGGCGGCCGAAACGCGTCATTTGGACATTTGATGCTCAAATAAACCATCATTGACTTTCTAACTTTGCCTTTGGAGTCTGTTTCCTGGGGTTGCGCCTTTCTTTGGATGGTGGTACCCCTGGGATCCTGCTGTGATATATATATATATATATATATATATACACACACACACACACACACACACACACACACACACACACACACACACACACACACACACACACACACACACACACACACACACACACACACACACACACACACACACACACACACACACACACACACACACACACACACACACACACACACACATCTCTCTCTCTCTCTCTCTCTCTCTCTCTCTCTCTCTCTCTCTCTCTCTCTCTCTCTCTCTCTCTCTCTCTCTCTCTCTCTCTCTCTCTCTCTCTCTCTCTCTCTCTCTCTCTCTCTCTCTCTCTCTCTCTCTCTCTCTCTCTCTCTCTCTCTCTCTCTCTCTCTCTCTCTCTCTCTCTCTCTCTCTCTCTCTCTCTCTCTCTCTCTCTCCTCCTCCTCCTCCCCCCCCCCCCCCAGAGGTGCCCATACCTAATAAACACACACTCTCACTCTCTCTCTCTCTCTTTCCTCCTCCCCTCCCCCCCCCCCCCAGAGGTGCCCATACCTAATAAACCACTATTACCACCCACTATGGAGCCTAAAGCCATAAAGGTGGTGAAAAAAAACAGGAAATCACAAAAATCGGCCCTTTGTTTCCAGAAAGTTACTTTATGTCCTTAGATTACTTAGAAATCGGAAATGATAGCATTAGACAGGGCTTTAAGTGGGCCGGGTCTCACCGGTGCTGAGCAGCACCTGCAGTTTTTTAAAGGAGGCCTCGAAAAGGGTCTCTATCGGGCTCTGTTTTGTGCCCTGACAGTGACAGCAAGCACATCGATGTACACGTGCTCACACTGCTCACTTCTCACTAGTGGAGAAGTTACGGCATGACGTCATGCTAGGTGAACGTTGTAGGGGAAAGGAAATCCTTTAAAGAGAGTCATTTTCTCTCTGGATTTCCCTTCTCTTTTTGGAACTCAGGAACAGCAACATTGTCGTGGTGTCACCAGTGCTTTAAGTGGAAGCTTTTTCAATATTATATACAAGCCATAGTTGCTGCTTATTTATCTTTTGCAGATAACAACCATTGACAAAGCCAATAGTCCTGACTTGCTGTAGGTATGATGTTTCTTGTTGTATCATACATCTGGATGCAATGACAGAAACAGCAAAATACAAGTCGGGCGGCACACTATGCTAAGCACAGATTTGTAGCTTATGTGTTTTTAAGCCACGCCTTTAATTACATATGCCACGCCCCTGTTATAGCCCCCCTCTCCCTCCCCCCCCAGTTTTTTCATCCCACTTAAAGCCCTGGCATTAGACATATTTACATGTTTTCGCAGGCTGCATGGTATAAATCAGTTTACAATGCATTCCCCATTGAACCCATGGATTAACGACCTTTGGCTATAACGACCTCTGTCTGCAACTAGAGATGAGTGGCAACGTTATATAAACTTAAATCGGATGCGAGGACAAGTCCAAAGCTTCCTGCTAAGCACAGATGGGAGGTGTAACTAGGTGAGACTATAGTAGGTTAAATTGGATGCGCTCTTGCTCACGAGTCAGAACAATTTCAATTAACTATAAACATAAACTCTTGCACTTCAACTGTATTAATCAAGTGTAAAATACTCCCAAAGATTTTCACAGAATGGACCCCACAGTTCAACTGCGATGTCTGCACTGCAATTGCGAAGAGACTGGATTTCTACACTTAGAAAAAAACCTACCTGAGACTATTGAAACAATTATTTATACACCACTGAAATTGTCCATATTGAGTTGTGGGATATGCTGCTGGTGTGTCTTTGCCGGTTTGCAGAGTTACAGCCACAGCGGCGTAGCTAGCCCTCTGGCCGCCTGTGGCGGTCCCTGAGTTTGCCACCCCGCACGGCTGCAGTGAAGAAGGGGTTTGGGGGGTGCTTGCTATTGCCGCCAGAGACAGCAAGTAAGAGCGGGTGGAGGCCGTCGCCCACAAAACTCGTGCCACCCGGGGCGGAACTCCCGAAGACTGGCTCAGGGGAGGGTATACTGCAGTAAGTCAGCGGAATGCTGCTCCCCCCACAAACCAGATCGAAAGGTATTTGGGGTCCACTGAGGAGATTTGTGGAGGGCATGTACATCATTTAAGGGTTGACAAAGGTCACAGCTTTGACCCCTAGCTTGCCTCTTGCGACCCCTGGCCATGCCTTTGTAACCCCTGTCATCAGAAGTGGCAAAATCGGTGCCAGGAACACACAGGCAGCTCCCGGTTGGGGCCCTGCTTTCCTTGTTTTCTGGCAATTTTTTATTATGCTAATAGTGAAAAATCGTACATTATTCACTATTAGTGTAATAAAAATGGAGTGCAATTAAATGTACTGTGTCACTCCCTGGCAGCTGAGGTAAGTAAAACATGCTTTTAAATGTACGTGTGCGTGCTGGCTGGCGAGTGTGTTTATGTGAGAACAATTGTTTGTATGTGTGTGTATATGTAAGCAGGTGTGTGTTATTGAAAGTAAAGGTCAAATGGCGTGTGATGTCACTTCTGCTACCACTTGCATTTTGGTGAATTGACGTTCATGGCGGAGGGGTGTCCAAATGAAGAGGCTGCTATCTTTAAATATGTATTTCAAAAATCTGATGCTCCAGTTGCTATGAAAAACAGATCTAGTCAGCGGTATTGGATCTGTGTATATGATACTAACTATATGGTGTATAAAAAACGCACGGCGGGTTAGAATGGCTAAAGGTAAATACTCCGTCACTGTGTGCCCTTTATTGATATAATTTGTATGATATATATTGTGGATGGTACTTTGTTGTAGTCATGTTGTCGTGCTGTAGTACCGTGGTTTGCCTGCAGAGTCCAGCAGAAGGATGCAGTGCTGTGTGTCTTTGTAGTCGCTTTGCTGTTGATGCACTGAAACTTCTCCACTCACTTGGCACCTTCAACGCGGGCTTGCTATGAGACAAAATCTGCAATTACACTGGAGATAGATTACCTTTGAATTCATGAATAGATTACCATGCTGTTCTTAGAACTCCTAATGATTCACCTTTATATTTGGTTCTAAATGACTATTCAGTTTGCCACATTATCATGATGCCAGATGTTTTTTGAAATTAGAAAATAAAAAGAAAGGCCTTTGTCTGGGAGTAGTGATTTCAAGCCCTGACAGAGGCAACGATATTATGAAGAAGGTGTGTGTCAGGAAAATAAAATGACTATTTGAAGTTAAAGGCCCAAATTTACATGAGAATGTTAGCTCTAAGATGAAATGTGTTTGGGGGAGAACAAAGAAGGATAACAGTAATTAATGAAATCATCAAGTAAATAAAATGGTTAGGACTGCTAGACTCTTGATATAAATGAGAACAGAAAATGTATTTAAAAGTCTATATAAATAGCTAGGAAGATGCAGATATGGTTTTCTAAGGCAGATGAGGACGCTCCACCTTTTGACTCATACAAATAAGGTCACAGGTGTTATTGCAATGCTGTATCTTAAGGGTAAGAAAAATGAGCAATTTAATAAATGCATTTCCCTACTTTTTAGTAGACTGTGGAATTTCGAATAATGCGTAAATTGTGCCTACGTAAAACTACTAAAGAAACTAGTGATAGATGTGATAAAAGTATGGGCCACAGTAATTTGAGTGTAATTATATAGGAACAAATGCATATGTATAGGGATATCCTAAAGACTGAACATACAATGAAATATATATATATATTTTTTTTAAACTTTATTTTTGAATTTTCAGAAAACAATACATTGGCATCAAATAAACACGAATGCATACAGTTCGTTAATAGCAGTAATAGTCGCATGAGACACAAGGCCGCACCAAGGAGGAAGGGGACAAGGGAGACAGGAGAATCATCCACAAACATGTCCCTGTGGGGGAAGGGTGGCAGAAAAGGCACCCCTTTCCAATACGGACCCTATCAGAGTTAAGCCTCGTGTTCCCCACTAGACACAGACCCCTCTGGTATATCTGAGTCACTCTGCTCTCCATCAGTAGCGTCCCGTGAGGACGGCTCCCCCTCCGCTAACCCAGTGGCACGCAGGGCCCGCCAAGCCATCAGGTCATCCTGTAATTTCTCATCCCGTCGGCTAAGTTTCATGTGTGCCTCTTCAGCCAGCGACCACTCTCGAACATCTTTGAGCCAAGCAGGAAGGTCAGGGGCCCTCTGCCCCATCCAGGTTATTGCCACCCTGCGCCTGGCAAGCACCAACATTAGCTGTAAGAGTTTATAGGGGAGTTTCTTCCCCTTAGGTCTGCGAACCATCGCAAGCAGACAGTGCAAGGGCTCGAGAGCCACCTGAAGCCCCGTGGCGCTCACCACCCTAGTCACCACCCCCATCCAGAACTGCACAACCAATGGGCATTCCCATGCCAAATGCAAAAAGCCTGCATTCTCTGCGGCACATCTAGGACATCCAGCGCCCTTGCTACTATCAATGCGTCTCAGGGACACCGGGGTAATGTAAGTGCGGTGCAGGTAATTAAAGTGTGTTAACTTAAATCTAGCATTGCATGAAACAGTGTGTGTAAGGGAACCTATGCGCGCCCACTGTGCCTCCTCCAGCGGGGCAGCAAGGTCCCTCTCCCAGGCAACCCTAGACGGCGGGACCGGGGGGGTAGAATCCTGTTTCATCGCTTTATATAGGAGGGATATCAAGCCGCGCCCCTTTCCACACGTGAGGATAACATCCAGTGTATGTGTCAGTGGTGGAATATCTGGGGACTGGGGCCAGGTGATTCTCACGACGTCCTGCATTCCCCTGAAATGCAAAAATTGGCCTTGTCCAAAGCCAAAGTTCTCTGCCGCCTGCTCATATGTGATAAAGGTTTCGTTGGGATATAGATCGGCGAGTACCTCGCACCCTCCCTCCCTCCCTCCAAAGTTGGAAGGACATATGACGTGCCATATCTAGAAATGGAGCCAGTATCCAAAGCGAGAGCTCCCTGTGAAAGGGCGCCCTTCGAAGGACCCTCTCGACAAAGCGCTGCCATATGCCAGCTGTATGTCTCACAGTATAGGGGAGATGCACATCCGATCCCGCACCCTGCATCAGCGCCTCCTGCAGCGTCTGGGTATCTGCCCTATCAAGCAAAAGGCGCTTCTCCCAGTTGTCAGTGTCGGTGAACCAACGGGCCGCATATTGGAGATGGGCTGCATAATAGTACAAGTCAAAGCGAGGGGCTTCCAGACCGCCCTCCTCGTAACTGTGGACAATGGTACGAGGGGCTACCCTACTGCGTCGCCCCGCCCAGAGCAGAGACGTGAGCAATGTGTTGAGAGTTTTAAAAACTCGAGGTGGCAAAGGGCAAAGTGAGTTCTGAAGCACATAGAGCACTCTGGGGAGCATCACCATTTTCGAGATGGCAAGACGGCCCATCAGTGAAAGTGGAAGAGTATTCCAGAAAGACACGGACTGCCGCAATGCCGCAGTGACGCGGTCCACATTCCGGGCCAGTGCTTGTGCGTCCGTCAGGGTCACCTGAATACCCAGGTAACGGAACGCCGTCCGCTCCCAACGCAGTTCCAGATCCGGCAAATCCTCCAGAGGCACCGCGGCTAGTCCTGCCAATGGAAAAACGAGGGACTTACCACGGTTCAGCCTCAATCCAGAGACCTCGCCAAACTGATCTAGGTGGTGCAACAGCACCGGCAGGGCATCGCGGGGAGAGGCCAAGTAAAACAAGGCGTCGTCCGCGTATAAAGAAATGATATGAGTCATGTCCCCCAATTGAATACCCCACTGTGCCATATCCGCTCGAATCCGGACCGCAAAGGGCTCTAGAGCCAGGGCAAACAAGAGCGGGGAGAGGGGACACCCCTGTCGTGTCCCCCTCCCCAGTTGCCACTCTTCGGACCGCGCGCCCCCGAGCTTAACTCTAGCGCATGGGGCCGTGTATAGGATACGAACCCAGCGACAAAATTGGGGACCCATCCCCACAGCACGCAAGACCTCGAGAAGATACCCCCAATCCACCATGTCAAAAGCTTTGGCGAGGTCAATGGAGACCAACACCATCTGCTCCTCCCTGTCCCGCACCTCATGGAGAACATGGGTCAGTCGCCGTAGATTCATAGCCGTATTCCGTCCCGGTATGAACCCACATTGATCCTCGTGGACCAGGTGGGCCATGTGCAGTGCTAAGCGAGATGCCAAGAGCTTGCAGAGGTTGTTTACATCCGTATTAATCATCGTAATCGGCTGATACGATGAGGGTTCGTGCGCATATCCCCCTGGTTTTAAAATCATACAGATTTCCCCCTGCGTCATACTTGGCGGGAGGACTCCTCGTTTAAAAGCCTCATTATAAACTTGCAGGAGGAGGGGGGGAAGAATATCGGGGAATGCATGGTAGAACTCGGGCGGAAATCCATCACTACCCGGAGATTTGGCTCGTGGGAGATGCTTCAACGCGGATTGAACCTCGCAGAGCGTCAGTGGCTCGTCAAGTTCCTTCCGCGCCTGTTCTGACATGGAGCTCAGGGTCAACCCATGTAGATACGGGAGATAAGACGCCTCCCCCACCACGGGATCCGCTGTATACACCGCCTGAAGATGCGATTGAAGGACCCGCAATAATCCCACCTGCGAGTGCACCAGGCACCCAGTGGAATCCCGTAAGGCCTCAATTGCAGCAGGAGCATGTTCTCGGCGGAGGATCCAGGCCAAGAGACGACCCGATTTATCCCCTTCTCTGTAAAGGCGCTGTCTGTATTGTGCGAGCGTGTATTTATCAAGCCTGTCTAAGGTGTCATGGATGCGCTCCTGGATCCCTCGCTCCCCATCCCCCTCGGTTACGTCAGTAGCTATCGAGGTCTGCACCTGCAACAGGCGGCGCTCCTCGTCTTGCAGCTCTTGTTGGAGCTGCTTCTGAACCCCGTATGTTACACTCATACATGCCCCTCTCACCACCGCTTTCAGGGCCTCCCATTTGGTGGCCTGCAATAGGTCTGTCCCACCCCAGTTTAGATCAACATAATCAGTAAGGGCAGTTTCTACATGGTGCCTCCCCACCTGATCCTCAAGAATCTCTGCCTGCAATCTCCAAGTCCGCAGGCGACACCTCGGGGCTCCCCATTCCATCACGCATGCTACGGGGGAATGATCAGATAGGAATTGCGCTAAATGAGTCACCTCCAGAGACATGTTGACATCGGGATTCGCGACTAAGACCCTATCGAGACGGCTATAGGTGTTGTGAGTAGATGAGAAGCAGTTGTATATTTTCTGGGTTGGGTGTCTTTGACGCCATACATCTTGGGCCCCTAGATTCCCCATGACCCCCCGGAGTTTCACCGTCATTCTGGGTTTCGTGCCAGTGCGGGGGGGAAGTCTATCCAGGACAGGATCAAGGACACAATTAAAATCTCCCATCCAGAGCAGTGGAACCTCTAGTTCCGACACTAGGATCTCCTGCAGGGACTGATAAAAGCCCGGGTCATCAGTGTTCGGCGCATAGGTGTTCACTATGGCGATATCTCTACCATCTAGCTTGGCTCTGAGGAGCAAATACCTCCCCTGGATATCAGCTTCCACATATTGGACGGCCAAAGGAACCCCGGGCGCCACCCACACAAGGACCCCTCTAGCATAGCTAGAAAAGGAGGTATGAAACATCTGGCCCCGCCACTTCTTTGCCAATTGTTGAGCCCATTCGTCCGTGAGATGGGTCTCCTGGAGGCATGCTAATGAGACCCGATGTCTACGAAGAAAAGACAGGACCCTGTACCTCTTGGTGCATGTACCCAGCCCCCTCACATTCCAGCTTAAAAATGTAAACCTTATAGTAGTTGTAACGCCCAATCTCCGGGCAGCCACGCAGCTACCTAAATCCTGTGCCCCAACCGTGATGCATACGATGCCAACAAGCACCCAACAAAACCCCCTTAAAGCCCCCCTCCCCCCACCCACGAGCAAATTACTGACAACCAAACATGCAGAAATGCCCTTCCCGTGCTGGTGCCAGGACGTGCACAGCGATCCCATGGGCCCAACAGGGCCTAACTTGATCTACAAGTGAAAGAAAAACCCCCTCCCCCTCCCCCAAAGCCGACCCCCGACCCATACCAACCGCACATGTCATGAAGTTGTGTCCCGGGCAACCCAACGAAAATCTGGTACATACAGTGCAGAGCAAAGCAGAGCAAAACAAGCGGTGTAGCCCCGGAGACACAGCCAGCAGCATCTCTGCGGTCTCGGCTAAAGCACTGAAACCCCCAATGTGCCATAATCCCTGATCCCCCCCGGCAGAGTCCCAACCACCCCTACATTAGGAAAAACAGCAGGATAACAGCCCTCAGGGGGCGTCAGATGGGCCCCCCCCACAAGGAGCCCATGACCAAAGCAGGAAGTACACAGGCAATGTACACGTGAGGGACCGGCATCGGATCCCCCCGAGCCACATCCATAACCACGGAGCCACCACGGACCAGCCGCCTGCGCTGCAAAAGTGAAACAGAGGACCACTGCGTACTCAGGTTGGGTCTGCAACAGCAGGAGGCGGATCCAGAATAGTTTCCGGAATCACTCGATTAGTGGATTGAAGAGTGTGCGGCACCAAACTCTCCTCAGGATTTCCCGCCGCAGTCACCAGGGGAGAAGCGTCAGAGTCCGAGAAGTCCACACATAGAGCACCATCATTCCCCACCGTGATCCGCCGTCGTTCCTCCCGGGCGCCGGCCATCTCCCGGCCCCCGCGTCTGCTTCTGCGTCTTCTCCTTGGTCTGGTCCCCCAGGTACTCCGGGAGCCCCCCTGGTCACGCACGGGGAGGGCCTCTCCCCGGATCTCAAGCCACTCCCATACGTCCTCCGGGGAATCAAAGAACTGAGCCCTTCCCTGGGAGATCACCTTAAGTTTCGCGGGGTACAATAGCATGTACTGCAGATTAAGTTCACGGAGCTTCTGTTTGACACCCAGATAGGACTTTCGCTGTTCCTGAACTTGGCGGGTGTAATCAGGATAGATAGATACTCTGGCGTTATCATAAGTGAGGTCCGTTGCCTCCCTAGCAGCTTTCAGGATGCAATCCCTGTCCCAGTAGTTCAGGATTTTAGCAATGAGGGCCCTAGGAGGGGCCCCGGGCTGAGGTGGAGGGACCAACCCCCTGTGGGCTCGCTCCACCACAAAGACCGCAGACAGGCCCGTGGGTCACAGCTTCGTTCGGATCCATTCCTCCAAGAAACGCTCCGCATTGCCCTGCTCCGCGCGCTCCGGAATACCCAGGACCCTGATGTTACTGCGTCGGGCCCTGCCTTCCGCCTTCTCCGCTCTGCGCTCCAACGCACCGGTCGTGGTGGTGAGCTGAGTAACCTGGTGTTTCAAGGAGGCCACCTCCCCCTGCAGCTGAACGATGTCCCCCTCTGCCGTGGAGACCTTATCCGCCACCTTCCGCAGGTCCGCCCGCAGTAGGTTCACATCAATGGACACTGTCTCTATTTGCTTTCCCAGGGCAGTGTGGGAGCCCCGTATAGCCTCCAGCAATTCAGCTCGGGACGGTTCGGTAGAGGTATCACCCTCGCTATCCAGGCCTGTCTGGCGAGTGATCCTCTGCGTGGGGAGACGATGCGTGGTGTACTGTGTAATTGTATTGGGA
Organism: Calotriton arnoldi; assembly: GCA_963921515.1. Taxonomy (NCBI): domain Eukaryota; kingdom Metazoa; phylum Chordata; class Amphibia; order Caudata; family Salamandridae; genus Calotriton; species Calotriton arnoldi. The sequence goes on along the minus strand of CAWUFW010000001.1, from coordinate 8,134,201 downwards.
TTAGAGGCGCGCGGGGCTTTATCCTTACCCATGGTGAAGACCTCAGGCCGTCAATTGAGGTGGTCACCTAGCCCGGTCCGGCCTCGTAGGGTAACAGATGCCAGGGTATCCTCTCCCCCTCCGCCGACACAGGGTGTACAGTAGAACAATCCGAAGTCCAGGGGATCAGGTTCACTCCCCAGGACACCGAGGGGTCCCCACTCTGGGATGGTGTCAACCACGGGAGACCAGATCGGCCAGTCCGGCTCCCCAGGACCACCTCACCATTACATCAGTGCCAGGATGATGTGGGCCCCCAGCGCACCCACCACCGGAGTCCTCTCCACTCCTCCCGGTTCCAGGAACTGTCCGAAGGGCCCTGGAAAAGGGGCCAGACACCTCCGTAGTCACCCAGGAGGGGACTCAACGATCAAGGGTGGGCCGGACAGGTGCCCTCACCCCACTCACAGGGCTAGTATCACGCTGCTCACCGTGGCAAGCCGGCCCTCTCCGCCACAGCCGCCACTCACCGGGTCAGCGCCGCCAAGTAGTCGCGGCCCACGCGCTGTGCTCTCCGTCGCAGTAGCTCAAGCCGGCGGGAGGAGCGTGCGACTCCAGCGCCCCCCAGGCGGTCGCCGTGCGTCGTCGCAGGCCTCGCAGAACAGGACCACTTCGGAGGACCCCAGTCCCGGTCCACTGCTCGATGCGGAACCAGGCAGGTAGGCACCGTCTCCCCCGGGGCCACGAAGGTTCAGCCAGGCCCCAGGGCCCCCGCAGGGCAAGGCCCGGCGCCCGTCAGCGCGCCGGGCAGGCCTCCAGTCTGTAGGGCCGTGTCTCAAGGATCAGGACCAGCACCCCCAGGGAGCCTCCAGCGGGCAGGATCGTCAGCCGGACCGGTCCGGCGGCCACAGCGTGACGTCCGGGGGAGCTCCCCCACTCAGGGCCCGAGTCCCATTCACGCAGGCATAGGCCGCATCCCCGGCCTCTCGTAGGTGCGGCCCGCCGGGGCACCAGAAGTCGGGACGATTCCGCCGGTCTCCAGGTCGGGTGTGACTCCGATTCGGGTCCGGAGCACCACCGCTCAGTTCAGGGCCCCAGGCGCTTAGAGAGTGCTGTTGTGGGCGACCGCAGGAAGGATTTAGCAGGATTTTTGCGGCCGGCAGGTCGGGAGCCGAAGGAGCTTATGTCCTGTCGGCCATGTTGCTTGGCCACGCCCCCACAATGAAATATATTTGAGTTCTGCCTCAACATTTGTTGTAGTACTAAAATCTGTGTCGGATGGTGCACTTTTAAAAAAATAAAGCCGCTTGCCACAAGCAGTGGAAAGATAATCCGTCAATTGAAAATGAAAAATCAGGATGATGAATATTGTATTTCTAATTTGAAGTACTTTAAGCTTGCAATGAGGAATATATGTTCCGATGTGAGAAGTTTCCATTTGCAAAAAGTAGTCGCAAATTATGCAGTGATTTTTTTTCAAATGGAAATGAATTTTGAAAACGTATTTATGTAGTTATGGGTCGGTTCACGAAATTCCAATTGTAGTGGGAAATTGTAGAGGATAACTGCAGGGTTATCCTCAAATGTTTTGCCTTTACCCTCCACTTTTTTGCTGAATTAGTTTGTGTTGGCCTAAGGACTCTGTGCACTGTTCCACTGCCAACCAGTGCTAAAGTGCTTGTGATCACTCCCTAAAACACAGTCAAATTAGTTTAAACCTGTTTGACATATTTACATTTACTTATAAGTCCCTTGTAAAGTGGTAAATCATGTACCCAGGGTCTGTAAATTAAATGCTACTAGTGAGCTTGCAGCCCTTATTGTGCCAAGGACTTAAGCAGCCCCTTAAAGCATGCCCCAGGCCTGCCATTGCAGCCTGAATGCAGTTTTAAACTGCCAATTTGACTTGCCAATATCACCCCCTTGCCAAGCCTTAAACACCTCTCTTATTACATATAGGCCAACCCTAGGGCAGTAGCGGCTCCTGGAGGGAGTGCTGCGGGGCGGTGGGGTGGGGCGGGGGAGGGGCAGGGTGGGGGGTAGTAAACTCCGGCTTACGGCCGAACTGAGTTAAGTACATAAATGAATAAATAAAACAAATTACATTGCGAGCCGCTACTGCCCTAGGGTAATCCCTGGACAGCCCAGAGGGCAGGGTGCAATGTATTTAAAAAGTAGGACATGTATTTTTAAGTATTTGATGTCCTGGCAGTGAAAATCTTTTAAATGTGTTTTTCACTACTGTGAGGCCTACCTATCCCATAGGATAAAGTTAAGTTTCCTTATTACATATAATAAGTGCTAACTTTTGATTGGGGAAATATAGGCAATTAATGTTTGGTATCTGTGAAATTGTAATTGGAAAACCTCGTTAATGATAAAAGTCAGATTTTACATTACAATTTTGAAAATCCCACTTTTAGAAAGTTGACATTTTACTGCCCTTGCTATTTGGTGCCTGAAGCCTGTCCTAGGTCAATGACCGACTCCAACATTTCACAGAGGCAAATACACTAGCTTTATAGACTATATCCTCTTAGGTCTCTGCATATGGGGAAGCATGGTGGTTATGGTGATGAGGCATAGAGATGAGAGCGACCACAACCCTTTGAAATTAACAGTACACAATCTTTTGTCTCATACAATGATAATGGACCCAATATCTAGTGGAAATACCTTAGCAGTGGCTTGCAATCAAAAGAATGTCAAGTGGAACACACTTTGTTCCACTGAGGACGTGAAAATTGCTTGAGAACTGGGATTACCCAGATTCCATCCTTAAGGAACATAGGGGCCTATTAGCAATAACCGGCGATAATTATCGCTAAGCGCACTTAGCGCTAGGATAATTATCGCCGGCTATCGCCGGTTTCTATCGTGGAGATAGCGTGCTATCAGCAACGCTTATCTCCAATGCGATAGAAACCCCTGCTGTCGCTGGAAAACCAGCGATAATCGCACTGTGACCGGCGATAGCTTGCTGATAGGGCAAGGGGGATTTAGCCATGTAATCCACCTTCCATTGGATTACATGGCTAAGTCAGGTTTGGACCAGGTGTAAAAAAACAAGCGCTAATAGTGTTTAGCGCTGGTTTCTTTATCGCCTTGCTGGCCTCCCTAATAGGCGATAGCGATGTTAGCGACTATTTCCAATCGCTGCCAGGTTGGGAACGCCTACTTTGCATGTCATTAGCGATAAATATCGCTGGCATGCAAAGTGGCACCCAACCCGGTCGCTATCGCCTAAAAGCTGTCGCTGACAGCTGTTAGCGACCGCTTGCTAATAGGGCGGCAAAAAAATCGCCGCTTTGGCGGCAAAAAGTGCCGCTAAAGCGGCGATAAGGCCCTTAGTAATATGCCCCATATCCACTTATTTTTGAACCTCAAAGATTATTTCATGAAGGATTTCAAACAGGCCATCAAGAATCCAAAATAACATGAGTTGTTCTTGGCTACTTGTAGGGAGGCTAGGAATTATTTGGTGACTATCTTAAAGTTAGGCAACAGGGCTGCCATCAGAAAGTCTAGAGCAGTATATAGGGAGACCATCAAACTACCCAAAGCAATGTGGGAACAATCAATTTGGGGAGATCGCTTAGAGGCCTCGTTTTAGAAGGACTCAAAAACATTCTGGCAGATAGTGAGCCAAGGAGCCAAAGATGGTGTTAAACAACTCAAATCTTCTATTCAGCCCAAAGAATGGGAAGAACATTTCAAATTGTTGTATAACAACCACTTTTAGCGGTCCAGTAGCCAGTCACCCTTTTCTGATGGACATACAGCAGGTCCCCACCTTGTGAGCCTGCCACTGAACTATTCCCTTGAGAAAACCTTGGCTGCAATTTGCTTCCAAAGGCAGAGGAAGGCCCCAGGGCTAGATAAAATTCCTCCTGACCAACCTCTCTATCTGGGTGCCATATATTAACTTTGTTTCTCCAACATAATAGCTGTAGTCTCCACCTTTCCATCTACGTGGAAAGGTGCAGAAATTGTGCCTATCCACAAAATGGGTGTCGTAACCTCCAGAGTAACCACTGTCTTATTAGCTCAATAGACAACCGGCAGAAATTTTTCTGCAAGCAAGTTTTGGGCCACTTAACATCTTAAATAGAGGATAACAATGTCATCTCCCCCCTCCAAGCAGGATTTGGGCCACAAAGTGGAACTATTGACCAGGCCTTTAGGTTGCTTAAGACTAAATGGAAGACAGTAGATGTTGGAGGTGGTTCATTCTTCGTTGTTTCATTGATTTGCGAGCAGCACTTGGTCCCAAGAGCAAAATTGTGGGAAGTCCTAGCCAACCGAATCACTTCCACCAAACCAGCCAGAACGCACAGATCCACCAAACGAGCCAACTGGTACACCTTGGAACTCAGCACGTCAAAACGTAGATGCAAACAACTGAAAAGAGAGTGGCGAACCAGCAGGAATAACACAGACCGAGACACCTTCAAGTCGGCCCTCAACAAATATCACCACCAGCTCAAAGCAGCGAAAAAAGAGACCGTGACACACCGGATCGAGACCAGCACCAACCAAACCAAGGAACTCTTCACCATCATCAGAGAGTTCACCTGCCCGCCAGCCACCGAAAACCTGATCCCCTCCTCACAGGAACTCTGCGACACCCTCGCTGACCAGTTCCACAACAAGATGGTAACCATCTACAGAAACTTTGATCCCCAACTCACCAACCTCCTCAGCATCTCATCAACCTCTGCCGCCGACCACCCGCTCACCCCATGGGTACAGCTCAGTACACCAAACACAAATACTCTAATGAATTCCATCCGCTAGGGAGCACCCACCGACCCATGCTTCCACTGACTTTTCAACCACGGAAGAGAAGAAATCAGCTGCCAGCTCACCAACATCCTCAATACCTCCATCGCCACAGCCACCTTTCCCTACCCCTCCTCAAGAAACCTTCTGCAGACCCCAGCGAGCTCCAGAACTACTGTCCCATCTCACTGCTCCCATTTCCCACCAAAATCCTGGAGAAGGCCATCAACCTTCAACTCACCGAACACCTGGAGAGAAACAACGTGCTGGACCCTTCCAAATCAGAATTCAGAGCCAATCACAGCACGAGACAGCCCTGATCGCTGCAACAGATCACATCCGCACCCTACTCGACAGAGGAGAATTAGCCGTCCTGATCCTGCTCGACCTCTCTGCAGCCTTCAACACCATCTCCCACCACACACTCATTGACCTATTGTGCTAGACAATGCGCTCAAATGGATGGCATCCTTTCTCACGGGGCGCACCCAGAGAATCTGTCTGCCTCCCTTTACTTCTCAACCCAAGCCCACCATCTGCGGCATCCCTCAAGGCTCATCCCACAGTCCAACCTTCTTCAAAATCTTCATGACACCGCTCGCGGACATCGTCAGAACCCACGACATCAACATCGTCTCCTATGCCGACACCCAGTTTGCCCTCACTCTCTCTCAGTGGACCCCACCACAACAAAGACCAACTTCCACAACGGTATGAAGAATGACTCAGCCTGGAGGAAGAACAACTGCCTGAAGATCAACACAGACAAAACGGAAGAACTGATCTTCGGCAGACACTCCTCCCTCTGGAATGACTCCTGGTGGCCATTGGAACTCAGACTCACCCCCACTCCAATAGACCACACCCGCAACCTTAGCATCATCCCGGACAGGAAACTCTCCATGAAACGTCATGTCAACGCTGTCTCTTCAGCCTGCTCCCCAAAATCTTCAAGTGGCTTCCCATTAACACCAGGAAAACTGCGACGCAGGCCCTAATCACCAGCCGTCTGGACTACGGCAACGCACTGTATGCAGGCAGCACCACCAAACTCATGAGAAGACTCCAGACAATCCAGAATGCAGCAGCAAGACTGATCCTCAACCTGCCAAAGAGTACCCACATCACCCAGTACCTGAAAGACCTCCACTCACTGGCTCCCCATCCAGAAAGGATGCCAATTCAAGCTCCTGACCTACGCCTGCAAAGCCCTCCACGACTAAGGGCCCGCCTACATGAACCACCACCTGAATTTCCACTAACCTCCCAGGAACCTACGCTCACCTCGCCCTTGCAAAGATACCATGCATCTGCCGCTGCCACGCCAGAGGACGCTCCTTCTCCCACCTTGCAGCCAAGTCCTGAAACACCCTTTCCCTCCACCTCCGTACTTCACCCTCGCTGACCCACTTCAAGAAGGGACTCAAGACCTGTCTCTTTGACACCACAGCACAGCACCTGGATACCCTCTTGGGTGATAAGCAGTGCTATATAAGTACCACCTGATTGATTGATGAACCTCCTAGACAATTTGTTGAATATAATTATGCAATAACATGAGGGGAACTACTCTAGTATCCGGTGGTGACCACATGGGGCATTGACGGACAAGATAGATGTAGCAAAAGGTGTCACCAAGACTGTGTTTTGGCCCCTACCTTTTATTTTGTTTATAAACAAAACCATAGATTACATACAGAATTATGTCAATGACTCCACATCTCTGGCTAGCAAACTGTTGCCAGCTATGTTTTTTGCTGACGACACATTGCTTCTTTCTAAAACATGCATGAGCCTTCAGACACTTATGGGCAGGTTCCTTTTTTTGTGACACACATGGATTAGAGGTAAATGCTCTAAAGACTTAATTTATGATTTACTCTAAAAAGAAGAGCCTGGGTAGTACCATTGGACTAGGCGATGCTCAACTTGACAGAGTTTCAGAATTCGACTATTTGGAGATCAGATTGTCGAATAAGTAGTCCTGGGGACCCCAAATCATAAGGGGCTGAACACTAATCAACCATAGAGCATTTGCCATCTTGAGGTTTGCCAAACAAACCCCATCCTATCCCATCTCCCCTGTGATACAGATTTATAAAGTCCAATTCAAGAGCGCCGATTTGTATGGCTCCGAGCAGTGGGGTCATAGCAACTGCTTGCTTCTTGGTGTGGGCAAAAATAACTTTATAACAGCAGTTGCCTGTCTGGGGTGCGGGATCCCACTCCTGCCGCTCAGATTGGTACTCGCCCTCAAGCCCATTACAGTAGAGGCGGGATTGTCCCTTTTAATGTACTGACTTCGGGTATGGTCAAGAGAGGCCTTAAAGCCATATAGAGAAGCCCTGAGCGAGATCATTGCCTTAAAAGATTCACATAAAATTCCTTTGTTGGTGTACATTAAACAGACCCTTAACAGCCTAGGGCTTGGTAGCCTCTGGAGTGCCCCCTTAGCCAATAACAGCACTGTTAAAGGTGTCGGCAAGCGGGCATACTGGGCAAATGTTATTGCACTTAGTGAGTCTTCTGACTGTACGGGCAGCAGGACCAAAGCCTTTCTTATGCACAAAATGTATTTGAATTTGTGTATGTCCTAGATTACAATAACCCATCTTGGGCATGTTCCCTTTACCTGCAGTTTCGTTATGGTTTCCTCCCACTGGCTACTTACACCTCACGATGGGCCTCACCATCCTACAAGTCAAACCTCTGCCTGGCCTGTCATTTCACAGAAGAGTTGGAGGAGCACTTTTTATTTTTCTGTAGGGCATTCAGATCAAGGTTTCGGTGGATTGCTCCAATGTGTCGGGCTTTGTGAGTGACCGACCGCAATAATTAATTGAGGATATATAAAAGTGACACAAGGGTGGTCTTTGCAGTGGCTAAATTTATAAAGTGTGCATGGTCGATTCGCCAGAAGATTTTAGGCTTTATTAGATCTTAATGTCTGTAATAGTAAAGGTAGTTTTTTGATTCCCTTCGCCTTTATGCTCGAAATTGGAGTTATTGTTAGAATGATACTGCGAATTTGAATGTTGTCAATATTTTATTTTTATTGTTTTTAACTTGCTATTATATGCCGATGATTGTATTTTATGGGAAAAGTTTTCATTTTTGTACTTTGTCAGTTAATCTTTAAATATGAACTGACGATAAATTTGGAATTTGGACTGGGTGACAATTAGGCTTTGTTTCTTCGTCTCAGACAGCTACACAATCGAGGGGTTATGTGTGTCTGGATGGGCCATCAACTGGCAGTATGGGTGGCGGAGCTAGACACAGCCACACTTGCAACTGAATAGGCTTGTCCTCTGCTTTCACACATGCATTGTTCATGCAGCCATACTGGAACCAGGGCATGGCTGTCAGGAAACTTCAAGCACTTCAAAGGGAATTCTCTAGAAACTTATCCTTCAAAGAAGGTACTATGTATAAAAAGGGGACCCTCAGTCCCACTCTTCAGTTCAGGAATCCGAGAAGACTGCCTGCAGCTGTGGCCTGCTTTGCTGCACCCAGAAGGACTGCTTTGCTGTCTGGAGCCTGCCTTGAACCCTCAGAGGCCTGCCTTGCTGGTTGAGCCCTGCTTCATCACTTGAACCCAGGACTACCAGAGTGACTGCAAAGGCTAGTTTGTTGGCCTCCTGTTCAGAGCCACAGGGACATAACCGGTATCCACCATCTTGAACATGCACCTGGACCCAGCCTGATTGAGTCCTAACCTCCCAAGTGGCGCCCTTCCTGTCCTGGACCTTTGATGGGGGTGCTAAAGGTGCCAGATAGCAAACATCCAAAACCTAGGCCTTGCAACATTTTTGTTAGAGAACTGAGGGAAAACCAGGACCAATCTGCTCGCCTATCCACCAAAGGTGCATTGCCGGTCGGCCTGATTTCGTGGCTGCTCTCACTATGTTGTTCTCCTCAGCAGCAAATCCTGTTCAGCAGTTCTTCATCAAAGGGGTATCCGGCCTCCTGGAACTCTCATTGGCTACAGCTTTCTGCCTCATTCTACTGGAGATTTTTGACTTCCACAAAAGTGACTAAGTCTGAACGTAGAGATATTCATCTCGATTTCGTCCAGCGGCTCCCTAACCATGACGCTCCCTCCTCGGACACCACCTGCAACTTTTCCTTGCTGAACTTTATCTTCTCAGATCTTTTTCTTGAAACTTTCTTTTAAGTCCGAAGGTAAGCACCAACTAGGCCCAATCCACTTGTATGCGACCTGTGCTTTCGGTCAGCCATATTTTTATCAGGGATGACCTCCTTCCTCAGGATATGCACAATTATCTTTTTGGTCCACCTCCAGGCACCTCAAACTCAGAATGCTTTAATAGCACTGAGGTTTAGAGTGGCAAGGTGAGGAAAGGGTCTTGGGGTAGGATTAGTCGGGCGGGAGATCAGAAAAAGAAGAGATTAGGCAAAACTGACGACACACAAACGTCAAACACCACGCTCTCTTCTCCAGGAGCGATAGGATGTATGCTTGTCTGTGGAATGCAAACCCGCACACTCAGACTGACTTCCTTATGAAGAAGTAGGCATGTGTTTCGGCAGAGATGATAAAACAATTCACTTCACACTCACTATCACAGTCACCACAGGCATACCAAGGTAATCATAAAAACGTTAGTACAGTTGTAGACACTGCAAGGTGCATTCAGGTAATCCTTGCCTTCAAGTTACTTCCCACAAGGTTCAGTACTTAGGATTTTGTTTTAGCAAACAAAGGATCGAAACCTGAGGACAGACTGTCACTGGCACAGCGCTAAATCCCCCTTTATTACCTATAATGAGACAACAACAGAAGTAACATGGTCCGCTAATGTAATCAGCCTTGTCTCCAGGTTTTAGGTATGGCTCAAACGTTATTGGTTTACAAAGAGAAATATGAGGCTTACCTCGCAAGGTCTGACCGGCCTTACTGAAGCTCTTCAAGCATTATAATGAAGCCTCGCTGGAACCGCTGCAGATTCTGGGTGGGAATCGGGAGCGGAAGAGAAAGACTCTTCAGGGAGCCGCTGCAAGTGCCAAGCGACTGCCAAGCAAAAGAAGACCAGACTCTCCGGGAGAGGTGACAGTTCTTGAGCAGCTGCCAGGAGCAGGAGATCCAGCCTTTTCAACAGCAGGAGACTAGTGAGCGTCTACCCCAGGGCAGGCCGCTCGTGCACACCCCAGATGGCTACCATCCAGGGCATCAGGGTAATGTATTCCAGAGCAGAAAACTGGACTACATACCTGTAAAAAACACAGGGGTCACTTGCAACACTCATAGGGGATGAATACAGAGTAGCCACCAGCGTGCTGACCCAGGTAACCCATGAACCTTATCACAAGGCAGTTTCCCAAAGCTATGCAAGCTACAACAAGGGGAAACAACTTGCAGGGAAAAGTGTCTGGGCGGGCCCTAAAGCGCACACCGCCACGATACTGAGTATATTTTGACTTTGACCGGTTCTCAAGCAACTAGATATCCATGGTTGGCATTTTGTAATTTACTAAAAACTTTAAAAAAAATCATAATTCCAGTTCTACTGATTGGATTTTTGTTGTTTTGATATAAACTAATGTATTAAAAGTTATTCTGTTTTTTTAAATTGGTGTGGGGTGTTTATTGTGTTGTGTTTTCACTTTATTACTGTTTGTGTGTTGCATACATATTTTACACATTGCCTCTCAGTTAAGCCTGACTGCTTTTTTGCCAAGCTACCAGAGGGTTATTCACACATTAATTTAGTGACTTAGAGGTTCACTCTGACAGGGATTGTGGCTGGTGCTTGATCAGTGGTCACCCCCGCCCCCCCGCCCCCATTCAACCCACAACCCGATTTCTCACAGTCTTTATCAGGGGTCACCTCCACATTCAACGAACAACCCGATTTCTCACAGTCACAATCCTTCATACCGCATCAATATTTATGAGGTAGTTTGCAAATTGCGAATTACTACAGTTGGATGCCATCACAGGCATGATGACCTGCTGGGGTCAGCAGACCACCAAGCCTATGATCACATTTAAACAAAGGAAGCTTTTTTAAACGAAATCCTTACCCTTAAAGAGACTGGGCTGCATTTAAACAAGAAGTTTTTGCTTTTTCAAAAAGTTTGTTTGAGAGTTGGCAGTGGTCCCCTGAACCATTGCCTACTCACCTATAAACATTTTTGTTTTACATTCACAAAAGGCAAGGGGTTCCCTGCAAGTGGCCTAGGTATCCCTTTACTTTTCAAAGGCGTTACCACTCCCACTCAGGATTCCGTAACTTTTCAATGCTTTGCGACTGGATATTGGAAAACATTGATACATACCATAATGAATCTCTGTTTAGAAGGGACACCCTAAACGTGCCCCTTCCAAATAGAGATTTATGATGCCTTTTTAAACCCATTTTAAGTTTCAGTAACATGCTGCTGAATCTCAAAATGTGTTTAGTGTATTAATGAAATTCATTTTGCAGTTGCAAACCCTGTTATTTTTCAAACCGCAGGCTTTAGGGCTGCAAAATGGCTTTAATATCTGGCCCATAGTTATGCTACAGACTGGAAAATCTAATTCTGTGGCTGTTCACTGTGTTAATGTATACGTTTTAGAGAAATTCTTTTATATTGAGGGCCAAGCATGTATTCCTGAAACAATAAAATATAATTAACTGTAAAAGTATAGTTCAGTTGAATTCGGCCATAGATCCATTGATAGAGATTTGTGGAATGCCAAAATAAATATACATGTTTCTATTATTAGAGTACATCAAAAGGGACAAAGCACAAACATACAATAATGCAGTTGTAACACACACTGGACTTGACATTTACTGTGTCATTGCATACACTTATACCTGTGTGATTGGACTCAATAGCAGAAAAAGTAGTGAAATACTAAAAGAATAATGTTCATAAGATTTTCCATGAATTATTCCTTTCATTTGCTGTGCTTAAATGTCCACTCTCTTTCCCACACATCTGTCAGAAAGTGTTAACCTTGCACTCTGGCCCCAATAGGGGCGATGCACTCTTCCACTCCTCACCACAACCACTACTGACTGCACACAATATAATAAAAGAGGCAAATAGTAGGGAAAAAGAAAAGGTATAGGAGAGAAATTAGAGATTCAGGATATCCCTCCTCTGCCTCGTCACTCTTCTGGGTCCTAAAGGCAAATAACAGATCCTTAGTAATGTGCCGTAAATGTTTATCATATCATTTCTCCATCACTGATGATGATATACCTGGAAACTGTCTATGTGTAACCATCTCTGTAGTCTTGATATTAAACTTTACTTCCTGAAACTGAAATGTAGCGAGACATAAGTGATCACGTAAATGCTTTTTGGAATCCATCCCTACTGGCAAAAGAACTGCCTTCGACTAAATATGTATGCACCTTCTGAATTTGATTGACTTAGTACTGATTTGTCGTTATGCTGCTGCAAAAAGAATATTCATTAGAGATGTGCTTCTTAATCTAACCTCATGTATACATATACATATACTTATGCATCTACATAAATATATATATTTATACATATACGTGTATGTCACTACCTAAAAACTGTTTGTTCCTGAAATGCACATTATGTTTACATATCATATTATATGGCACTCAGCACTAGAGTTCCTCAGTTACTTTACAAAGAATTCAAAGTTAAAAAAGAATGCAAAGTCCAAAAGTCTTTGACACAAAAGTAGTAGATAAAATAGTACGAGTTCATTTTCCACTTGACTTGATTTCTGGTACAATCTATGAATCCTAAATGTCTTTTAATAAAGTCCCAAGAATGTTCTTCCAACGTGAATCCATGAAACAAAGGCCTCGCTGCTGCAACATAGTGGCCTGATTGCTTAGTATGGAAGTCATAAAACAAGAAGAAAGTTACACTTGGCAATCCAAGATGGCCACCACCATCTCCCACTCCCATTACAGTTCAGGAGCCTCTGAGAAACACAGTTCGTTGTCGACCAGTGTCACGTGGTGCAGTCTCCACGAAGGCAAATTCTTCTGAAGACAGTGCAAACACATGATGCATACCGCTATCCTCTTCACAAGCAAAATGTACTCACCACAGGCGAGTTTGGAGTATAGGAGCAGGGGCTCCACACTCATCTTATGACTAGCGGTAAGTCCTGCCTCGTGACATTATAGCCCTCATTTCAATGAGGCTAAATGAACAGTCCCTACAACACCCTGGACAATGCCATGACCAATAAGTTAGAGTTAATATTGTAACTCAATGTAAAATGAAACATCGGCTCAGCATCTGGACATCATATACATCAGAGAGGCTGGAAACTCAAAACATTGCTGTGTATTTGAATGTATTCATAACTCTACATAACTCCTGTAGGAGCACCTTCTCCTGTTTTGTTGTGTATGTAGCTTAGGATCTACTTTAGTATGAATGGGAGCATTTCATTCAATTGTTTGTTTAAAAACTGAAGAGATATAGTTTCCTCTAATGAGGGTAACAAGGGCACACAAACATATTTCACATCTTCAAAATGTCACTTATTCCCCTATTTGAGACTAAGCTGGTTTGCTGTAGGATAGCCTGTTCGATGAGCCGATAGCATTGCTTAATTGGACTTGCATCACATTTCATACTGATGGTTCTTAATTTGATATTTAAAAAAAGTTTGAAACCAGTAGTGTGCCATCTCTGAATCATTTCAAAATCAAGGACACAAAATAGATCACTTTTTATTCAAGCCTGCTGGAAATTCATCATTTAAGTACAACAATTGTTGTTGTTTTTTACACTTTTTATGTTCTCTTTAATGTGAGATATCCAGGATGTGGATAAATTGAAAATAAGCACTCAGTCTTAATAACATATTAATTTTGCAATATTATGTTAATTTTAGTTTCTTGAACCTGTATATTTCCTTACCCTTAAGAGAAGAATGAAATGTGTCTTTGGTTGCAGTTAAAATGATTCTCTGACTGCCCACTTTTGTTAAGAGACTAATACCTTAGAATATCCATGTAATGGGCATATGGTGGCAGCAGCCAGACTGCCATTGCAATCTGGGATAGGAATGTTCTGCATTCACCCAAAACGTATTAACCATTAAAGAGATAAAGATTCAATCAAATTGTTGCCAACAGAGTATTCGCATGCTCAAGGTGTCACTCCCATTTCCACGAAATAAACATTTATTTTATTCATTTTGTTTGTTTTAACATTTTTGCATAGTTTGACACTTCAACTGTTGGCAATTTCAATGATGGTAACAGGGTAGACAAGGTAGAGAATCGGAGGTGAAGTGGGATGAGAAGTTTTGTGGGGCATTAATACAGTTCTAAGAAGCAAAACAGGAACTTTTAAAGGTTGGGTTTGAAATTGAGATGCAGAGAAAAGGGGCTTCTGAGAGTGAAGCCAAAAATTTGAATTGATCTCAACTACAATGTTTGTACTATATAAAGCCAGCTGTTAATATTTAATGGGAAGCCAAACTTAGGTGTTCAGTTAGCTGGTATAATTTATTTAGGTACGTAAAATGGGTGCACCCATATAACACCATGTCAGTAAGATTAGAAATTTTGAAAGCACCTACTAATTAATTTGAGCCAATGGGTGTGCACTCTGAATATCAAAGCTACAATATTGATGGGAAAAAATATTGACACCCTCTATATGTACCTACATGGTGCATATATCTTCAAGGGGTGTATGATGGAACCACACATGCTATTACCATGCATACCTTTACAACGCGTCCATTACCACGCATGTGTCTTTACCACGTACATTTTTCCCATGCATGTGCTTTTACCATGCATGTCTTTACAACAAAAGTGTAAGTATTTTGCACGTATGTATACATATATGTATATTACCTTATCAACCCATAAACCCACCCACCCTAAAACATTTGCCACCCAAATACCCCTACCGACCCTAACCCCTAAATCACCCTTGCCACTCAAATATCTTTACCAACCCTAAAACACCCTTGCCACCTAAATATCTTTTCTCACCCTAAACCCTACAAATACCCTTGCCACCCAAATACCCTTACCCACCCTAGACCCTAAAAGCACACTTACCATCCAAATCCCCCACCCACCCTAAACTCTTAAAACACCCTTGCCACCCAAATACCCCTATCCACCCTAACCCCCCTTGCCACCCAAAAACTCCTACCCACCTCAAACCCTAAAAACACCCTTGCCACCCAAATTCCCTCACCCACCCTAAACCTTAAAAACACATTTGCCACCCAAATACCCTTACCCACCCTAAAACACTGTTACCACCCAAATACCTTTACCCACCCTAAATCCTAAAAAAATACCCCTGCCATCCACTACATTTATCCACCCTAAACCCTAAAAATGCCCTTGTCACCCAAATACCCTCACCCACCCTAAAGCCTAAAAATACCCTTGCCACCCCTTACCCTTACCCAACCTAAACCCTAAAAATACCCTTGTCACCCTTATTCCCTCACCTACTCTAAACCCTAAAATTACCCTTGCCACCCTAATACCTGTAGCCACCCTACACCCTAAAAACACCCTTGCCACCCAAATATCCTTACCCACTCTACACTCTTAAAACACCCTTGCCACCCAAATACCCCTATACACCCTAACCCTCCCTTGCCACCCAAATACCCCTACCCACCCTAAACCCTAAAAACATCCTTGCCGCCCAAATACCTTTACGCACCCTAAACTCTAAAAATACCCTTGCCACCCACCTACACTCACCCAACCTAAACCCTAAAAATACCCTTGTCACCCTTATTCCCTCACCTACGCTAAACCCTAAAATTACCCTTGCCACCCCTTACCCTTACCCAACCTAAACCCTAAAAATACCCTTGTCACCCTTATTCCCTCACCTACGCTAAACCCTAAAATTACCCTTGCCAACCTAATACCTGTAGCCACCCTACACTCTTAAAACACCCTTGCCACCCAAATACCCCTATACACCCTAACCCCCCTTGCCACCCAAATACCCCTACCCACCCTAAACCCTAAAAACATCCTTGCCGCCCAAATACCTTTATGCACCCTAAACTCTAAAAATACCCTTGCCACCCACCCACCTACACTCACCCACCCTAAACCCTAAAATTACCCTTGCCACCCAAATACCTTTACCCACCCTAAACCCTAAAAACACCCTTACTACTCAAATACCTTTACCCAACCTATACCCTAAAATTACCATTGCCACCCAAATACCCCTACCTACCCTAAACCCTAAAAACACCTTTGGCACCCAAATACCCTTACCCCCTAAACCCCGAAAATACCCTTGCCACCCAAATACCCTCACCCACCCTAAAAATACCTTGCCAGCCCATACCCATACCCACCCTAAACCCTAAAAATACCCTTCTCACCCTTATTCCCTCACCTATTCTAAACCCTAAAATTACTCTTGCCACCCTAATACCCGTAGCCACCCTACACCCTAAAAACAACCTTCCCACCCAAATATCCTAACCCACCCTAAAACACCTTACCACCCAAATATCCCTAACAGCGACGGCTCCTCCACTATGGTGGACGAGCATTGCCCCCGCCAGCACCTTCAAACGTGAAAAATAAAACGAGTTTAAAACTTGTTTTATTGTCGTTTTATTTTTCTTGTGTCGAGTCTTGTGGGCGGGGCTTGGGGGGGTGACAGTTTTGGAGGGGAACTAGTGGGCACTGTTATCAGTGCGCACAATGGTTTGGCCGGCCTGAGATGGCCGGCCAAACCGTCATGCGCACTGAAGCTGTCTCCAACCCGATATGCATTGCCAGGTTGGAGAGAGCAGGCAGAGGCTTCCAGTCTGTTTGGGAGCACAAATTCACGGCACTCAGGCCAGTCCTGAAGCTGCTGTCATGCATGAGAGCAGCCTCAGGATTGGCTGCAGGGAAGTCTGGGAGCCTGTACCTGACTGCAGTGGAGAGGAGCAGAAGAGCGTGATGCTGGAGGGCGGCAGATAAATTAGTTTTATTTTTTTTTATTTGTCTCCGTCGTCCACCATCCACATCCCGACCCGCCTCTTTTCCCTGACACGAGCCACTCCTGGCCCCTACCCACCCTAAACCCTAAAAAGGCCCTTGCCACCCAAATACCCTTACCCACCTTAAACCATAAAAACACCCTTGTCACCCAAATACCTTTCATCACCCTAAACCCTAAATCAATCAATCAATCAATCACAGAATTTGTAAAGCTCACTACTTACCCGCGAGGGTCTCAAGGAGCTAGGGAAAAAAAGGGGGGCGGGTGCTGCTACTGGTCGAACAACCAGGTCTTGAGTAGCCTCCTGAAGGTCAGCAGGTCTTGGGTCTGTCGTTGGCTTAGTGGAAGGGTGTTCCAGGTCTTGGCGGCGAGGTGGGAGAAGGATCTGCCGCCGGTGGTAGTTCTTCGAATGCGAGGGACGGTGGCGAGGGAGAGGTCGGCGGAGCGGAGTTGGCGGTTGGGGACGTAGAAGAGGAGTCGTCTGTTGAGGTAGGCTGGGCCAGTCTTGTGGAGTGCCTTGTGTGCGTGGATGAGGAGTTTGAAGGAGATTCTCCTGTCGACGGGGAGCCAGTGCAGGTTCCTCAGGTGGGGGTGATGTGGCTGTGGCGTGGTACATCGAGGATCAGGCGTGCGGAGGCGTTTTGTATGCGTTGCAGTCGCTTGATGAGCTTGGCCGGGGCTCCCGCGTAGAGGGCGTTCCCATAGTCAAGTCTGCTACTGACGAGGGCCTGGGTGACTGTTCTTCTTGTGTCTGTCGGGATCCACCTGTAGATCTTGCGAAGCATGCGGAGGGTGTTGAAGCAGGAGGATGAGACTGCGTTGACTTGCTTGGCCATGGAGAGCGTTGAGTCGAGGATGACTCCCAGGTTGCGTGCGTGGTCGGTGGGTGTCGGGGCTGCTCCCAGCGTCGTTGGCCACCAGGAGTCGTCCCAGGCTGAGGGGTTGGAGCCGAGGATGAGGACCTCTGTCTTCTCCGTGTTCAGTTTTAGTCGGCTGATCTTCATCCAATCGGCGACGGCCTTCATTCCTTCATGGAGGTTGGATTTGGCGGCGAGGGGTCCTTGGTGAGGGAGAGGATCAGTTGAGTGTCGTCGGCGTAGGAGATTATGTTGAGGTCGTGCTGTCTGGCGATGCGTGCGAGCGGGGCCATGTAGATGTTGAACAGTGTTGGGCTGAGGGACGATCCCTGGGGTACGCCGCAGATGATCTCGGAGGCTTCGGATCGGAATGGTGGGAGGCGGACTCTCTGGGTTCTGCCGGCGAGGAAGGAGGTGGCCCATTCCAGGGCCTTGTCTCGGATCCCTGCGTCGTGGAGGCGTGCGCGTAGAGTGCGGTGGCAGACAGTGTCGAAGGCAGCGGAGAGGTCCAGCAGGATGAGGGCTGCGGTCTCACCGTTGTCCAGCAGGATCCTGATGTCGTCGGTGGCGGCGATGAGGGCAGTCTCAGTGCTGTGGTTGCTGCGGAACCCCGATTGGGATGGGTCCAGGATGCTGTTTTCTTCGAGGTATCGGGTTAGCTGTTTGTTGACGATCTTCTCGATGACCTTGGCTGGGAACGGAAGCAGGGAGATGGGCCGGAAGTTCTTGAGGTCTCTCGGGTCCGCCTTGGGTTTTTTGAGTAGGGCGTTGATCTCTGCGTGTTTCCAGCTCTCTGGGAAGGTCGCGGTCTCGAAGGAGAGATTGATGACGTTCCACAGGTGGGGTGCGATGGAGCTGCTGGCTTTGTTGAAGATGTGGTGCGGGAAAGGGTCTGACGGGGAGCCGGAGTGTATTGTGCTCATGGTCTTGATGGTGTCCTCGATGTTCACGCTGGCCCAGGCTGGCAGGGGGTCGTGGTCGATGGTGTGCGGCGGGTCTGGTGCATCGATCTTAGTTGGGGCTGTCTGGGTGTTGAAGCTGTCGTGGATGTCGGCGATCTTGCGGTGGAAGAAGGTGGCGAGGGAATCGCACAGGGGTTGCGACGGCGGGATGTCGTTGGTGTTGGAGCTGGGGTTGGAGAGTTCCTTCACGATGTTGAAAAGCTCCTTGCTGTTGTGTGCGTTGTTGTCGAGGCGGTCTTTAAGGAGATTCTCTTGGCGGACTTGATGAGGTGGTGGTGGTTACGGATGGCGTCTTTGTGGGCTGCGTGGCTGTCCGGTGTCTTATCACTGTGCCATTTCTTCTCTAGTTTCCGGCAGGTACGCTTGGAAGCTAGGAGTTCCGAGGTGAACCAGCTGGCTCTTTTGGTGGTGTCACTGTAGGTGAGTTTTTCAGCGGGCGAGGGTGTTGGCACAGTCGTCCATCCATCGTCTGAGGTTGCAGGCAGCGTCGTCGGTGTTGGATGGGTCGGAGGGAGGGCTGAGAGCGAGGGTTGCCCGAAGTTGGTCTTCGGTGACTTTGCTCCAGCAGCGGCGTGGGATCTGTTGGGTGCGGTGGTGTGTGGTGGGTTTCTGGAAGGTGAAATGGATGCAGCGGTGGTCGGTCCAGAGGAGTTCCGTGGTGTGGCTGAAGGAGACGTGGGAGCTTGAGGAGAAGATGGGGTCAAGCGTGTGGCCAGCGGAGTGGGTCGGTGTTGTGACGAGCTGGCTCAGACCGAGGTTGGCGAGGTTGTCGATCAGGGTGGTGGAGTTGCTGTCGTTGTTGTTCTCCAGGTGAAAGTTCAGGTCTCCGAGGAGGATGTAGTCGGTAGAGGTCAGGGCGTGCGTGCTGATGAAGTCGGCGATGGAGTCGCTGAACTGGGGTCGGGGCCCAGGGGGTCTGTAGACAAGGGTGCCTCTAAGGGTGGTGTTGGGGTCTGTGTGGATCTGGAAGTGCATGTGTTCAGCGGTGCTGAGAGTGTCGTCGGTGCTGGTCGAGACCCTGATGGTGTTCTTGTGGACGATGGCGATTCCTCCTCCTATTGCGTTGACGCGGTCTCTGCGGGTGATCTTATAGCCGTCTGGGATGGCTAAGGCGATGTCGGGGGCGGAAGAGTCGTTCATCCAGGTCTCTGTCAGGAAGGCGACGTCTGGTGATGATGTGTCGAGCAGGTCCCAGAGCTCGACGGCGTGTTTGCGTGCGGAGCGGGTGTTCAGTAGGATACACCCTTGCTACCCAAATATCTTTACCCACCCTAAACCCTAAAAACACCCTTGTCACCCAAATACCTCTACTCACCCTAAACCCTAAAAACACCCTTGCCCCCCAAATACCTTTACCCACCCTAAACCATAAAAGTACCCTTGCCACCCAAATACCTCTACCCACCCTAAACCCTAGAAACATCCTTGCCACCCACTAACCTTTACCCACCCTAAACCCTAAAAACACGCTTGCCTCCCAAAATACCTTTACCCACCCTAAAAATACCCTTGCCACCTAAATGCCCTTACCCACCCTATACCCTAAAAATACCCTAGCCACCCAATACTCACCTAACCCTAAACGCTAAAAACGCCCTTACTCATATATGTGTGAATGTATATGTGTATATATATATATATATATATAAATCCACAACGGCAAACAAGTTCGATGTCGGCCAAAAAAGGAAGGCACTAGCGGGAATTCGTGAGAAAGTGCTTTTAATGTGCAGAGCCTCCCAGCGCTGACAGACGCGTTTCGGCACTTCGCCTTTGTTATGTTCTCTCGTGAATTGCCGCTGTTTTTCCAAATCGAAGGGCGTGTCGCCTCAACGGACCTCACGGGAGCGGGTCCGTAACAATTCCACCTCTCCCTTGAAACTTGACATTTTTATTGTCTGGCCACCATTGTACACGTTTCAGCTGGACACAGCCTTGCTCACCAATGTCGAGGCAGCATTGGCAGCAGTCTTTTGACCATTTCTCTTACCACGTGGAGTACTCTGTGATAATCAACAGTGAAAACAGACTGGTAGTTTTATACACTTATTAACACTGACTTCATTTTTTTACCACATTAAAACATGCTTGTTTAAATTGATTCAAGCAGTGTTAATAAAGCAATACCGTTAATAATTTACAATATTCTGCTGCAATTCCGCTCATTGCAAAAATTTAGCGCGTAATTCAAATAGTCAGTTGGTATGTCAATTCTGACCGATTTCACAACACGATTATTAACAATAAAAATATATATCATTGTTAAATGTATGATACACTGAATTACATTAGTATACCGCCTTGGTTATATCCAGATCAATCCACAAATCACTAGGCTTCATGGTGCATCAACCTGTGTAACATTAACCTCTTCTCATAGAGTTGGACTACTCTGTGCATTTGTGTGATTAAGCCCAAGTGGGCATTATTTCCACGGTACGCTGCTCTTTGACTTTTTGTGCTCCCCGGTCATGAAAAAGTGGTCTGTGTTTGTGCTCTATGGTGCTTAAAATCATTCAAATTTGCTTTATTAGGAATCGGGAGACTAATCGCCATATGATCAATCAATCAATCAGCGGGATTATAAGCGCGCTACTCACCCGTAAGGGTCTCAAGGCGCTGAGGGGGGGGGGGGGGTCAGCAGATCTGCTTAGCTGAAGAGCCAGGTCTTGAGAGTCTTCCTGAAGGTGTTCGGGGAAGGGGCGCGTCTGATGTCTGCCGGTAGCTCGTTCCAGGTCTTGGCTGCGATGTGGGAGAAGGATCTTCCGCCTGCTCTGGCTCTATGGATGCGCGGGGTTTCGGCCAGCGTGAGGTTGGTAGATCGGAGGTTTCTCTTAGGTACGTGGAAGTTAATTCTGTCGTTGAGGTATTTAGGCCCGTTGTTGTGTAGGCATTTGTAAGCGTGGGTGAGGATCTTGAAAGTGACTCTTTTCTCCACGGGGAGCAAGTGGAGTCTTCATAGGTGCTGGCTGATGTGTTCGTGCTTGGGGATGTCTAGGACGAGTCTGGTGGCGGCGTTCTGTATTGTCTGGAGTCTGCGGAGTAGGGACTTGTTGATGCCGGCGTGGAGTGCGTTTCCACAGTCCAGTCTGCTGGTGATGAGTGCGTGGGTGACCGTCTTTCTTGACTCATGGGGGATCCATTTGAAGGTCTTGCGGAGGATTTGGAGTGTGTTGAAGCAGCTGGAGGTGACGGCGTTGACCTGTCGGTTCATGGTGAGTGATGAGTCGAGTACGATGCCGAGGTTCTTGGCGTGGTCTGTGGGAGTAGGTGGGCTTCCGAGGGCGGTCGGCCACCAGGTGTGGTCCCATGCAGAGGGGGTGGTTCCAAGGACGAGGACTTCTGTCTTCTCGGCATTGAGCTTCAGGCAGCTGTTGGTCATCCAGACTGCGACGTCTTGCATACCTTTCTGGAAGTTGAGTTTGGCGGTGGTGGGGTCTTTGGTGAGGGAGAGTATGAGCTGGGTATCATCGGCGTAGGATACGATGTTGAGGCCGTGTTGTCGGACGATGGCAGCGAGGGGGGCCATATAGATGTTGAAGAGGGTCGGGCTCAGAGGCGACCCTTGTAGGACTCCGCAGGTGATTTTCGTGGGATCGGAGAGGAAGGGTGGCAGTCTGATCCTTTGGCTTCTTCCGGTGAGGAATGATCAGATCCATTCCAGGGCTGTTCGCTGTATGCCGGCGTCGTGTAGTCTGGCGACTAGTGTGCGGTGGGAGACTGTGTCGAAGGCCGCTGATAGGTCGAGTAGGATGAATGCTGCGGAGTGGCCCTGGTCCAGGAGGGTGCGGATGTCGTCTGTGGCGGTGAGTAGGGCGGTCTCGGTGCTAGGTGTAGTATGATATGACTAGGCCTTTCGTATCTTTATTGTGAAAGGTTTCAAAATGTCGTGCCACTGGACAGGTTCTATCCCCGTTCTTAATGGCACGCAAGTGCTGTAAAATGCTTTAATGCACTTCAAGAATAGTACTGCCCACGCAGCGTAAGCCACATGGGCATTGTAGCACATAAATAGCAAATTCTGTTTTACAAGTGAATCTCCCTTTTATCTTTTTTGTTTTACTGGACAAGCAAGATTTGTATGTCTCTGTGTTCTTGCCATAAAGAAATTTGGGGCATTTTAGAAATCCTTGTTTTCTGCTAAGCCATGTTGTTTGTGTTTGTACTTTAGTATCCTTCATGGTGTTACTCACTAATGCTTGTTTCATCGATTTTGCTCTCCTAAATGTAATTTGTGGATTACGTGGTGCCACTTTCCCCAAGATAGGGTCATTTTTAATGAGGTACCAGTATTTACCCAAAATACCTCTTATGTTCGTTTGTTGTTTGCTGTATGGTGTAATCAGCCTGAAATGTGTGGCCTCAGCTTGCTGTTTACTGTTCCCTTTACTTTTCTTGAACAGTAACTGTTCTCTAGATTGTTTGTTAGCTTTCATTACTGCTCCATCAACACAGTCTCCTGAATAGCCTTGTGCTTTAAATCGATTTTTAGGATGGAAGCTAGTTGCGTGCAGTAACGTAATCCCTGATTTTGGTTTTCTGTACAACTTCGTCTCAAGTTTGTTGTCTTTGACATACACTTTTAAATCTAAAAAGTTTGCACTATCGGCACTGATGTTGCTTGTAAAGTGTAAATTTAAGTTGTTGACCTCGATCTGGTCTAAAAAGCTTCTAGCATCGATCTCGGTTCCCTTCGAGACCAGAAAAATGTAATTAATAAAACAATACCAGTGTATCACATGGTTATCCCAGATTTCATGATATTCTGTTCGGACCACCTGCTCCTCCCACCAGCCCACATGCAGGTTCACATAGCTGGGGGCGTAGCAGGTGCCCATCGCTGTACCCCACACTTGATGAAAGAGTTCCCCATTGAACAAAAAATAGTTGCTAGTGAGGCATCTCTCTATCATCTTTAGCAGCGTTTGAGTATGTTGCCATAACTTAAGTGGTCTGGCACCTAGAAAGTGCTTTACAGCCCTCAGACCATCATCATGCTTAATACTTGTATAGAGTGTGGAGACATCTATCGTGATTAACAGGAAATCATCTTCCCACGGAAAATCATAAATTCTCCTTAGGAAGTCACCTGTATCTTGGATATAGGATGGAAGGATCCTGACGAAGCTGTTTAAAAACGAGTCTACATATTTAGAGGTGTGCTCAAAAGCGCTCCCTATAGCAGAAAATATGGGGCGCCCTGGTGGATTAACTGTGTCTTTGTGCACTTTTGAGATAAGGTATAATACAGGTGTAGTGGGGTTGTCAATCTTGAGATGCATAAACTCCTCTCGACTGATCAAACAGCGAACATGCCAGTCTTGCAACTCTGATTTATAGTTGTTGTATGTTGCTGACATAACATCCCTTGTTATTCTTACATAGAATATACTGTTGTTTGACTGTTTATAGGCGTCTGCTAAATATTTGCTTTTTGCCCAAAGCACTACATTTCCCCCTTTGTACGAATTCCTAACAATACAATCACCATTGCTGGAAAGCTTGTTGATTAATGCATAATATTCCCTTTGTCTTTGCGAATTCACATGTTTTTTATTGCTCACACAACACAAGTATGCAAATTTTTTAGTTCATTAATTACTAATTCATTATAAACGTCTATAGCATCCCTTCCTGTCACTGGCACAAACCGGGATCTAGGTCTAAATCCTGTTGGTGCTTCTCCATAAACATCCACTCCTAGTTCCGCTGCTAGCATTTCTATATCATATGTTACTATTTCTCCACCTGTATTCTCATTTTCCAATTGTCTCAGATCCATCATTAAACTCATATCATCCACTGACAGTCCTTCTTGTCGTATTTCACCCACTGTCCTTTCCGGTTGGCCTGGTTTCTGCTGGACAGAAAATGTTTCTTCAGTTTCAGCGTTCTTGTAAATTGCGCTCCACTGCGGTCGGTCTGAACGTATGACTTTGACCCATTCCAGCACTACCAGATAGCCGCAGTAGCCGATTCGTGCTTTTATGCGGTGCATTGCAGTTTATTCTTTAAAAATCATAATTCCGGTTCTACTGATTGGATTTTTGTTGTTTTGGTCTTTTTTTTAGTTATTTCATACTGCTCTATTTTTCTAACCTTGTGTCTTGTTTTCACTGTTTTACTGTTTGAAGTATTGCACAAATGCTTTACACATTGCCACTAAGTTAAACATAACTGCTTTGTGCCAAGCTCCAAGAGGGATGAGCACAGGTTAATTTGGGGGATGCTTGTGACTTACCCAGACTAGGCTTGTAGTTGCTGCTTGACCAGGGCTCACACCCAGTGAACTGATGTCCTAATTTCTAACTGACATTATAATTGAGAGGGCTTTATGTTCCTTAGAAGAAACAAGGCACAGCGAAGGTATTAGTTCGTATATCTCATTTTCAATAGTAAAAATTGAAAATATTAAAAACATTTGTTAAGTAGCGGTTTCTGCAGATATTGAAACACTGAAAAAACAGATTCAGCTCTGGTGATAATGTGGTGCAACATATCTGTTCTTGCAGATAATTCCCCATGCTCTTTACACCATTTACACCATTGAAATAACAAAGTGTATTCAGTGATACACAGCTCTTTATCAAAATGCATGCACAACTAATGCTTTGCAGTCTGAGTCAAGAGGTCAAAAAGCATGTAAGTGATCAATTAAACACGTTTTCTCAAACGATACACTTTCTTTACAGGATCTCTGTGACACCAGTATTTTTTCCATTAAAGAATTGAGACCTGAGGAATAATTTTGCAATTATAAACATAGAATGAAATGAATAGCATTATGATTATTTGAGGTATAAAACACAAGCCATAATTAAATAATTTAGCTCTATCCAAAATCAATTAAAGAGTTTACCGACATATGTTTACAAATAAAGCTTTATTTTCTTATTACGTTATCTGTCCTGTAAAAAACATAAAAGTGGTAGGAAAAACAATTCATGAATTTCATACAGGGCTCATTTCCCTCTGGGGCAGTGCCTAAACAACATGAGCATGCTGTTATCATTATTTTTCAAAGAAAAGTATAGCTTACCAAGAAATAATATACGGATATAGACCAATTAGTTTGTGTTTATCCAAAATCCTGAAGCGTGTCACCAGTCGGTGCTATGTGAGATGATTTGTAGTCTGGTTTTTGAGCATGCACGAAAATGCCTGTGTGCTGCATTAAAAATATTGGATTTTTTAACTAGTCTTCAATATCTTGCATCAAATTGCAGAATTTAGCATTAAAGAGCTGGTAGAGCTTTTTTATATTCAGGGCATAAAGTCTTTCATTTCAATTCTTGATAATTAATCATAACGTCATGCCTGGTGGGTGTCTATCTAAATTGAGACAGAGGGATTATGGTGACCCTAACCCATTGGTTTTAGGAGTTATTCTGTTTAAAGATGTTGAGATTCCCTTAGGAAACAGTCACAAGCACAAATGTCAGATGTACGCTGATGGGACCCAGATCTGTTTCTGTTTAGGCTTTGAATTGGCGATTGTCAATCTTTGACCCAATGTTTAGTGTTTCTGGAGTTGAAAAAAGCAATTATTATATGCCCCTCTGCCATTAAAAGTGAGATCATGTTGGTGGGCCCAAATGTTGCAGATCTCTCACTACTTACAATAGTCCTCTAAGCTTTTTTACTCCTCTCACTCCAGTTGGTAAGAGAGGCATGATTTGGAATATGGTTTACTCTTATTTGTTCTTCAGATCTCGAGTTAAAACTGTAACTATGTCAATCACTGAGAATATGGCACTCTTACCTATGGCTAACTCCCGCTTTGGTTCTGGCAGCTATGATTTATTTCTTACCAACTGCATCAAAGTCTACCTGATGCTCCCAGGCAACGCCCTGGTAACATTACAAAGGAACTCAATATGCTGATATTTGCCAAGATGCGAACAGATATTATACTGGCATTAAAATTGTCACATTTGCTCCCTGTGACACAAAGAGCAGAGTTCAGAGCCAAGTGGTGTGAACCTAACATTTTACAGATATTTTACGAAAGGCGAGTGCTACATAGTTATGTGGATGTGTCACCAAGAATCACCCATCATCTAGGGATTCTCCAACGAAACAGTTCCTGATAAAGCTTTGGTGTGTGTACAGAAGTGTTTCCCTGGAAATACTTTATAGATTCTACGCGCTAGATTTTGAAGCACTCGTTACTTGGACATTCAGATGGAAAAAAGATTTGTAAAAACTTTGGAATTATTATTATTATTATTATTTCATTTGTGTAAGTAATGTGGACTATTATACCTCACTTGTAAGGGTGGGCCAAGGGCCTGCAACTGAGAAAGGCCAAAAACGTAGGGATTGAAGGGATAGCACAGCGAGCTCTAAGTGCTATATATTTTTTTATATGCATTTTTAGACTGACTCTGCATTAGACACCCACACAAGTGAAGTATCATTTTTATCGGGAGACCAAGGGGAATGCTGGGTGGTGGTACATTTGTGCCAGCGCGGTGATCCCAGGCAAAAATGTAAGGAAAATTTGCTTTTTAGCTACATTTGAGGTTTGCAGTGGATTCTGGGTTAGAAAACGTTGGGAGATCCACGCAAGTCACACCTCCCTGGACTCCCCTGGGTGTCAAGTTTTCAGAAATGTCTGGGATTGGTAGGTTTCCCATGGGGGGGCAGAAAGACTGTGGTCATTTTTTTGAGGGGTGGGGTCATTGACATGACCATTCTGGCCAGCCCCCAGACCTACACTAAAAAAAGTCTCTGGTGCCTAGTGGGCATTCTTCCCCCGCTGGGGCAGATCGGGGCTATTGCTCCTATATGCCGCCGGGGGGCAGAAAAACTGCGCCCATTTTTATGGGGGTGGTGAAGGCATTGACATGCCCATTTTGGGCAGCCCCCACCCCTTGTCTAAGAAAAGAAAAATAGGCCCTGGCGCCTAGTAGACTTTCTGCCCCCATGGGGGCAGATCTGGGGCTATTGCCTCACCTACCCCCTAGGGGGGGCAGAAAGACTTTGGTCCCTATTTATGTGGGGTGGGGGAATGGCCAAGCCCATTGTGGGCAGCCTCTACTTCTCTTTAATGAAAAATAAAATCCCTATTGTCTAGTGGGCTTTCTGCCCCCCCGGGGGCACTTTGGGGGTTTTAACCCCCATCTTCCCACCCAAGGGGTCAGAAAGATTGTCCCATTTGTGTTTGAAGGGTGGGAGCATTGGCATGCTGTAGGAAGCTGGCTCTGTATATACTATACCAAAGTGAGGTATAGTGTGCACAGAGTCCAGTGGAACCCCAAAGGTAGGCAGAGGTAAAAGTAGATAGCACCTTACTCTCTAGTTGTGGTAGTGTGGTCGAGCAGTAAGTCTGTATCAGAGGGTAGTGTTAAGCATTTGTTGTACACACTCAATCAGCAAATGATATCGCACACTCAAAGACTGAACTTCAGACCAATTGGTATTGTATAAAAATATTCTTTTAGTTATTTTATTTTCTAGAACCAAGCAACCCTGGCACAGGTAAGCAATAAATACTTTACAGTAGTAATGCAATTTGTAAACAGTTTGATTTGCAATGGCATATGCACTTTGATTGATTACAGTAGAGCTACTTGTAATGCAATGCTTTTGAAATACTGTACATATACTTTGTATTTGGCTTTTTAGTAGAATGTCAAGTAGACTACTTTACAGATTACTTTTCTTACACAGTGCAGTATACCTGGATACTGCACTGGGACATTTCCTGTAAACAGGTAGGTAAAAGCGTTTTTGTTATTTAGTTACACCTTTAAAGGTTTTCATAGATTTTCCAACTCCACACTTTGACTGTTTTTCTGTGAAAAGTTTCTATGTTATCCTATGGAGGAAAATAGTGTTATCGGTTAACAGGTAAGTACTTTGTTGTTGGAGTTAGTATTCTGGGGTTGGACTCAGGGGTCCCCCATGGTCAAGGATGCACTCTTGTTACACCCTCAGCTGCACTAGGGCGGCCGGGTGCAGAGTGCTGAGGCCCGATGTTATCCAATGGGGGATAGGGGGCCTCCGGTTGGTGGCTGCTGACGAGCAGGCCACTGGGTTGTAGGGTTATAACAATGGGGCGACCCAAAGCCACTGGGCCTGGGTAGATAATGGTACAAAAAGATTATGTCCCAGTGGAAATCAAATGAAACAGAAAAATCGATAAAGCGTATTAATCAATAGAATCTAATCAAAGTCAAACACCACCATTAATTCCTTCCAAGCAATGGGTCTACTTTAATTAAATCATAATATTTGAATAAATCAATACATACAATGGAAAACAAATCCTAAATGGATATATTCTTTAAAAACATGTGCACAGAGGAGTGAAGTGATAGGTGTATAGGAAGGATTGTGAAAAAGGACAGTGGTGCATACATATATACATCAATCAGATAATTGTAAACTATCCCGACAGTGTTACTGTCCAATCATTAAATGTCAAGTCATAACATATTTACAGATAAACATTCTCTGTCATATATGTCTGACATAAAAATACAGAAGTGTCGACGTTTCGACCCCTAAACGGAACAGCCAATTTCACGCATTGTGGGCGGGGTCTTCGTCAGGACAATGGTGAGGGTGGGGAGGGGATTTGGCACCAGTAGAGACAGCTCTATTGCTTCGGGCTGTATTTGAGAAAGGCTGGGCTCGTAGGCTCTCAGACTTCTTAAAGATGATCGAGGTATTCAAAAAGTAAGGGCCCAGGTTGATGAGTAACCTGTGGCTCCCGGCTGCTGGCAAGAACGGTGATCACTGGGCCCTTACTTTTCCCCTTCGTGGACCCTGCCCATCCTGGGGGAGAAGGCTTGGCACCTCGTCCCAGGATGTGCATTGTTTCAGGCCCCCGAGAGCAGCAGGCTCTCGCCCCAGGGGTCCAGAAACATGTCTGGTGGTGGTAGCTGAAAGCAGCCACTCAGCCTGGACACTAGTGGTAGGTCGTTTTTCAGGGGGCATGGACTTAGACACAGTAGGGGTCCGGGGCTCATGCACATGTACCCTCACCACTGGGATAGTGCACCCAGCTAGAGGGGTGACTGATCTATGCCAGGGCAGTGGGCTGTAGGCATGGCACACAGGTATGTGTGCCATGTCGACTCTTCACTTTGTTCTGCACCAAAACATGCAGCCTGCAAAGGCAGTGTGTGAGTGTAAAGGTACAGGGCCTCTAAGGGTGGCACAATAAGTGCTGCAGCCCTTAGAGGTCTTCCCTGGTCACAGTGCCTGGGTACCTGTGGTACCATTTACCAGGGGCTGACCTGTGGCCAGAGATGCCAATTGGGTTTTGTTTTCAATGCAGTTTTAGGGAAAGAACATAGGCCCTGGGTACCTGATTGGCAGGAGCCCAGGGCACACTCAGTCAGAGCACATCAGCAGTTCAGCAAAAAGTGTGGGCAACCATGCAGAAAGAGGGCACTTTCTCACACAAGCCCATTCTGGGCAGCCCCCACCCCTACAAATAAAAAAAAAATCCCTGGTGCCTAGTGGGCTTAATGCCCCCCCCCCCCCCCGGGCAGATCAAGGGCAATTGTCCCCATCTGCTTCCAGGGTGCAGAAAGACTGTGGATATTTTTTTGGGGGGTAGGGACATTGGCATGCCCATTCTAGACAGCTCCCAAACCTATACACATAAATGAAAAAATCCCTGGTGCCTACTGTGCTTTCTGACCCCGGGGGAGGGGGGGCAGATTGAGGGGTATTGCCCCGATATGCCACCCAGAGGGGACAGAAAAACTGAAATTTGCCCAAAAATGTTGGGGGGGGGAGTAACAGCCCTTGCCCAAGGGGCTGCCCCCCCGGTGTCGTGTGTGTGGATCCCTGCTTGGGGATTTCCCTGCTGCAGCGATCCCTAAGCAGGGATCTACTTTGGAAGGGTACCATTGGAAAGGGGAGATTCTCCCCTTTCCAACGATATGTCTCCCTTCTGCCTATGTGCTTGGGGGGCTGAGATAGCCCCACAAGACATAGTGAAACTGAAACGAGCCGATCTGCTTATTTCAGTTTTGGTTTCAGTGAAATATCAGCGCGCCATGCGTGCTGATCATCATTTCACTGGGAAAAATATGCCTCAGGAGGTTAGGAAAACTCTTACCCAACCTCCCGAGGCTCAAAAACAAAAAAGGATATACCTCTGCTGTTTACAGCAGAGGGATTTAGTGCTCGTGTGCACATGACAAAATGGTTCCGTCATGCGCACACAAGCACTGTGGCGCATGACGGAACCATTCTGTCATGCAAATGGGAAGGGTTTAGCCAGGGAAGGCAGTGAATGCACATGGAATAACAAAAACAATAAGGCAATTTACTGACTGCACTGATGCAGAATTTTTTTCTTTAAATTCAATATATGGTTTTCAACATTCCGAAAGAAGTAATTTTACTTTCTGACTTCAGAGATGTAATTGATAATGTCACAAATGTTCTCATATATCATCTAATCATTGATGTAATCATCTATTGAGCATTATAACTGGGGGTTATAGGTGCTTAGCTCACCATAACTGGTGAATATCAGTGATTTGTGGGTTTTGGGTTGCAACTATCACGTCTCCAACAGTTTTTAAGAAATTGTGTATTTTTTTGGCATATGTTATTTTATGATCTAAGTAAACACCCATGTTTTTAATGACTATTATTATATAATGCATGGTATTCTACGATCCCTGTATAAAAACTTGTCTCCAAATTCTCTATAATTGGAAACTTGTGATCCACCCAGTCTCTGATTATAAAGAAACAATGTCAGAAATGATGTCAGAACTTAACTGTAAAAGCTTATTGCAGTTGAGTTCTGGCATCACAATGTCTGGTACCTGAGCCATCTGCATGTTTCTACACATTCCAAGCTACAGTGCTTTTTTTTAACTTCTAATAAAATGATTCTAATATTTTCTTGCAACAAATATCTCCCAGCTTTTTTTATGTGGTTAATATTGCACTAGAAATTCTATTTTTACTCTTCATGTTTGAACACAATGCTCTCTCTTTTATATGAAAGAGCTACGTATCAAGGAGGATTTTAGAGGTTTGTGGAAAGGTGATGGTGGGAACATGTATTATATGGTATAAAATGCCCCCTGCCAGGCATAAGGATATTGCAAGTCATCTAGGAGTTCCATAACCCTATAAAGGAACTAGACCTTTGGCTTCGTTCCTCTATATGGTCATGGATCTCCTCAGTGACTTGCAATATCCTTACTGTGTACGGCATGGGGTGCTTTATCCCATATGTAGTTTTCTTATTCTACTGCAAGACTGCAATCAGCAAAGGGTATTAATTTACGTTGTCAAACATTCCCCTTTCATTTAAGCTATTGCTTTTTCACTTCACTTTCGTGCTGCAGCCACTCAAAAAAGAGGAACTCGAAGCAAAGACAATTTTACAAATCAGGATAAACGACTTGGGAACAATAACTATGTTCCCCAAAACATTTTTAAAAGGTTAGGCATAAAAACCCTAAAGATCTAGGAACCATGTTATGCCTGAAAACCAAAAGTATTGTTTCTGTAAAGTGCCATAGCATTTGAAGAAGAATGCTGTTATGGCAATAGAAATGTACTTACTTGTGCATCTGAATATAAAAAATTAGGATGTTTAGTGATGTTCAGTTGGGTTTCGCTTTTTTGTGCCATAAAATTACTTACTCGGATAATCCTCTCAGTCAAATGTAGTAAGCAAACGGTATACTGTATGTCATGGATCAATAAGTTAACTCTCTCTTCTAACATTCGCAGTGGTTTAACGGTCATGGGTTTGAGTCCCCGGAAGACTAACTCAATGTTCCTCTTTCGGGGGTCTGTACAATATTTTTTATTTAATTTTATTTTATTGATAGTTTCTAAACAAACAAAAGTCAAACAATTCACAGGTAAGCATTGAGGAAATACTCAGGGCAGTATACAAATAAATATTATACAATGCAGCAGTGAATCATATAGCGATTCCGACAGTAGTGGCTTCTCTCACAGCAGAGTGGCGGGCCGGGGGAGGAGTGTGAGGTGGGGGGACGGACCACAAAAATAAAGAAAAAAAAGTAGCTTATCCTCGCTGATCGTCGCTCTTCTCCTGTCTGCTGAGGCTCCCAGACTCCCCTGCGGCCAATCCCAGCGCTTCTCTAATGCATGAGAGAAACGCCAGGACTGGCCTGAGTAGGCTCCAAAGGGGAATGGGAGCCTTTCCAGCTGGCAATGCAGCTCGGGTTGGGGAAATGGCAGCGTGCATAACGGTTTGGCCATCCTGAGACAGCCGGCCAAACCTTCAAGCGCACTGAGTGCAGTGCCACCACTTCTCCTGTGACTGCCCCCCCGCCCCCTGGCAATGGCCCCGCCCACATGACGCGACAGGAAAGGAAAAAAACGATAATAAACATGTTTTATTATCTTTTTATTTCTTCAAATTTATTTTGAGGCCGCAGGCAAAGGGGCAATGCTCCTTTGTCATAGTGGAGGAGCCGCCACTGGATTCAGGTACATGCATATCCACAATCAAAATATCGTGGACAGTTACTAAAATAGGATAAACTATAGGACCAACAAATGCACATGACAGTATTACTCAGTTTGAAAGCCCATGTTACTGTTGCATGGTACTGAACAAATCTTCTTCAACCAACATATCATATACAGACCTGCCAACTCACATGGTGCCACCAGGTCACATGATTTCAGCTCCCTAAACCAGGGGCGGCTCCTCCGTTATGGCGGAGGAGCGTCGCCCCTCTGCTTTTAAGCAGTGAGAAACATAAAATGACAATAAATTAAAGTTATTGTCATTTATGTTTCCTGTCCTGCTGCTTTGCGGCGAGCATGTGGGCGGGGCTGCTTGACTCTCCTAGCAGGGCAGGGGTGGAGTGGTTTGCCCACTACTAAGTGCACAATGACTGTTTGGTCGGCCCTCTCGCGCTGCCCAAAACAGTCATGCGCACTACCCTGTTCTCCATGCAGGCTGCATTACACTCTGCATGGAGAACATGCCCATCCGTATAGCCCCTGGCTGAGCGCCGTGTCACGGCACTCAGATCAATCACAACACTCCATTGGAGCATTGTTATTGGCTTAGTAGAGGGAGCCTGGCTGCCTGCTTCCTGTTCCTGTCGGAGGCAGGAGAGCAAGAAAGCAGGAGCATAGAAGACGCAGTACCCGGCCTCGAGGTAAGTTTTATTTTTTTATTTATTTAATTTCCAACCTACCCTCCCGCGCGACACCAGATTCCCCACATGCCCCCTGCGATCACTCCCCCACCCGGCACCCGCCCCCCCCAACCCGCGAGCCATGCCAACCGCGCCTGCCCTACACATGGTCACCCAGTGAAGAGCTGAAATCTTGCGGTGGCAGGAAAGACAGCTGGAAAGCACTGCACAGAGCGGCTTTCCAGCATTTTTTGGAGGCTGTAAGTAGCTGATGCCTATTAAGGCGTTTCAAAACACCCCAGAACATTGGTGAGAGCCTCAGCGACCCTTTGTTTTTTTGGGTGGGGGGGGTGTGTGGGGATTTGTGGAGGGTACAGTGAGTGGGTACTCACAAACATTTTCCCAGGCGGCACAAAATTTTCTCTGTGATGTGACAGAGAGCTGCAATGATACCAGCATGGTGGCGGTCGGGGTTAGGGAAGGGTTGGTGGTAAGATGGATGTAAGGGAAGCGAGGCATATACATCTAGCGTCTGAATTTCACAATGTGAAACCAAAAACTTGGGATTAATCCCGCCTTCTCCACTTAACCAAATTGTGTGGTCCTAGACAATTGTTTTATTTCAATTTCCTCCTTTCTCTTCATTATCACATATGAGGACCTCGAAATAAATGACTTTAGGGAGTATGCTGTACAAAACCTTCTCCTGTGTTTGATTTAATAAACTATATGTTCATGTATAATTGAAACCCCGGCCCCAAAGAATGCACATAGCAACTGGCTTGCCTCTTAGCACAGTATTGGCATTGCTATCACGATGGGGGGGAAATTAATGTTTCTTAATTCATGTTTGAAAACTATCACTTTAAAAAAAATACTTCTCAATGCACTGATTATCTGATGTACTAAGGTGAAATGGTTCTGCATGTTAATGGAATACACTATTTGAATTATTAACAGACTTTATCGGGTTGTCTTTATAAATGAAGGTCTTCCTAAGTTAAGTGGTGCAGGACACCCTTGGTACTTCCTTTCTTTAGTTTCAATTAACCTTTAAATAAATGTTTGCCTGTTTATTTAACCTCTTTTTGTTGTTAGTGCTGAGTGGAGTAAACAACGGCCAAGTGCAGATCAGGGGGCCGCATGTAAAGGTGAGGAGGGCCGCATGCGGCCCTGGCCGTACTTTGAGTATCACTGGTACAGTGCTTCTCAGGTAGCTCTAGGCATGAGCGCCTGCCCCCTCCTAAGCCCCGCCCCTCACACAGTGAAAATTTTGGGTAGGTTGGCAGGTCTACATATTATGGTACTGTCTGTCCAGGTGTGGCGAAGGAGTAATCGGGAAACATTGAATGGGGGTGCTAAATGAACTGTGAGAGGGCCCCAGATCTCTTTAGGGCGAGATCCGGCAGGCATCAGTGTTGTGATGGACTCGGAACTTAGAGATCGTTCATTCTGACCATCCTATGTCACCCTAGAATGACAACGTGTAAAGCATTATAGGGGTGACAGCTGAAGTGGGAGAGATGAAGGGTGAGGCTGCTCTCCATGGTTGGTGCCATTAATGGAATAAAGTGTTTCAACTACATTAGATGCAACTTTCTCATCATTGGAGATCGCATTAATCAGCTCCCAGTATCCCTCAAGTAGCTCCTGGGAATGGACGGCGTCCAGAAGACAACAAACAAAGGCAGGAACGGGACACCAGCCCCAATGCATTGCTACCCTTGCTTTGTCAGTAGGAGCAATAGAACCGTGAGGCGCCTAACTCCACTGATGTCTGCAGAAGTGTGGTATAAAGCGCTGTAAAAAGCAAAATGTTCAGATCTGCTGGTGGATGCACTCTCTTAAGCGCAAAGAATAATTTTGTAGGCCCCGTACACTAAGACCCACATTTAGAGGCTTTAAATCTATGATAATACTGCTCATGCGGTATTTATGTTACAACAACAGAAACTTGTGCTCGCGCCTCGGATTTAGCACTTGGCACACACACACTTGTAGAAATAGCGCTTCCGGATTTACTCGTGGAGAGTGACAACCAGACAAAGCTGGTGACGATGGGCATGCATTATCCATGTTATAATACATTAGTACTCTAATAGTGTCGGTAATCCGATCTCGACACTTTTATCGCATTTGCATTCTCTCTAAATAAGGCAAAGCTAACTTTTTCGTTTGGCGGTCAGTAGATTTGTCTGATTGGGTCTTTCGGTTTAATAACAAAATATTACCGGCATAACTGTGCCTAACATAAACAGTGCAACAACCTTAAACAGTGACTCGTTTAAAGCTGATAAGTAGAAGAGAATCTTGCAAACCCACAAAACATGCAACTAAACACCGCTAGAGAAAATTACAGTTCAGGATTAAGTCTAAAGCATTTTGATATTTGAAAAGAATACTCAAAGCACAAAAGAGAAATAATGTAAGGTTAACTTGCTACTTCCAAGTGTGCGCCTTTATTAGATAAAACGCGTCTTTATCTGCAGTCTATAAAATGATATGGTGATGAGATTGCGCGTTTACAGTTTCATGAAATGAGCAAATACCGGTACACTGCCAATTCAATATATTTGTTTTTTTCATATGTTATTTTCGTAGCTGCCCCTGGAAACAATTGTCCGTTGGGGCTTATTTACAAGCCCCGTGCGCCGACGGTACGTCACTTTTCCCCATATTAAAAAGTGACGCACCGACGGCGCAAGAGGCTTGTAAATAAGCCCCAATGTTTGACAATAGGTCCGTAAAGGGCAGAGCGCCATATTTCTGATGAAAGGACCTTGCATTGCAAAGCAAGCGAGATGACCCTGGTCCAGCTTGAGGAACTGGGTGGAATTTCAGTGACCTTTGCCTCCTAGACATCAGTGAAGGCCCCGAGCTCACCACGCTCGCTTACTACGCTAATATCGCAAGAATGCGTTTAATTCCCGCGCACGTATTTTCTTCAGCGCGAGGCTTTCTGCGTACTTTTTGTCAAACCACGGATCCCGCTTTGAATGCAAACGACATCGCTTTGCTGTGGTACTGCCGGTGAACCTCGGGCCGGCTCATTTGTAGTCCGGGAGGGGGCGGAGGACTGGAAATATCAAAGGCAACTGATCAAAGCGACCGAGGTAACAAAAGAGAAGATCTACCATCTGACGAAGGACGTGACCTGCATTGCGCTCGGATCTATACCTTTGACCACGGCACATCTATCTACCCATCCTCGCCCTCGGAATATTTTCCACTGTAAAGTGAGTTAAATGTATAGAATTTTCTGAAGCAGCCCTGAGAGCGGGCTCAGCTTCACAGCCAAGCGTCAGATGGGGTCGGCGCATTACTACAGTGGCCGCCTAAACACATCTGACTACCTTATCCATCTCGGTAATATCCCTAATTATCCGATTTGCAGCCTTGTCAAATAGCCCAGTACATTCCTCTGAAAGATTATGAGAGGTTAAGATTGAGCAATTTTCTCTGCAAAGTATTCGAGCCAATGCGAGAGGGTCCCGGGGAGTCTCCTGGCAACAGCGTCCTGAGCGGAGCATCTGTCGACCGTCGCCATAATGACCGTAACCATGTTTAACAGGTGGGTGCAGACCCGCGCTCTGCCCAAGTCAGCAGAAATACCTGATGAAAAGGCCTTGGGAAATAAATGGCTCCTTTTCATTCCTTCACCAAGGGAATCTTTTACTTATCTCGGTGTGTTTCACATAATTATCTGCTCTTGGAGGCAATTGAGCAGTAGATGGCCCTTTTTTCTTCTACAAGTGAAGCTTTTTGCTGTGTTGTTGAGCAAGAACAAGAGTTTTTGTACAACCTTAATGTAGATTTTGGCCGAATAATCTGGAAGCCAGGTATCAAAAACATCCATTGCCGTCTTCAAAGGCTGGCGGCGTCTTTTCAGGCCTGCTGATAATTTGTGTGCATACGGATGGCTATAGCAATTGCCTGGACAACAGTATCTATGCACATACGCCTGTTTAGTATGGATTATTTTGGCCTGTATTGGGAGCTGGAATAATAGCGGCTAAGGCCACAATGCCCCTGTGTTCGATTTCCCAATGTGCCCCAGGGGCGCAACAGTTTGTGCGCACACTTTCTGCACCTCAGGACACATTGGTCTTCCAGAAGGAACTGCAGATGTTTGAGAAGCCTCTACTGTAATACAGATAGTACGGTGCTGTCCTAAAGCGGAATTTCCTCATTTGCATGCGAGTGTGGCCCCATGTAAATGAGGGAGACACTTTGCCTCTGCTCCTGCGCCTTTTTATTGTGGCATGTGCAGAGGTGAAGAGGATCTCTGTCCCCCTTTGTAATAAAGGCCGTGTTGGAGCCTATAAAGGAGAGATGAACAGCAGCTTCAAAGGTTCAAACAGCCAATCTGCCTTTTACTAATGCACCTCCTCAGGGTAGCCACATGTTTGCAGTTGACCTGGGGGCAATACATTATCTGTCATAGGGTGCACTGTCCCTGTTTGTGCCCGGTGCACCTAGTTAAAGGTGCGCCTAAGAGCAAACAAGAACATTGCTCCTTTTGCATAATATGGCTCCTGTCAGCAAGATGGAGGAGTCATTATTCATAGCTTTGTTTAAACTACAGATACATGGCACCTTAAAGTTCACTAGTCTCATTTTTACTATCAGTAAATGCTGATACATTTTGAATTTTGAATCACAAGTGAAAATTAATATCTGTTTTTTAATCTCAGAGCACTGTATCTGACTTCAGGTTATCACATGAGTGGATCGTAGACTTTGTGTTTAATAGTGAACAGTATGACCTTTCTACTTTTGAAAGTTACATCCTGTAGGAAATGGCCCTTTCTGCAGGGTCACCCTCAAACATAGTGCCTTTCTCCTCCCCTTTTTGCTGAATTCATTTTTGTTGGCTTTAGGGCTCTGGACACTTTACCACTGGTAACCAGTGGTAAAGTGCATGCGCTTTCTACTTAAAACCTGGATGGTAACATTGGCTTATCCACAGTGACATATTTAATTTACGCATAAGTCCCTAGTAATGTGCATTACATGTTCCCAGGGCCTGTAAATTAAATGCTACTAGTGGGCCTCGAGCACTGATTGTGCCACCCACTCAAGAAGCCCTTTAAACATGTCTCAGGCCTACCATTGCATAGCCTGCTTGTGTAGTTTTAAACTGCCATGTCGACCTGGCAAGTTAACCCTCTTGCCAGGCTCAAACCTTCCTTTATAATACATATAAGTTACCACTAAGATAGGCCCTGGACAGCCCAATGGCAGGGTGCAGTGTTTTTAAAAAAAGCTGGACATGTACGTTTAATTTTTAAATGTCCTAGTACTGGAAAAGTCTTAAATTCGTTTTCCACTACTGCAAGGCCTATCCCTCCCATAGGTTAACATTGGGATTACCTTATTACATTTTATAAGTGTAATTTCCAATTGGGAAGGGATGAGACCCCCAAGTTTGGTGTTTCAGGAATTACAATTTAAAATCTCAACTTATGGTGAAGTTAGATTTTAAATTGTAATTCTGAAAATAGCAGTTTTATAAAGTTGGCATTTTCTTACTTTAGCCATTTCACGCCTCCTACCTGTCTCTGAATACATGTCTGGGGTGGGTAACAGCTGGGCCTTGTGCTTTCCCTCTAGACAGCCACACACAATGGAAGCTTAGGTGTGACTTGATGGGCCTGAATGGGTCATTAACTGGCTTGGTGGGGGGTGGAACTGAGCACTGTCTCACTTACACCTGAATAGGCTGTGTCCTGTCCACACACAAAGGGCTGCATACCCTCCTGTAGTGAGTCTGCACCCAGGGCAGGAAGGGAGGACCTCTGTGCACTTCAAGGATCCTTCTTTGAAATCTCCCCCACTTCAAAGGCACAACTGGGTATAAGTACTGGACCCCGGACACCACCAACTCAGTGCACTTCTGGACCTGTGGATACTCTGCCAGGAAGGACTGCTGTGCTGCTGAAGGACTACCACTCTGCTGAACTGCTGCTCTGGAAGAAGAACTGCATTTCTGCTGTGCTGACCTGCCTGCTGCCCTCCTTTTCTGGGTGAGAAGGACTGGACCTACACCACTTGATTCTAGAGTGACTCCAAGGGCTTGTCTGCTTGCCTCCTGTTCTGAATTCTCTGGGACATCAAAGACTTCCAACAACCCTGCTACAGAACCTGGGCTCTGCCATCTGTGAGTTTTGCCCTGCCAAGTGGTGCCAATCCAGTCCTGGTCCCTTAGAAGTGGGTATGAAGTGCTGCTCCAGCAGAAATCCATACATCGACGCTGTTGCGCCGCTCGGATCTGGCATATCTCCATCAACACCAATGCATCACCGCTGCGGCGGGGATCGTGTGTATTGCATCGCCGACGGCATCGCACATCAGATCCATTCCTGACACTTTTTCAACTTTGCGCGGCTCAGAGACAACGCATCGTCTACATCCAAAGGATCGATGCCGACTCATTGCCTCCTTTGTTCCTCGCATCCCATCCTTGACGTGGACGCAACCGCGAACCAAGGTCCTGTTTTCAGTGGGCCTAGGCTGGTCCCTGTATCCAATCCATGCTTCATCGCAGTCTGCCTGAACTTTTGGATCTGACCTGGTCTAGCGTGACCAGATAGCCCCGGTTGGTGCTTTAAACTCTTAAGCACCACGGTTCAAGATATTCTTTAAAAATTCATAACTCCGGTTATAGTTATTGGAGTTTTGTCGTTTTGGTCTTGTTTCGTTCAATAAATTTAACTCTATTTATCTAACCAGGTATGGTATTTTTTGTGTGGTATTTTCATTATTTTACTGTTTGAAGTGTTGCACAAATACTTTACACATTGCCTCTTAAGTTAAGCCAAGCTACCAGAGGGTGAGCACAGGTTAATTTAGGGTGTGTATCTGACTTACCCTGACTAGGATTGTGGTTCCTGCTTGGGCAGGGTGCAAGAAGTGTGGTGCAGGCTCCCCTCAGCGGACTGAGGGGGAGGTCAAAGGAGACACAGACAAGTTCCAAGACAAGGGGGAGGAAAGGGTTCCCATTCACGTTCTGAGAAACAGGGTGGAGGATTTGGTGGGCGGTGGCCCAGGGTGCCCCATTTCCATCCTGCTGCTTTGATTGTTCCCAGCTAGGACACAAGCAGTGGGACTCTGTCTGTCCTAAGAAACCACCCACTGGTGGTACCGCTACAGGGGTGGCCAATGTGGCTTAGGGGTAATTAGTCACCAGGGGCAGGTCATAGACCATGCCATGATCTCCCTTGGCTGAGAGGTATACTCAGAGGGTGAGTTGGTGATCCCTTAGGGTGGGAGTCATCACTTCCACTAGGTGAAAGTGAATAGTGTCCCAGTCACTTCTCTGAGGGACACCGGGGCTAGCCAGACCATGGTTGTGGAAAGGTTAGTTTCCCTACAGCAGTACACTGGTCAAGTGTGTAGGGTGACACAGTCCCAGGGTCAGGACCTCTTCTGCCCTATGGCCCTGGTATCCCTCGAGTGGGATGAGGAGGTGACCCAGAGGAGGGTCCTAGTTGGTCCCTAGATGCCCATAGACTGCATTCTGGGTAATAAGTTTCCCTTGTTGTCAGGGGAACTGGGAGGGGTAACTGCCCAGGGCGCCCTGACAGTTCAGTTTTCTGGGGGTATCACTTTCAAGCAGAGGGTAGAGGACCCAAGATGGAGGGTCAGGGTGAGGGAGAACTCTGCTGCTCCAGCAGAAATCCATGCATCAATGCTGTTGCGCCGCTCGGAACCGGTGCATCTCTATCAACACATCACCGTTGCTGCGAGGATCAAGTGCACCGCATCACCGACGGTGTCGCACATCGCCTCCATTCCTGACGCAGCTCCGACTTTGCACAGCTTGGAGCCAATGTATCTCCCACATCCAAAGGATCACCTCCTTTGCTCTGCACATCCCATCCTCGGCGTTGATGCAACCGCAAACCAAGGTACTGTTTTCGGCAGGCCAAGGCTGGTACCTGTATTTGACCCGCACTCCATCGCAGTCGGCCTGAATTTTGATCTGATCTAGCATGACCAGATAGCCCCAGTTGGTGCTTAATGCTTTGAATCAAAATCAGAGGAGAATGAATCACATGTCCTGTTCTCCCTCCCTCTTCTGATTAAATGGATGCTTAATGCTTTAAGCACTACATTTCAAGATATTCTTTAAAAGTTCACAAATCCGGTTATACTTTTGGGATTTTTGTCGTTATGGTCGTTTTGTTAAGCCAATTAAGCTCTATTTTTCTAACCAGGTGTGGGAACTTTTTGTGTGGTGTTTTCACTATTTTACTGTTTGAAGTGTTGCACAAATACTTTACACATTGCCTCTTAAGTTAAGCCTGACTGCTCTGTGCCAAGCTACCAGAGGGTGAGCACAGGTTAATTTAGGGTGTCTATCTGACTTACCCTGACTAGGATTGTGGTTCCTGTTTCAAGAGGGCGAATACCTTTGCCAACCAGAAACCCAATTTCTAACACATCCATATGTCCAATTCATTGCAATCCTCTTTTCTTTGGCATTCCTTGTTTTGTTCAATGCTATTTGTTCAATTCACAAAGCCAAATTTGTATTCACGTTCTAATAAAGTGCATTGGCGATTTGAGCATGATTTATTTGCAAAGACAAATGGACACTCTCAAATCGATTTATCCCAACATGGTCTAGTATGGGCAAGAGTAAATCTACCACAATGGCAAAGTGTGGATTTCCCAGGATGGCAATGGTCTGCACATTCTGGAAATGCCCCAAAACTTGAAAGTTTGTAAGTATTCTCCAACATTTCCCCAACCTACTTCACATTCCCACCAAGAAAAGGAATTCACTCCTGGCCTTGACAGGACCCAATCCCAAACTCCTGTCAAGGCGAGGAGTAAATTGCTGTTGTGGAAATGGGAATGGGAAAACACCAACATTTGTGAAGAGTTTGAGAAAGGGATTCTCAAAATAAAAAAATATTTTCCTTGTGGGATAAAAAAGAATAATTAAAAGTGGTATGCCTCACATGGGAATGGATTTCCAATGCACACTGTGACATAGTCATGGTTCGGAAACCATAAAGTTGTCAACGGTTTGCATGGAAACCTTAGTAAAATCCACAAATGCAGAAATCTGCACCTAAGTAAGATCGTTTTTAAGAGTACATATCTAAGAAAAAAAATAACATTTGCGAATTGGGCCCTGTGTGTTTTTGTTTTTAGTCCATCTTGCCTTCAGAATTGTTTTCTGTACTACTTAAGTTGTTTTGCAGGCGTACAAACTGCAACGTGTAGTTAATGACCACTTCTGATACCAAATACTGCACTACTGTCACACACACCTTGTCTACTTTTTCAGAATATCTTTTTTATGTTTAAACTTTTACAATTACGTGTTTCAGTAGAAGTTGGTACCATTTCCTACTACTTCTTCTAACCATGTGCCCTTTTTCTCTGAGAAGAAATTAAAACGTGTTGATGTGTGGGAATCAATTGTCTCAGTAAGTTTGGGTACTTTGTTCTCGCTTTCACTGTTGTTCATATGTAGTTGATGATGTTGTGAAGTCCCCGATTCTGCTGTGGTTTCAGTTTACTCTAAGCATTAAAAACAAGCATTTGCAATGCAATAGGTCTCGCATTTGTGAGAATTTGATCGACTGGCATTGTAAATGGCAATGCTTTTTATTTATGCGTTTTGAAAACCTGTAAGTGATACGTAAACACACACTTTATACTTTAGTTGTTGCTTACAAGAAGCAAGGCTGGCAGTAACTGCGTCTTTTTTACTGCCAGCCTTGCTTCTCGTAAGCAAGGACTATAAGTACAAAGTGCGTGCTTACTCACCGCTTTCATGTTTTCAAAACAAATAAATAAAAGGCATTGTCATTTACAATGCCAATAGCTCAAACTCTTGCAAATTCGAGACCTATTGCTCTTCAAATGCTTGTTTAGCTAGCCTTCAGCAATGTATGGAAGTGTGTGTGTTCTTGCACCTGCTTGTTTCACTGTCCCCTCTGTTTGTTTTTAAACCCCTCCCCTGCTTCCAAACACCTTTGTAGGTCCCTCCAACTTTTGGCTCTGTAATGTGCTACTTTGTAAATCTTCCGGGGGAGCCCACCCGGTCCATGCTGAGAGGCCCTGCACCTATGTGGGTCCCCCAGCACTGGTGGCATTGTGGTAGACAACATCCAGCTCCTAGGTCAAATGAAAAAACACAACAACAAATGTACACAGGCCACAAAAACTCTCCCGATATGATGCTTGTATTTTTTATTTGGTCTTGATGTTTTATATGTATTCCGATTCACCTTGTATAAACATTCTTATCTTGTTTAATGATCACCATGTGCATGACAATTCTTCAGGTTCTTTTTATGCTGATTTTATTAGGCCCATGAATCAGGCTGCTGTTGTGGAAGGCTGGCACGCCACTGACCCAAACCATAATGGGTGCATCAAGAGTTGGAGGCAGGGAAGGTACAAACGAGCCCAATGACTATTCGCTTAAAATGTAATGTATTGTGCAAACATCACAAGAGCCCACAGCTCACGTGCAGCTCCGCTTGATGAAATGCCTGCTTTAAATGCAGCAATGACAGTAATGTAAAAACAGTATAACCTTATGTGAACACCATTGCACGGCTGTTTTGAAGTCATACTACGGGTATTTCAATAGGAAGATGTGATCAAGAATTTGGTGATAATAAACTGGCTTAATAAACTGACAATAGGCCAGACTACCAAAGTCACGTTTTGTCACGTACCATTTTGTTTTTTCAGGAACATATCATAATAAAGACGCGACCCAGCCTGCCCAAGGGCAGACTGCATACTGGAAAAATACGAGCAATGACCAGGTATGCAAGTGCACCATCTGGAAAGCTGTCATTTTTTTTTTTACACGATTTTGGCACTAATGCAGACATTATTTGTCTACCGTGCCAGTGTGGCCCAAAAAGGCGGGGGTTGGGCGGAGCAGGCATGTGCTCACACAAGTATACAGTGCAGCCTTTGGAAACCTAAATACGAAGGGCTAGATGCGGGCAAAATAAATGTGTTCGCTATTCGCTACAGTTACAGTAATTACCCAGGGAACGTGCACCAGCT
Source organism: Calotriton arnoldi (assembly GCA_963921515.1). Taxonomy (NCBI): domain Eukaryota; kingdom Metazoa; phylum Chordata; class Amphibia; order Caudata; family Salamandridae; genus Calotriton; species Calotriton arnoldi. The sequence continues at coordinate 8,089,489 of CAWUFW010000001.1, read as the reverse complement.
GCACGAGTAAAAGCTGGCACCCTATTCATTGTGTTTGAGGTAATACTCCCCCACACATATGCTAAAGGGAAGCGATTGGCTTTTTTTTTAAGAGACAGCCTGGTTGCGACTTTGTTTTATTTAAGAAAGCATTACCTAAACTGTTAGGCACACAGCTGCACCCTGCCTCTGAAAACAGTTACTTATAGGAAAGTGGGCTTTAATCGATGGTTTTTGGTTTGCCGGATCATTAAGATCTCAAAAACCTCGATAACTCCCCGGTGTTAAAAAACATAAGGCGAGAAAGAAGCATTTTGGCATGAAGAATCACTTACTTTTATTGAGAGAAGAGGGTGCTAGCAGCCATTTCCATCGCATGGCTGGTTCCCCTCTTTCTCTCGTCTCCCCTCTCTCACTGACTGCTCCTCCCCCCTTTGCAATTTGCTGCACTTCCTGGCTCAAAAGAGCAAACCTGCAAGAACAGAAGGAGGAGATTTGGCTCAGCCCCGCCCCCGGTTGCTGCCTTTCATGAAACGTAGTCTATGCCTTCTTTTAACCCCTTACTCCTCGCTTAAATGCATGGGAAGCTCAGGGAAGGAAACAATGCATTTACAAATGCACGCCTGAAATATGTAGTTTAATTTGATGATGTCGTTAGCCAGTAAGCAGCAAGGCCGTCTCCCTATTATGCTAACAGACACGGAAGTACCACCGAATAGCCCTTCATGTTTGTTTTCTGTGCATCGGCACAAAGGTTTCTGCTAAGGGTCTTTGATTATAAAAGTTATGCGCATGGCGGCCCGTAAAGCGGGCGCCATGGCAATAAAAAAAACATAAAAATCGGCTCTGTGCTTTAAGTAAGCACCGCCCGTCCGCACAAAAGTGATTACATGAAAACAGGTGCCGTGCTTAAAGTAAGCACAGCGCCAGTCCACATAAAAGGGATTTAAAAAAAAACCATGAAAGCACAAAATTTAATTAAAGAAATAGTCCCTAAACCAAAAACATAAAGACCTACCGCGTAAGTGAACTGTTGTTAGCCGGTGCTCCTGGCTTACAAACGGAAGTGATGTATAGGGAGCACCAGCCAATAAGGAGCCAGGAAACAGGAGCAATACAGTGTTGAGCCAATTGCAAGGAGCAGCTGTAATTATACTCCGTAGAGTGATTACAGCAGGTCTTGCAGACCGCGCATGCGTGCTGATGCTCGACCTAAAAAGGATTCCTGGTTTATAGAAATTGGCAAGCCAATTAGGGATAGCCTGAGGGCATAGCTGCTACCCCTTGCTTGCACTGTGGTACCCATTGCATTGCACTTGTTTGTGGCAAGAAGTGAAATTATTTGGGGTTTAACATTCCCATATTTGCCCTTCAATTTCCTCAGCAGTATTTAGGAGGCTGCTGATAAGTTTAGAGGAGGGGGAGCCATAATTCACCCTGTGATATTATCAGCTACCTGGCATATTGGTAAAGTCGATGATGCTCTGGAAATCTCTGATAAGAGTGGCCCATGCCACCTAGATCCAGTTATGCCGTCAATGGCTTTTGACACTGTCATGCATGAAGTCTTCGTCAACACTCTCGGTCCATTCAAGTATCATTGAAGTCGTCCTCAGATGTTTTACTTCATTCTTCATTAATTGATAAAAGTATGTCAGCATGGTCTACTCCAAGTCTGCCACCACCAATCAATTATAGGGTCGCAACGTTCCATTCTTGCCATGGTGATTTGCAATCTCTACATGGAACTTCTATGGGTGCTCCTGCCCTGACAAAGCATCACCTGCACCAGAACTCTAGGACATCTGTGTCTCACAGGTCATTGACTTCTGACACACATTGCTAAAGTCATTACATGACATAATCCCATCATGGATGTCATAGCTTATCTCAAACGTAGCGTACTGCCAACATTAGTACTCTCACACAACAACAGGGGCTACAACCTGCTCGTTTGGCCTCCCAGAATGCACCATGATGCATCCCAAAGTCTGCCTACTACATTTCCATATCTCCTCATTGATCGGCAAAGTTTTACCAGATCACTGCCACCCTCCAGGATCTTTACTTACTCTCCCACCCACCAGGTATCCAATCTCTCTACATCTTTTACAATCTTATCCAGACTAGTGAACCGGACTATATAGCTCCCTATCTCTGGGTCCCCCCGAATCACCTTCAGCAACAACATGATAAACCAGAGAAATACTAAGGTATGGGAAAAGCTAAAGGACACATCTTCTGCTTATAGTGCTACAAACGCAGATTCAATGCCCGCTGATGAGTCTGGCGCCTTCACTCATAATATTCATAAAACAATTAATAAAATGTATTTCTGTTGACACATTCATCTTCCCCTCTAAACTCTCTCATCCCTCCGTCTGCGGTTTTTAAAATAGTTGCTTTTCTGCCTTTACTCATGATATCTGCGCTTAATTTATGTAAATGCCCATATATGCTTCTGTAAAGCACAATCCTAGAAACATATTCCCTGTTCTTTGCCCTCTGCGCTAAGCTTGTGCTCCATAATAACCTCTCCAAAAAGTAAATTAAGTGTTCATTACAATTAGCCACATTGAATCATGTTGTTGTATGGATTCGAATCATAACAAAGGCATTTCTAGGGAATCCTATGATAATATTTGTTAAAACGTTGAGGAAATTTATCTGAACATTTTTACTTTTTTGGTGGAGAGAAAGTCTGGGCCTCTTTTTGAAGGTGAGACTTACCCCTGTAAACCTTTCTATGTTCCATGTTTTGCACCCTTTCTTATTTTTCTTCACTGTGCTTTGCTAGTTATTAGCATTTGAAGTGGAGCTATTTTCATTTACATTTTGTACTTCTGATATTATTTCCCCTACTCCCAACCTATTTTGCAGACCCTTATTTGAGTTTTACTCGACTTTAAACAATGAAATGGGAAAATGAATGTTATTTAATATACTGTTTTTCTTTATGTGCTTTTAAATTAGATTAAATCTTTTCCCATCTGTTAAGTTTGTAATTTCTATACAGCAGGTCCCATAAAAATGCTCGACACGCTAGTGCAATGAGTAACAAATACCTCCTATTGTATTTTTTTTTTATAGTTACACAGTTTTTATTCATTCAAACATATTATGGATTAAAGTTGAATGCTTGTATTCGCATTACAGATTTTTGGGAAGTATCTTTGTGCTAAGTTCCAGAAACATTACATAAAGAGGGTAGAAACATAATGGTAAAATCTGTTGGATTAAAAATATTTAGTGAGCCAACCCAGAGTATATTGCTTCCGTAGTACACCACATATAGACGCCATAGTCTCTGTGCAATAACATAAACGTGATAGATGCTTGTCAGTTTTGCATTGACCTCATGCTCACGATGCAACGGAAGTGATGTTATTTTCCTTCTTTCGCCGTCCTCACCAATGACGACATAGACTAGACGTGGCAGAAGCAGGGAGAGGGTATTGGGATAAGGGAGAAAACGGAGACACAAGACTCCACACTGTACCTTGTCACTTCTGGGGTCAAGGAGGTCTGCAGGCTGTAATGGGTTTATAGAACATACGAACTGTTTTAAGTAACTTGTCCTAGAATAGTAAACATAATTGTGAATAAACATACCTTAGCAATACCTTTGAATAACCAACTCTTGATAGGACACTAGAAACTCCTGAAAATTAAACATACATACTGTGACACCATGTGCATGAACATCCCTCCCTAAATTTGAATAACTATCTCAAGCTTCATCAATATACACTTTTTTGGGAAGATTAACACAGTTTTTAGTTGACTTTTGTAGACCTGAAAAATAAGGAATGGCATTAACATCCTGCTGTCCCCTACTATAAACAACATATGAACAGTTTGAAAATGTGTATACCTTGTACACAGCATTAAGGAAAATATATACAAATGCAACTGGTTTTTTAAAAACCCTTCCAGGTTCCTTCACAGGGACTTTTAGCAACATACACAACCAATGTCTTAAGAGTTCAAATAAATGTGCAGGGAATAGTTGAAAGCTTTCATCAACACATGACTTGAGGATGCTTCTCTGTAATTCATAAAGTCCCTAGAACAATTCTTAGGAAATTATAGGTCTTAGCACTTGTAATCTGATCTCCATGTTGGGACGAGGTCCTAGCTGCAGCAACATTGTAAGACGACTGCCAAGCTAATGCACCATGAACCCAAGGAAAGGTATACCTGAAGATCAAAGATGGCTAACTTCTCTCTACACTCTTGAGGGTTTGTGACCTGCTTGGAATCGTAGTCCAGTGCCAGTGCATTTCCACACAGCACATCCTCTGTGCATGTACAACCTGAATTCAGTCAGTGCCAGTACTCTGTGATGACCACCAGCCTTTCTTCTATGAAAGGCGCTTAGTGCGTGTGGCTTCAAAGTACTTCTTCACTGAACACAGACCAGAGATAGCACTAAGCACTACCTCCAGCGCTACATCTTGCCAGTTGGTTCCTGATGACTATAATTTGTGGCCTGCAGATTACAAGTTGGAATCCTGGGAAGGCCAATTCAGACTTTCTGTCTAAGGTCTCAGATCCGCAATTTGTGTATCTTTAAATGGTTAATAGTAACACCTGCATATGCATTTCTTTGAATGTTAAAATGGTAAAGCTGTGGCACAACACTAAAGAAGCTAAAGCATTTTATTGCTTTAGTACTAGTATTATTAGTCAATGTGTTATGATGTGTATTAGTAGTAGTAATTGTTGTTGTGATAGTAGTACCATTCTTCCTGATGTTATGCTTACAAATATAGAGTGGCCTCAAATTGCTGAAGTTCTGATGACCAAATGATCAGAAATGTATCAGTCTTACATCATCTTCCTCTACATCATGTTTTGCCCTTGTTCTTTTTTGTAAAGGTTGGGATTTTTATTACATTTGGAGCTAAGTCATAGGTGATAGTCCAAAATACTCTAGAGGTTGTATGAAGATACAACTCATGCCTTTACCACGCATGACTTTTCTGCGCAGCCTTTACATGCATACCTTCTATGCATGGTAAGGATAATAGGCTAAGTAAAACATATATATATATATATATATATATATATATATATATATATATATATATATATATATATATATATATATATATATATATATATATATATATATATCTACTGGCGGTCGCCAGTAGATAGTTATAGTTAGGACCTATTTTCCATAGGAAATCCGCAACATTCTATTTGAAATAACTTTGGCGCCGGTTGACGAATCTTCGCGAAATTTTCAAAACTCGTGGGGCGCTCCGGTCCGCTCCTATCCTGAAAGTTTCGGAGTGATTTGGCAAGCGGGGGCCGAGAAAAAAGGGGGGTCCCAAAACGTGTTTTCCCCATGCAATTTTCCATAGGAACCTTTCATCGCAGCTACAGCCCGAACTGCTGAACGGAATTACACTAAATTTGGCAAAAAGGTAGCCCTTGGTTCAGAGTCGTGCCTTTTGCTTAAATGGTGTAAATCCGTTCAGTAGTTCCTGAGAAAGTCAAAAGTAAAATCACATATATATCTATAGCCGCTTAGGGTCCGCGTACCCTCCCGATCACGAGCTGCATGCTAATTGGCTGTGAAGTGGCTGTCAACACTCCAAATCAGGAAGTGTTGGCAGCCATTTTGTCCCTCGGTAGAACCAAGGCACAGAAACAAGTGCGCAAAACGCAAAAAGGGGTCAGGGTAGAAACACCCTGACCCCCTAGGTCTGCTCAGAGGGTCCCACAAGGACCCCCTGGGCAGAATTTTTATTTATTTTTTTAAATCGGCAGGATGCGCTTAGGGTGCGCGGATCCCGCTATGATTAAAAAAAAATCAAAGCGCGGTCTCCCGCGCTTTGAGGCTATTTTGCCCCCGGGTGGGCCAAGTCCCGGGGGCATGTGGGGTTGATTTATATTTTATAGGGGGGGCCTCTAAGGCCCCCCAAGCCCCGGGACCGCCACCCCCTGGGGCTTTAAAAAAAAAATGGTGCGGGAGGGCTCTCTGCCCTCCCGCAGCCCCGGGGACCGCCACCCCCTGGGGCTTCTCTTTTTAAATGTTAATCACCTGTGTGGGGGGGCTCCAGCCCCCCCCACACGCCCCGGGGACCACCACCTCCCCGGGGCACTTAGAAAAGAAATGTGGGGGTCTGTTTCGGACCCCCGAAGCCCCGGGGACCACCACCTCCCGGGGCTTTACTAATGAAGGGAGGGGGGCCACGCGGCCCCCCTCCTAGAGCCCTCCATGGCCCTCGGGACTGCCACCACCTGAACTAACTATAACGGGAGAATTTCACGGGTTTTGTACGAGTGAAATGTCCAACTAACTATAACTGTTCCTAAAACCTATGGTTTTTTCAGTGAATTATATATATATAGAAAATAAAAAAAACATAGGATTGAGGTACATTAGACTTACAAATTTTCATTTAAAAAAACCTTTGAAATTCACTGGAAAAACCATAGGTTTCAGGCACGTTATAGTTAGAAATTAGCATTTAAAAAACCTTTGAAATTCACTGAAAAAGCCATAGGTTTCAGGCACGTTATAGTTAGAAATGAGCATTTAAAAAACCTTAGAAATTCACTGAAAAAACCATAGGTTTTAGGGAAAGTTATAGTTAGTTGGACATTTCACTCGTACAAAACCAGAGAAATTCCCCGTTATAGTTAGTTCAGCTAACTATAACTAGCGCCCCGCAATGCACTGCTGATGACGTCACATATTACATCACTCATGACATGGTCAGTGACATCACTGATGACATCACTGATGACATCTCAAATGACATCACTGATGACATCACTGATGACATCATCCATGTGATAATTTGATGCATCTTCTCACACCCTAATATAACCTTTGATACACCCACTCTAAATTACAGACTGCCATTCTCAAAACCATAGACACTCCAACACCAATAACTACATACCCACTCACTGATTCTTAGGTCTACACACACACACATCCACTCACTCACCCGTACAGTCACTCATACTTACGGTCACTCAGTACAGGACTATCATATGCACTCATATACCTATATAGACACTCACACACCGCCACTCATCCATAGAGGTACTCACACACCTAGTCAGTCATGCAAATAATTAATCACACTGCCATTTACTCACCTATACAGTTATACACACACCAGCTCACTTACTCATACAAATACTAGCACATTCTTACGCTCTTATACAATCACTGATACAAGTACACACTCATCCATACAGCCACTCTCACAATCACACACTCTCACTTATAGCCATTTATATACTCCAACACACATATATACTGCCTTTCACATATGTAGTTACTCACACATATACCACTGAGATATACATTCACTCACTAACACACCCATACACACACTCACCCACCCATACAGTCCATCACAGATGCACTCTTGAAACCATGCACCCAGTGAATCACCCACTCACACATCTATGCACAGAGTCACACACACCCCACCCACACAAACACTCAGGCACCCATACAGATACTCAGACAACCAATCAATAACCCATGTAGACACTCATGTAGCTATTCACAAACCCATGCAGCCGCTTACACACCAACAGACAGACGGAGACAAACATTCACACAGTTTAGTCACTAAGCCATGCATTCAGTAAGATACGTTTAATCACTCACTTATAGAGTCAGTCACGCACCTACTAAATCATCCATTCAGACACTTATACACCCACTCATTCTTCAATACGCCTTTCCCTATATATATTAAACATATTTAAACTTTACAGAAACACACAGTCACTGGATGATGTCATCAGTGATGTCATCAGTGATGTCATTTGAGATGTCATCAGTGATGTCATCAGTGATGTCACTGACCATGTCATGAGTGATGTAATATGTGACGTCATCAGCAGTGCATTGCGGGGGCGCGAGTTATAGTTAGCTGAACTAACTATAACGGGGGAATTTCTCTGGTTTTGTACGCGTGAAATGTCCAACTAACTATAACTTTTCCTAAAACCTATGGTTTTTTCAGTGAATTTATATATATATATATATATATATATATATATATATGTGTATTCCAATAAAGTTCCAATAAAACGATCACTCAGAGTTCTTGCAAATACCAGAAAGTTGGTTTATTCCAGGTAACGCGTTTCGCTTGCACAGCAAGCTTGGTCACACACCAGTGTGTGACCAAGCTTGCTGTGCAAGCGAAACGCCTATACTAGAAGCCTATATATATATATTCACATAAAAAAATCAAAGGTTAAAGTAACATTATAGTTAGGTGAAGTGTTCAGTAACAACGTAGCATTTTAAACTGTAAAAACCATAGAAATTCATCAGCTATAGTTCTCTCAAGTAGCTATCTCGTGCCCTAAGGTAACTATAACTCGCGTCCCCGCTATGCAGAGTTTTCTCATCAATAGTTGCGTTCCAAATGTTGTGGTGATGTTATCATTCCAACTCCTTGACAAACACGGAGCAACGCTATTGCTAGCTACCCCCTGATGAAGGGCTCGCTGCCCGAAATGCATTGGGATGGAGAAAAAGCAAAGTGTATTGTATTGTTCTATGTAATGGATCTGCTTATTGTTGCTGAATCTAAGCAATGAGTGGAATTTAATCAAAGAATACGACAACGATTAAAACATCGTCTATTCACTGAAAATGTCTTGCTTTTCATTCTTGTTCTATACTTGTATATTATTCAACCCCGGGTAATCGGGATTTGGCAGTGCTAAGGGGGACGGACCCCATCTAGGGAACGCTACTGTTGCATTGGATTCTACACTCTTTGGTCAGGGAGTGACACCACGGCAGCACGCTACAAACTGAGCAATTTGAATACCTTGGAGAAAAAGTTGAGCAGGTTCTCCCATTCATATTTGATGTTATCAATGATGTCATTGAACATGTCATGAGTGATGAAATATGTGGGGTAATTAGCTGTGCATGGCGAGGGCGCAAGTTATATTTATTTTAGGGCGTGAATTATAATTACTTGAAATAACTGTAACTGGTGAACTCCAGTGGTTTTCTGAGTTTCAAACATTACATTGTCACTGAATTTTTTCATCTAACTATAACATTGCTTTAACCTTTTGTTTTTTTCAGTGAATTTCTAGGTTTTAATCTTTTAACTTAAAGTAATATTTTATTACAGCCGGGCCCTGCATCCAACCCATTGCGAGCTGAAAACTCCATCCATAGAAGTAAATTTGGGGACTTTATAAAAAAGACAATGAAAATTGTAAAGTTACTTTTATCCCATCTTCTTTCAGTTCTTTTTAACAAGGTTTCATGTGCGCTACCATGTTTAAGCTAAGCTAAAATGTAAATTGTTGTTTATATTTTGACCTTGATGTTCCTGTCTTTGTGCCTTTGGTATAAGAGTATCTCCCTAATTATTCTAAAAACATTGATGTTTGAACTGTATAGTTTTTATCAATACAATCTCACAGTATGTGCACTAGTTCATCTGGGTAATGTTCATACCTTGTAAAATTGTAAAGTCAAAAATAATGAAAAGGAAAGTGCTTTTTTTTTACAAATTGCTGTTCGCTACTAAGGATTTTTTAATTCAGTTTCATAATTGAAATAGTCTCTTAATTGATATATATGTTTCATACCAGACTACTTTTTGGTTTGTCCTTCTTTGCACATTATTTCCTCTATACCTTTTTTTGTTGAAAGTTGTTTTGGAAGTTGCCTTCTTGCGTATTTGAGGGCTATATCTAAAATATGTCACAGTATTGTTTGTGCTGCTACTAATATATCATTAGATGAGTACTTTTATGCATGAGCTCTATCTTGATTGCTTCGTCTTTTCTTTCTAATTAAGTTCAACACACAGAGTTTACGCCTCACCGAAGTGCACCGGAAGTCTCACCTATGGCGGGGAATCGTCAGTCTCACTTTAATAGAGGGAAAGGACCTGAAGGCAATGGATGCCAATGGGCTGAGTGATCCATATGTCAAGTTTAGGCTGGGACATCAGAAGTACAAAAGCAAGGTATCTTTTTTGAAATCACAGATCATTTATAAAATAAGTATGAATTGGTTTTATTTTTTAGCTGTAATGCTTTGTAGAATTAGAGATAACTGTTACCGTAATGTAAGCATTGAAAAATGTTAATGCAGGATGCTTTATAGTGTTCAACTTTTAAATTGCGTCTGATAAGACCAATTAGGATAGTATGGACATGCTTATACCACATTTCCAAAAACATCTTCAGGCTTAGGTGACATAGGCAGTTGCTTATAGTGCCACCTGCACAAGGGTGTCGAGTGCATGCCATACTTATGATTGCTTTATCAGGGGCCCCCAGTTATAATTTTATGCCATCCTGAAGTGTTGAATTATTGTGTCTATGTTGTACCTAATTGATACATAATTCCATTTCATTTTTCCCAGCAGTTGAACATTACTTATAATACCCACATAAGCTCAACAATCATTTTATTTTCTTTACAGAATTTTAAGCTTTATTTAGTAAGTTTGCTGAATGAACCTGCAGTGTCCACCTAGAGTGAATTGATAAGATTTTATCTCGTTTATTTTTGACATATGTTATTCATAGCTCTCAAATGGACTCAAGTCACGTTTGACACCATCAGTCACTCTTGTCTTTTTAGCTGCCATCATTTTGTATGCTGGGATTTTAACATTTGTAGATATAATGGCATTAACAAGACTACAAGTCCCAGTATACATGCAGAGGCTATTGGCTAAATAGCCAGGTCTGGGATGGTTCCACTTGTCAGAAAAAAAAAATGCCTATGAAAAAAGATATGATTCTAGTGATATCATTGATAGCAATGAGTAGATTTCAATCTGTCAGTTTCAACTGATATTGAAATACTGGACAAGCCTGAACTTACCATTGGAGTCCATCAAAGTGATTGAACATTTAGAATCAGAGATTTGTGAGCATTCTCCAGATCGCAGGCTGTAGTATCAGTAAGATAGTAAAATGGATTCGTTCAGTGGCTACTAAAGCCTCTGTGTCCCTTTCATTGTTCATGAATTCCTTTTAATTTCTATTACTTTATTAAATTATTATGTTCAGTGGATTGAGTGCCTGCTTCAAACATGTGTCTGTTTGTACATATATTAGGGTCACTTGTGAACTATTGAATGTCGAATCCTAGATTCTCTTCCTGATGATCCCATAATGGGGATGTAAAGAGCAGTCATTCTTGCCCCCTTGTACCAAAGTCTTCAGAACCCAAGTTGATGATGTGTATAAGATTGACCACATTTATCAAAGAATCCCCACAGGAATACTCCCAATATTCCTCTTGAATTAATCTTAAATGTAAAAAACTTTGATAAGTGTTACTGAAAGTTTTAGTATAAGTTACTGGTCTGATGTGCTTAAAAATGCAATATTTGCTACTATATTTTTCCAAAATCTACTAATGTTCCACAATATGTATGACAGTATGTAAAATAATATATTCTTGGATTTTTGCATTTACAGTGTCCCGGTAAATAAAAGCTGTTACCTAGCCTATGGTGCCAAAATATTTTCAGGAAGCCCTGGCATTTCTGGCCTGTGAAGTTGATTCCTATGCATTGCTCAGCAGTGTTAGAAATCATCGGTTTCTTCTTCTTTTTGGTCACATAGAGCATCAGCCCACCTCCTGGATCTTTCAATCTAAAGCCTTCCATCAACATTTATCTTGGATGCCATGGTCTCAGCATTTTCTGAGACTGTTTTACCAATGTCCACTATTTTTACTTCCACAGTGGTTCAAAGTTTAATCTCTCAGTGGTATTGAGTTCATTTGTCTTCAGTGTTCCTTTTTTTCAACACAGCCTCTTCTTTTCAAAACGTCGCATAGCTATTCACCATCTAAGCAGTCTCCTAAGTGGTTTTAATGCTCACTACATATGTTCATCCCTAGACTGACTTCAGCTTCTCTGGAGCTGCAAGACAAGTGTCTTGTGGACACTGTTATTTAGATACAACCCTGCCATAGCTTAATTTATTCCTATTTCTTTATTTTAGTTAATTTTTATGGCAATATGACTCTCTCTCAGTTCAAGAGAATCTGAAGTGGGCCTGGTGTGCAAACCAATATTATTGAATAATCTGTGTATGAAACACTTTTGACTTCTAGGGGAATCATATATGGCTAGCAGTATAAAATCATAATAGATTTGTGCACAGATTCAAAAGATTATGTGGCAAATAGAATGCAGGGTTTACATCTTATGTGGTGTCCTTTTTTGGTCCTATAGGTCACTCAAATTTGAGTAAAGGTGTCCGCATACAAAAGCATAATGATATATTGAAGATGGCGGTTTCAGTTTTTTTTCATCATAGTCACGGAGGATCAATATTTCCAATGCCTAGTAGAAGTCAAGGAGCAGCTCTTTGTGTGTCCACTATAGGTGTTTATGATAAGTAAAAGATGAGTATTTCATCTGTGCAGTGCAACCCACTGTTTAAAACAAAACTTGGATTGTTTTAGCATTATTTAGCTTAAAGAAGTAGCTTAATGTAATGGCTTATGGTTGTTGGTATTATTCAGTTACGGTGTCAAGATTCGAAGAAAATTACATTTTGCACAAAATGTGCTTTGTGATTTAGGTCCAATAATTTTTTATGTTCTTGATGAATTATGTTAGGGCTGGATGCTATGCCATTCTTCTGGTCCTCAGTTACCCCTCATTGTGACCCATGCCATAATATCTTCCATTTCCTATCATTCACTGTTTGACCTGTTTGTCTTTCTTTGTGATTTTTCCCTCTGCTTTATTTGCCTCAACTACTGTTGTTCACCATATCACCACTAATATCAATTCAGCTTTTAAATTCATTGAGTCACATGTGCGTTACAATATGTTAATGACATCCTGGATTTCACCACTGTTGGATTGCAAAGGTCCTTATTTATGCAGATGCATACAGTAATGCCAACAATCTGCAGGTTAATTTGATGAAAACAAGCATCTTTGGTAGTAAACACCATGAGACCGGAGGTTGCTTTCTTAATAATTCTAGGTTGGTGCATAACTCAAGTTATAAGTACAGGGTTTGTGGTTTGAGGAACTTGGAAGGCACAAAATCTATCCTGAATCAATGAAAAGCAAATTTCCTACTCTACCTGCTGTACTAAATCACTCTATTTTAATTGATCTGGTCCCTCAGCAATACCTAGCAGTTGAATATTTCGAGACAAGTATCTTCCGTGCATGACCAATGGGACTTAGGCATACCTGGACGAACTCTCTCATCTGCTTGACATGGCACAGAGTATAGTCTTCAGGTTTTTTTTTCTGCATGCCAGCTTTGACTATTCAGTTACACATTTGGCTTGAATTTAACCTAATACGCCAACCTCTGGCCTTGGACACGCCGTTTGTGAAGACTTGTCCTGTAGCAACGCTGTCCACATAAGATACAGTAAACAGACCGGTAGCGAATGCTATTAGTGATCCTTCCAATCATGAGCAGTTTGAACTATACATTGAAAAATCTTGACATTTATAAAGAGTGGGAGGAGATTATCCTCTATTTGACTTTTAAGGATGTGCTTAAGTTGAAAGTTTATAGCAAATGCTTTGAAGTTGATATGCAATTTTTACTTATTTTTTACTTATAAGGGTCAATACTGATCTACTTATAATTCTTGCCCACATATTGTTTTCAATGGCCCATTTTGAAATTGAGCAAACACACTGCGTTAAACTAACATTCAGAAAGTCTGTGGTCTGCACATTTGAGATGCATTCTGATTCTGTCTGGCTAGGGAGGGTTTTGGCTTGGCTGGGTCACTTGTGAAGTTTTTTTGATGTAATGATTAAATGCTTCTCCTGTTAGTTTATTGGGGTTTCAGCTGTTTACAAGGCTCAGCCTTCAGATTTTAATTGATTATTGTTAACAGGTTTTTAAACAGTATTTTTCAGAAATGTCGAAGTAGGACCCCTTGTTTTTGGCAAATACCTAATGTATGGGTGCTCCTGCCAGCATGACGGGCATGAATTTTACCAAACAGGAGCGTTGTTACCAAATTTTATAATGTAAATGATTGTCATGGGGAGGATATCTTATATCATATTTTATTAGTTTAGTAAAAGATGGAATGATCTTTTACAGATTCTTTCATATAATGTAAGTTTTTGATTGCAATGATTTATTTAATCAATAATAAAATTCTACCAACCCTTGTAGGTGATCTGCACTCAAGCCTCTGCCACAACAGAGGATGGATTGATTGATTGATTGATGTACATAGCAACATCATGAGGGTGTTGTATAAGAGGTGGATGTCATTTTGAGTCAATTTCTTCTCTCTGCGGGCATTGACACTCTCCACCACTTATCCTGTTGGATTAAATAATGGAGAGCACTGGCTTACTAAAGAATGGCCTTCTATGTTCCTTTTTAAAGTAAGTGTTGTGTTGTTCATGGAGGCCATGACTCAGAATACCATTCAGTGACAAATAGTGTTTAACAAGAGTTGGTGCTTAATTTGAGCCAATGGTGACTGGTGGGGCCCACCAACACTCAGTTTTGGGGACCACCACTTATTTTACCTCATCAGGCATTTACTGAAAGCAAGAGAGGTAAAAACATACTAAATGAAAAGATGGAGGAAGAAAAAAACTGAAAAACAGTCACAAAGGGAGACAGCAGAAACCTGCCAGAGTAAGATTAAGGGGCAGGAAGTATCTGATAGTCAATTAACGTGATGGGAGGTGGATTCAAGACTACACAGCCTAAGTATATAGCGCACCAATATTTAATAGCACAGCTACGGGCTTCTGAGCAGAGCTTTGAGCACCAGCACTCAATCTGTTATCAATTAAGCACAGAGAAGGGACATGCTTGTCTCCCACTTAGTTAAATATTTCCGGGCAACCACTGCACCAATTACTTTTACAACAAGGCAGTCAGTCCGATAATTACATGGATAATATGCAGGTGATTTTTCAAATGACCAATGTAGCAAATAAAGAAGATTAGCTACATTTATAAGGAAATTAAATCTGGGATAAGGTTACATCGGCTATTAGCGTTAAAGTTTTGTCTTTGATCCATGGTGATATGTATGGAAGTGCCCCCTCCTCCCTGTCACTCACCAACTATCTAAGTAAGAATATGAGAATCTACAGCCCAAACTGAAGTTTTAAAATCTCCAACAAGCCATCCCCACTAATCTGAAAGGTCAAAAGCATTAGGCCAGTGGAGGTAGTCATCCAAAGCCTGGAATAACCTTTCGGGGGGGTTTGTTAGGAACACGCACAACTTTAGTTTTCACTTTTAGGAATCAGGAACTTTACTTAGCACTGTAGTCCTCTTCTTTCTTTTATGCATGTTTAGTGGTTAGTGACTCCGTGCCCTCTGTGGTCTAGAGTCCCCAATAAATGCAGTGGATTCTAATTTGGATATGAAATAATCATCACTTGCACTGTGACTACCTCTGTTGAAAATTGTTTGTTGATTTATGGGTCCTTGAAACATGTAATACAGTGACCAAGTTGATGCTTGGTGTGTTTAGCTTCTATGTGTAGCAAGGTGAGTTGTCTTTGGCTATTATGGTCCAAATGATCTGTGTTTTACTAATGATGATGCTAAGTGACTCTTCCAATTGTTTTTCAGAGGACAGCTGTCTCCCATTTTACTAGTGCACCGAACTGTAATATATATATATATATATATATATATATATATATATTTCAGTATATTAAATTGCATCAATGTAGCACCTCATGTTCAGCATACAATCAAATTTACTGGTTAATGTTATAGCAGGTTTGGGTGTATGCTGCTTGTTAGGTTTGCATGGTAAGTCTTTGTTTGATTAACATCAGCATATGTGAGGTAGTTGACAACTGTCTTCTCATTGTTCACGATACGAAAGTTAATTGTGGGAGATTTCAAGGAACTATTGAGTTGGAGGTCGAAACTGTTGAATTCTGTAATGCAGAGCCCTGGACATTAGACATGCCATTTCTTTGCCTGTAGATATTGGTTTCCTGTCCTATAATAGTCTCAGCATTTTTAGTGTTTTTGTTTAAGGTTATGCAATTTGGTTGTACTATCCTGAGAGGAAGCAGAGTGTTCCAGAGCATGGAGACTTGTACTGTGAGGGCTCTGACACTTTGCTTTTGTCTTCTCAAGATTGATTGCCATGTGTTGTGTTTAGGTTGATCAGAGGGTCCGGGCTGAATTTACTTGAATTATTCTGGAAACCAAGCATCTGATATCGAATTGTGTGCCTTGTTTGGGTTTCTTCAGGTGGTGATCTTTGTAACCTATGATGCAGAAGGTGCAACAAAGGATTGGGGGGGCATAAAATTCACTCTAGTTGACCCTATTTCTGTCCCACTTTCTGGTTGCTGCTGGGTAATTCAAGGTTATTCATATTTCCTGGGGTTTCAAGGATCTGTAGTCATTTTGGCAGACCATTGTTCTCGTTTGTGCATATACTCTTTGTTTCCTGTGTTATAGTTAGCCAGAAATATACATGAGAAGGCTCTTGGACTATTATGAGCATCCTCTGGATTTGACATCTCCAATCACCAAGGACATCTAGGTATTACTCCAGAGGGTAATATTTCACTTGTTAATTTAGGAGGTGTTATAAGCCAACACAATCTGAGTATGTTACAGCATTTTTTCAGGCTTTCTCCTTTAGACCATTGGCGGAAACTTGTTCTGTTAGAACAAGTATTTTCCATATGTGGCTTACTTATCTTCATTGGTCTATGCCCTTGAACCCATGTGCGGCATGTCTCTACTGATATACGTCCTTTTGACTTTTGAATTCATGTGATTGCACCTACCAGAACTTGGACGTCTAAAGCTGAATTCAGGGAATTTAAACGTTGAACATATTTAGATCATTTGTTGCATTGAATTTCAAATGGATCCAATGTCTAAATTAAGAAACCATTCCATATGTAATGATTGACGGACAATTGTCTATTCTACGGATGGGTTGTAGAACCCATGAGTGCATTCATGGGGTGAATGAATGAATAAATGTTTTTATTTTTTACGTTAAGAAAAACCATCACAATATTGCCATAAATACATACTTAAACCTAAAAAATCGGGCTGGTAAGTTCAAGTTGTTAGTTATCCTGAAAATTACCATTTTACCAGTTTTCATAAAATACCTATTAATATTCAACACTGTAATTGACCCAGGCAATCTAAATGCATGAGATACAAAATAAATACGTATTCCTTGCTTCAATTAGTATAAAAAGCTTGACATAAAAAATCTCTGGTCTAGCCGCTGAAGAGTTTGAACTGCTATAATACATAAATGCATATCGTTTGATTTATCATCTTTTCATCTAATAGTACAAAAGATGCTCTCCATTAAAGTATCAGCTATTAAATCATGAGAAATGTAAAAGCAAGTTATACTGATGATCTGGGTTCTTGGTCGATAAGGTGCCACAGTGCCACTAAAGAATCCATGTTTTATGCTATTCCCAGTGAGACCTAGCATTATTTAAGTAGTTTGCCGTGCAATATCAAACATTAAAGCAATTTACAATTGATCTGGGTGTCCGAAGGATCAAGGCTCTTTATTATGGACATCTGACAGGTTTGAATCCCCCGTTCTTTAAAGTGGATTTCAGCAGTAAAGTATGTGCTTTCTTTAGGGCTGGGCATATGCAAACCAATTGTATGATGTCTTCCTTCTGACCACCACATACTCTGCATGTATTAGAACCTTTGTGTTGGTTTCCATGCTAGTTGGTCAGCCAGAGATGACAATACCTCTAACCAAATGGCCAATAGCTTTCTCTTTAAATATGCGGGATATGTCATGCTGCGGTATGCTGCTGGCTTTTAAAATGTCATAAGATTGCAGTACCATCCAGGTATGTGACCAAACTGTTAGTTTGCACTTGTCGTCGATGAGGGAATGCAGTTTAGCGACCTTGTTAATAGCACGGCTGAAGGCAGAATGCAGTAGGTTTAAGTGCTGTAGATCAATTGTGTTCATTGCTAGCAATGAAAGACCTCAAGTATTTGCTGTAGATCAAATAGGGGTCACTTTCCAAAGACTGCCATAAGGCAAGGACCAGTGGGCTGCTATGATTTGACCGTATTTTGTGCCATGTTTTAATGGTGAGATATCTTCTCCCGATGATTTGCTGCGTGAGCCCAAATTCCAGGCAAACTTGTGCGGGAAAGGGCACTCGGCCGAAGCCCAAAACCTTGCTTGTAAATATTTGTTTGCAGTTTGTCCAGAGTTGAGGCATCTTTTCCATGGATAACAGGACTCGCATATGCCACAGTTGGAAGAAATTTTGCAGCGACAACAGTCAATAGTGGCTTGAAAGAGGGGCCATCCAACTTCTTAGCAAGAACGCAAAAGGTGTAGGTCAGGGCCTAACTTTTCTTCCCCATATACTGTTTATGCACCTGGAAGTTCAATTTGTTATCGATGTAGAGACCCAGGTTATTTGTAGTTGTTAACCTCTTCTAAACATTCATCTCCTAGCTTGATCTTAAGGGGGGGCCAAGTCCTTTCCAGAAAGACATTGTTTTCATCTTGGTCAAATTATTTCCAAATTATTGGCCACGGCGACGGGGTATTCTGCAAATTCTGCAATTGATCTTTGCATTCCCACCCTTGTGTGGCTTAATAGGACGATGTCGTCTGCGTATGAGAGGTGGGTCAAAGTTAGTGGTCCAAGTTTCGGAGGGTGCGAATTTACCTGGTCGAGCCTGGGGGATAGGTCAGCCATAAAGATGTTAAACTGGTGTGGGGCAAGAACACACCCTTGTTGAATACCGATAGCTGTTGGTATTCTCCTGGATAGCCTTGTCACATCCGCCAGCTTGATTTGAATCCAGGTGTATGTATAGAGTTGCTCAATGGCTCACAGGATTTTGTCATGGAGGCCCCACCACTGTAGCTTTGCCCACAGGCGAGCTCGGTCCACCCGATCAAATTCAGCTTTAAAATCTATGAAGCACAGGTGAGGTTTTTTCTTTAAGCGCTTGCATTTGGTCTCAGTTGTTGTTACCACTAATGTATTGATGATGGTTCTGTAGCCTTTCCGAAACCCTGTCTGGTTGAAAGGGGCCACATTGTTAGAGTTGGACCACTCAACTAGATCTTCCAGGATTAGTGGAGCATAATATTTAGCTTCTGAGTCGAGGAGCACAATTAATCTATAGTTCGCTGGGTTGGATCGGTCCCCTCCCTTGAAGATCGGGTATATTATCGACCCTCTCCAGCTGCGGGGAATTTGACCAGTTGACTCCACCTTGTTGTATAGTACGGTTAGTGGGTTTTCCCAATATTCAGGGTCTAGCTTATAAATGGCCTGCGGGATGCCATTTGTGCCTGGCGCCCCATCACTGCGTCCTGCCATGATCACTTTTGCCACTGTTGCCATTGTACAATATTGGCTCCCTAGTACAGGTGTTGTAAATGTCAACAGGTCTTTTGCATCGTTAGCCCTAGCGTCATTGCTTTGCTCTAAAAAACATTTTTGTTTAGCAAAGGTCTTCGTCAAATGGGCTACCCAATCATTTTCGGAGTCACTTGAGCTATTTACTATTCTTGCTTCCCTACTAATGCCTTTAACGGTTGCCCAGAAGGCTCTTGTGTTGGTTCATTTAAAGTTGTAGAGGAGCTTTGCCCAGAACTCATCGGAGTTTGTTTTCCGCTCTGCCCAGAGTTGTTTTTATATCTTTTTTTCAGGTTTTTGTGTTCTCCCATGTATGTGTTGTGACAGTAGATTTCCTGGCCTTCCTGATTGCTCGTCTTAGTTCTTTTCTCAGGTTTAAGGTTTTCTCCGTCAAGCTCTGTGTTGCCAAATGATGTGCCTTTTTTCTGGGGGGTAACTACTGAGCAGTGCATTAGCAGTTGTGTTGAAAACAATGTCCATATTTTTATTGGGTTGCATAAGGTGTTGTACTGGACTCCAGTAATGCTTTCGCCTTGGTGGCCAGCTTCGGGAGCGATTGATGTGACCATTTTAGGCGTTTCAGGTTAATCCTTTCTAGGGACCCAATTTCCACTGGTGCTGGGAGGAGTCTTGCTGAATTTAAGCTCAACGCCAGATGTTGGTACGAGTGGTCGCTTTGCATGAAGCTTTTGATTTTATATTTCTTTAACTGCTGAAGTAGTGGCAAGGATAAAATAGTATGGTCGATTTATTGATCCTGAGGTCGCTCCATAGGGTGTGAACCTGGGAGGGTTATCATCTGGAGTACTGCCATTAATAACCCTTAAGCCTAGATGTTCAAGGGCAGTGACCAATTCTTTCCCAATATGATCAGATCATTTTCGAGGTTGGCTGGCCTGCGGGTGAACTGCCCCAGATTGCATTTTGGGCTGCTAGTTGCTCATCTTCATTCGGTGTGTATATTAGGTTGGTGTTGAAATCACCTGTCATATTTGCCATGTGGGATTCGTGAATCTTGTTTCTGTTATCTTGTGAGTTAGTTTCTTAAATAATGCAGACTTTCTTTGTGTATTAGGATGTGCTTCAATCTTGAATAGTATTACCGGGGTTACTAGATGGTTGTTGGTAGGTAATTGCTCCGATGTAATGCTTAATGTCGTTGAAACATAGACTTCGAGTCCCCCTCTTGCCTTCCCAGATCAATGTAGATTGTTTGCACCAACATGATGGAGGATTTAACCAGCCAATTGCTTTGGATTGGTTAGCCAGGTCTCTTGCAAGACTATGATTTCGTACTTACCCCAATTTGATGGTAATGTGCCAACAGTAAGTTGGTGCTTTGCTCCAGCAATGTTCCAGGTGAGAATGATTACAGAAGTCTCCACTTAATTGTTTGTCACTTGGTTTAAAAGTCATTCCTTCCTTGGGGCATTTATGACAGATGCTAGCCAGCGCCATTGCTCTTGAGTCTCATCTGCTGTTTGTTTCTTCAATTGGGTGCCTATTCCAGTTGAGCCGCGTGCATTTTGTAAGACTGAATACACAGGAAGAGGACCCGAGCCGGAGTTTGGCTCTGGTCCAAAGTTAGCAAGGGTGATGGGGGTGATGGATAACGCTGTTTAGTAGGTTTTGAAACAGTTATACCCCAGGATTCAAACTGATGGTTTGTGCTGTTGACTAAGAGGGCTATCTCTTCCGATCTCCATGTAGTGAGAGTTTGCTCCGAATGGCTGTGATCTTCATTGGGCAGAAATCTAACCGATATCAAATCCGTTGATTTAATGTTCTGCATTGTCGTCGGTATCACTGTGAGCAGTCTCATGATGTTTCTCCTGTTCAAAACGTCCTTCTGGCCTTGGTGCACGTATTGAGGTGTTAAAACTATTTGCTGACTGTGACTGTCTATATCCTGAGAGGGAGCACCTGAAACTGAAGTGCTCAGTGGCAGGTCCAAGTTGGTGTTGTGTCGCCGCATTCTGTTTGCTCCCCCTGCACTTTGGGTATTAATCTTTATCACAATCTTGCCGCTTGAGGGGGTTCTCTCCTTGGTGCTCCTGCTGTACCATCTCAATGGGATTACCTTCTGGCAAGGTGTAAGCGAATGAGATGATATCATTTGGCTGCGTGTTGCTTTCAGTACGTTCGCTCCCGTTGGTTTTGCACTTGCAATAAGGGAGGTCATATTCTGTTTCCATCCTCGGGCCAGGCCCATAATTCCTGTTCACGTGCATGATCCTGCCTGAAGAGTTAATTTTCGTGTGGTGACAGGGGAGGTTGCTTGACTTATCAGCTGGCACACTGACCGGGTCGATTAAAGATTACAGCTGTGCCTCCTGCTTAGTGCCTGGCCTGACACTAGTAGCTTTCGATTTATCACGTAAAACCAGGGGATGTCAACTTTGTGTCTGGTTCATTGGGTGTTTCGAGAACAGTGTCTCTTAGTTGGATCATTGGGGTTGCTGAAGATTCTTGATATTTCTGCTTAGCAGTAAAGATAGGGTATAGATTGTTACTATGTGCACCATTCTTCTCTGTATGATAAGGATTTTTTCTTGCCTTCCTAGCACGCTTCTTTTGTCTTTTGGTTTGCACTGGGGTCTTGATTTCACATGATTCAGTGGCCTTGGTCAAAGATGGTTCAGGCGGGGACGGGGCCCGCTCAAATGTCTTCAAGTTCACAGGAATTATGCATGAGATATTGGGTATATTTTCGCTTCTATTTTTTGCTGGTTGTCTGTTATTGGTGCTTGTTGAGAGTTATTCCCAGCTGGAGTGCACCTGGTAGGCTTTTCACGGTTTTTGAGCTCATTTAAGATGGCAGTTAGAATAAGTGGTAAAGAGCTTGTCTTATCGATGATAGGGCCGCATCTGCAAGCTACATGTTTTACTGAATGAGTTTTTGAACTGGTAATCCAATGTGTTAACTTTTCTAGTTTAGTGTTAAGACCAGCGATATGCGATGCCATGATGTTCATGAGCTCAATCTGGAGGTCCAGTTTGTCTGATTGCATGTTGAATGCCGAAATTGAGGTTTGCAGGGTGCTTAATAGGAAGGAGTGTAAATACGAAATATTCTCCTCCTTTATATACTAGTGGTGCCTATTGGAGTGAGAGCCCGCACAGGCTTCTCTATTACTGCTTGGGTGTGTTCTGGAAGCGTGGCGGTTGCTCCGGTTTACCACACCAAACTGTTCCTTCTTTAGACCTGGCGTATCGTATTTTGTTGCCTTGGGGGCTTCAGTTGGGTTGGCTTCCGAATGACTCGAGATTTCTATTATTGAAGGAGCTAGAGCATGTTTTCATTCCAGAGATTTTGGTTGGATCTGCTTGTGGCAATCGAACCGATTGACTCAGGTTCTCTGTTAGTAAAAGTGCACACATTTCATGATTACTTGTCAAATTGATGGCCTTAACCCCTAGAGCTTGTATAAGTTCTGTGTTATTCATTATTGATGTGGAATGGAGACAGGTGTACTCCAGGTATTCATTTGGGTTGCCTGCACGGTTACCAGTAATACTTCTGTGTGTGAGGGAGCGATTTGGGTCCGGTCTTTTATCCATTCTAGGTGTTGAGTGCTGTTAGTTCATGGCGTATGGCTGAACCTGTGTTGGGGCGGTATCACGTCCTGACAATTCGCTGAGTGCTTGAGCCGGTCTACGTTTAGGTCCTGACATTAAGTATTGGCAGTTTGGAGCATGGACCTGAGCATGGATTGTGACAGTGTTCCCCCCATGTGGACCACTTGATGCTGGGCTTTTATTGTTTGCAGCCTCTTTTGCTTTAGGGTTTTAGTACGAATTGTTAGAGAGTCCATTGAGTCCAATTTTTGAGGTGTCAGGGGATTTGGCTATCCTTCAATATTTTCTGTTGTGGAGTAACTAGCTGCAGCTGGGTCCTTTAAGAACGTGAATATGTCAGTACAACCTGATTTCCTGAAAAAGCTTGGAGTGGCGATATTAATGGGCTGGCCTGGCCTGTGGCAGCTTTTGGCGTGTGGACCACCGAGTCTGTTGATGTCATCTTCCTTGCAGGCTTTTTTTAATTCCAGGTCCTCTGTTCCGCTTGTTGTGTCTGACCCTGCCTTACCTTTTGTTTTTTAACCTGTAGATATCCTACTTGACAAGATTTGACGATGTTTGATGAATCAATGTCTTTTCTGGGACTTATGTAATGATAAGTAAACGCTTCGTTCAGCTTGCAAACCGCACCCCAACAGCTTGGGGCCGTTTCTGCTAGGCTGAAGCCGGTCCCTGATGACACTGTGCATGTGGCCGTGCCCTCTGCTGCACGTTGCCGTCTGGTGAGGGCTTTATAGCCTATCTTGATCAGCTGATGGATTAGGTAGGCCCGGTCAACAAGTGGTGCGCCGCCACGCCCCTTCTGGGTGACCTGCTAGGACCCCTTCCTAGGTATGGGGGGCACGAGCATGCACATACACTGGCAGTCTGCACAGCCCTGCCACATGGCCAGCAGTACACCCTCCTGGTTGCCAATGTGAACTTAAAGAGAGAGGAGGGACTAACCATGCGCCGCCACACCTTTCCTATATGAAGTGGGCACAAGCACGCCGTCACAATGTTTGTAGGCACAGCATGGCAGGAGTTCAACTGGCAAGATGACTAGATATGGTCCTGGCAAAAAATTGAAGTAAGTGCCAAGGTGAGTGCTAGTGTGGATAGATACGATAGTCAGAGTAGATAGATACAATAGCAGTTATGTAATTGAGTGCAAGACAGCTATTGCTGTAGTAGGTTTTTCCCCACCCAGGGGTAGCGGGTGAAATTTGATGAAGATAGTTTCATGTTTAGTTTCTCAACTGCGCAACTGCACAATGATTGCAGGGCGGTCCTGCCAATGGAGCAAGCCGCACCGGCCTAATGTCGCCCGCTTCCGCCCCTTTGACAGGAACCGCGGCTCTAGCCTTACCCGCTTCTCCTGCGTTGCAGCTTCTCCAGCTCCTGCCCCTCTCCTACTCCTTGCCTTCCAGTTAAAGGAGGGGAGAGGAGAGAGGCCTCTCTGGCAGCTGATGCTGACGGCGGGATGGCAGGACAGACAGCTGGGGGGTAGAGGCAGCTTGAGGCTAGGGGCCGGCTGAGCTGGACTGTAGTGCAGACGGGCCTGTAAATGCGATCCGAGTCAGCCCAGTTTTCAGAACCACAGACTGCACAGTGGGACCGAAACCACTCACCAGCACTGACGCACTGCCTTGCCTCACTTCCCCTGGTAGGACTGCACACCATCCGGAGCCGCTGCCGCTGCCTTGCTGTCTCGCTCACCAGCTCTCCAAGCCTGTGACTTCACACTCGTCATAGTCTCGCAAATTTTCAAGGTTCTCTTACAGCACCAGCTCAGTCACATTTCGCATGTCGTGGAGTGTTTTGATCTGGCTCCAGTTTGTGGAATTAAGATGACTGAAATTCTAAAGGCAGCATCTCTAAAGCTAACTGAAGTACTATTGTTTGAGCCGTAAAATATTGTTTCATGCTAGGAACCCATCCTTCTGCATTTACCATGACAGGTCCATTAAATGATGCACACATTGTCATCTTGGGTATTTGATTCACTCCCTTGTTATTTGAGAACTGTCTTCTCTTCTGATTTGATGAGCATGTGATCCATCTCTTTTTATCTTTGACCACAACTTGATTTCCTGGAACTCATGGCTCATGGATGGTAGCATTTTGTTTACATTTCCAGAAGTTATCCTTTCCTTTGTTAATTCTGCTATTGCTTTCATAACCCCTGTTTGTGATTCTGGTGACCAGTGTCCCTTTGCTGTATTTCATATCTATCTCTGTGGTGATATCTGTGGTGATTCTGAGAGCCAGCTCTATTTTCCTTTTGGAGCTTTAGGGATGCCTGAGTTCTTTCTTTCTTCTCCACAGAAGGCATTACTCTTTTTGTCTACATTCTGGTTGCTTTACTTTGACTTTCACTGCCATTGCATTTAATTCATCCCTTTCCTTGCAGTTTAAGTTGACATTCAGATCCAGTCCTCTAAGTTGCATTTTATGTTTCTGAATATCTTGCGTATATTACATTTTCCATATGCCTGCCTTCCTATCACTTTGAACTCAACCAGGCACTCAATCTATGTTTTACTGGAATCCAGTGATACATCGCCTATCACAGAACCATTAATACTTCATATTTTCCTAGGTTGATGTTTTGGTGTAGCTGATGCTATCTAGATTCTACTTTGTATCCTTGCAATATACTGTGCTCTACCAAGATCCCCTTTGGATACACGTATCACTCTTTTAGCTGATCTTTTCCTCATTATCTGCCATCTCTTTCACAGTTTGACAACATGTGCTAGCTCGTCTTCCTTTTGAAAATATCTCATTCTCAACATTGTTAGACTCTGCTTACTAACCTAAACATGTGGCTTTAATTTAATTATTTATTTTATTTTCAAATGCCCAGATTAGCATGGAAAAGAAACAAGTTTCATCTATGTACAAAGAAGAAAATATTGTGGAATGTTAAATCGATAAGCAGGTCATTGAGTGTAACAGATAATGGAACCTACCTATCAAAAAACAAAAAAAAATATAATTGGATTGTGGAGGAGCCATTTTCTGAAACCTACAGTTGTCTCTTTAGGGCATATGAAGCATTCATTGGTGATAGCTGCTACTTTGAATAAAGAAGTTTTATTCACCCTGCCTATCATTCTTTCTAAACTTGCTTCCTCTCTAACAGACTCCCTTTGATGGAGAAGCTAACAAGGCCAATGGGAGTAAAAGGTGGAGAATGACTGCAAATACTAGCATGAAACCCGTAGTACTTGGATCAAGGCATTGTCTATGAAGGAACCAGTTAGTTTGTTTCTATATAGGAAGTGTTTCACCATAATGTGCAACTTTAGTCGATTTCTTAACATATATACAAATCCACACTTATCTCCCTGATACATATATTTATGCAAAAGTTTTTGTAAAATCAAATAGTAATGGTTCAAGGTTATATAAAATTGCTGAGTGGGGAAGGAGCCATGCAGGACCAAGGGGCAGGAGTGGGTTGGAATTTTGATGTGGTTTTTTGATAAGGTGCTCATTGAAGAGCTAATATTTCTGTTTCTTTCTAGTCTGTGGAATAATGTTAAAAGTCAGATATGGGGTGAAACATTATTTCAACTGCTGGGTATGTAGATTAAGCGGGCTTATCTCCTGTTTTGTCTTCTATTTTACATGTCTTCGATTTGAGATTGGCAGTGTTTTTGCTCATGGCTCAGTGTGTTTTAGCAAGGCTTTCTGATGCACAGGTTGTTACAGTCTTGTATGTAATGTCAAGGTTGTCAAGGATAATATAGGCTTGGTCATCGGAGTAGATGAAGGTCATTCAGGGTAGTAATGATGTGGCTTAATTTCTTCAGCCATTTGATGAGAATGTTGGCAGTGAGTATGATGTTCAAAGCCTTGATGAATCAGTGATTAATTTGTGGTGTGAGATGGTGTAGAAGATAGTACTCACAATTTCTGCACTGTCCAGAACTTATAAGGCAATGACAAAATGTCAGTGGCACGTTTGCATTACAAAAACTGAGTTAAGACGCATATCAATTTTGAGTCGAACATAATGTTCTTGAAGCAAATGTAGCAAAACACAAGATAATGATCAGATTTAAAATAGGCATTTGTAAACATAATTAGCAAGTAAATCCACTCAAAATGTTTTTTGATTACTAGGTTCATTGCATAAACATGCACAGTTTTGCTTCTGTACAGAACTCTGCCCTGTTCTTTACAAATGTTATGCACCTGATCATTGTACGTCCTTTAGTGTCATGTTGATGGTGGATTATGAGTACAATCTTTTAGGACGAAAGACCACCTGTTGTGTTTGTGGTGTCATAATCCCTTCCAAATTTACTCTAAGGCAATAGTCCTTGCATCTGCATGGACTGCCTAGTAGTAGCATAGATTGCTGGAGTTCCTTGTTAAGGAAAACTAAGCCTTCAGTAAAAGGATGACCTACTTGACTTCAAATAGCTTGGTCAGGTTTGCACATCCTACCTCAAAGGAAGTGATGTGAAGCTGGGGCTATCTACTGTAGAACACAACCATCACAGTTGCATGTACAGTTAGATATGTTATTTAATGTAACACTGTAAGAATACTTAAACACAGACACGCACACACGCATCTATATATATATATTTATGTGATCAAGACAGTGTCTAAACTGTCGAAACGCATCATGCTGGGCACTTGCCCTATTCAATTCATGCTGATTATTCTGCAATAAACGCACTTTAAAGCAATTAAGCACGTTGTGGTCCGTACCTGACTTTTGCCGAGACGGAGGTATTCCAGGATTGTGAAAACCATATATATATATATATATATATATATATATATATATATATATATATATATATATATATATATATATATATATATATATATATATATATATATATATACCAGCCATTCACAAGCAAATGCACACAGTGTGTTCTATTCATGATCCCTATCCGATTGGAATTACAATCTTCCTACCTAGTCACAGCAACTGTGTAAACCAATACTGATTATGATCAATAAAGAATCGTGAAAGACACACAATTGATGGACAGAATGCAGAACAAATCAAAACATTCACCCCCAGTCAACATATCTGGGTTACATCCATCATTCTTTTGCTCACCATGCCACCCTAGTTTAGACCTGGCCATATGCAAATCAGTCTTGACCTTGTGCCTCATGGGAACAGTCCAGCCCGAACTTCCAAGGCAGGTCCTCCCTGGACCGGAAACAAGCATCCTAGGACCGGTTTCGGGGTTTCACCCCTCATCAGCCAGAATAGCTTGAATCCAGTGGCACAGTGAGCCCGGGACCCACTTCTGGGCATACCCAGCGCACTTAGGGCGAGAAAGCAAAAGAGACACAATTGATGGACAGAATGCAGAACAAATCAAAACATTCACCCCCAGTCAAGAGATCTGGGTTAAATCCATCATTCTTTTGCTCACCATGCCACCCCAGTTTAGACCTGGCCATGTGCAAATCAGACTTGACCCTGTGCCTCATGGGAACAGTCCAGCCCGAACTGCCAAGCCAGGTCCTCCCTGGACCGGAAACAAGCATCCTAGGACCGGTTTCGGGGTTTCACCCCTCATCAGCCAGAATAGCTTGAATCCCGTGGCACAGTGAGCCCGGGACCCACTTCTGGGCATACCCAGCGCACTTAGGGCGAGAAAGCAAAAGAGACACAATTGATGGACAGAATGCAGAACAAATCAAAACATTCACCCCCAGTCAAGAGATCTCGGTTAAATCCATCATTCTTTTGCTCACCATGCCACCCCAGTTTAGACCTGGCCATGTGCAAATCAGTCTTGACCCTGTGCCTCATGGGAACAGTCCAGCCCGAACTGCCAAGCCAGGTCCTCCCTGGACCGGAAACAAGTATCCTAGGACCGGTTTCGGGGTTTCACCCCTCATCAGCCAGGATAGCTTGAATCCAGTGGCACAGTGAGCCCGGGTCCCACGTCTGGGCATACACGGCGCACGTAGGGCGAGAAAGTAAAAGTCACACAATTGATGGACAGAATGCAGAACAAATGAAAACATTCACCCCCACTCAAGAGATCTGGTTTAAATCCATAATTCTTTTGCTTATCATGCCACCCTAGTTTAGACATGGCCATATGCAAATCACTTTTGACACTGTGCCTCATGAACTTGAACTGGGGTGGTGAAGTGAGCTAAAGAATGATGATGGACTCAACCCAGATCTGTGACTGGGGGTGAGTGTTTGAAAAGTTTCAGCACTCCGTCCATCATCGCCTTGTGTTTGCTTTGTTCGC
The DNA here is from genome assembly GCA_963921515.1 of Calotriton arnoldi. Taxonomy (NCBI): domain Eukaryota; kingdom Metazoa; phylum Chordata; class Amphibia; order Caudata; family Salamandridae; genus Calotriton; species Calotriton arnoldi. The sequence goes on along the minus strand of CAWUFW010000001.1, from coordinate 8,060,310 downwards.
CCTAAGTTGGCAGAGTATGCCCAGATGCAATTTTAAAATCTATCTTAATGAAGGGTAACAAACTGCTACCACCTCATTATAGATTGATATCCCTACTAGATGTGAAATCCAAAATTTACAATAAAGCCCTTCTGAAACATTTAAGCTGTTGGGCAACCAAAGAGAATCTCATCCCACTGGAGCAGATAGGTTTCTGCCCAAACCATTCTAAGATCAATCACTGTTTTGTCTTGTGTTCATTGGCCAAAATAGCGAAAGAGTCTTTGTTGTTTTGTGGCTTCTATTCCACTTTTGACCTGATTAACCGGAGCAGCATTCTGTGGAATACACTTTGGGCTGTGAATATACCAGGGGATCTTCTGTATATCATCCACCAAATACATTCCAATAATTTGGGTACAGGTGGGTTTAAATGGCAGGAGAGCCTGACAAGCATGTTTCCCATTGAAAATGGCTTACGACAAGGGTACATACTTGCACCTCTTTTATTTAGTTTATTTAGGTGGATTTTCCAAATGCAATTAAAATTATCATACCTTTTCACCTATAATTAGGAACCATCCTCCGGCATGTATGCATGCTGATGACTAGGGGAGTGTACAAAAATTATGTAATATACTGTAAAGTAATTACACAAAATTACTGTAAAAATATGCACAATTACTCGCAATGCATCTTGCACTCAAGGAATTACTGGAACCATTCAGGTAAAAATTCAACTCAAAACTTTAATTTCGAGTTGATTTGCAGTCGCTCATGCTCAAAACACTACCGCACTCTTTAGAATTTGTAGCTATGCCCTAAAAACTACCGAAACGGCCCACTCGGGTAAAAAATGTACCTGAACTGTTTGTTGACTACATTAAAGGAACTACCACTTACTTTCAAACACTGCTGTTTGCTTTCACATTTGTAGTTTTGTGCTCAAAAATTACCCGAAAGGTCCACTCGGGTATAAAATTTACCTGATATGCTGCTCAGGTTAAAAAATTACCCAAATGGTACATCTTGTGTTAAAATTGCTCCTCAAAATTGCACAATGGGGCTTAATGGCGCAATAATGGTGATTTTGCGCATATTTTCTTATGTGAATTAACAAAATTGCACCAGTAACATTTCGTCCAAACCTAATGATGATCTATTTATTTGGGGGGGGGGGGGTTATACCCTGATTGGATTAAAAAGAAATATTACTGTGTTAGGTTATTATTGTAGACCAAATAATTGATCATTAATGCCACAAAACCAAAACATTGATTTTCTCTAAAAAGTTGACTAAATTCTAGTGGTATTTCAATAATCAAGCACTAGAGCAGGTCCAGTCCTACAAATATCTTGGACTATATTTCAGCTATAAATTGAACTGGTCAACACATTTTTCTTTTTTGAGAAGCTCCCTATTGGACACAGTTAATGCCTTGAGAAGGTTTGATGCTACTGATGATTCACACTCTTGAACTGCTCTTAAGAGCAGCGTGTGGTAAATTATTAGCCCAAGCACTATAGAAAGAAAAATTATTTGCACTTGATCAAAGATGCGTGTGGAGCCATATTGAAGGCCTGTGTATAAAAAGATTGTTGTGAATCCCCCACAAACACAATGATTGAAGTCATTCACTTGGAATGACACCTTGATACATGGAACTTGCTCACGGATGCATGAGCAGTCTGCTAATTCAACCAATTGGAACATACTACAATTACGGATAAATTGTCACTTTTAGCTAGGTAGGCCTTTTTTGACACAAAGTGGTTACATTATCTGCAATTTTGCACACACTAATTTCTGGTCTTGACATAGATTACCCTTTGTCAGGTGTGTATTGGCCCTTCAGTTTATGTAAACTGAAATGGCTACTAAAAGAGAAGGTGCCAGTAGAGAGCTTTAACTACAATTTCTATTACTTAGCGATTAAGAGTTTGGTAAAAAAAATTCAGCTAGTGGCTAGGTTCAAAGGACATTTATCCCTATTTGGTTATGGTCGCAGATAAACAGATAAGAAATATGTTCTTTAGATTACGGATTGGAATGGATTTTTCTTTGCATTTTGAGAACTGGTAAGTTAAAATTGCTTTAAAAAAGGCATTTGTCCATACAATTGAAATGCCAAATATTCCATGATCCACATTTTGCTTAATTGTCTCTTTTTTCTGAAAGAGAGGAAGAAGATTCTACCAGGGGCGGCTCCTCCGTTGGAGAAGAGGAGCGTCTCCCCACTTAAAATCCCCAAAAAAAGCCAGAGATGAAAAATAAAATGGTAATTTATGAATGGAGGATGGCTGCTGCCCACAAAGAAACAAGGACAGACTTATCCTCCACTTCTTTCTCTCTCCTTATTTTATCTCTAAAGCTGGCCCCTGGAGATGGCACCTTCCCACTGTCCATACCAGCCTGGTTGGAAACATGAATTTGAAGTATGAACTGGCACTGACAACAGTTTGCTTGTCCCACCGCACTAAAGCTAAAAAATTAGCTGGAGCTCGGCTCAAGCTCTTGGAAAAGCTACACTGACCAAGACATGCATGGACCTTACTGTGGTGCTTACTAAACATAAAGCTGCTTGCTCCCCTTTTCACAAGGCTAGGACTCGGCCTGATGCACTCTTGATGTTCTGCTGGCCTGCCCTGGTACTGATCTTGCCAGCTTGGAAGCTTTAAATCAGCCCAAGCGGTCTAGAGGTGTGGACACTGACCACCAGGCGGCCCTATCAATTGTATAGAAGCTGAGTGATGATTGGGCCTAGTGAACACACCCTCCCTGTGCCAAAGGTAGCGAGATTGTTTGACCCTTATTTCATGAATTTAGTGCATTGTGTATTAAATAAATAACAACTTTTCTTATTGTACTAAGCTTCAACAATTATTTTGTACTATATAAATTATTGATCGTCATTTTGCTATTCACCATATATTAACATCATGAAAATATTCAACATTGTTTAAAAAAGACCAAGTTGTAAACCGTAAAATACATTGATGATTATGAGTGTCAATAACACCAGTAACGTGGATTCAAAGTAAACAATTGAAATATCTAGTTATTTACTAGCAGCCCTATCTCATAAGAACATTGAAAATGTACGCAACCTTGCTTTTGCATAAAAGTACTTCCTGATCAATAAAGTGCATCAACAATAAAGGGTGGTCAAAGAAGAGACAGTAAAGTGCTTTAGTAGTGAACTTAGATACCCAGGCAGAGTTAGAAGGTTTATTCAGTTCCCAAATTCTACCTCCACCAAACCTCTCCTCAACTGATGATCTCACTGCCCACTACAACACAAAAAGGCAGAACTCCTTGACACAATCACTCCTTGGAAACTCAAGAAGTCGAGAAGATTCCCTTCCAGATCATGGTTTAACAAAGACCTTAAGAAAGAGAGGTGACAACTTAGACAGGCTGAGAGAACCTGGAGACAACACCTCTTGATAACCAACCCCTCGCTCCTTCGAATCGAACGCCTCAAATACAAAAAACACATCTTCAGAGAAAAATCCTGAAGATCTCTTCAACATCATCAAACAGCAAACCTCCTCCTTCTCACCTCACCCAATCCCTGGCTTTACTAAGCGCTGTGAAGAGTTTGCCGCATTCGTCTCCAAAAAAATAGCTTACATCGATCTCTCACCAGACCCGTCCTTCTCCCCAGCCTGTACCACAGTCGCCCCCCTCTAACAGAGAGAGCTCATCCAATGCCACATATATTGTCACTTTATATTTTTGTATTTTATTTCTTTGTTTACTCCTTATGCACCTATGAAACTGCTGCTGTGCTACCATATCTTCCTCTGATGTACATCATTCACATATCCTATCTACCATATTCCACATTTCGCTACTGCCACTACGTATTTTGTATTCCTCTTATGTAATCCATATGCACCTCATGTACCTGCTGTTGGTGCTACCTCTGTTAAGCGCTCTGATACCCTTGTGTCAAATTTGTGCTATACAAAGCTCAATAAATAAATAAATAATAAAAGGTGTTAGGTTTCAACTGTAGCCTTTGACTCTGTATGCAACTACTACAGCCAAAAAATAATCAATATTGCCAGCAGTCAATACCCGGTTAAAGGTGGAAGTACACAGTATAGAGAGATCAATCAATGTATTTTCCTATCTTGGGATGCATCCATTGTCACCAGATGAGAGAACCAGATCTTCAATTCGGGGGAGGGGAGAACTGCAATTAATGGCCCCAAAGACATTGCCAAAATGGATAAATTACAGTAGAAACTCCACGACAAAGGAACACAAATTCAAGGAGGAACCAACTACAGAGGTCTAGAATTTTCGTCCACGCAGTTGCAGTGATTTGTCTGCCTCAGACATGATGAGGAAACAATCGTACTTTCAAAGATCACATAAACGTCTTCATCACGAAAGAACGCCCTAAATTCATTCTAGGTGATTAGAAAAATAGATTCACTGGCTGAGATGAAACAGCTGAACAAGCCTCCTGCAAAGAAGACAAGACAAAATACAAAGTAGGAGTCTTGATTGAGGAACCCAAAAATGGTAGTGTCTTGAGTGTATGCCATACCTCTCACACTTCACGGACGCTTGAGTTCTAGCATCACTTTTACGCAATATAGATCGCATTTAGTTGTCAATATAAGAGACACTCTAATCTGTGGGGGAAAAGGTAAAACTAGGGATAAAGCATCCAGTTGGTATCCAGGGAAGCAAGCACTTGGGTGAATTGTAACAGTCTGTAGTTTTTGGGGACCATTGTGAGACAAGTAGAAAGATTTTTGTTAGTCTTCAGATGAGAGATCTTTTTGATGGCAACTAATAGAACAACGGAGCATAGGATATGTGGCTAACTATGAAGCTGCTATAGATGTCCAGTGTTTACGAGAACATATGGAGGGCTGACATAGTGTTGCTTCAGCAATTGATACATCTTAAAATACAATAAAGCAAAATTAACATTTTCAGTGAAGATATGTAGAGATCCCCTTGAATGAATTTGTCATTTAGTTCCGAATTCATGGTGTGGAAAATATGTATAGCCAGGTATAGAGGCACTGTACACAGGATGACACATGAAAAGGGAATACCGTTCATTTGGAATAATTGTTGTTCTATTTTTGATGTTCTTTGCTTTGAACCATTACTGTAGTAGTCTTTGACAAGGGTAGGTATTTACTCCCGAAGACTTGATGAAATAGTACTTTTTCTATGTTATTTGGTATAATGCACTTGAGTACTTTGAGATTTTAAATTGACAAAGGTAATTAAGGCTTGCATTTAATTTGTGTATTTGATTAAGATTCATGTTAAAAGGAATTTTTAGTGTAACACTTTATATGTAATTATTACACGAAAAGTACACAAGTTCACTGTTGTGTATGTATAAAGGTGACAGGATTTTGTCCTTGTTAACTAATGAATTGAGCATGTGATCACTTTAAAAGTACTACCAAAATGATGCTCCTATGTTTGACTTAGGAAGTTTGAATCGGATGAAACCTGTTATGGTTGACATTACTGAATAAAGGATTGCTGAATAACTCTTGAGCGTTGGTGCTGTTTGCTTAGAGGGTGCAGAAAGTGTTTATATATCAGAAAGAGCTGGCTCGGTTATACCGACGCCTCCTCATACTGGAGCACTGCGGCAGGCCAGCTGCCTCAATTTATCGTTAGTACAAGGGCCGCAGAGCTCCCCGCTAAGAAACATCTACAGTCAGCAGTAGAATGCTGGAGGTCGGAGGATGCCCGGTGATCTGGTTTACTCCTACTGGTAAGAAATTGTGGAATCAAAGCGGGAGAGGAGTCCAGCATACTTATGCATTTAACATTTACACTTGAATGCTGAAAGAGATATCAGGCCGTGCTGTATTATACAGACTACTCTACAATGCCTGCCGATTTGCTAAAGGAGGGGGAGTAGGCAGCAAAGAAAGTCTTTAAAGATGAAATGCCAACCTCAACCCTGATGGGCTCAGAACAATGATAGTGGGTCAGCTCAAAATTAGGACTCATGGAGTACATATAAATGATTGGAGAAATTCTCTCAGACTGAAATATCTGGATGGTGGGAGAGAGTAAATCTCTTCAAAGATACTTGGAGGTCAGACAAATTCCAAGGGGTCTCCGCATACTCATTGCTCCAATACTGGTGAGATATGCAGATCTGGATTGTAAAGCTTTATTAGAAGAGAATGGAAAATTAACAGACTATCTTAAAAGCAATGCAGACCAGGATTACATGGATAAATATATGAGTGACATGAAAGTTAGACTAACTAAGCAGGAAGAAACTGTTAAGGAGATGAAAGCAGTGAAATTCAGGCATGGTAAACTCAATTAAAAAAGAGGCCAAATCTGTACCTTTGCCAGAAAGCTTGATACCGTACAGAGACAAAAGCTGACTGACAGCGATATCCAGTGACAAGAGCAGCAGAAATCTGAGACTGGCTCAGAGCTGAGCTAGGAGGTAGAGACTGATTTGGAGGAGGGCACATTGTCTGGGCCAAAAATCCCGATCTTGTCAGATGCAACAGTTGTAGATGAGTTGCATTTTCTTAAGACTATACAGAAGGGCAAAGTTGCCACAGAGGGAAGAACTCAAATTGGTCCCAAAAGGAGGAGGAGAAAATATAGGAAGAAGAGAAGCATCTACAGCCAAACAAGTGAGACAGAGATGGAAGTAGTAGACTGTAATCCTAAAACAATTAAGAATCTCTCGGACATCGAAATAATAGATGAAGAAAAAAGGATCTTTTCTTTCGGACTCTCCTATACCACTGTGACCCCGTTTAACTACAGCCAGCAATGGATTAACATTTTCAAGTTCATTAGGAAATTAAAACTTAACATGTTTTTACCACAAAGCATAGTACTGCCAAACCTAATGGTGAATCGCCACAGAGTAGACGAGAACTTTTGCAAGTTTCTGACCCAAAACTCATGAAGGAACTGAAACAATTAGAAAAGGAAACATTGGGAATTGATGATGCACCCACTGTACAAGACTTTGTCATCCTGGGAGTAGAAGTATATGGGGAGGTGACAAGCAGTTTCAAAACACCATCTACTTCCTTGCCAGTTATACAACGAGGTGCCATGGACATATTTTCTGACCAAATTCCACAAGAACTTAAGCTCCTGTATACAAGGGTTTCTAATAGAAAACACAAACAGACTTTCAAACAAAAGAATTACAATGACCTTATCAGAAAACAAACAAGGAGTTCAGATGCTGTATTAAGGGAGTCTGACAAGTGGGGCAATGTAGTCTTGTGGCCCATAAACATGTCTAAAAATTAGGCATATCAATAATTCAATGATAAAACTTGTTATGTCGTGATGTCAGGACAAGAAATCAAACAAGTAAGAATTCAATATCATTCGGAACTACTGGAATGGTGCAATGAAGCATTGCTTAACCAGGGTGAATACCAACTTCTGAGAAATGATCATCCAAGAATCCCCATTCTCTATTTAATTCCTACGGTCAACATAAATGAAACCTCCCCACCAGGAAGTCCAATTACATCAGCTATTAAGGGTATTGTTGAGAATACCTCCAAGTATGTGGACTAATTTTTGAGGGATTATGTGAGAAGTTTACCTTCCTATGTACAGGATACTGGTGATTTACTTGAACGCATATTTGACGTTTCTTGGGAGGTAGATTTTGTCACAATGACTTTGGACGTTACGTTATTGGATACCAATATAAGATATGATGATGGTTTGAGAGCAATTGAGCATTCTTTGAACGTAAGATCACTGATGTTATTGGAGCATAAATAGATGCTACCTAGCATGGCTAGGTGGTGTTTGACCAAAAATTTACTTTTGTTCAACAAGCAGATCTACAAGCAAGTCAGAGGCATGGCAATGGGCACCTGCTCTGCCCCCAGCTATGCTAACTTGCATATGGGCTTGTGGGTAGAGCAGGTGCTCCAAAGCCAATTTGCACGGAAATGGTCAGAACATGTGGTCCTGTGGACGCAGTTTATAGACTGCCTTTTTTTCATACGGAGAGGGTACATTAGCAGAGCTACAGATTAATGAGATTAACAACAACTGCCTCAACTTACAATTTACCAGCAATGTACGTACACAATAGGTCCACTTTCTTATTCTAACAGTGTATGTAAAGAACGGTAAAATAAAAAAACAAATTGTATGGAAAGCCGGCAGCTGAAAACACAATTTTTTATGCCACTAGCTTTTACCCCGATAATCTTAAATGCAGTATACCCCACGCCGAAAATGTACGAGTAAGGAGAAACTGCAGTAAATCACAGGGAATGGTTAAAGCTCAGGAAGAACTATTGGAGAGATTCATGCAGAGAGATTACAGCAAGGCAAGTGTCAAAGATACCAAATTCAGAGCCAACTTAAGTGGTCAAGAAAAACTAGTGTTTACCAGCAAACAAAGTCCTAAGGAGGGTACAGCCATCGTTTTGATTACAAGCTACAGCAAGGAACGGGGGATATTCATAGAAGTATATCTAAGCATTAGCATCTTTTAAGAAGCGACCCAGTATTTGGCAAGAAAACCCACAACAGGCCATTGATCACATTTAGAAAAGTAAATTCAGTGAGACAACACTTTGGCAAAAGTAGCTCTGAAGTAAACTAGCATGAGACTTGGCTGACGGGAAGTCTAGATTTCAGAAAAAGTAATAAATGTAAGACATGCCAGTATGGTCTCAATTAACCCGAGGTCACGTCACCTTTTACTAAAAGACTGATCAAGATTTGTGGGGCATTTCACTGTAAGAGTGAATTTGTTGTAAATCTCCTAATGTGTCTGTGCACTAAAATATACTTAGAAAGTACCATCCTACAGGTGCACAAGAGGATCCTACAGCATGTGCAGGCCATAAAAAGCAGGGATAAGAGCTACCCTGGAGCCTGCTATTTCAAGAAAGCACATGGCAGTAATGACCAGACTTCAAGAAATTCGTTATTGACTCTATACCTAGAAGTTTCAGAGGAGGAAACAGAGAAGAGCAATTATGTAGGTTAGAATCCAGGTATATGATAGAGATCAATACCAGGATCCCAGCTGGTCTTAACATTGAGAAGGAACTATATATACACTTATAAAGTCTCCTTCAATTACTTTAAAACTAGGGAGCAGTTTTTAGTAAAAGAAATACACACTATATAATTAGACTAAAGGAACCGCTCCACCACAATCCCAGAAGTAGATGTCAATTCCAGTTTAGAGCACTGGTACAATTTTTTTGTTAAGTTTTCAAGGATTACATCTGTGAATATTCGCTTGTATTTCATAAATGAATAAGTGAGCATTATGCTTAGCCCATTGGGATGGGATTACTCTACTTAATTATTACGGTGGAACAGTTTTATGGGGTTTCAATGATTAATGTGCAAGTGCTATAGACTGAGTATTATTTAACCTAGAGGGGCAGGACATCAAACCTATTTCATTTGAAATAATCATTGTCAAATGTTCAGGGTTTAATACAGTAGCCTTAGAGCTGGGCAACTTTTAAGTTGAATGAATTAATGAAATGACACTTTTTTCATTTGGTTTGATGCACTTGAGCACTTGCTGAGCACTTCCCCCACAAGGTGGGATTAATGCACTTTAGAGTTGTGTTGAAAAAGTTTGTTGTGCGTCATAATGATGAATTTACAAGGCGCTTCAACTGAGTATTGCTTCTCCCACAGAGGCAGGATATGCTTCAGTTGGAATAATTGTTAAATATTTGGTCTTATTTGCTTTCAACCATTATTGTAGAAGTCTTTGAGAAGGAAATTTTTTGTCCCAATGACATGATGAAATAGTACTTTTGCTATGTTTATCGTTATAATGCACTTGAGCACTTTGAAAGTACTTTGATATTTTAAATTGACAAAGGTATTGAAGGCTTGCAATCAGTTTGTGTATTTGATTCAGATTTATGTTAAAATGAATTTTCAGCATAGCACTTTATAGGTAATTATTACACGAAAAGCACAAGTTTACTGTTGTGTATGTGTAAAGGAAAAAGTATTTTCTCCATGTTTAGTAATGAATTGGCCATGTGATCATCAGCAAACTACTACTAAAATGGCTCTCCTGCATGTGACCAAGTCTGTTTGAATTGGCTAAAATGCGTTATGGTGGACATTATTGAGTGAAGGATTGCCAAATAACTCTTGAGCATTTTTGTCGGTTTCTTGGAGGGTGCTGAAAGTGTTCATATATTGGAAAGAGCTGGCTCTGTTTTACTGATGCCCCCCTTGTTCTGGAGCACTGTGATGAAGAAATAAAGTTTAATGAAAAGTTATATGTGAGGAAGTTAGTAAATAAATATACATACATATGTATAAATATATTAGTTAATAAATATATTTATATATAGAGACCTGTACATATATAATTCACTGAAAGAACAAAGGTTAAAGAGGAGTTATATTTGCGGAAGGTAGTTTATTTTAACTTACATTATAACAAACCTTTGAAATTCACAGAAAAAGCACTCACATATAAAATCCCCAAAAAAACTGAAATCCTCTAGTTATATGTAACTGACATTAATACACATGCACAGCCATAGATTTCAAATGCCTTCAGTGATAAATTATGTGAGGATATAAACAGTGCATTACAGCTCTGAAAGTTTTCATTTCTGTCCTGTAGACAACTCTTCAGTGAGAGCCCACACCATCCACATAGACAAGCCCCCTAAGTAAGCCAAGCATTATGCAAAAGCTTACACTCATTAGCAGTATAGAAGCTATTGAAAGTTTTTCCTAGATGTAGCTCACTAAATACCTTTCAGTGTCAGAAGCATAGAGCAAACTGGCACGCTCAGTGGCTGATGTCATCAGCGATGTCATCAATGATGTAATTTGAGATGTCATCAGCGATGTCATCAATGATGTCATTGAACATGTCATGAGTGATGTAATATGTGGGGTCATAAGCAGTGCTTAGTGGGGCAAAAATAATTGTTAGCTCAGTATGTTATAACTGATGATTTTCATTTATTTTTTATTTTTTAAGCGTTAGTGTGTGTATTATTTCAACATCTAAGTATTGTGTCACTTTAGTCTTTGTTTTTCAGTGAATTTCTAAGTTAGTTTTTTTTTAACGTAAGGTATAATCTTATAACCATTTCTAACTATAAGGTCACCTTTACCTTTGTTTTTTCAGTGAATTTCTAGGGTTTTTTTTTAACGTAAAGTAAGATCTTATTGCCATACCAGACTATGTCTCTTTCACCGTTGTTTTTTTCAATGAACTGTGTTGTGGTTTTTGATCATATTTACTGAACTCCTTTGCTGAGCACTGTGTAGCAGTGAGTTTGCTGCAGGGCTTGACTTCTGGCCAGGCACTGCTCCTACTCTCCCACAGGCAGCCAACCCCCTGCAGACCCTCACCCCGCATTTTCCCCCTTTTAACTTGTTTTTGCAGACTCCTGCTGTACCGCAATCAAACATCACATCCTTCGTACAGTGGGACTGTGAAAGCTTTAACCAGTAAAGTTTGCACGGTCCCACAGTACAGCTCCCACAGAAGCATCGCAGTACCTCATGTAGTGCTGGGTTCCACAGGAGTACAGCTATACAATATTTTTGGGCCCGGGGTGGGGGGCGGGGGTCCTCCTAGGTGGGCAACCAATCAGATCTTTCTGTTTCATGGGAACGAAAAGATTGACAGGAGATAAAGTTCTCTCAGCCAATCAAAAACCCTTGTTTGTTAAATTTATAGTACTGCAGGACTCCAGTGATAACAACTGTCTGGATATATACCGATTTTTTTTTTAACACTTTCAAGCTCACCCTAGCACCTCTTTAAACGTGAATTTCTTGAAAATATGTGAATGGATTTACACCAATTGGCAAAAAGCAAGCTTTCTGAGGAAATTTGGTGTAATACCATTCAGCAGTTTTTTCTTTAACAATTTTCTATGGGAATTAGCCAGGAAAAATAATATTTTAGCCCCCTCCCCTTTTCCTCAGCATCTGGTTGACAGATTACCCCAGCCCTTTCCAGGAAAGAGCTAAGTTGAATTAACTTTTTTTAGGAAAGTTTCATGAAGATTTGTTAAACAGCACCAAAGTTATCATTGAAGCAAAAAATGCTCTTCCTATGAAAACTCTGATCTAACTATAACGACACAGTGGTGACCGCCACTATAAATGTGACCAAGAAACACACTACAACTTGTTGTTTGGAACAAGTGCACCAATAAAGTGCACCAAATAACAGAGTTCTGGCAATGCTATTCATTAGAGATAGCATTATAAAGTTTTTAATTGTTAAGAGAAACTCTGAACAGTAAGTTTAGGTAGATCAAGATCAGAAATAAAACAATGAACAATGCTATTTGAAACAAATGCACATTCATTAATACACTGCCAAGATCCAAACCCAGGTTTTTACCTTAAAGGACACGTAACTAACTTGAGAAATCTTTGATTGCTGAATCTCTGATTCCATGTTACAATTACTTAACAGAGGGAAGCTAAGCCGGGTCTGGTGGCTCAGTGGACTAATGTGTCCACTGTAGGGGCCTGTGTTTGACCTCATGGTCACAGGTTCCAATCCCGGCAGGTCCACTCAGGCTCTCATCCTTCTGAGGTCAATAAAATGAGTACTATTTATTTATTTTGAAGTTTGTAGAGCGCACAGCTACCTCCAACGGAGGTGTCCCGGCGCTAATTGCGGAGAGCAGAAGACGGAGGTACACTGCCAGGAGTTACAGGTGCTAGGAAAGGCTGAAGAACCAAGTTTTTAGGAGTTTGCGGAAGACCAATTCTGAATTGGCCTTCCTTATGAACTCGGGTAAGGAGTTCCAGAGATGGGCAGTTCTTACCGTAAAAGACCGGCCACCCAATCTGGCTTTTTTGAAACGAGGAGTGGCAAGAAGTACTTGGTGATTAGATCTCAGAATCCTAGTCTGATGATATTTGCGGAGTCTTTTTCTCAGATAGAGGGGGCCCGTTTCTTTAATTAACCTGTAGGCGAGGGTTAGCGCCTTGAATTCAATCCTCCTTTTTACTGGCAGCCAGTGTAGGCTCCGTAAATGGGGGGAGATGTGATGTCGTGTTGGGATATTTCTAATGAGCCTAGCGGCCGCATTTTGTATAGTCTGTAGCTTTCTTATCAGGTAGTCAGGCAGACCCAGGTACAGACTGTTGGCATAATCTAACTGAGACGTAATGAGTGCATGAACTACAGTCTTTCTGCAGTCCATGGGAAGTAAATGGAGGAATCTCCGTAGGGATTTCATCTTCCAAAAGCATAGTGAGGATACATGACTAATCTGAGTCTTACAAGAAAGGGCAGAGTCAAACTTGAATCCCAGGTTCCTAGCCGAGTGCACAGGGTGAGGTGGGGGATTGAGCTCAGGTGGCCACCATATGTCCGAATGGGGCAGAGCTGGCTGATTAAAAAATAGAACCTCAGTTTTGTCGGTATTCAATCTCAGATAGTTCTCAGTCATCCAAGCCGATATGTCGACTAAACAATGTCTGAAGTTAGAGAAAGCAGCCTCGGATATATCCCTAAAGGAAAAAACAAGCTGAGTTGGGTAACAATAATCATCTGTTATTCCGCGCCAAGATGCCTACAGATGAACGTGTGCTTTACAAATACACATGGTATGTTATGCTATATGGGCCCATACTCACAAAGCTATTTAAGGAGTCTTTCTCACTGCACAGATTTAATCCATTGAGATCTGTTTGAATATTTGTGTTTAGAACTTCACAACATAAAAACATTACAGCCTGAACTATGCATGCAGATCCATTGAGATAAAGGTTCTATTTATCACGATTGTGGAAGGAGGTGATGGGCATCAATCTCAACTCGAAGCTTCGGAATTATGACCCCTCCTTACCTTGAACAATGGCACTCAATGTATCTGCATCAGGTGCAGCCCATCATTAAGGGCACTCTCTCCTTCACCAAAGCACAATGAGTGTCTATCAGGCTGAGCAAAGGTCAGCCTGAGAGACGCTCACCATGCCAGGTGCTTTACATGTGCTAATGCACAGGCAGCTGGCAGCCTGAGTCAAACTTTGCTGGGTTGAAGATTTCACAGAGCTGAGGGCAGTGACCTCATCAGCAAGGCAAAAACCTGTGAGCCCCCGCCCATGATGAGAAAGAGCATCACTGATAGAGTTAACACTGGGGGCTTCAGGTTTAAGCCCTGAAGAGCCCAGGGCTGGCTGTCTATCAATGATGCCTCATGACAGAGTGTGGTAGGTCAGCAAGGGGCTCAGGAAGTCCCATTGAGCCCATCCTACTCTGTAACAAGTTAAGGAAGATCCTCCTCTCATTGGATGACCCATGATGAGATCAGCCAATGAGAGAAGGAAGTGGGATCTTCTTTGAGTCCCTTAAGTCCCTGAAGCCTCCAGTTTTATACTTCTCCTTTCTGCCACAAGCTGTCATTGCCCCGTCTGTTAAGTGCTTGTTGAATGATGGGTGCTTGGGTGTATGTATGAATGCATGTGTATTTTCGCGTGCCTGCTATGAATGGGTATGTGCGTGTGTATTTGCCTGTGAATGGTGAGTATATGTGTGTGCACTTATGAATGAATATGTGTGAGTGAGTGTGCATATAGATGAGTGAGTCTGAGGTGTGCTCTTCTGAGAGGGTGGGTGGGAGTGAGTGTGTGCATGTGTGCCCACCCCACTACTCATCCATATTACATGTCAGCACTGCATATATACTGTTGGACTTGTCCCTTCTGCAGGGTCACCCCAAATGTTTTGCCTTCACCCTCCTGGTTTCTGGACCGGTTTGTGTTTGCTTTTAGGACTCAGCACTTTATCACTGTTAACCAGTGATAAAATACTTGTGCTCTCTCCTTTAAACATGGTGAAACTGACTTGCACCCAATTGGCCTATTTAATGTACTTGTATGTCCCTTGTAGTGGTACTACACATACCCAGGCCCTGTAAATTAAATACTACCAGTGGGCCTGGAGCACTTATTGTGCCACCCACTTAAGTAGCCATGCAAACATGTCTCAGGCCTGCCAATGCAGCCTATGTGAGCAGTTTTAAGCTGCCATTTCGACCTGGCAAAAAACTTTTGCCAGGCCCAACCCTTCCTTTTTACTACATATAAGTCACCCCTAAGGTATGCCCTGAATAGCCCAGAGGGCAGGTTACAGTGTATTTAAAAAGTTGGACAAGTACTTTTAAGTTTAGCATTTCCTGGTAGTGAAGAACTTTTACATTCTTTTTTCATTACTGCATGGCTTGCCTCTCCCATAATATAACATTGGAGTTACCTTACATTTAGTAAGCTGTAACTCCAAATTGAGAGCAGGGGGCCAGGGCAAGTTTGGTATCTAAAGAATTGTAATTGAAAGCCATCTTTAATGGTAAAGTTGAATTTTTTATCACAATTCTGAAAATGCCACTTTTAGAATGTTTGCATTTTCTTGTCCTAACCATTTGGTGCCTGCAGCTTGGTCCTGGGTCACATGACTAGGTGTAGCTGGCAGTTTGTCCTTGTGTATTGGTTTCAGACAGTGAGACAAAGACAAGATAGGTGTTGGCAGGATGGGCCACTCTGAGTAAACGAGGGGGAGGAGATGGCATCTATCACACTTGCACAGCACAAGGGCTCTGCCTGAGCATTCTTACAAAGGGTCTCTCAGTAGTCTTTTGTGGCCCCAGAGAAGCTGGGGCCATGACAGGAATGACGGGGCACCTGACACCTCATGGGGATGGAAACCTCTAGAAGCTTTCCTACTTCAAAGTGGGCACCAGGTATAAATATTGGACCCTTAAACCCAACTCTTCAGTGCATTTCTAGACTTTTTGAACTCTGCCAGGAAGAAAGACTGTTGTGCTGCTGAAAGGACTGGCAATGTGCTGGACTGCTGCACAGAAGGAATGCTGCCACACTGTGCTTACTTGCGGCGCTACTGCACTCTTGCCTGGATGAGACGGACTGGACCTGCATCTCTAAACCCAAGACCCCAGAGTGACTACAGTGGCTACTTGACTGGCCTCCTGATCAGAAGTCTGAGGGACAGAACAGGCTTCCTACAACCTTGAACCCAGCACCTGGACTCTGCCATCTGTAAGTCCAGCCCTCCCAAGTGGTGCCACCCCAGTCCTGGACCCTTGGAAGTGGACCTGAAAGTGCTTTAGCAGCCCATCTGTGGATTCAGCAGAACCGACGCATCTCCTCCACGGAGCAGCGCATCTCTCGCAGAACCAGTGCATTGCTTCTGCTGCTTGACGCATCACCTTTGGAACCGACGCATCACCTCTGCTCCGCGGGCTTCCCCGACGCAAGGTCCTTTTCATTGCCCCCCCATTAGAACCGGCATTGCGCAATGCATCTTCTCACCCACACCTCGCATCGCCTCTGCTGTGCAAACCATCCTTGACGTGGGACTCTACATCTCTGTGCAACCAGGATTAAGGTACTGTGTTCAGTGGGCCTAAGTGGGTCTCTGTAGTTGGTTCCATTACAATTGGCCTGGACTTGTGACTTTAACTCTGTCTGGCGTGACCAGATAATCACAGTTGACACTATTTTTACTGAAATCTTCAAAGCTACATATCTCCGGTTCTACTGATTGGATGTTTGTCGTTTTGGTCTTGTGTTATTAATTAAAAGGTACTCTATGTTTCTAATTTGTGTTTTCACATAATTACTGTTTGAAGTGCTACATAAATACTTTATACATTGCCTCTAAGTTAAGGCTGACTGCTCTGTGCCAAGTTACCAGAGGGATGATCACAGATTAATTTGCAGTTTGCTTGTGGCTTCACCTTGACGAGGATTGTTGTTGTTTGAGTAGGGTTTCACCCCCCTTAACCAGTAACCCAATTTCTTACATATACTATACATAATATTTATACTTCTATATATTTCAGGAAACCACACCTAGAAATAACCTACATTTATTAGTAATATAAATCAGTGCAACCACAGCACTCCACTGTATCCCAGTTCAATGCTCATGATAATCTCACGAACGACGTCGCCTACTTCCAAGCCCAGTGTTCCCTGGGTGTTGTGGGGTGAGTACGGGGGATAACGGGGCTGGCTTATGGACACAGGGCTGCAGCTAAAAAGGGCATATGCTGCGGGAGGCCTAACTATGCTAAGGCGCTAATAAGACACACGGGCACTCGTAAGCTCCGTCCGCACCGTCAGCCACGTGTGCTGACGTCGCCGTTTATTTATACCCCCTGGTACGAGCCCGGCCCAGGGAGTTGCTTGTGCAACAATGTATTGCACTGGCCGGGTGGCTCACTACATCCCATCTATCCTACGAAAAATGTAAAGACACCAACAACATTAACATAACATAAGATTGGCATAACAGCTCGTTGCTCGACGTGTTCATATATCAAACGTCCACCCTCGGCTGAATCTTCAGCACAATAAATCTCTCAGTCGAGTACTGGGTTTAGGGTTGCCCCTCAGTCCATAATGCTGGCTACCTCGGTAACTGCCAGATGCCTCTCCACTTGGATCTGCTTGCACTGGGGTGTCCCCCTCTGGTTCAACAGGACTCTCCTCTCGTACCTCTACTGGCATGCCTTCGACTCCTGTGCTCTCTCCCTGCGATGAACTGCCAACTTCATTCCACCCCACAGGCTCCGACTCAGTCACCCGCACCTCAGGGTCCCGGGCTTTCTTGAACCACGATGCATTGCGTGCTACCTGCTGGCTACCCCTCCGAGCAGTGACCATGGATCCTTTGACCTGTATCACTTTCCACAGCTCCCACTCGTATGGCGTGCAAAACTTTGACCCAGGATGCCAGTTCTTCACCACTACATGGTCACCCTCTAGTATGGCTGACGGGCGGGCTCCTCTTTTCTGACTGGCCCGGTCATTGTTGCGTTGCCGCCGAGATTGGGTGCTCTCCGTGTCCAGTACAGCAGGGGCCCATTGGTCACTCGTGGGAAGGCTGTCCCGCACTGCTCGCTTCTTGAGTAAGTCACTGGGAGCACACCGGGTGGTGCAGTGGGGGGGGTGCCGGTAAGCTCCTAGGAATCGATGCAGACAACTCTCCAGGTTTTCCGCCTGGTCCACTCCAATCCTCAACGCTTTATTTAAAGTCCTCATAAACCTCTCTACATCCCCGTTGGCCTGCGGCAATTGTGGTGTCACTCGGCGATGCTTAATGCCGTACTGACTCAGATATTCTTTGAAGTCTTGTCCCTGAAAAGGCGGCCCATTATCCGTGCGTATCTCTTCCGGCATCCCCAGGAGTGCGAACACCTTTTCCAGCACCGGATGAAGGCAGTCAAACGCAGTGGATGTTACCACCTCCACCACTGGAAATTTGGAATGACTGCCTACCATTACCACGGTGTGCTTTCCGTCAGGGAAGCTTCCAAAGTCCAGGCTCACCTGAGCCCACGGCGTTTGGCTGGGCCCCTCTGTGATGATGGGAGCCACGGGTGGGTCGGCCCCGGTGATCAAACATGCATGGCATCCTCGCACCTTTTCCTCTACCATGCGGTCTACCCCCGGAAACCACACTTTAGACCGAAGTCGGGCCTTTGTCTTCTCGACTCCTTGGTGGCCCTGGTGGGCCAGGTCCACTGTCCTTTGCCAGAGTTTCGCCGGTATCACCAATCGGGTGCCCCTG
The DNA here is from genome assembly GCA_963921515.1 of Calotriton arnoldi. Taxonomy (NCBI): domain Eukaryota; kingdom Metazoa; phylum Chordata; class Amphibia; order Caudata; family Salamandridae; genus Calotriton; species Calotriton arnoldi. Next base: position 8,041,738 of record CAWUFW010000001.1, on the reverse strand, counting down.
AGGATTACTCCATTGCCGGCTTCACTTAATTCCTCTCGGCATCTCCACAGGCTCTCACGGTTCCCTCTTTCCTCCTCCGTTAACCTGCCAGACCCCTGCCGAAACCACTTCCACTGATAGTTATGGAGGGTCCGCCTCACGTCTTGTAAACACCCATCTTGTCTGGTAGCCTCTTGGATTTCTTCTAGGGACAATGCCTGGGGGCACGCCGCGTCCACAATCTGTTGCACAAATGATTCTGTTCCTTCGTCCACCTCTCCCGTGTTCCCAGAGTGAAGAGCAAGCGGGTGCCTTGGCAAATAATCCGCCGGATTGTTTGCTCCTGGGCGATACACCACCTCGAACCGGTAATGTTGGATCTGAACAGCCCAGCATTCTATCCGGGGAGGGCCATTGCGGGCAGTGCCTGTGAACAGAGGTACCAACGGTTTGTGATCCGTAACCACAGTAAACGTGTGCCCACACAAGTAAATGTCAAAGTGCTGGCATGCCCAGCGAATTGCAAGTGCCTCTCGTTCGATCTGTGCATATCTCGTCTCCACAGCCGTGAGTGCTCTACTGGCATAGGCTATGGGCACCCACTCATCTTGCGTGTTCTTTTGGAGCAGAACTGCCCCCAGTCCCACTGGGCTGGCATCCACTACCAGCTCTGTTGCTGCCCCTGGTTGGAAATATGCCACTGTGGCCCCCTGTAGTAGTGCACTTTTAATGCCGTTGAACGCTTGGGCTTCTTCGTCGGTCCATTGCCACGGCACATCTTTCTTCGTCAACCTCCGGAGCGGTTCTGACAGCGTCGCAAGGTGTGGAATAAAACGGCTGCAATAGTTAGCCATCCCCAAGAAGCTGCGGACCTCCAACTGTGTTTGGGTGATGGCCGCTGCCCAGATGGCTCCCACCTTTGCTGGATCCACCTGTAGGCCTTTCGCAGAGAATCTGTATCCGAAGAATTCAACCTCGTTGGCATAGAAGTCACATTTCGCTCTGTGCAGTGTCAGGCCGTGCTCGCCTAACCTCCTGAGGGTGGCTCTTAGATGAACATGGTGTTACTCTAACGACTTGGAGAAAATGAGAATGTCGTCGCTGACATTTATCACCCCCACTAGTCCTGACAATGCTTCTCTCACTGCATCTTGGAACACTTCTGGCGCTGAAGAGACCCCAAAGCTTAGACGTTTGAACCGGCGGAGCCCCACATGTGTCGAGAAAGTTGTTATATAGCGACTCTTCTCCGCCAATACCAGCTGGTGGTAGCCCGAGTTCAAGTCCACTTTGGAAAACCATTGCGCCCCGTTGATGTCTGACACGATCTCATCTATGGTGGGGGTAATGTGCCTCTCTCTTCGTATCGCCTTATTGGGTAGTCTCATGTCCACGCATAGTCTGATGGCCTCAGGCTGTTTGGGCTTCGGTGCTATAACTAACGGCGACACCCATGGCGTTGGTCCGGACACTTTCTCAATTACTCCATCCTTCTCTAGGCGCTCTAATTCGGCCTCCACCAGTGGACGCAGATGAAATGGCACCCTGCGGTGTCGGAGTGCGACTGGCTTGATGGTATCATCAATGTGAAGCTGGACCTCCACTCCCATCAAACATCCCAGTCCTCGGAATAGTTCGGGAAATTCCGCTAACACCACCTCCGCCTGCGACTGATGTATGTGCCTTGCAAACATCACGAGCCCCAGGTCTTCCGCGGTGTGGCAACTCAGCAACGATCCAGCCCTGTCACATGTGACGTAGAACCTCGTGGGCGCTGCTCTGCCCCGATGCCTGACCTCGACATCAATTACTCCTTGGAGCGGAATTGGCGTGTGTCCTCCATAGGTGAGTATTTTCGCTGTGGTGTGTACCAATCGAGGTTTGGGTCGTAGCTCATTATATTGCGCCGCGTCCAAAATATTCACTGAGGCCCCCGTGTCAATGAGAGTTTGAATGTAGTAGTCTCCTATCCATATCTGACATAGTGGAGGCGGTCTCCTTGTGGCGTTGACTCCACTCGAATGTTCGACACTACAAACACGTTGTCATCGTCCTCGTCGTCGGTTACCGTTAACTTCTGGCACCTGCTGTCTAGCTCCTCCACCTCCTGGACAGCCTTTGCACTGCGTTGGAATCTTGGGCCTTTGGGCTGACTCGCTCCAGACCTTGCCGTGCTCTGGCACATTTTCTCAAAATGTCCATATTTGTTACACTTGAGACATTGCGGTCCCTGCGCCGGGCATCCCCTCTGGGAGTGATTCGCTAGCCCGCAGTTTCTGCACCCTTGCTTCGACTGTCGCTCCTCGGTGCCGGTATTGAGACCCGTTCCTCTATTGTGAGTCTTTCTGATGGCGTTCACCCTTTCCTCCTTGATGGGATTAGGATATAGTGGTTGAGTGTTCATAGATCTCCTGGCCAATGCCGACTCCATCTCGCCAGCCCTCACGTCTGCCAGCTCGTGGGACCTCCCTAGGACCAAGATGTCGTCCAACGATACTCCAGGCTGTCTTAATATCAGCTTACGCAGTTCTAGAGATTTGCACCCCACTATGAGTTGCGCCCTCGTCTCGAACTGCCGGTCAGTCCCTACACAGGTGCTCGCCAGCTTCCTCAGACGTGCAAAAAACATATCAATGGATTCGTCCTCCTTCTGTTTGGCCTGGCGAAGTTTGAAATGTTCAAAGTCCGGATTGACCTGTGGATTAAAAATGCCGATTGAGGGCTCTGACAGCCTTCTCATAGTCATTGCCATCTCCCGTGTCTGGGAGGTCCTGGAAGAGGTCGTAGAGCTCATCTCCCCCCATCAAGAGCATAGTGGAGCGCTTCACCGCGTTGTCAGTTTCCCTTGTGGCCACAAAATAGTTCTCCAGCTGGCCAATCCATTTGCGCCATCGCGGCGCCGCTGTCGCCGGATCCGCTAGCTGGCTAAACTCAGGGAGAGCCTTCACTGCCATGCAGGGTCCTGGTCTACCCCCTGCAGCTCCCGCGTCCTGGGGCGCCGCTGCCGCCTGCGGCGTAGTCATGGTGTTCTCTGTTGCTCAGCTGCCCTGAAGCCTGGCTTGCTTGACCCTGCGCCGTTACCCGCTGGTACCACCAACAGACGCTGTCCCCTCAGTAGGCCCCTTTCAGTCCACCGTGACGAACCACTGGAATGTTCCTGCCGGCACTTTCGTTATTCCTGGGGGCCCTTCAATTCGCTGGCCTCGGGGTTCTTCACTTCCCCCCCCGGTCAACAGCCCGCCCCACCAGCTGGGGCACCGTGACTCCACCGGGCTCCACTTCGGGCCTGCTGCTCCTGCCAGTGCTTCAACACGCTCCCCGAGCGCTCTGGCCGCGCTTCTTATCCACTGCGCGCGCGCACCAAGGAGAGGGCCGTACACGCACCTCAGATAGGCCGCACCGCTGTAGGCCTCACACGCCCGTGCCACCACCGCTCCTGCCGCTCTGCCACGTGCGGTCACCTTACCGCACTCCGTGGACCCCCACAGCCACCCGACTTCCTTCTCCGTATGCCGGCTGCGGCGGACTGCAATCACTGCCTCGCGCCTTCGCGCCTGCCGCCAACGCCGACCTGCGTTGCGAGAGGCAGGCACGTGCGCGCGTGTGTTCCACACACCACTCCTCGTCGCCAATGTTGTGGGGTGAGTACGGGGGATAACGGGGCTGGCTTATGGACACAGGGCTGCAGCTATAAAGGGAATACGCTGCGGGAGGCCTAACTATGCTAAGGCGCTAATAAGACACACGGGCACTCGTAAGCTCCGTCCGCGCCGTCAGCCACGTGCGCTGACGTCGCCGTTTATTTATACCCCCTAGTCCGAGCCCGGCCCAGGGAGTTGCTTGTGCAACAATGTATTGCAGTGGCCGGGTGGCTCACTACATCGGGCACAGGGTATGGCCTTTGGAAATGTCATGTGCCCAGGACTTCACCATCAGTATCCGCTGTGCAGGACTTGCCCTGTCAAGCTTTGTGTCATTCTGTTCAGTGTTCTTTGTTTCGGCAAAACACTCCTATGCGAAGCTGAAATGTAAAACAAAGTTTTAAGATCCACAGATAGCTAGCTATGCGTCCTCTTTGTCATTTTGAACGAAAACTGACATTCGTACCCGAGGCGCCCAGATACTTTATATTGTGTCCACGTCTGTCAATGAGTGAGGCAACATTATTATCAACAAAAAAAGCATTTTTTCCTAACGCTTGTGTGTGTGTGTATTTGTTTTGATAGGTGTGTACAAATAGACCGAGGACTAATCAAGAGTTTAACAACTGTATTCTCTGTTTTTAGACGATGCCAAAAACGTTAAATCCTCAGTGGAGGGAACAATTTGACTTTCACCTCTACGAAGAACGTGGTGGAATCGTTGATATCACGGTGTGGGACAAGGATGCCGGCAAAAGAGATGACTTTATCGGCAGGTTGGTAAAATTGCAGTATGCCTGTCTTCCGAGTCCAAAAATTGAGAATTAAAGGAAATGCTTTCGGTTTTCCTACAGTGTGCACCTGTTAACTTCTTACACAACTCGCCATAAAAAATTGCGAATGTGGTTATCATGCGAATAGACAGTACCCAGTCTTCCCCAGTAGGTGGCAACGTTTACCAGAAGATGTCAGAGAGTTTCATTTGTGGAAAGATTTAGAATCGAGTGCTGTTCTGGACAGGTGTATAAGAAACGTTTTCAAATAAATTGCGCTTAAGTAAATATATGTTTTTCCTGAAACAACGAAGTTAGCTCCTGAAAGACGTCACGTCTTCATATTCAACTGAATGAAGTATCAGGATTCTTTTGATGTGTCGGAAAATTAACATTATATGAATCGATGCGCCATAGATTAAACTGTCTGAATACGGGTGGGCGCTCAGCATCTCCAGTCAACGTGCAATGTGATGGAAGCAATGAAACGTACAGGATCTGTAGGCTATATCAATCTTAAGTCATATAGTTTACTGTTTGCGGCTGCAGTGTGTAAAACAGTGTAGATAACTTGCAGCTGTAGAATGAACGAAGTAATTGTCAACCTTTAGAAAACTGAGTTGGATAATTGTCACATTTTATACATCCAGTGGAATTATTCAATGTGCTGACAAGAGTGTGCCCCTGCAGAAAGAGCAATAGCTACCTAGTTCCTATGGAATTTTAGATGTGAGCAGAGAATTAACATTCGTATTTACTAAAAAATTAGTGGGCCCAATTCACTAACGTAACTTACACTTTTGTGTAACTTTACTACTATTCGGTATTCACAAAAGTAAACTTAGACCAAAATTCTAACTTTACTACTTTTCGGTATTCACAAAGGTAAGCTTAGACCAAAAGCTATCTTTACTACTTTTCGGTATTCACAAAGGTAAGCTTAGACCAAAAGCTATCTTTACTACTTTTCGGTATTCACAAAGGTAAGCTTAGACCAAAAGCTATCTTTACTACTTTTCGGTATTCACAAAGGTAAGCTTAGACCAAAAGACTAATTTTACTATTAGTAACTTACCTTTGTGAATACCGAAAAGTAGTAAAGTTAGACTTGTGGTCGAAGTTTACCTTCGTGAATACTGAAAAGTAGTAAAGTTAGACTTGTGGTCGAAGTTTACCTTCGTGAATACTGAAAAGTAATAAAGTTAGACTTTTGGTTTATGTTTACATCTGTGAATACCGAAATGTATTAAACGTATATAAAAGTGTAACTTTACTTGTGAATAGGGCCCAGTGCGTTCCTCCTTACTCCAGTTACGTTTCTATGCATTGAGGACCAGTCATTATATTCCTGTCCTGTGAAAGGAAAAGGGTGGGCCCTAGATGTGCTACAAAAAGATAAGTAGGTGAACTTTTAGCTGCTGTCTGACTGTTCTATACACATTATTATTAAGATTCCATAATCTGGCTTAAAATAAATATTGTTTTGTTGAGATATACCTTTCTAGCTGCTGTTTTTTTAATTTTCTGTGGAATGCAAAAAGGTGATGGAAGAAATGATTGAATTGATCTCAGCCACTGATAATTACTTGAGGCTTTATCTCAATCCATCGTTTTTTGGCCCACCATGCCACCTCATATTGACCCAGCCATATGTAAATCAGCCTGTTCCTGCTCCAGTAAGAACAACCCAGCCCGAGCTGCCAAGACAGGCCCTCTTTGAACTGTAACACAAGCAACCCAAACATATTTTGGCCTAGTTAGGCCTCATTATTTGGCAGCAGCTTGGTTCCAGTGGCAGAGTGAGCATTGGACCCACATCTGGGCATAATCATTGCACACAGGGCTTCTCACTGAGGAATACAAGAGGCTGATTTGCATAAGGCCGGTTTCTGTCTAGAATGGACCAGTAGATGTCAAACGATGGTCTGGATTGCAGCCCTGAGTTACTGCCAGTGCCTGATATTAATTCAAGCACTCATTCCTTTACCTTATTGTTTTTGCAGTTGACACCCTAAGTGTGATGGGTATGCCCAGATGTGGGACCTATGCTCACTGTGCCATAGGACTCAAGCAATCCCTCACTGGCGAGACCTATGTAGATCAAAGCAGGTCTGGGTTTGCTTATTTTTCCCTCTATAGGGAACATGGCCTGTCAGCTGGGGATAGACTGTTTCTCTTGGACCAGGACCAAGTCTGATTTGCATAAAGTGGTTCTCTGTGTAGAATGGCACAGTGGGCAAAAGCAAATGGTCTGAAATGTGTCTGAGATTGATTCAGGCTTGCACCTTGTTGTGTTTGCAGACAGTTTTGAATTTCCTGGCATTGCATGTTGTTTAATGTTACATTATTTAATACTGTCTTTTCTGCTATGCCTATTTTAATTATTTATTTAATTGTAGTTTTATATTGTACGAACATGGCTCCAGGATGGGCGTTAAAGTGCTTTACAACTCATACAAGGGTACAGGTTTAATAATACAAGAAAAGTACACGTGCCCACAGGCTCTTTACCTATGTGAGATGATTACCAACAAACAGTAAACACAAGGCAACAGTACAAAAGAAAGACATTCATACATACATTGGTGCTTTAACTATTCAAGATACTAATTACAAATAAAAAGTGAAAATCCAGGCAACAATACCAAATGGAAATATACTTGCAGATGGAGAGATTAAATGCCAGGTACTTTAAATGGTTAAACTGAAAACTCTTCCAAATAAGGTGTGAAGCTTAAATTGCAAGTAATGATTTAAGAAACCAATGAGTGAGCCAGTAATGCAAAGTGTAACCAAAAGAAAAGTACTTATGGAACAGTCCGGATAAGTTAGTGAAAGGGAAGGAAATATATGTAGAATAGTAATGAATACAACAACATTTCCGTTACCTGTAATAGAGATTGAAGAAAAATGTAAAAATCCAGACAAAGATGAGAAAGACGTGCATACTAGAAATGAGAAGAAGGTGTATTTAATGGAGCAAGTTAAGGGTGTACAACCAAGTCAGAAGGGTGAAAAAATATGCCAGTAATTACGAAGATGGTTAGGAGGTTCCAGATTGGAAGTATCTTTTGCAACACAACATTTTAAGCGTGGTGATGCGGAGAGCAGGGGAAGTGAGTTGAAAATTCTAGTAGTGCAGCCAGCATGCAGATGAGATATGCTGTTTTCTGAATCTTAGTAGATCCAGCAGGAAGGATGCAAATTAATGTGTCCTGAAATTTTTTGAATTAAAATTGAAAATGATAAAAATGTATTCACTTATTTAATAATGTATTTATTTAATTATTTATTTACTAAATTAAAATTATTACACATTTTTAAAATTATTGAATTAATTAATTAAAAAATCATGCTTAAAAATTGTTGGTTTCCAGACATTTTCAGCTTTTTAGGCAAATAATGAGGAGCGCCTGCATGAATGACTTGCCCATAATGCATCTAATCTTGAGGACTGATCTAGCTTTATCGATGTCATCTTTTGCTTCCAGATACGAAAAGAGCTGCCTTCAGTGGTGCGAGGTGCACTTTGGTCGGCCAATTAGGAGGAAGCTGTCATAGTTAAGAGAGACCAGGAGATTGTACTATGAGCTTGAGGTCCTACACTGGGATGAACTGTCTAACCACCTACAGTAATGCAATTTGGAATCAAGCACTCTTGACTATTTGCAGAAGTGAGCTGATTTGAGGAAGTGACAGCAGAGCGCGGAATGAACAGAGCGCGACAGGCGCGGTTTGCGGGAGGAACTCGCCTCTCAGCACCAGCACCAGCACCAGGACCCCCACCCGTTGACCGCCAGTGTCCTGATCCCGGGCACATGAGCCCAGACAGCCCGGAGCAGAGTTGGAGCAGAACAGAGTGGGGGCCATGTACAACCTGCGACGCCCATCCCGCGGTAAGGCTAGGTCTCCTCTGTTGGAGCAGAAGCGACTGGCGTTAGGCCGGTGCGGCTTGCTCCACCAGAGGCCCGCCTCCGCAGTGCAGCGCAGTCCATCTCGCCCCTTCCAACTGCCCGCCGTCTCATTCCTGTCTCCTCACTGTGTACTGCCTGATGCCCTGCTGTGCAGTCAGCTCCCCTGCTGATCCACAGCTTCTCCAGCCTCTAGTCCCAATTGCGTACCACAAACTCAGGGCTGGGGAAGTTGAGTAGGTGTAGGTGCCCCTAGCACCCCAGATAAAATATGGTGAGCCCTCTAGCAAGGGGGAGCGCAGCGATTTCAGAGACCTGCCGCAGAGCATGGCCACCCAGATCCCGCAGAAGCGGACCTGTTAGGCTGGACAAAGCTTGCGGGGAACTTGGTGAGACTCTCTTGTCTTGTACTTCGAGTACCTGAATACCCAAGCCTTAAGTCGGCAAACAGCACTTTAACATACAAGTACTTAGTGTTGCCAGGGAATGCGAGTCGTAATCAGGATCTGCTTCAGCAAGCCCAGCAGCTTTTTGTATCAATACATCGTCTAGTGGGGATCGATACCGCAGAAAACCACAGAAGGAGGCAGCAATAAGACATGAGATCGTAGGTGGCTCAATTTCGCATAGCTCACCGGGACTAACCATCAGCCGCCCCCCTGCAAACTTCGCCATCCTAAGGTGTGGAGGATTTGACAGTCTGCCGGCGGGTGATTGCAGGCCAATGCAGAAAGTTTAGCGGTGCCCTACATTTTTGTTCTAATACGGGATCCTTTACCCCATTGCATGTCTAGCCTAAAGTTACAGTCCCTCGGCATCAAGATCACTAGTAGGCTTTAAAAAAAAACAAATAAAAAACTAACACAATATTTTGCAGTCTGCCTCTGTCTGTGAAGCCCCAAAAGAAACCTGCTAGCTGCCCAAACCCTGCCACGGTTGGGACATCAACTTTGGCCCCTGCCCCCACAAGGACCATGCAGAGTTCTGCTCAGATGCAATCACTCCAGAAGAGAACAACTAAGGACTCCCAAAAGGACTTAATCACATACCACTTTCAAATTGTTCCCAGTTCAGGTGTTTTGCCAATTACTCCCACTACAACTTCACCCAGGACCAGTCGGAGCACGTTCACCAGGCCTGACTGTATAAGGACCGCTACGCCTAATGGAAGGCAAAGATCACACTCATGTCCTGGGGCTAGAGGCAAAACACAGGAAACCAACAGTATCCTTCAGCTGTTTCCCTAATTTCTCAAGCATTCGAGCAATCAACGCCAGACCCAGCTCACACGCAAAACATAGAATATGCAGGGGTATTTGAGGAGAAAGCAGAAAAAGCGCGGTTAACGAGTGCACAAATTCATTTCAATAGCGCATCAGGGCACGCGGAACCAAAGTGGCACACTCCGCCAAATACCTTTGGTCCAACAGTGGAGAAGAATGGCACAACCAATGAAAAAACGGTTATGGGCGAACTAACTGCTTCCTTTCTACAAATTCTTGAGTCCAAGATAGAAAGAACTCGGGAGCTCACTCCAAAGCTGTATAGGATCTCGGTAGTCCCCAGGGAATCCTCAACAGAAACACAAGACATAATTCATAGCGATGCTTCATATTCCCCAGTAAATAATAGAGCACAAATCTCCATAGCAAGTGCATTGCTGTGGCAGTCCACAAAAACGGAACTACAAATAGATCTCCTGCAATCAATCGCGCACCGTCTGGTCACTTTAAGCAACAAGATGGACACCATCAAAGAGAGAATACAAGATGCAATGAGCCCAATGAACCGCTCCTGCTCATGGGCAGCCATCGTTCACAGTTGGGCGTCACTGCCAGAGATACTCGATGAGATTTTAGCTACAGTTAGGAGAACAAATGACAACATAACACCATCTAGCCCGAAAGCCTGCTCTGAAGTCACCCTTGCCCCCGCAAGTACAAAGGGGGTACCCTCTCGCTTATCAATAAATAATGACAGTCCTGAGCACATTTTGGTCCCCCTCGTCACAATCAACCACCACCCTCCCTACTGGAATCAAGTCGCAGCTCTGTGGTGGAACAGAGAGGCAACAGACAACAAGGCCCTAACCAGCTTCAGTGTCCCAGCGGGCCCTTTATCTAGGAGGGCCAAGAAACAATTGAAGAGACAATACAAAAAATCGAAAGCCAAAAAAGTGGTGCTGCAGTCATCCACTTTGAACACTCACACATCAGGAGCCAATGTTTCGGGCCCACTGTATCCAATCTCCAACTTCAAAGCGAACTCCCACAACCATCCACAAAGGGAGGGGAAGGGTCAGGAGGCAATTAACTCCATTTTCCCCAAGAACATACGGGGATGTCTTGCCGCTGATGAAGCAAGCACCGTCTTGGTGAGCACAATTGATCAGGTGCTCACAAAGAAGGATACGGATGCCTGCACCCACTTCTCCCCAGTCCCAGCCACATGCACTACAATTCACGAGCAAGCAGCAGGGCCTTCTTCTCATCCGTACACCTGGCCAAACCCATCCAACAATCAGCCTTCTGCTGCATCTAATATGGATAATAGCCACAAATGAAATCTCACAACAGGTACCCAAGGTCTTGGCCCTTCAATGGCACCTCAGATAAATAGATTGGCACCAGCTACGTGCTTAGTTCTAAACGTGGCCCCTCTGATGTACGAGGCAGTACTTACCCTGATGTACTATGCAAAAGAGCCATTTGACACTCTGAACAGGAGCAATATTTTATGTTTAGTTAGCCATATTCCATCTTTGGCCACAATCCAGTCAGACAACCTTGAGTCGGTAAGATTCCAAAAAATGCAAGGAGACACCCATGGTGAATCTACCCTGCTTGGATTTCGGCAACAGTGTCCCCTACTCGCAGCGCTCAAGGAAGCACCACAGCTTATGGATTAGGGAATAGACATACAACCCCCCTGCCTGGAAAATATCTGCATGTCTTGCACCCTTCTATACAGGGCATGGAGGCCCACTTGGTCTTGCGAGGCACAAACCACAATAACCACAGTGGGAGAAATTCCAATGTTTTTCCCAAGACTCCAAAGGATCTCCGACTAACCTGCAGCAATAACCAACTGGCTGCGTACCTTCGCACCTCAATAGGGGACCCAGTGGAGGATGGAAGCCATCACAGGTGTCATTCCTAGCAACGAGCTTAGACAGACAGATTCGAAACGCACCAAGGAAGAAGGCTGCCCTCAAAAACTAACAATAATTTCATGGAACGTAGCTGGGGTCAAAAATCTTCTTGAAGAAAAAGCTGCTCTTGATTACCTTTTTTACGGTGACATTGTATGTCTCCAGGAGACATGTGCTACGACAACTAAGCCGCTTGCAGCTTATTATGAATTTCATTGTGCTGCCTCAAGACATAATATATTTGGGCGACCATCAGGCGGTCTTTCCATCTTCATTAAACATGGCCGTAAAATAGTCACCACCGAAATACCAACCGAGTCGCAAGCCCTACAAGTTCTCCTAATGAAAGGTATACAGTTCAACTCTCAGCCCCTACGTCTGCTGTTGGTAAATTGCTACCTGATTTTCACACCGCTCCTGAAGAAACAGGCCATGGTCCTCTTAGTAAATACGGATGACGACCTGCTGACCCAATATGAATCACATCGGGCAATAATGCCTGGGGACTTTAATCTCAGGGACTTGGGCAAGTTTCTAAATTTACGCAAGCAGTCAGGTTTGGCGGCACCCCTACGTGTACTCCTCTCCAACTATAAACTTAGCTCATCGCAAGTCATAGAGGAAGCTGGCTCACCCCACTGACGCCCCACCCCCACGTTTAGGAATATCTCCACAATAGACTACATCTTCATCAGCAAAGGGCTGGACCCCATGTTTCAAGATTTTGAAATCTACAACAGGGAGGAGAGCGATCATAGACCTTTGCGCAAAACTCTCCAACTAGTTTCCGCTGACTCTCCTTCAATACCTCTAATAGTAGAATCAACAGGGGAAGAGCGCCATAAAGTCTTACATATAATTAAATGGTTCGTCTAACTAGGGGTGAAGCTCCAAGGCTTGATAGAGGGAAGAAAGTCACCCACTAAACTAGACAGATCAAAAACACCTTCTGAGCACTGGGAGGACCTCGTATTGGATCTTCATCAGGCAGTGGAGAATGGACAACCGAAACCTTCCAGTCGTTTAATTCCAACACAGACCCATCGCCTTTCCAAGGAGCTCATTGCCTGCAAACGGTCCCTCCATAGTGCCCTGGCTGCCAGAATAAAAGGTAGTACACCAGGCAAAGATCAAACTATCTCCTATCTAAGGGCAATCTACAATTTTAAAATATGGCAGCACAAAAGGAAGGACAACGAGGCGGAGTGGCTCAGAGTTTTCACGATCCTAAAAGATAAAAGCCACGCTAGATTGTGGAGGTACATAAACTGTCTGGGAAATCCAGGGCTCACAAGGGAAAATGGAGTGGCAGAAAAGGAGTGGATTTGCCACGTGGAACGGTTATATTTATCCGGCCAAGCAATAGCAGCAGTCTCTTCTCTGCCCCTCAACTCCAGATTTTGGGTCCCGACATCAATCAATCAATCAATCACAGAATTTGTAGAGCGCACTACTTACCCGCGAGGGTCTCAAGGCGCTGGGGAGAAAAAAAGGGGGGGGGAGGGTTGCTGCTACTGGTCGAACAGCCAGGTCTTGAGTAGCCTCCTGAAGGTCAGCAGGTCTTGGGTCTGTCGTAGGCTTAGTGGAAGGGTGTTCCAGGTCTTGGTGGCGAGGTGTGAGAAGGATCTGCCGCCGGTGGTTGTTCTTCGAATGCGAGGGACGGTGGCGAGGGAGAGGTCGGCGGAGCGGAGCTGGCGGTTGGGGACGTAGAAGAAGAGTCGTCTGTTGAGGTAGGCTGGGCCAGTCTTGTGGAGTGCCTTGTGTGCGTGGATGAGGAGTTTGAAGGAGATTCTCCTGTCGACGGGGAGCCAGTGCAGGTTCCTCAGGTGGGGGGTGATGTGGCGTGGTACGTCGAGGATCAGGCGTGCGGAGGCGTTTTGTATGCGTTGCAGTCGCTTGATGAGCTTGGCCGGGGCTCCCGCGTAGAGGGCGTTCCCATAGTCAAGTCTGCTACTGACGAGGGCCTGGGTGACTGTTCTTCTTGTATCTGTCGGGATCCACCTGTAGATCTTGCGAAGCATGCGGAGGGTGTTGAAGCAGGAGGAGGAGACTGCGTTGACTTGCTTGGCCATGGAGAGCGTTGAATCGAGGATGACTCCCAGGTTGGGTGCGTGGTCGGTGGGTGTCGGGGCTGCTCCCAGTGTCGTTGGCCACCAGGAGTCGTCCCAGGCTGAGGGGTTGGAGCCGAGGATGAGGACCTCTGTCTTGTCCGTGTTCAGCTTTAGTCGGCTGATCTTCATCCAATCGGCGACGGCCTTCATTCCTTCATGGAGGTTGGATTTGGCGGCGACATGGGACGTTAATTACAGCAGGCACAGTAACTGCAATAATGAAGAAAATGAGGAAAGATGGGGCCCTAGGGCCAAATGGGATTCCAGCTTCTGTGTTTAAAAAAGTGCAAGACTTTTGGCAGCCCATCTTAACGCCACTTTTCAATCACGCTTTTGCCACAGCACTAATCCCTGACTCCTGGAGGGGTTCCATTCTTTTTTCCCATTCGTAAAAAGGGAATTCGCTCTAACCCAGACAATTGCAGGCTTATAGCTCTACTTGATTTGGAAGCAAAGGCCTATGCCCATATTCTTCTCAATGAGCTGGAAACATTGGTAGCGGAAAGGGGTATTTTACCGCTTTACCAATCCGGGTTTAGGGCCAGGAGCTCAACAATAGATAACATTATCAACACAGCGGCCAGGAGGAAGCATCCGCCCTTGTTCTGCTGCTTCATTGACTACAGTACTGCCTTTGACAGGGTGGACTGGGGCAAGTTATGGGGGAAGTTAGTTACCTGGGGGATCTCACTCCCGCTTCTCAGAGCAATCATATAATTGTATCAGGGAACATGGGTCTGGGTTAAAACAGGCGCCACCACTGTCACCGCCCGTGTCCCTACCAATAACGAGCTTAAGCAGGGCTGCGTTCTGGCTCCCCTCTTTTTCAATCTTTATACTGCAGATGTGGGAGCAGCTCTGCAAGGATCCGGAGTAGTAACACCAAGGCTGGGAAGGCTGCACCTTCCCACCCTGCAGTACGCTGACGATACTGCCATCCTGGATCACACCATAGTTGGCCTGCAGAGAGCCCTTAAAGCATTACATTATTACAACCAAGCTAATAATCTTCAGGTGAACCAGGGCAAACTAAGGGTGTCATATTTGGGAAATTCCCGCACATAAAATCAACTTCAATGGCAGATGGGAGACCTCCAAATTGCGACAACTTCAGCCTACAACTATCTTGGAGTATGGCTTTTTGAAAGCGCCAAACTGGCCGTCCACTTAAAGCACCTTAGAACAAAGGCCACCACTGTTATCCATTTACTGAAACACCTGAGTAACCATCTACAAAGCCCAACTACAGAGCCCATGTTGAATGTTCTGAAAGAAAAACTCATCCCGGCCCTCAACTATAGTCACTTGGCGTTCCCCAGCAACTTTGACACATTTTTAATAAACTCCCAGATTAAGGCGTACACGAGAATTCTACTCGCCCCTCAACAAGCAAGAAGAACAAGGTTGAGGCTGGAGCTGGGCCTCGGGTGCCCTGACCTCGTGGGCCAGGGGATCTAATAACGTTCTATCTCAGGATCTTACAGGCCCCAGAAATATCACTTGAAAGACATCTTCGACGCTGCAGGATCTCCATGGCAGCTACAGCTAGCAACAGCAATCAGCGCTCTGAAGATCAGAACAGACAGCCTGCATCTCCAAGAAATTCCTTACTCAACGTGGAAAAAAGTTGTAAACAGGCAAGTGCAATTAATGTCCTTTGAACGGAACATTGGTAGTCTTCGACCTAGCACCCTGACCGAGGCGCTCGATGCATCCTATATTTCTGGGAAGGCACAGTCACACTTTAAACAAGCACTCTCAATCAAGGCCCATACGAAAAATTTTATGAGGCTAACTGCACTGCCAATTTAAGATTTTAATCCTGGTTGGGCCCTACAAGATGAGGTAATCTCGTGCATGTTATGTAACTACTGAAAGGAATCCTGGCTCCATCTGTTGTGCTGCTGTCCTAAACTGTCAGAGGAACGTCACCGCCTGCTCCTCCCGTTATGTCGTTCAAAATGGGTTAAGTGCTGCAAGGAGGCGTCAGATATGTGCTTTACTGAAAATAAACCAGGCACTTTAGCGAGACTGGGTAAATTTACGAGTTTTATTCGCTCTTCACTCATTGAAGCGAGGACAATAGCCACTTGCCATAAAACCCAGAACAGCATCCAGTAGCTAGCTCTTAGGAGAGCCACCAACTGGAACTGACAAACTCAAGGGACATGTGCAGCATCCTCCATGGTCATGTGGCCTTGGGATATGGGGATTGTCAGCCCAGAAAACATCATCATCTGCTGCACACAAATATTCTGGGGTATCGACATTTTAGTAACTCCAGCCTAACCAGCAGGAGGTCCTATTAGCTTTCACACAACATATTGCACTTTACCTCTTTATCTGTAAAATCTTGGGCACTGTTTTTGCTTTAATAATGAAGGGTTGGTTTGAACTCTTTTTATACTTATGAAATAATATAGTCAACATCGTTTTAAAAATTTTGAAACTCCATTCTGGTTGTAGTAGGCATAATTTTATTTTAAGCGAAAATGTATTGTACAGTTCTTAGTCTTGCAATGGTTTTAATTATCGAACCTGAATGAATAAAAATGACAAGGGTGCACTCTTGACTATGCTGTTAATTTGGGATTGGAGGTTAAGTCTTTTGTTGAGAGTAATAACGGATGGTTTCGAGCTATCAACGATCACTGGATTACTATTAAGAATGTTGTAAGAGTCAATCCATTGTTATGTTTTTGCTGAAACGATTACTACCTTCCTCTCGCAACTACCACCTCATTGTAAAGCGCTGTGCCACCCTGGTCCTGAGTCTAGCCAGCACTATACTTAAAGCAAGAGGATAAATAAAAAACATACAATTGTTATTTCTAGCAAAGAGTATAGCTAGCGCTGATATGTACAGCATCATCTCTTTGAGGACAGCAGGAAAGATGTTCAATACACAGTCCATCATCGTGTATTACTATTTGTAGGAGTGAGACCTTTCTAGAGCACACAGTTTGTAGAAGTAGCAGGCTCAATTTTGGTAAAGTAGTGGCTGCCACAGTCAGGGCTCCCATAACCTCTGCAAGTATCTGTGAATTGAAACTAATCTCTGGGTCTGGCCTTCTGCTGCTCTGGCCCTCTCCATGTTCCTTGCCCTTCAGCACTAATGCAGCTGAGGCATGGATATAATTGCCTGAGATTGAATGAATATGATCAATGCTTCTTTTTCTTTTGGGGTGGAATTCCCAGCTCTTGAGCCCCTAGTGGCTGATTCGTCTTTTGAAGAATCCCTTCACCCCTCTCATTTTGACCTCACCAATTTTTATCCTAGATCCCATCTTTGCTCGGCCACTAAACTTCTCAAAAGTGCAACCAGCGGCCAACAAAGGCCATTTACAAAAGCATACAGTCTCCTAACATTCTCTCAGACAGGTCTCCCAGGATTGTTGAGACAGAAGGTGCACAGACATGGCTCCCCATCAGTCATTGATGGACTAATGATGGAGGTGTTTGGGCCCTTAACCATTTCCCTGGTCGTAATACTCCACAGTTCCAAGCTGAGACTTTCACAGTTTTGTTGCATTGTGATAGTTGTTTATCTGGAGTCACTTGCAAGCAGTGCTTAATTTGAGCTGGTGGTTTCCGAGGCTCCGCACCTGCACTTAATCATCAACACCGGCGCTTGAGCAACAGTTAAGGCACATTCATTTTTGGTAGGCACAGGGAGATTAAGTGAATCGCCGAGAATCAAAGGATGTTGAGCCAACGCCGAGATGCGAACCTGGTTCCCCAGCTCCGAGGTCACCAGCTCTGGCCATTACACCACATCCTATCTCCACCTGTAGAGTTTCATGGCTTCTGTTTTAGGCGGCGCTAACAGGAGAAATGGGCTGGTGGAAGCTGCCTCGTGATGAGAGCCCCAGCACTTATTTTTCTGCAAATTAACCACTGCTTGCGAGGAATAATTGAGCAAGGAATCCTATCATGTCCCCAATGCCTTCCCAGTCGCTCGTGCAAAATGTTTTCAATGTCCTTGTGAGAAAAAGCAAAGTAAAAAATTCGCTTATTTACAAAATGCTCTCAAGCTATCAGTGGCAATTAAAATTTGCAACAGAAAACTGCATGTATGTAGGCATCATAACAGTGGCAAACTCAGTGATCTCCAAGTAGGTCAATACCCGGGAATTTCGTGAGTCTACTCTACGCTAATGTAATACAAGTTTTGCACATTTTCTTTTTATGTGAATTACTTACTAATTAGAGTTTTCCTTGTGTACTCTTTCAATATGTAAAATATTTCTACTTATTAGTTGTACATTAACAAACTCTGTTACCCTAAACTAAATACACACGTATTCATTTACTTTCCCCGATAATAGTACAGTTAGTCCTGCATTGCTATATTTGTTTTCCTAATTATTGCAGAATTCAATTACATGGTGTAGAATTTCATCGTGCTCAGACAGTGAAATGTTACAGTAATAACGCAATTCCTGTCTTATTATTACTTTTAATTACAATAAAGTGATCTTTTTAAGCAATACATCCTTAGAGTCACTAATAATGTCTAATTTTCTCATTAGTAACACAATTCCAGCCTAATTATTACGTTTAAGTGAACTAATTTGAAGATACCGAAGTACTTACGTCTACCAGAAGTTTACCACTATTTTTTATTTTAGCATTTTGTTATAGCATCAATATTGTCCCTACTACTAAAATAGTATTCTTGACAGGTATGCCCAAACTTGGGCTCTGTGCTCTCTCTGCCACTGAACTCATGCTGCAGCTCACTGATAAACCCTAAAAGGCTGAAACTGCACTGGGGTTCACTGGGTTCCCATGAGGAAGGACCTGGCCTTCCAGTTCGGGCTGGACTGTTCCTATTAGAGCAGGACCAAGACTCATTTACATATGGCTGGTATCTGTCTAGAGTGGCATAGTTAGCAAACATATTATGGCCTTCAATGCGGCCAAAGTTATTACCAGTGACTGAGATTAATTCAGGCATACCATCCATCTCTTTTTTGTTTTTCTAAAGTATTCAAACTTGTGGCCTGGCGATCACAGCTGATGTCAGCTATACGTTAACTCAGTAAGCCACAGACATATCAAATAAATGTGAATCTAACCTGCAGTCTAAAAATCCAGCTTGTAATTACACAAAAGGAGTAGCATTTTCATCGGGACAAATTAAGGAATGCTAGTAGGCATTTTGAAAATCCCTGAGGATTCCAGACGTTTGTCATCTAAATGGAAAGAAAATGCCATTTGGGTAAGAAAAGACTCATAGGATCCACCCAAGGCACACCACCCTGGACTCCCCTTGTTATCTAGTTTTTGGAAATTTCTGGGTTTGGTACTTGTCTCCCGATTGTGGGTGACCTAAGCCTGAAAAATACAACCATTCAGCATGGCAAGTGGGTCGATATTGGGATTTAGCTCTACTCTGCTGCAGAAAGGCTGGGTTGCACCTTTTGGGGTGGGTGTATGGCCCATTGACAGGGTGGGACATCCTCACCCCTTTGTGTTGCCTAATCGTAAAATCCCTGGTGTCTAGTGGATTTCTCCCCCTCCCCTCTGGAGCAAATTAGGGGCAATCTCTCCAATCGGGACAGACCTATCTGCCCAAGGGGGACAAAAATACTCTATTGCCCCTTCTAGGGTGGGTATATTGGTGGATGGCAGGGCAGGACGCCTCAACCCTTTTTTAGTTTTAGTGCCATGTTGAAATCCCTGGTGGTAATGGGTTTTCTGCCTCCACTGGGACAAGTTGAGGGCAAGCCCCTTTTCTGCCCCCGGTGGGGGGTCAAGCACTGGCATGACCCTTTTCTGATGGGGGTATGCCCCAATGCTAGGGGGAGGACACTCACACCCCTTTCATTTGCCCAATTGTTAATTCCCTGGTTTCTAGTGAGCTTTCTACCACATACCCCGAGGGGCAGATTAGTGGCAACCTCCTCAATCAGGACAAACCTGTCTGGTTGAAAGGGGTCAGAAGGTTTCTATTGCCCCTTCAGGGGTGGGATTATGGCTCAATGTCAGGGTGGCCGCCCACATACTTGTTTTTTGTGGCACCGTTTGAAATCCCTGGTGTCTAGTGGGCTTCTGCCCCCTGGGGCATATTGGGGGCAAACTCCTCTCTGACCCCCCCAGGTAGGCAGAAAGACTGGTTTGCCTCTTTTGAGGTGGGGTATGGACCAATGACTGGGTTGGACA
This sequence comes from Calotriton arnoldi, assembly GCA_963921515.1. Lineage (NCBI taxonomy): Eukaryota > Metazoa > Chordata > Amphibia > Caudata > Salamandridae > Calotriton > Calotriton arnoldi. The sequence goes on along the minus strand of CAWUFW010000001.1, from coordinate 8,022,004 downwards.
TCCACACCCCTTTGTTTTGCCCAAATATAAATACGCCATGTGGAAATGCCTAACCTGGTGGGCTTTCTGCCAGTCCATGGGAAAATTGGTGGCAAACCCCCTGTAAAAAAATATATATATTATTTGGGGTGGGTGGCTGCCCAAAAGATGAAATAGTCACTAATAGTCACAATGCCTGTCACATTAAACCCTTAAAGTTAGTAAATTAACCTCAGCTCAACCCCTTGGTAGCTGTGAAACAGAGAAGTCAGGCTTAATTTAGGGCAATGTGTAAAGTATTTATGCAGTACCAAAACAGTAATAAAGTCAAAATGCAAAATAATAAAAAATTCAAACCGAATTAGAAAAATAGAGTAAAATTTCATAAACAAAATCACACCAAATGACAGAAATGCAAAAAAGGGAACCCGAGATATGAATTGTTAATGATTTAAGTACAAATAGCACCCAAAAACACAATGCACCAATATTGGTCAATAGTCGTGGTATGCCAGGCTAAAAGCACAATGTGAGGTAAACTGCAATTGAGCCCAGGTTATATACACCAGCCAGGTTCATCCTGGTCAAATAATTTACCTTCTGACAGTCTTCTAAGTCCCCAAAGGAGGGTGTAATAGGGCAGGGGGATACTGGGGCACAACAGCTACTGCTTCGATTTCTGATGCTTGGATGTGACATCCAAGTCCCATAGTGCTCAGGTGGGAGTGCTATGGACATAGAGGTTGTGTTCATAACACCTAAGGAGTTAGAGAGAAGTCTAAACCTACACTGAAGTATTGAAACATCAGTTACTAGAACCTATATTAATCTTCTTTTAATAGACAAATGCTGGCATATTTTGAAAATACAATTGATTTCTCATCGAAACATTTTCTTGAGCCTGTTGTGTACATTTAGATTTGCCCTCTTCTTTAAGCATAATGTAGTGGTTGCAAACTGTGTGCTTAATTATCAGTCCATCCTATCTTTCACCTGGGAACAACAGCAGAAATTGTTTTTGAGGCATTTTGTTTCAAAGTTTGTCAAATATTTCGCCAAAGCATATGGCCACTTGGCTACATCACAAAACTCCTGCCAATCAACTTTGGCTTCTTATACTTGGATCACTTAGAACAACAATTGCCCCCTTGCAGATGGTAACATCTCCTAAGTTCTGGTAATGTCATCTTATCCAATGTGGTGGTTTTTGGGATGTCACCTGCTACATCATATCTGAAGCTATTAGCAGTCTATTTGGAAGAAAACTATGGTTTGCATAGCTAAAGGTAACTAGTCAATTTCAGTCGTTTTTTCAGGGTTTTTTTTCTCAACCATAAGATGGTAAGGGCAGGGTTTTTTATGCATATAGTAATAAAGGGCCAGATGTACGACCCTATTTTGCATGCATAAACGGGTTTGCGACCCGTTTGCGCATGCAAAAGTACAAAGGCCATGTACAATCCCTAAATAGCGAGCCGCAATTTATTTGCGACTCGCTATTTAGGAATTGCAAGTCGCTATTAGGAAGGGGCGTTTCCTTTAAGGAAAATGGGCTGCATTAAAAAAAAAAAACTGCTTTATTTAAAAGCAGTCCCAGACATGGAGGTCTGCTGAGCCCAGCAGGCCACCATCCCTGGGAGTGCCCGCCATTCCCAATGGGGTCGCAAATTGCGAGTGGCTCATGAATATTCATGAGCCTCGCCATTTGTGAACCCATTGGGAGTCGCAAACAGTGTCTCAGACACTGTTGTGCATACCAATTTGCGGGTCGCAAAATGCGAGTCGCAAATTGCGAGTCGCAAATGCGATGCAATTTGCGACTCGCAAATTGGCGGGTCGTACATCTGGCCCGTAGTTCCTTATAAGCAACTTACCTGTTAAGTATTTTCAAGTATTTTTTTATTTGGTGGGGGTTTTTTTTATATGCTATACCACATCACACTTTTTATATTGAACTATTCCCAATCCTCTTTGTGGGCAAAGGCCATGTTCGACGGTAGCTTTCCACAGGGTCTGGTTGCAGGCCAGGTCCTTTACCAAACTATTTTGTAGCCTGGCCAAAGGAAATGAATACCTGTAACCCAAAACCAAAAAAGTGCTGAAATTTCCCATTTATGATAAGCTGCGCAATGAAAATACCCACTCCCATTGCTCACAGTTGACCAGGGGCGGCTCCTCCGCTAAGGCAGAAGAGCGTCGCCCCACTGCTCTTTGATTCAGGAAAAATAAAACGATAATAACATAGCTATTATCATTTTATTTTTCGCTGGTTCGGGCTGGGCTGGAGGCACAGGGGGAGGAGTGGTATGCACACTCCAAGTGGGCATGACTGCTTGGCTGGCCGTCTTGGCCCGGCCAAACAGTCATGCGCACTTTGCATTTCCCCACCAGGCTACATTACTCAGCCTGGTGGGGAACATGACCAGGCTCCCAGTTCCAATCTGACCTCCGATCCACGGCGCTCAGACCAATCACAACGCTGCATTGCAGCATTTTGATTGGCTATGGGTAGCCTGGGTGCTTCCTGGTTCCAGAGAAGCGGAGGAGAGGCGCAGCAAGTGGTATTTTATTTTTATTATTTTGTCCCCCCCGCCCTTCTACCCTCATTCCCTGCCAGCCGCTACTGCAGTTGACATTACAAATAACATCAGAAAGGACATCATATATGACATCATTAATGGCATTACCTATGACATCACAAGTTACATTACGGGTGCCAACAATAAAGGGGGCCTCACCGGGCTTTTTCATACTTGTTCCTATTTGATGCTGAGCTCATAGGATCACAGTTGTGGTTCCACCTTTCCATATAGCTAGCACACCAAAAGATCTCTGACTCATGCACCCTGAAGCAGTGCTTGAGATGAACAGTGGTGTAGTATCTACAAAAAATAGATTGACGTGATACCAAAGCATAACAAACGCAACCCTTTCGGTTCTAATGGCTGTGAGGACTTGTATTTATTGACGCCATTACTGCATTCTAACTACTGCACTTGAAATCTGGCATGCTATCTATGACTAGTGTATGTAACTTCAGCAGTGTTTATTCTCTATGCAATCCCTGCTTGGACATCATTGCTGACAATGGGCCTGCAGCCTTGCATGTGCATTTTACTTCACAATGTAAATGTAGTAGTCTTTTTTTCTCTATGCAATCTCTACAATGCCATTTAGTTGTTGGCAATGTTACTGAAGTCTTACATTTGCATTTATGTAGACATCTATAGCTTGTAAATGCCTTGGGGCATCAGCCTTTCTTGATATAACTTCAAGTGGATATCTAGTTGCCACCATTTGCATCACTTCCAGTGTAGTTTCCATTTTTCTCTCCTTATTTCTTAATTATTTTACATTCCCTTGGCATTTTTGTTCCTTTTTCTTGGCGGTTATACATCACTTCTTGGAATTCTTCTCACTTTTTTCTTGCTCTATTGGGCAATTATGTTTCGAATTATTGGCCAATGTTTTAATATAACCTCCCGTCTCGTGTATTTCTCTCCCAAAACTCCCCATGTTCTTCATTGTTTGGCTCCCCTGTAGGTCAATTTTCTCTAAGACTGTTTTCTCTCTCTCTCGTTCTGTTTTCTGATTGACAACTTGTGATGAACAAGAGCTGATAATAAAATGCTCTTTGTTTCCCCTGCCTTGACCACCAGAATCTGCCTCAAAGTGTTCTCCAATTAACTGTGAACGTATTCAGCTCCAATATCTATGTACAATGCTTCTCTTTTTGATCCTTGTTCATTCTGTGAAACTCTCTTCACTCCTAAGTGGGGATGACTTTAATCCTACGAACGAAGGGCATTTTAGTGCTGCCTACTTCCAGCACAGGCTGCAATGGCTGAACCCTAGGCCAGTGAGCTCTCCCTTATCTCATCCTTGGCCCTCATTCTTGGCACTCTGACTTGTAACTGGTCACATAGACATCCTTGCAACTCACATGGGCAGGGAGTAGTGTCATGCTCACTAATCTTATGTTAGAAACCCAATAGAAGCAATGCACTATTCTCTCTCTCACCACCTCTACCAGTGACCACATACACAGGACTATGTGGGCCAGTAGTAGAATTGGAGAAAAGGGAATTGGATAAGAGAGTGGTGTCTGCATTGTGTAGTGGATATCTTTAGTAACTTGCCATGAACGTTCTCCACTTAACTGTAATAGTAAATGGATATACCTTATCTATATCTCTGTGTAACTAAGTCTCTGAACAATGATGGGTACATTGGAACTAAACATACCAATAAAGAATACCTTAAGTGCATGTTCACTAACATTTCTTCCTGTGGATAGAATAACTACCTTAAGCGTCATCACTATGCACTGTCTGTGGAAGATTAATTATTGTTGTTTCTGCTCCAACATCTTTGCTTTGCCAGCTGAGGCGGCACACACTAGCCTCATACCCGGTGTTGGTGCTTCCTCCTGGCCTGGGTTGTTTCTGAGGGAAGTCTTTTAGGTGCACAATCCAGCCACTTCCTCAGCAGTTGGGGCTGAGGTGTTCCACTTCACACTGTGCTGTTCTGGAGCTGGTGCTGCATAAGTTGGAAAGTGGTCAGACTTCCTCGTTACTGAGGAAATCTGGATTTCCCAAGAGGCTAAAGAAAGTTCATGCTGTTTGCCAAAAGGTACTCTGTTCAATCCATGCTTAGGCATTCTTTCATTTTAGCCCAATCCGAGATGACTGCCACTGTTCCTTCTTTATGTTTAATATACTCATCATGGCTAATTATTGTTTTCGGTTCCTGGGAGTCATTTCACATTTCCATAGTTATATAAGAAAGTGTTAATTTCTGGTTACTGCATCACAATGCTGTCAGTGTTCCTTCAGCTGATCCTTGCCAGCTCTCACTCCAGACAGCTCTACTGCATTAGTCCTGTTTTTTCAAGTCTCCAATACTGGCCTTTCGTCAGCTAGTTCTTCTGCAAAACAGTGTCCTGTTCACCATTCTGCTGGAAGCTTTTATTCCCAAGGCTTTTTCATCCCAAAAGACAGTGTTACCACTCTCTAAAGGCATCTTGTCCCTACATGTGACATAGTATGGCAGAAAGGTGACTGATGATGGGTTACCTTTTCTCAGATGTATAAGAATCCTGCAGTACAATTTTTGCTGAGTCCCTTTGCAGGAAGATACAGGTACAGGAGATCCTCTACTGAAGAACACACCCCTGGCAGGTCCTCACTTCGTTTATAGGTAGCTCTAAGCAAAAATGACTTGCAATTTGGCAATAACTTCTATTTCCAAACCAAAGGTGTTGCGATGGGAGCTGGATCTGCGCCAGATCTAGTGAATCTCTTCATGGCAGATTATGAGGAACAACATATTGTTGCCCATAATCCCTACCACAATAACATTTTTGTATAGACTAGACACATTGAAGATGTTTTCTTTCTGTGGAGAGGACCCTGTACTAGATTGGTTGAATTCCATTTTTGGATCACCATCCAGTTCAATGATATTCAATTCACTATGTCTTATGATGTGCAAGAAATTGCTTTTCTAGATCTCAAAATCCTGTCAGCTAACAGCAAAGTATACACCTCATTATTTAGGAAGCCCACTGAAAGAAATTTACAATATCACATCCACCATCCCATAAACCTAAGAGACAATCTCTCATTCGGGTAATTTCTTAGGATCAGACGGAATTGTACTAGAAAAGAAGACTGCTTCAGAGAATCTGATACTTTGATATCAAGACTACTAGAAAGAGGCTACCCCAAAAGACTTGTAAAGCAGGCCCGCAAAAGGGCTTGGTATAACCCATGGGAGGAACATTTGGTGCCCCGCATGAGAGTTAAAACTTCTGACCGCCTAATTTGTGTAAATACTTTTAGTATGGCCAGCAATGAAGTTAAAGCCATTGTCCATAAACATTGGGACTTGATCAAACCTTTGATGCCCGAATCAGACAAACCCATGTTCTCATTTAAGAGGGGAGCCAATATTAAGGATTTAATAGTAGGGACAGCCTTTCCTGAGTTTCCCATACCCACTCTTACATCACAGTGGGGACTATTACGCAAAATAGGACACTATAACTGTGGGAACTGCACGGCTTGTAAATACTGTAGAGATACCAATTAATTTGTACACTGTGATAGCAAATTTATTTTGAGATCTGTGACCAACTGTAATTCTCATAAATTGGTCTATGCCATTTGGTGTCCCTGTGACATGATCTGTATAAGAGACACCACCCAAAAAATCAACAGTCGTCTTCTACAACATTGGAGCCACATTAGGTTTATCGTCGCAGGAGCACCTTTGGTTGAACATTTAAAACTATTACACCACACTGCAGATGATATCCATTGGCAAGTGATTGAACAGATAACACTTGATCCTGGAGGGGGAAACACAACACAGATACTGATGAAAAAAGCCCTGAAATGGATTGACCGAGTGGACTCCATATCTAAGGGATTGAATAATCTGGATGATTGGAGACAGGCAGCACTCTTCTGAGAATCAAGAACCTTCTTCAGTGGTACTCATCTTTAATTGTGCATTTCTATCTTGAATTAATTGGATTACTGAGCAACATTATGCTTTGTAAATTCTTTCTGTAATATTTTGCATCTAAATTGAAACGTGTGTACACCATATCTAACGGTTTGGAGAAAGGTGGTACCTTTCTAAGAATGAAGAGCTCCCTGCAGAGGGACCGAGCAAAATTGTACTGTACAATTATTTGCAATATTATGATCTGTACATTAGTTTTGTGATGTTCCACATCTAATTTTGTACTGTTTATTCCTTTCTCTTCTATTTGGCTTTCCTTGTTCTGAATCGGTCAAATAACCTTTTGGGATTCCTTTGTTCCCTCTATTCTAAGTTCATTTAGGCTTGAAAACCATTATATCATTTTCCCCAAAGGGGCAGTGTTGGTTAATTAACATTGGTTCCATTTTGAGAGTAGTCTTTCTTCCACCTCTGCACTAGTTTTACTCATGTCAGAACTACACATCATTCTGTGCAAGCTCGTTTTTTCTTTTTATAAGTTGGTAATACCGCCAATTTGGTTCGAAATAGGGTGCACATTTACAATTTTTCTACTACGGTATGGTGCTTTCCTCCTTTCCGCCAACACGTACACTCTATGCGGTGCACAGTCTATTTAAATGAGAACAAGCAAAGCGGCTCTGTGACCGCGTGCTCGCATTGAGTCTAACGCCTGCTGCGCTGATGTAAGTATTGTTGTCCACTTGATGGCAACATAATACCGTGTTGCTTGATTTTATTTCATTACTGATGGCTCATGTTGATGCGTTTATTTATTTCGCCCAGATACCAAGACCTAGCAATCTTTTATCGGTTGCCCAATGGCGGGTGAGATTTTTTTCTGTTTATTATTTTCTTATATGTCTATCAAGTCACTCTATCTTTAACTCGGATTTGAATATGTTGTTTTTCTTTGTGGGATTTTTCCTGTCAGGATTTCATCTCATATTTTTATACCTGTTATGTCATTGTGTTTTAGACTTGTGTGGACCAAATACATGCTTCACTATTATGACACTGCTGTGTTTCTTCATAAATACATTTTTTATAAGTAGCCGTAACACCATTAACGCTTGGTTGTTGAAGCAACCAACCGTGTATATGTATTTGTTACTTGCAGATTCGCGAATCTATTCTTTAAATAACAAGATATTGTTCCACATAAATTTGACCTTTCTTGAGAGGTTAGAAGGCCTCAGTTTATGTATTATCTGGTTTACTGTAGTTGAAATGATTTTTAATGGACTTGAGTATTTACTTTCTCTATTATTTGACATTTGTAGGCGTCTACCAGTTTGGTCCTGATTAAGACTTCGATATAAATATATTCATAGGGGTCGAAACATCAACGTATATGTGTTGGCTTTAATGAAGGTTTGCTAAAGATGGAATCACAATGGTGACTTTGAGCCTAGGTTCCCTACTACTAAAACTTATGCTGCTTAAGTCAACATTTTTTGGTTTATTTATCACTGAACACTACTGTTCATGATCTTTAACCAATCACTAACACTCCACTATTCACTTGGAGCACCTACTGTTGTTTGTACGGTTTTCTGTGCTTGTTTGTAAAGGTACTATCAATGTATATGTATACTCAATGCCTGCACATGCATGTGCATATAAGTATATGGTTATCTATTAAACAGCTGGTCTTTTACAAACTTTGATTTCACTCTACACCATCTCATTACAATTGCCTAGGAAGCATAGGCTATTAGCATCCCCTGAGGGAACCATTGTTTAGTTTAGAATATATTTACCCAAGTTCCTAGGGGGCACCGGGTTGCCCCATACATTGTCTATAATTAACAGGTTATAGATATGGCAGCCTTGATCCAGCAACAAAACGAGGAATCGCAACAAGAATACTGCTCTCAGATGAACCTTAACAACCAGACCTGAAGACATCCCTGGCAAACCATCCAAACTGAAAGAATTATTGAATGCTCTTACATACACTTTTCTTTTAGACCAGGTCATGTTGCCACCAGCCAGGGTAAGGTGGGCTATTATATTGTCTCTCTTTTAGGTGTAGTGCTGGTTCGAGCAACATCTCTGGTCTCCACAGAAGATATCAACCTGGGCAGTTAAGTAGCCTTTCAGAATAAGATTAGAAATATGTTTTAGCAGCCTGATAGAAAGTTCTTAGCGGAGGAAGCTCTCTGTGCTATCCAGGGAGAAATAGCTAATGTCCTAACGCATGTAACCCAATTGTGCCAGTTGAAAGTTAAGACAGTTTTGGTGGAACAAACCCATAAGACTATTTGTTTGGAATTGAAGCAAGAAATGGAGTTAATGTGGCCTCCATATCCTGATTCCCAGACAGAGGTAAGAGAACAATCATTGATAATTGAACATGAGAGAAGGAGTACTTGGGTTTTAGGAGGTGCTGGAGTTCTTTTCTCTTCATGTTCTCACCAACCTGTAATAAGCTCTGTCTGAGGTCCACTGTCTGAAGCCAAGAAAGAAAGAAGGTATACATCTGCTCTTTGCTCATATTGTGCTGCAACTGATCATTTAGTCTAAGAATGCGCAATCAGGCCAGCTCAGGGTCCAGGAATAGCTCCAGCCCATCTTATGTGAGGTAGAGAAGTGTTGAACAACTACCTTACTTAGGAATTCCTGCGAGTCTAGAAACTATGCAAACATGATTGCTCCTTCTACCATTACATCTTAACTTATATTCAGGATTGAACATCCAGGTTTCAGTCTTATTGGGCTTTGGAGCATCAGGGTTGTACATGAATAGAGTGCACTAAAAATAACCAAATTTTCTCCAAAACAAAGAGTGTCCCAAAACAAATTCAAATGGTGGCTGGTTGTTCAATTTCTTCTGGCCCGATTAGGGTCATGACTGTATCCCTATTGATTACCATGGCATCTCAAAAGGTAGCTGCTTCATTTGACTTGATTGCTTCACCCAGTTATGCTTTGATTTTGGGAATTCCTTGGCTTGAGAGGCATAACCCCTAGATTAACTGTGATACCTGCACCATATCTCTGTTCCCCTCATTCTGTCATGAACATAGCTTTCTGACTTGAGAAAGCTATGGGGAACATTTCCTGAGGGAGTCTCAAGCACCAATTTAATTAGTAGCATCTTGGGAACCTGTGCCAATTCAACAATAATGCTTCCCAGATGTATTTGATAATCCTACTATTTTCTTTCTCCTCAACGAGACCTAGGCAATTCCAGCCTGCAGAGGTGCAATAATTCCTTCCTTAAGTGCACATTTTTTACTATTCGTGAAAGAGAAGGGCATTTGAAGCAATATTTGAGGAAAATGTACACAATGGTCTTATTAAAGGCTCAGCGCCTCTGGCTGGAGCATCTTTGTTCCATAAAAGATTTAAGAACTGTATTGATTATCAAGGGGTTAATGAAGTCGCCATAAAAGTCAGCTATCCCTTTCCACTGATTCAAGATATTCTAGAAGCTGTTTGCTTAGCTACACTTTTTTTATAAAGACAGACCTGCATGAAGTGTACCACCTTCTCCACTCTAAAGAAGCAGACAAGTGGAAAGCTGCATTTCAGACACCTTTTCAGCACTTCAAATCCAAGGCTATGCTTTTTGGGCTCTGCAATGCCCAGCAGTCTTTCAATGATTTATAAATCAAGTTTTCTTAGATCTCCTGAATCTCTATGTAGTCATTTATCAGGATGAAATTTACAATTTTTAAAAACCTTAGACGAACACTGAAAGCAAGATAGAATGGTTAACAGATTGCGTCAGCATTTTTTCTAATGCAAGCTAGGAAAATGTGAATTTGGGAAATCAAAGACTGAATATTTTAGATACTACTTGAGTACCACCAGCATGACAATGGATCCAAAGAAGGTTGCAGCTTTCCTAGACTGGCCATCACCTATATCTACCATAGATACCCAATGTTTCCTTGGGTCAGGAAATCAGCAAATGTTTACCTTCAAGATATTGATAAAGTTGCCCAAAAGACCTCACAATCATTAAAGAAAGAAATTTACATCAAGGTTTTATCTGGGATGAAAGAGCAGAGATGGTGTTTTTAGATCTGAAAAATCTTTTATGGGAGCACCAATGTTAAGACATACAGATCCAAGTGGAAAATGTATTATAAGGACTGATTAATCCGAGAATGCTGTGTGAGCGGTCTTACTTCAACTCCTGCTAGATGATGGTTAAAAACATTTGGCATTCTATCTCACTCATGTGAACAACAGTATTCAGTTTTGGAGTAGAAATTACTAGTTATGAAATAGGCTTGTGAAGACTGGAGACTTCTTTTAGATGGGCTCTCAACAACATTTTGGAATTAGAAAAGACCACAGAAATTTGCAATTTCTTTAAAACATGCAGTTGAAACAGTTGCCAAGTTAGGGGCTTATTTTTCCTGCACTATGATTTTTACATCAAATGTATTCTAGGAACTCAGATTACTGACGCTAACCTTCTTTCTCGACATCACTCTATAGACACGGAACTTCCAGAACGTATCCTGCTTCTTCCAAACTGTGTTGTAGGTTTGGTGCAAAACTTTGTACAGAGAGTCAGAGATGGTTATAAATGAATAGGTAGAAAGGTTATAAAACAAATCCAAAGCAAGGTTCTCTTGCCTTGCCATTGTAGCCTTTACTTTCAACATCAAAGCTGTTCTATGTAAAATGAGGAATTGCAAGAGGAAGTACTTAAAATGTATCATGATTGTGCAACAAGAGGACCTTGTGGATACAATTTAATCTTGGATCTTGACCTTCAAACACTCTACCAGCCAGCTGGTAATCATGATGTTCTAGAATATATTTGAATCCGTCAAAGTTCTCCACAAAGCAAGGCAAGTCACAAAAAACTCTTTGGGTTTCTACTTCCTTTGACTGTTCCACCTCTTCCTAGACACACTTCCTCTACTTATTTGTTTGCGGATCTATTAGCTTCCAAAGGCTACCAAGTGAAAATGGCAACAGTTGAGGCCATCTCTATAATGCCCAATTTCTCGCCACTTAAAAAGATTCCTTCCACATCAGAAATGACTAAACATTTTATTTCTGATATTTTCCATCTATTTGGATTACCTGACACCATTATTTCAGACAGAGGTTCTCAGAAGGCTTCCTGAATCTGGAAGTCGCTGGACTCATCTTTTGGAATCCAATTATTGTATTCTTCTGGATATCACCATAGTTCAATGGGTTAAAGGAGAAAATTAATTGAACTTTAGTACAGGATTTATGCTGTTATGATGATGTACACAAGATAACTGCAGTGATTTTGTGCCTTTAGCAAAATGTGCGTATACTACTGGAACCTATTTAATCACTAAAGTTTTCCCTTTTTTGTCATCAGGGTTTTCATCCATGTAGTTTCCCAGCCACTCCACATATAAATACTTTTGTTCCTCTGGCCTATGACTTTGATCATTTAAAAGAGTAGATACAAATAATTGCCAGAAATGACAACAATCAAAGACAGTTATAGAAAGAAAACCTAATCTCATTGTAAACCACCACCAGAAATCAGTGTTGGAGATAAAGTTTGTCTCTATTCTTTGTTTCTTTCAATTCATATTTCATCAACCAAGTTCAAACCAAGGTTTTTTGCACCTTTCTGTATGTGCAAACAGATTAGTTCAGTGGCCTTTCATCTCAAAATACCATCTTTCTGGAAAATGTGCCTGCGCTTCCATGTACATCAACAGAGATTCCCTTTGGATCCTTTTCGTACTGCTCCTACTCCACCTTTAATCGGGCGGTTGATGTAGCTCAAGAGTTTGAAGTTCGGGACATATATGACTCTCACTTATTTAGAACATGTCTTCAATATTTAGTTCATTGGGAGGGATTCCTATCAGTTGAAGATTCTGAGTTCCAGATTCTTTAGCACATGCCCCAATATTGATTCAGCATTTTCATCTCTCACATCTTAATACACGAAAAGCTTAGAGGAAGGGGTGTATTATTTTTTGGGGGGTTTGAATCTGTTTATTGGTTTTTCATTCTACAATACAATAATAGTGCAGATAAGTACGACAGTGGGTACCATCATGAACGAAAGTCATAGGCTACAGCTTTGAACAAAAGAAGTGGCGATTAGCCACCAAGGGGGCATGAAAGAAGAGGAGTAAATCTAAGTATCAGTCCCTAATTGTCTCAAACGGCTTAACATTGCTCTGCAAGAAATCATAGGAGATTTTCACATTGACCCACTCTGAGGGCTGATGAGTTTGTCATCAAAAATATCTAACAACAGTTTCATTTTTAGAAATAAATGTGCAACAGTGAAATAATCAAAAATGACAAAACAATAAGCCACACGGCTGTGGACACAGCACATCTCCCACACCGAACATAAAATACCAGAGTTCATGTGACCCTACCCTTATTTGTACGTGTTCAGAAACCTGTTGGAACTTCCCTACGAGGGGGATCTGACAGCCATTTGTGGCCAATCGCAAATATACAATATTAGTGAGTATGTTATCTGTACCCTCCTTTGGTAAGTCTACGCTACTGTCAGTATCATGGTGAATGTTGGTCTGGAGCTCAGTCAGAATTGTGTCCCAGTAAGTAGCAATAGAGTATTTTCGTAATCCAAGGTTATCTTCTCTATGCAATCAACACTCTCTGCTTGCACCCAATTGAGTAGGGAGCGGGTCCAGGCTGCTAGTAGTGGGGGCTCAGGTGACTTCCACCTACGAGTAATAAAGGGTTGGGCTACTAATAACCTAAATCTAAGAAACAAGAGGTTGCTCTATATTTCCTGTGTCTGCGATAGAGACCCGGAAGTGATATTTCCCATGTGCGTAGATCTGAATGCCCTGTGAATGTGGATAAGTATGATGTGGCACCCAACCAGTAACTGTGTAAATGTGGGCAAGCCCGTAGCCTATAGAACATGTTAGTATCTACCTGATGACATCGAGGACAAGCGGTGTCTGTTCGATTGTAATAGTGATTCATTTTATCAGGGGTAAGATAAGCCCTGTGTATAAAATAGAATTGAATGAGCTTAAAGTGGGAGTTAAGCAGAACATGCATTGGGCTTTCCAAAAAGGAAACCCATTCCTCATCTGTGCAGGGGCGTGTCAAATCAGTCTCCCAGCGCTGATGTAAGGTGGTGAGCTGCGGGGCAGTATGAGTCCACAGCGAGTCAGCAAACCATCGGACGAGGTGTCTGCCTGACCCCATCACATGGAGATATTGAATCATAAGAGGGATCAGGTGCTCATGGTTCATATTGCCTCACTTGTGCCCTAAGGATGCAATCAATGAGTTAAATAACAAGAATTGACAAGAGGGCAAGCCTTCCTCCTCCATCAGCATCTCATATGTGACTAGAACGCCCTCCCAATACAGATCATCCAGAGTGTGTATGCTAGTGGCATGCCATGTGATCGGTTCCGCTGTCAAGGTGAATCTGCCACTCCTTGGTGTTCCAAGTAGGGTCAGTGCTGGTGCATACGGGGTCACCAGCCAAGTGAGGTGGAGACACCTGCAATAGCAGCAATATGCCACACCCAGCAGTAAGGAGTTGGGCGTTTTTGCTTGGGTACAGGGGTGGAACAGATGTAGGGTAGTGGGTAAGCTCCATGCAGGTAGGGTCGTGGCTGTGTCCTCCAAGTGCAAGCCTGCTAACCCCTAGCGATCCATTGTATTTGTGAAGCAAGGTAATACTGCTCGAACTGTGGCACAGTGAGTCCACCCTGATCTGTGGATAAGCATAACTTCGATAGCGCCACCCTATACCTGGACTTGTGTCAGATCAATTCCCGCATCTGTCTATCGAAGGAACAATAGAACGCCGTTGGGATGTACAGAGGGAGATTTGTAAAATAGTACAAAAGTCAGGGCAGGACCACCATTTTCAGGAGCGCCACCCGACCTGCAACAGACAGTGGTAGTGTGCACCAAAAGGTCATCTGTGAACTCAAGAATGCGACTGTGTGAGTAATGTTGCCATCTATGAGGTCTGCAAGAAGGAAAATGTATACATGTACACCAAGGTAACGGAAGGTACTAGGTTGCCAATCCAGCTGTATGCCATTGAGAAGAAAATGTGGGTTAGGGACGTCAGGCATGAATGGGAACAGGCAAGACTTTGCTCAACTAACCCTCAATCCAGAAAGGGAGGCAAATCGGTTGAGTGTCAAGGATATTGTGGCAGGGATAATGTACATTTCTCTAAGATAGAGTAATATATCGTCAGCATATAGGGATATAATGTGGGTCTGGTCCCCTAAAGGTTTACCACATGGTCCACCTCGATCCTGAAGTCCAATCGCTAGTGGTTCGATTGTCAAGGAAAAGAGTAAAGGGAACATTGGGCAGCCATGCTGGGTGCCTCTGTGTATGTTAATTGCATCTGAGATAAGGGAACCTTTTTTGGCCCAAATCAATGGTTGGGTATGTAACAGTTTCACTAATCGGAGAAATAGGTGTCGGATTCCATAGCGAGGCTGTGTATTAAAGAGGTAGTCCCATTCCAATGAGTCAAAGGTCTTCTCCAGGTCTAAAACCATGCATCCAGCTTGAGTCCAATGCTGCCGAGAGTAGCTCATGACTCGAAATAAACAACACAAGTTTAATGAAGCATTGTGGGCCAGAACTAACACGTTTTGATCTGAGTGGACTAAGGTCCGGACTAACTGCGCCAATCGGTCAGCAAGGATCTTGGCTAAGACCTTGTAATTAATGTTGAGCAGAGCCAGGAGTCTGTATTATCCTAGCAAAGTTGGGTCCTTCTTTGGCTTAGAAAGGAAGTTGAGGATCACCTCTTTTTGGGAGGCAGGAAGACTATTGGTTGAGAGGGCTTCTTCGTATATCGCCAGTAGGCGTGGATCAAGAAG
The DNA here is from genome assembly GCA_963921515.1 of Calotriton arnoldi. Taxonomy (NCBI): domain Eukaryota; kingdom Metazoa; phylum Chordata; class Amphibia; order Caudata; family Salamandridae; genus Calotriton; species Calotriton arnoldi. Next base: position 8,006,690 of record CAWUFW010000001.1, on the reverse strand, counting down.
ATGCTTAATTGCTTTTTAAAATTCAGCAGGCCGACCATCAGGACCCGGAGACTTAGCTGTTGCTAGTGCTCTTGTTGCCTCCTGGATCTCAAACTGCATAATAGGGTCGACTAATTCTTCTCATTGGTCTGGGATAATGCAGGGCATCTTTCTCATGGAGAAGAAAGAGTCAACATAATTAAGACAGCGATGTTTCCATCAACCTAGCATGTTCGCGCTGCGCGTCTGCTAGTTATTGCGCATTGGAGAGATTTTGTGCCACCCGTTTCTCGTAATCTAAAAGCTTGTGCTCTATACTAGAAATAACTCTAATGAGCTTTTGTCACATGCTCCCTTGTACCTCCAAGCAGTGTCAGTGCATCGTCACCTTGAATGCATCTCACTCTATTAATTTGGTGGAGGCCGTGTCATCGCTGTGCTCAAAGTAGTCCTCAATGGCTGAACCAAGAGAGGCACAGAAGGGGGAGTCCTCCAATGTCACTGTCTGTAGGCTCCAGGTGGAAATGGGGGGGCTGATGTCCCAGGCAAGATGCATGCACTGATGATTGTGATCACAATGTGTACACGCTAAATAGTCTATGTGTACGACAGAGGGAAATAATAAGGCCATTCCAACCAGTCTGTCTATGCAGACGTGTAATTGATGAGGAAAGGGAAAAAAAGAATATACCCTTGTGTCTGGATTACGAAATTGCCAAACATCAACTAGTTGCCAATGTTGCAGCTCGTCATGCAATGCCTGAGAGTTAAATGTTGCAAGTCAAGGGCAGTGTTAAGAACACAATTACAGTCCCCTCCTTTAAGCCATGGTAGCCCACTCCAATGGGACAATGTCTCAGATAGGTTGTGCAGGAATAGGGTAGGGCTTGTTTGGCATTGGGGCATTGATGGTGCCTAGGAGGATTTGCGGCCATCAAGACAACCCTTCACAACCACATAATAGCCCTTTGTATCTATAACAGTGTCCTCTGCCACAAATGGGGTACCAGGTTTAACCCACAGCAGCACACCTCTGGCAGAGTAGGAGAAATTAGTAGCGAATACCTGACCTCATCAGCATCTTTGTAACTTAGTCGCTTCTGTTTGTGTTAAATTCATCTCCTGCAACAATGCAATGTGTGTGAAGTGACGTTTCTGATATGAATAAACTGAGTAGCGACGTGAGGGGGTGTGCATTCCTCGAACGTTCCAAGTAATGTTAAACTGAGTCATGCGTACAATAAGAAAGAGCACAACGGGTAACAGCTGCGTGTAAGTCAGTGTTGGTGGGCGTGTACAGCATTAGTAGTGCAAGTGCATGAGACGTTAAGCTGTGTCGCAAATAATTATAGCATAGAGCGAAAAAACAAACCATGAACATGGAAATGGAAATGCCAGTGGAGTGGAATAACAAACTGTTTCTACCCAAACGTCCGAGCAACAGAGGTCGGCTAAATCTAAACAAGCTAGGAGACTAGTCAGGGGTGTTGTGGCAGCCAGTGAATTCCACATAAGTAAGGATGAGCATGTGTTAGCCCTTGCCATCAGTCGAACTTGAAAACATGAATGGTAGTTAGGCTTAAGGTTGCTATTACATCATATTAATCCCTGACAGCGTGATGCCAACAGTATTATCCAACAATATAGGTGAAATATAGGGTGGTTAGCAGAGTAAAAGAGCATAACATAGCTGTCAGTTTCAACACAGTGAATTGGGCGCTGCTGGTTGTGTAGTGCAGTCGTCAGATAATGTCTTCAGCCGTCTGCCGTGTCACATCGGGCAGGGCAGTTGAGTCCACCCCGGAGGGCCAGGTGGCCGAGGAGCCATCATCACTAATAGATTTGGCTGAGTCATCTTCAGGCTCTGAACCCTGCGTGGCCTCACGAATTGTAGCAGCAATTTGTAGAGCTCAACGCCTCTTCCTTATAACTTGTTCCAGATCTGGTTTATTCTTTGATTGTGTGGGGTGGTGCGAGTGGGTTTTGCATCCACGTCAATGAGGAGTGGTCGACTCGCGGGATATTGTGGTGCTCCGTGATATCTGGCTTGCGGGCAGCAGTCCTGTGGATTACTGCCAGTCCCATGTGTCTTTAGGAGAGTCAAGAAATGTGTTTTACTGTCTGAGACAATTCGCAGACGTGTCGGGAACAAGAGCGAGTTGTAGCTATCCAAATCCCACAGGCGATCTTTCACCACTAGGAAAGAATTACTGTTTCTGCTCTGCCACAGTATAGTTCAGAAAGAACATGACGTGTGTTGTCAACTGTAATGTCTCTAGTTTCCACGCTTAGCATAGGTTGGAGTCTCTGATGTGTTAGTGGAGCAGACTGAACAGTAATGGTCTGGGGGTGGAGCCAGGAGGTGGTCGCCATGTCGGAACACGGTGGGCATGTTCCACGGTCAAACACTGTGAAAAGGCCTCAGAGGGCAGCAATCCTTATGGGCAGTGTTCCACATAAGCAATAGCATCTGACCCCCCCCACTCCCTCAGTAAGGCCAACCACTGGAACATTATTCCTTCTTGAGCGGCATTCTGCATCTTCAGCGCGGCGTTCTAGGATGCGTACATGTTCCTCCAATGTTTGCATTGAGGACTCCATTTCACGTGCCTTCGGTTGGATGACTTGTTTGGCAGCGTGAACCCTATCCGCCATCTTCCTGTGGTCCCCATGTAGCAACGTAAGATCCGTGTCACATTATCTATTTTACTTTCCAGAGACACAGAGTGTTTTCCAAGGAAGTAGCCGAGCCATTCAACAGCTTTAGGAATGGTGTCCAATTTGTCCCCAATTGACACAGGAGTAGTGGGATGTTCCGACGCTTCACAACCACCGACCAGTTGTTCAGGGAGTGCAAAGGGTCACGAGGATATGCCTGGGGTGCCTGTGCATAGGCGACCCATAGTGTTTGGCATCAGAGGTTTGTGCCTGATGAAAGAGCGGCAGTCGTCGTTTACAGGGCCCGCTTACCAGCGCCCTACAATCTCTAAAAGCGAGGTAGCACAAGCAGCCCTGTTGGTCCAGGAGTAAGCAGGCAGGCCCAGGTCATGTGGGATAAAGCAAGCATGGGAGCGCCGAGCGCCACAAATGAATTCCGACAAGTGATGCGGTAAAGCCCCTGCTGTGTGAGGTCAGGGTACACAGTACAGTGGTGGAGTGCACCAGGAGCCCAGTGCACTAGGCAAGTGGTTGTGCTATGCAATGCGATAATCACAAGGCAGTTCTTCTCGGGGTCTGAGGCAGCACCAGACTCAACTAGTGTCCATTGTCATGACCCTCAGGACACAGGCAATGGCACAGGCGTATGTGTGCTTGACCCCAAGCGGCTGCGTCCAGTGTTGTCAGCGTTTGTGGGCAGGTGCCCGATGACGGAGCAGCAGTCGTCACGTAAGGGACCCGCTTACCAGCACCTCACAGTCTCCCAAAGCAATAGCACGAGCAGCCCCATATGTTCAGGAGTAAGCGATTGGCCCAGGTCACACAGGAAAAGTAGGTGTGAGATAGGTGCGCACCACAGTGGAGTTCCTCACAGTAGCTGCAATAACCCCCCCGCCAGCTGAGGCCAGTGGGCGCCAGCAAGCAGTCTCCTGGTAAATGTAGGCACCTCCGCAAATCACCGCTTTTGCCCCTCGTTGCACCAGCGTGTCTCTATAAAATTATGGGGTGTCCTAAGAGGCAACATCTGCGTGGCCAGTCAGCAGTATTGCAGTGGGGGTGCGTCACCCGAAGAAGTGGATCTCTGCTCGGAAGGCCCCAAGACGGAGCAATTATAAGGGCTGGAGCTGCCTCATCCAAGCGGGACAGTCCTTGGAGCGAGTCCCTATCGGCAGAGTCTTAGTGAGTCCCCTCACGGCTCGAACAGCCGCGCTCACACCTGGGGCCAATCTCCAAGATGGGTGGGAAAGGGAGGGAACCACTGCAGCAAACAACAGTCCCGCAGGGCAAGAGTAAGCCTCGGTAAGTACCGCACTGGGGACTCAATACACCTCGTACCACAAGGCTGCCGGCAGCTCTCCTCAGCGGCATGTCTTCCAGGACAGAACTGCTAGTGGACAGAACTGCTAGTTGGCAGGTCCCAGAAGCAAGGTGCAATCCTCTGCAGCCCCTCCAGGGCCATCTCCCCAGTGCCAGCTTCTCGCAGGCCACTGACCCAAATTGTAGGCCGCACCAGATGGCAGCAATTATACGTCTTCCCCGCCATCTCCAGCGGCGCTTGACCCACGCCACAACAGTGGGCAGTCCAGAGATGGAGGAAGGCTGGTCACCCGATAATGATGGCAGGGTTACGGCAGGATAAAAGACAGATAGGCGCGAGTGAAGTAAAGTCATTTTAAAATACGTCCGCCATCTTAGCTGCACGAGCCACGCCTCCGAGGACGGGTTGAATTGTTGTGTCATTATGAATACTTATGGGGTGCCGGTCAAGGCAGCATGGGCTTAACTCACGTCTTTATCAGTTCTTCCTCCTGGACAAAGTTGTCCCTGAGTACCGTCGTACTTTTGTTACTCATATGTCCAGTCAATCCCATTGGATCCTCGACAGCTGGGACAGTGGATTGGGAAGCAGGCGGTCTTCCTCATTACTGAGGAAATCTAGATTTCCAAGCCGGATAAAGGAAGTTCCTGCTGTTTTTCTGAAGTTTCTCTGCTCAATACATGCCTGGGATTACTTATTTCATTTTATCCCAATCTAAGATGACCTCCACTATTGCTTCTTTGTTTTAAAGCAAACTATTGTGGCTAATTATTGTTTCCTGTTGTCCATTTTCAGTTTCCATAGGCAAATAAGAGGCTGTGAAAACCTAATCTCTGGTCATCTTTTTTTCTATCTTTAATTAATGTCATTTTATAACAGCAATAACATAACTGAAGACAGAGAAAGAAACATACAAGGGGTGTCGAGCATATCTAAAAGAATGCAATGTAACGCACTCCAATGCATATCATACATACAAATTGCACAGTACTGAGACATTTCCAAATGAGAAATCAAGAAGGGAAAGACAGAGGGATAGGTAAGTGCGCATGTCAGAAATAAAAGGTGCGTGTACATAAACGGTAATTTGATGCAAGGTGGAGCCACCTCACAGACGCATTTGTTTACCAGCCCTCCAGACACAGTTGTCCAGGGTGCAAGTCAATCCTTCTCGGTGTCATCAGTGCCAGAGGTAGAAAGCAGCAGATAGTCTCTCAATGGTTGCCATATGTTCTTTGGCCTAGAGGCTGGTGGCTGTAGTGGTGCATATATTTCACTTGTGGTGTCACAGTATATCAAATCCCGTATCCATGCCTCTACTGTCGGACTAGTGGTGCTACACCAGTGTAGTGACACCTGGCACTTGGCCAATAGTAATGCAAGAGCAGTATAGCAATGGACACCTGCTGGTAACAGCTTAACATAACCCAACAGGGCCACTAACGAGGTTGGGGTAAGTGGAAGGCCTATCATACATGATAATGTGGAATGGACTGCCTCCCAGTAAGTAAGCATAGGTGCGCAGTTCCATGCTAAATGAGCAAAATCAGCATGTTCCGCCGCACACCTGGCTCAGCAATGTGACCTAGTAGGGTCGGCCTTAGCCATAAGCCAGGGGGTAGCATAACCTCGATGTAAGTATTTAAAATGTAGAAACTTATGTTGAATGGTTATTTGAAATCAACTGTGTCTGTTCACAGCAGTAATACCACATCTTTTCCGGTAAGGGGGTCCCCAAATTCCTCTCCCAGGCACCCCTCGCTTTCTCCACCCGGATAGGTCTCAGACAGATAGAAGTATGATATAGACGGGAGACCAGATGAGCATTGTCCGGGCCGCGATTACCATAGTAGGTGAGGGAAAGTCAGCAGAGTCCTTAGGGAAAGAGGGAAGTGCAGTGCGAACGGTACTATGTAGCCAATGTAAATTAAATCAGTCCATGTATGACACAGCATGTCCCTCAGCCAACGAGGAAACAGACCGCAGTGTGGCGTCAGGAAAGAGGCCCCCTAGCAAATGGAGTTGACATGTGGCCAAGGTACGCTTAGTTCGTCTCCCCAGTAAATGTAAGCCAAGAGTTATTGGGAAGAGGGATGTGGGGGGAGAATAAAAAATCAAAGCCCGAATAGCGCAGGAGTCTGGTCCAGGCCCAATATGTAGTAGGAAGTGTCTGTATCTCCGTGAGGGTCCTTGGTAAGCCCTGGGGCTTAACAGTCGAAAGAGACAGTGGGCGGGCCTTAGTCCATTCCGGTTTAAGAGATTGTAGTCGGGCATCAGGGTGGTACCAATAATACGCAAAATGTGCATGCCCAATGAGATAATAAAGGTAAAAATCCGTGACCCCAAAACCGCCACGGGCATAGGGCAATAGTCAATGTTTGCCAGATAATTCTGGGGTGTTTGCCCCCCCAAACTAGCCATGTGAGCATGCTACGCAAGGTTCCGAAGAAGCTTCTGGTCAGGACTATAGGAATATTAAGAAATAGATCTAAAAATCGGGGTAACACCGCCATTTTAACAATAGCAATCCTCCTGGCAATGGACACAGGAAGCCTAATCCAGCAATCAATCTGGGAGGACAGTCTGTCAATGGCGGGCCGTAGTTGAGGCGGATAACCTCCGTGCCACTCCTGTGTAAATAAATGCCCAGATATTTCAGGGATTCAGTGCACCACTGCACGGAGAACTCAATAGGGCAGGGAACTGTGGCATCCGTCAATGGAAAATTCTCTATTTTGCCCCAATTAATAGTGAGTCCAGAAAAAACCCAGAAACTGATGATTTTCCGGAGTAAGGGAGGAAGATTAGTCTCAGGATCCCTGACAAATAGCATGATATCGTCAGCGTATAGAGAAGCAAGAATTGGACTTCAATGAAACCGCAATCCGTGAGCCAGGTGGTGCTCCTAAAAATGGCAAACCAAGGGGCCCATTGCAATAATAAATAATAGAGGCCAAAGTGGACACCCCTGTCTGGTGCCCTGAGTCAGTGTGAATTGATCAGTTAAGACACCATTTAATCTAAAGTGAGCCAATGGAGCCGTATAGATCAGGTCCCAAAAGCCCTTAGGAACACCCAACTTCCGCAGAGTGGCATGTAAAAAGGACCACTCGAGAATCAAACGCCTTCAACGCGTCCATCAGCACAGCAGCAGCTGGGAGGTCTGTAGCAATCTGATTGACGGTGAACACTGTGCAAAGGTTCATGGAAGTGGAACGGTTCGGGATGAACCCAGATTGTAAGGGAGATATTATACTTCCCATGAGCATGGAAAGACAAGTGGAGAGAACCTTAGCTAGAATTTTATTGTCATGGTTCAAAAGTGACAAGGGCCTGTAGGAAGTGCATAGAGGTGAAGATTTGCCTGGTTTAAGTAAGAGTGTTATGACTGCATCTCTCAGTGTTGGGGAAAGGGTTCCCTGTGCAAGAGATTCAGCGTAGACTTCAAGCAAGTGAGGAATCAACAGTGGTTTGTAGGCCTTATGAAATTTGCCCATGAACCCATCCAGTCCCGGGGCCGGAGTGCCGCCAACGGTGTCTATGGCTTGTGCAATCTCCTAACAGGAGCAAGGCGAGGCGAGAAACTGCTGATGTCCCCCGTCAAGCCATACATTTGCTACCTCGGCTACATAGTCGACAATCGCCTCGTTCGTAGCTTCACAATGAGAGATATATAAGCGGGTATAGTATGAGATGAAGGCAGCAGAGATAGCGGTACTATCATTGGTCAAGGAGCCGTCATCAAGTTGTAAGGCTGTGATATATGAGGCTTGGTACGCCGGGCAGAGAAGCCTGGCCAGTGTACGTCCAGGCCTCTCCCCCTCTCCGTAGACCCGCGCCCTAGCATATTTACTGAAGTACATCACCTCGCGAGCCACCAGGTCCTGAAAATCATGTAATAGAGTGAAATGTATCTGTAACGCTGGAGCAGATCCAGGCGTCATAGCCTGCAAATCGAGATCTCCTAGTTTCTCCTCAACAACCGCCAGCTCCCCTCTAATGGAGCAAAGCACCCCCATGTGCTTAGCAATACAGACACCTCTAATGTAGGCCTTAAATGCCTCTCATATCACCGAGTGTTTTGAGACAGATCCAGTATTTAATGCAAAGTACTCAACAATGGCGTCTCAAATCTCTGCACGAAACACTTTGTCTTGCTGCGCATTAGTTGGAAACCGCGAGTACATCAGGGGTGGTGCAAAATGGGGGAGTATGCAGGGACAGTAAAACTGGTGAGTGGTCCAATAATGTACGAGGGTAATGATCAGCACTGGAGTCCATGAGTAGCAGGTCGAGGAAGAGATACCAATGGTCTATATGCAACCAGGTACCGTGAGGGGCGGAGTAGAAAGTATAATACCTACGGAGCGAATTCCAGGATCGCCAGGCCTCCGAGAGGTGGAAGGTTCTCAAGATGGTGGATAACGCTTGTAGTGCATGGGGTTTGGACACATGGCCAGTGCCAGTGGAGTTCAGAGAGGGACAAAGGGTTAAGTTAAAGTCGCCGCTCATAAAAATATAATCAGAGTTTAAGCGGGTAATGTTTGTGGAGATATCATGAAAGAAATCTGGTGTATCCACATTCGGGGCATAGACATTGACCAGCAGCAAAGACCTAGCTGCCAAAGTGCCGGAGTCCAAAAGGTAGCGGCCCTCAGGATCCGCTACCACCTCCCGCGCAACAAATGGGACTCTTCTGTGGATTAGAATGCAGACACCTCTAGAGTAGGTGCTATAGCTAGCAAAAAAGCAGTTAGTTCCCCAAGTTGATGCATAGTGGTTGGAGGAATTCGGTGCACAGGGGGTCTCCTGTAAAAAGGCCAGTTGGATGTCATGCCTGAACAGGTAAGAGAACACTTGTCTCCCCTTGCGTGGGTTAGTCAATCCCCTGACATTCCAAGTCATACAGAATTTCCTCTCCCAGAAGAACGTCTAACATCTTTGAAGGCATCTGGTCCTTTCATGTGTCATAGTGTGGGATCAAGGTGGCAGCAGAGAGGTGTTAGCCTTTCCTTGGCTGCAAAAGAATCAAATTACCTGAAAGTTCATCACATCCAGCCATTGACAGTTTTAGTTTCTACTAGACTTGTGCTGCACTGCAAGGAAACAAATATTCTAATACTTGTATCTAGCAATTCATGTAAACATGCTAGAAATCTAACACATTACGCTTTAACTATTAAACATAGCATTAGTACACCATACTAATCCTTTTCCGTCACCAGAAACCTTCAAGTGAAAGAGGCAACAAACTACAGTCTCATAAGTGTTTATATTGTTCTTCAAATATTTCAAAGTTTGTTTCCACCAACAGCACAACTTTCATAAATACTTCCTTTTATTACCAGTGTCCTTCAGTACAGTCCATGGAAGTAATTTGTCTTTAGCTAAGGGAGTCCTAGATCCATTTAACAATTTCCCAACTGTTGCAACATTGTATCACAATTGTCTACCAAAGTCACTGTGGACTACGAGGGAAGTTATACCCAGATGCCCTTGGCAGGGCACACTATCAACATGATTTTTTCTAGCTGTCTGTTATTGATCTATCCTCCCAAGCCCGCCCTGTGGTCCGAACATTATTGGATTTTCTTTAACTGGACACCAGATAAACCCTGCCAGCAGGGTAGGACGGCGGACCGCACTACCTTCAGGGCGTAGAAGAAGGTGACAACCTCGGACTGTATGGATTTCCTTGCCAATACTGCCCCTGTCTGACTAACGACATCAACCAAAATGTAGAGGCTGTTAACACTATGGAGGCAGCGGATGCACTTGCTCCTTTACAGGAGTGGAAGAAGAGAAAGGGCAGACTTTCTGCCTTGTGGTTCTCTTCGCATCTGGTCAAAGAATGTAAATCATGCAAAAAGCTTGAACACATCTGGCGTAAGTTCTAATCCTCGGATAGTAAAGCTACTTACCAATCGGCTCTTAGAGCCTACCACACCTCTCTTAAGCAGGCCCAGAGCCTGTTTTTCACTGATAAAATCAATTCTGTAGCACATAATTCCCCACCCCATCTTCCAGATTGGGAAGTCTTTTATCTTCCTGCAATCCTGCCAAAGAGCTATTGTTCCTTCTCAAGAGCTATGCAATGGGCTGGCAACGCTTTTTTAAACTCACATTACTGGAATTCAGAAATCCTTGCCTGCCATGCTGGAGAATCCCCGTTTTGTCTGTCATTTAGATCTAGACAGGCTTAGCAACAGGCTTACCCAGCTTAGCCCCATATCCTTGGAACATTACAGGGAAGCTATACTGAAATGTAATTCGGGGTCTCCTCTGGATGCATGCGCTCCTACTTTGCTTACTCTGGCAGGGATACCATCAATCCGATGATCAACTCCATCTTCAATCCCTTCTTTTCTTCAGGGATCATGCCTGCCACCTGGAAACTTACTAAGGTGGTCCCTCTGCTTAAGAAGCCTGCATTGGACCCTAGCATTTTTTGTAATTAGAGGCCCATTTCTCTTCTTCCGGCCTTTACAAAAATGTTGGGAAAACTGGTCAAAGCTCAGCTCTTGGAGTATCTTGAGGGTGGCAAGCTGTTACAACCTAGTCAATCTGGCTTTCACCCCTTCTCAATACAGAATTGGCTGTACTGGAGATCTCTGACCATATTAAATGGTCATTGGACTCGGAAAAATGCAGCTTTGATCCTTTTTGATCTGTCTGCTGCCTTTGACACCGTCCCACACTCTATCCTCCTGCACCTCTATCTGTCATGGGTGTGGGGGATACTGCATCGGACTGGTGCAAGTCATGCCTGGCCGCCAGAGGCCAATCAGTTTGGCTCGCCCCTTTTTCCTCGGAGATCACGGCAGTTAACGAAGGGGTCCCACAGAGCTCTTCTCTTAGCCCCACCCTCTTTAATGTTTTCGTGCCCCCCTTGGCTTCTGTAGTCAAACTATTTGGATTTAAAATAATGTCATATTCCGATGACAATCAGCTGCTCTTTGTCTTCGAGGGTTCTCATGCTTTGTTGCAGCATCTCTCACAGACTGTATGCATGCCATCTTTGATTGGATGGTTAGTAGCCAACTTAAATGCAACGCAAAGAAGATGTAAATTATTCCATTTGGGTCACATGTGTCCAACTGGGGGCAGTAGCGGCCGGTGGTGGGAGTGCTGCCAGGCGCTGACGTGGGGCGCGGGAGGGGCAGGGTGGGGGGTAGTAAACTACGGATTACGGCCGATTAGAGGTAAGTAAACATATAAATAAAACGAATTTCATTGCGCGCGCTGCATTGCCAAATGCGATGCAGCGCGCGCAACGAAATTCGTTTTATTTATTTATATGTTTACTTACCTCTAATGGGCCGTAATCCGTAGTTTACTACCCTCCCCCCCCCCCTTCCCCTCCCCTGCCCCACGTCAGCTCCCGGCAGCACTCCCACCACCGGCCGCTACTGACTGGGGGAAGACCTTTCGCCCTCTGCATTACCAGCCCAGCCCCATCCATCTCTGGTGGTTAAAAACCTAAGTGAAGTTGGACAACACCCTCTCCATGAGGTCACAGATCTCTGAAGTGGTGGGCCAATGCTTCATGTTTCTCCGTACTATCAAGAAATTCCTCTGCCTCTTGCCTTTGGAGGCGAGAAGAGTAGTGATCCATGCTCTGATCACCTCACATCTGGATTACACGAACATCCTGTATTTAGGAGCAGCGGAAGCTCTGGTGAATCGCCTACAAGTGGTCCAAAATGTGACAGCCAGGCTACTTCTACATCTGCAGAAACGTTCTTTGGCCGCAGCAGCACTAAAAGCTCTGCATTGACTGCCCATCAAGAAAAAGATCTTGTTCAAAGCCTTAGATTTGGTTCACAGGGAAGTGTATCTCTCTAGCCGTGGCTATTTGGTGAACAGATTCTTTCAGTATATTCCCTCCAGAGCGCAGCGTTCTGCTTCTGCTTCACTTCTGGCTAGCCCGTGTTCGAATTGGGCGGTAAAGCTTTCTCCTTCCTTGTAGCTAAGGCTTGGAATGGGCTACCTCGCAAACTGTTCCTGATCTCTTCTGAGCTAACATTCCGAAAAAAACATAACACCTGGCTCTTTTCTGTGTGGCAGTAAGATCTCTAATGGTGGGCACGTACCTGCGCTCTGCCTGTTAGCTCTGGGACACTCTTCGGAGTAGCCGCGCGCTCTACAAGTCTGTCATTCATTCATGTCCAAGATGGTCATTGAATCTCTAGACTACATGAGAGTTTAGTGCCTGCTTTAAAATTCAGTTTGTTGTTGGGATGCTTTCTTGTAATGCTTTCTGTGTGCATGCAAATGTCTCTTTTTCAGTGGTCTGCAGGACCGCCAGCCTTTCCTTCCATGGAAAAGGCTTTTATATTTTCAAGATGGCCGCAACATTCCGTAATGCAACATGGTGTGACACAATGTGGCAGCCACCATCTAAGTACAGGAAATAATGTTTTTACATTTTCACAATGGCCTCCGCGTTATGACGTATCACATTGCAACACACGAAGTTGCGCCCATCTAGAAGATATATGAACTGTGACTTTCAAGATGGCTGTTATATTGAATGTTGACCCAAGATAACAGCCATTTTGAAAGTATAGAAAAATAACATTTTCTATATTTTAAGATGACTGGGTGCCACTCTCAGCTTTGTTAATGTCAGCACAAAAATGAAGGCATACAATTTTGGCAAAGTCATAGCAGCGGTTGGTGGGCTGCGAGCAGCAGGGGGGAGAGAAAGGTAAAGAGAGAAGTGGATAGGAGGACAGAGAGCCTGCTTTAAGCCACAGTATTGCTTAATGTAGGGGACAGGGAAAACAACATGGCCTCAGAGTTATATAAGATATAGATTGTATGGGGTGGTGGAATAAGAGCAAGCATGCTTGCAACTGCTCTAAAAGAATTAAAAAACAGCTAAAGGAAGAATACAATATAGCAGTGGGAAGACAGAGAGGGGAGGGGGTTGAGTAGCGACGGAAAGAGCACCAACCTGCTCTATGGGCAGAGAACACGAAGCAGAACAGGCACTCCCATAGTATGCTAAATGAGAAATGGAACCAAGAAAAAAACTTTTTTTTAATGGATCCATGATGTCGGCAGTGAAAGAATACAACCCAGCCAATCAAAAGTGAACGCAAATAAGAGAAGCTTGAAGTACTGGTCAAACACAATCATAGGGAGGAAAGACATCCAATAAAGAGTAGGGAACTGAAACAAGAAAGCCATCCAGTCATTAGCACATGGCTGATCCAAAGCCCACTCAGACTCAGTGTAGTATTGTATGGAATGCTGTCTGCGACAAGCAACTGAACTTGTTTATGGTGAGACCACAGAAAAGGCGAGAGCAGAAGAGTGATATAGATTGAGCAGGATCATGCTATAGACTGGGTAGAGAAGAAAGAGCAGTGAACCCAGCAAGAATATTGGTAAGCTGCCGCCTATAGGAAAATAAAAATTGGCACACTGCTAGTTACGTCATCGGAAACAACGTATACTCGCCTGCCTTCAGCTGTGCAGTGTGATGAGCTAGGCACAGAAGGCAGTGGGAGGAGCAGGCATTGTTGGGCAGTGGGGTGAGCTATCACTGGTCACTGTGTGGGAAAACGCCCTGATGGGATTGATAGTGGCAGTGATACGTGCTCTTTACCTTTCATTTCTTCCCTTCTTGCTTCCCAGTGACCACTTCTCTTGCGTATATCGTTTCTAATTTTATATTCACAAATGCCGTTTAACTACAAACTTTGGAATGATAGAGGAGAATAGCGGTCATATTCAGTCAGTCCTTATCCGGAAGGATTACGTATGCTCAGTGCTTGAAATATGAAAATAGAAGTGCAGTTACTCCATACCGGACAGTACCGGCTCAATTAAACCACTGCCTATGCTAAAAGAATTCCACGGCATTCTTCCGGCATAAATAACCCAGAGCTTTCATTTTTTATATGCGCCGATGTGCATCAAACAGGATCAGCGCGCCATGGACGCTGTGAAGTGCACCAAGGCAATTGAAGCGCTATTTTACAGAGACAACATATGTTACCTGGTTTGCCACCGCCATCCATGAACCTACTTTTCTTATAATACTAAAGTAACAGTAGTTTCCTTACAGTGCTAAAGTGCCACAACATCCGAACAAAGAAAAAAATTACAAAATAAATTCAAATACAGAAAGCTGGTTGAAAATCAAACCTTAAGAAAGGTAAAACGTCAGTGAGATGCCAGGAACATAATACGTCGATCACTTTTCAAAATCACACTTCTTTCAACTCAGGCGGGTGCGTTGCCCTGAAGTATTTGAAGGCCTTCCTTGCATAACTTTTGCTGCTTGTTATTAGACCCTTGAAGGTTTTAATTGGGTTTTTATAGTTGAGCATTTGTATATGTCAAGTCCCCTCTAACCACCAATAAAACTGTGCAGCATATTTCCCTTGTTCGATCCCGGAAAAATATTGTGACATAGTAAAAGCGAAGACCATATGGAATGTTTTTGCAGCGAATGTAAATGCCATTAGGATTAAAATATCAAGTGAAGGTGAAATGATTTTAATATCCGTGTAATTATTTTACTTTCTTATCACCTGCGTTTTGGAAGGCGATCCTGAGGGTGCCTCCTTTACGATAATCGGCTAATAAATCCTTCTGAATGTTACACCTTTATGCAGAGCAGTAATCTGAACAAATTGGCTGCTGACAGCTGCAATAAATTGCCATGAATGAGTGCTGTCAGGGAACAGGTTGTGTCTATGAACATGCAGAATAAGTCAATCCTGTGACAAGCTATTTTTACCCAGCTGGAATTTGTTTTGCAATCCAATGCGGAAAGATTTATTGCCAGTTTTTATTGGTCTGAAAAATACATGTTTATCTCTAAAATGTCGTTGGTTCTTGTTCATATATCTTCAGCGGGTGGATGTCGGTAGGTTTCGTCAGGGTGGCTACTGTCAGACACACTTCCAACTGTGAGCTATTCATTACGTTGTTGTGAAATTCACTAGTAGACAAAGGGTAGGCCATCCGGTAGGATCTGTCTGAGCCGCCACTCCGTCGGCCCCTCCACCACTGCTTTATGAGGACCAGTTTACCTCTGCCAGACCTTTCCAAGTGTATTCCTTACAGGCCATTTCAGAGCCACACGTGTAAGGATGGTGTGTGCTAAATAGACCCCACTTTCGAGAAGACTATCTCAAGAAGAAGTTTGTTGTTCTTGGGGCTTCATTGCATGACGTCGACATGTACTCCTTGTAAGTTTTCCTGCTCACCTTATTCCTGGTGATCAGTAAAGATTCATCTCCACACCACTCTTGCCGTTAGCACATGCCTTGTGTTTGAAATTCGACAACAATCCTGTTTAACTGAAGGTTTGATGAGGCATCGACAATCAACTACAGCCCCCAGAGACCAACACTGATGCATGTAGAAAAAAATCATCTTTTTGAATTAAATTCTCAAAGAAAACCAATTTCTAAACTACTATGGGACGGATGTTTGATAAGAGAGGGGGTATATTTCACAAATCACAGTTCTGTTTTGATATTTTTGTATACGTCGAACGATATTATGTATACTGGGGCGTTGCCCAGAGTGTTATATGTATTTCTATGCTGGAAAATAATAAAGAAAGGTATCAGAAAAATGTTGGAAACCTGCTTCTCCTTGATGTTCTCCTGTTTCATGCAGATCATCAGCTTTTAAGAGATTCACAAAAATCCCATTCAATGCTCATGTATTATTCTAAAGTCTTGCAGTTTGTTGAGCACACCTCTTGCATCACTCCCACTTACGTTGATTATCCACTAGATGAATACCCAAAAAGGTCGACTTTGTTGATGCAGACAAGAGTTTTCAACACCACATCCTACCCTGAGATGCCGTCTTTATCCCCTTTTTCCTGCCCTAACTCAGATTTGCCAAAACGTCCACTACATTGCTTTGCTTCTCCACATTAGTATACGGATTACGAGTGCAAATGCAACACTGAATTTACCTAAGTGATGCTTAGGTGAACACAAATTTTAGGAAATGGGGCCTAAGTCGATGCATTCTACAAATGAATGTTCTTCAGTCAGAGCTGGTGCTACATTAAGTAGATTATAGGCAGTTGCCTTTTGGCACCACCACAGATAGCCACAGGAGGGCTCCAGATTGCAGCTAATGACGAAATATGACAGTTTCAAAGGGAAAAATGTGCACCCAAGTGACAAAATATAATATTGTCTAAATGTCCAAAAATCCTTGCAGGGCAGCTACCTTAAGTAATTTTATAAGGAGTATAATCTCGGGTGAGGATATGTTTAGGAGTCAAACCCTCAAGCCACTGCCTAGTCACATCCTCAGAATGTAAATAAAAGCTAAACTGAAGGATCCCTTCACTCTCAGCTGTAATAGATAAATAAAGAAAGATAATTCATTTTCTACCAAGAAAAACTCATGAAATAGCCCAATTTTTCGGTTCGAGTAAAAATACTCTAGAACATTATTTTTTCTGCAGCATTAATTTTTGTCTGTGCTTACAAGAAAACTGAGTGCTGATTCCTGCGAGCTACTGTCAGGGATGGATCAGTGCAGGATCTTCAGTCAATCCGGCTCAGAGAGCAGCAATTGACTTCC
The DNA here is from genome assembly GCA_963921515.1 of Calotriton arnoldi. Classification (NCBI taxonomy): domain Eukaryota; kingdom Metazoa; phylum Chordata; class Amphibia; order Caudata; family Salamandridae; genus Calotriton; species Calotriton arnoldi. The sequence continues at coordinate 7,990,159 of CAWUFW010000001.1, read as the reverse complement.
AGTTTCCACTGTGTCTCATATAGTGAGTCTACTCGTGTTGCAAAGTAAGAGAAACAGTTTCACACAGTGCTTGTTGGATTGTGTTAATGATCAGTGCCGTATAGAGCTAGCATCGAAGCTGTGGTTGGTGCTCTAGAGTGCAGATCCTCATCTATCCAGGCCAGCTGGTGGCGACCTAGATTTGGTTGCAACAGTCCCCAGGATTGACTTTAACATTAGTACTGCCACACTTGTGCCTTGAGATTAAGCTTTGCCGGTCAGATTTACTTTTTTTTTCCGCAAGCTTTTATATTTCCATTCAGTAATCCCAGATATGGCATAAAAGTGCAGTGAGTATTGTTTCTTAAATTAGTCTCTGGCATTATTGCAAGAGTATGGGAGAGCTGAAGGAAATGCACAGCATGCCTAGGTTAGTCACAAGTACTTGTGATCAAGTCACCTCAACTCACAGAGGCCGAGAACTGCAGCTCTGGTTACAAGGACATATTCCCTTGTGTACTGTAATGCCACTACACATTTAAAAAATATATAATTTAATGACGTTTTAATGTGCTTTATGCACTGCGACCATTTTACATGTGGCTTTAGGTGATACACAGCTAAACCTACATTTGAGATGTAATATTCTTACCACGTGCATAGAGGCAAAGATAGTACATATGACCATTAAAACAATCAGGCTAATGCCAGATAGGCTGACTGCATCGAAGGCATTCAGAGCAGATGCTCAAGTGATTGTGGGTTAAGGTGTGGCAACAGTAAGGGGTGGAGGTATGAGTAGTGGAGCTTGAAAAGCAGAGTCTGACAGTCAACTTGTGCATTTATTTAAAAAAAATCTGCTCCAAGGAAATTGGCAACCAGGACAAATGTGTCGGCAAATGTGTTCTAGCATTCTTAATTTGTCACATAGAGGCTGTGTTTTAAAATCTCTTACAAGGTTAGGACACCTGTTGCCCAGATCTTTGTGTACCCAGACATTTTGAGGGGATTATAATGTCTACAAGTATGAACAACATATGAGTTCTACACATTATAACCTTTATTGTTTTATTCAAAATTCCCTGTACATTTATTTACACACTTTGTTACACTTGTCTGCATTAAGGTGGTCTTTCCCAAACCTTTTGTCTACTTACCTCCAATTTTTGCTGGATTTTGTTTTTGTTTGTCTTCGGACTCTGCACTGTACCACTGCTAACCAGTGCTAAAGTGCTTGTGCTCACTCCCCTAAACATGGTTTGATTGGCATATTCCTAATTGGCATATTTAATTTACTTATAAGTTCCTTTTCGAGTGTTATACCGTATACCCAGGGCCTGTAAATGAAATGCTACCAGTGGACCTGCAGCACTTAATGTGCCACCCACTCAAGTAGCACTTTAAGACATGTCCCAGGCCTGTCATGGCAACCTGAATGCAGTGTTGCAGTGCCATGTCTACCTAGCACTAAACGTCCTTGCCAAGCCTTAACCTCCCCTTTTATTATCTATAAGTCACCCCTAAGGTAGGCCCTAGGTAGCCCATAGGGCAGGGTGCTGTGTAATTACAAGTTTGGACATGTACTTTTAAGTTTTACATGTCCTAGTAGTAAACAACTCCTAAATTCGTTGTTCACTACTGTTAGGCCTACACCTACAATTGGATAACATTGGGGATTTCTTATTACATTTAATAATCTATAATTCCTAGTTGGAAGAAGATAGATATATCATGTTTGGTACCTATGAAATTGTAATGATAAACCCTCTTTAATGGTAAGGTCAGATTTTTCTTTACAATTTTGAAAATGCCACTTTTAGAAAGTTTATCAACACAAAGGAGTTAGGCCCAAGTGGACAAAGTGCAGGTAGGGCCATATAATAGGAAAAAAGGGGTTTTACCTGGACCTTGTATCATTAAATGCACTTATGATTTACCGTGAAGGTCAAAGATAATTATTTTATTTGACCAAGTTTTTACTTATCAAAATTCATTTTGTTTTTTCAAATATTCATTCAGTTGCAAACAAAGAAGACACACAAAAATATTAACAACCTTCTATACAAAAAGTCACAAAGACTCAATCATCAAATTAATAATACATGAAATACTGTCATTAATGACCACCAACAATACAACATCACAACATAATGTACAACAAATACACAAAAAACAAAAGATATTGTGCAATCAAAATAATAAATCAAATGATTAGCATGTGTAATCAAATAATGAATCAAATGATTAACATAGCTTATAATCACAAAGGGAACGAAACATAGTGTCCATAACAGGGGAAAACAATTTTAAAACCCTCCGTATGGCATGATAATTGAATCTCAGTTCCTCAATGTCAGAAAAATGCCAACGCGTTTCAAGTCCTAGGCTACAAATACAAGGACTCTATCAGCGCTTCTTAATTCAATGCACCTTGTTTCTGCGTGCGATGGTATTATCTGGCGAGAAGATATTAATTTTTTCTTCAGGCAATTTGGAATCACTTTGTGGAGAAACCTGCTGAGATAAAATATGTTCCCTGCTTGAAGAGAATACTTCCGTTAGCGTCAGTGTGCAGCGGAGTATCGCTTTTTCTGCCTTAATTTTGTGCCTTCGGTTTCCTCAAACGTTCTCCATTCGGAAGCAGCTCCTACTCCGTGATTTATTCAAAATACCGCATGTCTCAATTAGGAATAACCTCTCAGTGATTTTCTCCCTCCAAAAGTTGACTGACAAAAATTCACCAGCCGATGTGTGCTGGTGAATTTTTGTCAGTCAACTTTTGGAGGGAGAAAATCACTGAGAGGTTATGCCTAATTGAGACATGCAGTATTTTGAATAAATCATGGAGTAGGAGCTGCTTCCGAATGGAGAACGTTTGAGGAAACCGAAGGCACAAAATTAAGGCAGAAAAAGCGATACTCCACTGCACACTGACGCTACCGAAAGTATTCTTTTCAAGCAGGGAACATATTTTATCTCTGCAGGTTTCTCCACAAAGAGATTCCAAATTGCCTGAAGGAAAAATTAATATCTTCTCGCCAGATAATACCATCGCACGCAGAAACAAGGTGCATTGAATTAAGAAGCCCTGATGAGAGTCCTTGTATTTGTAGCCTAGGACTTGAAACGCTTTGGCATTTTTCTGACATTGAGGAACTGAGATACAATTATCATGCCATACGGAGGGTTTTAAAATTGTTTTCCCTGTTATGGACACTATGTTTCGTTCCCTTTGTGATTATAAGCTATGTTAATCATTTGATTCATTATTTGATTACACATGCTAATCATTTGATTTATTATTTTGATTGCGCAATATCTTTTGTTTTTTGTGTATTTGTTGTACATTATGTGGTGATGTATTGTTGGTTGTTATTAATGACAGTATTTCATGTATTATTAATTTGATGATTGAGTCTTTGTGACTTTTTTGTATAGAAGGTTAATATTTTTGTGTGTCTTCTTTGTTTGCAACTGAATGAATATTTGAAAAAACAAAATGAATTTTGATAAGTAAAAAACTTGGTCAAATAAAATAATTATCTTTGACCTTCACGGTAATTCATAAGTGCATTTAATGATACAAGGTCCAGGTAAAACCCCCTTTTTTTCCTACTTTTAGAAAGTTGGCATTTTCCTGCCCTGAGCCCTTTTGTGCCTGTAGCCTGACTTGAGTCACATGACTGGGTGTAGCTTACATTTAGACTTTGTAAATTCCTCCCAGACAGTCACACAAAAGAGGAATTAGGTGTGGCTGAATAGGCCATCTACTGGCAGGCTGTGGGGTGGACCTAAGCACAGTCCTCTTATACCTCCATAGCTTGTGCTCTGCCTCCACTAAAAGGGCTTAACTACCCTGTGTTGTCACTGCAGCCAGCTTGGACCCAGTGCAGGGGAGTCAGGAAATTCTATGCACTTCAAAGAACCTTTCCAGAAGCTTCGCCCACCTTCCAGAAGAAAGGTACCAGAGTATAAAAATAGGACCTTCAGACCCACTCTTGAGTTCACTACTGGACCTGCAGAAGGACTCTCAGAGGACTGACTGCTGCTGTGACCTGCTGTGCACTCTGCCAGACTGCTGCTGCACCTGTGAGGACTGTTTTTCTGCCTGGAGCCTTCCTTCAACCCTCAGAGGCAAGCCCTGCTGTTGAGCTCTGCATCTACACCTGCACCCCGGACTAGCAGAAGTGACTCAACGGCTAGTTTTCTGGCCTCCTTTTCAGAGCCACAGGGACATAACAGTCTTCCCCCATCTTGAACCTGCACCTGGACCCAGCCTGAGTTAGCCCAGACCCCCCAAGAGGTGTCCCACCAGTCCTGGACCCTTGTTTGTGGTTCTAAAGGTGCCCACATGGCCAATCTACAAAACTGAAGACTTGGGGACAAACTTTGGCCAAAAAGGGCTCTGAGAACCAGGATGAGACCCGGACCAACCTGCTTGCCTATCTGCCCGAGGTGCATCTCTGGTTGGATTGACATCGTGGCTTCTCCCACTGCATTCCTCTCCACAGCAGCAAATCCGTTTCAGTGGTCCTTCACCAAAGCGGTATCCAACCTCGTGGAACTGTCTTCGGCTATAGCCCTCTGCTTTGTCCCACATAAGTTTCTCGACTGTCATTTCGGTGACTAAGTCTGAACATAGAAATCTTATCTGCTGCTTTGACCCAAGGCCATCCGACGACAAAGCTTCCTCCTCGACACGTCCTTCAGCCTTGCCCCACTGAACTTTACCTTCTCAGACATTTTTCTTCAAGAATTTTTCTAAGTCCAAAGGTAGGCGCTGACCTGGCCTAATCCACTTCTTTAATTCGAACCGTGCTCCATCATGGTTGGCCTTAACTTTTGACTGTGACCCAGTCTCGTACAACTAGATGTCCGCACTTGGCACTGCGATCTTCTTGGCGATTGACTTCACTTAAAACTTAAAAAAATCATAACTCTGGTTCTACTGATTGAATTTTTGTCATTTTGGTGTTCATTTATTAAAATCAATCAATCAATCAATCATGTCACTTATAAAGCGCACTACATACCCGCGAGGGTCTCAAGGCGCTGGGGGAAGAGGGGGGTGGTGCTGCTACTGATCGAAGAGCCAGGTCTTGAGGAGTCTTCTGAAGGCCAGTAGGTCTTGGGTCTGCCGAAGGTTGGTGGGGAGGGTGTTCCAGGTCTTGGCGGCGAGGTGGAAGAAGGATCTGCTGCCGGCGGTCGTTTTCCGGATGCGGGGGACTGTGGCGAGGGCGAGGCTGGTGGAGCGGAGCTGGCGGGTGGGGGTGTAGAAGCTGAGTCGTCTGTTGAGGTAGGCTGGTCCGGAGTTGTGGAGTGCTTTGTGTGCGTGGGTGAGGAGCTTGAAGGTTATCCTCTTGTTGACAGGGAGCCAGTGCAGGTCTCTCAGGTGGGGTGTGATGTGGCTGCGTCGGGGGATGTCGAGGATAAGACGTGCAGAGGCGTTCTGGATGCGTTGCAGCCGTCTCAGGAGCTTAGCCGTCGTTCCTGCGTAGAGGGCGTTTCCGTAGTCCAGCCTGCTGGTGACGAGGGCCTGGGTGACTGTTTTTCTTGTTTCGGTGGGGATCCACTTGAAGATCCTGCGGAGCATTCGGAGGGTGTTGAAGCAGGATGAGGAAACGGCGTTGACCTGCTTAGTCATGGAGAGGGTGGGGTCGAGGATGACCCCTAGGTTGCGTGCGTGGTCGGTGGGTGTCGGGGCTGTTCCCAGTGATGTTGGCCACCAGGAGTCGTCCCATGCTGAAGGGTTGGAACCAAGGATGAGGACCTCCGTCTTGTCCGAGTTCAGCTTCAGGCGGCTGGTACTCATCCATTCGGCGACGGCCTTCATTCCTTCGTGGAGGTGGGCTTTGGCGGTGTGAGGGTCTTTGGTGAGGGAGAGGATCAGCTGGGTGTGTCTCGAAGGAGATGTTGACGTGTGGGCTTGCGGAAAAGATGGAGTCTAGCGTGTGGCCGGCGGCATGGGTGGGTGTAGTCACGAGCTGTCTGAGTCCGAGGGTGGCGAGGTTGTCGATCAGAGTGGTGGAGTTGGTGTCCTTGTTGTTCTCGAGGTGGAAGTTCAAGTCCCCGAGGAGGATGTAGTCCGTGGAGGCGATGGCGTGTGCGCTGAACTGTGGTCGGGGTCCGGGGGGTCTGTAGATGAGGGTTCCTCTGAGGGTGGTGTTGGGATCGGTGTGGATCTGGAAGTGCATGTGTTCGGCGGTGCTGAGGGTGTCGTCGGTGTTGGTTGAGACTCTGAGGGTGTTCCTGTGGACGATGGCGATGTCTCCTCCGACTCCGTTGGTGCGGTCCCGGCGGGTGATCTTGTAGCCGTCCGGGATGGCAATGGCGATGTCGAGGGCTGAAGCGGGATTCAGCCAGGTCTCCGTCAGGAATGCGACGTCTGGGGAGGTTGAGTCGAGAAGGTCCCAGAGTTCGATGGCGTGTTTGCGGGCGGAGCGGGTGTTGAGGAGGATGCATCTGAGGTAGTTGGGTTCTTTCCTGGGCGGTGGTTTGGCGGGGCGGGTGCTGGCGAAGCTGCAGTTCCGGCAGGTGAAGGGCCCTTGGGTGCGCTTCGGGGTGGCCAGGTAGCAGGCGTGATCTTTTCCGGGGTTCAGTGCGTGGAGGGTGCTGGCGTCGTATCGGCGTCTGTTGATGTGGCGGGCGAGGGGGATGCCCGGACCAGGGGTTCTGGCGCTGGGCGCGGTCCCGGCGCAGACGGGCTTGCCTTAGGCGCGCCTTCGGCGCGCCAGCGGCGCGCCCGCTGCGCACGTCCGCTGCGCGGCCGCACAGCGGCCGCCATAAATGGGGAGGTGGGAGGGAGGAGCAGGGAATGGGGCAGCGAATGGGCAGTGAGGGGGCAAGGCCGCAGGGCGCAGCGGCGGGAAACAGGCACAGAAAGGAAAAAACTAGCACAATCAGGGCAGCAAGGGGGCACAGAAAGGAAAAACGAGCACAATCAGGGCAGCAAGGGGGCACAGAAAGGAAAAACGAGCACAATCAGGGCAGCAAGGGGGCACAGAAAGGAAAAAACGAGCACAATCAGGGCAGCAAGGGGGCACAGAAAGGAAAAAAACGAGCACAATCAGGGCAGCAAGGGGGCACAGAAAGGAAAAACGAGCACAATCAGGGCAGCAAGGGGGCACAGAAGGAAAAAAACGAGCACAATCAGGGGCAGCAGCAGGGCACACAGACGGAGCTGTGTGGTGGGGGAGCGACCTACCAGTCAAGGTCAGGGGTCGCTCTCTTCACGCAGCGGCCGCCATAAATGGGGAGGTGGGAGGGAGGAGCAGGGAATGGGGCAGCGAATGGGCAGTGAGGGGGCGGGGCCGCAGGCGCAGCGGCGGGAAACAGGCACAGAAAGGAAAAAACTAGCACAATCAGGGCAGCAAGGGGGCACAGAAAGGAAAAAACGAGCACAATCAGGGCAGCAAGGGGGCACAGAAAGGAAAAACGAGCACAATCAGGGCAGCAAGGGGGCACAGAAAGGAAAAACGAGCACAATCAGGGCAGCAAGGGGGCACAGAAAGGAAAAAAATCGAGCACAATCAGGGCAGCAAGGGGGCACAGAAAGGAAAAAACGAGCACAATCAGGGCAGCAAGGGGGCACAGAAAGGAAAAAAACGAGCACAATCAGGGCAGCAAGGGGGCACAGAAAGGAAAAAACGAGCACAATCAGGGCAGCAAGGGGTCACAGAAAGGAAAAAACGAGCACAATCAGGGCAGCAAGGGGGCACAGAAAGGAAAAAACGAGCACAATCAGGGCAGCAAGGGGGCACAGAAAGGAAAAAAAAACGAGCACAATCAGGGCAGCAAGGGGGCACAGAAAGGAAAAAAACGAGCACAATCAGGGCAGCAAGGGGGCACAGAAAGGAAAAAACGAGCACAATCAGGGCAGCAAGGGGGCACAGAAGGAAAAAAACGAGCACAATCAGCGGCAGCAGCAGGGCACACAGACGGAGCTGTGTGGTGGGGGAGCGACCTACCAGTCAAGGTCAGGGTACTCTATTGTTCTAAATTGGTTTTGGATTTTACTTGTGTTGTGTTTTCACTTTATTACTCTTTGTGTGCTGCATAAATACTTTACACATTGCCTCTAAGTTATGCCTGACTGCATTTTGTGCCAATCTACCCAGGGTTAAGCACAAATTAATTTAGTGACTTTTTGTGGTTCACCCTGCAAGGGTTTGTGGCTGTTGCTTGACCAGGGCTCACACCCCAGTCAATAAACAACCCAATTTCTCATGCTAGTGTTTAGCGGTAGGATCAGGACTTGCATTTGCGCAGTGCCATGCAGTGATTTGTAGTAAACAAAAATCCCTTATAAATATTTGATATCAGAGTGACGCCTTTTTAAATTCTTCTGAGTTTTTCAATGAGCTATTATCTCACTTTTCTAATTTTAAGTGCCCTACCGTCCTTTTGGCACCATGGAGATGGGGCCATGCAACCTTGACACTCAGCATGGCTGAGCTGCTGAAACTTTGCAAACAGTAAGAACTGAAAGCTGACACACCTTTCATTACCAGAGGCATCTTTTTTCTGGTGAGCTCATTACTGAAAACTATATACTGTAGGAGGTGTAGTTAGTGCAAATAAAATGTAATTCCTGTGTTTCCATGCAGAATAAGATTTGCTGTATATAGGGGCACATCATAAAAGAATTAGTACCTGTAAACGTACTCCTATGAATGGGTGTAGATTTACTGCATTTTGGAATTCACAGTTATTTTCGGTAATTCTCCTGGAAAGCCGTGCTAAGTGCAGGTTTCAAGGTGCACTAATGGGAATGCCATTTGGGAAATTTACCTGGCTCCCCAGTATTTAAATTCTACATAGACTTAAGCAGTGGGGAAATGGTGCCAATCTGAAAATGCATGTTCATATCTTTTTCTCAGCCGTGAAAGCATTTTTTGCTGTGGAGAAACACCTTCTTCTAGATCTCCTCGGAAGCGTGCAGGTAATCTGTTCCCATTCCCATCCAGGAAGGGGAGCTATCACCGCCCTCTGGTGGAATACTTTTCTGATCATTTCCAGGGTGGGAAATGGCCGGCTAAGAGTTTGTGAATGGCCACATGTATAAAGGTTTACAGTTCAAAATGCATTTGTAAATTGCACATAGTTTTTTTTAAGAAGTCATTATAACTTCTGTAATGTTGGAATCCCCATTGAATCTATAGCTATGCCACTGAATGTGCTGCATATTTTGACAATAATTTTGTAACTTGTCATGTAAATTACTAACCTTTTTCACATGATTTAATCGATCCTATCACTTCATTTGGTCCTCCTAAGTCACATAATTGCAGTGGCATGTGTATGATGACATATTTGTAAGAAATTGAGTTATTAGTTGAGAGGGGTGACCCACTCAAGTTACAAGCACAATCCTGGTCAGGGTGAACCACAAAAGTCACTAAATTAACCTGTTCTTACACCTCTGGTAGCGTGGCAAACAAGCACTCTGGCTTACCTTAAAGACAATTAGTTAAGTATTCCTGCAGCACTCATACATAATAACGTAAAACCACAATGTAAGAAAAATCCCAAACCAATTTAGAAAAATAGAGCAAATTATAATTTTAAAAAATTACACTAAAACGACAAAAATACAATTAGTAGAACTGGAGTTACAAATTTTTTACATTTTAGGTAAATATAGCACCATTAAGCACAAAGCGCCAACTGTGATTAACTGGTCATGCTGGAGCGGGTCCAAGTCAAACGTTCAGGCCAACCGTGATGGAGCGCAGGTTAAATACATGGATCAGGTTTGTCCCAGTGGAAAGTTTACCTTCTGACCTAGTCCAGTTTTCATGCTAGAAGCACTCATTCATAATGTCGTCGGCAGTCGGGCTGCATGCTGGATCCTCATAGGGGCTCATTGATGGTGGATTCCTGAAGTTTCAGGCATCGGTCGGAACTTTGCTTTGGTGGTGCGGTCGTCATTGGTGCAAAAAGCTGGTCGGCAATTGGAACATGGAGCAGTTGTTGATGACGTAAAGAGCCCTTGGCGGTGAAGTCCGTGGACTGTATCTGGGAAGGTTGCATTGCCAGTCGGATGCAGGTCCCATATTGTCCTTGGTGATGTCCACTTGTGTTCCAGAGGAGACTAGGGATGGTTCTTTTCAATGCGATGAGCACAGATATCTGCAGCCAATGAATCAGGACCTGGCAGGGCACCTCTTGGGGGTTAGGAATCACTCCATCAGAGGCCAGCAACAGGGTTCAATCAGGTCCAGTTGGTACTGGTCAGCTGAGCAGTTGCAGGGAAAGGCCTCTGCAAGCTTGTTGCATTCCTGTAGCTCAAACTACAGAGGCCAGGCAACTGACTCTTGGAGTGATTGTTGGTTTTGGGTTCAAGGCACGCAGATCCAATCTTCCTTCATGCTCTTCATGCTTCAGTCAGCAGGACAGTCCTTTCTTTGAGTCTCCTCAGGCAGAGGAGGGGAGAGGAGTTGGCCTAACGGCTAGGGCGGTGGAACTCGAGTCTGGGGAACTGGGTTCGAGTCTCGGCAATGGCGCTGAACATCCTGTGATTCTGGGCAAATCACTTAATCTCCCTGTGCCTAACAAAAAATGAATGTGTCCTCATATAACGCAACTGGTGCTATGTAAAGCGCTCTGATACCCGATATATAAAACTCCGTAAAAAAAAAAAAAAAAAGAGGAGTGTTATAATGAGAGGTTGTGAGGCTGTCACATTGATACCCATGCCAGCCTGTGTCTTGGGACACCCCCTTTGTGTAACCCTAAACTGGTTCTGGTCAGTTCTTCCCTTTTGCCTGGGTTTGGCTCCAATTTGTCTAGGAAAACAAAGGGCAGGCAGGCCCAGGTGTGGGCTGCATTTACTAGTGATAGGGCAGGCATCTTCAGAAGTTCAGGAAGGGCTGAGTACCTCTATGCAATCCTGCTCATGAGAGAATATCCTCCCCACACCCAAGGCCTTTTCTCCCCTGTCTGTCAGGAATACACACCACACCACAGGAGAACCATTAACAGTCGTGTGGCCCTGGACACTGGCAGAAACTTTCATTTGGTTTAGGCAGAAAAATAACAACTTTCCAAAAATTGCACTTTCGGAATAGTAATATAAAATACCACCTTACCATTAAAGAAGTTTTTAAATTACAATTCAAATAAGTGGAAGTAGTATTTCTGTATCTGCTCCCAAACTGAGGTTATCACTTAAGTGTAATAAGTTAACCCAGTGTTAGTTGAGAGCTCTAGCCTTGCTGTAGTGAAAAAACGACTTTGGTTTTTTTTCACTGCCAGGACATGTAAAACTTTAGTACACATGTCCTACTTTTTAAATAGCATGCACCCTGCCCTATGACTCTTTAGGGATTCCCTTAGGTGTGACTTATAAGTATCAGAAGGGAAGATTTAGGCCTGGAAAAGGGTTTATTTTGCCAGGTGGAAAAGGAAGCTTTCAAACTGCATACATAGGCTGCAATGGCAGGCCTCAGACATGTTTTCCAGGGCTACTTTAGTGGGGTACAAATTGAGTGCTGCTGCCCACTTGTAGTATTTAATTTGCATGCCCTGGATAAACGTAGTACCATTTACTAGGGGACTTATAACTAAATTAAATTTGCCATTGAGGTGTATACCAATGTTGCCATGTTTGAGAAGGAGAGCACAAGCACTCTACTTCTGGTTAGCAGGAGTAAAGTGTGCAGAGTCCTAAAGCCAGCAAAAATGTGGTCATCAAAAACAAGGTTGTGAAGGTAAAATCTGGGGGAATCCTACACAATAGGCGTTACTTTCCAGTAATAATCATAATATGGTTGACTACTTTGTATATAAAATGCTAAGATAACCGTTTGTACTAAAGAGCCTCATGATACAGTATTAAGGCACACAGAAAAACTCAATTACAAGAGTTTGGGTGTATCAGCCAATGTTTAATCTACCCTGCTGACAGAAAAGGGGTATGTTGTACAGATGCCAAGAGTGGTGCCAGTAGTATAGCCAATGTGTTCTGGCCCTAGTTTAAGGAAGGAAATAGGCCCTCTGGCTGCTGTTTGAATTATGAAACACAGCAATAATGAGCGTTCAGTAGCCCCCCTCAGGCCTCTGGACCCAGTGCAACTACACCTGCTGCACCAAAGGAAGCTACGCCCCTGTGTGATGCAGAGCTCCGCTGCTCAGATGTACTATACCGGTCGGACAATAAAAAAATGTTTCATCAAAAAGCCAAGTTTGTTAATATTGCTACCTATTGTTGAAGTTGTCTTAACATCGACACCGTTCAGCGACGAGAACCGCTCCGTGGCTTTCTCCAACGTGAGCACTTGCTTATTCTATAGCGTGACGTGCGCAATGGCCGTAATTCAGCGGATCGATGCGAACAGTCGGTCATAATTCAGGGGCTCGCGTCGCGTCCGTGAATTATGGTCACCCATATCCTGAGGAATGGGGAGCTAGCCAGACCGCAGGAAACTTCATGTAATGCGATTAAACTGTGAAGTGTACGATGCATTTAAAAAAGACAACTTTAAGCAAGACATAAACGCCATTTCTGGATTCCGGTGACATTTGCAAATAGCTCGACCTTCAGTCTTTCGATTTATGATATTATCTGAGCCGCTCAAAGCCCTGACCAAGCCTTCTAATTCATAGTTACCCATATGTCATCCTAAAAAGATACAGCAGCAAATGTGTTTCCTGTACAACGTCCTGTGCAATGGATGTGTTGTCAAACACAGGGCCAAGTCTCATCGTAGGCAATATATGGCACGTGCTGTTGTGCCAGGGGCAGGCTGGACGGGAGGGACTCCTATACCACTGATGCCATACAGATATGGCGTCCTGAGTTCACTTCACTGTAGCAGTGGTTAACATGGTGAGATGTCAGACCGAGAAAGGCCTATATTTAGTCCGGTTCAGCAGTTCCACAGATGCGTGTCTTTGTGTTCATAAGTCTACAAACACTACTGAACATGTATTTCCATACACACATTACTGTTTTCTATCGGCACTCTGTTATTTCAAAGACGCACTTTGGAAATTCGACGCATGCACGTTATATACAATGTTCGACATCTAACTAATTCGTGATTACGTTGACAAAACGAGTGCAGAGGAGCTGCTGGACTACCTGGAAAACATCGCTTTGTTAAACAGGGATACATAAATAAACTCGGCAGACTGATGCTTCACACGCATCTATGAAACCCACTGCCTTACACAGCTCTGTAACAGCTCTCCATCGACCACAACATCTCAGCTCTCCACTGACCTACACATCTTTAAAACTCACTGTCCTACACAGCTCTGTAACAGCTCTCCACCGACCACAACATCTCAGCTCTCCACTGACCTACACATCTTTAAAACTCACTGTCCTACACAGCTCTGTAACTCAGCTCTCCACCGACCTACACATCTATGAAAACCACTGTCCTACACAGCTCTGTAACTCAGCTCTCCACCGACCTATACTTCTATGAAACCCACTGCCTTACACAGCTCTGTAACTCAGCTCTCCACTGACCACAACATCTCAGCTCTCCACTGACCTACACATCTTTAAAACTCACTGTCCTACACAGCTCTGTGACTCAGCTCTCCACCGACCTACACATCTATGAAAACCACTGTCCTACACAGCTCTGTAACTCAGCTCTCCACCGACCTATACTTCTATGAAACCCACTGTCCTACACAGCTCTGTAACTCAGCTCTCCACCGACCACAACATCTCAGCTCTCCACTGACCTACACATCTTTAAAACTCACTGTCCTACACAGCTCTGTGACTCAGCTCTCCACCGACCTACACATCTATGAAAACCACTGTCCTACACAGCTCTGTAACTCAGCTCTCCACCGACCTATACTTCTATGAAACCCACTGCCTTACACAGCTCTGTAACTCAGCTCTCCACCGACCACAACATCTCAGCTCTCCACTGACCTACACATCTTTAAAACTCACTGTCCTACACAGCTCTGTGACTCAGCTCTCCACCGACCTACACATCTATGAAAACCACTGTCCTACACAGCTCTGTAACTCAGCTCTCCACCGACCTATACTTCTATGAAACCCACTGTCCTACACAGCTCTGTAACTCGGCTCTCCACCGACCTACACATCTATAAAACCCACTGTCCTACACAGCTCTGTAACTCAGCTCTTCACTGACCTACACATCTCAGCTCTCCACTGACCTACATATCTTTAAAACTCACTGTCCTACATAGCTCTGTAACACAACTCTCCACCGACCTACACAGCTCTGTAATTCAGCTCTCCACCGACCTACACATCTATGAAAACCACTGTCCTACACAGCTCTGTAACACAACTCTCCACTGACCTACACATCTATGAAACCAACTGTCTTCCACAGCTCTGTATCTTAGCGGACCACTGTCTTGCAAAGCGGTGCAGTTCGGAATGCCACTATCTTGCACGGTTATTAAACACAGCTCCCCAGTGACTTGTATATGTGTGAAATCTAATTTGCAATTTCTTTGCAGAGCTATGACACTCAGTTTGCCCGTTTTCTAGCGATGAAATACAGTTTACCACAGTCTAGCATAGCTATGAAACAAATTTACCAATGTCTTGCACCATTATGAAACCCAGTTTACCAATGTCTTGCACCATTACAAAATCCAGTTTACCAATGTTTTGCACTCCTAAGAAACTCAGTTTACCAACGTCTTGCACTGCTATGAAATTCTGTTTACCAATGTCTTGCACCATTACGAAACTCATTTTACCAATGTCTTCAACCGTTCGGAAACTCAGTTTACTAATGTCTTGCACCACTATGAAGCCCAGTTTACCAATCTCTTGCACCACTATGAAGCCCAGTTTACCAATCTCTTGCACCACTATGAAGCCCAGTTTACCAATCTCTTGCACCACTATGAAGCCCAACAATGTCTTGCACCACTATGAAGCCCAGTTTACCAATCTCTTGCACCACTATGAAGCCCAACAATGTCTTGCACCACTATAAAGCCCAGTTTACCAATCTCTTGCACCACTATGAAGCCCAGTTTACCAATCTCTTGCACCACTATGACGCCCAGTTTACCAATCTCTTGCACCACTATGAAGCCCAGTTTACCAATCTCTTGCACCACTATGAAGCCCAACAATGTCTTGCACCACTATAAAGCCCAGTTTACCAATCTCTTGCACCACTATGAAGCCCAACAATGTCTTGTACCACTATGAAGCCCAACAATGTCTTGTACCACTATGAAGCCCAGTTTGCCAATGCCTTGTACCATTTTGAAACTGCTTTAGGGGAGGTTAGAATGGCCAGAAGGGCCCCCTGGGTGAGCCCGGATCTGAAGGAATTGAGTAATAGTTATTTTTAAGTCACCCCATACTGTATGCTTAATTTCGAGATTTTTTTAACGAACAGTCTCAATCCTCAAGCCCTATTCAGGTATTACCATTAGGTCACTTCTACAGGCCGGAGACTGTCTCTGTGAGGTACGGGAAAGCAAATGAACATCACCAGAGGGCTGTGAATTCATTCTACAATGTAGAGAAGAGGAGCTCATTTGAAGCGCTCACCCCCCTGGAAGAGCTGGACTGACTTTCCACCCCCGAGAGTTCGGAGGTTCGGCCCTATGAACACATTTGTAATGGGGAGTGCGAGTCTAATGATCATTTTGTGCAGGTGGAGCAGGGTGGGTCTCCAAAGAGGGGTGTCTGTATGCCCCCGCCGGCTTAGGTCCCTGTATGGGGAGAAGGAGGCCAGGGAGGGAAGATCTGAGAGTTATATAATTGAACATCGCTGGTGTCCATTCTAAACTCCTGAATCCAGGCTGGCTCTCTACTATAAACAGTGTGGACATTGTTTTATTGCAGGAGACATGGGCAACTGAGTATTGTGCCATAAATGTTTTTCAAACACTATGTATCCCTGCTGTTCCATCTCGTGCTGGCAGAGCTAAGGGGGGCTTACAATTCTGTGCTCTGTTAAATTAACAGGTACTTCATTAAGAACAATTTTTACTAAGACCAACTATCAGCTGGCTGTATTGCAGACCCCATATTGCTTTGATGTGGTTTTGATCAATTGATACAATAATGTCTTTTACTCTCGCATAACCTCTATAGTCGATGATTTACAGTGCAACCATGCGTCTTTCCTGGAAAGACACATCAAAGAGGCACTGATTGTATGGGGGGGAGGGGATTTTAGCACAAGGCTTTGTGGGTAAGCCGATCCCTCGTCTTGTGGCCTGGAGATATCTAAGGGGGAGGAGTATATACATTTTCAGCATACACCATTTGGGGAGGCCCTGTATAGATTGTTGACCTCCAGATTCCTGGCACTTGCCAAAGAATTCACTGCCCCGGGTGACCCTCCCTTCGCTACTTTTAACAGTCTACAAAAGGGTAGCAAGATCTACTGCATTTTAGTGTCACAGGACCTAGCCAAGCTTATAGTTGACCATTATGTATCGATCTCGCGTATTAGCATCCACAGCCCACTTACTTTAGTGTTGAACCTTACACTGACTAGGATAAAGGGACAGCAGTAGAGCCTGGCCCCCTCTTACTCACGAAATGGGGGTCTCCGGATAAAATGGGAGAGGGTGAACAGGGATGCCTTTCTGGATAAACTTGTGTGTGAGAACAGTGAGGCATTCTAAATACTTATCCGGGAGGAGGGGACACCAGAAAATATCTCTACTGCTTTTAGAACTGTATGCTCTGCGGTGGACAAGGGGTTGAGGCAGTCTAAAGTCACAAAGAATCCCCTACCTATAGGCTGGTTCGATCATGCCTGCACAGCGTCCCACAAGAAGTTTAAACTGCCTCTTTTTTCTAGACTGTGCTCAAGAAGTGATATAGTGAATGCCAGAAGAAGTTATAAATCTACCCTGGAGGCCAGGAGATCTATCCTGAGAGAAGCAGCATGGGAGGAGCTGTCAAGAACCTCCGTCCTGAAGGGCCCTGAACTGCTCTGGAAGGTTAATTGGTCTTTTTTTTTCAGAGTATGAGAAACCCTCCATAGATACTGTCATCCCAGTGGAGGCACGGGTTGCCTATTATGATTATGATAGTATTTTAAATCCTGAGATCAGAGTCCCTATTCAGGAGGGTGAAGAGATAGTTTATGGTAACCCGAAGCTGTATTCCAACCTAGACAACTATATTGAAGTCAAGAATATAATAGCACGTGCACGGTGGGGAAAGCGCCTGACCCGATGGTGTTCCCCTAGGCCTCTTCAAAGATAACATTGTGTTGTGGGCCCCGATTCTGACCAATGTCTTTAAAGCCTCCATTAGGGGGGACCTGATACACATGTGGAAGGAAGCGGCAGTGGTCTCCATCTTCAAGAAAGGGGACTGTCATGATCCCCACTGCTACCGGCCGATTTCCCTCCTTGACAGCTCCCTTAAAACCCTTGGCAGAATCCTAGCAAGCAGACTGGAGGCTTGGCTAAAGAAAACTGCATCTTTATCCAGAGTCCAATATGGGTTTCGTCCCGGACTGAGGACTGTCGAGCAATGCTTGAACCTCCAGCTGGTCACTGGCAAGTATGTGAAGGCAAGGAGACATTCTATTCACCTAGTTTGTATGGACCTCTCCTCAGCCTTTGACACAGTTAATAGATTCAAGCTCTGGGGGATAATGGCAAGAATGGGTATTGACCTAGCCATAATTGGTGTGTTGCAGAGGATGCACTGGGACTGTCTGATCAGGGTCAGGTTTGGTACGGAGGGTGAACTCTCTCCTGAAATTAAAGCCTCCACTGGGGTTAGATAGGGGTGCGTGATGGCCCCCTTATTGTTTCTTATTTACATCAATGATCTTGAATCAAGCCTGTGCAAAGCAGGCAAAGATCTCCCAAAAGTGAAGTCAAGGGCCCTACCCGTTTCATTATACGCTGATGAAGCTGTCCTTATTTCAAGAACAGCAAACGCTTACAATGTCTTTTAGACTCTGTTTACAGTTTTATGGAGGGTCTTGATCTACGAACCAATCTCAGTAAATCCTTCACTGTGAGCATTGTCCCAAAATGTATAAAACTCAAACGTTCTATCTGGGAGGTACGGAAATTCAAAAGGGTAAGACTTTTAATTATTTAGGCATCACTCTTGACCATAATTTAACTTGGCACAGTCTATTTTCCAATAGGGTTATTCAGTCCCAAAGAGCAGTGCAGGCGATATTCACCTTTGCACGCCAGCTTGGCCATAAGCCATTGTGCGATATGATCAGCATTTACAAAAGTAAGAGCACTTCCATAGCTTTGTATGGAGCTGCAGTGTGGGGGTGTAAAGGTGCTGGCCCATTTGAGAAGGTCAAGAACAAGTTCCTGAGAAGACTTCTTGCTGTTCCCCAAGCCACTCCATCTTTCATGTGTTATTCCGAGGTGGGTCTATATCCCCTGGAGGACAGGATGAAGTTGGATCTTCTGTTACTCGGGGTCAGAATTTGAGGTAAAAAGGGTCTTCACTTTCAAAAGATGTACTGGAAGATTGTCTTTCC
Organism: Calotriton arnoldi; assembly: GCA_963921515.1. Lineage (NCBI taxonomy): Eukaryota > Metazoa > Chordata > Amphibia > Caudata > Salamandridae > Calotriton > Calotriton arnoldi. The sequence continues at coordinate 7,971,716 of CAWUFW010000001.1, read as the reverse complement.
CTAGATCATGCTTTGGTGATCCCCTGGATCAAGTATGTCAAAGAGGGATTCACGGATCTGGGTCTCGCAGACTTATATCTTAACCCGAGCGGTATAAAGCCAATTGTGACGTCCCTTATGAAAGAGATCATCAGGGAAAGACAGTGTAGCCTCCACCAGGCACATTTTGACAAACTAAGTAGTCATGCCAACTATAACTCCATAAAATTATCGCTGGGCTGTGAATTTTATCTGATCTCAATCTTTGACGCAAAAAGTATGTTCTTGCTTACCAGGTTTCGTTTTAACCTTCTTTTATTAATGGCTTTTCCCAAGCATGTTGGTTGGTGCACAACCTTGCCAAATTGCCCTTGTGATGATTCTTCAAAGCTAAGCACTATGCACTCTACTCTCTTCTGTCATTTATATTCTCAGCCCCAGAAGCGCTTCCTGAGACCAATTCTTTATTAATCCAATGAGTAGATCTCGTATAGGAGCGTATATTCATTTGCAAAACTGTGCAAGTTAGATCTCTGTGTAGCAGTGTTAAACTTTGTTAGTTGTGCAGTAAGGATCAGAAACCTATATAGGGATGTTTGATAATTGTTTTTGATATATGAACTGTTGTGATCCTACGAAATGAAACCGACTCATTTTTATGCATGTTTTTCTTATCATTTTATGTAATTTTTTTATGGTACTGTTTTATTCTGTGCTTTTATGGCTTGAGATCAGCCAAATAAAGAACAATTGACTGACTGACTGACTCCGTTTTGACAATGTCTTCCACCGCTATGAACCTCCGCTTACCAATGACTTGCACCGTTACAAAACTCAATTTACCAATATCTTGCACTGCTGTGAAATACAGGGCTCAACTGTAATGCACAACTCTGAAACTCACTTAACCAGTGTGTCGCAGAGCTATGAAATTCAACAGGCCACAGTTTTGCTCATCTATGAAACTCGCCTGATCACTGCCTTGCACAGCTAGGAAAGTCAGCTGATCACTGTTTTACACAGTTGTAAAAGCCAACTGACCGCTGCCTTGCCTAGTTATGAAACTCAACTGATCACTGCTAGGCATAGCAATAAAACTCAGGCAACCATGGCCTTACACAGTTATGAAACCCAGTTGACCACTGCCTAGCTCAGCTATTAAACTCAGTTTAACACTCCCTTGCACAACGATGAAACTTAGCTAACTGCAGTCTTGCACAGCTATGAAAATATGTTGACCAATGTTATGCACAGTTATTGAAATCAAGTGGCCCCTGCCTTGCAGAGTCAAACTGAAATCTTCCTTTCTTCTGCAACTGAAAAAACGTTTTTCACCCGGTCGAAGAACTGGTCCCTGGGGTCCCAGGGAAATCCGAGGTTATTGGGCTCCTACTTTAACAATGACCGCTATTTACCACTGGTGTCCTGGGTCACTGCACTGGTGTACACCAAACTGAAATGGCCCAGTAGACAAGGCTTACTTAAGGAGGTGAGGTAGGGTGGACACTGAAAAGACACTAAATCCCAGAAATATCCCTTAATAAATAAATGTAATGTTGGTGCTTGACTTTATAAAATACATTTATTACTCCTAAAATAACATGCTGCACCAGAAATAATGATGATTAAGTAAGAAAACTAGAAGTCTCAAGCTCATTCCTGGTCAGAGACATGATGCCAAACACTATTGTAGTGTTTATGCACTAAGTTCTTGAAAGATATTTACTGTTTAAATTTAGCTACAATGTTTTTAATGAACATTTTAAGGAAACCACAAAGTATGGAGTCTCTGAACACCGACCTTTGTCCTCAGTGAAAGGACCAGGGAAACAGTAGAAACAGTATCACAGTATCGGAAATGTACTCTTCAAAGGGGTGACAGTTCCCTTTGCTACACTTCAAAAGCAAAAATGTATTCCTTTTTGCACAGCAGTGATTTGGTTGCCATTGTTGGGCATTATGAAGTTTTAGTGCACCTGTCACAAAACTCCTGTAAGCCCAATGGTCCACATGTGGATCCACCTCCCAAATCAACGAAAGGTCTACCGTGCTTCAGAGAGCTAAAAGGTTAATCATTTGGGATGTAAGAGCAGTGTCCTATGCATGGGGTCTGGTCACAAGGCACAGTCAGCTAGAGTCCATTAGTCTACTGGCTACGCATAGAGAAATACAGCTGGTTCTGATAATAGTATACCCAAACGCAAAATGGTTTAAGCCCCTATATCTTGAAACCACCAGTCATGGTTAAAAACTTCGTGCCGAAGGTGTCCGCAAGTCCAGGGCCACCAACAACAGCAAAGGCAGACTGGAGGCAAAGGACCTTGGGTTCAAAAGTGAATATCTCATGAAGGACATATTTAGAAGATTTGGCCAGTGGTTCCAAAATCAGGACAACGTTGTATAGCTACCTCTGAATTACCAGGCAAGAAGGTGAATCTGAGGTACTCCTCAAACCTTCTATAACCAACTGGATCGGGCACTCAGGCTTTCATGTAGCACAACAGCGTCAGGGATGAAGTAGGCTCACATCGACTACAAAGGGCTTATGGCATGCTCTGTGATCTCAAATAAGATAACAGGGAGAACCCTTAGAGGTCTTGCATGATCATCAGGTTCAGTGAGGGAAAACTGCAGGAACCAGAGGGAAACAACACAGGGCAGGGCAGCACGGCCATCCAGAGCATTGCAGCAAGTTTTTTCAGCGACCCAGAAATAAAAACAGACATGGTGCTTTAATTTTGCCAATTGTTTTGGTTTGCAACATTTGTTTAGTGATTATTTTTTCATAGGATTTATTCAATATATGATGTTGGAAAGTGTGAATCTAGATAATGATGGAATATGCACCAAAAGCAACAGACTGAAGTTCACATCAGTAAACCCACAAGCAAAGTACAATTCATTGAGACCTCAAAGTCACTTGTGTTAGAGAGTGAGCCAGATTCACACAGGTGTGCCATTCCAGAGCAGATCATGTTCTTCAGATACATTTACTGTTCACCCCGCTGCCATATGTCCCTTAAAACAGAAGAGTCATACTCTACGTGGATCATCAAAATGAGTTAGCAGGACTTTATAAAAACTGGTAGTGCATCAGAGTCACACACATCATTGAGAGAAGTGTCACACAAGCCTTGGCGATTTTCCTGCAGCAGTCATCGTTTGCTAACCTATTATTTTGTGCAACCCAACAATACCGAATTGCAGCAGTTACAGGGGAGCAAAAGATGCTACACAACAAACTGAAAGTGGTCAGCTGGCAACCATTGACTGATGGATATAATTTGCCAATCATGGAAGTATCATACTTTACGATATCGAAGATGTAGGTTGATGGAGAAAGATTATAATCCAAAACCAATCTATTCTCTTGAGTGAGGAGGCAGAGACAGCAGGATAGAGTTAACATCTTGAGAAGTAGTTTTTTTGATTCTAGTCAAGTGGTTATTGGTTGGCAAACATCATACCGATGAGCCTTCGAACTGATAAGAGCAAGAAGTCTGCTACTTTGGGAGGTACTGCTCTGAATGACGGCCAGATAATCTGAGCAGACTACCTAAAGGATGGATATGCCCATGGTGTAATGGAGGTCAAAGGAGCTTTGCCGGCACTCTGCGTTACAAGCGTAACATGGAGTGGGCAAAACTCCACCAGAGGAGCAACATTTATCGCCGACCCCTAGTCTGAAAATGGTGGCCGCAACTTACAGTTCAACATTAACTATAAATTACCACTCTTCTATGCACTGTGTTCTCACAAAATATAGAATTTTTGCGTGACTTATACCATATTTTGAAGGTGGTGCGTAAATTCTAAATTGAAGTTATAACTATAAGCTTAGACGTTCTAATGTTTGTATAGTTTAAGCTGGGTTTGTATAGAAAGAATAAATAACATTTTCCTAACTATAACTTAGCTGTAACCTTTGTTTTTTCCATTATATATATATATATATGTGTATATATATATATATATATATATATATATATATATATATATATATATATATATATATATATATATATATATACAAAGAGACGCTGCACTCAGCGAACACCACTACTCCATCAACATGTTTCGACCTCATAGGGTCTTTTTCATGGTAGGTGAGTCTTTCTTCTCATTCTATATATACCCTCTCCATCATTAGCCCATTATGAGGCATGATGGGAGTTGTAGTCAAAAATCATTATTTAACACAGTTATCAGGATGTTGGTTATCACAATTCAACATTTTATGGAAACAACATTTACTGTGTCATAAATTACGTCTGTTGTACATTGCAGTTAGTACTAGGGGCTTGTTTGCATTCCACATTTGATGGTATGGCACCATTATCATGTAAAAGTAATGCTATTATGGTTCAATCAGTTGTTGTTATGATTTGGTATCAGTTCATGTGCAGTACACGCCTAATATCAACCATATAGTTGGCATGCTGCAATTGATGGTATAGTACCGTGGTCAATGAACCCTCTAATCATTTTGATTTTCATGTCTAGACTTGACGGTTGTCAACATGACTCATCAATACTTATGATTCATAAATGTATAAAAAGTTCCTCATCGTTGTTTAGGCCAGTCGGTGTCTTTGTTGTTTGGTGAGGGAGATGGTGAACCCTCAGACGTTTTTGAAATGTCTATAAAAATGCTAGAGTCCTACTATGGTCCACGCATTAATGTGGTATTGGAACGCTATAAATTCTTTACAAGGACCCAAGAGCCTAATGAAAAGGTTGGCAACTATATTGCATCTTTAAAAACACTTGCACGTACTTGCGAATTTGGAGATTTAACAGACTCCTTGATACGTGATCAGTTGGTTAGATGCACAAACAGTTCCAGAGTGCAAGAGAAACTGTTGTCAAGAAATCCATCATTAAATGAAGCAAATGCTATTGTGGAAGGAGTGGAGAATTCTTCAAACTGGGTCAAAGAAATGAAAACTCATATGACTGTGGCTGATAATGTTCCTACTCCTAGCAGTATACACAAAGTGACAGACAAAGAACTTCAACAAGATTCAGTTGGGAACATTTGTAAAGTAATTCATGGTACAAGGGTTAAGGTTCCTACTGAATCTTCAAAAATGAAATGCTAGCGTTGTGGCAGCCTTGGTCATACTTCTGGCAATCCTAACTGTTATGCTAGAAATTCCACTTGTCACAAATGTGGAATTAAAGGTCACTATGCCAGGGTTTGCAGATCTGGTGGGAAGGTATGCACTGTAGAGAATGTGGCGAATATAAAAGACAACCCGAGAACAGTAATGTTGAATGTGAGAAGTGACAGTGTGGTGGATGCTGATTCTATAAGCATGCCAGAATGTGAAGTTGATATTAGGGGTAAGCAGTTTATAGTTTTGGCGGACTCAGGTTCCCCATTTACGATGGTTGGTAATGAACTATGGGACAAGACATTTCCCAATATACAACTCTCTCCTCCCGACATCAACCCAGTAAGCTATGGAGGTGCACAAATTGATGTTGTGGGTTATGCAGTAATGAGAATTCTATTCAAAAATAAAGAAACAATTGGAAAAGTATATGTGGCCAAGCGAGGTGACAACCTCTTTGGTTGGAAGCACCAAAGAGATTTGGGGATTATACTGAACCCAAATGCATCTAATGCATCTGATCAAGTCATGTTGGTGGATGATTGTGGGAATGAGAGTCATTTCTTTAGCCTTTTAATTCCGATGGGGTTGGTACCAGCAGTTACTGGCCCGAAGTATGAGATTTGTGCAAGCACACTGTTAAGACGCTGCACACCGGTTACTTTATAGAAGTATTTATTGTAGAATAGATACACCACCAGCATCAGCTGCCAGCCAGTCAGCCCCCAGTCTCCAACTGAAGTCTCAGAACCTTCACCACGGAGACCACGAACAATCCTGGCACGAGCTGTTGACAAGCAAGGCTTAAAGAAACATACATGTAATTATAACACATCCACCTTACTCATAATACAGAAAAACTTGGAAGATAAAGTGAACTAAATAAATTTAAAAAAATGTTGTTATGCAACGAATAATCAACATGAAAAGTCATGGAAAGATGGAAGAACATGAGCACAAAATGAAAGCAATAATAAAGATATAGAACAAGAACTACAGTATATCCGCATTAGGACATCACATAATCTTTGAAGTGTTCAGGAGTAGGTCGAGGTCTCAAAGAAGAACCTCTCAAGGGAGAATCGCTAGGCAAATAGTGAGCTGTCTTCTGATGAGTGATTCCAAAATCCTTCAAAAGTTTTTGCATTTCTTGAGAGATGAATTGCACCCCATTGTCAGTGACTAGGAATTTGGGTACACTTCAGGCCAATGGTCTTGCAGAACTCATGAACAGGGTGGTTAAGGCCGGTGTCCAAAGAGCCCTGGAAACAAGGATTCCACTTAAGGAAGTTCTGAGAGATACGTGGTGGGCCCATCGTAATACTCTCAATTGTGTCATGCAAAGTTCCCCTTTTGAACTATTGAGGGGTAGAATGGCCAGGTCCAAATTGAATCCTGGTTGGTTGCCATTAAAAAAGGGTGTCAGTTTGAATAGAGAGGAAGTGGATGCTAGGATTGAGTTGTATCAGCAAAAGTACAAGGATAGGTATGACTTGAAGAAATCGGTGAAGAACAGAAAATGGTGTGTTGGAGAATGGGTTTTGATAAAGAAACCAAGGTGGGAGAGGAAGGGTGTTACAGAGTTTATGGGTCCTTTTGCCATAACTTCTATTAGGAAGAATGTGGTGACGGTCCGCACTGGTAGCATGTGGAGTATGTCCCGCTTGGTAAAGTATCGTGAAGACAGGTTACCACATTCATCAGAGCATGATTTTTTCTCATGTTCAGAGAGGCGGGGTCGCAGAACAAATTTGCCTAGCGATTCTCCCTTGAGAGGTTCTTCTTTGAGACCTCGACCTACTCCTGAACACTTCAAAGATTATGTGATGTCCTAATGCGGATATACTGTAGTTCTTGTTCTATATCTTTATTATTGCTTTCATTTTGTGCTCATGTTCTTCCATCTTTCCATGACTTTTCATGTTAATTATTCGTTGCATAACAACATTTTTTTAAATTTATTTAGTTCACTTTATCTTCCAAGTTTTTCTGTATTATGAGTAAGGTGGAAGTGTTATAATTACATGTATGTTTCTTTAAGCCTTGCTTGTCAACAGCTCGTGCCAGGATTGTTCGTGGTCTCCGTGGTGAAGGTTCTGAGACTTCAGTTGGAGACTGGGGGCTGACTGGCTGGCAGCTGATGCTGGTGGTGTATCTATTCTACAATAAATACTTCTATAAAGTAACCGGTGTGCAGCGTCTTAACAGTGTGCTTGCACAGATCTCATACTTCGGGCCAGTAACTGCTGGTACCGACCCCATCGGAATTAAAAGTCCACTCATTATGCGGTCTGTTGTGGCATTTTCCCCATACAGTAAACAGCATAATGCTGTGACAGGCCAGCCCTTTTACATGCACTTCGTTTTCCTAGTGTGAATGTGCTAGTATTCTACAATTTGCACATCAGCAGTGTGACACACTGTGGAAGCAGTATGAAGTTCAATTATGCAGATCCATCCTACAACATTGAACTGTTCCCTCCATGACATAACGTTGCCAACCCACATATAGGGAAAGAACACCAGAATACAATTTGGTGCAAAGCCAGGGTCACACAAGCACTGCATGCTGAATTTGCATCCCAGAGGGGACCGCTCTCGAGACCATGGGGTGTGCAATGCAAAGGCCCAACAGCTTGTTAACATTTTAAGATTCCTCCTCGCATCTTTTTGTCTTTGGCTAACAGCCTGGGAACTGTACTGGTTATTACTCTAAGGTCACCAGATTTCTCCATGTCATCATGATGCAATGTATGCAGTACTGTACGTTCCCTTTACAAGTAACTGATAATTGTTACTTGGGTTAATAGAATGGGTCCATTTGAAGCAAATGGCAAATGCAACTCCCTGAGTTCAATTATTAGTTAAATAAAAGTCGAGAACTGTAAACTTGGGACAATATCTACTAACACTTTGCACTGTGTTTGCATCACGAAATCACACAAACTCAGCACAAAGTGTTAAATCGCGATTTGCGTTGGGCAGTTTCCTAAAGCAATCTAGTTAGCGCACATGCACCAAGAGCAGTGCCATGGGTGCACATGGGCATTCACAGGCAACCACCCATGGGTTTTAACGCACATGCCTATATACCTACTAATATTGGTAGACAGGGATTGTCATAAAACAAATTATGCCTCCTCAAGGCAGGTGCAACAGTGGAGTAACTTTAAAGTCGCCATATTTTTCCAACCTGCATGTGTGCTGCACTGTACAGCACAGGCCCAAAGTGGAAAACATATTAAAGCATAGTTTTTGTACCCGAAGTGTCTCCCCATTGCCTTAGAGGAAATGTGCCTCTCATCGAAGTCTATGAATTAGGAAGAGCTCAGTTTAGTGCTTTCTTCCCCACTTGACTAATTGTGTGATGCTTGAAAAATGAACCCTGCCCTGCCAAGTACCACACATCAGGCATTAGACTAACACATTTCAGTGTGGTGGTCAGCATCACTGAACTGAAATGCATTCTCATGCATTTATAGTGCCTCAGCTGTCTGCTGGAGCGCTGCTATTTAGCACCTCCACTGACTGCCAGAGCTCTTAGCTGGCAGCTTGTGGCAGGTTTGGCGGCTGGCTTAGCTCTTAGCTGGCTACTCTCTGTTTCACCTAACAGTACGGCAATCACTGGCATCACGTCACGAGTCTGTCTCATGATTTAATTTGCCCAATCGCCATAGGCACCGCGGGCGGGCGCGGCATAGTTTAAGTTATTTGGCAGCCAGCGCACCTGGAGCCCGCCACTGCAGCTTGTACCATGTGGCCTAGCTGGCATAATGATTGGGACCAAACCGCAGCCTGAGAGTGGTGGTGCGTGACTGCCTTAGCAGCAGTCCTGCCCTACAGTCCAGTGTAGCCAGTGCCGCGTGAGTCACTCCGAGTGCTCAACCTGGACCGCGGCACTGCCCGGGATGGTGCGGGGGGAGTAGTCGCGGCTGGCCCATACTGTCAATGGTGCTCTTGGCTTACACAGAGTAAGTCAAGTGTCACTCACTATACTAATATTCTTCTCCTTGGCTTCCTAATTTAATTTACATTTAGGAGCGCGTCATATAGCCAGCTTACAGTTACAGCTGAGAGCAGCTCTGCATGCATTCAGTCTGCACAAAGTTGAGGTCAGCCCCTTGCACGAAGTTAAGTTTAGCCCCTTGCACGAAGTTAAGTTTAGCCCCTTGCACGAAATTAAGTTCAGCCCCTTGCACGAAGTTAAGTTTAGCCCCTTGCACGAAGTTAAGTTTAGCCCCTTGCACGAAGTTAAGTTCAGCCCCTCCTTGCACGAAGTTAAGTTCAGCCCCTTGCCCGAAGTTGAGTTCAGACGCTCAAGTAAAGTTAGTACAGCTGAGAGCTCTGCATTGCAATGAGTCGCTGTCTGCAGTCTGCACAGTTGAGTTCAGCTGAGACTGAGGTGAGTCTGGCTCAGGCCCGCTCCGCGCTGGGGCCTCTCACGTCCTGTTTATTGTGCAGTCGAGTCCCCCGTGGCACAGAGAGCCTGGACAGACCCTGTGTGTCAATTCATGATGCTGCATTATTTGATGATTGTCAGGGAGGAGCCAGGAGGCCCGTCGGCGCAGGCTGACTAAGGCAGCCTCTCTCAGCAGTATACAGCTATGGAGAGCAGGGCCTGGTCACCCCATGCTCTTCACGGCCCGATGGAGTCACCCGAGCTAAGTTATGAATGGAGTTAAAATGGACTGCGATAGGCCAGTAGGATCGCCACCTCTCCCAGAGAATCATGTTTTAAGATTCTGCAAAGGCCCAGAAAAATAATATATGTTTAAAACCAACTGGCAGAGGGGCTGATTTCTTTGTGGATTCATGAGTTTTCATGCAACAATAAAAATGTCAGGATAACTCTGGTGAATAATGAGTGCTGCAGCAAGATCGGCGTTTTGTCTAGTGACAGTTTTTACAAAAGAACATGAACCATGCATATTCACAAAACTGTATTTTATGACCATTCGCTGTGAGTTTCTGCTTTTTACGAGGTTAATGCCCTTCCCTTTCTGGTTCTTTGCAGCTGTTTTAAGATCTTCTTAGAGTTTCTCGTTGCACCAATGGGTGTAATTCCTGATATTTATATGGTTCTCTCATCTTCATAGCTTGATTTTTGCTCGCGAGAAAGTGTCACTCATAGTCGTTGAATTTCACTCATAATTGCACTGAAATTATGAAAATGTCCCACATGAGCAATCGGAAACCTTGGCAGCTATGTCTACCTCACCTCAGTTCACTTATCTCATAAGTGTTGGTGTGAAGAGGGCACTTAGAAATAGGATCAACACCAGTATTTAAAACAATGGACGTTAAATGTTGAATTTTGCATTGGCCACGTTTGATGAGAAACTACACAGTAAATGAGCTCGAAACTGCGTAATTTGTGCTCTTGCCTTGAAACGTCGGACCTACCTGTGCTCAAAATTATCATTTCCTTGACTGCATTTTAGAGAGAATTTTTGAACAGCATTGAATGCATGTTTTTGGTTAATTCTTCCTCCTATGATGCAACGTGCTTTCATTCTACTGCTTTGCATTCTGTTAACACATATTAATTCTAACAGTCAGATCTACCGCATGTGCAAAAATGTAATGAGTTTTATCTAGGTGAGATAGCTGTGAGCCCATTTTAAGGGGTCTCACTGCTCCTCATAATTGTCTATTTCCTAGCTCTAAATACCTATTTATTCATGTCTGCCACCTTTATCTCGGTTTATTGACCCTGCGGTCATCACATTATGCTTGCCTCCAGAGTCAGCTGACAGCTTTATGAAAAGACTTTGCAAGATGTTTAGCTCAGTGAGAGGAGCAGCTAGAACACGGGCCTGTCACATGGCATGATTGCTGCGGAAACAACTGCAACGGTTCACTGGTTTACCTCTAACTAAATTGTATGCATTTATTTTAATCATGTTTTCATTTGATTTACATGAATTACTGATCGTACGATAAGTTAGCATGCAAGTGCATAAAATCATGAAAACATCAGCTCCCGGGTTGTAATTATATGCTGCAAATAAAGACATCATAAAAAAACACACATATTTAAATACAGAAATGATACTTCGTTAAATTCATCAGCACTTACCCTCGGTAATTCGGATTTCGGTTGCGGTGATCACTCTGAGCTCTGCTGTTCATAAAAAAGCAGGCGTTTCAAACCGGAACCTGCAGAGAGTGTTATTGTGTTTATGTTGTATATATGGCCCACCAGTGTTCGAATACGATAGGATAGACGGGTTGTTACGCACTCCTATGATGACACAGCAATGTACTTTTATAACCGTTGAACACCTATTGTCACAGCAGAGCATTGTGACAGGGCCCATGCTAGAAAATTGGGCAGCCTGCATTCACCTCCCCCTGTCATGGTTCTCTACAGGCCAGAGGGAAGTGGCCGGAAGTGGGAAGAAGCCAGTGGCGGCTCGCAGAGGGAGTGCTGCGGGGCGGTAGGGTGGGGTGGGGGTAGTGGACTCGGACATACGACGGAACGGTCTAAAGGAAGTAAATCAAAAAATAAAACTATTTACCTTGCGCGCGCTGCATCGCCAACTCGGTGATGCAGCGCGCGCAAGGTAAATAGTTTTATTTATTTATTTACTTCCTTTAGTCCGTTCCGTCGTATGGCTGAGTCCACTAACCCCCCACCCTGCCCCTCCCCCGCCCCACCGCCCCGCAGCACTCCCTCTGCGAGCCGCCACTGGAAGAAGCTTCAGCTGCTGGGGCCATCTTCTGCCGCACCACCTCCCTCTACATTTGTCCACCAGTTCTGGGGCTCCACGAGATAGATCGTAACTGGAGTGAGTGCCCAGGAAGTAATAAGGAGCCTATAGCTTGTCCTCACTTGTATCTACTGTGGGAGCTGAACACCAATATTCTAATGCACCCTAATTTTACATCACCCCAAAATATACCTCAGAGGTTATGCTCCAGCACCCTTAATCTTGCGATTGTGATTAGGGTTACCACCCTCCTCAACAATAGGCCCATCAAAATTAGCAGAATAATAAGTAACTGGGACCACACAATAACTGAGTTCAATATGAATGAAAGTTAAAGGGTTTTTGTTAGACCTGACAGTCTTAGGGTGGTGTTCCCCCAAACCTTTTGCCTTCACCCTCCATTTTTGCTGATCTCATTTTTGCCGGCCTTAGGTGCGCACTTTACCACTACTGATCAGTGATAGAGTGCATGTGCTCACTCCTCAAAACATGGTAGTATTGGCTTATCCCCCACTGGCATATTAAATTTACTTGTAAGTATTTGTATTTTTGTATTTATATTTAGAATTTATAGAGCGTGTTGAGCCAAAAAGGCATCAAAGTGCTAACCTTGGTCAGAAAATCGCTTAAAAAGAGAGTGCAAGAGCATCCTAAGGTTGAGAGAACAACCAGGTTTTGAGATGCTTGCAAAACACGGAGTAAGAATTTAGACTCGCAATATAAGCTGGTAATATGGTCCATAACTTGACCGCTGCCACAGAAAAAGCGCGGCCGCCCCATCTAGTCTTCTGGAACCTGGGAATAGTTACCTTCCTCAACGCTGCAGATCTAAGCTGTCTTTTAGGAGAATACCAGTAAAATGTGGTTCTCAAGTACCATGGGCCCTGTTGGTGCAGAGCCTTATAGACCATGCATAGAGATTTGAAGATCACCCGTTTCCTCATTGGTAACCAGTGAAGTGACCGCAATCCCTCCCTAACAGAGTTGTTTAGGGAGATCCAAGATCACCCATGCAGCCGCATTTTGGATGATCTGCAGTTTGTTAAGAGTACTGGTTGACATTTAAAAATAGAGTGTTATGGCAATCGAGGCAGGATGTGATTAGGGCTATGACCACAGAAACTCTTAATTCCCCAGGAAGGAAGGGAAAAACTTTCTTCAGAATCTTAATAGTGAAGAAGCAGGAGCTCACCCTCCTGTTTTCCTGAGAATCGAAGGTAAGGGTGTTATCAAAAATCACTCCAAGAGTTTTTGAGGCAACCACCCGAATGGGTAAAAGGCCGCAAATCTCAGGCCACGAGAGCTCAGACCACACTGAGTTATCCACCCCAAAGACTACAATCTCAGTTATCTTGGCGATAAGTTTTAACCAGTTCTCCTTCATCCAGGTATTGATTTCAGTAATACAGGACTTAAACTTGTCCACCCCTAGTGCCACGTTGTCAGATATAGAGTCAATAATTTGGACATTATCCGCATAGGACAGCATCTGAAGCCAGTGGGTCCACATAAAGATTAAGCAAAATGGGACTGAGGGAGGACCCCTGCGGGACTCCATAAGGGAGCTGGAAGGGTTTCACCCTATAGTCCCCACAGCAGACAGTTTGGGTTCTATTCTCCAGGAAAGATCCCAAATGATCCAACACAGAGTCCCTCAGCCCCGCCTGTCGCAAGCTTTCACCAAATGGGATGGAGATATTGTGTCGAAGCATAGCCAAGATATCTGCACCTCCCTGGCCCACCTGGCAGCGAATAGATTCTGCCGCAGCAATCCGTGCCGATTCGGTGCTGTGGCCACTCCGGAACCCATTTTGGGATAGGTCCAGAAGATCATGATCAGTAAGAAACTGGGCAAATTCTTGATTGATGCATTTCTCAAGAATTTTAGCCGGAGTCAGCAGAAGAGAAATTGGGCAAAGGTTTTTTAAGCCTCCAGGCTTCCCTTTCAGTTTCTTTTTAAGGGGGGGTGACAATAGCCTCTTTCCAGCACTGGGGGAACACTCCTGACTCAAGAACCTTACCATAAAACATCTCCAAGAAGGCTACAATAGGGTCAGGCACAAGTTGCAGCACTTTGGGAGGTCACAGATCATCAGGAGAACCAGAGGTTATATGTGAAAGGAAAGTTTTGATTTTCAGGGAGGAAATGGGTGAAAACTTGGGCAAGACACCATTAGCGGCAACATTAATGGGGTCACAATCAGTTAACATAGGAAATTGACACTTTATGTGCCCAGGGCCTGCAAATTAAATGCTACTAATGGTTCTGCTGCACTGGTTGTGCCGCAGACGAAATTAAGTAGCCCTTTAGACATGTCTCAGGCCTGCCACTGCAGCCTGTGTGTGAAGTTTAAACTGCCATGTTGACCTGGCTAAATAACCCTTTTGCAAGGTCCAAACCTTTCTTTTTACTACATATAAGTCACCCCGAGGGTAGGCCCTGGATAGCCCAAAAGGTAGGGTGCGGTGTATTTAAAAACAAGTTATACATGTCCTGGTAGTGAAAAACTCTTACATTTCTTTTTCACTACTACAAGGTCTACCATTGGAGTTACCTTACTACATTTGATAAGCTGTAATTTCCAAATGGGAGCAGGTAACCAATTATGTTTGGTATCTTTGGAATTGTAATGAAAAATCCTAACTTATGGTGAAGTCTGATTTTAAATTACAATTTTGGAAATGCCCCTTTTAGAAAGTAGAAGCAACAAGAAGATCTAGTCATCACATTTATATTATACATTGTTTAAATAGCAAACCATGAACCAATCCTATGGTCTGGAGTATTTATTTACTCAATTACTCACATTATTTCAAACAGCATAGTTATTTATGTCTGTGTTCAGAACAAGGGAAACATGAACATTTAGACAGTTAACATAAACTTTACAATTGACAAAAACATTACAATGCACATAACAATACATAAACCTCAAAGTCAGTCATGGTTTCAGAAAAGAAGAAAACGCAACCTGAGCGGTAACAGAGGGAACACATTTTTAACATATCAAGGGATAACCTTATTTACACAAGACATTATTCCCTATGATAGGGTTCAAATCCGATGAAAGTATCCCACTGGTAAAAGGTGCCAACGCGTTTCGAACCCCAGCACAATTTATGGGATTCTCATCAGGGCCGTGACTGGGTAGAATCGAATTAAACGAAAAAAATAATGAAATAAATTGGAGCTAACCCTCCCCAAAATTTAATTAAATTAGTGTTTTTAACTACAATGTAATTTGTACCTGTGGTCTGTGATTAAAAGGAGCCTGTGTTGAAGTTTCTGTACACATGGCTAAAAATATCTTCATTCTATGGAGCAAGAAATGAAATGTGTTTCAAATGCTTGTGTATAAAAGATACATGACTTAATTGGATCAAAAGTAAATCGGCACTGCCGAAAGCTACATGACTCACTTTTCTTTAGTGGGCGTCGCAGTTGGAATTACAAGTAAACAATGTTTGGGTCACAAAGTATCAATATTTCTGCAAACAGTAAATTAGAAAAGTCAAAACGACTTATAGCGTGTATGCGTGTTACCAAGTCTAGAGGTTAAATGCAGCGTGTACTTTCATTCTCTGCTTGACTTGCTTACTTGCTCGCGTCTCTCTGTTACTCAATGGCGTTCCCCTCGTCTAACGGCAGGCGCGCGGAACCCCGGACTTCCGGTTTTATAATCATTCGAGACCCGAGCCAGGTCTCTTGCATTCTGGGCAATAGAGTTTCAGTGCGGACGTCCCTGCAAATAGTTTTATATTCTTGATACGCTGTGACACGGATTCTTCGAGATTGTAACATGCGTGACTGCTGTTTATAGGGATGTTTATGGTATATAGCAATTCAGACTAACTCGATGCGTGTGGAAAATTCATTAAATCTGACCTATTTCAGACAGTTTGTTTAACCCACGGATGGTACTGTTGTATTTTAAAATGAAGAACGCCTCCTGCCTTAAGAGTGTTGATTCAATGTCGCCTCCTCTAGGGTTCGGTTTTATGGCACATAGAACAGTCCACTTGAATTCTTTCTCATTGTTGTTTCTTTCAATGAAGTGGTTAACCATCGGCGCAGAGACCACCTTCATTTTAATTCTAGATCGATGTTGCACAATA
Source organism: Calotriton arnoldi (assembly GCA_963921515.1). Taxonomy (NCBI): domain Eukaryota; kingdom Metazoa; phylum Chordata; class Amphibia; order Caudata; family Salamandridae; genus Calotriton; species Calotriton arnoldi. The sequence continues at coordinate 7,955,791 of CAWUFW010000001.1, read as the reverse complement.
CGCTGTCTGACCTCTTGATTTGTTTTGCCGACGTAAAGCTTTTGTTATGGGCATATAATGGCATATACCACATTCTTAGTTTTGCAGTTCATAAAGTCTTTCCGTGAGCATGTGATATTGTTATGTGTAAACTCCATTCCTTCCACAGTTGTGTCGCACGCAGAGCAATTACCACATTTATGGTGGCCTACTACCGGTTTTAGATTCCATTGGGATCTTACGTCTTTTTTCCTTCCGGGAGACGCAATCTCTGATCGAACTATTTGCTGTTCTATGCTCGCATTTTTCTTCATTGCGCAGAGTGGTGGTGGTAGTGGATATTCCAGATTTGACATCAGTTGCCAATTTTTTTAAATGATCTGGCGAAATTTATTAGTTTCTGGTCCATAGGTGGATACACAGACAAGTTTCTCCAGCTGCTGTTTTGGTTTTTTCATGAGTAGACTCTCTCGAGGCGTGAACCATGCACGTTTCATTGCATGTCTGAGTAACTTCTTTGGATATCCTCGCAGTTTAAGTTGATCACATAGTGCACCGGCATGAATTTCATAATCTTCCCTTCGTGAACAATTCCGCCTGACCCTCAGCAGTTGCCCGTATGGCAAATTATCTTTCAAACATCTTGGATGGAAGCTCCTGTAATGTAACATGGTGTTTTTGTCTGTTGGTTTCTTATGCAGAGACACTATCAATTTTTTGTCAATCGGCTTAACTTCCACGTCCAGAAATGTTAAACAGGAAGTACTTCTAGTTAGAGTAAATTGAATATCAGGGTGTCTGTGGTTTATCCAATCATGAAATCGCACAAGTTCAGTTTCAGGACCATTCCACAGGCACCAAATATCGTCAATGTAATGACACCACTGTGTAAGTAGCTGGGAGAAAGGATTGTTGTTGAAAATGAATTTATCCTCAAACCGGGCCATTTAGAGTACAGCCATTTCTGGGGTGAAGGGACCTCCCATCGCAGTCCCTTTAGTCTGTATAAAGAAATTATCCTCAAACTTGAAGTAATTCTTTTGAAGAGCTAATGTTGCTAGTCGTACAATGAATTCTGTGGGTACACGAAAGTTGGCCTTAGCCATTTAGAGCCTGTAGCATGTCTCTGGGTCACATGACTGGGTGTAGTTGACAGTTGAGCTTTATGTATTCTTCCTAGACAGCCGCACACAATAGAGAGCTTATGTGTGCCTGGGTGGGCCATTACTGGCAGGATGGGAGGGTGGAGCTTGGCACGGCCCTACATAGGCTTGAGTAGGCTGTGTCCTGCCTCCACACAAAGGGCTGCATACCCCCAGGTCTTCCCTTCCAAATACCGAACCCAGTGGTATGTATTCATGTTTTGCATTCTGTTTGCAAACAATTAATCTTTTACCACCTCCTCAAAGGGGACACCTTCCCCTTAGTGATTGTTGAGAAAATATTTTTAAGAGTAGACTGTGGTCCTATTGGCCACTGCCTTCTCTTAAAAAATTAAAGTTACACTTTTCATTTTTTGTTAACGCATCCCATTTTTGTTTAAGAAAACGGGTTGCATGTAAAAACAAATTATGTATTTAAAAGCAATCACAGACATGGTGGTCTGCTGTCCTCAGCAGGCCACCATCTCTATGATGACTGTGATTCCTAGTGGGTCGCAATTTGCGACCTACCTCATTAATATTCATGAGGTAGGTTGAGTTACGACCCATTAGGAATCTCTTATTTGCGAGTCGACATTTTAGTACATAGGCTGAACCACACTGGTCACAAATTGTGACCCATATTTTGCAACCACTTCTCAGTACAACAGACCCTAAATTTGCAATTTGGTAATGTAGATTCCTAATTAAGTAATCACAAATAGTTGGCGCAAATTACCCATTCATTAGTTATATGTATCGGTGTGTAGTTGTTAGAGTTGTTAGACATTGTTCTTTTGCTGCATTTTGTACATTACAAAAGGCTCTTTAGCTGTAATAAATCAGTCTGTGACCAATTTGCGAATTGCTGACCATTTGTACATCAGGACCAACGTTTCTACTTTCTGGCTTCATGATAATGTTTCGACTATCTGACAAGAAGATTAGAGGTTGCCATTTTTTGTTAACTGCAATACGCTGTGCAGTCTGTGCTGCACCAATGGCATACTTCACTCAGTGGTGTCAATCCACTAGTGCAATGTTTGCTGGTTACAAAGCACAACAAGAACAAAATCTGTCATATGCAAATATTGTGAGTTTTATGAAAAGGAATACATGTATAATCCATTTTATCTTCGATAGAAGAAGTTTGCGTTTTGATGAACAACATGTATAATCTAAGATTCAAATTTTTGGTACAGATGCCCATAGATGAACTTCTCCGCTTGTCCCTCTTGATTTCACCTGGCTTCATAATTCATCCCCGCTCAGTCTCAGGTCCCTTTTGGTCACTGAGGCTCATGCATGGTCACTCAAAAGCATTAATATCGATATTTCACCATTGCGGGCCTTCCTCTTGGAATTGTTGTCCCATGATATAGCCATTTGATCAAAAAGCATTACTTATAATATTAATGTAATCTTTGAGCAGGAGGGGGTTGAAGAAAGGAAAGACAGGAGAGTTTTTCAGAACCCAAAATGCAAAGGCTGGCAGCGCAAGGAGCCTGGTGAGGTTTTGTAGATGTGGTATGATACTTCGGATCTTGATTATAGAAGGGCGAGCATGCTTAATCCTATGAAAAGCACTGGTAGAATAATGTCCTCCGTATGTTTAATTTGCTTATCTAGTGGGGAATCAGTTGGAGAATATTACAGTGATGGATGAAATTATGTTGCTATGAATTTTTGTACAATGCGCCACCATCATTCTCTAAGTCAAGGTTTTAGACTTCAATCTAGGAGTGACCATTTGGGCTCCAATTATGACCTGTGTAGAGTAGAAAGGCACGGGGAAGCATATAATGCCCTTCCAGCCAACAGTCTCCTTCTGTCCTTCTGTCCTTTACCCCATCCATTTCTTTCCACCCCACACCTTACAACAACCCACCCACACATTTACCACCTGATTAAAGCAGATGTTAAACCCCAAGGAAAAGAAAATACTGTGCAGAATACCACCTGGTAAATCTGGCTCAGTACAGTTAGTCTCTGTTCCCCAGGGTTCAACTCATAACTGCACCATACTGGTGGGGCGTTACTGCACGGTGCCAGTCATTACAGGTTTGGAGTTTGCATCCCACCCGTACCGTGCAAACCATAACCAAGGCCTTGATATCATAACATTGAATATAGGTCTACTTATGTAGTGAAATTCAGATTTCAAAATATCACCTTCCTTGAGAATATATACATCAACATGGAGAGAGTATATACAATGATAAATTAGGACTGTTTACAATCAGTCTAAATTATGTTGCTGGACTGCTCAAAAGGTTTGTGTACCTGCATTAGAAGTTTATATGATCACCTGCTTCCTATCCCCTCATTTTCATTCAAGCTTTCATCCTTTCCAAATCAATAAGTCAAGCGCCACTGAATTGGGTAATAATAAAATCTCCTTTGAGCACCAATAGATATTTTAGCATGTAGGATTTACAGTGCAAATAGGCAATATTTTTATGTCGATGGGATGATATTACAAAATCCTTGATTTAATAAATCTAAGAAACGCCTACTTGTCTCAAAGGTAACATTTTGAGCATTTTAACTGCAAATTTCTAAACAGTTGTATTTATAATGAAGGGAGTGTATGACATCATGAATAATGCCAAATGTATAACTACATATTGAGAGAAAGCAAAGAAATATACTGCATAGTTTATCATAGACAACAAATATGTGTGCATTTCTAGGTGTATATGATATTGCAACAGTGAAATATTCCATCTCATCCAGAGTTTGCTGTTTTTAGGTGCCAGGTTGACTTGTCAACCCTGAGTAAAGAACAGACCCACAAACTAGAGCTGCCGCTGGAGGAAGGAGAAGGCTACCTTGTGTTGTTGGTCACCCTCACTGCGTCCGCTGCTGTCACTATATCGGACATTACTGCCAGAACCGCGGAGGACGAGAATGAGCACGAGGAAATTGTCAAGCAATATGTAGGTAGCAGTTAAGTTGCAAAATTTGCACCCTGATGTTTCATGGCTATAGAATTGGGCCCTAGAAAACTGTCCCTGGAAATCTGCTGTAATGTTTTTTGTTTCTGGAACTGAAGAGTGGTTTCATGGACAAGAGTATCAGAGCCTTTATTTTAAGAGCCCAAGCAGGAAGTGGGGTAGAACAGGCAGAGGTGTTGTCTAGGGCAAATCTGAATAGGTAGCTCTAGACTAGCACCAAGTGGAAAGGTCACAATCCTCCTTAGTTGTTTTTTGCCGTGTTGAGTATCCATTTATTTAACGTTTAACTATAGTGCAACTCTACCACCAAAATATCAGACTTCAGTGTGAATCATGCTTTGTTAGCACAAAATACTTTTCCCTCTGTACAAAACCCCTTTTATGGGTTGGAAAGTCTTCCAACACATAAAAGAGGTCTTGTGACCGTTTCAAATTGTAAACAGAAGGGTTCCTTAAAGAGTCATGTTTTTCACTTTGTAAGTCACAAAGGAATGTATCAATGATTTATGACCTGAACTGTGGTTGCAACCTATTGAAAAGTTACCACCTCTCTGGTTCTCTTCGTAACTGATTTGCAAAAGGGGTAGTTGTGAGTGCCACCACAAATTCAATCACATATGGCAAATGAGTGATGCTTTAAAGTACAGAATGGTGCACAAAAATGTAAAAAAAAGACAAGAAACAGCACTTTGTGATATTTCCCCTGCAACTGCGATCCTCCGCGATACTTACCTGAGGCAATGAGATGGTTGGAGCATAGTACTTGTATGTGAGTTAGTATGGAATGTTTCCAATGAGTTTGCCTCCCTAGGATGGTGTTGGATCATCTATTGACTGTAATGGCCAGCGTACTTCAGCTGTATTTTGTAAACTCCTTTTCTCGCTGCTCAAAAAAGTGACATGCATCCTAAAAGCCCTTTTTCTCTTCTTCTTCCCTATTATGCAGCTAGCATGCACATTTTACTCACCAGGGCATAGGATTTAGCCATTCTAAAAGTTGGAAATTTGCATTTTTGGCCCAATTTATATTTTGCTTGTGGTGGCAGCTAATTCCATGGGACAGCTACCTCTTTGGGAATCATGCCGGATAGTTCCTCTCACTGTGTTCCTAAACAGGAAACATTTTATTTCAAAAGACAGCACCTACCTTTTTGATGGGCATGGGAAAGCATATGCAGAGATGGTAGTCTGCTGTCCCTTGCAGGCCATCATCCCTACAACAGGAGGTCACAAAAACGGCCTGCTTAATTAATATTCATGAAGCAGGTTGTTTTGCAGCCCCCTGAGAAAGGGCAGTTTGTGATGAGACCTATTACTACACGGGTTGCATTGCAAATTATGCCCCCATAGCAAACCAGTTTGTGTGCAGACTGCACATCCATGGTTTGTGAACAGGGACTGTACATTAGGCCTTTGACAGAAACTACAGGGAGGAAGAATGAGCGGACAACAATTAAACACAAACAACCAGTTTCAGTGCATTGAACAAAGAGAACAATATTAGCAGAGAACAAGATTAGCGAGGCAGATCAAATTGAGGATGACATTGAGAAATTCTGGAGAGCGAGAAACTAGGGATCAAATTTCAGATAAATGTAAACAGAGGGTCTTACAAGTGATTTAGCAGAAGGGTAGGCGGAGTGATGGTAACAAGAAGAGTGTGGAAGGAATGCATTAAGCAAGAAAGAAGAAAGAAAGCTAATGTGTAGGATGCAAGGATGCTAGAGACTGGTTCAACCACTATCACACAGCAGGATCTATAATAACTTTTCTGTACATCATGAACCAAAGGTATTCCTTTCTGCAGATCATGGATGCTCGTTGTTGATATCAGTTAACAAGCTGCATGCAGACACTGTGATTGGATCATACTATGAAAAGGGAAGGAACCCAACGCTACTAGACAAATTAGTGGATTAGGAGACATAAGCAGGTAGAGGGGCCAGAACCCCTTGGAGTCCTTTCTTCAAGTTCACTGTGATTATAGATCACGTATGGGAGTAATGTACAACACAACTGACTTCCAAGCAAGTCATTTAGGTGAATGTATGAGACGCTCATCGATTGGCCAAATGGTCACTTCTCCATCTCTGGTGTCAGTAGTGAGCAACATGTAGTCGCCATGATTCTTGCTCGACTCTGCAAAACCAGCATCGCTGTTCAGCAGTCCTGAGAACTAAATCGTTCCAAAGACAAAGAGTTATTTAAAATTCACAATGAATGAAAGGGAAAATACTATGACTATATCGAAATACAGATATTTCTGAAAAACGTAGTAAGGCAAATGCAGTGCTGTTAGTTTAGTCAATGAAGCAGGTTAGAGTGTCTTAGTGCCGCAGTTCATAATTCATAAAGGCACTCCAGATAGCTAGCTGTCTCAGGGTCAATAATTAATAAAACACGGGCTCCCGCTCTAAAATAACAAAGGCTTTTATGCACAACGTTGGCATGTTTTAGAAGTTTCCGTAGATTCTCGCCCATTAAACCAAGCCTTGAAATACAAAAAGCTATTTCTTTTTTTCATATTTTACAATATTCCATTCCCTGCCTGACATCCTTTCAATAACTGGATTTAATAAAGATGTACCTTATCAGGCTCTGCAGATAACATGAAGTGCTGCTGCTAATGCGGTGCAATATTCTTCAAACAGATTAGCAGGATGGGCGCTTCTGCAAATTTATTCTAGCTATCTCCCCTGAATCAGCTGTCTGCTAATGCTTGTACAAGTCAAACACCAATCGTGTCATCATAAACATAGTTTAATAGAGGTGACTTAGTGAGGCTCCACACAGAGCCTTATGTTTGCTAAATCAGCAGAGACCCAGCAACTGCGATCCATGTCTGCCTATGACCTTATTAAGAGAATTAGTGGCTTTTTTTTTCTTTTTCAGAAGTTGGACTCGTTCCCTCTCAGGGTTGGTTTTGCGACTGGTGGATTCCATCTCATCTGCCTCGCTGATAGAATATGATTGCACATTTCCTATGGGTAAACAGAGGTTTTGTTTGAGGAGCAGGAATGCAGCACTAGTGCCGACGCAGCAAGCGCCCATCTTGTTTGCCCTCGTGCAAGATTAAATCGCCAATGTTGTCCTTCTGTGAGCGCAGGCTTCTAATCAGGGTGGCTCGCGACCCTGTGAGGTCATAGAGAGGCGCGAAAGCACATAATACATCTACAGTGAAATGCAGTACTCTAATACAAGGAAAACACGTGCTAAACCTACCTACATGTAAAATACAATGTCTAAGAGTTGGCCATACTCATCAATACAAATTGAACTTTCTATGCTGTGTAATTTTTGTAAACTGCAGCATATGCCATTCATCAGGCCTTTTGGTGCTGGAAGTTTGTTATAATGAGGGTTTCCATCTAGAATGGGATGTGGTGTAGAATGTTGCATATGTCATTGGCGATGTACTGGGGTTCTGGGTGGTTAGGTCATGGGGTTCTGTGGCAGTTGGGGCGGTCATTGTGAAGGTGTTCGGCTTGAGAGGCACAGGTTGTTTATCTGTCATTAAACTTTAAAGAAGGCCTTTAGGTGTTGTGTCCTGATTATAACACTTTTTCTGGAGATGAGAATGGGATGCCCCTAGCACCTAACAGAGATGTGAATGGTGTCTGGTAGAGACTAGCCTGTGCCACCCCGGTGATGCGGTTACTTGAAGGCTTTGTCAGATTTTGCCACAGTGTCTCTTGTAAGGACAGTAAGTGAAGCAGCATGCTGGCACTGGAAACGATTCGGCTTAAAAGCTGATTTAATGAGCCAAGACTGTATTGTAGTAACTTTTGCAAAGATTGCGAGTGCAAGCCCTGCATCGATCTTGTGCCAGTTTATATAGTGGCCTGCTCGTAACTTCTAAGGCACCACCATGCACTGAGAAGCTGTGTCACACAGGCTGTGTGAGCCCCGCGCGTGCAGAGCAGGATTTGGCACATGGCACGGAAGGCACCACCATGGCCTGGAGGCTGCGTCACACAGCTGGGCGTATAGAAGTTGAAGCTCCCCAACAGCGTGTTTCGCGTGCCAGAGAGTGCTAGTTCACCAGGGCATTAAGGAGACCAGCGCGTCTGTTGGCGGGTCTCCCAATATTTCAGAAGAGAGGAAAAAATATTGAAATAATCATATGATTCACTAAGTATATGAGTATGTGGCTGAAGTAAAAAACCCTCTGGAGTGACTGAAGAGAATTAGCAAATTAAAGAGGTGGCAGCGAGATAAAGGAGCACTGTGAAAGGGCTCCAAGGATTATGAGACTATTGCAAAGTGTAAATGCACTCCCAGTTCAACCCAATGGCACTGTAAACAGTGGAACAAAATACACAACACGATCAGTGCACAGTGTGCAGTCTCACCTCCTTCTCCTCTGTGCCCTGACTCTTCTCAGTGACTGCTGCATCTCACAAGCCAACTGGGGGAATTCTCTGTGGTTTAACATAAGAGTTATTTAACCACAGTGCCACCAATGGTCTTCCCTATTACACAACTGTAGCACAGGAGTGACGTCTTCAGAATTCACAGTGCCATCTGGTGTATATAGAATTAATCATGAATATAAGTCAATTGATAACGGTGCCAGCAGCCTTTCTTATGCAACAAGGTGATCCACCCATTGAATTAGAGGATTGGGCTATAATCTTTGAAAATTACATCTTGGCACTTGAGGGCACAAATCTTTCACCTATCCGGAAGAAAGCAATTTTGATGGGATGTTTGTGTCACCCAAGAGCACCACCGTGTTAGTATATACCAACGTGGCACACAGGTAATCCACAGGAACGAAGATGGCCCCTCTGTCTCTCTAAGAGGAATGATTGTATTGTCTTAAGAATATACCAAAACAAACGATTCCCTGCGGGGAGCCAGAAGGAAGTTGAGTTTGGAAGATCACAGAAGTTGGGGGGAATAAAGTCCAGAAGTATCCCCACTCGGAATGACTCTAGGTTAGTACTGATCAAGATTGAGATGTTCGTGGTGCAAAAGAACCCCTAATGAAGTGACAGAAAAAGAAAAGAAAAAGAAACATCCATTAACCATTTTATCAGACAGAATATCTAAGCATGTTTAGTGAAATATTCTTTGTGCCCAACAACGCTGTGACACTCACCCTATTGATCTCCCTTCACTCTTTGAAGTAAAAAAGAAAAATAATGCCTCATCAAGCGAGAGTAGCAATTTAATGACAACACAGTCCAACCAGGATCTCCTTAAGTATAAACAAATGTCTTGCACAAGTCTGATTCAAGAACAAACAATGGCACTCTTCATCAATACCACTTGACGGCAAAAAATGAGAAACCAAGTAGGCCAAAAAAATAGCGTGCTGGTTAATTGTACACCGACTTAGTCTCATCGCTCACTCCAGAAGCCTCTCGGAGCAGTTAATTTCACAGCAACACACTGCGTTCAGGCTGGGTCGGAAGATGCGAGATACTCTGTCAATTGTCTTTCCTAGCCGGTAACCTAGGAACAGCTTTAGCGCTCGAAAGGTCACAGGAAATACAAAAAGAGAAAGGCTTGACCGTTTCCAAACAGGATATGGCAGCGTCAGCGTCTCAAAGTGGACCGGGGGGGGGGCGGGGAGGGGGTCCACCAAGACCTCAGGAAATCCGAAACAAAGCAGCGAGTCCATGCGCACGGCTGCTTTTATACCGAGTTCAGTGCTCCTCCTCTGCAACACATGATGTTCATTAACTCCAATTGTAGGTGAGTTAATTAAAAGGCAGAAATGGGGTAGTGAGGCGTTTTTTGACACAAAGAATATGAATGTTGCCTAGAGGGAGACTGTATAATTTGTACAACCAAAACCTACACTATCCATGTGTCTGAGTTGGGGGGGGGGACAGTGATTGTGCAAGCTGCGCGGAGTGTGACAGTTCTCCTTCCCAAAGGCCGTTTCACAGGGCGGGGTTTTGTGGGGTGCAGTGCATGAAATCTTCGTACTAGGAAAGGGGCATGTTTCTGTTCTGAGGGTCCCAGGATTCAGGGCAATAGTCTAGCAAGTCAACGAGGTAATGCAAACTGCCCCTTCTCCTCCTGAAATCAAGAATATGTTTATCTTTGTACTCAGCTTTACCCTCGACATATATAGGGGAGGTGGATGTTCTGATCATGATAGAGGGTCATAGGGTTTCAACAATAAAGTGTGAAAGACGGGGTGTATCTATAGCTTATTAAGTAACTCAAGTTTTAGTGCTACATGGTTGATAGCATTTTCTATCCCAAAGGGCCCTAGAAAACGGGGTTGTAACTTATGTGTCCCGGGTAGTCTGAGATTTTTGATACTCAACCACACCTTGCCACCTACTGCATAAGTAAAAGCAGGGCGACGGTGTTTGTCTGCTTGCCTTTTCATGGAATCCTTAGCCTGTTGAAGTTCTTCTTGGGCTTTAGCCCAAACCTTTGTTAATCTTTTATAATGTGTCTTAACCGCAGGTATTTCAGTGAGAGTCTGTGGTAAGCGTAAGGGTATTGAATTAGGATGGTAGTCCAAGGAAAAAAAGAAAGGAGACATCTTTGTAGCTGAATGTGTTGTTGTAAGTAAATTCCGCTACAGGGAGAGCTTGTATCCAAGTGCTATTGGTTGTTCCCAACAAACAATGTAAATATTGTTCTAGTGTTTTATTGGTGCGTTCAGTTTGCCCATCAGTTTGAGGGTGATAGGCAGAAGATAAACGGTGGTCTATGTGGAGAGCTGTGCAAACCCCTTGCTAAAGCCTCCCATTGCATTGTGCTCTGCGGAACGAAATGATCACTGAGGGGAGGGGAGCCCATGTAGTTTGACTATTTGTCCAATGAATGTTTCAACCAATTCTATAGCTGTAGGCAGTTTCTTTAGAGGGATGTAATGGGTCATTTTTGTTAATAGATCTACTACAACAAGGATGGTGGTATAACCCTGAACTTTAGGTAAGTCTGTTATGAAATCCATTCTGATAGAATGCCAAGGTACTTGTGGTATGGGCAGAGGTTGTAATAACCCTGAGAGGGGACAACAGGTACTTTTGTGTCTAGCACACATAGAACAAGTCTTAACAAAGGTTTGCATATCCTTTGCCATCTCTACCCACCAAAACCATCTTTGACATGTCTGTAACGTCTTTTCTACCCCTGGTGTTGTATTCCTCTTAGGGTGTCCATAAACGGGCTTTCCAGTATCATGTCCTTATCTAGGCACAATTCGCCCTGCTCTTATATAGGCATAAAATCCCAGCCCTTATTTAGGCATTAAACCGTGCACTCCAAATACAGGCATGGTCTCCGACATCCGTCCACCCTAACGTCACAACGAGTTCTTGAAGAACAGACCCTTAGGCTGCGGGAGTTTCCCTAGTCCAGGACTATTGATTTCTTCAAGGACTCATATATTATGCATGAACCATTATTCCTTAGGGGTTCATTCATGACGTCTTCCGCTGTCCGACTCACGTCAATGCTAACATTCTGAGGTAATTCTCAGGTATAAATATACCTTCCCTAGCCCCTGTAAATCAGAGGAGACCTCGACTTCAGAGGAGCCCGTTTCCCGGCCTGACGCACTGAGAAGACGCTGTCATCCCTGCACGCAGAGAGTCCAGCTTCCAGTGATCTAACTTCCCTTGCGGGGTGTTGGAGTTCGAGTCTGGCAAAGAGATTCCTACCTCTCTCATTCTTCAGGTATGGAGCAGACTAGAACCTAGAGGGACTCTTGGCATACTAGGCATACTGGGGTTAGCGTACTCTTAGTATACCATAGTAAGGAATACTTCACCTACTTCATACCTCGTCCTACACCTAGGTTAGGTTAGGTACATTGGGGTAGAACTAGATTAGAAACGCATCGTATGAGTACTCGCATTTTTAGTCTGTGTTATTTATGTAACAGCATATGTACTAAAAGATAATGCTCTCGCAGTATTATTTATTTCTACTGCTCACACTGTACATTATTTATCTCGCATACTGTCTTGTGATCGTAACAGCACATTTTACTTACACCAGAAACAAGACTGTTCAATAAATCCTTTATTGAAACGCCCGTCTATTTCTTTCTGTGTAACTTGGAGAAAACTAAGCATGCACGACTGAGCTGAGTGAAATAGTTATCTATTGTTTCCACGACTCTGGGACACGTTCTGATTCTAAAGGGAAACACAGTGGTCATGTTTTGCGGCTGCCAGAAACTACTCCCTTCTTGTTGTCAAGGAGTTTCTAGTGGCCTCTGAGCTAGCTGGCACAAGTAATTAAGTTTAATATACTCGATAGGGACATACTGACCTTAGTCCTATGTCAAACCTATAGGATATATTATTCCAATGCGCAGAGCCTATTAGGGAAATAGGAGCTACACTACATGGCGCCCAACGGTTTGGTAAGGCAGTAATTCAACGTTAGATACTGAGTAACTCAGCCGTGCTTTTTCTCTCAAGAGACCCCTACCCATATACTCCAAAAGACGTCTGGAGTGGGCAGGGTTAAGTATCCACCACGGCTACATAGGGCAGTACCCTATATATTAGCTGTTTGGTTTGCTCAACGTTGAAGGATACAGTGTTCCAAAATATTGTGCACCTTATCTTTGTTTCCTTGAAACTTGTTCTACATTTTTCAAAAAACAAAATGTCCTTAAACGGGGACAATGCCGCCGGAAACGGTGGAGCTGCGGCTGATCCAGCCCAAGCAGCAGGCTTTAACATTACAGGTTTAAATGAAACCGAGGAGGGTGTCATAAACATCGCTCCAAACTTAAGAAGAGCCATTACTCTAAAACTTATAAAACATGGCCTACCACCAAGAGGCGGTAGAGCAGTTTTTGTGATAAAGGCACATGAATCCTTTCAGACATAGGTATTCTATTCATGGGTAATATTTCCTGAATCCAATTCAGTAACACACATGTTTCACTTCTACAAAGAAGATGAACCACCAGAGGAATACATTCCTTTCGAGGATATAGAAATTCCATTAACATACCAGGAGCATCAGCTCTGGTTTAAAGGCGCCCTAAAACATCACAGAAACATTACCAGGCTCGGTCCACTAGGTAGACCAGGAGCAACATGGCCGATTCTAGTCAGCTACACACCTCATCCTGAACTGGATATAATGTCAGATGAGGACTTACTTGTTCAAATACAAGAATTAATAAAAATCTACAGACAATTGGTCCAATATGTCATGCGGACTTTCACAGTCCAACCACCATTGACACATTCCAAATCAAACTCCTCAACAGGGGAATACACTAAAAATTACACCACAGACTCTATACGCAGTCATGGGTAAAATGCCCACAAAACGTGAGCAAATTCCATTCTGGATAGCTCAAACAATTACTCAAATCGAAGCAGTATTTCCAAATACTAGCCCGTATGAGAAACACAGAATACTGACAATCAGTTTACCGATGGGGATCACACCACAACTGGAAGACTGCACCACTTGGGGCTCAGTCTTTGCTGCCATCTATACTAAAACACATGGCATTCCGTCAATTGCGGTAATACCTGATGTCCTGAAACAAATTCAAAACGAATACGGGGCAGAGCCTGCTCTAAATTTAGGTATGAAATTACTGAAAAATTTCGACCAGGTCTCAACAATAATATTATCTAATATTAAAGGGGAGGCAGCAGCAGTGGCGATCCGCCAAAAATTAAGGGAATTTGATGTTACAGAACATCAAACAGAGCTACCCAGAATTATAGAACAATCTTATGCAGAATTAGGCAGAGATAGTTTGGGTGGAAGACCAGTGAAGCCGAAGTTATCTGAAAGTCCTGAGAAGGACTCAATTAAACAAACTCCTACATCTTCTAAAAAGAAGTGGGAGTCTACTAAACAAAAATCAAACGAGAAACGTTCTCAATCTCGAGGTAGGTCTCCTCAAAAGGAGCCCTCTGAAAGGAGGTATAACCTCAGGAATAGGGATAATTTGAGAAAACCTGACAGGTATCAAGATACTGATACACGTTCCTCTCGTCCCTTTCAGATCTCATCACAGACTTCGGAAAGAAGAGGACGAACAGAACATAGAGAAGAACGCGTGAAATCGAAAGACGACAAACACGCTCCAAAAACCAAAGTAAAACCTCAATTCTCCAAAAAGAAAGTAGCAGGTCTAAAGATCAGACATGCCGAGAATACTGAGAACACAACTCAAGAACGGAGAATGGGCTCAGACAATGCTGGACAGTGCAGCAGAAGTCACAATAGTTCGCCAGAACCTGAAGGAACTTCTGGAGATAGTGGACTTGAATGAGTACATCACAGTTGAGACTGTAGACACCAGGGTTAGTACTCCACAAAAGTTATATGACATAACACTCCGGATGGAGGGAGACAAACCTAGACAGGTGAAAGCACTTTTTTGGGAAAGACTATCAAAGGGCTATGACATACTTCTAGCAGAAAAGGACTGGCCACCACAATTTGTCAGGGAGTGCCCACATGGCGAGGACATAATTATGCCTGCCTTCTCCAACCATATACCAATGCATCTGAGATATACATATGCCAGGAAATGGGCAGTGGCCCAGGCCCCAGCATTATATAAAAATCATGTAGGATGGGATGAGGATTCACCTCACCATAAAATACATCTGAAACATGAACCAACTGCACAACGGCAGTACCCAATAAAGCAAGAAGCTAAAAACAGGTCAGGGAGATCTTAGATCAACTTGAATATCAAGGGGTGATTGAAACATGCACCTCCTCAATGAACAATCCTTTGTTTCCTGTCTCCAAACCAGACAATACATATCGTCTAGTTTTGGACTACAGACACCTAAACACTTGTTCTAAAACTTTTGCAGTGCAAAATGCACATAGCACAGCATTAATGAATAACATTGTGCGTAAAAAATATAAAACAACATTAGACATCTCAAATGGTTTCTTTTGTCAAAACATAGCACCTGAAAGCAGGTACTTAACAGCATTCTCCATAATGGGGACCCAGCGTCACTTTTGTCGACTCCCACAAGGGTTCAAGAACAGCCCAGGTTTATTCTCAGCGAGGGTAACGGAGTTACTACAAATTTATGACAATGAGGCATTGTCCTATGTCGATGACATCTATCTGACAGACGATGACTTGGAAAAACACTTGAACAGGGTGAGCACCATTATACTGGGTTTCGCCTCTGAGGGCTACAAGTTCAACTTTAAAAAGTCCCGAATTGCCCATCTCAATGTCCTATTTCTAGGATATGAGCTTTCAAGTGAAGGCAAGAGCTTGGCAGCTAACTTTCTAGAGAAATGTGCGCTGCTCCAACCTCCAAAAACGCTAAAAACTTACAATCCATCCTGGGTTTCCTAAATTTTGGAAGAACATACATTCTAAATTACGCAGAAAGGGTTAAACCTCTCTACGCATTAATCAAACCTGATTTTTCGATCAGAAACTGGACACAGGAACACACAGAAATCTTGCGTTCACTCCAGGCTAACATGTTAGCAACAAATCACTTACAAACACGCGTAAGTCAACGAAATTTGGTGATCCGAATAATTTCGGGTCAATGTGGATTCACCTACTTAACCTTCAATGAGGGTGAGAAAATACCAATCGCATACAAATCCCATTTGTACACACAAGCGGAAATGCGCTTCAGTTCAACTGAAAAATTCTAACAGCAGTTCAAACCGCTGTAGCAAAAGAAAGAGCCTTAGCCCAAGGGAAACGCATTATTGTCGTAACCCCGGTACCAGCTTTAGAAGCGGTCACAAAAGCAAGCATTCCAAATGCTAAAGCATTGCATCCAAGATGGATACAATGGGTTAATTCTCTTGCTGCAACAGATGTTGAATATGTTTTCGATCCAGATTTAAAAACTCAAGCATTCCTGCAATACGAACATGAATGTCCTCTGCCTACTGAAATTCTGCCTCTCGATCAGTACGAATTCATAATTTACACTGACGGATCCGCACAACCCGCAACAGGGAGTAAGCAAGCTTACAGTGCAGCGTGTGCAATCGTTAAAGGTCGCATGCGAAATGGCATCTTCAGACCCATGGTCACAAAAACTCAATCTCTAGGAGATTGTACAGCTCAGCGAGCTGAACTACAAGCATTCAAACTGGCACTTGAAAGTACAGATCGAGAATTCCCACACTAATAGTGTGCGATTCCTTTTACTGTGTTCAGTCGTATAATGACTATATACGAAACTGGCTTGAAAATGGTTTCAAAGATGCGAAAGGTGGCACAATAAAGCACAAAATGCTTTGGGAACAAGTAGTTCAGTTGAAAAACGAACTACCAAAGGCTCACGTGATCCACACACTGAGTCATCAACGTGATGGCGTTCACGTTGCAGGGAATTCATTGGCTGACGAAGCCGCAAAGGGGGCTGTTCAGACGGCTTCCGTAGCTGCGATCACTCGTTCAAAAACAAAAATAGACGGTGAGATAATGTTGGCTGTCAATGCATCAAGCAAAGGCAGCAGTGCAGCGTTACCAAAAAAGTTTCCACTCAAGTACTCTTATGTAATTGATGCGAACAACGTTCCTTTGCTCGAATCCCTGGAGTGGGGGATAGGGTAATTCCAAACATGGAACGTAGAGCAGCCTTGATTTATGAAACACATTTGGGGGAGGGTCTGTCACATCAAGGGATCTCTAAAACAATTTTGACGTTAAAAGAGATGTACTGGTGGCCTGGAATGAATACAGAAATTCACATATTCATCAACAACTGCTTAGACTGTAAATTACAGCGAGAGAGCCACCAGACACCATGCTGCGAATGCGGCAACCCAGTACAGACACCACTGTTAGACAGCATTAGACTATCTACGCGCCTGCGTCCTACTGGACAAAGGCATTCCCACAAATACTGAATCTAGGTTCCTATGGTTATGGCCTCAGCGCCGGCTGACGCTCGAACTGTTATAAAAGATTTGCGAGTCTTTATCGGCACATACGCAATAGGCACGCTACATTCTGACCAGGGTCCTGCGTTTAGCTCTAGGGCTTACAAAGAAGCCATGGCCAGTCTGGGCGTTGCATTGCGGTACTCCTCTCCATTCCATCCTGAGGGAAATTCTGTTGTGGAAAGGAAAAACCGGGACATAAAGCAGTCTGTAACAGCTAGGGTATTAGGTTCGGGTGATGGGTGGGTCAAACACCTTAGTGGGGTTCAGCGCTCATTGAACAACCTGCCAAGAAGTTCTCTAGGGGGGTCACTCCATATGAGGTCCTGTTTGGGACAAGAATGTGGGTACCAGACCTTGAACACGTAGGCACAGTGGTGGAAAATAAACCCTTTGATATCAAAGATCGTTTGGCTGTTTTACAGGAACTAAACAAGTTAAGAACGAAACAAAGCAACGTATTCCTACAGCCCACCACCACTGGGGATCAACCGGCTGTCCCAGCAAGGCCTGTCTGGATTCCAAAAGTTGGGGATCTAGTCAGAGAAAAGATTGCGGACAAGAAGGAATTTGGACCTTCTTACAGACAACCAGTACCTGTCCTAGCAGTTCAAGGAACAAGAACAGTACTTCTGCCGCCCCTTGCTGGAAGAAAGGAGAAAAGATTTGTGTCCATCGACCTCATCAAACCACAGTATGTGGCCAATACTAAATAGTAGGCCTCGTGGACTCCGACCTAGTAGCAGACGCACTCCTCTCGCTACTATCCAAGAGGTTCAGACTGAAAGACTGATAACCATCGAGAACTCAGCTGTAACTGATGGAGGACTAAGCAACAACGCTATGGAACTCATCCCTCTTGAACACCAAGTAACAGTTCGTCCAAATACACCTGTCTACACCAACGTGGCAGGTGATGAACTGGTTCCAGTGATTTCTACAAATCCTGATGCAATTCCAACAATTGACAGAACTGCTTCTGGCTATTTCATTAACTTTGATACGTTCTCAGAAGATCCGAGTGAACCTGAAACGACGCCAGCATCATTGAAATTCAAGCAGCAAGTACAAGACTTTCTTCACTTTCTGAAAAAGACTTATTTGGTTTCTCCATGGATTGAACTCTGGATTACATCTGGACTTTTTGTTTTCCTGCTCTGGCTAGCTTTGGTAACAACTGTGAGCGTGCTTATAAGTGGCAGATACATCCATGTGAATACTGAAGGAAAAGACGTGAACGTACTTTTGAAACCTCATAAATCTTCCCATCGTGAAGCAAGAGACTTGTCATCAGTGAACATCACAGCTGTTCCTATACAGGATGGTATAGTGTGGGACAAAACAGATTTTGAAATCTTCGGTCCGACGGAACAATTGAACATTCCACATTTGTTTAAAATTTCACTAAGTGATCTAATTACGTCCAGTACCTATTCAGATGATTGGGACTTTGAGACTGTCAATGATATAATGTTTGACCTAGAAAAATCTGCTGCATTTTCTAAACATGAATATTTAGAGGGTTCATCAGACTATGAACAAATGTATTGTTTTAACCACTATGGTCATCATTATTTGCATAAATCTGCATATCCAAGAAATGTGTTTATGTTTAACCAATGGGAACATTGTCCTACACCACCTAAAGGTAGTTCAACAACATTTGCTAGTAAGTTTCCATATTTTTCAGGTTACAATACATCTGAACCAGAAATGTTTTACTATAAAAAGGTAAACAAGACAGGACTGAAAATTATGTTAACAAATACAAAACAGATTTACTCTGCGTTATTTAATGCCCAACTGTCTAGACAGGGTTTCGACTTTTGGAAAGACACTATAGACACAAAAACTGTCTGGGGTACTAAAGATTGGCAAGTGCAGGGGATAGAAGCTTTATTTAGAGCCTGCATCATCCCTGAACAAATAATGTTTTTGAATGAAACCATCCAACAAACATCTTGTCTTGGATTAGCCAAGATCAAAGAGATGAACACACCTTCTGTACCGACACCTGCCAGAGATAACGATACAGAGGCAGTGGTGACAGTTGACAATATACTACAACTCAACAGATCTAATCCTGATTGGAAAAAATGGTTGATCTGGCCCACAGACACGAATAACTGTCAGGAAAGATTCCTGAATAAAACTCAGGGCTTTACTATTAATAGGCCAGACCCAAGATACGTCCAAAGACAACATCCGGGGGTAGTAACAACATACAGTGTAGGAAAATTATGCCTCGATTGGCTGCATAAGTCTACACTACAGGATGTGAAACAACACTTAACCTTACTTAAAAAGGACGCAGACCTTAGGGAATTCTTGCTTGGACCAAGAAAACCGCGTCAAAAACGTTTCATATATGCCGGCATTTATGCTGCTTATAATGAAGCATGGAAAGTATCACAGATGGAGGCTGCAGAACGAATACGTGAACTTGATCGTATTAATTTAGAGAAAACACTCTCTGTGGTCGACAATGGGTTAACAACTTTGTCCTCCAGAATATATTCATTGGATGGCATTGTATCCTCTGCTATCGACATACTAGAACAAGATTTGGCGATGTTACAGCAAGGCCAGTCTCAATTACGTTCTATTATGTTATTAAGCTGGACGCTGCAATCTTTGCGAGCGGGCTATGTGCCTTGGCGTTTCATCAACACAACGGCTCTGTTTGCAGAATACAATCTAACTGATAAACAGATCGAACTGGCACAAAGAGGAGCAAGGTATACAGTGCTGAGCATTGAAAAACTGGAAAAGTTACCATTCACAGTGGCAGAAAAACCAGCTACAGAATGGCTTATTCATGGCAAAATAACATTACCTGTGAGTACTTTTCAGTTTCAGTATTGCCTCAGACAAATGCAAGCAGGCAAATATGAAAGGTTGGGTAAGGAATACATTAAGACATCTTGGGATTTACCGTATACATATAGATGTTGGAGTGGGGATCGTGAAGTGTTTTTGAGCGGTACAAACTGTAAACGTGCACTGAGCGGTTCACTTATATGTCAGGACATTTCTTTACACGGGGCTTGTAATGGTTCTGTGGCAAATTTGTCTTGCCATCAGCAGGGTACACCAGCTGCTGTGATTAATCCAACGTTTGGACAACTTTCTAATGGGAGTTACCTCATGTTGAATGATCAGAGTTGCTGCGGCATGTTGCCAGGCATCCCATATCTAGTAACGGTCAACTCCAGGGTCACTTGCTGTATGCAAGTATTGTTTGCCCCAATAGACACAGTCAGGGAGTCGCCTCTATGGCCTTCGCTGAACGTCTCTTTTATAAGATTTGATACTTTGAGCAGAATGAAAGCCATGCTTTTACAGCAAACAGTGCCTTTGACCTCGGCCAAAGAAACCTATGATCTACAAGTTGCAAGGACTTCGGCTGAGATACAGACTTTAATACGTACAAACTGCCCTATACATTTCGTAGAAATGATATCACGTATCTTCAACATGTCTGATACAACTGGCATTATACATGTATTTAAGAGCATCTGCTCCGGTCTGTTAGCACCTTTCCAGGCAATACTGAATCATCCCGAACTTTGCACATTCGGTGTTTGGTGGCATACCATTAATTCTAGCACTTGTTGCCGGAATTCTATTTCTCTTCCTGCTATTGCGCTATGGCCAGCCTATTCGCAGACATCACTCCGAGCGAAATGGAGAAAGCTCTCCTTGAACGAAAGTGCCGTGAGAGAATAGTACAGCTATTGGGCATGACTCGTCTACTGGACCTTAATACAACTTGGTTCCTGTCATTCAGACCAATCTGGCAAGATTGCATCTTACCTGTTCTACGATGCCTGCTATGCGGTGAAGAATGCGTGTTGGACACCTGTCTAACTTTTCCATCAGCTACGCCAACGGATGTCGATACTCTGCTGGTCCCGATAACGGCCCATGCTCTGTGTTGTCCCCAGAGGCTACCAATCCTGATGTCAGCATTCATTGAGATCTCACAGACGCTTCCGGCTGCTGCTGAGGTACGAGAAAGATCTACAGGCACACAGGTAACAACGGACGCGAACTTTGCTGCGGCACCCTATGCTGGAAGCGAAGCTTCACATCTCTGTGCAATTAATCTGCTACACGAGGTGTTCCAACTGACACCAACTACAGTGGACGATGTTTTGTCTATAGAAATAGATGATCTCATGTTTACACCAGACCCGTAAACTGACTCTGATTCAGCGTACTGTGTTCCAGAGATGCAGTAACAATTTGGCCTTCATTTTTCAAAACAACTTGGAACTCTACCAAACTTGAACTTTTTCCCATTTTTCGAACGAAAATGGCACTACAATCTGCTTAAAGTAGAACTAGCCTTATAATACAGACTTCAAGGTACTTCCACGGACACTTAGTCATCTTGTGTGTCTAAAACAGTTCATTTATTTTCATGACATGAAATGACTTTGATTTTTGAACAACTTATCGATCATTTTCTGTCACATGTAAATATTACTGCTTCTTTTCATTCATATTGCATTTTATTTTAAATATATGCCTGAAGTGAAAGGCTATGCTTCAATATGTACAGTACCTTTTGCATTCTAATTGGTTTTTAAATGCCTTTTTTAAATGGTTTTATGAAATATTTTAGAAATATGCGGTACTCCATTTTAATGTTTAGCATTTTAAATGTTTAGCATTTTAGTATTATCGTACACACGAAAGTGGAGTGGGTGTTGTATTCCTCTTAGGGTGTCCATAAACGGGCTTTCCAGTATCATGTCCTTATATAGGCACAATTCGCCCTGCCCTTATATAGGCATAAAATCCCAGCCCTTATTTAGGCATTAAACCGTGCACTCCAAATACAGGCATGGTCTCCGACATCCGTCCACCCTAACGTCACAACGAAGTTCTTGAAGAACAGACCCTTAGGCTGCGGGAGTTTCCCTAGTCCAGGACTATTGATTTCTTCAAGGACTCATATATTATGCATGAACCATTATTCCTTAGGGGTTCATTCATGACGTCTTCCGCTGTCCGACTCACGTCAATGCTAACATTCTGAGGTAATTCTCAGGTATAAATATACCTTCCCTAGCCCCTGTAAATCAGAGGAGACCTCGACTTCAGAGGAGCCCGTTTCCCGGCCTGGACGCACTGAGAAGACGCTGTCATCCCTGCACGCAGAGAGTCCAGCTTCCAGTGATCTGACTTCCCTTGCGGGGTGTTGGAGTTCGAGTCTGGCAAAGAGATTCCTACCTCTCTCATTCTTCAGGTATGGAGCAGACTAGAACCTAGAGGGACTCTTGGCATACTAGGCATACTGGGGTTAGCGTACTCTTAGTATACCATAGTAAGGAATACTTCACCTACTTCATATCTCGTCCTACACCTAGGTTAGGTTAGGTACATTGGGGTAGAACTAGATTAGAAACGCATCGTATGAGTACTCGCATTTTTAGTCTGTGTTATTTATGTAACAGCATATGTACTAAAAGATAATGCTCTCGCAGTATTATTTATTTCTACTGCTCACACTGTACATTATTTATCTCGCATACTGTCTTGTGATCGTAACAGCACATTTTACTTACACCAGAAACAAGACTGTTCAATAAATCTTTTATTGAAACGCCCGTCTATTTCTTTCTGTGTAACTTGGAGAAAACTAAGCATGCACGACTGAGCTGAGTGAAATAGTTATCTATTGTTTCCACGACTCTGGGACACGTTCTGATTCTAAAGGGAAACACAGTGGTCATGTTTTGCGGCTGCCAGAAACTACTCCCTTCTTGTTGTCAAGGAGTTTCTAGTGGCCTCTGAGCTAGCTGGCACAAGTAATTAAGTTTAATATACTCGATAGGGACATACTGACCTTAGTCCTATGTCAAACCTATAGGATATATTATTCCAATGCGCAGAGCCTATTAGGGAAATAGGAGCTACACTACACTGGGTGGCAGGCCAACGGAGATTCATGACACCAGTGTAAAACCTGTTGTTGTAACTTGTGTGTAGGAAGCATTAATTTCTCAGTGTGATACAACAATCCGTCCTGAACACTCCTAAGAGGATTATTTAGCCCATATTGTGAGGCCTCTTGTTGACATGAGTTCACCAATTCTGTTAGAAAACGTGTGGAGCCATCGTCTCCCTTATTCCCTACAACAAAGATCTTTTGTGCAGGTCTTTAGTATGGATAGCTCTTTTTTGCCCAATCGCGACAAGGCATCAGCCTTGCCTTGTTGTGCCCCAGGACGGAATGTGATGACAAAGTCGAATTCACTAAAGACTAGCACCCATATAATTTGGCGTGGTGTAAGAGCTTTGGCAGATTTTAAAAAACTGTAAATTTCTGTGATCCGAGTTGATCGTAATGCTGTGGGGTGAACCTAACAAGTAATGTCTCCACTCTTGAAAAGCGAGTTTGATGGCCAACAACTCTCGTTCCCCAGTGGTGTAGTTCTGCTCTGTGGGTAAGAGAGTTTTGGGAAAGTAAGCTATGGGATGTAGACAACCTGTTTTTTTGTCTCTTTGTGATAAGACCCCTCCCACTGCATATTGGGAAGCATCTGCTTCCAAATAGTAGGGTAGCGAAGGGTTCGCATGTTTCAAAATAGGGTCTGATGTAAACCTTCTCTTCAATACTGAAAAAGCATGTTCTGCTTGTTCTGACCATGCAAATACCTTCCCTTTGCGTAACAATGAGGCAATAGGGGCTATGATGTCAGAAAAGTGATCTATAAAGCGCCTATAGAAGTTGGCAAACCCTATAAAGGATTGTACATCTTTTATGGAGCTCGGACTAGGCAAATTCAGAATGGATTTGATCTTCTTGGAATCCATGTGGATGCCATCTGGTGAAAGCACGAAACCAAGGAACTCTACTTGAGCTGTATAAAATACACACTTATCCAGTTTTGCAAAAAGGTGGTTAGTTCTAAGAGTGTTTAACACCTTTTTTACATGTTCAACATGTTGTTCTTCAGACTGAGAGAATATCAGGATGTCGTCTATATAGACTGTAACGAAAACATCCAGATATTCACGTAAAATGTTGCTTACAAAAAATTGAAAAGCGGCAGGAGCATTGCACAGCCCAAAGGGCATCACACAATACTCAAAAAGACCAAATTTGGTACGAAAGGCCATCTTCCATTCGTCTCCCCCTCTTACTCGAATCAAGTGATAAGCTCCTCTGAGGTCCAACTTGGTGCAGATTTTAGCCATCTTTACCTGGTCTAATAAGACCGAAATTATCGGAAGAGGGTATTTGTTTTTTATGGTTACTTTATTCAACGCACTATAGTCTAGGTTGGCACGCAGGCCTCCCTCCCGTTTGGGTATGAAAAACAGGGGAGACGATACTGGAGAGGTAGCATGATGTATAAACCCATGAGCCAACATGTCATCGATGTAAGTTCGGAGATACTCTGTTTTAGGTTCAGTCAATGCGTATATACGACTCGCAGGTAAACTTGCTCCTAGCACCAAGTCTATTCTGCAATTAAAATTGTGATGTGGTGGTAGTTCTGTGGCCCTCAACTCATCGAATACCTCGCTATTGTCAGAATAGTATGAGGGTAGTTCAGGGATGCTTATATTTTCTGCTAC
Source organism: Calotriton arnoldi (assembly GCA_963921515.1). NCBI lineage: Eukaryota > Metazoa > Chordata > Amphibia > Caudata > Salamandridae > Calotriton > Calotriton arnoldi. The sequence continues at coordinate 7,931,259 of CAWUFW010000001.1, read as the reverse complement.
GGCACAACTCAAAAGAGTTTTCCAGTCTGTTGCTTCTTGACAGCAATGTACCAAACAATGTGGAGATCTCAAAGTAACCAAGCGAGAAGTCCAATCGATGTGTGGGTTGTGCTTTTGTAACCATGGGACCCTGAGTATAGCCCCAAAATTAGGGGTATAAATGAGATCAAATCGGATTACCTCTGAGTGCCCATTGTCACAGAGCATAACCATGTCATTTGAGTGATGAAAAATCAATCCTGATGACAGTTCTGACTCATCTACTGCTCTGATGGATTCGGGGCATTCTTTTCTAATGAAATCCACTCCTAAGGATTTAGCAAGCGTAATACCCAGGAAGTTCCCAGTGGCCCTTGAATCTAACAGTATAGACATGGTTCTTCTTTTCTGTTTAGGGAGTATTAACGTGATTGTGATGGTGAAATGTTTAGGCACGCAAGCCACTGTATTGGCTAAATAGTGTGAGACCTTAGTGTTATGTATACTCGAAGGTACGATCTCTATTCCCTTCGAGCTCACTAGTTTTCCGTCACCGCTGATACCTTTCTAGGGACTTTAGGTCTCACAGGACAGTCTCTAGCATCCTTCTTTACCACAATATAAACACAAATTCATCCTCCTTCTTTTCTCTTTCTCCTGCAGTGAGAGAGGGCCACGCAGCCCACCTATTTGCATAGGTTCGCTTTTGTCTAAAGGATCTTTCTTTTCACTGCGAAAGACCATCATCCGAGGGAAATCACCTCAAGTCTTTTCTCCCTTTCGCTCCCCCAACCTGTGATCCAATTTAACAACTAAATTAATAAAGGAAGGACAATCCTTGGGGGGGTCTACTATTTGTGATAAGATATCTTTAAGCTCGTCCCTTAATCCTCGATAAAACAACGAGGTTCTTTTATCTTCTGGCCATCGTGTCTCAACTACCAGCCTATTGAGGTTTGTAATGTAGGTAAGTATATCTTTTGTACCTTGTTTCAAACCCAGTAGCTCATTATTACTGGCCTACATAAAGGAGTGTTTGGCAAATAAACAGCGTTGCCCACTAAATAGGAAATGATAAAGGCTACTTTGGCTGCATCATCAGGAAAGGAAGCTGGCCGACAAAGAAACTGGAGATGGAATTGGTTCATAAAAATATTATATTTTGAACTATCACCATTAAAACGTTCCGGTACAGCCAGGGGAACAGGACTAGGTGTAAAGACGGTGAGATTTACTGGTTGGGTACCCCTAATATCAGGTGCAGGTACTTTGAAATGAGCGTGTTGTATGCATGTTTTGAGTATCTTTGGTAAGTTCCCTAGTGTATTTGTACTAGTGTGTTTGTGCCAGCGTACTGCCCTAATTCCGTCTTTAGATGTTGGTTTTCAGATCGAAGATTCCTGACCTCCATTTGTACCTTTAATAAGGTTTTAGCCAGTTCATCCATAGAGGGAGCTGGCCCTAGAGTAGAGCTACCAAGATCTACGTCCATGGAAGCATGAGCGCCTCCCCTGTCCATATTCGCTCAGGTAGATAAAAATATGTAGGCTCGGTTCTCTGTCACCCAAGAGCACCACTGTGTTAATATAAACCAACGTGGCTCACAGGTAATCCACAGGAGCGAAGATGAGCCCTTTGTCTCTCTAAGAGGAATGATTGTATGGTCTTAAGAATATACCAAAACAAATGATTCCCGTGGGGAGCCAGAAGGAAGTTGAGTTTGGAAGATCACAGAAGTTGGGGGGAATAAGGTCCAGAAGTATCCCCACTCAGAATGACTCTAGGTTAGTGCTGATCAAGATTGAGATGTTCGTGGTGCAAAAGAACCCCATATGAAGTGAGTGAAAAAGAAAAGAAAAAGAAACATCCATTAACCATTCTATCAGACGGAATATCTACGCATGTTTATTGAAATATTCTTTGTGCCCAAAAACGCTATGGGACACTCACCCTATTGATCTTCCTTCACTCTTTGAAGTAAAAAGGAAAAATAATGCCTCATCAAGCGAGAGTAGCAATTCACTGACAACACAGTCCAACCAGGACCTCCTTAAGTATAAATAAATGTCTTGCACAAGTCTGATTCAAGAACAAACAATGGCACTCTTCGTCAATTCCACTTGACGGCAAAAAATGAGAAACCAAGTAGGACAAAAAAATAACGTGCCGGTTAATTGTACACCGACTTAGTCTCACCGCTCACTCCCGAAGCCTCTCAGAGCGGTTAATTTCACAGCAACAGGCTGTGCACAGACTGGTTTGGAAGAGGCGAGATACTCCGTCAATTGCCTCTTCCAGCCGGGAACCTAGGAAGAGCTTTAGCGCTCGAAAGGTCACAGGAAATATGAAAAGAGAAAGGCTAGACCGTTTCCCAAACAGGATCTGGGAGAGGAGCCTGCCTCGGCGGCCTCGGCGTTTCGGAATGAACCGGGGGAGGGTATGGTCCTCCAAGACCTGAGGAAATCCGAAACCAAGCAGCGAGTCCATGTGCACGGCTGATTTTATACTGAGTTCAGTACTCCTCCTCTGCAACACATGAAGTTCATTAACTCCGATTGTAGGTGAGTTAATTAAAAGGCAGAAACGGGGTAGTGAGGTGTTTTTTGACACAAAGAATAAGAATGTTGCCTAGAGGAAGACAGTATAATTTGTACAACCAAAACCTACACTATCCATGTGTCTGAGTTAGGGGGAGGACAGTGATTGCGCTGGATGCGTGGGGTGTGACAGTTTGGCCACTGAAGGACAACATGTTTTTTAATACTTGCCACAAGTGCTTGAGGAAAATGGTGATGTAATAGGGGATGTGTATAAGGAGACCAAGTTAAGGTTACATAATGGTTTCGCCAAAGCAAATAACATTGTTATGAGACGCCACATGTTTTATACACAACCGCAAAAGCCATTTGAGTCAATTAATGAGTTTGTGGCTAGGTTGTGTGAGCTGGCTGCAAAGTGTAAATTTGGTTTGTGTAAATTTGGTTTGATGACTGAAGAAATGATCAGAGACCAGCTGATTGTTCAGTGCAGTAGTAAAAAAAATACAAGAAAGACTGGGCTGCAAGTAATACCACTCTCAGGGATGCTATCAAGATTGCCAAGATTGTAGAGGAGTTGGAGGAATGCATGAAGGAGATGCAAAAAATGGAGGCCAAATCCGATCATGCCATAGCAAAAGTTGACAGTGAACTGGATTTAGTTAACGCACTGGAAAAGAAACTCTGTCTACCAAGTGTCAGTCATAACAGACGTTTTGAGAAAGAAGTCCATGAAAAGGGAAGTTCTTGAACAAACTCTCAAAAAACAGAAAGTGGCTTCTCATGTTACAGGTGTGGTAACTATTCACATCTGAGTGACTAACCTGTTTTGCCGTAGACAAAGACTGCCGCCTGTGTGGCAAGAAGGGGCACTTTGCCTGTGTCTGTAGGTCCTCAAACAAGAGAGTCTCCGTCCTGGAGGAGGCTGAGGATGTTGTGGAACACAGAGTTGTGGTCATTGGTGAGGAGGAGCAAAAAAAATGAGAAGAGAAATCTGCCACCCAAAGCAGAATTCAGGATTAAAGACAAGTCAGCCGTCTTGATGGTGGATTCAGGCTCCCTGTATACAATTATACCGAAATGGATGTTTGATGCCGGGTGGTCAGGGAAAGCATTGAAAGTATCAATGTAATTCTAATAGGATATTAGCTGACATTGGTGTGATGGGATTCTTCACATCAGAAATTGAATTTAAGAAGTGAATTACAAAGGGAAAGGTGTATGTAGCAGCTGATGGTTCTCCAGTATTGGGCTGGTCACACCAATATGACCTGCACATAATTGTGAACCCACGTGCGAGAGAACAAGTGTTGGTGGTTGACGAGGAAGAATTGGATGTCTTGCTCGAAGACTTTAAAAGAGTTTTTGAGGACAGAATAGATGAGACAAAAGAATATCAGCACAGAATAGTATTGAAGAAAGACACAGTGCCGGTGAAACATTCAGTGAGGAAGGTACCTTTGGCAGCTTGCGCTGAATGAAAAACTACTCTTGATCAAATGATTAAAGACAAGACCATAGAGCCACTGGAGGTGATGCAATGGTTATCACCAGTCTTTGTAACAAAAAAGGCAGATGGCTCTCTTCGATCCTGTGCAGATTTGCACAGTCTCAACCAAGCTGTTGTTATGGACCGCTTTCCGCTGCCAAATATCAACAAGTTAATCTTCCAACTGTCAATTTGCAAATATTTTTCTAAGTTGGATCTCAGGAGCATCTAACACCAGGGAAATTGCATCAAGGCTCCAAACACTTGACAGCATTTATTACAATGGAGGGCATCTTCCAATTTAACAGGTTGCCTCAGCATCCAGTGTATTTCAGAGACTGATGGCAAACTTGTTGTCTGGAGTAAAAAACGTGGTCTTTTTACAAGATGACATATTAACCTTTGGAGACAATGTCGTTGACCACAATAAGGCATTGTGTGAAGTTTTGGACCAAATCGCTGAAGCGGGGATGACTCTACAATAAGAAAAATGCAAATTCCTGGTAAAAAGAGGTTGAGTACCGTGGACATCTTATTACAGGTTAAGGAATAATGCCCAAGATGAATTTGGTCAGTGCAATAGTGAATGCACAAATGACAAAGATAAGCTGAGATCATTCATGGGATTTATGGAATATTACGCATAATTTTTGAGAGATTTTGCATACAAGTCAAGTCTGCTGAGGGACCTATTAAAGAAAGGGAAGAAGTTTGAGTGGAGAGAGGCTCAACAAACGGCTTCTGACCAGCTTAATATGGACAGTTCACATGCTGCAATTTTGGTTCCATTCCAATTTGGGACAATTCTCACAGTTGCCCTGAGTCCTGAGTCCCGGCAGAGAAGAGGGGGCTTGAGCGTTCACGGAGGTGGGGCTGGAAACGAGGTCAGACTAGCGGGAGGCAGAGACGAATGGAAGTTCTCCCCGCATGATAACCGGCACCGCCGGGAGGAAGACCAGCGGCCCCGTAAAGACAACGCCCGCCATTTTAATAGCCGCGGTCGGCGGCAGAGGGGGTGCCAGCGGGGGTCTCGTCCCTTATAAATCCCAGAGAAAGTGGGAAACAGCAAAGAGATGGGGGAGTACACCGAGTGAGGCGAGGTGTTTCTCCCCCCCCCGTGGCGCCTGACCTTAAGATGGCGGCCAGTGTGCATCCGCGGGGAGTGCCGGCACTAAGTTTCCAGGGATGTGACTTTTAAAGCGGTGGGGAGACCCTGAAACCCCCGACGACAATACCGAGGGAGAGACAAGTAAACCTACAGTGCAGATAAGCTGGAGTAATGAGGCATGCCTGACCACAAGATGGCCGCCACCGGTTACATCTAGTTCGGGGAGTTACACCTTGGCTGGTCCCTGAGGAGTTCTCAAGGTATTTAATAGCGGGCATCACAAGTGATCATTTTAAAGCGCCGGCTCTAACCTGTTGAGTGCTGATTCCCTTTCTGCCCAGCTGAACTCGGCATTTACTCTGAGAACTTTCCCTTGACAGCGGAGACTTGGCCATTTTGACTGATGCCCGGTGGATCTACCTCGCGAGATATAGGGGAGATGGGCTATGGATACCCTCCTTGACCATCACCTACCCAGCCGGTCTTTGGGCAAACTTTCCTGCATCTCTCTGGACCTTTATTTTCCCTCCTCCCCCTTCACCCTACCCCCTACCCCTCTCCGCTCTACTCTTTCTCCTCTTTCTAGCTACTGCCCCTTACCCTCACCCGTCCTTGCTCATAGATCCCACCCTGCCTTATCCACTTGACTTTTTTTTGTGAACCTTCCCTCGTCAGCTGAGACCTAGCTATTTTGACTGATGCCCGATGGAGCTACCTTGTTTAGCTATAGGGGAGACGGGCTGTGGATTCCTCCTCGGTCGTCACCTACCCAGTCGGTCTTTGGGCAGACTTCCTCTCGTCTCTCCTGCCTTCTTTTCACCCATCCTCCCCCTTCACATTTCCCCCTCCCCCTCCGCTCTATCCGTCACCTTTCCTTCCTCTTTCAATATGTTGCTTATTTTCTGATGTAAAGTGTAACTTGTTTATTGTGTTCTGTAACATTGTGTAACCCAATGTAAAGCGCTCTGATACCTCCGGGTCTAGCCAGCGCTATATAAAACTCTCTAAAAAAAAAAAAGATGCAAGTGCCATTGGAATTGGAGCTGTATTTTCACAAATGCATAGAAAAATGGGAAAAAAACTGTAGCTTTCATTTCTCGCTCATTTTTTAATGCAGAAAATAATTATTTATTCACTGACTGAGAATTATTAGCTGCCGCTTGGGCCACAAATTATTTTCATGTTTTTATTTGGGTTGGAAAGTTTACGCTAAGGACGGATCACAAGCCTCTGTTACAAGTGCTAGGGCCAAATGACACGACCAATTGTTTTGGTCACTTGGTGATGTTAGCTGTAAAGTTACATGACTATGATTGTGAGTTGGAATATCTGCCGGTGTAGAGGCACAAAGTGGTGGACTGCTTGTCAAGACTATTATACAAGGCTGCTGATGAGTGCAGGTTTGATTCTGAGGTAGTGGTGGCTGAGATATAGGATGCAACCGAGGGTTTGCAAGGCTGTGTGTCCATAAATGAGTGGATGAAGGCCATGGATGAAGATGTGGTCCTTGAGGCTCTGAGAAAAATGCTCAGGGGTGGGATGAGAAGGGAGAGCACATTACCCGATGGAGTTAGACCTTTCCACAAAGTCATAGGAGAGTTATCCCTAGTGGGGAATAGACTGGTCATGAGGAAGGAAAAATGTGCGCCACCACCTGAGGTAAGAGAGAAGCTTATAAGGTTAGCCCATGAGGGGTATTTAGGACAAACCCTCACCATCAAGAGGCTTAAACTGAGACTTTGGTGGCCAAAAATGTATACTCAAACAAGGATGGATTGAAAAGTGTGACATATGCAAAAATTCTGAAAAAAGGTTAAGAGTTGGTCTAAGAGTGACAGAACATGATCAACATGTTGTTGAGGCATAGGTTGTGTGGGAGAAGGGGTGTCTAGATTTTATAGAACCATTTCTATGCTGTCCTGAGCATGAGAGATATGCAGCAGTGTTGGTTTATGTCAAGTTCAGATAGTTGGAGGTCGTTTTCATGCAATGTATCAACACTAAAGCCACCATTGCTGTGCTAGGAGAGATATTCAGAAGAATTAAACCGATTACGGACAATGGCACTCAACTTACTGCTGTTGAGATGCAAAAGTTCCTGAGTGACCTGGGAGTTAAACATGTGTGTATTTCACTTTACAACCCCCAAAGCAATGGCCAGGTTGAGAGGCTGAATCGTTGGTGAAGGTGCCCTTCCATGCCATGGAACTACCTTATAAAGCTGGTTTAGATGTGCAGAGTGCGGTCAAAGATATGTTGTTGACACACCGCACAACTGTAAACTCTGTTACGGGTAAGACACCGTTTGAATTGATGCGAGGCAGACAGCTGGGAACCAAGTTAGTTCCTACCTGGTTGCATGAGAGATGAAATTGGTTGAGGGTGCAAAAAGAACATTGGGGAGTCAACAGTTGATTGAGGTTAATGATTTGGTGAAGGTTAGGCGTGGTGGTGTGAGTGATTGTCTGGCCAAATTTCAAGGCCCCTATAAAGTGAAGAAGGTGGATGGAAATTGGGTAAAGTTAGAAAATGGTCAGACATGGAACCTTAGGAGAACTGCTCTGTTTCTGAAGGATGGGAGAGGTATGGTCAAACCTGCAGAGTGTGGAAAGTAGCACTGGTTGGTTGTTAATGGATGATAATGACTTCCACAAATCTCCTACGTGTGACAGGGGTGATGTAGCTGGTTCATATCGCAACCATGAGGTCACTGATGTGCATGAGGCTCGAGGGAGCAGGGCCCCTGTATGGTGGTGAGACTATGTGTGGGGTTAAATAGTTTTTCATTTAGTGTCTATGTATGGGGTTGAAGGGTTTACCTGTTTGCTTCATGTTCTTTGTAGTGTTTGTGGGGGTATTCTTTCATTTTTGTTGTGGTTTTGGAAGGAAGGGGATGTGTTATAATGAGGGTTTCCATCTAGAGTGGGATATGGTGTAGAATGTTCCATACGTCATTGGTGATATACTGGGGTTCTGGGTGGTGGTACTGGGGGTCTGGGTGGTGAGGTCATGGGGTTTCTGTGCTGGTTGGGGTGGTCATTGTGAAGGTGTCTGGCGTGACTGGCACAGGTTGTTCATCTGTTTTTAAACTTAAAGAAGACCTTTAAGTGTTGTCCTGATTACAACAAAGTTTTTGGGAATTTGCATGTATTCCAGTTTTCTCATCACATGATGGTATGTATGAGCGTGATATGTCATAGTTTTGGTTAGGAGATAGTGTGGAGGGTCATTGGATTAATTGATGAGGTTTGACTGGATTGGGAGTGTGGCTTGGGATCAATGATCATTCATTCTTGATGAGTAGGAGCTCTGGACCCACACACTTTACACACCAGGGCCATGAATACAACAGGCCATGTACTATGTGGAAAAATTCTTACTGTGCCATTACAGGTAGAGTGCAACCAAATCTAAATCAGGCTCGGTCTTGCTCCAATAGGAATAGCCGATCAAGAACAGCTAGGACAGGTCTCTTCTGACTGGGTGCACAGGCAACCCCATGCTTGTTTCAATCTTCCTCATGAGTGAGTTGCAGCTTGGGTATTATGGCACAGTGATATGCGGAACCAATCTCTGGAGATACCAATCACTCCAAGAGTGTCTCGTTGAAAACAAATGTGATAGTTCGAATGTTTGAATTAAACCCAGCCACTGGTAATTCCTTTAGGACTCATTCAACTCCATTTTTACTGTGCTCACAGTAATTAATCACAAAGTAACTAATCTAATGCCTAACAACAATCTCTGTTACAAATAAATATTTCTGATGTAAATCCTACATATATTTGCCTCACTCCCCTTGCCATTTTCTTTTACATAAAAGACCAAATTCTTACCTACAGCCATCATTTTCTACATCACTTCCATTACCCAACCTTTCCTTTTTCTGTTTTAATTATAAAGTTTTAACAGTCCTGATTTAATTATCCTAAGAATTTTGTAGTCCAGTCTAATTAAACTGAGATAACGTCACAAACTCCTTCCCTTTACCACGCGCTTCAGCGTGCCATCCCATATTTTCCCTCTGCTCCCACTGTTATACTGCATCCTTCAATGTCCACCTACATTTAACACCACTACATTGCCCTCTCCACTACTTTACAACACTCAATTTCTCTTTAGTTAAGTTTTAACTATGCAAATCTATATACATGTATGCCTACTTGCAAGCTGTTCTGAGAGGCTAGCAGGAGGAGACTGACTGGGGCAATTGCAATCTTCGTAGTTGATCACAAAAAGTAATGTGTTTATGCCTATGATAGCTGTTGTGTAGTTTTAGAAGTGGAGGAAAGCATGTGAGGAGGTAGCTTGTATGTATTGCAGTTTATCATCATCAACCTGATGTGTAATGTCAACTTCATGTAGCAGTCCCAGCAGTAGCTCCATGTACAGCTTGAAAAGTCGGATAGGAGCATTACCGAGTACAGACCCAGCATGCCGTAACACTCTTGCCACAGATGGGTGATGCACATATTGCATTTCACAGATTTTACTCCACATCTGTGACTGTACCACAGAGATTTTCCACTATTAAACATCTTCCAGACTGAAATGGACTATCTGTTCCTATCATCTGTGTCCAGTATCTTGACTAATTCTTGAGCAGGACCAACAGTCTCATCTTCATCATTTCACTTCCTACTCTCACCAACAGTTTTCTACATAAACCTGTCAGGTTTCCATCCTTATGCTCTCTGTGTCTTTCCTAGGCCTTTTCATAGTAATTTATGATGTTGTCTCCACTTCCTTTGCTACATAGTCATTATATGATTTTAATTATGGTTTCTAAAAATATATTTTCCAATGCTTCTTTGAACCTCCACATTAATCTTATAAGGACCTGTGGATCTAGAAGTATTCTGCTTACAATGCCTTAATTTTTATGTCTTTCTATAAGTAAATTGAATACTTCTAACATATTCTCCCCTAAGCTCCATTACTTCAGCATTTACATATTTAAATATGGGAGCTTGTTTTTGTAGTGTTTGTAGACTAATTCACAGTGAATTGTGAAGTAGCTCAGGCATTCTGTTACCCCTCTGCACATGTAGCTTTCAGAACAAGACATAATACTTGAAGTGGGGCCTGATTCATGACCAGAACACCAAGTGTATGAGGGAAGCCCTTCTTCATCTCCTGAAAACATGTTCTAAGCAACATTTCAGTGACACCACAAACACCAGAGACAAAGGGGCCGATTCCGATCTCGGCCGGTAGTGCTCCGAATCGGATTCACCGGATCCGATTCGGAGCCCTGTTTCCCGACCGAATCGTACGCGGGTCCGGCCGAGCGAGTACGATGCAAGCACCCGCGAAATCGCCGACCAACTCGAACGCGGCTTCAACACGCTCCGACCGACTCGCATGGACACGACTCGCACCGCGCTATGGAGACGTTTCCCGGCCGGGTAAGTACGATGCGCGCCGCGAGCAGTCCGACCGACTCGCGCCGTCCGGCTCGAAAAAGCTGTCGGAGCCGGACTTTGGGGGTCCGCATCGGACCCCCTGTACGCGTAGGCGCGCGAGTCGCACACAGGGGGGACCCATGGGTCCCCCTACCTGTGCATGTACGCCGCGATGCGCATGGACGCGCACACGCTGTAGGGGCGCCCTTGTCCGCCTCGCACCCATTGAGTCAATGGGAGCCCGCGTAAGCGTTGTACGACCGGCTCCCATTGACTTCAATGGGAGTCCTACCGAATCGAGTCCGATAGCATGCGTGCGCATCGTACTCGTTCGGTCGGACTGCTAGGGTCCGATTCGGTCGGAATTCTCTCTGGGTCCGGCTCGGTCGGGGAGATTTCCGGCCGGAATCGGAATCGGCCCCAAAGTCTTCTGTCTCAACTCAGGGCTGTCCATTCGCTTACACAATAACACTAGATGGGCTAGACCACCACACCATAAACTTCTCCAATAATCAGAAACATTCTCCACCCCCACGTTAGCAAAAGGGCAAACCCACAACGATAAAACAAAACAAGATCATGCACTAATCACACTATTAGTCTCATTCATCTCAAAGATGTCAAAACCCTCCCTCACTCCCTATTTCTACATTGCAAGAGAATGTAGATTCTCCTAGTTTTATGATTAGAGAATCTGGATTTCATTAAAGACATGGAGGCTAGCATTATGCATTAATCCTTTATTGCTACTCCATGCAGCTTTTTAAAGCAACTTTTAACCACACTTAAAACACTAGATTTAGAATCACTAAGACAGTCTTTATAAACTCTAGCCCAGCAGCCATCTTCCTCTTTGCAGCTGCCATGAAGCTAAAACGTTATTCTGTAAAACATGAACTGAACTGAAAAAACCATAACATCCAAATCTTCCACTCTTTTCTTATTGGGAAGAGGTGTGGCGCAGCGGCCAGGGCAACTGACTCCGGAACCCGGGGGCTCAGGGTTCAATCCCTGGTGCCGGCGGCCCAGCACCATGTGACTCTGGGCAATAGCTTGCTTAATCTTCCCGACGGCCCCCAGCGCCTTGACACCTTCGGGTAATTGTTTACGCTTTACAAATACTGGACATTTACATTTATTTACTGATGTATTCCCATCTTCACTGAGTCTCTGTAAAAAAAAATATAACATTGAAATAAATGTAAACCGAAATCTGAACATTCTCTAGTAAGGCATGTTTATTTACCTTAAATTATAAATCATGCCAACTTACATAACCACTCCTCTCTCTATATTGCTCTTACTCGGGAAGGGAAGGTGGGATAATGCTAGTTTCCATGGCTTTAATGAAATCCAGATTCTCTAATCACAAAACTAGGAGAATCTACATATCATGTCAAGATCGGAGGCTAGCATTATGCATGTTCAAAGCTGTGAAAACACAACAGACGATACATGCTCCATAGGTTTCAAATAGAACCTTGCTAACACATCCGCATTAGACCAATCGGCAGCTTTCAAAATCTCTTCAAGGCGACCTCCTGAAGAAAAAACCTTACTTGCCATGGGTCCTCTCACTGAAGGTGCACCAGATTTTTCCAGATCAATTCCCACTTCAAGCATACAAATTCGAACCCAGCCCACTTTTGTTGCAGAACTCACAGGATTGTAAGGTCTCACATAAGATATCAACAACTGTGTCACACCATCCCTCCGGTATTCATTCATCTTGGGTTCATACTACTTCAGACACCGCACTAAACATAATTTTGGATGTTCATCAAATTGAGGATAAAACATTGAAGAAGACATATCCTTAGTTATTTTTGTAATTTGAAATATAACCCCATCCGGGTCATAGAAACGATTACTCATCTCCAAAGCTCTAACATCTGAAACGCTCCTAAAGGAAATTAAGCATTAAAGAGCTGCTATCTTACAAGATAACTGTTGTGAAGTCAAATATTTATTGGAAGGATAACTCTCCAATTCCTCAAAAATGTTATTTTCAGCTCACAAACTACTGTATCTTGGCCTAGGTGGTAATTTAATACCCTTCATAACTCTACAAATTAAGGTGTCTCTTTCTATAGAAAAACCTCCTGCTGGAGCATGTCCAACAACCACTGCTGATCTATAATAATTGATTGTACTATAGCTCAAACCTTTTTCAAATAAAGAAAATACAAAATTTGACAACTGTTGGTTCCATGTCAAGGAGAATCGTTATGAGATAAGATTCAAACAATTTTATCCACCTCTTCCATGGAATCACTGGTTCTCCTAGATCATTGAAGAATGGCGGTAGTTGAGACATAGCAAATTGAGCCATTATTTCAACAGTTATGCACAAGTAAATGGTTGAATTTTCCCTAAAGATCTGTACAATGCATGTGAGATGAATTAATATTGCTCTAAACACCCAATGCAGGCTGAAAATGCAGTAAGTATGCGCTATAAAAATATGCAGCTGGACAGTGTAATACATTCACCATTATTCTATTAAAAGTTTAACAGAGATAAAAATGTGCAGGTGGACAATATAATACATTCACCATTAATCCATTACAATTTTAACATTAAGGCAGGAAGATCGACAACTATGTCCCCGAACACTGCAATCCTAATGTGACAGTGCTCTAGACTACTGTACCATTACTGAGTGAACAAAAGTTCTGTGGAGGTTGGTCTTCACTTTCCTTATAGTGACAAAGGAAACCTCAAGTGGTCTCACAGAGTAAACTTTGCGCTGGCACAAGTTCATTTACTCCTCAATGGGGTACAGCGTGTGCTTGACCCCTTCCGAATACACAGATGTTCCAGCGACAGAGAGTCATGGAGCCAGTCTACAATGCAGGCCCCTCCTTTGATGGTCGTCTCCAAGGAGGGACACGTGGGGACTGCTGCAAACCTGCCCGATTGCAGGTTTAAGATTTGGCTCCTACTTGACTCCTCCTAGGTGGCTTCACCGGTACTTCTCCGAAATGGCTCTGGAAGAACTAGGAACTTCCACTTGCTGAAAACTTCAAATCCTAAGGACGCTGCGATCTCCGCCAGCTATATGCTCCACTGCAGCTGTCAGGAACAGTGCACTGCTCCAACAACCAACCTCCAGGGGATGAATACGGAGCTCTGGCTATGCCGCTGATGCTTGGCCACCAACTAACGACTTTTGCAGTGAAAGAGAGCGCTGCTGATGCCATGTTGGCAATCTGATCTAGCCTTTAAGGAGAAGCAATGTATACGAAAGCCAGCAATAAGATGGCTTGCACGGAAGCCAATACACTAGTAATCCGGCTGCTGTCAGTGGAGTCCCAACGCTGGGCAAAGCTAGGTGAAGACAGTCTACAAACAACTAGCCTGTACCATCAGGAACAACGACATCGAAGATTCCCCAACTGGAATTAGGCAGTGGCGAAGAAGGATAGTGGAGAGGACTCACAGCTAACCCCTATGCAGCATCCTGTCCAATTGTCACCAAATTTGAAGAAATATTCCACGCTAGATGAGGTAAGAAAGGCTTTTATTGACAAAGAGTTCTCTACATACAACAACTGCCATTCAACTAACTGTCGTCTCTCAGTCCAACAATCTAATCTGAGTTTTATATCAATGTTCTATTTCAGAATGCAGGGCAAAACAATGGGTAGGAAGAAAGGGGGGAAATAGGGCAAGAGAGGAAAAAGGTGAACGTACCACTTAAGAAAATTTACAAAAAGAACTCTATGGAAGATGCATCCACAGGACCCAGGTCCCTCTCCAAGCACCAACAAACCCATCTTTCTATGCTCCAATATAGTGCTTACTTGTCCCAGGTGCCCAAGATTCTTTGAGCAAATCCAGAGCCTGTTCTGAAAGACCTGCAAACTGTTCTCCTCCTCTGAAAACTTACAAGCAAGAAGGCTCAGTGCCCTTCCACAACTAAAGGATGAACCTCTCCTGGTCCCAACAACATTTCGTCTGAAACTGGAATCAAAAATGGCTCTTCCATCACTCATCCCAGTAACCTTGGAAACAAAGGTGGTTGAGCTACCCTATAAGGAGTGATCAGAACTACCTGACACTTCTGCCTCCTCACCATCAACAACACTCTCTGAATCATCGCAAAAGGGGGAAAAGCGTACCCCGAAGTCCCCTCCAATCCTGTTGAAAAGCATCCACTGCCTCTGCTAGAGGATCCGGCCTACAACTGTAATATGGAGGTAACTGGAATGTCGCCTTTGACGCAAACAGATCCACTTCTAAGGAACCCCAAATCTCCTGAATCCATTGAAAAAGGTGAACATTCAATTTCCAATCGCTGTAGTCCAGCAGATACCTTGAATTCCAATCTGCAACTGTGTTGAACAGACCTGGTAAATACTCTGCCTGCAAACCTATTCTGTGTTCCAGACAAAAACTCCAAATCTTTTTCGCTATCTGTGTTAGGTTCTTGGATTTACTGCCACCCAAGCGATTTTAATATCATACTGCTGAAACATTCCCCATTTTTAATAAACCATTGCTGTTCTTTATTGTTTTCAATGTAAAAAGACCTACTCTCATCTCCAATCCGTTTATATGATCCCAACTCTTCCCATGACCATCTGCCACCTGTCTCCTGTTGATTCAAACATGCTCCCCAAACAAAAAGGCTTGCATCTGTTTCTAATATATAATCTGGACATATTCCAAATATTGCTTGGCCATTCCAAGCATCCAAATTGTTTAGCCATCAATTTAACTCTTCCAGCACTTTAAGAGTAATGTTCACTTGATCTCCTTACCACAGAACTCTGAAGTGGTCCTGGAAAGACCACCTGAATAGAAGATGAAAACAATCCCATAATCCTTTCTAAAGTCCTTACTATAATAAACTGTCTCTTCAAAACCTGTTCGACTTTCGCCTTCATTTTCACCACATTTTACTCCAGTAAACGAAACATTGCAACCATTGTGTTCACCTGAAACCCAAAGAACTCTACTTCCTAGCAAGGAACCAGTACTAATTGTTCCATGTTGACAAATAATCCTAAGGATTCCAACAAATCTAACACCAATTGAAGTTGTGTCTTCAATTCTTCTTGATCCTTAGACCTGATCAAAAATCATCTGGGTGCATAATCATTCGAATTCCCCTCTCTCTGAGAAATGTGGCAACTGGCCACAGAACTTTTGTAAAACACCAAGGAGCTGATGCCAGTCCGAAAGGAAGACAAGTGAAGTGATAAAAGTTTCCTAAGCATCTGAACTGTAGATACCTGCAATTGCCTTCAGAATACTAAAGCAAGCAACTTTTAAATCCAGCTTCACCAACCAATCTCTTCTCTCCAGAATATTTCTTAGAAGATGGATACCCTCGATCTTGAAATACCTGTAAACCAGAAAACAATTCAAGTTTCTTGAATTTATTATAGGACGCCAACCCTTGTCCTTTTTTCTGCCCAGAAATATTGTGCTCACAAATGTCAACTCCTCGTCTGGCACTCTTGTAGGACGTTTTTTAACGTCTCTTGAACCAAAGCTCTGAGGCACACACACCTACGCGCGTCTCAATGCTGGAATGGAGCTCTGAGACACGCACACCCTGTGCATGTTAATGCTGGAATAGAGCCCTGAGACTCGCGCACCCCACGCCTGTCAATGCCGGAATGGCTCACGCACAAGCCCGCACACCGCCTCAGTGCTCAGGTAACGTGAGATGCCTCGCACTCAAGGCACTTCTTGCCCACATTAACTGCCGGCCTAAGCTAAGGCTGATGGCAGGCAATACAAGCAGTTACAACTCAGGTACAAACATAAAAAATTCCAAAAATATTATCAAATACAAATTGTATATATAGCTTAACTACTCTTGATAAATATAAACGTTCAAGTCAAAAAGTCAAAGATATTCCCGTAAATTGGGATATTAAGTGGTAAATAAAGCTTTTCATAACCAAATAATAATCTTTAAACAATATAACCAAATATAAATTATTACAAATCATTTAAAATCGTGAACAATGAACACAGATACCTAACTGACATGAAGCAGACAACAAAAGAGGGAGATTGCTGCTGGACTAGAGTTTATATAGACTGTCTTAGTGGTTCTAATTCTAAAGTTTTAAGTTTGTTTAAAAGTTGCTTTTAATGGCTGCATGGAATAGCAATAAAAGATTAATGCATAATGCTAGCCTCTGTTCTTGACATGAAATCTTGGCACCCAATAGCAGTGATTGACGAAAGTATTGAATCAAAAATATTGTGTGACATTAACATCATGTCAGAAATATTGTCACTACAAAATACCAGTGAACACACTATAGAAGGTAAGAATATGTTTTTATGTATATAACATTGTTTTGAAAATATACTTGTATTTAATATTATTTACCTTCATATGGTTGTAATAAACATCTTTTTAATGTTATATATATATATATATATATATATATATATATATATATATATATATATATATATATATATTCACTGAAAAAACCATAGGTTTTAGGGACAGTTATAGTTAGTTGGACATTGCACTCGTACAAAACCCGTGAAATTCCCCCGTTATAGTTAGTTCAGCTAACTATAACTCGCGCCCCGCAATGCACTGCTGATGACGTCACATATTACATCACTCATGACATGGTCAGTGACATCACTGATGACATCACTGTTGACATCTCAAATGACATCACTGATATATCTAAGCGGTTCCGCTGCTGTCCCGTGGAGATAGCGTGAGCGGATCGAAGTGGCGAGTGGCAGAATATGGGAAGAATGTCTTGCTTTGCCTGAAAATATTTTCAATGACATTGTGCAACAGAGAGGCCAGCTGCCCACGGTGGTTTTATTTTTGGACTTCCAGCCCCAGAATGCTCTATGTTATCACTCACCTGATTGTCATCAATCTATTAAAAGGGAGAATGCTGGATAGTCCTTTGTTGGTTTTCTTTGCAGCAAGCAGTATACCTATAATTAAGGGCGGAGGCCCGAAACGCGTCAGGGAGCTGCGGACGCGGGCAGTCCAGGAATCTTCCCTGACCCGACAACGCCGCACTGAGAGTGCGCCTCGCTTTGGGAGCTTTGTGGAACAGTATATATATATATATATATATATATATATATATATATATATATATATATATATATATATATATTTCTTCACTGAAGAAAACCAAAGGTTAAAGAAATTGTAATTATATATTACTTTACATTTTTTTGTAAAAACCTTAGAAATGCAATAAAAAAAGGTTAAAGGGTAGGTGGAAATGTCAGTTAAAAGATACCATTTTAAATTAACTAAACCACTGAAATTCACCAGTTATAGTTATCTCAAGTTATAAATCGTGATCTAGAATAACTATAACTCACACCCCGCCATGCACATTGTTGTCATCAAATATGTCATTTCAGATGCTGCAGTGATGTTATCATTAGTCATGGAGCATGTCACGAGTGATGTATAATGGGAGGTAATTAATAGTGCATGGCAAGGGTGCTAGTTATAGTTACTTTAGAGCACGAGTTATAATTACTTGAGATAACTGCAACTGGTACATTTTAGTGATTTTTTTTGCATTTAAAAGGGTATGCTGTAACTGACATTTTTACCTAACTATAATGTCCTTTTCACCTTTGTTTTTTTCATTGAATTTCTAAGGCCAAGCCCTGAGCTCAAACCCCCACAGGCGCCATATAACCTACAACAGGGGGTTCTTGCACTACTACTGAAGAGCATAGAACTCCAGCTCCAAGTGCCCTAATAAAATATGGTAAGCTGTCCTTAGGTCATGGATTCAGTAACCCAGGAGACTTTTTAAATGTTGCTGGGGGGGCTGCTGCATTCCCGGTAGCTCTCCACAACATAAAATAATAGCTGCTGGTGCCTCTGCCCCTTCTAGGAGCTTCTCCGGGCTCAATAAAATATAAGTAAAAAGCCCTCACAGGGCATTTTCAGGTGCTCCTTCTCTGGAGCAGTGAATAATAAAAGAGTGGCTCCTGCAGCTCATTAATTATTCATTTTAATGTATTTTTATATTTTGTTTGGGTGCCCTGGTGTAGAGCCTAGGGTACATCTGTTGTTATTAAAGTTGGGGGCCATGGGAGAGCCTCAAGGCACCCATGGCCCCTGTCGGCTCCCCAGCCAGCACCCATTGTGAGTGCCGGCGGGAGCTGGCAATTTTTGTTCAAGTAGGTGCCCCTGTGCCCATTGTAATCACCCACATCTGCGAAAGCCATTGTGGTTTGTAGGGGTAGCCCTCAGGGCTCCCGCAGCCCCTGCTGGCTCCCCAGCCGGCATCCATCATGGGTGCCAACAGAATCCAGCAATTGTTTGTTGAAGTGGGTGCTCAGGTGGCCGCCCGGCTCCCACATCTGTCAAAGTCATTGGGGTCCTTGAGGGAGCCCTAAGGCCCCAGCAACCCCTGCCAGCACCCCCAGCCAGCACCCATAGTAGTGCTGGCAGAAGATGGCTCACTCACTTTGCTAACGGCCAGACAGGAGCCCCAATTTTCTTTGCTCCTGCCCAGGCAGGAGCAAAGTAGCATTTTCTGCCTAGGAGAGTGCAGGTAAGGTAAATCAGCACTCTCCCGGGCAAAAAACATCAGTGTCCCGTGTAATGGGGTCCCTCAAACATTGCTTGACCAGCCGATCTATGTGTTGGAGGGGGGTACCTGTTGCTCCCCTTCCCAAAAAACAAGTGGCCCTGGGGGATTAGGCCCCGGGGCCTTGGTGATGCTCGGGGAGTCAGGGCAACGTGCCCCCTCCCCTTAATTTTAAATACGAACCAGGGGGTGGGGTCCACGGGCAGCTCCTCTGTTAAGGCAGAGAAGCATCGCCCCACTAACTAAATTGCCCCCAGAGATGGAAAAATAAAATTATAATAAAGTTAATTTATTACAATTTTATTTTTCAAAACCCCGTGCCGAGCGTCAGGATGGGGGGGCGTGGCTTTCTGATTTCTGCTGCTGCCTGTCAAGCAGCAGTAGAAATCAGTGATGGGCAGGGCACTTTAAGTTTAAAGTGTGCATGTCTCTTTCGCCAGCAGTCTTGCGATGGCCAGCCAGACATGCACATTTTAAACCTCTCTAACCCAGCTGTCTGAGACAGCTGGGTTAGAGACAACATAGGGCTCCAGTGTCCTTGGGAGTGCCAAAGGAGACGGCTCCCTCCAATCCTGACGCTTCTTTCATGCTGCATCAGCGCAGTGCCAGGATTGGTTACTGCAGTTTACTGGGTCCCACGTTGAAGCCTGCCTTTCTGGAGAAGACCCGAGCAAGGAGGATGTCGTGACAGGAAGGTAAGTGTAATCATTTTTTTAACTTATTTTTTACTTTTATTTTTGTCCCACCAGCCGCACCACCCTCCGTACATGCCAGCCACCACTGGTGGGGTCCCTGGGGCCTTTCCGAGGCTCGGAGAGTGGGACCACCTGACCCCCTTAATTTTAAACACAGCCCCTAGGAATGGGGTCCCTGGGACCTCTTTGAGGCCTGGGCCCTTCCCCTTTTTAAATCAATCGGTCCCAGGGGATGGGGGGTCCATGGTGCCGCATAATGGCCCAGGGAGGGGGGGGGCCACACCTGCCACCCCATGAAAAACATATTGTGCCACCTGCCCCACCCCAGGTCTTTTTTTTATTTTTTAAAGGCGTGAGCCAGCCTTTTAAAAAAAAAAATATAAGTATTTTACCGCAAATCCTTGGATCCACCATGAATTTGAGATCAAATTTTTTAAAATACATGTTTTTGGCCTCAGGGATCCCTCCCATCAGATCTATGTGGGCAGGACATCCATACTCTGTCCCCTTTAGGACAGAGGACTGAGTCTCAGAGTCCTATAATTGCTGCCCCACATCCTTGTTGGTGTGGTGCAGCTAATCAGATATTATCTTGATTTAAACCAAATCACAAAAAGCATGCTTTGTGGACCAAGATCTAGCTATCTGCCAAATTTGGTGTAATTTCTTTTAGCCGTTTTTGTGGTATCGCTGTTCAATTTTCCCATGGAAAACTGAATGGGGAAAACATGTTTTGGGATCACTGTTTTTCTCGGACCCCCTCTTGACGGATCACCCCAAAACTTTCCAGGGACGGGCTGAGATGAATAAGCCTTTATGGGAAAGTTTTGTGAAGATTTGTCAAACAGCGCCAAAGTTATTCACAAACCACAAAAATCAAGTTTCAATGAAGACGTGGTCCTAACTATAACTACCCAGTGCGACTGCCACTGGGTATTATATATATTTTCTGGACAAAAAAAGTTAAAGAGGAGTAATACGTGAGAAAGGTTATGTTAAAAAGACCTTTGAAATTCAATCAAAAAGCAGTACCATTTAAAAACCTTAAACCCAGGCAAATTTTGAAAGTTAAACGTAAATTTCATAAGTCTAAACAAACAACCTTTTACTTGTCTTTATGCTGTAAGGAATTCCAGCCTTCATCATTATTATTGTTCAATAAGACAATTTCCTAATTGTTGTGATCTTAATAAAAATAGCTATCAATACAATAACATTAATGTAGAAAGAGTAACATAAATATATATAAACGAGAAAAAAACAGGCATTGCCTCTATTGCCCATTCCCGTTGCTCAGCTGGTTGACTCATCAGTGATGTATGTTGCATGCTTTGCACACTGAGGTATCACGAGCACTCCAGCACACAAAGGGCCAGATGTACTAACATTAAGAATAGAGATTTCATAATTGGAATTAAGGAAATTGTTATTCCTAACGTAGGAATCTTTTATTTTTTAAACAGCAATTCCTAAAGAGCTGCAAATGGACCTACCTCATGAATACTAATGAGGTAGGTCACAGTTTGGGACCCATTAGGAATGCTAGTCATCACAGGGATGGAGGCCTGCTAGGGTCAGCAGACTGCCATGTTGGTTATTGTTTTTAAATAAAGCAAACTTTTTCTCTTTGATACCCAGCCCATTTTCCTTAAAAGAAAGCGGGCTGTGTTTCAAAAGAAAAAGGTAAACTTTTAAGTTTAATTTTTTATGAGTAGGCTGCTTAAATTTTTCTTTTTTTTTAAAATCCTTAAAGGGGAAGGAGTACCTGGGGTTACTGCTATCTTTCAATAGTAGGCAAAAAATAATGTTTGACTCCTTTCACACCGTTCAGGAATTCACAAAAAGATTCCTGAATGGTGTTTATGGCTTTACTACTGAGTAATTCTCCACCACAAGTAGGTAGATGTATGCAATATTAAACCCCACTCATGGGTGAGTAGTAGAGTATTTTGTAAGTTTGTGAACTCCTGCAAATTTGTAATTTTGTTGCCATTCATAAAAGTACGATCTGACCCTTTCATAACATGGAAACAATAAAAAAAATGTTTCCCCATGGAGAAAAAAAAGAAAAGGAAAAATATGTGTATTTGCACACCAGGATGCATTTCTTTGTGCGTAATTGTACGTTAAGTACAATTGAGCTTTAGGAAAACGGGAGCACGGGTAGGTAATGTTTCACATCACATTCCCAGTGAGGTGCCTAGAAACCTGTGTCTGGCACACCTTTCCAGGCTTACTACTGTGAATGTTTGTGAATTCACAAAAGTCGTCCATTCACACCCATGTGTAGGGGTAGGTCTACAAGTGTAAAAATACAATTCTTCTTTGTGGATCGGGCCCAGTGTAGTTATACAGACCTTGACATCTAAAAAAGTGATAACCTAAGATTAATTTCGTATTAGGAATCCTATGGCTGCACAGTGGTGTAGCTACCCCTTGTGCCGCCCGTGGTGATTACTGCTTTTGCCGCTCCCGGCGACCGCATGAAAGAGCGTGGGAGTGAGGGGTGCTGGCGGTTTCTGTGTTGCCACCCACATGCAAGAGCGGAGGCAGTAGCGGTCCGTGGTAGGAGTGCCGGCCGGGCGGTGACGTGGGGCGGGGGAGGGGCAGGGTGGGGGGTAGTAAACCACGGATTACGGCCGAATACAGGTAAGTAAACATTTAAATAAATAAAACGAATTTCGTTGCGCGCACTGCATTGCATTTGGCGATGCAGCACTCACAACGAAATTCGTTTTATTCATTTAAATGTTTACTTACCTGTATACGGCCGTAATCCGTGGTTTACTACCCCCCACCCTGCCCCTCCCCCACCCCACGTCACCGCCCGGCCGGCACTCCTACCACGGACCGCTACTGAGCGGAGGTGGAGGCCGCTGCTCCCAAAACGCGTGTCTCCCCCACCCCCCCTTGCTACGCCACTGTGGCTGCAGCCCTCAAACAATCTGTACAAGCATCGGAACCTTAGTGATTTAAAATGCAGGGCTTTGCAGTTTGATGCATTGTGCACTATAATAGATCCACTACCTCTCCACATTGCACCCTCTATGACTATCTGGCTTTCAGAAAAATAGCTAAAACTGTTTTTCTTTACTTAACCATTTACTGCGCTTTTTGGTTGCAGCGCAAACTTGTAAATCAATCAAACGACTGGATATCCTGTCTAGTTACCCTTAGGGAACATCCCCTTGTTTCAGGAGACTCCAGAAAGCCCTGAGGACAGAGGAAGTTGTTGCTGTTGAAAATTAAATTCCAGAGTAGTGGATGAAACTGAGATTTTTCCTGACAGTCTCTACTTTTGTTGTGGGGAGCCCTCCTGCAGCTGAAAAGCCATGGAAAGATATGTGAGGAAGTAGTCCTGAAAATAAAGGTATGTTTTAGTAAAAGCAGTTCCTGAGGAGTTTAGAAATTCTAATGAAAGAGAGCAGAACATTTACTTTGTATATACATCTATACCTCATTTTCTCTAAACAAGATGCTAGGATCAGTTCTTTTCAGTGCCAATAGCAAACACACTGCATCATCTTGTTTTGAGAATATCATTATTTGCTTTTTCGAGGAGAACTGTTACCGCCCAAAGTAAACCGAATATGTTTTGCCTTATCTTTTAATCTTCACTTCAGTACCCTTTCATTTTCATTACATTTTACTTATTAAACATTTATTTTTCTAACTAACTTGATTTTACATTTTTATGTTCTTTTCTTAAATGCATTATTATTTTGGACACATGTTGCATATGTACAAAATGCCTTTATCTGCCAAGAGCCTTGCTGCTTGTATGACCCTTTCATAATCTATCATCTTTTTAGGAGTCTGATCGCTCGGGCTCTGTGGGACCTCAGTCACAGCTCACATCAAGACTGTGGCTTCTCATCTGCGTAGCTTAAAAATTCAATTTCCTGTGTACGTGAAACTCTTTTCTTCTCTTTCTCGTCATTGCCCACTCCTACTGTGATTTCTGTCCTCTTGTTTGACCACACTGTTTATTTTGTTGTGATTGGCCCTCTATTTGCCCAATACTCAATCATTCCCTTTTAAGTGTCTCAATCTTCATCCTATACACCCTACTCCTTTCCTTCATTTCCCCTCTACTCTTTCTAATCCCCACACTCTGTGTATCGATGTTCCTGGTCACGTTGCTAGTAGCCCCACTCCTCTGCTCCTTTTCCTCGTACATAAATGTACAGTAATTGCACACAGATGTTTGATATGGCAATCTTACCATCTCCTGCCCCTAGCTATTCTCTTCTACAACAGTACAGGCTTGGCTTTGGCTCTGATCCTGCCTATGTATACTTCCCATGTCCTGGACATTGTTTTTCTTTATTGGTCTCCTTACTCGGAGATAGGCCCAAGCGCTTACAACTTTGTTTTGTACATACGTTTTTTAATATTACAGATTTCACTTTCTCTGAAGAAATAATTCATCCACCCTGCTCAAAACTCTGTACTCAACCTATTCTTCTTGATCATGTTCTCCTTGTTTATGTTTACCTCTACAACTTTTAAAACTCTGCCGTAAGTAAACATCTCTTTCTTACAATGTAGTTTTAAATACTTCCATCTCTCTTCGTACCATTTCTTTTCACAGGCTACAATATATTCATGTTTTTTAAGCTGTAGCTTCTGGAAATCAACGGTTGAAATGTGTTCTTTTTCACCCCGAAAGCCCCTTTTAAGCTCAAGCATGACTTCTGGCTTCCTGATGGTTTCCTTTGTCTCCAGTGGATGAGTTCTACCCACGTGCATGTCTAGATGTTTGCACCTCTCTTTATATGGTCTGTGAAACTAAGTAGATACATAAATCTGGATCTAAAGAGAAGTTACTGTCCAATTAAAAAGAAAAAATGACAGTTAAAATGGAAGATGATAAAAAATGAGGAATTGAAAATATGCAATAGGGTTGAATAACTACACAAGCGTAAAGGAGCACTTAAGAGATTTTGAACAAATAAGAAGAACTGATGAACAATTAAGAAAAGGAGCTGAGAGGTAAGTAAATCACTAAGGGACTGGTTACAAGTTTGGCGTTGCGGGAGCAGACCACCAAACCTGTGTGTGCACCACCCGCCAGATTACGAGTCCTTATGTCTGGTGGGCTATTTATGGCATTCCCATGACGGTGCCTCTAAAAATGGGCACCACAATGGGAACGCCAAAAAACAGTTCCTGCACAGCATGGACTGTAAAGTCCATGCCATGCAGGAACTGGGGTGCATGAACACAGGGGGGCACATGTTGTGCCACCCCGCATGCATCCCCATTCACATGGGCAACAGGGGGCCCTGCAGGGCTCCCTTTGTTTCAGGACCGCCATCCTTTTCATGGAGTAAAGACCTCCAAGATACCGGTGGCAGTCCCAAAACTCGTAACATGCATGGTGGTACCGCAGCAGCACCACCAGCATGTTGCTGAGCCCCAGACCACTGCGCCACCACCAGGGAACGGTGGTTCCATGGCAGTTCGACGGAGCAATGGCGGTCCGACCACCAAAATTGTAATTGGGTGGTCAGACCACCAGTGCGGCAGTGGCTAAACTGCCCCCACAAGTCTGGCAGTCGTCGGACCGCCAGGCTCGTAATTAAGCCCTACATGTCGCAGACCCAGTCTACTAGGCCAAAGTTGAAAACAGAATTGCTGATTCTTAGGGGGGAGCTCTTTCTTCAACTAATTTATTCATTTAGCTATGTGTACCATTTGGAAAAATCAGAACAGCAAAGTCCATTGCAAAGATGTGACAGTAGCAAATCAGAATAAGATTTGCGGGTAGAGGAGTGTCATTTGACGGTCTCTAGAACATAATGAGTATGTAGGCATAGAGGATAAGTATGGTGCTCTAACAGGATCACTAACCCATTCCTGACCTCTTGAACCCAGGGACAGTGAGCAACCCTGAGTACTCAGAACCAGTAATCTGATTACATTAATTTATTTATTTTAATTTTTTCTTACTTTTCACAGCACATACCATAAACAGGATTTTGAGGTAGAATCTCACTTAAGATACAGACACTGCGATGGGGCGTGGTTTGGAGCGTCAAGATGGCGGTCACACTCTAAGAGTGCTCCAGACCCCTCCGTCATCCGCTTCAAGATCCACTGCCATCGACGCCTTATCTACATCTGGGCGAGGAGATCCCCCTTCCCCATGACGGAGACGCAGCCCTGGGAGGTCCGATGAGCTGCCTGAATCCGCCGGAGAGCAATCTCGTCACTGACGGCCCACAGCGCAGCGATCAAGATGACAGACCCGGCCCCTCTCTAGCCAGCTGCGAAGAGGAGTGGGAACGCCTGCTGAGGTTTGTAGGAGTCCCTGGGGGAAGAGACGTGCCGCTGAAGCTCCCGACACAGGCTGGCGGTGCTCCGGACCCCTGGTGAGCGCCTGAGGGGACCCGACGCAGCGCGACCGGCGCACCGGCCTGACCTAGGCCTTCTTCCCGGCCCCTCCCCCGGGCTGCCGCAGCGAAACGAGCCCGCGCAGGCCGCGCTTCCAGCCGAAGGTGAGGAGGCATTGCTGGCGGTGTTCGGCGACTGCATGGGTGCGACACCTGTTTGACCCCTGGGAGGCCCCCCCAGCGCTGAAGACTCCGGACTGGGGTGGCGAGGGATTTGGCGGCCGGGACGTGTGGCACCAAGAGCTGCCGAGAACGGCTGGGCCCCCGATGAGGTGGTGAGTGCCCCCCCCCCCATCTAAGCTGTGTGACTGACCCGGGTCCCGACGGAGCATCAGACCCCCGGGGGGGACGGATCGAGGAGACTGCACCCGGGAGGCCTGACTCCTCCCTGACACAGAGGCGCGCGGCGGCGGCCCGGAGGTGACCGCCTCGGCTCTGACATGCTGTCTCCAGTCATCCCTGAGCCTAGCAGCAGGTGCTCCCTGGCAGTGGGTCCGACGGAGGGCCCACCTTGGCTGCGTTGTCTTGTGTGCGGGGGCGGTGGCCGCTTGGCCAATGCTGCCGTGAAGCTCTACTGACTTGGGCCCTGTCTCGCTGCGGTGATCCCTGCACGCCTCCCGGGGGGCCACTGGGCCCTTGACGCGGAGCCCGCGGGGCTCGCCTGGAGTTCTGCTCCTGTTGCACCGGCGGTAGTGGAGGCTGGGGCCTGCCGCCTGGGTCTGGGAAGGCAGCGGATTGCGCCCCCTGGGGTCGGGAGCAACGACCTGCGCTGGAGTCCACAGATCCTTTCCCCCCCTCATCACCGACCTGATCTTACTGCTGGTGGGCGCAGCGTGGTGGGTATGACCCCGGCCCACAGCTTGGTGCCTTGATTCGGGGCTCCGTCTTCCCCTGCATGGCTCTGGGAGTAGCCACCTGCTCCTGGGAGGTCCGCACCTACAGCCGCGTCCACGCCCGTGGCTCCTGGGGAAGACACACACTCCGTGGTCCGGGCCTCCGACACCTACAGGCTTTCCGGCCCGAGGCCACAGGCGCCCCACCTTGCAGCACTATGGAAGCCTGAAAAGGCTGCAACCTTGCCTGTGAGGACCTGCACTGGAACCACTCTGACTCCGCCCCCCGCTGGAACTCTCCCCGGCACCAGCCATGGGAAAGGAACTGGGCCCTAAACCCTCTACCACCCACACGCAGACGAAAATAGATCAATACACCACGGCTGAGCAGGAACCCCCAGGGCAGGACGGGAACGGCCCTTCTCTCCAGGGTAAAGACTTGGCCGCAATCCTGAAAGCGATTAGCACGTCCCAGGCCTCGGTGGAGGGAAAGATCGGAGAGGTCCGCGTCGATATGTCCCTTATCTGGCAGGACTTGCGCAACGCCACAGCCCGCATCTCGGAGGCCGAATCTCGCCTCTCCACGGTGGAGGACGACATCCACCAATTGAAGGAGCAAGTGACCCGCTTGCAATCCCACACCAAGGAATTACACAGACGTGCGGAGGATGCCGAAAACCGCTCACGCCGCAATAATCTCCGCCTAGTGGGATTTCCGGAGGGAATCGAGAAGGGGCAGATGACCGCCTTCATAGAAACATTTCTTTCCTCCTGGATGCCCAAGGACGCACTCTCAACGTGGTTCACGGTGGAGAGAGCCCATCAGTCCCTGGCGCCTAAACCGCCACCCGTAGCCCCGCACCGCCCCATAATAGCTCGAATCCTAAACTTTAAAGACCGGGACGCGATTCTGAGTTAGGCACGAACCCTGGGCTCCCTAAAATTCCAGAACCATACCATCATGGTGTTTCCAGACTACACCAAAGAGGTGCAAGACCAACCACGCTTCTATGTAGAAAAGGTCAAAAAGAAAATGAGAGCTCTTGGCCTTCAGTATAGACTCCTTTTCCCAGCCCGCCTCCGCGTCATCTTTCAGGGCAAAACACAGTTCTTTGACTCGCCACAGGCGGAATGGACTTGGCTGATGGAGGAGCGCCCCCTCGGATCCCGGTCGGGCTCCTCACCTGTGCACTCGGGCCCCCAGACCTCGCGACCTCTGTCCCCCAAACAGAAATGCAGGAGGTGCACACAATCACGCAGGGGCATAGGGGACACAGAGAGGCCTCCAGATCTTTGAGCCTGGCTGCTCGCGGGCCCGGAAGCACTCCCAGCCCTCCGGGCTCCCAATCCCGGCAAAGGACCAAATCTGTTGGGAACTCATCCGGGGAACGCACGCATCCCCCTGGGCACCCTGGACTTGGCGGCCACGGACTCGGCCTCTCCCGCAGCCCAACGCTCTGAAGACCCTCGGAAGGGCAGCGAATGAGAGTGGGGGGACAATGCTACCTATAAGTTTTAAGCATATACCACACAATGTCATGCTGCGGAACTGAAAGAGCTGCTGGTGGCACACACAGATCTGATGTCAGCGGAGGGGTCCACCGGGTGTGGGACTCGCTGCCCCAGTTCGGGTCCGCCCACTGACGCCGCGCCCTGGAGACTGGACACCCTTGGGCACCTCTTGCTCCCCACGGCGATCCATTTCCACGAATCACATTGAACCGAGAAACGCCGCACCAGAAGTCTCCACAATGCCTCTACTGATCCTGAGCTCTCTTGCAGCCCGGCGCTCCTGAAGTGGCGGACCTAATCAATACTGTAGTTTCACCACTTCACCACCAAACTCACCATGGCGGGGCTCTTACCATGATCTACTGGTTTCTCTGCCTAGACAATGAGTATCCTTATGTAAGGAGGGGTCCTCCACGCAATCCAACCCGAACGTTTTAGTTTGGTTACGTACTTTGGCTAATTGGGACAACAGATGCTTCTGTTCCTGAAGTATAGGGTGGGGAGATGGGGAAGGGAGGGGGGTTGGGACCGTTGTCCCGCTGTTGTTGTTGTTTTATCATGTTGTTATGCCAGCACTCTTATGGTACACTACGATAGTACGCGGGCTTCCTCTCCTGTCCTGATCGCCAACCCCACCAAAGGGCTGTTCCTGAAGTTGCGACGATCCGCCAGTTATTTCACTCCTCAAGATGGCGATCGCCAGTGTCTCTCCAGTGAGGCCAGGGTTTGCAAGTTTCCGGATTAGCTTCATACACATAGAATGGGCTCTGGTTTCAGGGATCCCAGCGCTGCTTCCCTGGTCTTCTTATCCAGACTGGTTACAGCTATGGAGTACGGGCGTTGGATTCAGGGATCCCTGTGCTGTTTTCCCAGGTCAGCTCTTTGTGTGAATTCTTCAGACCTTGGAACTGTCCCTTCCTCCTCTCCACCCACCACTTGTGCCCTGGGGGTAAGCTGAAAGACGAGGCGGACGGCACTCCCCAGGAATACCGGGACCGGTGCTTTTTGATGGAGGTATGACGATGCCCACTGGTCTGATTCCAAAACTGTTTTGTACCTACTGCGGAGCCCGAGCAACCTTGGCTGATGCCCGGTGGAGCTGTTCTTTGCAGCTATAGAGGAGTCTGGCTCTGGTTCACCCCTTGGCCATCACCTACCCAGCCGGACATCTGACATTGTTTTCCTCGTCCCCCGCTGTTTTTCCTCCCCCTCCGTTATTCGTTGATCTAATTGATGTAACTATGTAACCTGTAACTTGCTGATCCTGTAACTATGTAACCTGTAACGCACTGATCCTTATGTAAAGCGCTCTGATACCTCCGGGTCTAGCCAGCGCTATATAAAACTTTATAAATAAATAAAAAATAAATAAATAAATAAATAGTCCCACGTACTGTTTGCGACCCGCAGTCACATTTGCTGTCCTGCACTCAAACCAGACCCTAGTATTCCCGCAGCCAACCAGGGTCTTGCAGACCTCCGATCCCACTTGCACCCACCATGACGGACACGACCAGTAGCGGACCTTCCCTCCGTGTACTATCTTGGAACGTCAACGGGCTCCTCGATAGGGTCAAACGAACGGCAGTCTTACGCTACGCCCAGCGCCAGACATCTGACATCCTCCTACTCCAAGAGACCCATCTCATGGCAAACCACTGCCCCTTCCTAGCAAGATATGGTTATGATAGAGTCTGGCACTCAGGATTTACCCGGGGCTCACGGGGGTAGCAATCCTCATGCGGCGCAATCTTCCCTTTGTGCTCACGGAGGCCACTAGCGACCGTCAGGGAAGTTTTGTAGCTCTGAGTGGAATGTTAGGAAGAAACCCTCTCAACCTAATTTCCATATACTCACCGCCATCGATGCTCACAAAGACCCTTGAACACACCACTGACCTCATTTCGTCCCTGCCTCTAAGTGCGACAATAGTCGGAGGCGATTTCAACGCGGTTCAAAATCCCCACCTTGACACTGCATGCACACCTTCTGCTGTAAGGGCCACGCACGCCAAACAATTGACGAACTGGGTGGACTCCCTGGGCCTGTGCGACGCTTGGAGAATTTGGCATCCCCAGACTCGGCAATTCACTCACACGTCAGCTGCACACCACACCCACGCACGTATAGACATCATATTTGTCCCCCCTACTGACTGCCAAATGATTAGAGATATCACTATCCTTCCCAGGGGCATCTCGGACCACTCACCTGTACTTCTGTGCACTGGGGAACCCCCCAGCTCAACTCACCCAACTTGGAGGATGAATTCATGGTTCCTCCAGGACTAGGAGTTTAGAGAAGCGATTGGGGCAGAGCTTCAACAGTACTTCCTCACCAACACTGGCTCTGTTCCATCCCCGGGTACCCTGTGGGAGGCAGGCAAAGCCACCATCCATGGCTTTGCCAAGGGCCAACTGAAGCTTAAGCGTCTGAATCAGACTAACCAGATCACCATGCGAGAGGCCCAGGCACTTGTCCTCGAGAAGCGCCCTCCTGAAGACCGAGACGAGATTCAGGAGAGACAACTTATACACCTGAGAGGTGAAATTAGACAACTCTCCTTGGATGCTGCCAAGCTCTTATGGAGATCCTCTATAGCGAGGGTGTACGGCTGGGGGGATAAGAACGGGAAAATCCTACATAGACTAGCTACATATCCCATGACTAACCGTATAATTCCGGAGATTAAAGACCCGGATGGCTTTGCCCATCTTTCCCCCTTAGCAATGGCCCAGACTTTTGCCTCATATTATCGTGAGCTATACTCTGCGCAGCGTCCTGCAACCTCCCTCCCAGAGCTGCTCAACTCGGGTCGCCTTCACCTCCCTCGCCTCAGCGCAGCTGAATCTGCCGATCTAGATCTCCCCATTACCCGTGAGGAGATCAATGATGCCATAACGCGCACCTCACCGGGTAAAACCCCAGGCCCCGTCGGTCTCCCACAGGAGTACTACGCTGCTTACGAGAGACGCTTATCCCACACCTCTTTGATCTATTTGCTGAAGCCCTCGAAAAGGGCTACTTCCCCCCTGAAACAGATGTCGCCACCATTGTTGTTCTCCCTAAAACACAACCGCCTTCATCCAAATGTGCCGACTACCGCCCAATCTCTCTCATAAATACAGAGGTTAAAATATTCGCCGCAGTCCTCGCCCAACGGTTGAGGCCCTACCTCACCAACTTGATCCACCCCGACCAATGTGGGTTCATGCCACTACGGGGAACTAGGCACTGTCTCCGGCGTCTCTATCTGGCCCTGGCAAACCGCCAGTTACTAACTCCATACCTGGCACTACTTCTCATTGACTTCAAGAAGGCCTTCGACTCTGTGGATTGGCGGTACCTGGACGACGTGCTGGCCGAGATGGGTTTCGGTCTACACTTTCGCAACCTGGTGAAGGTCCTTTACTCTCGACCTCCAGCGCGAGTGCTCGTCAATGGGGTACTGTCGGAGGCATTTCCTATTAGAAGAGGAACGAGGCAGGGATGCCCCCTCTCACCTCTTCTTTTCACCTTAGCGATGGAACCCCTGGCGAGCCTCATTCGGTCGGACGACCGAATTCGGGGTTGGAAGTGGCCCAACTCGGGAGAAGACAAAATTGCCTAGTATGCAGACGACGTCTTACTCTTCCTTGCGGAGCCAGCCCAATCTGGTCCCCACTGTCTCCGGGCGCTGCACGCCTTCGGGCGGGCCTCGGGGCTGCGACTCAACCCCAACAAATCAGTCCTGGTCCCTCTACACTTAACTAGAGACTGCTTCGACTGGCAGTCCACAATACCCATTAGGCGACAGTCCTTTAAATACTTGGGGATCTGGGTCATATTGCTCCCTGATCTCGCCTGGTCCCTCAACATAACCCCACTAGTGAAGAGAGCTAAGGAGGACCTCCGCAAATGGCAGACGCTACCACTGAATCCCCTGGGGAGGGTCGCTCTGTTTAAAATGATGATCCTCCCTAGATTCCTCTACGTCATTCAAAACACCCCCTTTTACTTCCCACGGGCCTGGTTCAGGGAACTAGACAGCCTCACCACTAAATTCCTCTGGGGCGGTCGGAGACCCCGTATAGCCTTGGCCCGCTGCCGAATCCCGCCCTTTGACGGGGGCATGGGATTGACTAACTTATACTTCTACTATCTGGCGACTCGCCTACTCACATTGCATGGCTGGTTTAACTAGGATGGTCCGACTCGGCATACAGACACGAGCTGAGCGAATTGGGTCTATCTAACATCCAAACGATGATGTATGGAGGGCCCATACCCAGAACTCTACCTGTGGTGACTCAGGCTGTTCTTCTGGCCTGGCGGGCATCCTTGCGTCACACCCACTGGACAAATAAATTGACCCAATACACACCACTCTGGCGTGGCACGTGGCTTAGGGAGGTTAGCGCACTGAAAGGATTCCAGGCATGGGACCTCATTGGGATCTCCCAGCTCGGGGACGTGTGGACCGGTGAGCACATACGTACCTTTCAAGATCTGCAAACCAGACATTCCCTACACCCATCACAATTCTACAGATATTTACAGCTGCGCCATGCCCTCCACTCACACATACCGGATGGCACAACGATACCGGAATATAGTCCTCCGGAGGCGCAAATCATGATGGGGAACCTGGGAAGGGGGGGAATTTCGCGTATCTATCGTTCTCTAACCAACAACACTCCAACTACACTAGATCAGCTCAAAAGCCAATGGGTATGGGAGGGCTGGGTGGGAACACTTGAGGAGGAAGATTGGAGGGATGTGCTGATGGTGCCCAAGACGATCACTGCCTCAGCTAGGCTCTGTCTGATCCAACTGTACTATTTGCACACAGCATATTTAACCCCTGCACGCCTCCATAATGCTGGTTTGAACCCGACTGCATCCTGCGCGCACTGCGGCCAAGATCCAGCAGACTTCTTCCCCATGGTCTGGACCTGTCCCCTCCTGGGGCGGTATTGGGAATGCATAGAACAAGAGCTCACAGAGGTCTTGGGTTAGGAGGTTCCACACAACCCGCTAAACATGCTCCTGGGGGATTACGGACGGCTTGGACGGGTCCAGGAATGACAAACTGTTCTTTAATACGGCTATGATCGTAGCCAAAAGAGTCATAGCTGTTAACTGGAAGCTTCCCAATCCACCTAGTGTCGCGAAGTGGCGCAGGGGAGTGGACTGGTGTGCGGCACAAGAGAAATCCCTATATGAAGCTCGGGGTTGTCCGACTAAACATCGTAAGGTTTGGGGTAAATGGTTGGGTCAGATAGACTAGATAAGCTTTCCTCGATTGACCATATGTATCACATGGGACCCCTTGGGGTCAAGAGCTGCCATGGTTGGTATCCAAACAAATGTGGAACTTCTTATCATTACGGCGATGTACTGTATTGCTGGTCTGTTTACCTTTGCCTAAAATCAATAAAATTGTT
Organism: Calotriton arnoldi; assembly: GCA_963921515.1. Lineage (NCBI taxonomy): Eukaryota > Metazoa > Chordata > Amphibia > Caudata > Salamandridae > Calotriton > Calotriton arnoldi. The sequence goes on along the minus strand of CAWUFW010000001.1, from coordinate 7,897,304 downwards.
TATAAAAAAAAAAAGATACAGACACTGCATTTTCTACAAAACTCCAGATTGTGTTAGTAACTTATCTCAATGCTGAGTTCTAGACCACCTCTAAAAAAATCTGAATGTTTAGTAAAACACCCAGATAGAAACTACCATGATACTCATATCATGGCATACTCAGTGTCCTGATACACATGGGTTTAAGGCTGTTTTAGACAGACAAAAAAACAGACAGGACTAGTGCATCAAGGCAAATCAGTGTATCCACCGAAATTGTAATATTTCTTTGTTCTTACTTATAGGGAGACAGACACAAAGGACATATCCTTCCACCACCTCTGGGTGAGGTTTCTTTTGGTGGATATCCTGGTTTGTCTTGATGTAACAGTCCTGTCTGCTCTTTTGCTGTTCTAGCTAGTTGTTTGGGAGATCGCAGATGAGGACGGCCCATATTTCCTCTAGATCTCAGAAATGTGGATCTCATGTTTCAAAGACTGTTTTCCCAAATTGCCTGATTCTTAAAGGGCTATACATCGGAGACTGACTTGTTTCATCTGGGGGTCCCTTGCTGTCTCCAGGCAACAACATTGACAGTGAAACCACAGAGGATTGGAGTAATTCTGGTGATGTTAATCCTTAATCCATTAAGGAGAATTTAAGTTATACTTTAACAAGTTTCATTAACCCAGATCTGATATGTGTGATGGGAGCTTCCTGAGCATGTGTATGCTAACGTCAGTCATTCTGTCACGCTGTGGAGCTGATCCTGTTAGTTGCTTCAGAACTGTTCATAGGAATGCATCACATGATCCCACGACACCCCAGTTACTAAATCTGATTTTATAGGCATTGTGACCTTTATAAAATTAACACTTTGTAATGACTTGGTACCTGTTAGTTTAATTAAGATAGCTTGGTTCCTTGTCTCTAGGCTTTGGCTTCTTGTTGCCATAATATTTCTTTCTCAATAATTTACCAGAAAATTTCAAGAAAGGCCATTTGCTACCGCCCTAGGAGGATGTCACACTATGGACCTCTGAAATTAACTGATGCAATATTGCTACTGACACAGCTGTTGTGCATTTGACATGCAATTCCTTCAGGGTGGTGATCAATTATGTTCCCTCCTTGCATTTCTTTGGTCTCTCAGTAGCATTTGACATGATTAACCATGTGAAAATTGTGCACATCCTGTCCAGGCACATGGGAATCGGAGTGATGTTTATCTTTCTTCGTGGGTGAGCTCAGTTCATTGACATGGACTCCTTCAGGACTGAGCGCCTTCTCAGGAGCTCTTGGAGATCTTAGGGTGTGACCCTATCACTTTTCTAACCTCGTTTGGAGCTACTGAGAGGTTCTGCTGAGGTCATTAGAATCCATCTATCATTACAGTCAGAACACCAAAATGTATTCTAAGATGCGATCTGTTACTAGTGCCCATCCGCTTAAGGGTCTGCCTCACTCTCCTCAAGGCTACGATGTCCTCATACATACTCATACTAAATAAAAATGAATCCTAAAAATTAACTCTAAACTCCTATCCTATGCTCCCTCTCACTGCCATGGTCGGCAATGGCATTTCATACGTGGTACTTCTTCACCCCTTTACCACACTGCTATTTCTCTTGTGGATACTAAAGAAGTTGGCATCACTCTCAAGCCTCATATTAATAATTGGGTATTTTCTTACTTTTTAGTTTCATGTTCTTAAACAAAATAAACAGTATATATTTTACCTTCTAACTTTTATAAAGAATTGTCCTGTCTACATATCTGCCAAGACTGGACATTGTTATTAAAATGTCTCCAAATGGCATGTCTTCTGGACAAACTCTTTAGTTCACTCCCTCAGAAGCAAACGCATCCTCTGTACACCCAACATATCCTCTGGCAACTCCAAATAAACCCACTCAAGTGCATTGCAATACAAGGCTGAAAAACCCTGTATATTCATCCAAACTTTTCTTTTATTTGATTTTAAAATCCAGAATCTTTGAGTTATTGTCGTATAAATAGACAATAGCAGGTGATGTCAGAATTGCGGACATCTGATCTCAGAGATTGTTTTTACTCTTAGCTATTTGGCACCAGAAACTACGCTCTGTGCATATTGAGTATCTTTGTATGAATTTTAACTTTAAAACATAATTTTAACTGTTTGCATAGTATTGCTATTGTGTGATATTTCCCTTACTCTTAGTTTGCTTACCGTAGGGCACCTGACCTTTCCGAGGCTACTCTCCGGACTACCGCGGTCTTGCTAGGAGACTGATTGCGAGGAGAGAGGCAGCCCTGTTGGTGGTCGACTAGCCCGTTGACGGCCGCCATCTTTGAGCGGTTTACGCTCTAGTTGTTCCACATAGTTCCGTGTACTGGGCCTCGGCCCACGTACATAAAACAGGCCCTTACGCGGACGTGCCAAAGGCGCGCCTAAGGCAAGCCCGTCTCCGCCTGTCCGCGCCTGAATGCCGCCAGCCACCAGGGAGGCTGCCTCTCGCTCCAAAGAGGTAGATCAAAATGCCCCTACTTACTTACTCAAAATCTGTGCTCGTGGAGATTGGAAACAACATCGAAAAAACAAGGTGTAAGGGGAAAATATCCCTGATTAGTGGCCCGCTTTTTGGCTATTGCTCAATCAGTTCCTGGCATCCTCCCCCTCCTTGGCCACTCATTCTCACATTCCCCCCACAAACTCTCAAGGTTTAAGCAACAACTCTTCCAGTAAGAAGACATATGAGAAGGGAGGTAAACAATATGACCTACAGGGTCTGTACCTTAACCCACGATCCATCCCCAAACACGCGGCTGAAGTCTGGGATTTGTTAGACACCTTTAAACCAGACATCTGTTTCTTCACTGAAACATGGCTACATAAGCTTGCATGCCCCACCTTTGGCTATTGCTTTTCCAGGAGAGTACAGAGTCTCGAGACTTGATAGAGTGGGGAAGAAGGGAGGTGGTTTAGCCATTGCAACCCGCTTACCTTTATGCATCAAGCTTTTGGACACAATCTCCTCCCCTAGCCTAGAGATGATGGCATTCAAATTGGAGATCGCACATGGCCCAATCTCCTCCCCTAGCCTAGAGATGATGGCATTCAAATTGGAGATCGCACATGGCCCGAACTGGATGGGAGCTGTGGTCTATCATTCCCCGGGCGGAAATAAAAAAGTTTTTGGCGCATCACTATTGGAATCCCTTGCTCCCCTCACCTTGCTTGCAGATAACTTTCTACTAGTAGGAGATTTTAATCATCATTTAGACATTCCTTCAGACCCTGATTCCGCCTGTCTGATAGCAGCTATGGAATCTCTTGGTCTCTCTCCTAAAGTACTTAGCCCCACTCACATAGCGGGACACACGCTGGATACCATCTTTTCTAATGTACAGGACATAATAGTGGAACCTCCCATAGCCCTGACTTGGACAGACCATTTTGCACTAAAATTCTCGTTAAAAATCCCTAATGTTATCAACAAACATCAGTACATCCTGGGATTTCGAAGATCATGGAGGAAGGTGACCCTTGCCTCATTCACCTCTGCTTTTAAACCCCCAGTCTTTCAGGACTGTGCGGACAGTGATAAGGCCGGTTTGGGTTCCAATGAAACAAAATTGAATTCTTTGAAAATTCTGAACCCTTTAATTATATGCCTGCAGGAAACGTGGTCTTGCAAAGATTTTGAATGTGATGGATATTTTGTTTACTCTTGTCATGCTAGGCGTTCGGATAGGGGTCATGCCAGTGGGGGGTCTCGATTTTACTTAAAAATTCTATTAATTGGAACCAGAAGGTTTTTTTCCACCCTCAAACCTATGTATATGTGTGAAGTTGGCATGTCTGGGAGAATCAGGCAGGTCCACCTTTTTCCTCGTGGCGAACATGTACATCCCCCCGGGAAAAATTCCGATCACTTTTTGCGTGTATTTTTTTCTTTTATTCATGATATAGTTATCAAGGAAGAATGCCCCCTAGTGATTTTAGTGGGGGATTTAAATGCCAAAATCTCGAACTCTGCATCAGGGATTTATGCAAATACAGACAAAGAGGAAATTTGGCACATCCCCGAGATTTCATTACCAAACAAAGTAAAAACAGATAAGCGGGGGTTTGTTCTACTTGATTGTATTAGAAGCTTAGATCTTGTTATTTTAAATGGGAGAGTGCCTGCCGATAAAACTGCACATTTTACCTTTCATTCACAACACATTCAGAGCCTTTTAGACTATGTGATTGTGTCTTACCAAATGTTTGGGGCTTGTGATAACTTTTTTGTCTGCCCGTCGATATGGAGTGATCATAGTATTGTAGGCATGACATTGGCTTTTGATTTACCTACACTGGATGTGGGGAATCCTGGTCAGGGCAGGGCCTCTTTTAATAAAGCAAACGGCCGGTCTTTCTGGACGCAAAAAAACATCCTTGAAGTAGGCTCAATTATGAAGATGGCCCAAATAGAACAGCAGGGTTTAACTCACTCCAACATTATACCCTTCTTTGAGGCCCAAATGGAGAAGATTTGTAAATTAAGTTCTATATCTTCAGTACCTCGCCTGTGTAAACAGGAAACGTCTCATATGATTTCCTTAAAACAAGCAATTAATCATCTTGTCCGAAAACAGCATATACTTTTTCTCACTGACCGGCAGCGGGAAATCGATCGCCTTAAGCGAATGAAAAGACGTATTATGTTTTGTGAAAAAAGAAGGGAGCTTGATGACAAGTGGATTGGGCTGAGGGAAGCCGCAAGGGCCAAAGACACAAGGAAGTATTGGCGCTTGATCGCGGAATACTGCAATTCAAGGCAGAGGTCTCTACCCATACCAATTCCAGAAGAGGATTGGGTGGAGTATATCTCCCTCTTATATGGAAATAACAGCCCAGTTTCATTTGAGATGATAGATTGGGTTAAACCCGCGTCTATTGAATTTACTGAATTTGGCCCCCCGTCAGGAAAGGATGTGGTAGGTTATATAAAGAATGCAAGAACATCCGGCGCACAAGGGCCGGATGGAATCCCGATTGCACTAATTAAAAAGGAACCAGAAGTGTGGGGTGATTTTTTAGAGCCACTTTTTAAACATTGCTTTTTTATGAATACAATCCCCCCTCTTGGAAGGGGAGCATTATAGTCCCCTGTATAAAAAAGGACCGAAAACGGTACCGACTAGTTTTAGACAGATTGCCCTTCTGGATGCCTCAGGCAAATTATTTGCAAAAAGCATATTAAGCCATCTTCAACAATGGGTTTATGATCAGAATATCCTTCCCCCGGAACAAGCTGGTTTTAGAAAGAACCATGGCACCTTGGATAATATAGCGGTTGTTCAGACAATTATAGAGAAATATGTTTTTGTCCGAGGAATGCCATTATATACAGCTTTTATTGATTTTTCCACGGCGTTTGACAAAGTGGACCGCCAAACGCTGTGGAGAAAACTTGTTCTCCTTGGCATACCATATCTTCTTTTGGGTCTGATTATGCAATTGCATACAGACACGTGGTGCCGGGTTCTGATGGGAGGTTCGCAGGGGCTATCATGTAAAATTAGAACGCATAATGGGCTCAAACATGGTTGCCTATGGCACCACTTTTATTTTCCCTGTATATTGTTGATCTCCCCGGTACTCTGAACACGGTAAGGGGGGATGCCCCAAAAATTGGTACAATGTCGGTTGGTTCTCTTTTATATGCAGACGATGTTGCAATATTTGATCTAACGCCTATCGGTCTGCAGCGCCGGCTAGATGCCTTAAGTAGATATGCAGAGGATCACTTCTTGAAGATCAATATCGCAAAAAGCAAGATTTTGGTATTTCGTAAGAAGGGGCTTAGAATAAGGAGTAGTTTAAGATGGATGCTTGGTTATGAAAAATTGGAACTGGTTGATTCGTACTTATATTTGGGGAAGGTTTTTTCCAAAACTGGCCGAGATTCGGATCATATTAAACATTGTGTTAGTAAAGCTGTCTTCCAGGCAAGTGCACTAAACAGGTTTTATAAAACTTGCGGGAGACGTCACTTTGGCCATGTCTTATCTGTTTTTAAGGTCAAAATTCCTCCCTCGTTAATATATGCTTCCGAGGTGTTGGACATGAATTATTGGCTTTCCTTCGATAAGGCGGAAGGGCGAATCCTGCGGCAAATTTGTAATTTAAACACCCTGGCAGCCCCACATGTACTGCGCCTCGAATTTGAATTAGTTTCATCCTTTACCTTATCTTTGGCTGCAGTTCTTAGGTGGGGTAACTCCTCCTTTGGGGGAGGAGGGCACACTTAGGGCTGCCCTGAGAATAGAAATTTTTGACATGCAAAAAGAACAATCAACGTTTTTTAGGTCCTTTGTACATGCAAATGATACATTTGGCCTTAGTTTGAATTCTGCTTCTCCTATGTCCAAATCTGTATTGAAACAACTTCTAAAGAAGTTCAGATCTCCTATTAGTTTGGCGAGAGATGTGACCTTTAGCCAGTCCAGGTCCAGTAACAAGGCGGTCATAGGGAGTGCTTTGGGGAATAAACCACAGCCTTATCTAACTTGGAACATCCCCCACGGGATCAGAAGGCTGATACTCCTACTTAGATATAACTTGCTGCCGCTAAGAGATGTTACTGGTATCTGGGATAAAATACCTAGAGAGAAGAGAATTTGTGAATTATGTCAGTTGCAAATCCAAGATCTTAATCATGTGCTTTTGTATGCCCAAGGCTGAAAAGTGCTAGGCGATTGTTTTTAAAGCCAGTTTTTATTAAATACAATATCTACTCTGCCCAGGAGGCACGATCTTTGGTCCTGTCACCTCCGAATGAAATGGTTTGTTTTAAGATATATAAATTTTTTTAAATATTTTTGCCTATTTATTAGGAATTTCTTTAATTGTCCATTGTATTTATAGCACTATTTGCAAATTTTTTGATAAATGAAATCTGCCGGTTGGTTATCTGTCTGTATCATGCAATTTAGTACTATTTGTATTCCTCTCAGGATGTTTGACTTAAGAACTTCCATAGTAATGTATAAGGAAGAATTTTGTATTGTACATAAAGTTTGTCTTTTTTTGTTTTTGTTTTTTTTGTTTTATCTGACTATGTGTTTTGTGGACCTCCGTAGGAGTTCCATAACAAAATAAAATTAAAATTGACTGACAAATTGACTGACACTGGGAACGCTAGAGGACTCTTTGGCAAAGGCTCTAGACACTATTGTCCCATGTAAAGTAGGCAAGACCTGGGAAAAGTTAGCCCCTGCACCATGGTATACCAACAGTCTTAAGAAAGAAAAAGCTGCCTGTAGGAAATGGGAAAGGAAATGGAGGAAATCAAAACAGGAGGAAGATAAACTAGCCTATAAAACGGCTCTCAGAGCATACTTAAAAAGTGCAACACCGCAAGAAGATCCCACCTAGGGGTTAGAATCAGTGAAGCCAAAAATTCCTCCAAAGAGCTGTTCAAGATTCTTAAAGATTTCACCAACCCGAGGGTTAGTAATCCTACTATCCCTTTGACTCAAAAGTTCTGTGATGATCTTGCAAATCACTTCAAGTTAAAGATCGATAAAATCTATAGCTCTTTTAGCATAGAGGAGGAACTTAGCGCGGCATCACGTAACCATGAAGCTCCAGATCTTATCTCTCCCCCATTGGAAGTTTTTAATGCTATCACTCCGGAGCAAGTCCAGTCCTTACTAGCACAAATAAAATCAGGCTCTCCTCTTGACCTAGCCCCCCCTTTCATCATCTCAGCTCTTGCCCCGGCCCTTGCGGCTCCTATCACTGAAGTCTGTAACTTATCACTAACTACAGCCACTTTCCCTCAGAAATGGAAGAAGGCTCAAATAAGACCCATACTAAAAAAAAACCTGGCCACTCCACAGGACTTGCAGAACTAGAGACCCATATCACTTCTTCCTTTTGTTTCTAAAATTATGGAAGCATCAGTTAATAAGCAGTTAACTGAATTTCTTGAATTGAATAACTCACTTGACCCTTCCCTGTCAGGCTTCCGTGCGTCATATAGTACTGAATCCGCCCTAACGGAAGTAACGGATACGATTAAGCTGGCCTTAGATAAGGGGACACCAACCATGTTGATCCTCCTCGACCTGTCAGCAGCTTTTGACACCATCTCTCATCGAATCCTAGTGCAAAGGTTACGAGAGATAGGTGTCAGCGGAATGGCGCTAAAATGGTTCGAAAGCTTCCTCGCGGACAGAAAACAGCTAGTCCAACTAGACTCATTTACATCTCAAACCACGGCTGTAGACAAAGGAGTCCCCCAGGGATCCATTTTAAGCCCCACTTTATTCAACATCTATGTGTCCTCCCTGGCCACCATTATTAAATCTTGTGGCTTTGATACCATCTCGTATGCGGACGACACACAATTGATAATCACCATTGACACAGATCCCGCTTCGTCCAGAGAAAAATTTAAAAACTGCATGTTAAAAATGGCGGCGTGGATGACCGCGAATTTTCTATAGCTTAACACAAACAAAACCGAGATTTTACTATTTGGAAAGGCGGAGGAGTTCTGGTCTACTGATTGGTGGCCTTCTGAGCTGGGTGAAACCCCCACTCCAAAAAAAATGGGTGAAAAACCTTGGTGTCCTGTTGGATGACAAACTCTCCATGGAAGAACATGTGAAAAGCATCTCGGGCACATGCTTCGGCCTGATGCTAATGCTCAGGAAGGTATTCCCATGGATCCCTCTCTCAGCAAGAAAATCCCTTATTCAGGCACTACTAGTAAGTAGACTAGACTATGGAAATTCCCTACTGGTAGGGATAAGGGAAGATCTACTCTCAAGGCTGCAGGTGGTGCAGAACACAGCCGCTCGCCTAGCCCTTAATCGGCCCTCTCGAACACCTTCCGATCCCCTCCTGCGACTGCTCCAGTGGCTGCCCATTAGGAAACGAGCAGTGTTTAAGCTTCTGTGTCTGGTCTTTAAAACACTACAGGGGAATGGCCCAGGCTACCTAAAAAAGAAGCTAAAACCGTATATTCTTTCCCGTCAATCGAGATCTAGCGGCCAGCGGTTGCTGTGCCCTATGAGGATAAATATAACCAGAATGGGCGGCCGCTCGTTCTCGTATCTGGCTCCCTGCCATTGGAACAAACTGCCAGACCACATTCGCGCCTGCACCAACCTCATTCAGTTTAAAAAACTTCTTAAAACCTGGCTGTTCAATCACTAACTAGTTGCCTCCGCTTCTGCTCTGCCTGTTATTGTGGCGCCGAGAGATCCCCTTGGGGATGATTCGTTTTGCGCCTCATAAATAATAATAATAATAATAAAGGTGTGAGAATAAACTTGTGGAAAGTGATTTTTAAACATATGTGGTGAATACAGTATTAGGTAAATACCTTGTATTCTACTGAATCCTGTTTTTCTCTCTGTAAAATACTGCCCTGTTTACAGATTTACCGAATATATGAAGCACAGGATTTTAGTCAACAAGTAATAAGTCACACCCTCAGTTTTGTACTCTGTGCCTCCTCTAAAGTTTCCTTGGTTGTGCAGCTGCTGGGCCCTCGCTAGAAATCTCCTAACCTTTTTCATCCTACATGAAGCACTAATAAAGGTACAGGTTACTTAAAGAGTTAGGCTGTGATTATCAGTGGGTCGGTGTTTTCAGACCCCTGTACATACTCCTGTTTGGGCAGGGGTCGAAATTACGAGTTGGGTTTTATTTAACACACCCAGTTATCTCTGGGTGCGTTAAATATCTCACCCATCATTAAAATACGGCTGGGATTTAACAGGGGAAAAGTATATGGTATTTACTGTACCATGGTGGTGAGCACCAAAACCTGAATGTTACTCCCCAAAACCTAAGATATTAATTATCCCATCCAATAAATACCAAACCCTGAGGTATTTTTATTTATGAGGTGTGATAAAGAACACCTTACATTGACAGCAGAGTCTTACCACCACCTGTTTTACTTGTTTGATATTAAATCCTTGCTTGGCTGAACCTGTTTCTAATGCAGAATTATTCTTACATATTTGTTTCTTGGTAGATGAAGTATCAATCTATCTTCGCTGATTCAGGTGGGAGTCGGAGGTGTAGGGCTCCATGTGTGATGGAGGCTATTTTGAAGCTTATTCTGTCTTTGAGGTGAAAAAATTGGAAGTCTCCCAGAATAGGTGTGATTAGCTCTGGTTTTTGTGGCTTTTGATAAGGTGTGCCACCACTTGCAGAATGGCTTTGAGAAGTGTTTGGTTGGCTTTGGGTTGGCTTTCAAGAGAGCATTGAAACTGTCGCATAGAACTTTTACTGCTGTTCTGAAATCAGTGGGGAGTGAGGTCTAGTCCGGTTCAGTTTCACTAGTAGGAGGAGTTGAAAAGAGAGGGACATGACAATTTTTGGTATGGTGCCCTGGACATTATTTGGTCAATGATGGTGATCAGCAATTTGATACAACCTATTTGGGCGCTATAGTAATAGAACAGAGGTGTTTGCGCCAGCTTTGCATGGGTGGAGGATATCTGGGGCCAGATGTACGACCGTTTATTGCGGTTGCAAAGGGGCATTTGGCCTGTTTGCGACCGCAAAAAACGGATGCACAGTGTACTAACCCTATTTTGAGAGTCGCTAACCTATTAGCGACTCGCAAAATAGGGTTAGCGACTTGCTATTAGGAAGGGACGTGCCAAGGCCATCCATTCCCAATAGCGAGTGCAAATGCCATGTATGAATGTTTTGCAACTGCATTTGCGGTTGCAAAAAACTCGCAGTTTACCACCTACTTCAAGTAGGTGGTAAACCATTCACAAACGGGAAGGGATCCCAAGGGGACCCCTTCCCCTTTGTGAATGGGTGCGCAAATATTTTTCAAGAGCAGGCAGTGGTCCCAGGGACCACTGCCTACCCTTAAAAAATTAAACTGAAAAGTTTCATTTTTCTTTTTTAAATGCATCCCGTTTTCCTTTAAGGAAAACAGGCTGCATTTTTTTTTTAAACTGCTTTATTGACAAAGAAGTCCCAGACATGGTGGTCTGCTGACCCGAGCAGGCCACCATCCCTGGGAGTGCTAGCCATTCCCAGTGGGGTTGCAAATTGCGACAGCCTCATTAATATTCATGAGGCATGCAATTTGCGACCCCATTGGGAATCGCAAACAGTGTCTGAGACACTGTTGTACATTGAACTTTGCGACTTGCAAATTGCGACTCGCAATTTGTCGCAATTTGCGAGACGCAAAATTCAATGGTCGTACATCTGGGCCTTTTTGACAACAGAGGAGAGTAACCCGTATTTGCTGTTTTTTCATTTTTATAGAGAAAGAGTTTAAGTAGATTATTAGTTTGTCCAGGAACACTTAAAGAGTTGTAAGTTAGATGTGTTGGAAATGAGTGGAAGATATGATACAACTGTTTAGTTGCTGTGTAGCTTTTGTAATGATGCCTTTGGTCAATAGTATGGGCAACTGCTTATGGTTTTGTTCCACCCTAGTGTGAGCCATTTTATTGGGATAAATATATTATATAGACTTAGCCTTGCCGGGAAATGGATGATTCACATAAAACCTAGGATTACACACCATAATGTGTTGGCTACAGATGAATGGCAGAACCTTACTAAAGAGACCCCATAAAGTATTGTAGTTCAAAAAACAGCAGAATAGTCATACAATCATTCCAAGGATGAAGAAAGACATTCTAAGTGCAAGGTGGGAGAGTTCGAGAAGCTTAGTATTTATTCATTAACTATATTGTGTTCAGATGGGGGGGCGTGGCCTGGCACCGATGGAGCGAGCAGCTCGATTCGGCGCTCCTCGCGGCCGGGCCCAATCTGGCTCCATCCTGCCTATTATATGCCTGCTGGAGCTAAAATTTTCCTTACCTGGATATAGCTGGACAGGACACGCATTGATGCCCGGAAGATCCGAAGCCCAACGTCCCTGAAAAAACACAGAACGCGACACAAGCCGCCGCCTTCCTGAGGTCAAAATGGCGGCGCCGGCGATCACGGCCTGAAAGTGTGTCCCGAGAAGGGCTGGGACCCGCATCTTTGTCTGGGGCTTGCTGGTTGCCCCCGCCAAGAATCGAGGCTGGACTGCGACGCTTGCAGCGGAGGGGCTCGCCTGGATCTGCATCGCCCGGCGGGCACCGGAGGGAGGAGAGACACCGGCTACGGCAGCGGTGGGCAGCGCGTGCTACGCAGGGGACGGCAAGGAAAGGCGACCCCCGAGACTCAAGGCAGAAGCAGCGGTGGCGAGGCTAAAAACAAAAACCAGCTGCAAAGGTGAGAGGGGAGGCGGACCTGGGCGAAACAGCGATCCTCGGAGGAATGAGTGGGGGGCGCCGAGGGTGGGCCTAGGGAGAGGCCCAACTTCACTACAAGCAGGAGCGGGGAGCTGAGGACGGAGGCCACGGAAATAGATGGGACATTCTGCGATCTGACACAGGCCCACCATTGCTTGCTGGGAACAGGGCATGACCACGGGCCCCTGACACTGGGAGAGGGTTCGTGGAATGGTGCCCCAAGATCGGGCATAGCACCCTGCCGGCTCGGGGACACGAAAACACTGGCACTTGAACAACACATCCACTGAAGGAGCTGATCAAGACAGCAACGCAGCAGCGGGCACTGCGAAATTGAGCGAGGCACCGCACACCGGTGAGGAAGCTGCCTAATCCTCAAACCAATCGCACTATTGACACGCACTGAGTGGAAGTTGACAGGGGCCCTGCTGATTTGGTCCGACAGAGTGCCCACTAACTGGGATACTCAGGGGAAGCCTTGGGTGCTGAGACCACCAGTGTGGCAGAACAAAATGGGCAAATCCTCCAGAATGAAAGATCCTGAACAGGAGGAAGCAAACGAGCCGAATGCTATCAACATGGCGGCTCCACCAGTGGCAAACCCAGCCAAGGGCCCTACCTTGCAAGATATATTGTACGCTATCACGGCAACCAGGGAAGCCCTAGAACATAAGATAGATAATATCAGCATGGACCTTAGCCTGCTCAAGGATGATCATAAGAAGCTAGCAGAGAAGGTAGCTACTAATGAACGCACACTAGCTGAAATGTCCCCGACTACGGCAGTGATGCAGAAGCGCCTACATGACCTGGACTACAAAGTGAAAATACTAGAAAACAGAGCAGAAGATGTCGAAAATCGGTCACGCCGCAATAACGTCCACATCGTGGGCATGCCGGAGAAAATTGAAGGGACAAACACAGCGCAATACGTAGAGGATTGGCTGCGAACCAAAGTTGCCCCCGAAGGTCTATCTCCATTCTTTGCCCTTGAAAGGGCGCACCGAGCTCCCACCAGACCTCCTCCGCTGGGAGCTCCTCTCACCCAATAATTGCGCGCCTTCTCCACTACAAAGACCGGGACTTCATCTTAGATCAAGCGCGCAAACGAGGTGAGCTGAAGATCAATAACACGACTGTGCGTATATTTCCGGACTTCTCCAGGGAGGTCCAGCGACAAAGGGCGTCCTACCACTAGATCAAAAAGGCACTTAGGCAGATGAACTTCCAATACGCGATGATCTTCCCAGCAAAATTGAGGGTAGTGGCCCCAGGCGGAACAAGGTTCTTTCAAACTCCGCAAGAAGCATGGGATTGGTTTGAAACCCAGAACGGACCGAAACCTACCACAGAAGAGGGGAAGCAGAAACGCCAGCGTAGGACCTTTGGAGGAACGCGACCTGGACGGAGCTCGGCCATGCCCTCCCAGGATGAGGCTCAACTGGAACGCCACAGAGTAGTGGAGGCTGTGACCCGCCTGAATGGGAGCCAAACAGATCAAGAGACTATGGACCAGGAGTCCCTTCATCTAGATTCTGAGTCGGACCGGGACTCTAACACATCTGAGAGCACTAACCTGGAACTGCCCATAGTCGCCACGGCAGACGAGATCATATAAGACCCTGGGCATCCTCTACTGAGCATATATGAACTAGAATCCTGTGCATCAACATCTGACCAAACTACGGAACTTTGGAAGCGCACTGAGCATGTACCCTGAGCAGCGTAGTACACCACAACTAAGTATGCCGGATGAGGGTCCGGCCGCCTGAGAACATCATGAGGTACCCCCCTAAGCTATAGACTGTTGTGGGTTTCTTCCACAAACTTTCTGGACCATTACCATGGTTTGGATGACTAGCGCGTTGCTACTTGTCCTGGGGAGTGGGAGTTGGGGCTATTGTACATTATTTTTAAGGGCGGGAATTAGAGAGTCATACCAGCAGATCACAAGAACCATGTTGAGACATACCGAGTGGGGAAGATGGAAGCGCAGGGTGGGTGAGGAAGGAAGCTGTTGTTCTCACGATGTGCATAGATGACTAACAACCTAGCATTTAAATGCATGACGTGGAATGTCAGGGGTATGCATACAATGACTGAGCGATACAAGGTATTCTCTTACCTACACAGAAGGGGGGTGCAGATAGCACTCCTGCAGGAGACACACCTCACTGCTACAGAAGGTCAAGCACTAAAGAGATGATGGAGGGATCAGGCATACATCACCACATACTCGGCATATGCCAGAGGAGCACTCATATGGATACGCGCAGGGGTTCCATTCCAACATACAGATACTATAATTGACACGGAAGGAAGGTATGTGGCCATAAGAGGTCGCTTAGAGGGGAAAGACCTAACATTGATCAGCCTATATACCCCCAACACTGAACAGGGTGCCTTTTTTGCGACGCTATCACGACGCCTAGCTCCATGGCTCACGACATCGACATTAATTGGTGGGGATTTCAATTGTGTGTCTGACACCCAGCTAGACCGATCACATCCCCCCTGCGAGACTCCCAGACGACGCGTACGGCTAAAATGTTCTCAGATTGGCAGCAACAGTGGAGCGTGATAGACTCCTGGAGACGTAAAAACCCACATGATAGGGACTACTCCTTCTTCTCAGGCCTCCATGAGGTTCATGTACGCTTAGATCTGTACCTCTCCAGCCCCGACATACACATCCTCATTGGGGCGATTGAGTACCTACCCCGCACTATTTCAGACCACAATCCCGTGCTGCCGCACTTACGATGGACACGCCCTAGGCCCTCCATACCCACATGGAGACTAAAGACAGAGCTACTGGAGGACCAGGTCTTCCGGTAGACGATTAGAACCAAAATCACCCAATATTTTGCTGAAAACATGGGAACAAGGTCTACCCCCCAAATAGAATAGGACGCCTTTAAGGCCGTGACATGCGGGTACTGCATTGCTGAATCCAAAGGGATTAGACAGACTTTACTGACCGAGCTTGAGAGGACAGAGGACCACCTGAGGGACGTCGAACATAGGCGACCGGGATGCCCAGAGCTCCAGCCGGAGATTTCAGCTGCCAGGGAAGAGGTAGCAACACATGTGGAGAGACTGAGATGCTTTGACTAAAAGACTTCTATGGACAAAACTCCTGCCGAAAGAGATAAATCGGGCTCACTGTTAGCATGGCTGGCCAACCCCAACAAGCGAGGCTCGCCCATCCTAGAGTTGGAGACCGAGGGGGGAGTCAGAGTCCACACACCAGCAGAGAATAATGACATATTTGTGGATTACTATTCTGCCCTTTATACTAGCTCGGCCACGCATGAGCTGTTGCGAATGCACACATTCCCGGCCGACCTTCAGATCCCGCAGATCACACAAGATGAAGCGGATGCCCTAGGGGGAAACATAACTACCCATGAGATTTCCGCTGCTATTAAAGACATGGCACGCAATAAAACCCCTGGCACAGACAGGCTCCCTGTGGAGTTCTACTCCACATACTCAGCCGAATTGACCCCCCATGAAGCGGCTAACGAGACGTGTTCCCTACCAGACACTACGAGGGAAGCCATAATAGTTCCCATCTAGAAACCAAATAAAGCCCCACAGGGTAAGACGGCTTACCGACCACTATCTATGCTTAATATCGACTATAAGATCTTAAGTCGGATCCTTGCCACACGCCTCTTACCCCTCATGACTACATTAGTGCACAAGGACCAAGCTGTGTTCATCCCGACACGCAGCACAGCAGGAAATATTAGGCGCTTTCTAGCCATCTTATAGGCACACGAGGGAAACCAGGAGCACGCCGCAATCTTTGCCATAGACATTGAGAAAGCTTTTGATAGATTGGAATGGCCCTACCTGTACGAGGTAATGAGAAATATGGGGCTAGGGGAGGGATTCACCAAGTGGACTAGACTGTTATACACTAGACCTATTGCCAGAGTACGCACAGGAAGAACAGTGTCACGGAGCTGGACGATAGGGCGTGGCACCAGACAGGTGTGCCCACTCTCCCCCCTGTTATTTGCTCTGGCCATGGAGCCACTCGCCATAGCGGCCAGAACGGGGCTCTCCTATGAGGGTCTGAGAACCAAACAGGACTACCATCATATAGCATTATATGCTGATGATCTGTTGCTATTCCTATGAGGGGGGGACGAGAACTTGACGGGAGACCTTGATCTGATGGAGAGGTTTGGCTCCATATCTGGACTTGGAGCCAAAATCCCGACTTTTCCCAGTGGCGCAAACGGGCCAATCTCCGATGGACCTGGTGCGACTACAATGGGAACCTAGATGCTTGCCATACCTGGGGGTCCACATTTACCATGATTGGTCAGACTTTTATGAGGGCAATATAGGAAGGGCCTATCGCAGCTTGCGCACGGCTATGGACTTTTGGCGGACCCTACCACTCTCAGTGGCTGGTAGGATTGCACTCCTCAGAATGATAGCACTTCCCTTCATATTGTATTACTTTAATGCACTCCCACTTTGGATCCCGACGGCATTCTCCAGAGACCTCGATTCCCAGATCCAGACCTTTATGTGGGGCAATGGCCACTGCAGAGTGGCCCTTGCACTACTGCAGAGACCCGTGCCTGAGGGCGGTCTAGCGACCCTGAACTTTGAAACTTACTACATAGCAGCCCAATTACAGTGGCTTGTACGTAGTATAGCCTTAGCGGCCAAAACGGGGCGCTCATATGAGGGTCTGAGAATCAAACAGGACTACCATCATATAGCATTATATGCTGATGATCTGTAGCTATTCCTAAGAGGGGGGACGAGAAGTTGACGGGAGACCGTGATCTGATGGAGAGGTTTGGCTCCATATCTGGACTTAGAGCCAAAATCCCGACTTTTCCCAGTGGCGCGAACGGGCCAACCTCCGATGGACCTGGTGCGACTACAATGGGAACCTAGATGCTTGCTATACCTGGGGGTCCACATTTACCATGATTGGTCAGACCTTTATGAGGGCAATATAGGAAGGGCCTATCGCAGCTTGCGCACGACTATGGACTTTTGGCGGACCCTACCACTCTCAGTGGCTGGTAGGATTGCACGCCTCAGAATGATAGCACTTCCCCCCCTATTGTATTACTTTAATGAACTCCCACTTTGGATCCCGACGGCATTCTCCAGAGACGTGGATTCCGAGATCCAGACCTTTATTTAGGGCAATGGCCACTGCAGAGTGGCCCTTGCGCTACTGCAGAGACCCATGCCTGAGGGCGGTTTAGCGACCCCGAACTTTGAAACTTACTACATAGCAGCCCAATTACAGTGGCTTGTACGTAGTATAGCCTTAGAACAACGACAGAGGGACTCTCCTGGACAGTCAAGAGTATCACTGAATGACTTACTGAAGGTGTTTCTCAGGGTGAACAGATCCACCGGAGAGGACCCTCAAGAACTTAAAGTACAAACCAAATGTTGGAGCCGGGGACTGCAGAGGATGGGAGTGCGGATCCCATACTCTCCAGACATCCCTCTGGACATGCTGAGGGCCCTACCACACGGAGGGAACTGGCGGAACCTAGAGGCGTGGGCGGAGGTGGGGACGACAAAAGTAGGTTACCTCTACAGGGCTTCTGAGATGCTGCCATTCGAGACGTTTCGGGCGGAATTTGGGCTACCGCAGGGACACTTTTTACTGCATAAGGCATTAACGTCAGCCATTCACAAGCACTGGCAGCCGGGGACCACAGAACCCTCGTCACAGCAGACTTGCTACTATATGGCCCTATCAGCAGGTACTATCAAAGCGGTGTCCTGCCTATACAGAGCGATGCGTGCAGACTGACTACGGCCACTGGAGAAGATACGTCTCACCCATCCCGACCAAAGACTGGGACAACATATTAGCTGGGACACCGAATGTATCCAGAAACACACGCTTCAAACTGATAAACTACTAAGTCCTGAACAGAGCATATCTGACCCCAGAACGCATAAGCAAATATTTTCAGGTGGAGGACGCTGCTTGCCCGCGCTGCGGCACGCTCCAGGCCCACATACTACATATGTTCTGGGATTGTCCCCAGCTGCAGGAATTCTAGAAACAAGTAGTACAAACAGTGAGCGAGGTTATAGATAAAGAGCTGACATGCACACCGGCCCGCTGCCTCCTGGGCTGGTTCCCCCATTCGACAAAAACTAGGGTTACTAGAAGATTACAAGACCTAGCGTACATCTTGGCGAAACGGGAAATAACCAGAAACTGGAAGACGAAGGGAGGTCCTAAGATGACAACCTGGCATAAGGAACTCCTGAAATGGGCGGGATGTGAGGGACGCGTACTGATGCGAGAAGCTAAGAGAGGGTTACGGCACATAGAGATAGCTAGAGCCAGGGAGACCATAATATACGACCTAGAATACCCAGAACTAGAGCCCTCAGACGATGAAAGGGAAGCAGCATAAAGAGAACACGCCTGACATCAACACGTTAATAACAGATAACATATGCACAATTGCCAACCACCATGATACTAACGATTATCTCACTAAAATGGCACCACCCTGCCCTGCACACACATTTAGAAGGTTGATGATGCACATAAACCCAGCACCTCACAAGAGTTCTACTGATAGGATGGCTCGGGTGAAGGTTGGGAGAGATTTAATTAATGCTATAAATTTATTGTCACTTGAGCACTCTGATTGATCACTTCTGTGACAAATGAAAAGAATGTGGAGAAGCTAACTTCAAGTGAAATAAATTGACTTACTGTAATGTACTAAGATGCTGCGGCAGAAAAGATCAATAAAATGTGTTTACAAAAAAAAAAACTATATTGTGTTCAGATTGGCGTATTTGCTTGTGTGGGTAGTTCACACTTTCACTGAGAAGAGAAAGGGTTTTAATTCTTTCTCAATGTATTTTTGTTATCAGTGAGGTTGTGATGTACTAAGAAAATGTCTACTCTAAATTGCATAGGATCTGAAGTGCTGCATTGGCATCAATTTGATGTTTTTCTGTGCTCTGCGGCCTGGAAGTGCCACCCCAGATACTGTACTCAGTAAGCGGGCCCAGTTGCAGAGCCTCGGCTGCTGGCATGCAAACATCCTCACGCTGAAATACCCTGTGCCGCTTGTGCCATTATATTGACCTTAGGTTGCCTGCATCTGCCCTGCAGGATTTCCCTTTTTTAGGCTCTCAGGTCCATGTATGGAGCAGGTTTCCCACCCTTTGTGGAACTCTTACCCGGTTAAGGAGATGACCCAGCCATGCGAAGCCGCGATCCTGGGCAACGACTTTAAAATAGATATCTAACAGAGGGCGCGAACCACCAAGTTGTGCAATTAGTTGCCCATTACCAGTCTGAGCTGCACTCCAGCACTGCCTACATATATTATTTATCACTTGGTCTTTTTATTTTTCCTTCTGGGGCACTGAAGGGGGGGAGGGAGGAGGCGTGTACAAGTCACAAACCAAGAGAGATTGTCTGACCTTTTCAGAGCGGGTCTGCTGAACCCCTGGTCCCCCTTGTCACAGTTTAAAATCCAGAGGAGCTGGTTTAGAGAAGAAGTTGTTAGCATTCCATTTTTATTATGACATTTCACAGTCATCCGCTTTAATGTCCCTTGACCGGATTGTCCACCGCGAGACGATGGGCTTGAAATGTTATTTAGAGCATTGATAAAAGGTGAGCAGCTCCAAGATGACAGCAAGTCATAAGGCTGGTGGTGTGACATTAATTTTCTCCACAACAGAGATGGAATAAGACGTCACGGTGACAAGCTGTCAATCAACACTGGCCCCTAGGTGTATCTCCGTGCCATAGGACCGGGGTATTTCTTCTGCTGTAATAGAGCTGAGCCCAGACACACTCCCTGACAGCTGCTGCCGCAGCCCTGCGGAAAATATATTATACAGCCTTTCATTAAAAAAAAAAATAAAGAGCCCTCATCTCCAGAGTATTTCAATCTATCCCCATCTATTGAGGGCTGAAAGGACTGGCCGCGAATGAGAGATGCCACTGCTATGGAAAATGTAAGGCTTCACAAAACCATGCATGGCTTGCTTCAGCCGCGCATCATCCACAGTACTCACTGAAAGGAAATCAGCATGTCTGTCCACCCATCTATGTCTCACGGCTCGGAGCTTGCTTACAGTGTGAATTATATCTGACTTGATTTAAACCGGAAGTTTCGGTGGGGAGCAAGCTTTGGTGCTTTCTGCCTCACTGGAAAGAAGACAAGCAGCTGTTGAGGCTCTCCTACTGCCAGTGGTGCTGGAACAATTTGCGCAGTGGGGGTGCTGCCATTAATATTATATCACTGAAGTCATAAGGATTGTGAAAATCCAAGCGTCATACAAATAAACAAGTGTAGTAAATGCGCCACGCTTATTCAGTACGAGAGTGGTAAGGGTGTTGTGTGTAGCTGGTGGTGCATTTTAAAGCACTGGTGAGGTAGCGTCATTTACAGACAACACATTTTCTGTTGAAATGGCCACTAAATTTGCATAGTGTTGTGGAATTCGGGTTTCACTGAATATTTATCGCTTATGCATCACCAAGTAAAATGTCTTGATTTCATCTGATTTATCATACTTCAGAATTACAAAAAAATGCTTCATGTGTGCTTTCCAAAATGCTTCTATAATTTGAAATATGTATATAGTTTATTTGCCGATATTCAAATATTGGTGTGTGTTAGAAAAAAATGACAGGCCACGGCCTTTCCTTTTGTTCCCTGTACCCCAGCAGGATTGCCGCTAGATCAGTTTTACCAAACCCTCTCACTTTGCAGTCAGAGAAATAAAAGCACACTCCAGTTTCCAAATAAGCAGTCATTTGTCAGAAGTCATAAACTGATATTTAACCTTTGCCGTTGTGAACGCGCAGCAAATGTGACCGGATGCACACAAAATGTAAAGGCACCTTTATTGCTCATTGAACCTGCGGAACAATAGCATTATTATTTCTGGGGGTGCTGCAGAACCCACAGCACACCTATTTCCAGCACCTATGCCTACTGCGGGACACTGCCCTGCTCGGGCAAAGTACGATAGCGAATAAAACAAGTGGAGCATGCAGCATTTCTGCTGTTCCTTGCTAGATGCCAGTGTGTCCCTGTGTTTTCTTTTGAGTACAATTTCGGAAAAGTATCTAGTGTGTGCATCAGTGTGTGTTTCTCTGTGGTGAGTGTGGGAGAATACAGCTAGTGGGCCAGTGGTTAAGTTGTAAAATAATAATTGCCAGGGCCCTCGTCAGGAGGCTACTGCAGCTTGCACCATCCATCGCCAGCGTCGGATTGGTAACGCGGGCACAATGCCCGAGGGGCCGGTGTCCGAGTTCCAGCTGTGGGCTGCTTTTTTGAGCAGTCTGGGGGGCCGATTTGGGTGGTTTCTTCGTTGTTCGATGCCGCCAGCGGCCCAGTGGGTGCCTGAGTGGCCTTTCTGGAGGCAGATGTGCGTCCATTACCTCCCTTTTATCAAGGGGCAGAGGTGTCACTCCCTTCCTCCTGCTGGGCCGGCCCATTAATGTGTGCATATGGAGCGGGGACAGGGGGCCTGAGCAGAAGTGGCCTCACTTGTTTTCAGGTGTGTTTCACCAGTGTAAACTAATTCATGCATTTTTTTTTAAACCTCCCCCCCCCCCTTTTTTTTATCAAATTTCGCAGAAGCAGTTTTTGCGGAAAGGCAATATGCAAATGTGGGCCACTTTTTTTTAGCGTGCCCGGGCCGATTTTTAATCCCAATCCAACCCTGTCCATCTCCCCTGCCAGCGCTGCCAATTACAGTACCACCACAACTACTAACCATCACACTCCTACAAGTGTGGCAATTCATACTATTCAAGCCCCCAAAAGTTATGCATGGCTTGGGTGGCACATATTATTGATAGTTAATGTATATTAAATTAATAAAGAGCTGTTGTTGTGCTCCTACTCTAATTTGGCAGACAGTGCCACCATGTGGCAGACTGCCACAAGTGCCAGTGCTAAGAATTAAGGGCCATTGCCGGTGCCGAGCACTAGAAACCACAGGCTCAAATTAAGCACTGTAGTGGGCATGACACTAGCATTGTTGTAACACTGTGGGATTCATTTATAATTGTGGCAGGTGTGAACCTCTGCTTTCCTAAGCAACTCCATTTTGCTGACAAGTCACTATATTAGCACATTGTTCATTGTTCATTGTGGGTAATGAGAATCACAAAGTAAGAGTCACTTGGTAAAATCTCAGTGTGTGCAGTTGTCGAAGGGTTCAATCTGTCTATTTTGCTCTAACTATTCTCTAGACTGCGAAGAAGAGCGATGTGCATCTGTTTCACTATGATCACTATTGTTTTCGACAATGCATTACGCAACACGTTGAGCGTTTGTCACATGCACAGCCGTTTTGCTGAAGCTACGGGTCCCGCTATTAACATTAATTTTAAATATTCAGGACCCAATTCATAAAATTAATTTGATTAATAAGTAAAGTAGTACTACTTACTACAAAATGCAATACATCTACCTACAGGTGGACCGCTCCACCTCTCCTATATTTTCTTTGGGGGAGATCTCTCTATATGTAAATGTACTACTTAGTGGTAAATGTGGGAGGGACTGGGCGAATGGTGGAAAAATGGGTATTATCTACTACTTAATGGGAGAGGTTTAAGGAGGGATGTGGAAGGTTTTAACGAGGGGTAATGAAGAGTTTAGGGATGGACTGCTAATACAAACACTCATTCACAAAAGAGTAAGGGCCTGATTTAGATCTTGGCGGTAAAGGTCCCGGCGTCACTTTTTTGACGGATCCACCACCCGCCAACTTGGCGGTCCACCCACCCTATTGAGATGTTGACCGGTACATGGGCGAAAGACCACCAGAGACCCGCCACCTCCGCCAGGAATCTTCTCCCTCGTCGACGGCATCATAGGTAGAAGCAGCTGTCAGCAGGACTCCAGCCAAGAGTCCCTTCAAGCTAATTACAATGTGCCTTTCCGTCGAGGCAACTATGGCGGGAATACCTCTTACTTTGGCGGAATCAAAGGAAATTTGGTAAAAACATACCTTTTTTACTGCTTCCAGCTTCCGTTTCCGTCTTGCACCCCATCGTCCAGGTCCCTCCTTTGCTGCTCCAACTCCACCACAATGCCAAATTACTCTATTGCCACCAGGATCTAAGGTAAGTTACTTGTACAATTGTCCTACTATGAATTGTGTGTTGACAATTACTGTAGCCTCGTGTATTTTTGTATTGCTCTTACATGCAATATTTTTCTTAGGTGTAATGCAGTAGTGTTAATTTTCCTACTGATCAAGGTAAATTGAACACACCTGTATTGACACTTAGAAAAGATAATTGTTGTGGTGCTTGTGGTGCCTGTGGGTGGGGATTCAATAGTGTGTGTATGCTGTGTGTGTGGCATGCAGTATGTAGCACAAAGGGCCATAACACATTGCCTACAAATGTTTTGGATGCAAACATGACCCATATGTGTAATGACACATTAATGAGAAGTACTTCCCAGTATCCACTGCACCAGGGACTCGCTCTATCAGCAAACCACAGCTAGGACACCACCAGCACAACAGTAACATCTAAATATGCTCAGCGCAATACCTCCGGCCTGACAGTGATGGAGTACCATTTTATTTATCTCCTTTGCGGCAGCAGTGGCAGCAGGGGGGCAACGCTCCTCTGCCCTAATGGAGGTGCTGCCACTGATTATTTGTAACCAAAATAAGGTTATACTACTACGGAAGGCACGAGTTATAGTTACCTGCGGTTGCTATAACTGGTGGATTTCAGTGGTTTTGTATGTTTAAAAGCGTATTTTTTAACTGACATTTTCACCTAACTATAACTGCCACTTTAACTTTTGTTCTTTCAGTGAATTTGTATGGGTTTTTTAACGTAAAGTAATAAAAAAATATAACCCCACAGCCCTGCTGGCTCCCTGCTCCTGCAGGCATCTTTAGTTTTTTAAATTTTTAAGTGAGGTGCCCTGGTACCCAAGCCTTGGAGGCGGGGAGATGCACCACCTAAATCGACAGTGGTTGAAACCTCCAGACTGAGATGCATATTAATGGTAAAGTCACAATGCGTAGTATGGAAAGGTAAATAATTGTGCAGACACATTCAAAGACATGATCTGAAACTGGAAAGACATTGTTTCATATTGTCTTTGCCATGTACTTTCATATAGACTGAAATCCATCTGTGATTTATCATAATTGCGTTATCGGTCCAGATGCCAGAAATAGCGGAAACCTGGAATATTGACTGGTGAAAAACACAATGCTCAGAGGATTACTTGTGCAAAAAGTCTACACGCAGCGTTACATGCCTGACACCTGTTCGATGGAAAAGGCATTTTAAAAAGGTCACCTCCAGCAGTGATAGAACTGGCAAAACAGAAAAACTGAAAAGTTGTCTCCACTGCCCTTTGATAACATATTTATGCTGATGAACCCAAAATGCTTAATCCCAGGTGCCTCTCACTGAGTGCTTCTTTGCTCAATGTTATCTGATCTCTGTTGCTTGGTAATAGTATTTTAAATAAGGAGTAGTAGTCACACGGACATATATATATTGGGAAAGTGCAGCTGGTTAAAAATATAGACTATCGTGACTGTGGAATTTCATACACTTTTATTCTAATGGAGTGGTGCATTTCTGTGTTTTTGTCTTTAAATTAGATGAAAGAACCGTTATCAAAGGTACATATTTTGAAATGCAAGCAATGCAAATATTAGCTATGCCTGTGTGTGAAGTTTGCAGCATTTTAGGCAGTCAAAATGCGTAGGTCATAATGTACATATACAGAGAGAGGACTCATACGAGCAACTTTGTAAGGTGGTTGAATATTGCCAGCAAGGGGTTTAGGCGACATAAACCACAAATCCTGATTTTACCCATTATTATCACACATTATCACCCATTAAAATCTATATTACACATTACGCATTATGTATTTTTTGAATTACATGTTTTTTGGGGGAGATTTAGCTTCACAAAACTATCTTGTTCAAAGTGCTTGATTGATTGATCGGTATAAAACTTGACATAACATAAAACTAAACATGCTTAAGGTTTGCTAAATTTCATACAGATTGATAAAACGGTGTCACAGTTACTAGTTAGTACATCAGCACTTTTTTGACCCCCCTTGTAAATGTGCCCCCCCCCCCCGAAGAATCAGCACAAATCTGAAAACACTAAGTGGGAAATTTATCAATCCTTTTCTCTTCTGCAAAGTCAAAGAAACTGACATAAAGCGGCACATCATGTTGATAAAGAATTTACTTTCCAACACAAAACTTTTTCTGCGGTGCAAAGGTGCCCTTGACTGGAGGCCAGGCCCAAAGGCCAACCGATGCACAGCGATGGGTTTAGAAATCATCAGTGATGTCATCAACGATGCCATTTAACATGTCATGAGTGACGTAATATGCGAGGTTATAATCAGTGCGTGATGGGGTGCAAGTGATGGTTAGTTTGCTGGAATTTAATAGTTTTTTTGGTCTTAATTTACAACCATAACTCCACTTTAACGGTGGTTTTTTAAGTTAATTTCTGAGGTTTTTTTCAACATACGGTAAGATATTATAAGTAAAGTAAGCATAGGCGAAGTTCTGCGTAGTGTTAAAAAACTCCGGCGCTCTACGCGGAGCTCCGCAAGTGGAGGAGTGTCATAGATAAATATCGTTTGCGGTGATTTTCAGCGCCGGGCGTTTGTCTGCACTGTGCAATCATCGCAAACAGCACCATGCAAACTCAAGCGGGCGCTGCTTCCTTTCTGCCACTCGAGTAGATTTTTTACTCGAGCTGCAGCTTTCTCAACGCGAACGGACGGTTTCTCAACGTGAGGGGTCGCGAGCATACGCGACCACTCACAATGAGAAATTCAACCGCCCACGTTGAGAAATTTTGCCGGGAGGTTGATTTTCCACGCTCGCGCTCGCCAACTTGACATTGATGATCGCAAACGAGGAAAAATCTCACCGGGTGGTGGATTTTCTTCGCTCGCGCTCGCCAACTTGATGTTGACGAGCGCGAGCAAGGAAAAAAACTCTGCTCTGCGAGTTTTTCGGAACTCCACGAGCTCCGCGTAACACGGAGTGCGGAAAACTCTGCAAACCTCGCAAGCGAAGCGGAGTTCATCGCCCAGGGTTAAAGTAAAGCTTACCATAATTTCACTCTAACTCTTGTTATTTTCATTGATTTTTTTAAAAATCATTTACCACATGAAACAGTTCCCTGTAACTGCCAGCCAACCACCGCTGCACACTGCTTTCGGCTGTGCACAGCGGGGGTTAGCAGCAGGACCAGGCAGTAGGCCAGCCTTTGCCTTCAACCCACCGAAGGCAGCCAACCCCTTCTGACCAGGCTTTATTTTATTTTCTAACTTTTTTAGTTGCTGGTCATGGGCCTATACTGGATATTTTGCAGGGTCTGTGAACTCTGTGTCAGGTCCACGAACCTCACAAAAGGTCCAATGAAGTCCCATGAAGTTTGCCATGGGTTTGTGGCCCCTGCCCATAAAGCTTTGCTGTGGGTTTGCAGTCCTAAACTACTGAACAGATTTAAATCAAACCAAGCAAAGACAGTTCCTTAAATAAAGTTCTACTTTCATGCCAAGTGTGGTGTAATTTCTGTAACAACGAGCAAAGGATCCTATAGGAATTAAAACAGGAAAAGTCATTCTTGTGACACCTCCTACTTTTTTGGCCCACTTAATGGATCTGAATGAACCTTCTCATGACTTTACTTGGTTTAGTATAAATCTGTACATTAGTGTTTGAGAAACTAACAGTTAAAAAAAATTCCAGTCTGGGAATGAAGAAATTACATTTTAGAGGTATCTAAGCTGTTAATATGGAATCTTATTTTGAGCTGCAAATCCAATTAAAAAACATAAAGGCACAGTATTGGACGAGGGAGATTTTGCTCCCATCGTCCATTGCAGATTCACAAATCCTGCAGCTGTTTTGTGATTTCACCGCCCTCTGATTCTTAGGCCGTAACTGAAAAATTTCTATTTAAGCTGCCATTACCCAAACACAGTGCTCAGCTGGGGTTGGACGCAGGGCCTGGGCTTGCTGCCACCACACTGCATATTAAAACCAAATAACCACTGAAATTCAGAAGTTATTGTTAAGAGCACAATCCATAACTTGCACAGCAGCCATGTAAACCATAACTCACACACCAAATCCAATGCTTATGACTGCAAAATATTTATACCAATAAATAAACCCAGCTAAATGTGAATTACAATTAAAAAATAAATGTAATTAAACAACAACACATAATCAAACCAAAGAACAATGCAACATTCATAGTAGTCTCTGTCAAGGTCATAAAGGTAATGTGATGCCTAATCTTGTCTGTAAAATGATTTATTTGTAGTTGCGTCTGTTAGGTTAAGGGTGAGGTAAAGAGTATTGCCTGTTTAGGTGCTTATATTGCACAAAATGCAGTGACAAAGAATATTTTACAGGGAACTGTAAAATATGGGAAGTATTTCAGAGTTCCTTGTGTAACCACTCGGTATAGATTTAACATTGTCAGAACCAGTAGGTGGTAAGGTTATCCAAATTATATGTGAATATGGTGTTGGAGAGTCAGTCAAGGACATACCACCATGCTTATCCTCTTAGACATATTTGTCTCTTATTCAGTAACTTAACAGGGTTGCAGGAGTGGTTGAGCTAATCACTTGTTTCCCTCTTAAAAAATTGGTTCATCATTCTCCCCATCGAGACAAACTATCACACACTATACCTTCACAGAACACCAATTTGACCGGCTTATTAATTGTGTAGAGCAATCTTCCTCTGGGTTTTGTTATATCAAATGAGTTAAAACAATTGGGAAATGTAGTTAGTTTATGGAAACTTATGGCATTTCCCAAGTGAAGTGACCCTGCTCTATACGAGTATATCATAGACACACGCAGCATCATTATGTATTACTGATGCTGCACACTGCGCATGTATCCATTGACTACACAGGTCGCTTCACGGCTGACATGTTCAACACAAGGTGACTCATACAGCGCTGCCTTAAAACATTTGGAAATGGATTTGAAATTTTTTATTTTATCTGCCCTGCGAAGAGGAGGTGGGGGAATTAAGGTCAGAGGAGACAGGCTGATCCTAAACAGGTAGGAAGCTTCTGTCTGCAAGAGCCAAACTCAATTTAACACACAGACACTCCCTGAATAAATGTTTTTATCTCTTTATATATATATTTCTTTGGCAGATTTATTTAGCGCAAACTCGACCCAAAGGTATTAGAGCACTATACATGAGCACCAGTTATGTTAAACAAGGATACATTCGTTTTTGGTAGACGCGGGGAGATTAAGTGATTTGCCCAGAATCACAGGATGCTGAGCCGACGCCGAGGCTCGAACCCGGTTCCCCAGCTCCAAAGTTGGCAGCTCTAGCCGTAAGGCTACATCATAGAGGTCGTAGAATAATGTTATAGAGACTGTATTAGCATGCTACTGCACCAGTCCTACGATTAGTACACAAAGGCAGTCTAGGTGTGCATGCAAAGATGTGAGAACAATGGCTAACATTACCATTCACACCTCGGTTGCAGTGTGCACACAGTTGGTGGTGTGTGAGTGGTGGGTAAGAATAATTGGGCCATCAGAACAACGAGTAAAAATTCTCATAGATGTAAAATGTGGTTATAAAGGAGTACTAATGACTATGTGCTCTGTGTGGTTTCTTATTACTTATTATCCTCTGACTGAAAACTTTACAGGGAAATCATCCACGCTAGTTTGCAGGTTTTGCATTTACATTTCCCTTTCACCTACAGAGAACACAGTATTGACTAGAAGATTAGAAGCTAGCATGTAGAGCACAGGTCTGTGTGGTCCTGAAGAACGCCCCGCGAACAATAGGCACACAAATAAGGGGTAGAAACATGTTGACCTTTACTCAACTACAAGCAGGCACCTAATAAAATCTGTTGTCACTGACTTTTTAAATCTTCTATTAATGGAACATAGAATAAAGGATTTTTGTACGTCTAGATCCAACTTTGACTTTAACAATCAGGGACTTTGCCAGGTGACTAAATGAAACACCTTAAAATTGTAGTTCCCAGAATCAATTAAACTCACACACAACTCAAAAGAGCTCATGGTGAGCCTGCCTGCAAGGGGCTTAGTTGAAGGCAAGCAGCAACCCCAATGATGAAGCATGCCACCTTGTGTGGGTGAGGGGTCAGCGTACTTTTTTTATATTTATTCAGAGGATAGGATCAATGAAAGCAAGCCCATCTACTGTGGCCCAGTAAATTCTGGGACATCCTAAATTGGCACAGTCTTATCTACAGATGATGGTGATGATGGCACTCATCTTCTCAAAGACAGATTATTGTAATGTCCTATATTTAGGCACCTCTAAATTTCTGATAAAAAAGCTCCAGTCTCTGCAAAATGCAGCAGCAAGAACATTATTGAAGGTCCCCAAATTTGGACCAATCTCTCATCTAATGCATGGCCTCCACTGGCTGCCAGTTGAAAAGAGGGTTTTATTTAAGGCCCTTTGCATTATCCACAAGGCCCTTCACAGAGCCGGGCCGACCTTTTTTCAGGATCGGTTCTCCTGGTATATTCCTTGTAGGAACCACAGATCGAGCTCAGCGCACATGATCACTGTCCCAAGAATAAGCAAAGCAAAGTGGGGTGGAAGAATGCTCTTGTACTGCGGAGGGAAACTATAGAACTCCTTGCCTTTTGCCTTACGTTTGCAACCCATCTTGCAGTTATTCAGAAAACAGTTGAAGACCTGGTTGTTTTTCTCAGTAGGGCATTAGCAATGGCAGAGGTAAATCCTCAGGGGGTAGGCCTCCTGGTTCTGATCCGTATAGTGCTAAGACACCTTCGGGTATTGCGCGCTCTATAAAATTATTTCATTCATTATTATGTATCTAAGTAACGCTAGGGAGGTTTTACAGAGCCACTTGTAAAACTGTTCCATCTTCCCTGCTTGTACAGAACAAGGTACTTTTGCAATCCATAAACATTTTTTACATTTGATAGTAAATACATTGCTTTCCCAAAAGATTATTTTTAGTTTAAATAACCTCCCCATTTAACATGCCTCGGAAGTTCTATTCTGACATTCTATAAAGAGGTAGGATGAGACATGACAAAGGTGATAAATAGACATTATTCAGCCACCACGTAATAACCATTGGGAATTCATCCAGGTGAGGTTGCACACTTTAATATGTTTCTGCAATTACAAAAGGAGGCCCTTCGAGGCAAATCCCTTAAAAGGTTATGAAATGCTTAGCATAGTACCCAGTTTTAACAGGGAGCTTGCTCAAACATTTCCACTTTATGGTTGTCTTAGTGAGCCTCCCTAGTTTGGAGGGCTATGCCTATATGCTGCCTCCTGAGATTGCTGTGTTTACCAACTCCAGTTGGATCTCACTAGCAAGACCCAATAAAGCCTGGAGTTTTCTGTTTGCATCAGTGCTGTAATTTTAAAAAAATTACTCTGGGAACACAAAAATTGGGGGTCAAAGTGTGGCAGAGGAAAGGAGGTGGAGTCACGAGGGGTGAGCATTGGAGAGCTACATGCAAACTTTAAGTCATGGGTTTAGATCCTTATTGATTATTTTCTCAATCTGTTGGTATTCTAAGATTGTTAAAAAGGTTTTGGGAAGTAATAAAGTTTTGTTAGTACATACAACCACAATCACTGCATTAACTTTTATAGCCTGACTTTGTGTTCCTCCCGATTATTCCCTCTTAGCATATATTGTCTTCAAGTATGGATGATATGTGAGGGGGCGCTAGAGAGCCCGGTGCAAGATGGCCACGCCTTAGTGCAGCTCCGCCGGCCAGGCGAACACTATCCGATAAACATCCTTTCATCCCAACGCCTACGGGCTTCAAAATATATGAAATAAACAAGGAAGGGGTGCAGCGGAAAATTCTGTCCAGCGGAGTCGTGTGGTGGCGCGGGACTGCTGTTCCTGGATGAGCGACATGGCGGGGCCTGGTGGAGCCCATACGGCCTGTGCGGCAGGCTACGAGTGAAGCTTAGCTAGCGTTCTGGCGAGCTGCGGCCCGACACCTGCGACACGGAAGCCCTGCATCGGAACAACGGCGGGGGCTGCGAGCTGATGCGGTAGGAGGATGCTGATGAGCTGCTCTTGCCGAGTCCCGTGCGGCCGCGAGAGGGGCACCGTGTGAGGGCTTGACGGCGCTGCACGGCTCTGATAGTCACCGGGAGCCCTGCAAGGTGTAAGTGAGGTGCGCAAAAGGGCTGCATTACTGCTGGCACTTGGAGGCAGGAAACTAACACTATCTGGAGCAGCATTGACCTGCCATTACTACATACTCGGTACTCTGGGGAACACTGAGGGGAATAGCTGCGGCCCTCAGTGATCCGGCGCGGCTGCTATTTTGACTGCAAGCACCCGGGGCCTGGAAGGACTCCGCGCGCGCCGGCCGGCAAGCTTGCGGTGGGTGTGCGAGTCCCCATTGAGACTGCAGCGAGTAAGGGCGGCTTGTATGGCACCCCCCTCCCGCTAGGCTGGAAACAAGGCGCAGGAACGGCCGGGATATCTGGCGATTGGATGCAGTTGCTTTTAAAATAGGAAATACAGATAGAAATACAAAAGTCACACAGACCTCAACTACGACCATAGCAGCACCATTTAAGAGGCACTGAGCAGCAGCAGCAACTAGAACTGGCTCCAGGGCGGTCGATCTTCGTGCTGGTGGGGCATTGAGTCTGGTCCTCAGAAGCTAAAAGCCTGCAAACCTACTCCGCTGTGTTCCGATTACTCGGCTCAATCACCGAAACACTGCTCAGCGTCATCACAGGCTTGGATATAAAAATGGGCAAACCAGATAGAGGACAACCTCGGCTCACTTTTGAACCCAAAAAATCACTGAAAACTGCGCAGGGCGAACAGGAAGGGCAGGAGCAGGCCCCAGCTGCGCCGGACCTCATGCAACTGGACGGCGATGCTTCAAGCAGTGCAGCAGAGTCTTCTGTCCATAGACAACAAAATGGACGCCCTCAACCAGCGCATGGACTCCATGTCGTCCAAACTTGACAAGCAAGCAACTAGAATCGCGGAGGCAGAGCAGAGAATATCTAACGTGGAGGATGAAGCACAAGCCACAACAAGCAAATGTACTGAAATGGAAAAACTTCTCCACATAATTCAAGCCAAGAATGAAGACCTCGAAGCGCGTTCTAGGCACAGCAACCTCCGAATCTTAGGTTTTCCGGAGACCACCAACACCGGCAGGATGGAGCTGTACGTGGAGCAGCTACTCATTGATCTATTTTGCCGAGATTGCCTTTCAGCAATGTTCGTGGTTGAGCGCACCCACAGAACTCTCGCAGCCAGACCAACCCCTGGCGCACGCCACAGACCGGTGACTGCGAAACTCTTAAACTACCGAGACCGTGATACCGTGCTCCGTCAGGCCCACGAGAAAGAGGAACTACAATACCAGGGATTCCAGGTTGCCTTTTATCCTGACTTTACGGCCAGTGTTCAGGCGGCAAGGAGAGAATATACAGCGGTCAAAAAGCAACTACAGAAGGCCAACATAACGTACTCCATGTTATACCCAGCGAGGCTGCGAATTGAGTATGATGGTCATCAGAAAATCTACAACTCCCCTAAAGCTGTGCAGGACTTCTTGAAAACGGCGCAAAAAAGAACACGATCTCAGCGTTCACAGGAGCCGGCGGACTCGGATTGAAGCTGTAGGCAGTCCTCTGATAAGTATCTGCCCTGGGCACTTGAACTTGATGTAGACTTATTAATGTTTGCAATGGGATTGACTAGTACTCTTTCGCCTGGCCAACTCCGTTGAGGAGGAAGTCTGGGCTCCTAATGACCCCCCACGGGGTGATCATTATACCTAGAAGGTTCCTAGGGTTGGGGTGGGGTATTGGGAAATACTGTCCTCAGCATGATTGGGATGCTGATGTGGGTGGGCTGGGGCGGGAGGGGGTTACTGGTTTATGGGACAGTTATGTGACTTGCTGGCAGCGTGTGACTTTTTCTTTATGTATCTGGTCACATCCGTAAACACTGTACACTTTCGGTATGTCTGATGGCAAGGGTAGCACAGGCTGATAGTGCCTCAATAGCATGCATGACATGGAACGTACGTGGGCTGAACTGCCCGAAGAAAATTCGACAAGTGTTAGCCCACCTAGACAGACATCAAATCAAAGTCGCTCTCCTGCAGGAAACACACCTGACTAAACATAATGAAGCTAGGGTGGGCGCTCATTGGGCGAGCTACCGGCTGTTTTCATCACATTCATCCTACACAAGAGGGATGGTCATACTAATCAAAAAAGGCACCCCCTTCACAGTTATCAACTCAACCATAGACAGCAATGGCAGGTATGCTATTGTCCATGGTAAACTTCACGGGGTGCTGCTCACCATAGTGAACACATACGGACCTAACACGGACGAACCCAGGTTTTATGAGGACCTACTGAATGTGCTACGTGAGGGACCAGATTCCGAAATAATATGGGGAGGGGATCTTAATACACAGCTGGACCCCACTAAAGATAAATCAAGTCAGCAGCGGGGGCATTCACCTAAAGCTGCTCATGTCATCAAAGGGGGAATGGAAGACCTAGGGTTAGTTGACACGTGGAGAATACGAAATGTCGATACATTAGAGGGCACATGCATATCCACAGCACACGGGAGCTGGTCGAGATTAGACTAC
The DNA here is from genome assembly GCA_963921515.1 of Calotriton arnoldi. Lineage (NCBI taxonomy): Eukaryota > Metazoa > Chordata > Amphibia > Caudata > Salamandridae > Calotriton > Calotriton arnoldi. Next base: position 7,863,330 of record CAWUFW010000001.1, on the reverse strand, counting down.
TGGCTTGCCAGCGCAGGGGTTAATGCATGGGCGACAGAGGTAGCTAGGCTCCCTAGAACATTGTCGGATCACAATCCGGTCAGGCTCACACTCTGTATTCCAAATACGATCCCCCGTCAATTCACTTGGAGATTTAGAGCAGAGGCCTTATTGGATCCAACATACACAGCCACGATCAGGGAAGCTATACAGCAATATTTCACTCTCAATGTGGGTTCGGTCAGTGCAGCAGCGACCCTCTGGGAGGCCTTTAAGGTCACTATTAGGGGGACATGTATCAGTACCAATGCAGGCATCTTAAAGGATATTAGGGGGCGGCTTTCGAGATTGGAAAAGTCACTTAAACAGCTCGAAAGTGCACAAGATCTTGTTCCGTGCTCAGACACACTAGCGAAAATTAAGGAAGCAGTGACAGAGTACAATGAATTGGCGGCAGATGAGGGGAAATACTTGTCGAAAAGGCATGTTGCTAGGGCATACGGAGAGGGTGGGAGACCAGGCCACAATCTTGCAGCTAGAGTTAAGACGAGACACGATCACCACACAATTAGCCATATCACTGACGAAATGGGAGAGGATTTCTACTCGCCACACGACATCACCGCTCAATTTCGAAACTTCTATGCTGAGCTATACGCCTTTAGGGGCGCAGCAGAACCTGCTAGACTGCACGAATATCTTGAGGATATTGCACTAGCCTGGCTATCTAAGGCACAGCAAGAATATCTAGCTCGCCCGATAGCGGCTGACGAAGTTAAAGGTGCGATGAAGGCCCTCCCTAATGGAAAAGCACCGGGCCCGGACGGGCTCACGGACGAATTCTATAAGGAATTTGCAGAAGAGCTGGTGCCCTATTTAATGGCGATGTTTGAGGAGGCATACGAGACGGGAACTCTGCCACCCTCACTCCGTGAGGCTCTGATCATTGCCTTGTTAAAAAAAGACAAGCCTCCATCTCAAAGCGAATCATATCGCTCATTAATACTGATACTAAGATACTGGCAAAAATACTTGCTACTAGGCTTCAACCCCTACTCCCGAACATAGTCCTGCCGGACCAATCTGTTTTTTTACCGGACAGATCCACTTCATACAATTTACGTACGATTTTTTCCCTGTTTCACATATTAAACCCTGATTTACAAGCGGTAGCAGTGCTGCTAGACGCAGCCAAAGAATTCGATTCCATTGAGTGGGGCTACATGTTTCAAATACTAGGCAGAATAGGACTCCAAGTGTATTTTTGCAGATGGGTGAAACTGCTATACACTGACCCAGTAGCGTGGGTACGGATTGAGGGACAGGCCTCGGAACCCATAAAAATTTGTAGAGGGACCAGGCAGGGGTGCCCATTATCGCCTCTCCTCTTTTCAATAATGCTGGAGCCCCTGGCCTGCATTATCATACAACGCCATGGAGCGTCAGCCCTTAGGTTCACACTGAGACCAGTGAATATATCCTTATACGCGGATGACATGGTACTGTATGTCAGAAAGCCCCAGACGTACCTGGAGCCCATCTTACGCGAATATATCCGTTTTGGCACTTCTCGGGCCTGGCTATCAACTGGGCTAAATCGATAGCTGTGCCTCTCACTGAAAGCACTGTCCAGCATGCTCTGGAATTTCCCCTTGAGTGGACGTCTGACCCCGTAAAATATCTCGGTATATGGATTCACCGCTGCCCAGACATAGTAGTACGAGAAAATTACGGCAGGGCGTACTCCCAATTAGAGAGTCAGGTGATGAGGTGGGTTGGTTTGCCGCTGTCATTGGCAGACAAGATTGCACTTATCAAGATGGTTGTGCTCCCGCGTTTCCTGTATCTTTTTAATAACATCCCCATTAAACTAACCAGCCAATTCTTTAAGAACTTGCAAACACAACTGCTGAAACTGATTTGGGGCGGGAAGCAACTCAGGGTGTGTTGGGATACACTCATACTGGACTACAAAAAGGGTGGCTTCGGATTACCTGATCTGCATCTATACTACCTGTGTGCTCAGGCGCAATATGCACACTTCTGGTATAACTCCCACGCGTTTATACCGCACGTAGCAGTAGAAGACGGCGATGCACACCCAATCCCTCTGAAAAGCATCCTAACACACACTAAACGAGGCACTCTCAAAGCTGAAATCAACACTATAGACTGCACCATATCAGCTTGGCATGAGTTGGGTCGCCTGGCGGCAAAATTATCGTTATATGCACCTCTGCTTCTTCTCTCGCATCACGCGGCATTATCGGTCACACAAGAGACAGGGGCTGCCCGTGCACTCCAGCTAGCAGGCATAGACAAACTGCAAGACCTGTTTCCGGAGGGTGCCTTTTTAACGCTAGAGGGACTAAACTATATACAAAACAAATCACCATTATTCATGTTTACATACCGCAGACTAAAAGAAGCGGTAAAGGCACACTATCCCACCTTCCCGCACGAACCTCCGACGCTTCAAGCTCTACATACACTGCTTTTGAGCCCAACAAGACATAAACTTATCACTAGACTCTATTGTGCAGCTAGGGACGAATGCCTGTCAGACACTGATAGCATTTTAGCCAGATGGAATGAACAACTGACGCCCCAGATAACTCAGAAGGAGTGGGAATACACCTGTCAGCTTATTGAGGCCCTTACCCCAAATGGCAATCTACGTATTATTCATTTTAGATACTTGCATCAAACATATTACACGCCTGCCCGACTACGGAGGTACGGACTTAGGGAAACAGATGAATGTAAGAGGTGTGGCGCTCTGGGAGCTGATTTCATGCATCTCGCATGGCACTGAGGGCGGGTGCAGGAATTCTGGGCGGAGGTGATCACTAGGCTGAAGATTATGACGGATGTTGTGCTGCCGTGCTGCCCTAAAGCATGCCTACTATGTATAATACCTAATCTTAAAGGTGCCACTGGTAGATATATAAAAATTGCATTGAATATGGCAAAACGGAGGGTGGCGATGTGTTGGGAGGGCAGGGCATCTCCTAAGGCCGAGATTTGGATTAAAGACTTAGTTTACTGCAAAGAAAACTTGACATTGTATGCAGAGGAAGTGCTGCCACCGTCAAGACCAAAAGATATCTGGGAGCCATTGCTGGACTACCTGAGAATGCGGGACTCACAATTGCCTGCGGATAACTAAGGATGTGTACAATTCCATGGAAACAGACTACGCATTATCACTGTAATATACCCTTGCCTGCTGATGGGGGCGACCACGCTTTGTAATTGCAGCAAGTCACACATTGTTGGTATCTCATATCTGTATGATGGTAAATGTTCATAAAACTTTATAAATAAAAAAAGTATGGCTGATATGTGATTCCTACACCTTATAACCCTCATTCTCTTATTTAACATTTCCTGTTCATTTATTTGCACGCTTGTATAATTTATTGTGCCTCTGTGTGTGTTGTAAAGTGTCCTGACACCCTACACTGAGGTAACGCTATAAAAGAATTACAATAAAAAAATTGGTGCCATTTAAATAAATATTCGTGTAATTACTCATACAGACAGATAAATCTTGCTTTCTTACAGTGCAAGCCCATCGCTATAAAGGGAGTCGAATAAAGTCAAAACCTGCCTCCAATAGTTTCTCTTAAGTACTTGTGAAGTGGTAACAAGCTGGGCGTTTTTGTTTCCTTTCATTGCATTGGCGTCTACGTGTTAGGCTCCAAATGGCTCCCAGCCAGGATGATAGGTGAATAAAAGGAGGGCTGATGGTCGTTTAAATCAAACTTTTTTTTTGGGCCAGCCGAAATAAAAAATCAGAAAGCTACCTCACCACCTGCACATTGCTGCTCCAGACGGAATGCAGAAAATGTGCAGGCGCTGCTGAATGTGCCAAGGTGTTGGGACAATGACACCAGGACAAATTCAGCATGTTTCCCTTGTTTGGCCAGATCGGGCCAGAAATAGATGGCAGAACTGGGATCTGACATGATCCCACTACTTTCCAACACTGGTTTGCATGTACCTAGAATTAGCAGGTTGGACTCAGCTACTTCTATGAGGTTAGACCTAGACTGATTTGCATACGATCAGTTCCCTTAGGTAAAGACACAGACAAATAAAAAGACAATGAATAAGAATGATACTCAGATGACTTTCCAGATGTTTTGACTGAAGAATTTCCATTCATCACTTTTTCTCTTAATGAGTCTCCTAATAGTGGATTCCCAAAATGGGTGAGTCTCAAAATAGGTGAAGTGGCTATAAGGCAGCTTGGGCTATCATGAAGAAGGGACATGGCCTAATAGTTTGGCAGGACTCCTCCATTTGGGTCTGGGAGCGTGCAGGAAGCGGTCACCTTTTCTCACCTGATAGATCTTTCTGGTTGACCGAGAGGCAAAAGGGAGTCGAGATTCAAATAAACAATTCAATGTTTGTGTAACCCATATGACCAAACAATAAAGACTAAGAATCAGTAACTAAAGTTAAGTGGGTTTATTACAAGTTAATAATCAATCCAACATAGGTGCATATCAAAATCACATTATAAAGATACAAAATCATAACGACTAGCTGAAACGCCGAATAAGTTCAGTCCTAGTAGCATAAGGCATACGAGGAATACAGTCACAGCAATACAGATACCAAGAAACAGGAATTCTCATTCCTTGAAGAAACTCCAATCTTCCTTCCTAAACATGAACACATTTAAGGGTTGTCTAATCAGGCTCTAAGTCTAGAATGAGGATGGTTCAGAATAAAAGGTCTCATGGAGATTTAAAAATGCCGGAAGGTGTCAGCATAGTAAAAACTTCAGTAGAAGTCTTGTAAAACATGGAAATAAGCGTTAGCTTAAAGTTACACTCATGCAAGAGTAAATGATGCAGAGAGGTCTGTACCCCTCAAAGTCCAAAGGGATCTGCTCTGCTCAAAATCCAAAAAGGGTCTGCTCTGCTCACATGTGAACACCAAATAAACCCATCAAGTTTCTCAAGCCATCATCCTATTTGATGTCACCTACAGAACACTGTTTCTGCACTTCCCACCGTTGATATAGACAACATCACTTAGATTTCCCATCCCACGAGCATGGAAGGTTGTTGTAACTTTGGGCACCCTCGTTCCGGATATGCAATGAATAGGAGGCTTCTTCTGCTCATTAAATCATCCCGCCTATGCCAAGATTTCGCTTCTCAGGCCTCACTATCTCTAATACACAATACTCCTTTCTCTAGCTATTAAATCACGAGACCACATCTGCAAAAAAAGAACAAACAGAGCAAGGAAAAATGCATCCCATGTTAAGAAATAAAGGCCTAGTCAAGCTAACTTTAGTTAGCCATTTTCAGTGCGCACTTCGGAAACATGACTATGGATGTGCGTATAACTTCAAAATATCTGCAAAATCAGTAGTGCATTCACGGTTACATATGCAATATGCTTCAAATAAATGCAATAATATTTGAGACATAAATATAAATGAGAACTACACTTTTTCATGATTAAACTAAACATTAATGTGCACACGTTCTTGAGTCTCTAGTTTTGTACAGTGAATACACTTCAGTAGTACATTTGAATGCATCACTCCACGTTAATAAAGTTAGGCACACAGAGTACATGGTGGAGTATATGTAAAAACAACGTTTCTGTGACGTGTACGGGTGGAGCATAAATTACGTGGCTCTAGGTCACAACCGATTTGACTATACTTGGTTGGAGTTTGGAACCATTTTGTAATTGGTAATATGAGCAAAAAAATCACAGAATGGAATGTTACTCTGCGGGCCTCTCAGTGGCAACAAATGAATTGCTGAAGACTTTGTATCAATCACATTTTTAGATTTTGATTAAGTGGAAAAAAAATACGACAGATTTCTCACTTCCTCAACTAATTTAGTATTCTGCTACGTGAACAACAGAGTGGGCAGTGGCTGGCAAAGGAATAAGTTTGTTCACAAACTGCGAGAGGATTTTCTGTAAAAAGTGCTAAAGTTAAGAGTGCAGCGCACGTCTGGGGCTGCCATTGTTCAGTCGGATTCATCAACAAGTCACGTTAGAAAGCTGGTACCAGAGGAGGGCAAAGAGGTGCCCGAAGAGTGGTTCAGGTGTCTTCTGGAAATAATATTGACCCGCCATTTTCTGTGAACTCATTGGCGGCCGGCATGACTCACGGGGGGTAGGGAGGGGCACATGGGGGCACAGGGTTGCGCAATGCAAGACAATTTAAAAAAAATATATATACACTTACCTTGCCGCCGGGTCCCGCATCTCTGCTCCTGCTCTCCTCGTGGGACTCGAGGAACAGGAAGCCAGGAAGAACAGCCAGGCTCCCCTGACCAATCACAACGTTGCATTGCAGCGTTGTGATTGGTTTTCATTATCCTGGTTCGACGGTCAACCAGGGAATGGGGGCCCGTGCATGTTCTCCATGCAGGCTGTAATGCAGCCTGTTTTGGGCGGCCCGAGAGGGCCGACCAAACAGTCATTGCGCAGTTAGGAGTGGGCAAACCACTCCTCCCCTACCCTGCTCCGAGAGCAGAGCAGCCCCGCCCGCCAAGGAAACATAAAATGATAATAACTCACAGTTATTATCATTTTATATTTCCTTTACTTTCCACTGCTCAAAAGCAGTGGGCGACGCTCCTCCGCCATAGCGGGGGAGCCGCCACTGTGAACTCCCTTCCCTCGAGTAGGCCACAACCCCGTTAAACGAGCTGCATTACGGCGCCAGCTCCCACAGCTGAATTTGATCCGTTCTATAATAAACAAGCCTTATATACCACCTTCATCTGAATGTTAACACGGCTATTGGTAACACCCAGGAGCCTTACTTCAAGACTATAAACAGACGTTTAAGTGTGCCTTTCCTGCACTGTGTTGTGTGATCATGGTTCCCAGGAAGAAAATTTGATAAAAACAGATTAGAAGTTAATCCGGGTGATAAATATCGACCATAACAATGAGGCTCGGGCAAAAACATTTAGCTCAGTGTTTCTTAGGCGTAGCTTGCAAGGTCGTATGGTTGTAAACTGTAAAATCTCCCTTGGGAGCGATCAGTTGAATACAGAGTGTCAACATTCTCTTATTAATAAAAAAAAAAAAGCGGGCAGCACTATATACCTTTATGCCTGTCTGTTGCTAATTTTATCGCGCAGGAGTTTTTTCCCTTGCAGAGCAGCATACTTAAAATTACGAGCGACAAACGCGTCTTTAGAAGAATAGCAATGTTGGCTTGACTGGCACACAGTTTAATTGGAATAGTCACTTTCAAGGCACCTTGCATTGGATGTGGTGAATTAAGTTTTCCGCACTCTGTATATGCATGTATAATATATATATATGCATGTCAGGTGATGTTGGGCGGCATCACGCCAAGCGATGGAAGACATTATTGTGAATGGACTAATTAACTGTTTGTTATGCTTTCTTTCGTTCCAGAGCCTTCTCCGGTCATTTCATAATCTGAAGGACGTGGGCTACCTGCAGTTGAAGATCATCCGGGCCGAGGGACTCATGGCTGCTGACGTCACAGGCAAGGCACACGGTGGCCGTGAAAGCCCAAAAGAGACTGTTGTTTTTGTTGCGTCTGAGAGAAAGATATATAGTATCGCCCATTAGCTACTATCCAGATATGAGCATGGTGCATGTTGTTACGTGCGTGTTTGAGTGTGTGTGTGCGTGCGTGTATAAACTCACAAATAATTTGTGTGTTTGTATTTGTGCGTCTCTACTGTTTGACATCCCAGTTGCATTATTCTGAGTTTGTGAATTAGGATGCTGCCAGGAAATACTTTTTATTTTCAGTTAATTACATATCAGAATTCGGAACGCGGATATGCAGTAAAGTTATCTGGCATAGTAGTTGTTTCCTTCTAGGTGAATCTTTCCCCACATCTATGTTACAACAATGCTATTAAATTGAATAAAAACCAATAACAAATTATCCTATTTAAGTTAATAAATGTATATAAAATGTAACATTCTGGAGCGATCAGCTACACAAATGTAATGCATTATATTCTTCAAAACGTAATCCTAATCAATCTACCTGTGTTTGCCCTTATTTAGTTTCGAGGGAACTGAAAATTCTCCAAATCCTGAAGCAATATCTAAATACGCACTACTGAATGTTCTCCACAAAATAGGTAGTGGTGTGGAGGAAATTCAGCTGCTGGTTCAAGCTCAACAGTGACACAGATATTCAAAGCCCATGCTGAAGAGTTTTCTATTTATTAACAACTGTGTGAAAGGGCAAGTGTGGAGGAGGTGGAGGAATGGCAAATAAAGAGTTCTAATGAGATGGGGATTTCAGGAGCAGATATTTAAATATTGTAATCATCAGATGCACACTGAGCTTCATTCCTGTTGCAAGCAGTGCTAAGTAGGTGTAGAAGGTGGACATGGAAAGGGTTAATATTTATGTGTACATACTTCACACGTATACTTAGCTTTCTTCCACATCCAACAAGTGCAGCATGATGTAGCAGTAGCGTATGAAGGAAGACGTGTGTTCTGGGGAGGCCTCTGAGATTTCTGACATGGAAGCTAATTAGTGTGAATCTACAAGGGGCAACAGACATGTATAGAGTGGATTAGGAGGCCAATTCTTTGTAAGAGAGGTGTGGCGAAGCAGCCAGAGCGGCTGACTTCTGAGTGCAGGGTTCACGGTTCGATCGCTGGCAGCAGCTCAGCTTAGCATCATGTGACTCTAGGCAATAGCTCACTTAATCTCCCTGACAGCCCCCAGCACCTTGAAACCTTAAGGGGTGATATGTTCGCGCTTTACAAAAATGGATTATTAATATTATACTTAACGGTGTTAGCGGCCAAAATTTGGGAGGGGAATTTGATGACCAGTGCAGACCCAAAGGACTTACAACAAAAGCCTCCTATTTTTGGCGTTCCTCCATCTTCAGGCCAACAGATCTTGGCCGCCATGGCAGAATGGAGCAGTATAAATTGCATTTCAAACATAATCATCAACTTTCAGTGACAATGTTCATTCAATGACAAGAGGTTTTGAATAGTTTTAAAGGTTTATTTCTTATTAAGACATTAGTATTGTTTTTGTCATTTTTATTCAGGTTAGTCTATTTATAGAAATATCAAGAAAATGTTTTCATTAGCATCAGCATACTATAGACAGTGTGTTCCATAAAGGAAATAGTCCTATTCTAGTCTGAGTCCTAACCTAAATAAGAACACATTAAGAGTTCTCTTGGAAAAGAGCAAGATTCTGGGGCATCTGTGTTAGTCAATGAATGAACTCCCCAAAAAAAGTAGTTCAGGAAAAAATAATGCATAAAGCATCATGGGTAAGGTGGCATGGCAAAAGGAAGAATGTCATAGCCTCTCTAACTAGGAATAAGTATATATGAAAAAATAAAACATTTGCAACATTCATCATGGTTCGTCCGATGGAAATGGGTCTTCCGTTGGTCTGTCATCTCTCCTCCCATTTCTCACAGTAAACATTCATGCCGGTGAGCAGTTATCTAAAGTTTCTAATATGCTTTGCACCACATACATGAGGGAAGGTTCTTATGAGAACCCTTGCAAGCCTATTCTGTTAGCTGTCGTCAGTATCCTATTGTGTGGACAAAGGGCTAGCCTAAAGCAATGAAACATTTCTGTCAGATAGTCTTCATGAGACCATGCGAACAAATAACTTCAATAAGTTCGACACTGCTAATACTCTATTCATTATAAAATATAGCAGAATACATTGGTTAGAGAAATTAGGAAAATCTTATGGTGTGAGAAAGCAAAAGAAAAACATTTCTCTTAGAGCAGCATATTTTAAAGTGATGAACGATTTTACAGCTTGAGGATTAGATCAGCAGTTTCTGAAAGGCATGTTTTATTTTAATGTCAAGCAGAAGTTGACAAATATTTTTCAGGCCTAGTCATATAAGCACATTAGGTATGGGAGCCTACTATTTATTTAAGCTGCACGTTTATTTTTATGCATTCAAAAAGCATCTTCTCCAATGGTTAAGGCCACATGATTTATTTATCACAATTTAAAGAATCATTTCTATATTTTCGCTTTCATTTCTACAGATATGATAAAGTTGAATGCATTTCATAATGTCAGGCACAATTTCTTCATCGTTAACCAAGGTAGATTTTATGAAAAATTTAGACTTTAACAGTCCCTCCCTTCTGATGATTTCAAAACAATCACTCAATGAAATTTCACATGCAAATTTGTTTCAGAATGCACTTTCTTCATCAGTTGAGTCCTGTTATCTTCTTTTTATCCCCCTAAATTTTAGAGATTTCAAAAGTCATCATTCATAATACCATGCATTCCCATATCCCTTTCAGATAATTTATTCTGTAGATTTTCTTGACTTTTTTGTAAGAAATATCTACAACTCAGTAATAGAGCATAACAAAATATTAGACAAAGTCCCACTATTACTATCGGCATCAATATAGCTTTCAATATACCTTTCCCTGCTGTTGAAAACCAATTCCCAATAATGCTCAATCCTTTCCCAAACGTTTTGGGTCCCGATTACGATGCAGTAAGAAATGGCTCCGACCGTCGATCGGAGCCATTCCTACAGCATCGTAATCTCCTGTTTGGAATAATTTCCGATCGACCCATTTTGATGGAGTCGGTCGGAAATCATTCCAAACAGGAGTTCCGAATGGCTTACGAGCCCGTCCGCCATTTGGAAGGCCTTCAGCAATACCTCGGCCGGCTCTTTCCGGCCGAGGATTACGATGGCAGCTTCCCACTGCCTTTCTGTGCTGGCCTTTCCGACACAGAAAGGCATTGGGAAACTGTCTCTGGGGGCCCCCAGCAGGGCCCCCATGGGTGCAAGGCCGCCGAATGGCCAAATGGCAGGCCCCCATGTTGATCCCTGCACCCGGTGGCAGGCACCCTGGGGACCTGTCACCGGGTGCAGGGATGAACTGCACCTCTGCTCTTTGCTATGAGAGCATGCATTCCGTTCGTAATGCATGCTCCCATAGCAAAGTATAGGATTGCGACCGAACAGGGTTCGGTCCTATCGTAATAGCTGGGCTGCAACCGATGAGAAGAGGTCATTCGGTTCAATTTCCAGAGCGATGTCGGACGGACTCCGGTCCGTCCGACATCGCAATTGGGCCCTTGGTGTTTCCAATTCATGTAATTCAGGTTCTAAACCTGAAATGTTCTTTGTATAACTTTCTATTTCTTTATTTTCGTCAGGCATGTATGAACAGCAGTGAGTTAACTTAAACATTCGGCAGACTCCTCCCTTCTCTGCAAGTGGTATGTCTAAAGGAAGACAGTCCTGCAAAACCATAGATCTTAAAGCAACTAATTCTGTGTTAATCACAAGCAAATCTCCTGATGTGCTGGTCGCCATTTTGTCAACTACTGTGGCTAATTTTCTAATCTTCTCATCGTTTACAATGACACCAACAGGTGGAATTATTGCTCGAAATATCTCTCCTACTAATCTAGTTCCAGTTTCTATATTACATTTCTGTCTATGGGCTGGTGTTAAAGTTAGTGCATCTAAGCTTGTAACATGATACATCTTCGGAATTAATATGCCTAAATAGCAAGTTCCTTCCCAAGCAGCTGGCAATAGGAAATAAGCGTTTTGTCCACAAATGTAGTAAACCCCTGGAATTGCATTTTCGTCTCCCTGTAATATCTACCAAGATCCCCCTATCAATTAGAATGTGTGTTCCCAGCTACTAATCCCTACATGTCTCGTCCTTTTCGGTGTTCTCTTTTTGTAAACGCACATTTTCCCCTTGTGTTGAGTGTCTAGTCTGAGTTTAGGGTAACCATCTTTTTTCTAAATTCGTTTTCTTCTTTCTTCCATGCATTGTCTAGAACATCCCCCTATTTGTCTGAAATTTTTGTCATGTTCATGTACCTTTCTTCTAAAGCCATTATTTATGCCTTTTCTACCGGTTGCATTAGGCATGATGCATTGTTTTTATTAGCCTTTACACTATCTATAGGTGTATGTGGAAAGAAATAATACTAAGCTGTGCCCATCTCTTTTGCTTGCAGGTGTAAATTTATTCTTTCTATCAAGGGTACTCTAGAAAGTACTAAATCATGATTAGAATAAAAATATTCAAAATGTCCTCAACTATAGACTAATGATAGTAAAATACTACAGGAAACAGCATAAGACAAAGGTATGTGATAGTACATAACCTCTTCAGAAACAGAAGTGGGTAAATTAGCACAAACATAGCAGTCCTTTGCATCCAAAGCATTAGTGTATTCTTGGAAAAACCTAGAATAAAAGTTAGTTGAATATTCATCTTTATTGTGAGCTTACAAAGGCATAACTAAACGAATTTCCTCTAAGGTCAGGTGTGTGTGTATTAGTAAGGTTCTTTGCCTTTTGCTCTGGCTCTGGTGTTAAATAAAACCATATTAGTACTATAATGATCATTATTACTGTTTTTACAGAAAGCAATACCATGATACTCTTACACTTCTTTCTAATGCAACACATTTCTCTATAAGTCAAACAAAGCTTAGTTCAGTGGTTTTAGTAAATAGCTTCTTTGATACAGTTTGGGCCTTATTACGATGTTGGTTGGACTTGCTTCTGACCGACACCGTTTCAGGGAAGGAACCGCCCTACCATAGGTCGGCAGTTCTGACAACCCCATTAGGATGCGACCGCACATGGTGTGGTCGCAAACTTCCATTTTTCAATGGGAGCTTTTGCGGTGGGCTGATACCGCCCGCAGCACAAGCTCCCATTGAAAAATGGAAGTTTGTAAACATCCCTGCACCGTGTGGCGGGCACCTCACGGTGCCTTCGTGATGGTGCAGGAATGTTTCAGGGGGTACCATAGGTGCCCTAGGCCCAAATGCAGAGGCCGCAGAGAAACGGGGGCCCTAGCAGGCCCCCAAAGACACTTTCTGACAGCAGTTTCATGTCGGAAAGCCCAACATGAAACTGCTGTGGGAAAGTGCCATCATAATCCCGATGGCGGAAACGCCATCTTTAAGGGATTATGGTGCATTTCTGACTGTCTGACTGACTCTTTGGGCCCGTCGGGACCGCGTCGGATTCCCCCACTGGTTTAAACTCCGACCCCCATCATCCAAATGAGGTGGTTGGAGTTTAAACATACCATGTCGGTCGGAAAGCCGGTCAGAGGCTGTCCGACCGACAGTGTAATGAGGCCCTTAGTGTTTTTTATTCTTTTTTTGTGCAGTTCAGATTTCTAAATAGACAATCCTTAAACCTAATTTCTGTTCTTCTAAAATGTTTTCCCTAACTCTTCTGTAGCTTTTTCTTGGGCCTAGGTTACTCTTCTGTAAAAAAAAAATAACTAACCTAATAAACCTATCAGTTTTCGTACAGAGTTTTCTTCTTAATGTCTTTCCAACTTCTTTTTGCTTCAAACATGTTCGTTTGCGATATCGTTTGGCTTTCAGGTTGGCTCTAATAGTCAAGGGTTCACGTTGCACAAGTCTTCTAGTGTAACGTTCAGAGCAGTGTTCACATAATAGGATCCTTCAGGTGCAGAGTATCGTGCTCTTGTGGATCTCCGCATTACTTGTTGATTTGGATCGGTACCACTTTCATTGTCTGTTTCGTCTTCTTCAAGTATGAGCTCTGAAATCCAAGCTACTGAATTACTCCTTCTTGGGTTCTTGTTTTCATAACTATTTGGCCATTCTGCTTGTTTATTTACTCTCCTTAATCCGGTACTTGTTCTTTCACCTGGGTCATTTTTGTCTCCTCACACCACTCCTTGAGTACTTTCAATTTGGGCTTCGATTTCTGCTTCAGTTTTGTTAGAGACCTCAATGCCACTTTGTATCACTTCAGGCAGTTGCACTTGTCTTCCCGCTTGCTGATTTTCACCCATTTCCTCTTCTTGTAGCTGGCCTGGCACTGGTGCTGCTAGTTTAGGTGGCCCCTCTTCTGGCGGTGCGACCACCAAAGCTCTTGTTTCAGGATCACAGATCAAAGGCCCTTCTTCTGGATTGCTCACTCTTTTGGTGTGTGAGGCATGAATCCAGTTTACAAATCCAGCACTTTTAACAGCAGTGTTCATAGTCTAGATCACTTGGAAGGGGCCTTTGCATCTGGGTTCAAGACAAGTCCTCCGGACTGGCTTCTTGATGACCACCCAATCTCCAGGACTGAGGTTGTGGCACGTTTCCTGGTGGAAGTCTGGTGTGGCCACTGATACCTGATGAAAGACAGAACAAACCATGTCAGCCAAATCTATGCAGTAATCCAAGATTGTCATTTGTAATATTCACAATGGCATTTGCAGGTAGAGCTGGTAATCTCATTGCCCTGCCCATCAGGATCTCATGAGGTGATAGTCCAATTTTCCTGTCTGGGGTGGTTCGAATGCTCATTAACACCAAGGGTGAAGCATCTGGCCACTTTAAGGTCAAAGCACACACTGTTGCCAACTTGGACTTGATGGTACCATTCATTTGTTCCACAATACCTGATACTTCTGGTCTGCAACTGCAATGCAATCTTTATTCAATCTGTAAAGCTGTACAAATCATCTGCATCACTTCACTGTTGAAGTGCGTTCCTCTATCTGACACAAGAGAAATCAGCATGCTGTACCTAGGGATAAGTTTCCATGACAACAACTTGGCTACAGTCAGACTGTCATTTTTCATGTCAAGTAGGCTTCAATCTATCGCGAGAAAATACAAACAATCACCAGGATATTCCTTGACACCTTGTATACAGGCATCTCAATAAAATCCATCCGCATCATGTTGAAAGGACCACCTGATCTCCCTATGTATGTCTAGGTGACGAGTTCTTTTCCCTGCATTCAGTTGCTGACATATCACACACCTGTGGCAGATCTCTTCTGCAAACATCTTGAACCTGGGGCTGTACCAACTCTGTCTGAATAGTCTCACCATGGCACCTCTCCCCAAATGTGTGTACCCGTGATAATATTGTGTCATTGGAAACAAGCTATCGGGCAACACTGGCCTTCCATCGACTGACATCCAAATGTCACTGGCATCTTTCTCACATCCATTCTGCTCTGCCTCTGACACATTTTCCTGTACTCGTTTCAATTCGTCCCGCATGTCAGTGACTTTCATCAACATAACAAAAGAACTCTGTTCTTCAAATTCACACGTGAAAGCTCCATTAAAAGTACAAGCCAACAGTGCACAATACCTTACTACTGAGTCAGCGCATCGGGTGTCCATGGCAACGTATCCACTTCTATTTTGATGACATGGACACTTAACTATTGCAATATCTTCTGGCAACTTCAATGCCTCCAACAAGTTCTTGACATGAATTCCATTCCATAATTGCGTTCCTGAAGAAGTAAGAAAACCACACTGTGACCATAGCTATCCAAAATCATGAACTACACCGAACCCGTATTGGCTGTCAGTAAAAATGGTGACTCTCATTTTCGCAGTTAAACTGCAGGCTCTGGTAAGGGCAATTAATTTGGCAACTTGTGTGGAAAACACTTTGAAGCCATGATGCTTCTATAACATAATTTATAGTGTGCATGACATCTGCTGCTCTCAGTGTGCCACAGTTCGGGCTGGACTGTTCCCATGAGGCACAGGGTCAGACTGATTTGCATATAGCCATGTCTGAACTGGGGTGGCGGAGTGAGCTAAAGAATGATGATGGATTAAACCCAGATCAGTTGACTGGGGGTGAGTGCTTGTAATGTTCAACACTCCGTCCATCATCCCCTTTGGTTTTGCTATGTTCGCCCTAAGTTGGCAGGGTATGCCCAGACGTGGGTCCCTTGCTCACTTTGCCACTGGATTCAAGATAGCCTGGCTGATGACGGCTGTAAGCCAGAAACCGGTCCCAGGATGCTTGTTTCCGGTCCAGGGAAGACATGGCTTGGCAGTTCGGGCTGGACTGTTCCCATGAGGCACAGGGTCAGACTGATTTGCATATAGCCATGTCTGAACTGGGGTGGCGGAGTGAGCTAAAGAATGATGATGGATTAAACCCAGATCAGTTGACTGGGGGTGAGTGCTTGCAATGTTCAACACTCCGTCCATCATCCCCTTTGGTTTTGCTATGTTCGCCCTAAGTTGGCAGGGTATGCCCAGACGTGCGTCCCTTGCTCACTTTGCCACTGGATTCAAGATAGCCTGGCTGATGACGGCTGTAAGCCAGAAACCGGTCCCAGGATGCTTGTTTCCGGTCCAGGAAGACATGGCTTGGCAGTTCGGGCTGGACTGTCCCCATGAGGCACAGGGTCAGACTGATTTGCATATAGCCATGTCTGAACTGGGGTGGCGGAGTGAGCTAAAGAATGATGATGAATTAAACCCAGATCAGTTGACTGGGGGTGAGTGCTTGCAATGTTCAACACTCCGTCCATCATCCCCTTTGGTTTTGCTATGTTCGCCCTAAGTTGGCAGGGTATGCCCAGACGTGGGTCCCTTGCTCACTTTGCCACTGGATTCAAGATAGCCTGGCTGATGACGGCTGTAAGCCAGAAACCGGTCCCAGGATGCTTGTTTCCGGTCCAGGGAAGACATGGCTTGGCAGTTCGGGCTGGACTGTTCCCATGAGGCACAGGGTCAGACTGATTTGCATATAGCCATGTCTGAACTGGGGTGGCGGAGTGAGCTAAAGAATGATGATGGATTAAACCCAGATCAGTTGACTGGGGGTGAGTGCTTGCAATGTTCAACACTCCGTCCATCATCCCCTTTGGTTTTGCTATGTTCGCCCTAAGTTGGCAGGGTATGCCCAGACGTGGGTCCCTTGCTCACTTTGCCACTGGATTCAAGATAGCCTGGCTGATGACGGCTGTAAGCCAGAAACCGGTCCCAGGATGCTTGTTTCCGGTCCAGGGAAGACATGGCTTGGCAGTTCGGGCTGGACCGTTCCCATGAGGCACAGGGTCAGACTGATTTGCATATAGCCATGTCTGAACTGGGGTGGCGGAGTGAGCTAAAGAATGATGATGGATTAAACCCAGATCAGTTGACTGGGGGTGAGTGCTTGCAATGTTCAACACTCCGTCCATCATCCCCTTTGGTTTTGCTATGTTCGCCCTAAGTTGGCAGGGTATGCCCAGACGTGGGTCCCTTGCTCACTTTGCCACTGGATTCAAGATAGCCTGGCTGATGACGGCTGTAAGCCAGAAACCGGTCCCAGGATGCTTGTTTCCGGTCCAGGGAAGACATGGCTTGGCAGTTCGGGCTGGACTGTTCCCATGAGGCACAGGGTCAGACTGATTTGCATATAGCCATGTCTGAACTGGGGTGGCGGAGTGAGCTAAAGAATGATGATGGATTAAACCCAGATCAGTTGACTGGGGGTGAGTGCTTGCAATGTTCAACACTCCGTCCATCATCCCCTTTGGTTTTGCTATGTTCGCCCTAAGTTGGCAGGGTATGCCCAGACGTGGGTCCCTTGCTCACTTTGCCACTGGATTCAAGATAGCCTGGCTGATGACGGCTGTAAGCCAGAAACCGGTCCCAGGATGCTTGTTTCCGGTCCAGGGAAGACATGGCTTGGCAGTTCAGGCTGGACTGTTCCCATGAGGCACAGGGTCAGACTGATTTGCATATAGCCATGTCTGAACTGGGGTGGCGGAGTGAGCTAAAGAATGATGCCTGATTAAACCCAGATCAGTTGACTGGGGGTGAGTGCTTGCAATGTTCAACACTCCGTCCATCATCCCCTTTGGTTTTGCTATGTTCGCCCTAAGTTGGCAGGGTATGCCCAGACGTGGGTCCCTTGCTCACTTTGCCACTGGATTCAAGATAGCCTGGCTGATGACGGCTGTAAGCCAGAAACCGGTCCCAGGATGCTTGTTTCCGGTCCAGGGAAGACCTGGCTTGGCAGTTCGGGCTGGACTGTTCCCATGAGGCACAGGGTCAGACTGATTTGCATATAGCCATGTCTGAACTGGGGTGGCAGAGTGAGCTAAAGAATGATGTTGGATTAAACCCAGATCAGTTGACTGGGGGTGAGTGCTTGCAATGTTCAACACTCCGTCCATCATCCCCTTTGGTTTTGCTATGTTCGCCCTAAGTTGGCAGGGTATGCCCAGACGTGGGTCCCTTGCTCACTTTGCCACTGGATTCAAGATAGCCTGGCTGATGACGGCTGTAAGCCAGAAACCGGTCCCAGGATGCTTGTTTCCGGTCCAGGGAAGACATGGCTTGGCAGTTCGGGCTGGACTGTTCCCATGAGGCACAGGGTCAGACTGATTTGCATATAGCCATGTCTGAACTGGGGTGGCGGAGTGAGCTAAAGAATGATGATGGATTAAACCCAGATCAGTTGACTGGGAGTGAGTGCTTGCAATGTTCAACACTCCGTCCATCATCCCCTTTGGTTTTGCTATGTTCGCCCTAAGTTGGCAGGGTATGCCCAGACGTGGGTCCCTTGCTCACTTTGCCACTGGATTCAAGATAGCCTGGCTGATGACGGCTGTAAGCCAGAAACCGGTCCCAGGATGCTTGTTTCCGGTCCAGGGAAGACATGGCTTGGCAGTTCGGGCTGGACTGTTCCCATGAGGCACAGGGTCAGACTGATTTGCATATAGCCATGTCTGAACTGGGGTGGCGGAGTGAGCTAAAGAATGATGATGGATTAAACCCAGATCAGTTGACTGGGGGTGAGTGCTTGCAATGTTCAACACTCCGTCCATCATCCCCTTTGGTTTTGCTATGTTCGCCCTAAGTTGGCAGGGTATGCCCAGACGTGGGTCCCTTGTTCACTTTGGCACTGGATTCAAGATAGCCTGGCTGATGACGGCTGTAAGCCAGAAACCGGTCCCAGGATGCTTGTTTCCGGTCCAGGGAAGACATGGCTTGGCGGTTCGGGCTGGACTGTGCCCATGGGGCACAGGGTCAGACTGATTTGCATATAGCCATGTCTGAACTGGGGTGGCGGAGTGAGCTAAAGAATGATGCCTGATTAAACCCAGATCAGTTGACTGGGGGTGAGTGCTTGCAATGTTCAACACTCCGTCCATCATCCCCTTTGGTTTTGCTATGTTCGCCCTAAGTTGGCAGGGTATGCCCAGACGTGGGTCCCTTGCTCACTTTGCCACTGGATTCAAGATAGCCTGGCTGATGACGGCTGTAAGCCAGAAACCGGTCCCAGGATGCTTGTTTCCGGTCCAGGGAAGACATGGCTTGGCAGTTCGGGCTGGACTGTTCCCATGAGGCACAGGGTCAGACTGATTTGCATATAGCCATGTCTGAACTGGGGTGGCGGAGTGAGCTAAAGAATGATGATGGATTAAACCCAGATCAGTTGACTGGGGGTGAGTGCTTGCAATGTTCAACACTCCGTCCATCATCCCCTTTGGTTTTGCTATGTTCGCCCTAAGTTGGCAGGGTATGCCCAGACGTGGGTCCCTTGCTCACTTTGCCACTGGATTCAAGATAGCCTGGCTGATGACGGCTGTAAGCCAGAAACCGGTCCCAGGATGCTTGTTTCCGGTCCAGGGAAGACATGGCTTGGCAGTTCGGGCTGGACTGTTCCCATGAGGCACAGGGTCAGACTGATTTGCATATAGCCATGTCTGAACTGGGGTGGCGGAGTGAGCTAAAGAATGATGATGGATTAAACCCAGATCAGTTGACTGGGGGTGAGTGCCTGCAATGTTCAACACTCCGTCCATCATCCCCTTTGGTTTTGCTATGTTCGCCCTAAGTTGGCAGGGTATGCCCAGACGTGGGTCCCTTGCTCACTTTGCCACTGGATTCAAGATAGCCTGGCTGATGACGGCTGTAAGCCAGAAACCGGTCCCAGGATGCTTGTTTCCGGTCCAGGGAAGACATGGCTTGGCAGTTCGGGCTGGACTGTTCCCATGAGGCACAGGGTCAGACTGATTTGCATATAGCCATGTCTGAACTGGGGTGGCGGAGTGAGCTAAAGAATGATGATGGATTAAACCCAGATCAGTTGACTGGGGGTGAGTGCTTGCAATGTTCAACACTCCGTCCATCATCCCCTTTGGTTTTGCTATGTTCGCCCTAAGTTGGCAGGGTATGCCCAGACGTGGGTCCCTTGCTCACTTTGCCACTGGATTCAAGATAGCCTGGCTGATGACGGCTGTTAGCCAGAAACCGGTCCCAGGATGCTTGTTTCCGGTCCAGGGAAGACATGGCTTGGCAGTTCGGGCTGGACTGTTCCCATGAGGCACAGGGTCAGACTGATTTGCATATAGCCATGTCTGAACTGGGAGTGGCGGAGTGAGCTAAAGAATGATGATGGATTAAACCCAGATCAGTTGACTGGGGGTGAGTGCTTGCAATGTTCAACACTCCGTCCATCATCCCCTTTGGTTTTGCTATGTTCGCCCTAAGTTGGCAGGGTATGCCCAGACGTGGGTCCCTTGCTCACTTTGCCACTGGATTCAAGATAGCCTGGCTGATGACGGCTGTAAGCCAGAAACCGGTCCCAGGATGCTTGTTTCCGGTCCAGGGAAGACATGGCTTGGCAGTTCGGGCTGGACTGTTCCCATGAGGCACAGGGTCAGACTGATTTGCATATAGCCATGTCTGAACTGGGGTGGCGGAGTGAGCTAAAGAATGATGATGGATTAAACCCAGATCAGTTGACTGGGGGTGAGTGCTTGCAATGTTCAACACTCCGTCCATCATCCCCTTTGGTTTTGCTATGTTCGCCCTAAGTTGGCAGGGTATGCCCAGACGTGGGTCCCTTGCTCACTTTGCCACTGGATTCAAGATAGCCTGGCTGATGACGGCTGTAAGCCAGAAACCGGTCCCAGGATGCTTGTTTCCGGTCCAGGGAAGACATGGCTTGGCAGTTCGGGCTGGACTGTTCCCATGAGGCACAGGGTCAGACTGATTTGCATATAGCCATGTCTGAACTGGGGTGGTGGAGTGAGCTAAAGAATGATGATGGATTAAACCCAGATCAGTTGACTGGGGGTGAGTGCTTGCAATGTTCAACACTCCGTCCATCATCCCCTTTGGTTTTGCTATGTTCGCCCTAAGTTGGCAGGGTATGCCCAGACGTGGGTCCCTTGCTCACTTTGCCACTGGATTCAAGATAGCCTGGCTGATGACGGCTGTAAGCCAGAAACCGGTCCCAGGATGCTTGTTTCCGGTCCAGGGAAGACATGGCTTGGCAGTTCGGGCTGGACTGTTCCCATGAGGCACAGGGTCAGACTGATTTGCATGTAGCCATGTCTGAACTGTGGTGGCGGAGTGAGCTAAAGAATGATGATGGATTAAACCCAGATCAGTTGACTGGGGGTGAGTGCTTGCAATGTTCAACACTCCGTCCATCATCCCCTTTGGTTTTGCTATTGTTTCCTTTTAGGCATGAACCATCCACAAACAACTCAATTAGTGGTTCATCCTTAATATCAGGTCGGGGTTTGGTGCATAGTCCCATGAAATCTAGACAATCATGGTCATATTCGTCACATTTATCATCAATTTAATTTACAGGCAGTAATGTAGAAGAGTACATTTGTACAAGGTTTTAATGTGATATTTTCTGCAGACAAAATACTCTGCTCATAACGGGTCAATCTGTTATGAGTCTTGTGTTGGATTTTAGTTCGCGTCATCAATAGCTCCACAGAGTGTGGGACCATAACAGTTAATGAGTATCCCATCACTATGCTCTCACTCTTTTCCAGAATAGTAATTACCACAGCTACTGCTTTTAGGCAACCGGTAAGACCTGCCGCTACAGGATCAAGTGTAGAGGACAAATAGGCTATAGGCTTTCAAGCTCCTCCATGCATTTGTGTCAAATCTGAGAGAGTGCACCCATCTCTCTCACTGCAAAATA
This sequence comes from Calotriton arnoldi, assembly GCA_963921515.1. NCBI lineage: Eukaryota > Metazoa > Chordata > Amphibia > Caudata > Salamandridae > Calotriton > Calotriton arnoldi. The sequence goes on along the minus strand of CAWUFW010000001.1, from coordinate 7,841,593 downwards.
TAGTGAATTATTTTGTGTAATCAGGCATTCCCAGTGCCGGGCACGACACAATTTTTCTTTCAGTTCCAGGAATGCTTTTGTACATGTGTTGCCCCATGGAATCGGATCTGACACATCTCTGTGTGTTAACCTCAGTAGAGGTTTTGCCATTAAGGAAACGTTTGGTATACACTGCCTACAGTAGCCAACCATTCCTAAGAACATTCTGACTTCCTTTTGAGTTCGGCACGGATTTATTTGTAAGATGGCTTCCACCCTTTCTGGAGACACCTTCCTAGCTCCCTTCACAATGATGTGTCCCAGATTTTGAACTTCTTTTTGACAGTACTGCAGTGTAATGGGGTTATGTTTACATGGATAATGTGTCTCAGATGCCATGAGCAGGTCATCTATATAATGAACAAGGATAGACTTACAAGGCATTTGTAGGATTTCTAGATTTCTTTTCAGGATCTGATTAAAAATGGATGGTCTCTCTGAATACCCTTGTGGGACACGACATTGTGTAAATACCTTCTGCTGGAACACAAAGGAAAAAATGTGCTGGATTTCTTAATGCAAAGGCACTGAGAAGAAAGCTTGGCATAAACCAATGACCGTAAACAATTCTGCAGTACATGGTATTTCAAACAATACAGTGTCTGGATTCGGTACCATGTGAAAACAGGGCATCACTATCTCGTTCACCTTCCTCAAACCCTGAACTATCCTATATTTACCATTGGGCTTCTGTAAATCCATAATTGGGGAATTACATGAACTCCCAATTATTTCCCTCAAAATCCCTTTCTGTAACATATCCTCTATCACTGGCTTTATTCCTGCAATGGTCTCTGAAGTCAAATGATATGGTGGTGTTCTGGGATAAATAGCATTTGGCTTCACATTTACTTGGACCGGTTCTACACCTTTAATAAGTCCGATATCTTTTCCTGTGAAATCCATACTTCTGCATTTACAGTTTCTCTCAGCTCCTCAGGTATTATATCAAAGGTCAATAAAAAGAACATCCTTACTTCGGCTTGCTGTTTAATTAATTTGAAATCGACATACTCGTCGTATGTTTGAAAAACAACACCATCCGGTGTACAATAAATGGCGCAATTTTACTTGCACAAGAGAGCTCTCCCTACCAAATTCACAGGACTGGTGTCACACACAAAAATTGGTGCTTTTCCTTAAACATACCTATTTTTACTGGGACATTCTCCAATATTGGATTCAGTATCTTCTTATTTGTAACTCCCACTACTTGGATACTTGGATAGTTTTCCCCAGAGAGAGGTAGGTCTGGGACTTCCACTGTTCTCACAGTAGAACGGGTTGCTCCTGTATCGATGAGAAATGATACGGTGTGGCCATAAACCTCAGCATCTACATTTGGGCCACTTTAATCTACCTCTAAGACGACTCTAAGTATCAATCTTCTGCCCCTCTCAGGCACCGTCTTTGGGAATTATCAGAACCGGAGCCATCGCTTTCAAACAAAGGGAATTGTTGCACCCAGTTCTGACTTGGATTTTGAAATTGCTGTGCACCATTCTGAAATTGTGGCATCGGATTTTGAAATTGTGGCATGGCATTTTGAAATGGGTTTGTATTCATTTTTAACTTTTAGTTTAAGTTTAATCTAGGATCCCCATCTGTGTGGGCACAGGACTTATCACTGGGACCTGTCCCTGCATTGGCTTTTGCTGCATAGGCATTTTTGGAAACTGCACCCCTCACGTGTTTTCATATTTTCTCCACCATTTTCAGGATTAAATTGACATTCTCACTTTCAGTGTCCAATTCTATGACAGATGTGACAAGTAGTAATCTTTTTAATAGCATCTACTTCTGATCCCGATCCTGTACTTACATGAACACCTCTACCTCTACCCTGTGACACATTCATTCCTCTTTGGTTTCCCTGAAAGCCAGGTGATGAGGTACCAACAAATTGCATATTTCCCTGATTTCCTGCAAAAGGAGGATTCTGAAACCTTTTCTGAGATAGCATAGTCTGGGCCAACATGAACTTCTCTTTAATTTTTTTTCTGCTTCAAGTCCAATTCATCACTACAATATTTTGCGTATCGCAGGATCTCGTCAAGAGATTTATTTTGCCAACAGATCACACTTTGTGCTATATATGCAAAGCTCTCAGGCTTCAGTCCTAAAACAAACTGGGATACAAAAATCCCCATGTCCCTTTCCTCAGGATATTCACGTCCAATGTGCTGCTGAAACGCCTGCAATAATCTCTCAATACTCATGAACTGTCTCCTTTGGTTGTTGTGTGGTTCTTTTAATTTTGAGCCAATCCATATCTTTTGGAGGTACTCTGACTTTCAAAAAGGTAACAACTGCTTCATATTTTTCCATTACTACAGTTGATGATGCATTCATCCCTGTCTCTCTAGGTGTTTTTTCTTTTGGCCATTGCATTGCTGTCTTAGAAATTTTTATAAATCTTTCTACTTGTGCATACCATTGCACCGGCTTGTCTCACAATTTTGGAAAATTGTTTGTAAATGCCGCCAAATCATCTCTGCTCCAAGGAACATGTACATAAGTTACTCCTGCTGTTTCTCTAAGTGGATATGCTGTTACCTCATTCTCCTGCTGTTCACCCTGTCCTTTTCCACTAGCTCCTTCCTTCTTTTTCTTTTCATTCTTTGCCCATCTAACTTCCAATTTTTCTGTATCCTTCCACTTGCGAATGCATTTAACCAATTCCATAATATACAAGTGCATTCCTGTAATCCTCATTTTTTCTATGGATGGATCTATCCTGTAACTTTAGTGTAAATTTATGTTATTGGAAACGTCTACCTCGTATTTTCTTGATAATTCTATCAATCGATCATGTACCAAAGCTGCTCTTTGTGTAACCTCCTTACACAGGTAAATTAATTCTTTCCTCTGGTATTTATTTAAATATTCCAAACATCTCCTTCTCATCTCTTCCAGTTCTACCTTTAAATTTGGTATATCTAAAGGTCTCTCTTTTTCTGTTTCTGGTTTCTCTGGTGATTCTACAGCTTTAGTTTTCTTCTCTCCTATATCTTCTTCAAGCCATGCTGGTTTGTACCCTTCACTAATAACATTTAAATCACTAGGGGCTATAGACGTTGTAATGACCAACGTCCCTACTCCATCCACCAAAGTTTGCAGCATTTGTGGAGGCTTCTACAAAACTATCTGTGAATTTTGGGAAGTTGGAACAAATCCAGATTTAGACACTAGCTGTATTTCTGATCTTACTTCTGCGGAGACAGGAGCACTCACAACTAATCGACATGCAATTGGGGCATTAACAACAGGTACCGGAGCTGTTGTAGGCACAGCAGCTGTCCTAGTAGGGACTATAGCGGGTGATCGAGTCATAATTGGTGGTACAATCTGCAAGACTTGTAAAGGCTGTTCAATTGGTGTTAAACTTGGATCCAGCGGGGCAGTAGCCACTGTTTGACTAGTACTAGTACTCAGTTCTCCTTGTTCAGCAAGTGTAGTATGCAATGGTGGGGGTCTGGAATTCAACATCTGCTCTAATATCTCACCCCCTAAATCAGTATCTGACTCATCCCCTTCTTTCTTCATGACAGATTATTTATTTTCTTTATTAGAAGCTTCTGAAGTAAGCACTGGATATAACCTAGTTCCCTCAATAATAGCTTTCCTCTACCTATGCTGTTCTTCATCCCACCGAGCATTTGCATAATTCTGCACTGCTCGTCCAGTTCTTCTCTGGTATCTTTCTTTCTCTTTTTTCCTTGCGGCCTTCTCCCAAACATTATATGCTTCAAATTGAATAGGTCGAGGTTGTGGCTTCATTTCATACAATGTTCCCTTCAAATGATCCAGAATTCTGATGTTGAATGTCCCATATCTAGGAAAACTCAATGCGCCCTCATTTTTAGTAATCCTACTCCACTGTCAAAGCCAAAGAAGGTGTTCGAACCATGTTCAGTAGTCATAATGTATGCCGGAGTACCCTTAGACGTAGGCCACCTCTTCCTCACGTACTGGAATAGTAACCTCTCCTCTCACCAATTTCTTTAAATCCATAAAAAATTTCATGTTAACAATTTGGTTTTGACAATTCAATTAAATGAATGTTATGATTCTGTTGTGTAATCGTCAATTTTCAGCAACCCATTAAAATTTCAGCTATTATTTCTTTTGAAGCCAAATCTCAAAACAGTATTCACTTTATAAAGATCAAATCCCAGCGCTACACTGTTACATTATCAACCAATAGGAGTAGAGAGCCACTGGGGCCAGAGGACTACACTGCCCAGCACCCTTTGCGGCAAGTGAGGCCGCCGACGATCTCCTGCGGCGCCCGGAGGCGCAGAAAAAGGGCACGGCACTCACGGAGCGGGACGCGCGCGGGCGTGCCCGGGCCGCGTCCAGGCAAACCCCGGGCCAAGGGTGGGCCCGTCTGCGCCCGTCAGCACCAGACAGAGGCAGGGCCACCCCCCTTGGTCTCATATCGGCGGCACCCTGAAACCGTAAGTACCATATACTGTGACTTTCGGGGCTAACTTGCAATATTCTTGGTTTCCCTTTCTACGACCACCTCTCTTGAACGGCCATTATAATGGGCAAAAGGAAAGCGTCTGTCAAAAGTATGGGCCCTGGGAGCGTAAGGAAAATACTGAGGCATGCTGCAGAAAACTGTACCTTAACCGAAATAGATGAGCTTATAGAGGAGGTAGAGGTCCTCCTAGCTCCCAAACCAAGAACTTCTGGCCTAAAGAGCAAGAGAAAGGGAAAATGTCCCTTGGAGAACTGACCCACAAATTCTAAAAGCATAGCTTCTTACTTTGGGACTTCCTCAGTCTTAACTCCTGCTATCTCCACCCCTAGCCAAAGCCCACGTATCGCGCATCAACAACAACCTACTCTCTGCACGACAGAACTTGTGAACAATGGTGGAGACCACTCTGTTATTAATGTCGATTGTGTGAACAAATACTCGCTCCTTGCTAATCTGGAGAAAGGAGAAAATGACTCCATATATCAACCTAGAGAAGTGGTCACAACAGCCGCATGTGCACCTCCGTCTAGCTTGGGCTTGGTCGACCAATTGAAATTCCTTAAGGAGGAAGTTAAATCACTAAAGGCGATTATGGAAAGGATGGCCAATTTGTTAATTGGAAAAATGGACACACTCACTGACACCGTAGCAGCATGGGGACCGCCAAGTCCACGAGGGAACAGCAACACCCAGAGAACTGTACAAAATGAGCCCCTTAAGAGGCCCACCAATGGGTCTCATAATCTGCCCGCTGACCATCACATAAACTCACTTACTTACTCACAAATCCAAAGTAGAAGTAACATCACGTATGAGGACAATGCACCTAAACGGGATCGTGCTCCTCCAAGGGAAACAACGCATGTAAAATCTGCTATTCCACCTAAAGTAGTCTGGAATCATAAGTTCCACACCCTTCCCATAAAGAAAACTTATATAGGTGGCATTAACAAAGGACTTCCCAGTACCCAATGTTTTGATCTGTATATGATTAATGTCCCAAAGCTCCTGAGGCCTCACACTGAAACCCACGAGGGACTAGTGAACAAAGTGATTCATTGGATCTGCTACAAAAGGGGATGTCGATCAATTATAAGGGAGGACATAACAAATGCTAGAAGGTTCTCAGTAGGAAAACTTGAAAGGGATTATATAGGTGTGGCTTTTAGGGATGAAGCCCTAGCAGAGGGCCTAATTTCTTTAGAACTGCGCTTCAGACCAGATACAGACCTGCAAATAACACTAAAAATGAATCCACCTTGTAATACACTGGACTTACCTCTTAGCACCCAACAAAATTGGCCCCCTAGTGTATTGAAGTCCAATTCTAGGGAACACGTCAGCCCTTCAAACAAGTCAGACATTGACTGACTCACTATCGATTGCCCAGAATCGTGCCCCACTATTCAACCACTTCTCCCCACATTAGCTGTAAGGTCTCCATCTTATGTTGAGGAGGGCAGAGCTGGGACGGTAGGGCACAGGGGTTCAGTCATAGGCAATGACAAAGGGGAGCATATAACACTGCAGGGAGGATCTACGAAGACGATTATGCGGGCCATAGGGTCGACAGAGGGTGAATATCTAAAACTATTATCTTGGAATGTTGCGTGCATTAAGTAAAAAATATCTGACCCTGAGTGGGGAACTTTTATTGACTCTCATCATATTATCTTGCTTCAAGAAACTTGGGCTACTAAACTGGTCCACCGCTCAGGCTTTGTCTCCTTTAGCGAAAGTGCAGTTCCATCGGTGGCAGGGTGACCATCAGGTGGCCTCTTAATATGGCTAAGATTGGACTTGTTCCCAGTGGTCAAAACGCTTCCATCTGCCTCTAAAGATCTACTTGCCCTGCAAATTAACATAAATACATGGTCAGGTCCCACACACATAACCTTAGTAAATATATACATTAGGTCAAAATCTCCAAATGTCCAATCTCCAATAGTAAGTAAGCTAGATAACTTATTGAGTCAGTTTGCTCAGAAATCCCTAAAAATTGTAGCCGGAGACACTAACACCTGCATTCCTATATCTGCAGGGTGTAGATACCAGGAAATATCGCCCTCTTGCGAACTCAAGAAATTAACAAAACCGTCAAAGGTTGGAACTCAAATTGTTGATCTCATTATTGACCATGGCCTAAGAACAGTAAATGGCAACACCAAATCTGATTGCCCCCCCCCTGCTTTACCTTTCATAGAGGTCTTAGCAAATCAAGAATTGATCATGTACTAGTGGATAATTACCTTTGGTCAGATCTGCAGGACATGCAGATTATCCCCAGACCAGACAGTGAACATCAGGCATTAAGTGCATCCTTTCTAATGACCAGATTCTGAGATACAAAACTGGAGACGGTCGTATCTACTGCGCTTATCACCACCTCAAATAATATGAGAAATGTTAAGTGGGCAGAATTGGTGGCAGACGGAAACAAACTCTCCTTAATTTACGATCTGTTTGTGTCTAAACTCTCCCAGATTGACCCAACTAATATTCATAATATCAATTTTATCCCCATACACTGTGATCTCATGGATACACTGAGACCGTGTTTCATGAGGGAACAGAGGAGAGGAGTACTTAAAAAGCCAACACCGTCTTGGTATAACAAGGCCTGTCGGTTAGGAAAGATCCATCTGCTGAGTGCAATCAAAAGGGGCCTAAGGCCTGAAATCATAAAGACCAGGTGTGATTATAAAATCCTCTTAGTTAAAGCCAAAAGAGAATGGGAGGGGGACCAGTGGGTAATGATTGCTGAAGCCCTAGAGAAGGGTGATCAAAAAAGCTTCTGGAAACTTATAGCTGTAAACCCCTCTAATTCCAACTCCCTAGACCCAGTGATTAACCCCGACACCTGGATTACTCATTTTAGCAGCCTAGACACCTTTGGGTATTCGCGCGCTCTACAAGTCTCACTAACATAACATATATGATTGCCCGCAGCAAAATAATACTGTAGTGAGCTCTGGCACCGAAGAGGTCAACGGCCCCCGAACTTTAAATGCGATTAGTTCATCCTCTAGCCCAGCTGCACATTCCACCTTTACATTTACTCTATCCGAAACACTTAAAGCAATAAAACAAACGGAAAAGGGTAAGGCCCCAGGGATGGACGGTATTCCGGGAGACCTTTTCCTCTCCGAACCAGACATCTGGGCCCCCTATCTGAATGTTTTATCGAATAGCATAATAAAAGGCAATATGATCCCCCTTCATGGCAAGGTGCCGTTATTATACCTATTTTTAAAAAGGGTGAGAGAACCATCCCCACAAACTACAGGCTTATAAGTTTACTTGATAACTCACAAAAAAAATTCTGCAGACAGGTTTTATATAGACTAAATGAGTGGATACAACAAAACAACGTCCTGGAGGAAACCCAAGCAGGCTTCAGATTAAAAGTCAGCACATTGGACCAGGTCCGCCGCTTCAAGGTGATAACCTGGAAATATATCACCTTGTTGAGTGACCATTTATACATCGCTTTTATTGATTTAAGAGCGGCGTTTGACCTGGTGCCGAGAAACATCCTGTGGGAGGTATTAGCTGGGTATGGCATCCCCCCAGATCTACTAAGAATAGTTAGGCTCCTTCATGACAACACATATGCAAGGGTCAGATGGAACACCACAAGGGACACAACAGAAAAGATAGAGATCTTGAAAGGGGTCAGACAGGGGTGCGTTCTCGCCCCAACACTGTTTAGCCTATTCATCAACGGCGCAGTGAAGAGACTGAAGGAATGCAAACATGATGCCCCGAGAGTGGCGGTAATACCAACCCCAATATTAATGTTTGCAGACGACAACCTGCTGATCTACCGAACCCCTATGGGTCTCCAATCTGAACTGAATGCCTTTGTCACTTTTTGTGGGGAATGGGGCCTAGAACTAAACTTGTCCAAATCTAAAGTTATGATGATTAATCCACGCAAAGGGTGCAGAGGTATTGTGACCCTAGAGGTAGTTCATCACTTCGACTATCTTGGGGTGAAGCTAAGCGATGCCCAAGCATGGGGCCCCCAGATGGAAAAAAGTAAAACTACTCTCCATCAGAAAGCCTCTGCTATAGCAAGGCGCTATAAGGTAGCATCTGGAGGAGCAGTCTCTCCGGTTATCACCAGCTGTAGCATCAGCAATATATGGAGCCGAGATCTGGGGTTATGCTGATGCTGAAAGTTTAACAAAAGTAGAAAATAGGTTTATTAAAACACTTTTTAAACTTCCCTCAAGCTCCCCTCCCACACCTGTATGCCTAGACTTGCCCTTAACCCTATTCACTTAACAACGGTTCTAAAACCTCTCCTATATTGGGTCAGATTATGGTCCACCAATTAATTGGCAGCCTATAGAGAGTGCGTGAAAGATCTCCTGGCTCTCAATTGAGATCTGAGAACACCATGGCTGAAACATATCCAAGGAATAACGCACAGAATAGGCATGAGTGAGCTATGGACAGCCCCTGACTCAATAGTAAAAGGAGATGCTTTAAGAGCAAAACGGTCCTACTGGGAGGCAGTTTTAATCCAAACGTGGGAAGTGCATCAGACTAACACTCTTACAGGCAAATTTCTGAACCACAAGAGCATACCTAGGCTAGAACCATACATGAACAGAATGTATCCACATCATCTAAAATGTCTGTACATTCAATATAGGTGTGGGGTTCTGCCCTTGAGATCACACACCTCTAAATGGGCTAGCGCAACTTGCCAAATCGATTCCTGTCCAAATTGCCCAAACGTAGTGGAAACGGAGTACCACTTCATGCTATTCTGTCCCCTATACAGGAAGGCTCGCAAAAAATGGCTGCTGGCTGCATGTAACCACATGGGTGTGAGACACTACTGGGAAGCGGAGAGACTCTTTAAGAGCGACACCAGAGAACTCTTAGCTTTTGTGGTCTCTAAGTATTTGTATATTGCTTGGACATTAAGGATGAAGGCCATTCGTAATCTCGAACCCTGACAGAGAATTTGATAAACATAGGCCTAATCATGAAAATTTGTGCTTCTGTCGGTCTTCTTCCATACTCCTCCCATTGTTTTATTTTCTTCTTCACCTAATTTACGATTATGAAATGATGTATATATCTATTCTGGTAACCATTTCTTTCTGTATAGCCCCCTATGACAGCTATTTTGCACATTTCTTCCGTTGTGAATACACGAACATCTCTTGATTGGTGGCAATAGTAGCCACCAAATTGTATAATTGGTAGCCTCGCCAGACCTTCAACTCGTTTATTTATATGATGTTCCCACACTTTTTTCTACCTTTTTATCTTAATATATTGCTTTTTCATCGCTTTTTATAGTAAGGCAACTGCACTTTGATGTCTTATGTTTTTATATTGCACAATTTGTAATGTATTCAAAAGTATTTTTGAAGTATTAATTTGACGTGTTTTATGGGCTGCACCCGAAATAAACGATTTACTACTACGTCAATTTTCAGCAACCCATTAAAATTTCAGCTATTATTTCTTTTGAAACCAAATCCCAAAACAGTATTCACTTTATAAAGATCAAATCCCAGCGCAATACTGTGACATTATCAACCAATCCCAGCATGAAATCACACCAACCGACCAATCCTAGCGCGAAAGACAATGACGTACAATCTTGCTCCTCACAAAGCTCACCCTCCTTTACAATTGTTCTCCAAATTCACACAACTCTGTTAGATAGATTCTTAAATAACTTCTTGCTTCCTCTGCTAAAAGAATCAAAGTATTACAACCACTCAAGAAATTTTTCACAATCGCAAATGAGTTCTCGAACAACAGGAAATCACACAAATCAATACAGTTTCCCCCATTTGCGCAATTAGGTTCCACTAACTTCAATTAATATGTCAATCACAAACAAATCTCGAATAACTATATTACCGATGTAGGTTTTGGTACCTCATACACTACACCTAAATCCTACAAACAAGTTTAAATTGTACATTATTCCGTGATCTTTCAGCCATGACGAGCTAGAAATCTTTAATATCTTATTCTTCAACCTCTTTTCTATACTTTTTCTATTCACTCTCACATTCCAAAGAAAACAGAATACAACCTACTCACAACCACAACATTTGCCCTATTAATACACCTTCTAAATCACAATCGCCTTCAAGTACCGTCGTGTCGAATCTTTAAGTTCTGGACATTAGAATTAGGACTTTTAAGAAAGGTTTGTGATCTGTTTTATAGCTCCATTCAGGGCATAAACCCTCACTCTGCTACCAGATTTGTTAGCGCTCAAAATTTGGGAGGACAATTTGATGACCAGTGTAGACCCAAAGCACTTACAACAAAAGCCTCCCAGTTTTGGCGTTCCTCCATCTTCAGGCCAATTGGATCTTGGCCTCCGTGGCAGAATGAAGCTGTAATAAATTGCATTTCAAATATACTCATTAACTTTCAGTAAGTTAATGTTCAGTCAATGATGGAAGGTTTGGAATAGTTTTAAAGCTTTATTTCTCATTAAGAGATTAGTATTGTTTTTGTCATTTTTATTCAGATTAGTCAATTTACCGAAATATCAAGAAAAGGTATCATTAGAATCAGCATAATATAGACAGCGTGTTCCATAAAGGAAATAGTCCCTATCTTAGTCTAAGAGTCCTAACCTAAATAAGGACTCATAAAGAGTTCTCCTGGAAAAGACCCAGATTCTGGAGCATTTAGTTAGTCAAAAAATGAATTCCTCATAAAGAGTAGTTCAGGAAACAGCTGAGTTCCCCAACAAGTTGCAGTAACAACAGGTAATTTAATCAGAGAGAAACGATCACAGCAGTACCTATGATCAGCTGTAGGAGAAAGTCTCCCCACAAAAGGATCAGGATAATAGAAAATCGGTGTTCACCGCAATCTGGGCAAGAATAAGGAAAAAATAATGCATAATGCATCAAGGGTAAGGTGGCATGGAAAAGAGAAGAATGGCATAGACACTATAACTAGGAACCCGTATATATGAAAACATAAAACATTTGCAACATCCAGCATGGTTCGTCTAATGGAAATGGGTCTTCTGATGTTCAGTCATCTCTTCTCCCATTTCTCACTGTAAACATTCAAGCCAGTGAGTAGTTAGCTAAAGTTTCTAATATGTCTGGCACTAGATATATGAGGGAAGGGTCTCTTGAGAACCTTTGCAGGCCTATTCTGTTAGCTGTTGTCAGTATCACACTGTGTGGGCAAAGGGCTGGTCTAAAGCAATGAAATATATCCATCAGTATGTCTTGATGAGACCATGCAAACAAATATCTTTAATAAGTTCAACATTGCTAATACTCTATTCATTATAAAAACATAGCAGAATACATTGTTTAGTGAAATGGGAAAAATCATATGCTGTGAGGAAGCAAAAGAAATACATTTCTCTTAGAGCAACACATTTTAAAGTGATGAACGATTTTACAGTTAGAGGATTAGATCAGCACTTTCTGAAAGGCATTTTGTATTTTAATGTCAAGCAGAAGTCAACAAAATATTTTTCAGGTCTAGTCATAGAAGCACACTAGGTATGGGAGCCTGTTACTTATTTAAGCTGCACGTTTATTTTTCCACATTCAAAAAGCATCTTCCTCTATGGTTAAAGCTACATGATTTATGTATCACACTTTAAAGAATAATTTTTATGTTTTCGCTTTCCCTTCTACAGATACAATAAAGTTAAATGCATTTTCTAATGTCAGGCACATTTTCTTCATCATTAACCATGGCAGGTTTTATGAAAAAGATAGACTTTAACAACGGTAAAACTCTCCAGGAAAAACTGCATTCTTGCATATTACTAGAAGAAAGATGGGTTTGTCTGCTTTCAAGTTCCTATTAATTTTGAAATGAACTAAAATGTGCATTTTGCACCTGTGTAGTATGTGCCAGTAAGAATGCCATTGAAATATTTTGGGAAAAGTGTTGAAGTGTTTGGTTGCATAAGTTACTATTTGTGCCAGTGAAATCATTTGCACAGGATCAAAATGATAACAAATCTAATGCAAGAGCAGTAAATGTTAGAAGTTCTTGGGCTGGTACCAGAGAGCAGTAGTGCTGAGAAAACCCAGATAAGTAACCATAATCATAAATGTTTTTTTATAGCTCAGTTAATTAAAACCATTACAATGAGATATCTAATAGTAAATAGTCAAATCCACATTTACTTTCATAAGAGGTCACAACAATTGTAAACTCAAGAGAAACTCATAAGCAAACAGTCCAAACACTAAAAAAAAATGATAGACAAATTAAAGCAAATAAGCCATTGCTGCTAATGTGGGCCCTGCAAAGCAGCAATTGGTGTGGATACAGCTCCAGTAAACCTTTGATGACCTTACCCAACCCACTTGCATGCCACATATCTGTGCTACTGGCAAAAATGAACGCCCAAACTTGTCAGAGATGGCTTCAGTTAAATTCTAGGTACATTAAAAAAAAAGCTGGGCAGTAGCATTGAATATGCACTCTGGTTTCCTTTTTATTGTTGCAAAATCTACAATGGGCAGTGACAGATGAAGGTCTCCATGCTTCCTTAAATTCCAAGGAGAAAAGACCAAACTGTGTTCTCAAATAGTTTGGATGTTGCCATGATAGTCCTCCCTGTTGTGCGGTACCAATTTCAAAGTATGCTGTGCCCTGATATATGGAAGCACTCCAAAGCATAAAAAAGCTCTCTCTGGCGTCTTCTGAGAATTCACAGCATCTTGCGACTATCTGAGTCATACAGTGGCTCTCACTGGAAGAGACATGCACACTCAGTCTGTCACACTGGTTTATTGGTGACTATCCCTGACCTGAGATTGGTGCTGCTGGCATTCAGTAGATGTGTCCTCCATCTGGCGAATACTCCTAACACAATGAGCATCCATGATATACAGTGGGTATCCAGGACATGAAGAAGTTGTCCCTGGCTTACAGTGACCATTCCTGACACACAGTGGTCATCACTGACCTTCACTTTTGCATGATGACTCTCTCTGCTACATGTGGACATCAGTGGTACATGAATGGGGAACATGGATGTATGAGGCAGAATCTCGAAATGTTTGACTAATCCTGGGCAGGTGAAAATGATTCTGTGCTTTTGATGGTTGTTCATGGAAATATCATTCAGTATTTGTCCATATGGAGCAGTAGAAAAAGAGAGCACTTAATGGAAATGACAAGCTGAAATTGTAGCATAGCTTATTTATTAAAATATTAAAACTGGTTGACTAATGAGAGATTGTTAAGTTCTCACAAAATTGCAAGCTCATTTTTGCAAAGTAAGTTTATATGCTAGAAATTAAAAGGCCAAATAGCTAGCTGAGTTTGGGGAAAAATGAGGTAGGGAAAAATTAGGTTATAACTTAAAATAACATTTTCCTATTTGGATTCAAAATCCGTACATTTCCGAAACTCACAGACATTCTTTGGGGGCAAAAGGAGTGCACTTCCAACATCTTTTTAATTTTGATTAAGTCTGGGTGGAGTTCGCAGAGTTCTACTCCGCGGAACTCCGTGAAGTGCCGGAAAAACTGTGCTGCGCTCAGCGGACTTCCGCCAGCCACGGAGTCTGATATGTGGTGCTGCTCGCACTGATTTTTAGCACCGGCAGTTTGTCCTGCACTGTAAAATTAGTGCAAACGGCACTATGCGTCACGCCAGAGGGCACTACTGCTATCTGCCGCTCAAGTGGACTTTCTACTCAAGCGGCAGCTTCCTGAATGCGAGCGGCAGATTTCTCAACACTAGCGCCCGCATTGAGAAATCTTGCCAGGAGGAGGTCTAGCGCGCAATTTGTTTCACAAGCGCTTGCCAACTTAACGCTGGCGTGCTGCTCTAGAGAAAAAATTCTGTTCCATGTCACTTCACTGAGTTTTTCTGAAATCCGCACAGAATGGGCAAAACTCAGCGAATTCCGCTGTTGGAGCGGAATTCTTCGCCCTTTCCTAATTTTGATATTTACTTGTTATTCATGCTACACGGAGCACACTTTTTACTGGTGTTAAGGTATCATTCCCCTAGAGAATTGTCACTGCATATGTGTGCAGTCAAGGGTCCAATGAAGAAATCCCAATATTGATTTTTCTTCTGTGCTTGTGTTCAGAGCATTAGATCCACGCTAAGCCAAGCGATTGAGATCTTCATTCATCATCATAAATATTTACACAGGATGTGGCCTGCACAGCAGTTGGATGTCCTCATTTATGGAGACAATGTGATATTTTATGATCCTCTATGATCCTTAGTAATTTAGATTTGGTTTCTCTAACAAATTTCAGTTCTTTCATGTGGTTGAATAAGAAGTGTGATGTTCCCCATACTCCTGGACCTGTCTGGTTTTCTTAGGCAGTGGATGGTAGTGGATTGTAGTGGATGGTTGTAAGGTCAAACACCCTATTTAAAGGGGCCTCAGACACTCCTCAAGGTGAACCATGACTTTGGTAGCTGACTAAGTGCATGGCTCTTCCCTCTGTAGGCACTGGAGTGTGCAAGTCCGCTTCAAGTCATTAAAAAACGTGGAAAAGAAAGTAAGTTATAGACCAAGAAATTCAATAATATTTGCCAACTACTACTAACGTAAAAAAAAAAGATTCAAGTACAACAACCCCAGAATAAATGAACTGAGAAATCATATTTAAAAGTGATTGTTAAATCATATTTAAAAATGATTTTTAGACTAAAAAAGTACTGCAGGAATTGATTTTAAAAAAAATGTGGAAGTGATTTTATAAGTGAAGAGTTTGCGATTGAACTCATCTAGACAGTACTGTTTCCTGGAAACATTGATGACTTTATCAGACCAGAAAGTTTCCTTCAGACTCAGTCATCGACCACATTAAAATGTAACTCAGCCAAGTCAGACAACCAAAGTATCTGAGTCACAATGAAGCTACATTAAGAGGCTGGATATACATTTTACAAAGCCCTGGCTACTTGTCTTCTCATACACTTTGACATGACTGTGTAGGGTCCGCAATGGCATAATGCACCCTCTGTACTTTAACTGTTTTCCCTTTTAAAGAAACACTGGTTCAGATAGCTGTAGCAGATCATTAAGGTCAGGAGCTCAGGCTTCCTTCTGCAAGTATGATTGTTGTTAAGTCCAGAAAGTCTTAGAAAAGGCCAAATCTGTCTCTCCTCTGGATCCATATCCACTAAGGATCATTGCCCTACTCTCCAACCAGCTTGCCCCCGCAATTCACTCTTTGTTTAACTCAACAGTGGAAACTGGAAAAATTCCCCTAGAGGGAAAGTCCATACAGGATTTACCCATACAAAAGAAGGCCAATATGGATTCCAAAAATCTTTCCAACTATTGATCCATCTCATTGCGGCCTCTCTTAGGAAAGCAATTAGAAGGGTTAATAGTAAACAACTTACATCCTATCATGAGCTGAACAAAATCCTAGACCCTTCCCAATCAGGGTTTAGGTCTTCTCACAGTACTGAGACTGTACTGTTACCTGTAATGATTCATTAAGACGCTCTCTCTACGCCAGATCTCCTTCCATGCTAGTGCTGTTAGACCTGTCCACAGCTTTCGATACTGTGTCTCATACTAGGCTGCTACAGAAACTGCATGAGACAGGTATTCACGGGACAACTCTTAAATGGTTCCAAGATTTTTGGGGAACTAGAACTCAATTTATCTCTCTTGGCCCATTTAAATTCCGTACCGTGTGGATTGACAAGGGAAATTCGCAGGGCTCCTGTCTGACCTCATCCCTTATTTAACATATATATGGCACCTCTTGCCAAGATCACAGAGTCATTTGGCTTTGAAATATAGCATATGCTGCTGACACGCAGCTGATCATTTCCTTCGACAAAGATCTGGATAAAGCTAAAGAACGGCTTGCCAAGGGAATGATAGAGATCTCAGTATGGATGACAACCAATTGCCTACAGCTGAATGTGGAAAAAACAGAGATCATGCTGTTTGGTAAGACCCAAGAACTCTGGTCAGATAACTGGTGGCCGCCAGAATTAGGTGCTGTCCCCACACTTGCACAGGTTGGAAAGAATCTTGGAGTAAAGATAGATCAAGCTCTGTCCATGAAAGAACAAGTTCTATCTACTACGGACACTTGTTTCAATACAATGCACTTATTGAAGAAAGCCTTCCCATTTCTTCCCATTGCAGCTAGAAAAACTTTAGTTCAGGCCTTGATATTTAGCAGACTGGGCTATAGCAATGTGCTATTGACCTCAGCTACTGAGACACTTTAATCCAAACTACAAGTGGTACAAAAATTGGCAGCTAGGCTTGTCTGTACCCTCACTTCGGGCTCCTCTTCCATACCACTGCTGAAATCTCTACACTGGTTACCAGTAAGACAAAGAAGCATCTTCAAAATTTGCTGCCTGACATACAACGCCTTGATGGGTAAAGGTCCTAGTTACCTGTAGCAGAAACTCAGAAGCTTTTCCTCAGTTAGGAATTTAAGATATATGGACAAAGCTTTGGTCCCTTCATAATAGAATAAATTACCTCTTCGCTTTCGTCTTCACCTTCGTCTCTGCACAGATTCCAATAAATTCAGAAACATGCTTAAGACATTTCTGTTTTAATGGAGGTCTATATTTTGTCTGTGACTGTTATGGCGCCAAGATGCCCCTCCCCGGACGACTCATGTGCTATATTAAATAAAATTCACATAACATAGCAACATTTTAGGTGAATTGAAAAAGTTTGAAATAGGACTCCACATCGTAAAGGCATATAGTGTTTGAGTCTGAGTCAGTCACCAGGCTAAGCTTGACTTCCACTGGCTTGTATCAAATCCCCCTGGTTGACTTTAGGGACTGGTCCTTAATGAAATTTGTTCAATAGGCTAGTCCAATTCTTACTTTTCATCCTTTCTTCAGCATTGTGTTGTCTCCTATTTAGGGAACTTCACTTTGGTAACACCATGGACCTGGAGTCTGAGACCTCGCTTCTACACCACTGCCTAAGAGTCAGGATGCTTTACAGCTAATTATGGATAAACCTCCATGCTATGCACACAAGAGTTGTCTTATTAGAGAGCAGAAGTGTACAGACCCCTAGTACCTTCTCACTATTAAATAATTCCCCGTTCAGCAAAGACACAGGCCACACTATCCAACCTTCTGTTGCATCCATTACCCAGTGTCTCAATCGCACCATATAATATAACCAGCAGAATCTCCCCAGTCCCAGGAAAACAAAAGTACTTACCACTTCTTCTGTACCCTCTGGGCCTTCTGGTATCTGAAAGCTCAGACTAGATACCAGCATGCCTATTCTCTTTTTTTTAAGATATGAAAAGTCTCCATATTTAATCCATGGCTGTTTACAAATGATCTCTCCTTTGAAGAATTGGCTAGACCAACACACCCTTAGAGTCCTCTCGTTCTTCGCTTGGGCTTGACATCTATCTATTGGACCTGTTCCCTACTCCTAGTTGCATATATTAAAGGAAGTTTTCTGTGACGGAAGCTGGGATCCACCACTGAAATCTTCCCATGCATTTAATTAGTTGCCAGTCTGCTCCTTATACTGGAGCCTGGTGCTCATTCATTGACAAGCAACCTGAGACAGTTTTCCAGTATCTGTAATTTTGAAGATGGTCAGGTAATGGTGTAATATCAGTGGCGGCTCGCCGAGGGAGTGGTGCGGGCGGAGGGGCGGGGGAGGGGCAGGGTGGGGGTAGTGGACTCGGACATACGACGGACAGAACTCAGAGGGAGTTCTGTCCGTCGTACGTCTGAGTCCACTACCCCCACCCTGCCCCTCCCGCTCCACCGCCCCGCACCACTCCTCGGCGAGCCGCCACTGTGTAATATTGATCTTTAGTTATGCTCAGTTGAACAAGTCACTCTTTTATAGGAATTCCCTTTTACCCTGCCACTCGAGTCCTTCATAGAGTTCACGCAGGCCTCTCACTTCTGAAATGCTTTATTAGCATTAATGTGCTCTAACTAATTTTAGCGTCTCCCAAGGATTAACCTTTTCACTATCCTCTGCCAACTACATGACGCTTATAGCCTGCATCTTAGGAATCCATCACTTTGACTTCCAACTATATTCATAAAACATCCAGACATCAGGTAGCATACTGCTTAAAGGAAGAGGTATACTTTGAAGGCAATCAAACTGCCTTTATTTCGTTGGTCGGTAGACAGAATACACTCTAATGTGCTCAGTTAACTCCTCTTCTTCCCTATCCATCCGGCCTGCTTTTTATGACTGCATCTGGTGTTAGTCCAGAAGATGTATTTCTTTGCCATAGTGTTCTTTGCAACCGCACCTTCACGTTTCCATTCAAAACAACCACTTAGAACACTGTCATCTAGCTACACTAAGAGGAAGGGATTAGTACTAACAGCACCACCCATAAAGTTGTCTTGGTACTAGCAGTTGTGATATTCAGGCTAGAGCATCACAACGCCATAAACATGAGATTCCCAAAAAGAACTTAGCTACGAAGAGTGCAGAGTCATGACACCCAACCATGATTACTTCACAGTTGTCTTGAAGACCATACATGGGCTCCTTATCAAGAATAGATTGAAGTGTATAAGCTGTACCTCATTCAGAAGGCACTCCATGGTCTTACGAGGCTGTCCCTCAAAGGTCTTCAAGTCATTCTAGCCAAGCCCGATCCAAAGAAAAGGTGAACATCTATTATTATAGAAGACTCATTACTCTGGAATAATCTTCCATACTACGTCCATGCGGATCTAAAGACTCATCTCCTTCAATCAGTCTATGGTCAGGTCACCTTCCACAAGTTTTACAGCCACTGTCTAGATCTCTTGTCTGGTAAGTATAGCTGGGCCTTGTCATCCATCCGTCTACATGTTAGTTGTGCATAATGGGCCATGACCGAGCAGAGCAAGTGCTAAATTCCCTGCACCTGGCACTCTTGCGGATGATTTCCTAACCCTTTTCTTACCTGCAAAGATCTCTACGATACACATCAACATATTATGGTTTCATGGGTTCACCAAAAACTACCATCTTCCACCTAAAGTGGAAGCCAAACAGAGATAAAATTAATCAAATCGAGTTAAATGCATTTAGGATATTGATCCCGAGGGCAGCTTGTTTTATATCATCTAGCTGTGTAAACACTCATGGCTTATTCTCTGGTTAATGTAACTTGATTTGGAATTGGCAGGTTCTTAGCTGATTTTTTGTTTTGCTGTTGTTGCAAATCCTCCGAGGCAGGCTGCCATGCTTATTTCCTGAGTGCCATCTGGGGAGTTTTTGGGGATCCTGATTAAAAATTCTGCTGTCTGAGGCCTGTGCCTATAATTGATAGATAGTGGTTTATCTAGCCTGAGAAATGGCTCTGACATCTGAGACGTGCTTATGTGGAGGATCTTGACGATCCAAAAACAAGACTCAGAAATGTAAGGACTGAGGTTGTGAAAGTGTTTTATCCGAGTAGGAAGAGTTGATAAAATATGTGTAATCTGGGAAATGGCTCTACCGTCTGAGGCACGAGCCTCTAAAATCTGTGTAACTTGAGGGATGGCTGGTAATTAACAACATAGGCATTTTTACATTTTCATGAAACATAAAGAGAAATAAGTAGGCATCATAACATTTGCATCTTATGTTGTTACTCGGATAAGGTGACAGAGGAGACCAGTAAACAAGAGGACTATTGGTGAGGTTAGAATGCAAACATAATGGATGTGGTTTATGGAAAAGAACACAGGTGGGAACCAGTGGAGAAACAAGACTTGAGGGCCCCCCCTGCAAATTACGTGGAGGGCCCCCTCCAAGCTCCGGATCTATTCAAGCCCACTGACCATACACAGTGCCGGAGGGGGTGATCGCCCCCACACCGCGGGGGCTGCAGGGGCTGTCATTACGCCACTGGTAGGAACTTAAATGGAATGCATAAACACGTGCATCAATATGGGGCAAAGGGGGAGGAGAGACTAAGTGCAAGGGGAAAATTCGGTGAACAGACAAAACACAATGTTCATGACCACATAAAAGAGAAAAAGAGTGAATGTATTATGAGAAGCCAACTTCAGATTTACAACGTGCACTCTGACCATCTGTAGAAATTCTTCTGATAAGTAAAATGTATTTTGTGCACTTGCATACAGGAGACCTTGCACTTGTAACTTTTGTGTATGTGCAAATTACGGGTAATCCATCTCCTGGTGTTGTATTTGCTTACTATTTCTCATTATAGGGACTCATTAAGGATTTCATATTCTGTCCTAGATGGTGCACAATGAACTAATGAACTGTGCATGAAAAGTTAGTCATTACTTTTGAGAACTTGTATTGTAAAGCCCAGCGATATTTCCTATTTTTATTCTTTGGTGGAGAACCAATCCAACACCTGAACTTGATATGTGGTCAAGCACACGCTCTGTGTTTGCTTGCTTTGCATAAAAAGGGGGCTGGTGTAAAAACAGTTGACAGTTTTCTTGGAAAAGCTAATAAATCCTTTCGTCTGCCTGTGTCCCAGAGGATGGTCTGTAAGTTAATGTTCATGGCCCATACATGTGAGTCCTGAGCTATTTGAATCCGGTGCATATCCATTATACTCTTTTTTTTTTTTTTTTTAAATTTTTCGTTGAGCAGTGCATAACAATTACATTGAGGAACTTGACATGGGAAAAGCAAATATCCATATTTTGACACAAATATAAAGAAAGCTACATAAATAGATATTCAATAAGGCATATCACGAGATTGCATATTTTCAATTTAAAGTGCTGACAAAAAAGGACTGAGTGCAATTTAAAGTGCAGATATCGGTTACAAAAAATGCCCAAAAAGCAATCAATTCTAAAATATAGGCATTCATTCTACTTTACATACATTACTACTGTGGGACCTACCATCAAATATCCAGTTCTCTCTCACATCTTTACTTTCTGGCCTGTATAGAAGACTGCAGTGTATGTTCTTCATTTAGAATATAACTAGCACCCTTCGTCTTCAGGATTGCTTCACTCAAATTGTACTCTACCCCATAAATCTAGAAATGTAAGTAGCCGCCCTGCCCACCTGGCATAGGCCTCCTCAAACACCTTAGTTCTTTGCATTTTGGCCTGCCAGTTTCTCAGAGAAGCCGCCACCTCTGTTCTCCACCTCTGAAGTATTAAGCTGCGTGTGACAGCAATACCAATATACAGCAATCACTGGATGCTTTTCTTGGCCATTTGAGTTATATATGAGGAGCCAAATAAAGCAAGCATGGGCTCCGGTGATTTATGAATCTGGGTAATATCTGTAGCTTCTGGAAAATGTTCTCCCAGAAATCTTGGAGTACTGGGCATGTAAAGAAAAGCATGGCACCAGTATCCTCCTCCATCTAGCTTACACCGAAAGCACTGATCTGGCACGGTGGCATTTATGCAATCTGTGGGGAGTGTAATAGGCCATCCACCTTGGCAAGAACGCCATTCTTTTCAAATTTGAGGCCCTCAAGGACTTCTGCCCCAGTTCTGAGAAATGTACCCATTCTCCTTTGGTATTCAGCAACCAGTAGAATGACTGGTTTTTATAAACTGTTCCTCAACTAAAACACTCTTAAAGTTGTTCCGTTTGGCCCGATACCAATTTCCTAAACCTGTTAAGTGACTTTTATATAGCAGGTGCATTAGTAAAGACATCTCAGAGTTTAAAGTAGTATAGGTTGAGGAAAGAAAGCTAATAACCTGTTGGGCACTAAATTTCAGACTTTTGGCTTCCACCCCTAAATGTAGGTGTATTTCATCCCATGTTAGGCGTCTTTCGCTATTGTAAAAGTCACCTAAACTGGTGAACCCTTTTTGCTTCCAGTATTCCAAACTCGCTTTAGGGATGTTAATGCCCAATGATCTACAGTCTTCTAATAGAGTACAGGCATGGTGGTTTGAGACTCCCCAGAGCTGAAAAAGCTCTCTCATACTATATTCCAATGTATGTAAGGATTTATACCTTGTTTGTTTGGGTATTTTTAGCAAAATAGATAATTCGATCACATACTCTTTAGCCATCTGACAAATACTTCAGTATTAGTCATAATGTAAGCTATATTATCTAAAAGTGTGTAGTAGTAGTAGTATGTTTGACATTGAGGTAAAGCTAATACCCCTTGTGATTTATCTAACTGCAAGACTGCTATTTTTGTCCTGGGCTGTTTATTATTCCAGTTGATTTTTTGGAACAGTTGATCGAGTTCTCTAAAGTACGATTTGTTAATTATAATGGGAAGTGTAATAAAAACAAAAAGCACAACTGGGAGAATCGACATCTTTATCAAGGTCACTCTTCCAATAATGGGCAGAGGGAGACAATTCCATCTATACAGCAGTGTTTTAATTTTTTGAAAGGTTGCATTGTAAATTAAATCAAATAATTGAGAGTAGATATGCATTACATAGTAGCCTAAATATCTGATCAATCGTTGGGCACACATTGACACTGGAGGTCATGAGGAAGTTTGTTTGGAGAGGTATTAAACAGTAGTATTTCTATCTTTGTTTGGTTTACTTTATAATCTCCAACTCCAGTAAATTCTGCAATTGTATCTAATATATTCTGAATATTCTCTCCGTTTGGTTGAAGATATAAAATAATGTCATCAGCGAAAAGCTTGATTTTAGGCATCACAATTATCAGAGGAATAATTGTAGTATCGAACGGATCTTAATTGCTAATGGCTCTAATGAAAACAATACCGGCGACAGGGGGCATTCCTGACGTATCATACCCCGGTTTATTTTGATCTGTCCTGCTGCCTTTGCATTTATAACCACTATGGCTGTCGCCCCTCGATAAAAATTCCAAAGCATTGCTAAAAAAAAATCTGGAAATCCTAATTTTCTGAAAAATGAAAAATAGTGCATCCCAATTGACTAGGTCAAATGCCTTCTCTGCGTTCATCATAAAAATAGCGGCCT
Source organism: Calotriton arnoldi (assembly GCA_963921515.1). Classification (NCBI taxonomy): domain Eukaryota; kingdom Metazoa; phylum Chordata; class Amphibia; order Caudata; family Salamandridae; genus Calotriton; species Calotriton arnoldi. The sequence continues at coordinate 7,818,195 of CAWUFW010000001.1, read as the reverse complement.
TCGTTTTAGTACTCGAAAAATAATCAATTGCTTAGGTTAAAAATCTAGTATTAGCTGAAATTTGTCTACCTAGTAAAAATGCACTAGATCTCTATGTATTAGCTCGTTGGCTACTGGTTTGATACAAGAGGCCCACATTTTTGTGAACAACTTATAATCGGAGTTTATCAAGCTAATTGGCCTATAAGAGTTGACATTAATAGTGCTCTTATCCTTTTTAAGGAAGCTTACAATAATTGACTCCTTAAAGGATTGAGGGATAGGTTTCGCAGATCTAAACTGATTGAATAATTTTACAAGAAATGGTACTAATTGTTTAGAAAAAACCTTGAGAACTTCCGTAGGGATTCCATCTCCACCACACGCCCTACAATTAGACATATTTTGCAGAGCAGAAGAGACCTCGGAAACCTGAGTCTCTTCCAAAATTGCACTATTTTGCTCCCTTGTTGCCTGTGGCAGTGTGACAGAGTTAAAAAGCTGTTCTAGCTTATGCCACGAACCTCTTGTTTTTTTTTTCACAAACATTTCGATGATGTCGTAAAAAGACCTCGTTACTTTTATCCAGTAAGGAATGAGTCTCTGGATTTTTGATTTTGTCAACTATCTGCTTGTTTTTCTGTTGTCTGGTAGACCAAGCAAGAAATTTACCAATGTGTTGGCTCTCTTCACAATTTTTTTGTTGATAGTCCTGGTGGCTACTTATTTCTTCAGTTAAAAAGAAAAATCACGCATTGCTTGTTTAGCTATAGCTTCTGGATTGTCTATAGGTATTTGTATGTTGGTTGCATTATCTAAAGCCCTCTATATTGCGTACATTCGTGTATTGCACTCTGTTTTTTTAAGCCTGGTAGGCTATTACGCCGAAGGCAGCCTTATATGCCTCCCAGATTATCATATCGGTACCAGAGTTTCATTTAAAAAAACTCATCTATAAATGATCTAGTTTTCTCCAACCAAATGGCATCTGAGAATAGTGCTAGGTTGAATTGCCATCTAGGTTGATCCTTTATTTCCACTTTTAATTGAATTTGAACTGAAATAGCTGAGTGGTCGGAGAATGCATTTGCCTTAATGCTAGGCATCTGGCACTGAACTGAACTAGTTACAAGGAAATAATCAATACGAAATGCTGAGGAGAATTTCCGTGAACAACGCATATACTCCTTAAGCAAAGGGTACTTCAAGCGCCATGGTTCTACTAACACAGTCATGTTTTAATGCAGTAAGAATGCTAAGGGTACGAGTTTTTTTTTTTTACCTATTCGATGTATCTCAACTGAAATTCGTATGAAATTAAAGTCTCTCCTCCCGAGACCATTGGTCCAACCCTCCGTCATTGCCAGATTATGTATTTTAATTAATGGCTCTGTGTCATCAGTGACAGAACCATAAAAGTTAACCAAATTCAGTATGTTACCTATAATTGCCACTTTTACCCATAATCAGCATTGTTTATCATCCCCAAAAATATCACAGATTTGCCAGTCAACTGTTCTGGCCCAAAAAATAGCCATCCCTCTCATGGCTGCCACTGCAGAGGCAGAAAAGGAGTGCGAGTATCTTTTTGGAATAGAAGGTTTGGAAAGGTTGTCTTTAAGATGGGTTTCTTGCAGGAAAATCACTTCTGGTTTGAACACAGTTAGCCAATTCATCATTAACGTTACAGGAAATGATATAAATTATTTGCGTCATAGGACCACTAGGACAAAAAATCATCATTCGGGGGGCTACCCCTCTCTCCTTCTGCCACTTTGATGTAGCTTGCCAAATTCTCAGTTAATACATCCATCTTAGACCTCTTAGTTATGCATCTGCTCTTTTTTCCTGCTCTGCTGGTGCTCCACTGTGACCCTTCCTCCCCCCTGTCCATCCCCTCCCCCACCCCAGCTCCATCTGAAGAAGAGGAGCGCCCATAGTCCTCTCCCTCAGTCCACCCTGTGAACTGTGATGCCCTGACATGGCACCTGGTCACCATCTCATGCTTCTACCCCCCTACGCTCTTCCACATTGCTATTATTTTAGGCTGGTGAGAACATCCTTTAAAGCTAAATTGCAAGCGTAATTAACAATTGCAAGATACAGTATTTCAAAGTGTTAAGTGCTAATAAACCAAACATCCACTCACCACTCCCACCTTAATATCGTAGGAGTTTCAAGTATTAAGTGCTATGTACAATACCATGCAGTTCGAAACTTGGGATTTTCTTCATCAAACCATCATACTTATTCCCACTTCACTAAATGTTAGAGAATTGTAAAAACAGATAGAAAAGGTGACTAATGCAAAAGTTGCTAGTGCAAAATACAAATAGATTAAATCATCTATACAAACATAAAAATTCTGGAAACTTTCGATCACTGGATTAGCACCTGGCAAGTTTCCTTCACCACAGCGGCGACCGGCTAGGGTGATATTGAGCCCTTCCACATTGACATTTATATTGGGCTGGAAAGGCCATCCTTAAAACTCAAGTACAAACTATATTTTCAAGTACAAAATACAACATTTCAAAGTGCAAATCGCTGATATGCAAAATATAACATTTCAAAGTGCTGATTTGCAATAGACCTATTCGCTATCCTGACCTAAAAGTGTCAAATGCAAAAGTGACTGTTTGTGAACTTCGCGGACTATTGCATCAAGGAGAATATTCTGTCTAGAGCCGTCCAAAATAAATCTTTTCTGTCATCTGATAGGGCACAATTCACAGTATTTTTAGATATGTCAGCGTTGGTGGTTTGTCAACAAAGCGACTTTCTAGGGCTAATTGGTCCATTCAAAAATGCTGGAGCAAAGGCTTCAATAGTCCAACAATCTAAGCTAAACATCCTGTTTAAAGGTCAATTTTATCTCTACGTTACCCTGGAAGAAGCTCAAGAGGTTCTGCAGAAAATATCAAGTAGGAAATTGGCCAGGTGCTTTTAGGGATTGAAAGGGACGGAACGTTTGTAGTATTTTTTAATGTTTACATAGGTGGAATGATTTTTTCATATCCATCATACTCATTGAATCTATTCTACACTTCACCCAGGGGCTGAAAACTCATCTCTTTAAGGAGCCCCTCAACCACCACAGATAAGGTTATTCATGTTTCATTATGGCCCCTGGATCGAACTAGGAAAAGAACTTTCCATCCCATCCCATCCCTCTATATGTAGTATGCTATGCTAAATCATTCCCCACATTACTCCTATGTGTAGTACTCTGTTGCTTCCCAGGTATGTCTAAGCTATAAGATCCAATTGCCTAACACGGACATTCATAGAGACATGCAAACTCTAGTTGTGTGGTTGTGGACATAAACCTCTTGTTTTTTTCCCAAATCCAGAGTGTCATCAAGGGAAGTTGCATATATATCCCAAGCAAAGCTGAACATTCAGAAATACTTTTAACCAGCCTGTTGCTCAACAAAATCGTATCAAGCATTTTCCATAGCTCTGATGTCACAATTGTTTGCCTGGTGTTTTATTATCCCCCCCTACCTTTTAGAGAGTTTTATATAGCGCGAACTAGACCCGAAGATATCGGGTATCAGAGTGCTTTACATAGCACCAGTTTCGTTACACAAGGACACATTCATCTTTGTTAGGCACGGGGAGATTAAGTGATTTGCCCAGAATCACAGGATGTTGAGCGTCGTTGCCGAGACTTGAACCCGGTTCCCCAGCGTCGACGTCGACCGCTCTAGCTGTAAGGCTACATCCTCTCCCTACCTTTGATTAAGAGAACAGTTCAGTAATGATTTGTATGGTACTGGAATACTGAATTTTAAATATTGTGGTACATACACTTTAATGATCAAACTATCAACAAGATAAGTGTATATAAGTGTAGGCATACTTAGCTCCACATAGATGTACCTTGATTATATATATATATATATATATATATATATATATATATATATATATATATATATATATATATATATATATATATATATATATATATATATATATATATATATCTCACAAAGTTTTTTCCACTGCATGAAGACGCACTCCACAACAAGGTCATTCCACTGCATTCTTTATTGAGGCAAATTGGCACTGGCATCCAGATGGTGAGTTGCCTAACGCGTTTCGGAGCTGCCTCGCTCCTTGATCATAGGCTGTTGGTGCACCTGCGCAGAAACAAAAAACACTTGTGTTACTTCAAATTTATTGCCCTCTGGTGGGCCTTTCTAGTAAGTTCCATTGTTGGTGCAGGCTGGGACCTGTAGTGTCCTACGTACAATTCTCGCCCTTCAGTGGGTTCTGCGCCGTGACACACTCCTTGTAAATTCAAAATACCCTTTAGTGGGTTTCCGGGTAACCAGAGCCAGTTTATTTTATTAAGACCAGTTGTCCCGCATGACAGGTTTCGACACTTCTGAACCTGTGCGGCCCCTTTAAAATTCACGGTGGTGCAGTCCTCCCTCCCTCCCTCAGCGCTCTGATGCCTTCGGGTCTAGTTCGCGCTATATAAAACAGCACAAAAAAATATATATTAACTGAAAAAAACAACGGTTACAGGGACATAGAATTTACTCGCACAACACAACACAATAGAAATTCAGCAGTTATAGTTATATTTATAGTTAAACTAATTTAACGAAACTATGACTTGTTGTCTTAAGTTACTTAATGGCACAAATTAAAGTTTCTTCAGATATGCTTAACTTTAAGTATAACTATAGCTGCTGAATTTCTATGGTTTAGTGCGAGTAAATTCAGAACTTAACTATAATGTCCCTGCAACCTTTGTTTTTTTCAGTGAAGTTCTATGTTTTTTTGGCACTTTTGTCAATTTAACCTGGCCGCAACTTTTCTGTGAGGTTGCGGCCAGCCAATCACAATCTTTCTGTGGTGCGTGGATTCACGCGTCCACTGAAAAGATCCCTATATATCTATATTTTTGGGCCTTTAATCTAAAACTACTAAACGAATTTACACCAAATCACAAAAAGCACACTTTCCGGACCAACATCTAGCTTTCTGCCAAATTTAGTATCATTCCGTTCAGCGGTTCAGGCTGTTGTTGTGTTCAAAATACTTATAGGAAAATGCATGGAGAAAATGCATTTTGGGACCCCCTTTTTTCTCGGCCCCCACTTGACAGATCACCCTGAAACTTTAAACACAGCAGCTTAACCGAAGATTCGTCAAGTGTCGCCAAAGTTATTGCCAAAACAGAAAACGCTCTTCCGATGGAAACTAGGTCCTAACTAATATATATATATATATATATGTATCTATATACCCAAATACAAAAATATTGTGGTGATAAATATATATTAGTAAGTATGGATTTAGTATTCTTAACTCCACATCGACATACCTTGAAGATATATATCTTCAAGGTATGTCGATGTGGAGTTAAAATACTAAATCTATATTTGCTAATATATATTTATCACCACAATATTTTGCTTGCCAATATTTTTGCTATGATTTTCTTGTAACACAATATTGAGTCGATATTTTTATGTACAACCGAGATGACCAATGCCTAAATTTAAGTTAGTTGATAGTTTGCTATGTAGTGTATAGAATCGCACACTTGCTCACTTATTATAGCAAACCTGATCCTAACACCCAATCACAAATCCTCATCAGAATATGGGTCCAAATGAGTTCAGGTGAACTCACTCACCTGCTTGCTGTCCTCAATGGCAAGTAACTGGATGGCAGAGTGTATATGTCGGCTAGCCTTGGGCATTTTCAGACTCTTTAATTCTTTTTTTTTTTTAAATTAACATTGTAAATTACATAACAGTGCAACAGATATTGCCATCAATATCAATTACATCGTCGTTCCTGGTCATTACAATATTGTAAAGCATACAACAGTTCATATAATACACATCAACAATATCATACATATCAGGGTCAGGAGTCGTTTCACAAAATATCATCCGGGAGCGTCAACAGATAGTCTGTGAACAGGCCCCAAATATCTTTTGGTCATGATGCCTGCTGTAACTCAGCGGCATAATAGTCCAGTTGGTCCCTGCAGTATGCTATATCTTGCAGCCGATGTTTAACTTGGGGTGTACCCTTCTTTCCCCAATGGTTCACCACTCTTCTCTTTGCCTACAACAGAGCTATTTCAGTCAATTTAGGGTTGGCTGGTTGGAGGTGTCTTACTAATCCCAAGATACACATCTCGGGGGTGTTCGCTACCGGCTCCGTGACCATGTCCAAGATCCTGTTCGTGACCTGTCTCAAGAAATGCCTTAGGGGCTCACAATGCCATGCTAAATGTATGAAGTCAGCTTCTGGGGCTCTATATCGCACACAGCCAGCATCCACCCTGAGACCGAACTTACATAACTTGACAGGGGTATAGTAGAGTTGCTGCAAATATTTAAATTGTATGATCCGAAGGTTACAATTGGCGGTAAGGCTACTTGTCAATTCACAACAGGAATCCCAGACTTCCTGACTCACTGGAGTGTCTAGTACAGCGTTCCCTGCATTTAACTGTTTAGTTGGAGCTTGGTGTCTATCCTTTTGGGACACAGTGTATCATTTAGTAACTAAGGGGCCGATTACGATGGCGGGCAGACTTGAGTCCGCCCGCCATCGTAGCGGGATCGGGACCGCCCGCCTGTACTGCGGCGGTCCCGCACCCCTAATTACGATGCGACCACCACCGCGGTGGTCGCATCCAGCAATTTAACATTGCGGCGGGTGCTGCTGGCTGCAGCACCCGCCGCAATGTTAAATGGCCATGTTGTGCATTTCCCTGCACAACGTGGCAGGAACCCCGAGGTGCCTGCCACCTTGTGCATGGAAATGTAGGGGGGTACCATGGGTACCCCCCCCAGTGCACAACTGGCCCCCCCACCACAGAGGGGGCCCGTAACGGGCCCCCAAAGCCAGCCTTCGCCAGCCTTTCTGGAAAGGCTGGCTGACGCCAGCATTGTGATCGGGCGGGCGGTGCCTGCTAGGCACCGCCACCATATCCCTGATCTGAACCGCTCTGCCAGGCAATCGCAACGATTGCCTGTGGCGGAAGCGTGGCGGGCGCTCTTTGCGCCTGCCACACTTGCGGAACGAATCCCCCCCACCATCCTAATGTGGCAGGGGGAAATGGGAGCCAGATGGTGGAGGGACTGCCACCGCCGGCCCGGCGGTGGCAGTCCCTCCGCCATCGTAATGAGCCCCTAAATTCCTATGTGTGGTGCTCATGTGTAAGACCTGGAGCGCCCTCCGTGTGTGAGGTGCACTCGGGAATTGTGGATATAGGTCTCGCACTGGTGCCCTAAGTCTGTGGTGTGTAAAAGTGAAAAGTGTTGTTGCTTGGTTATTACCTTGCAGGTCATGTAGTGCTATGAACACTCCCTCTGGATAGACATACCCAAATGTTTGAAAGCCTGCTTCCTTGAACTAGCCAATGCCCCGAATTCCTCTGTTACCAAAATGGCTGGGCAGTGCATAAGAGGCACTGCTGATGCATAAATTGGTTGCGCTGCTGCACGCTTACTGAGTTCTTTCCACGCGCAGGTGGTACAACGTACCATGTCAATTTCCTTCTGGGTAAACTTTGCATCTGCATGTGGTATTATGGCCTGTAGTGGTATAGGGTAGACTTCATCATTTTCTATAGCTGCATGTGGTGTGTATTTAGAGGGAAAGTGCCAATAGTTGGTGAAGTGGGCCTCCGGGCACAAATAATAAAGATGTATGTCTGGGGCACCAAATCCTCACTGGCCATAGGGAAGTGTGAGTACATCCCATCCAAGCCTAGGCTGCTTCCCAGCCCACGCTAGTTTGATCAGTGAAGAGCGTATTGTGATGAAAAAGGATTGTGTGAGCATTATAGGAATATTCATGAAAAGATATAAGAATTGTGGTAGTATTATCATTTTCATAATGGGTATTCTATCAGCCATCGACAAAGGCATACGGATCCATCCCTGTACCTGATCTTCCAATTTTGAGATTGCCCTGCCATAATTGTAGTGTACTACTAATTCGGTATCCCTGTGAACCCATACCCCTAGGTATTTGACTGGTACGATACAACACTCTCACGGGTATTCCAGTACATGGGGTTTTGTATTAAGCGTGAGAGGGAAAATGTTTGATTTCAACCAATTGATTCCCAGGCCTGACATCCTCTCAACCCTTATATATTCCTGTATTAGCGGCGTCAGATGAGTCGAGGGGTCTTTGACATAGAGCACCATATCATCAGCATATAATGATATGTCCAACGGCCTTTGGCAGAATCAGAGCGATGCGTTAGCTTGGTGTTGACGTATCACACATGCCAGGGGTTCCAGTGCCAGAGCAAAAATAACGGTGGTGTGTTCAGACTCTTTAATTCTTCATGGGAGTTCAGTTGGGTGCTGCCATGCTGCATCCTGTCGTTTGCTAATAAGACCTTGATAATAATAACTGTGACTGCTGCACAAGCTTCTTGCTCCATCTGTTTGCACACAGATTAATTTCCTTCCACATTCGGAGCTCCACGATGCACCATTGCATCTGGACTGGAGATATCCTATTATGGCGAGCAAGGATTGTTTTCATGCAGTACTTGTTCTGTGTACAATACGTGCCCCATGACTGTGACGTGAAAACGCTTCCTGCTCAAGGTTATAATTCAGGGCTGGTTTCCTTACCCACCTGCAGATCCACAGATAAACCCCTGGTTTGTTCCATTCTGATGAACGCTGCTCCGAGGCTGAGGACCTGCTATAGTGCTAACTCAGGGTTGACATTGTTTAAAACACAAAATTGATGTCTTTGTATTGTACGCCTTTTTAAATTCATGTGTTTACATTTGCGTCACTGTACACAAAAAATGGCACCATAATGAGACGCCATATGTTAGCTGGCTGTGGAATTATACAAATTCATAAGAAAATGACTTGAATGTTATTTGGATTAAGACAAACATATAGCATATGTTCTAATTCAATTAATACACTGACTGCCTTAGGTCCACAAGACAGTGTGCATGAGCACCAAATTTGCGCATACAGCACATGAACAAAAGGAAGAATAGTGGATAACAGGCATTTCAACTTACTTGAACAAGACGGCTATGGCTTTCATGAGCTCTTGCTCCAACTTTCTCCACAAGGGTGTGTTTCGGTGGTAAACTGAAGATCCACAAATGAACAGTGCACTCATGTCAGGTGCTTACCACAATTACTAAATTCCACAAATAAATGAACTGGTGCATCTGATCTGAAGCCCAGCTACCACAATGTGTCAGAGTAAGCATTGCATTAATGCAGTATTTACACACACATGGAACAAGATCTACTACTGATTGTAACAATATAGCTCTGAAAACGCAAGATGCAGCGATAAAAAACGCCTCACCCCACCATCTTAAGTGAGTGATTCTTTCCTTCCACTGCAGCAAACCTCTCAAGATCCTTATGCAAGAGCTTGAATACAGGATCATTTTTATATATACCCAGAAGTATTACAGCACTTGAAGCTTTGAAAGCCTGATGGGATCAGTGATCAAGTGAAGCAAATTGTGGTGGTCGTGAAGATCTAAGCCTAATTTATAAGCATGCCATAGTGCATAACTTTAAGCTGTGCAGTGCTGTAGGTTTTGATAAACAATAAATCCTCCAAGTGCAATTATTTCACGAATTATGTGTACAATTGTAGTCTTCAATCAATCAATCAGGGGTTTATATAGCGCGCTACTCACCCGTGAGGGTCTCAAGGCGCTGGGGGGGAGGGGGGAAGCTCCGGATCAGTCGAAGAGCCAGGTCCTTCCTGAAGGTGTGCAGGGTTGGAGAGCGTCTGATGTTAACCGGGAGCTCGTTCCAGGTCTTGGCTGCGATGCAGAAGAATGCTCTCCCTCCTGTTCTGCTTTTGTGGATGCAGGAGACCTCTGCCAGGGCGAAGTCTTAACTTCTAAACATCATAGTCATCTATTGGAAAGGGTGGAGTGGAACTAATAAGGTGCCGATACTACACGTCAATGTACTCAAGCTTATATGGTGCAGGATAATATTCGTTACTGCCCTAGAGTTGACCTTCAAACATGCCTGCCCTCTGTACAGGGCGCAAAAAGGGAAGGATGGCTCCATCCAGAGTGTGACACCTAGTACCTTTCATAAGCAGGTGGCGAGAGCAAAGGTTGGGAGTAGTAGCCAGCAGCAGTAGCGGCCGGTGTGTCGATACAGTGTCGGGGCAGGGATAGGTGAGTGGGGACGGTGATGGAGGGATAACAAGACAAAAAAAAACACTCACCTGCCGCATCGTGCTCCTCTCCACTGCAGGCACAGGCTTCCAGAGTCCACTGCAGCCAATCCTGACGATGCTTTCATGCTGCTGAAATCAGCATCAGGATTGGCCTGAGCGCCGATGATTTGTGCTCCCAGTTAGACTGGGAGCCTGTACCTGCTCTCTCCAACTCGGCTACGCAGCTCAGGTTGAAGAGAACTTCAGTGTGCATGACGGTTGGCCGCCCTGAGACAGCAGGCCAGACCATCATGCGCACTGAATAGCTTCGCAACCACTCCTCCACCAGCCTGTCATCCCCCTGGCCCCTCCCCCCAATCCTCGGCTCAAAGAGCAAAAATAAAACGATAATAAACAAGGGTTTATTATCGTTTTCATTTTTTTGGCTGCTGACAGGTGAGGCGACGCTCCTCCACCATAGAGGAGGAGCTGCCGCTGGCCAGCAGTGATGACTGTGGGCTCACAGAAAGCTACAGTTATGAACAAATAACACATGCCAAAATACTTGTGTATGCGTTTTAATTTAGTGTATAATTCATGAGGTCCACTTGAGTCAATTAGCACCAACTAATACTCTCATGTGTTGATGTACCTTCGACTATGGTACCAACTAATAGTATCAGCCACTTACATGTACACAGCCGACAGGAGGGGTGAAAAGATTACAAAATACTGTAAGAAGTCCCCACGTACGGAATACTAACAATAAATAAGCTGTTGCAAATAAAAAGCAGATTTTGTGTTATAAAGCACAATAATGTTGCAGATCCAAATAATGTATCTGTGACGCGATCAGGATTGTGACAACAGCCAAAGTGCTACAGTAGATACTTCAAATAGCCACATGCACTGTGTGAATAAATTCTGGCACATCATAGTGGAGAATTTATATATTGTTTATTTGTTTCCATGGAATGTAGTAGCCCCGTGAAGTGGACCAGTCAAAGGGTAATATGGGATTCAGGTTGTGCCATGGGAGCAAGACCCAAAGATTAATACTGAAGGCAATGTCAGCAAGCTTTGCTTAATTTTAGTGATAATTACATTTTTGCAAATACACCCTGTAATTTTTACAGTCATTGTTTGTAACAAAAGATTCAGAATCAGAATACCCTTAGAAAAGACCACTTTTATTGAGGCTCCTGCAAAAGGTCAAAACAGTAAATGTCACAAGATTACCTAGAACATTGTACTGAGAATTTGTATTGTTGTGCACATTTCAGAGTCTTTTGCCTTTAGAAGGTGATATTGCTAAACACCTGAGTAACATTTCAGTTGGATGACTGTGACTTTTCACATGATTGTATCTTTTTGAGGAACCAACCATGGTCAACATTCTATGCTAAAATGAATGCACGTTGGAGGCTATTGTCCACGTGTGGCTGTCATGATTGAGTTACACCTTTAGACACATTGGTTGCTCCAGATGGTGTGGTCTGTGTGTGTTGTCCACCAAATTTCACTCAGACACTTACTTTTTCATACATGTTTTCTGGATGGTGACTGATTTTTTGTTGTTTACGAAATTAAGAGAAATTTGTGTGCATTATTTGTCACTTGTGGTTAATTTGTCTATAGTTAAGAATGTGTGAGGGCCAGATGAAAATGATATTTATCATCCTGAGAAGACCTTTCCCCTAACAACTCGGGAAAACTAGGACGCTGTGCTCGTATTTGAGCTAAAATAAAAATCCTTATACTGCAGAACAATAAAGCCTCTGGTCTTTCCTTTGGCAGGGTTGAACCTCTGTATCCTGAAACCCTTACAAATTATGGGAAATGCGGGCATAATACACCATCTGACACAAGATGGAGAAGCTGCTACATCAGTTAATGTAGGGCCAGCGGATGTTAGAGTGGGCCCTTGAGCATCACATGTCCGCCGCTGACATTGACCGTACCATCTTCCCGAACACCATTAAAGCACAGGGCGAACATTTGACCAAGATCACAGTGGGACAATTGCAGTTGACGTCGGGCTTAGCTCAAGGATAAGGGCCACCACCAACAGGACCTAATGTGGCCTTACAGAAGTATCTATCCAGGGAGGACCCTGTGACTTTCCTTTTCAATTTCAAACGTGCCGCTAGGGCCAGTCTGTGGCCACCCAAGAGATGGCCCTTCTATCTCATGCCCCTCTTGACTGGCAAAGCCCAAGCGGCTTACCAGACAGCTAATGTCGATGGTACCAACCCTTACGGGAGTGTGAAGAAGGAAATCCTAGATCACTTCATGGTTGATGTCCCTTTTGGACTTGGGTTGCCGGCAATCTGTGATCAAAGACAAATTGGTCTTTCTCTCACAGATTCTTCCTGGCAGGCAAGTCAGGTGTGTACATGGGGGTCACAAAAATGTACCCGTTGGTCAAACTTGTTGTGAGAAACCAGGTGGGTCAGGAAACTCTAGTAGAGGTCAGGGTACTTCAGATCCTCCCTGAAGAACTAATTCTAGGGACAGACAAGCCTTATTTTTTGGAACTCTTACAAAACAAACTTCAGAGCGGTGGGGGTAAAGAGTCGCAGGCTATCCCCTTCTTAAGGGATTAGCTCCCAAAAGCCTCCCTGAAAAACACGAGAATACCAGAACCACAGGGCATTGACTGTAATTTTAAGATGGCTCAGCTGAAAGATGCCTCCCTCCACCATGCTTGGCAAGAGGACAAACTTAATGAAACAGGAACTAACCCCTTCTATCCTAGGTTTTCTGTGGTCAAGGGTCTTCTTTACAGGGTCGGGAAGGTGGGTGAGGAACCCCAACTACTGGTCCCCTCACATTCTGAGAACAAGTGTTATTCTACGCTCACTCCCACCTCCTGGCTGGGCATGTGGGTATAGAGAAAACCGGTCAAGCTAGCCTGAAGAGCTTTTATTGGCCTGGTATATTCACCCAGATCAAATAGTATTGCCAGGAATGTGAAGTCTGTCAAAGAAATAATTCCTATCATCCTCCTGAAGTGCCCCTGCAACCTATGCCCATTATAGGGAAACCATTTGAAAGAGTAGAGATGGACTTGATAGGTCCCTTACCCGTTCTGCGAAGGGTCATCGTTATGCCCTATTTCTAGTGGACTACTCTATGCGATACCCGGAGGTAATTTTCTTATGGACATTCACCACAAAGGTTATTGCACAGCATTTGATTGAAGTCTTCTCCCACATTGGTTTCCCCAGAGCAAAACTCACAGACCAATGGACACCGTTAGTTTCAGGGCTAATGAAACAGGTCTGTCGCCAATTAGACATTATGGGGCATATTACCAAGACCCACGTTAAAATTATCGCCGTTTTAGCGGCAGGAAACTGCCGCTAAACGGCGATAATGGGCTTGCTAATATGCGTTATGGAATTCAATAGAAGCCCAGGTTAGATGTCCTGCACATCTAATCTGGGCTTCTATTGAATTCTATAACGCATATTAGCAAGCCCATTATCGCCGTTTTAGCGGCAGTTTCCTGCCGCTAAAACGGCGATAATTTTAACGTGGGTCTTGCTAATATGCCCCTAAGTACCTTACCACCTCGGTGTCCCACCCTCAACCTGACAGACTCGTAGAGAGGTATAACTGAGCCCTGAAGCTAACCCTCAAGAAAATGCTATCCGAGGAAGGTAGGAACTGGGACCGATTATTGCCTCTGGTATTATTTGACCTTAGGCTCTAAGTTCAAAGCTGTTTGGTGGTGTCTCCTTTCAAATTACTCTTAGGTAGGAAGCCCAGGACTCTCTTGGAACTCACTAAAGAGGCCTGGGAGAAGGATACAGGAGAGAAGGCTGGTGACCTCTTAGAATATGCTTCCCAAATAAAATCCCATATAGGTCACCTAAGAGAGCTGGCCCACCTAAACCTTGAGAAGACTTAGAAAATACAAAAACACTTCTATGATGGGGGAAAAAGTGGGGGGAATACACCATAGGGGACTGGGTGTTAATCCTGCTACCCTCCTCTACATTGAAAATGAAAGGTGAATGGCGGAGCCCCTATAAAATAGTAAACAAAATGGTAAAGGTGTCCTACAAAATTCAGATGTTCCCACATCGACAAGAGGTTTGCTACATAACCTATTAAAGAAGTGGTTAGGGCCTCCTCCCCGGAATATCCATATTTCTCTTCCTACCAGTTCACCTGGTTCCACCCTAGAAAGCACCTATATTAACGATTCTCTCTCCAGTGAAGAAAGCAGGGGCGGCTCCACTGCTAAGGCAGAGGAGCGTTGCCCCACTGCTTTTTAGCAGTGTACGGAAAAATAAAATGATAATAACTGAAAGTTATTATCATTTTATTTTTCTGTTTGTGGACGTGCAGCAGCCTTGCCAGGCAGCGCGGGTTGGGGCTGCTCTGCTGACAGAGCATAGGGAGGGGAGGAGTGGTTTTCACTCCCTAAGTGCGCATGAATGTTTGACCGGCCTTCACGGGCCGGCCAAACGTTCATGCACACTTTCCCTGTTCTCCATGCAGGCTTCATTACAGCCTACATGGAGAACATGTCAGGCCCCCATTCCCTGGCTGAGCACCGAACCTTGGCGCTCAGACCAATCGCAACGCTACATTGCAGCATTGTGATTGGTCAGGGGAGCCTGGACGCTTACCATTTGCAGCAGCATTGTGATTGGCTCAGGGAAGCCTCACCCTGGGTGCTTCCTGTTGTTCTGGCCGGCGCGACGAGGAGGACTCGGGGAGAAAGACTCGGTAGAAGGAAAGTTAAATGTTATTTTTTATTCCCTCCCACCACCTCCGATCTGTGCCGGCCGCCACTAGAAGAAAGGGCACAATTAATTCAGACCCTGAAAGTCTTCTCTCCTATATTTTCTGCCACCCCCAGATGTACTACCTTAGCTATGCATTCCATACCCACGGAGCAGGGAGTGGTTATAAAACAACAGCTCTATTGAGTCCCAGAGGCCAGAAGGCAGGCCCTCCAGGCTGAGGTTATATGAATGCTAGAAATGGGGTCATAATTCCTTCCAATAGCAATTGGTGCTCCCCAATAGTATTAGTGCCAAAACCGGATGGGAGCATCAGGTTTTGCATCGACTTTAGGGCTCTGAACAAAGTGTCCAAGCTAGTTAGCTATCCTCTCCCTAGGGTGGATGAAACAAACGGGATGTCAGAGTCTTTTTGGGGGCTACTGGGATATTACAGAAGATTCATCCTCCAGTATTCTCACTTGGCAGCCCCTCTAACGGACCTCCTCAAGAAGAATACTCCCCAAAACCACATCAAACGCCCTTCTCCTGCAGTAGTAGATGCCTTTCAGGGTCTAAAGGCAGCCCTCACCACAAATCCAGTATTGTAATCCCCCAATTTTCTAAAACTCTTCATACTTCAGACTGATGCGTGCGATGTAGGTATTGGAGCTGTCCTGTCTAAAGAGGACGAGCAAGGACAGGAAAGGCCCACAGTCTACATCAGCAAGAAACTCTTCCAAAGGGAGAAAGTGTATCCAGTCATAGAGAAGGAGTTTTTAGCGATCAAGTGGGCCATTAAGAAGCTCCACTATTATCTGGATGGTATGTCCTTTCTTCTTTACACTGACCATGCTCCCCTCACGTGGCTTAGTAAGCAAAAATGTAACAATCCCAGGGTCCTCTGATGGTTTTTGTCCTTACAGCCCTACCAATTTGAGGTCCAACATAGGAAAGACGGGGATCAAGGTAATGCGGACTTCCTCTCACGTTACCCCATTTCCCCCGATCGGGGAAATCCTAGGGGGGAAATGTGTCACAGGAACGAGGACATTATGGGGTCCTGTCTTAATCCCTTCCGTTGCCTGTGGACTCAAGAGATCAACGTGTTAATACCATAAGGCGGGATGTCCTTATGTCGGGACTCTGCCCCTTTAAATTGGATTTCTCCTTTGGGCAGGGGGCGTGACCGACAGGCGAAGCTGGGAGCAATGCGAAACAGAAAAGCTAGACTGCTATGAGTGAGGAGAAGGCTGCCCACATGACAACCGCCATTGAGGAGAGATGTCATTCAGGAGTAACACATACTGGGGCAGGAGATACCGTCACAAGAGACTCGAAGGAGGAGAGAAGCTGTTTAGGAGTGGTGCGCACCAAGACAGGAGATGCCACCACGAGAGAAGCTGAGGAGCTAAAACGCCACCGGTTGGAAGAGATTGCCAGCAACGCTCCAGGAGGAGCGTGGCTTTTGCAGGTGCGTACCTGGTTATGGGCCTCGGGAGGAGGAGCCAATGCGGGACAAAAGCCACCATAGAACATGCGGGAGACTGGTGGCTGGGAATTTTATCCTGTGGAACCCGCTGTAAGTTGAAAAGTGGGACAGAAGACCCTACCCAACCCCTGCATGTTTCCTTAAGCCCTCCAGGTTCCGGGCACAACAAAAATCATGCACCAACGAAATCTTATGTTACTGGCACTAAGTGGATTGGGGTAGAGAACAAGAGGATATCCCTGAGCACAGAACTGTATAGTCCCCGATACGAGATCACTTACAATTTCCCTCACATTAAACCGCATGGTGAAGGTGTAAGAGTCTGACAGTCTGATAATGGAGCGGACTGTTTACTTACCTACCCTTTGTCTCCCTTATACCGAGGAGAAGCAAGCGGACATCGACCTAAGGCCCATGCTGTGAAGAAACATCATCCTAAGAAGACCTTTTCCCTAACAACTCTGGAAAACTAGGATGCTGCCCTCCTATATGAGTTAAAATAAAAATCCCTATATTGCAGAACTATAAAGCCTCTGGTCTTTCCTTCGGCAGGCATGAACCCCTGCATCCCGAAACCCTTACGCCAATTAAGAATAGCTAATTAAGACACACAAGATATCGTCTACAATTGATGAGGATAGATCGCAATGTAGTACGATTTGATTAATATGACTTAAAGAATTGATATGCAGTGGTAAACATCCCCGTACCTTTGATTCTGCAAATTAATTGGAGGCATTCACCTTCACTGCCATGAGAAACAACATGAGTTGAAACAGCACTAGAGTTTGTTACTAGGATTGAGACATAAGTTTATTCAAATGTAGCTGAGGTTGTACCCCAGGAGTAGAGACGATTACAAAACAAGGTTCTGTTTGCCCGGGACAAAAAACACCATGAAAGCCCATGAGAGTCGAACAATGAGTAGTGCCTCCCGTCCTATAAGTGACAAAAACCGTTTCGGACG
Organism: Calotriton arnoldi; assembly: GCA_963921515.1. Classification (NCBI taxonomy): domain Eukaryota; kingdom Metazoa; phylum Chordata; class Amphibia; order Caudata; family Salamandridae; genus Calotriton; species Calotriton arnoldi. The sequence goes on along the minus strand of CAWUFW010000001.1, from coordinate 7,800,848 downwards.
TAATAACATTGAAATAGAGATTTGTCCCAGAAGTAAATGGATTACACTTATGCTACGTGTGCTTTATCTTAGTCTTATTTCTCCACACAAGTGTGTGATTACAGGAGAGGTTCCTCCCCGGTGTGACAGCTAGGTTTGAACCCTAGAGTACAAGGGAAAGTAAGTGCACTAGTAGTGCATGTTCACCAGTGTGCTGTTCACGTGTTTAAATTGCTGTGATTCCACGAGTGTACCACGAAGAGTGCACTGAAATGTGAAATAGGCAATCATATGGATGGAAGACAAGAGAAGTTAATGAATCAAAAAGAGACTGTTGACAAATAGGACATATATCTATGATTTCTAATTCAAAATCGAATTGCTTATTTACAGGTGAATAACTGTTGGATGGGCAGGTAAGACTTATTCCTACCTGCATGTACAAATTAGTACCTAAGAACAGATAGTAGGGGTGCCTTTGGATGTACTGATGAAGGCCCTAGACCCTCTTATGAATGATCTTGTTGAGGCTGATACATGTTGGCAAAGGACAAGTAGGGAGGATGTTCGAGACCTAGATTTGCGGTGACGTTCTCCTTTGGTTTTACTCCAGCCTTGTGTACCCCAAAATACAGAAAATTCCTGGGTTTACACAGAGGTTGTTTTATATCAAAATATGGGCCCCTTGTAAGACCAGAAAACACTTCTTCTGATCTCCCTCTGAGACCACCATGTTGATATCATTTAAAATGGTGCAACGGAATGGCCGATGATGAAGCACGCCACGAATAGTGGGTGAGGCCTTTCCGCCCAAATCTTTCTTTCTTCTTGTTTTTCCCTAAACACAGTTTCGTTATTCCAAGAAAAATGCAGGAATAGATGATTTGCCATACTTGTGGTTTTCATTCTCACGTTGTCCACATAGGCATCTAGCTCTCCTTTTGTCTGAGTTATTACACAAGGTTACACACCCTGGCACAAGATGAACGAACCCCTTTCTCAGGTTTAGACTACAAATGTTTCTCACAATTCCTGCTAAATATGTTGTTCTAGAAGCCTTCATACTAGCGAGGACAGACTCCCTGGTGAGGTCTGAATCGTTCTGAAAACAGTGCTGTTTTTTAAAAGAAAATAGTGGCACTAGGCCATACTGTCATGGGGCATCATTACCAGCTTTTGTCACTCATGACTCTGGCTTGGAGTAGATGTCAGTGGAGAGGGGAGATCACACTGTTGATGCTTTTACACTTTAGAGAGCCCATAGCATCTTTGTAATCATGTATTTGATTGCATTTTTAAAAGGTATATCAGAATATAACTGCCATGTCTGAATTGTAAACTATGTTTACGGCTGCCAGTGTTACAGAATCGTCGTGAAAAAGTATGTTTGTCATTAGGGGGGGCGGGGCTTATTATTCTTTTTTTTCCACGAGGGTGAGGCAACATTAAAAAGTTTGAAGAAACCTGCTCTGTTGTTTCCTCAAAACTACATGTGCCGCAAAGTGACACCAAGGTGACAATGTTAACACTTTACAAAGTATGTAAATAAAAAAGCATTTGTTTTCCCTCACTGACCCTCGGACGGTGAAATTAACACATGCCTTGCTTAAAGCTGAAATTAAACGAATGTGTGAGGGTCTAGGTATTGTATAGTGATGTGTCAGGCCTACTATTAGAATCTGTTCTTGATTTCACAGCCTGGGAGCATAGCTATATAGTTCAAGGTATATTGGTAAATATGTTCAGTATTGTTGTAAAATATGCATAAATAGACACATGATGAGCGCATCATGTCATGGGAAGCCAGATAGACTTTTTTAAGGGCTCTTTCACCAAGTGAGCCCCAGGCATACAGCATATGATGGGGCTAATATATACACGGGTCAACAATTCAAAAAAGTCCTCTTGTTTTTAATGAAACTGCAGCATTTACAAAATACAGTATTATGGATTTATCATATGGCACCCACATTTTTAAGTATTTTAAATATTTTCCAGCTTGTATCAGTCAATGATATATCTTTATGGAGGGAGGTTTTATATCTCACATTCAGAGCACATATAGTGGTTTCAACAAACAAAATTGACACTTGAACCAGTCGAAAATGTGAGCAATCCCTAATGGCTGCAGCTTACTGCAAGTCTTCCTAAATCCACATGGTACCGTACAGTTTTTTTAAAGCTCACACAGCAATTTCCATTTTCTAAAAAACAGTATTCCTTTCTGTGTACCAAATAGAGGCCTAGGTCTTTTCAAATAGAGAAGCCCCCTGTTTTACTGCGCAAAATGCATGGCGGACAACGTGCAAATCACACGTCCAGCCCAACCAATGACCACTTCCCGCTGACTGGGTTTCTTGATTGAGAACCACATGCAGAGCCCATTCCGGCGCGAGACTGGCTAGGCCATTGATGTTTGTAAGTATTTGTATTTTGTACTCCCTGAGCGTGCAGGTTACCTTGTACTCTGAGGTATTTGCAGTGACCACGAAAATAGTAGAAAGAGAAGAGAGACAAGTTCTGAATTCTCATTCTGCATCCATCTCTGCCTTCCACCCCCTCAATGGCCAGAGAAGAGGGGCACATTGAGTAAGTATAAGCCGGTATTGGCATCTAATGCATATTCAATGACGGGAACAGCTGTTCAGGCCGCGCATGGATATGCACGTCTCCTATAAGGGCGGAAGGGATCCACCTTACAGTTGCTTGTGGGTGGACAATTGTGCAGCTTTCTGCAGTGCATAATAAATCCACCCTATTACATAGCTTTGTGTATCTGAAATGCAATTTGAACATACATTCAATCTAAGAGCATTGTTTGCATATTTTCCTCCAAGAGAAGAAAGTGTGGTGTTGTGGATAACCCGCCATTCCGAGTTGGGAGTCCTGGGTGCAAGCTGTGGTGTGTTCACTAACAGAGTTCTTCTAATATATTTGTTTGTGGATATTATTGGTGAACCAATTGACAGTGCATCAATTTATGAAAACATTCCCGGACATTCGTTGATAAATTGCCCTCGATTCCTGAATATTTTTGACCAACTGCCCTACTAATGTTCGAGAAAACAAAAACTGTGGTGGAATTATTATTTTTTTTTTAAACAAAATGCAATTTGTAATGCTTAAGCAAGAGCACAGAGGGGTTTGGGCATGCCTCTGATCTTTTACACCCCCATTCGGCCGGCACTTACAAAGCCTTTGCCTTTCGAGCTGTCAGACTGTTCATTCTTGCTCCGCATTGACTGAGGGGCATTGTAATACTGTATTAATTCAGTGTGAATAAAGAGCAATTGAGACCGCTTTGAATGAGGGAGTAAAAAGCACAAATTACTTTTTAATGAAACAGACCATTCTTCGCTTGGAGCAAAAAGAAAAAAAAACCTGCCCCCTTGTTCAGCTGAATACAACTACAGTAGGTCACTTCAGCTAAGCCCCCTAATAAATTGTTGATGGTTAAGGGCATTTTCCCCTTGGTTCTCAATAGCCCAGTGTTGGACAGTGCACTTCAGATCATTAAGGTTAATACAGATTAAAAAAGAGAGATTAACTGTGGCGGTTTAGGCCTCCATTTACAACTCCCACACATACACACGTATTGAGAAAGACACAAGAGCAAATTGAAAATTCAGCTAAATTGTGAGCTGCTTTCAGCGCCTGAGAAAGTGGGCTTTAGGACGTGGGAGGCTCGCCATTGTCCGGCCTGGCTGTCACTTGGCTCCGGGCCCTTTTGATCCACTTTGCGGTGAGTGCCCCATGATAGCCTGTATGAATATATGCCCCACTCACTGCCACAAAGCCTAGGCTTTCGAGCCTCGGTCAATGCAGCGTCACGCCTCTTAGAACTGCATTCTTCCCAGGGGGCCTAAAAAGTATTATTTAATGTGACTGAAATATAACCAGAAACAGGAATAAGGCTCTACATTAATTGAGATGCTCATTTGATAGGGAATGCACTGGTGTGGTCCATGAATTCTCTGCCTGTGGAGTTGAAGGGAGTGAGTGCGGCCCAGCGGGCCAGGACTGATGAACATTGGGCTGATACGCTTGTGGTAATCTGTGTAATGACTGATTGGGTTCTGCCCATGCACACTGTTGCACTTTTCTGCATCCCTACAAATGATCAAATGCACACCTCGGCAATACCAACGATAAATTCATCAACACAAGCATTGCAATGCAGGCTTTACTAAACAGAAAAATTGCTCCCAATCTCAGAGCCTGTGTTAGTGGATGAATGCACCATCTTAGAAAGACCAGCCATTTTAACAGCTGCCTGTATGCAATCAACGTTCCATTTGCATCACAATATGTGCTGAAGAGGACATATATGGCTGCTTTTATAAGGGTCTATCAACGTAGACATTACAGACATGAACAAACACAGCCAAACAGACACCCTATAATCATATGAGATTCCATGCGCGCCTTATTAGCTTAGGAAATCACAGCTAGCAGCTCAGATTCATTAGCAGAGCTAAATTTAAGCGCTCTTTGACAGCCTGCCTAGAAAACAGTCTGTTTTGCTGTCTGTGGGCTTTAATTAAGATATGTTCAATACAGGCCCCGCGGCCCCCCACCCGCTAAGTCACAGACCAGCGCTCAGACACCCTCAGCTGGTCCAGCCCATGACTTTGACCTTCGGCGCGGTCCAGCGTTCCCGGGGGAACCGCGCGGCTCATGAGGTCTGATTTCACACCGCCGGGATGACTCCGCGCTCCCAACAATGACAGGGAGACAAAGCCCTTTAGAGCAGGCCACATGGGGACTTGTTTAAATTGGAAACTAGAGAGGAGTCGAGGAACAAGGTTAGGGGCTAGAGAATAGTGCTTTTAATAAAGAGCTCACGGCTCGGCGTCAGAGGAAGGGGTCCACCTCGGCTCCATTAATTGAGTCATTTATCTGGAGAATCTCGAGGCTCTGGTTTCTCACAGAATACGTTATAAATATATCAGCTCGGAAGCAAATACGATATGCATGAAATTCATTTTTAACACTTGAATTACAGTGCATATGATCTTCATTACAAGGAGGCCCACTCTTGTTCCTGACCTTATAATTGGCGGGATGCTGCTCGGCGCTTTGCAAGGTTACCGAGCGTTCTGGGCTGCGTCGGCCGTAAAACAAATATATGATACGTAATATACTTGTGGGGGCTATGATTTATAGGATCTGGTAGTAGTTCATTGCTATCCCATTCCGCCCAGTCCCTCATCTTTGTGACTCAAACTTTAGTGTGATTTACTTCATTGTTCTATGTTTGATGTCCTTTCCATCACTGGTAGCCAATTACAAATATTACAGACTTTCTCTATATGCATTAGCGATCATAGAGTATATGTCCATAGGGTATATGCCCGAGGATCAATATATCGGCAGTGGGCACCTGAGAAAAATGCTAAGGCTTGCTTGATATCGACATGCATATGAGTGAACCTCAGCTGAGCCAAGGCAACTAATTTACTTTAGGACAAGAGAGATTCGCCATCTTGGTATATTTTGAAAAGCCATCTGGATTGATAAAGAGCATCGATTTTCACTTGAATGCTTCCATCTTTGTACCCTGCAATTGAAGCCACCACGAAAGCTTCCTTCATTAGCATTAAACCTGTTAAAATATGTCACTGATACAACAGTTGAGTAATGTTGTTATCACCACACTTGTTTGTGCTAGGCTGGATAATGACAGTGGAGTACATCCTGTCTATTCTGGATGACCGATTGTGAGGAGATACTTCACTCAAACCCTGTAGCCAGGTTACAATGTTGTTGTTGCAGTTTTATATAGAGAGAACTTGACCCAAAGGTGTGTATTGGAGCGCTTTACGTGAACACCAGTTACATTACACAAGGTCACATTCACTTTTTTTTTAGGCACGGGTAGGTTTAGTGTTTTGCCTAGAATCACAGGATGCTGGCTAGCAAGTCATTGAATCAAAGCACTCTTCCACGAAGACCCTATAAGCAATAGAGACATTTCTAAGATCCTACGTGTACATTTAGAATTGTGAGGTTTATTTGCAGAGGTACAAGATATACAATCTCTGATAAATAGGTATAATCCCAGCTAAAAACATAGGGAGGAGGGAAAAATCATTGGCAGATTCGGGGGACGGAGGTTGCCTGGCCTTAAGATGGCCACCAGTTAGGCATGCTCCTTCAGCCATTTTAGCTATCCTTTAATATCCTGCTCCATCGTAATATACAACGCACCGCAGGACTGCACCCTACCTTCCCCATGCGTCGATGCATCTGATGTAACCGAAATCCCCATGAGCGCACGACGTCTGGGACACTGCTGTGGCCCGTTGTCGCCTTCTCATAGTTGTTGATGCGGACCTGTGAGGCCTACTTCTGCTGGAGGTTTTTCTGCGGCTGCCTGCCGGCGTCAAGGGTGGCCTTCGTTGTCTTGTGGCAGGTTGTGTGTGGGAGTGCTGCCCCGGTCAGCCAACGAGGACTGTGACCCATCCGCCGCAGCCGTTGGTGCTGGACTGTTGTGGCTTGGCATACCTGTTTCGCCCGAGGCCTCCAGGGGCTGTACAACAGGGTTAGATGAGCCGAGACCCAGCTGGAGGGCCAATAACTGTGTCTGTCCCATCGACTCTGCTGGCGCTAGAGAGCTGCGCACCTGGGGGGCATCCCTGACTTGTTGAGCGCGACCGCTGCAGGTCGGTGCTCAGTGCTGGGTAGGGCTCGCATCGCAGGCTTCTAATTGCAAATGCCACGCAGGAGCCCACATTATCAGTATATGGGAAGGTACATTTAACCCTTATTCACAGCAAGGAGCCATATTTAAATTGTACATTGGGTATGAACTGATCCGTGTGCCCATGTGCCTGCCTTTATGCCCCTGCTTGCATGTGCCACAGTGACTTTGTCTCTATTGCTCTCCTGCCGTGTGGCTCGTGGCACAGATCAGGAGGGGACTAAGCTCTGGATTGGACTGTCTGTGCGGTGTGCTACAGGTTCAGTAGGAATTTCAAGTTGCGCTGTGTGGATTCCTATGGTTGGACATTGCGGGGACTTTTTATTGGCATTTCAATTATAGATACCTTCCACCCTAGACCGGGCGCGGTGGGGGCGCTTACCAGAGGGATACGCTGTGGTGGCAGTGGGCTTGTGAGGGACGCCTTGCATGGAAAGAAGCATTCAAGCTGCTACATGTGGTTGTTGATTCCGAGTTGGTGTGGCGCCCTTCGTCTTCCCCTGGGTGGCATCTGTGATGGGTGAACCTGGCAAGACTTCGCCCAGCTAATCTGTTGACCTGTCGCCTGATTTTGTTCATAACTGCATCCCTTTTTGCAATAGCCACAATGGGGAAAATTGATAAGAACCAATCCAAACAGCAATTTGAGCTATGTAAGGCACCCACCCCCGGGGGGATGATGCAACGGCTTCGGGTCAGACCTGGACACCTTCGGACCCAAGTTGGGGAGTGAGCTGCGTCAAATCTTGACAATGATGCAGCATTGCCTCACTAAAATTTACTGTAAGATTGATGCTCTCTCATACAGAATGGACAGGATGTCGGAACGCATAGACAAATGTGCGGAATGTCTCTATATGGTGGAGAGGCATGTATCGGACGTTGAGGATGAGCAGGCCACATATGCGGGCACCCAGAAACAACTTGAGAATACATTATCTGTACTGCAGGCGAAATCTGAGGATTTGGAAGCCCGCTCACTGCGGAATAATATGCAAATTGTAGGTTTGGCGGAAACAACAAATGTCGGCAATATGAAATCCTTTGTGGGACCCCTCATCGTTGAACCGCTGGGCCGCAAGACTTTCTCTGATATCTGTGTTGTGGAGTGGGCTCACCGCTCTCTGGGCCACGTCCTCTACTGGGGGCATGTCCTCGCCCCATCATTGTGAGACTACTGAACTGTAGAGACCATGACGTGGCACAGCGCCGATCCAGGGAACTGTGGTCTCTTTGATCTGAAGGTGCGGAACTCTCCATCTTTCCTGACTTTACACCACATGTACAGGAGGCAAGGAGACCATTTCTACCAGTCAAATGAAAACTGCAGGAACTCAAACTTGAATATGTAATGCTCTATCCAGCAAGTCTACGAGTAACTGTTGAAGGAAAACCCAAGATATTTAATGATCCTAAGAGTTTACAGCAGTTCCTTAAACGTTATGAGTCCTCCAGAGAGGGCCGTGTTCATCGCAACCAGCAGACAATCATCAGGCTTCTTCTCATTAACTTGATGAAAAGGATTAGTGGTCCTGTGCTTTTTGCTCCTGACATAATTATGTGATGTTGCATTACCTAGTTTCAGGATAAACGCTGAAGAGGTTTACTTTGCAATTATCACGTTGTATTATGTAAGTGCACTGATCCCTTGCTCTGTTTGGTGTTCTGGGTGTTCGAGTTCACTGACTACCGGACTCCCTGTTGGATATAGGGGGTGTTCCCGTTTGGATGTTATGGGGCGTGGGGGCGTTTATCACATACTGTACTATCTATGTATGACTGTGCTGTCCTGCCATATAATCTTGTTTAATTGCTGCAAGTCTGGAGTGACCGTGCTCCTGAAATGGCCCTCCTGCGACTTTCTGTTACAGGGGCGTTCGGTGGGCACTATCTGCCTCCATGTGTGCACCACATTATTCTATTTTGATTCTAATGATTTGGGTATTGGGAAGGTTAGAGATGGGACACAAATGGCTGTGTTGATTGTTGGGGGACATGGCATGCGTGGCGGGGTGGGGTCAGCAGCATTCAAGTGCTTACAATACACAGACAAGCTCAGGAAATGATGCATTTGTTGGGCTGGGAGAACTGGCTACTTATGGAGGTGCTTGATGGTGGCTAGCAAGATGGAACACTCCACAGCTTCAAATGAGCATATGGATAAATTTTATTTCCTAACCTGGAATATTAGAGGATTGAATAATTGTCGTAAAATTCGTAAGTGGTGTTATATCTGCAGCGACATCAGATTGATGTGGTTATTTTGCAGGAGACCCATTTAGCTCACAAGACTGGATTGCTTACACAGCTGCATATGCACGGGGAGTGTTGTGTTGCTGGATTCACCTCCCATGCACGGGGGTCCTAATTTGGGTTTGCCGTAGTTCAAGGATTATGTTGCAGGATGTGTGGACCCTCTGGGTCGTTTTGTAGTGGTGCGATGTCTCAAAGACCATTTAGATGTCTTCTTGGTGGGGGTCTATGTACCCAATTATAATAAACCACAGTTTTACTATTCATTGCATGCTGAGCTATCTGCCTATGGCAACATTCCACAGATATGGGGCGGTGATTTCAATGGTGTTCAGGCACTGGATCTGGACTGCTTGCGGGGGCCCCAGTGACAGCCTTCTGCAGCGGCCGTGCTATAGCAGTAGTGTCAGAGAATAGTGGTTTAGTGGACATATGGCGATCTCGTTCTCCCCAGGGTAGGGAATACACTTACTACTGTCCATGATATACACACACGTATACAATATTGGCTTATATCATGTAGCCTATTTTCCAGGGTGCAGCAGTGCGATCGTCTTCCTCGTGCGTATTTTGACCACTCCCCAGTATGGCTGATTCTAGGCCTAGAGAGTCCGTGCACGTGCGCCTTATCCTGGCACTTCCCACAATACTCTTTACTTGAAGCGGCGTTTCGTGAAGAGTTAGTGCAAGCAATCAATTAATATTTTCGTACCAATCTGGGCTCAGGTGAAAAATTCGTCACTATTTGGGAGGCCTTCAAACTTTATGTACGTGGGGTTACAATTTCAAAACATGCAGGTGTACTCCGCTCTGTTCGAGGCCGTTTGCAGAGGTTGGAAAATGAAGTGGCAGACTTGGAGCGTGCTCATGGGGAAACTTGCAACCAAGAGCTCTTGGGTCATATCAGATCAAAACGAGAAGAATATAACAAGCTGGCACATACTGAGGTAACACATTTGGGCAAATATGCCACTGCTAGAGTCTATGGGGGGGGTGAACGGCCGAGCGCTACTTTGGCAGCTCTTGTTAGACCTAGCCGCCAAGATAGCGAGGTGCTCTCTGTGTTGGATGACCAGGAGGTGCTTGTGCATGGGGTCACACAGGTGGTGGAGAGGTTTTGTAACTATTATGCTGACTTGTATACTTCACATATTACCTATAATGAACAGGCCACTGACAACTATCTAGGGCCCATTGCCATGAAGTGGTTATCAGACTCTCATAGAGAGTGGATCCTGGCTCCGCTCCACCCTACGGAAATCATAGCAGCATTGAAAGATATGCCTATTGGTAAGGCACCCGGATCAGACATCTTGACGGTTGCGTTTTATAAAGCATATCAGGATAGACTCATTCCTCATTTGGTCAATCTGTTCGAGGAGATGGTACGTGATGGCACCATGCCTCCAACTATGCGCTAAGCATTATTGATTACTTTGCTAAAACCAGGCAAACCAGCCGATCAATGCTCGTCCTAACAGCCGGTATCACTACTAAACACAGACACAAAACTATTTGCAAAGGTTCTAAATAATAGACTGGCGCCTCTGCTGCCTGCTTTTGTGGGCCTGGAGCAGTCTGGCTTTATACCTGGCCGCTCCCTTATTTATAATCTTCAGACCCTCTTTGGAGCGATTTCCCATATTGATCCTGAGGTACTCGCTGTGTCAATTGTTTACGTGCGGTGAAAGCTTTTGATTCCTTCAAATGGTAATTCATGTTGTCCGTGTTGCATCATGTGGGGTATATTTTCTTGAGGCTCGTTCGCGTATTATATAAAGATCCAACGGCGCGCATGCGTATTAAAGGCTTGGTGTCTGATCCAATTGTTATTACCAGGGGCACACGTCAGGGCTGTCCCATGTCCCCACCGCTTTAAGCCCTGGTCGCAGAACCCTTGGCATGTGCTCTGCGGAAACGTCACGCTCATTGTGGTATTCGTTTCCCACCTTACAATCTTATAATAATTTCATAACGCCCTCTTGTACGTTCGTGAACCGGAGTGGAATTTATCTCCAGTACTTAGAGAGGTGGTGCGTTTTGGAGGCCATTCCAGGCTGCATATAAACTGGGACAAATCCCTTATTTTTTCCACTTACTGAGGCCACAGTAACCATAACATTAGAGTGTTCACTGAAATAGACCACTGAGTCGGTGCGATACCTTGGTATTCAAATTCACACTGACCGTGAGGTAATGATATGGGAAAATTATGGCAGGGCAGTGGAGCGGCTCACTGATGAGGTGGATCGTTGGATTCACCTTCCACTTTCTCTCATTGATCGTATCTCCATTATGAAAATGGTCGTGCTTCCACGATTCTTGTTCCTCTTTGCAAAGTTTCTGATATTGTTGCCAAGTGCGCTGTTCCGATTACTGATGTTCGCTTGACATGGGCGGTTAAGCAGCACCACGTGCAATTGGAGATACTTACTTTACCCTATTCGGTTGGTGGCCTTAACGTGCCAGATTTTTAAGCATACTATAGAGCAGCGCAAACTATGTTTGCTTACTTTTGGCTGCATGGTCCATTGGAATTACCACATCTCTGGTTGGAGAGAGATGGGGAACTCCTCTGTCACTACCCCTTTTCTTACTTGATAAACGAGTAAGTCGTTTCCATATAATAGACCCAATAGGTACTACAAGGTATCTTTTGAGGAGATCGGGAGATATCTAACAGGTGACTTTGCTTTATTCACCAAAGCTACCTTTGGAATGGTGTGGTTGGTTTCCACTGGGGCGGGAGCATGCGGTGGTGGCTTCACTGCACGAGCTAGGCATACAAAACATGGGTGACTTCTTGGAGGATAAGGTGCTGCGTGAGTGGGAGCAGGTTAAAACACATACAGATGTTCCTAATTTACTTGCGCAGTTTCATTTATTCTGGCTCGTCATGCATTGCGTACCTTGTTAGATGGTGATTTGGCTGAGCCACCGGAAGAACCTGCACTTACTTACCTGTTACAAATGCCAACTCCCCAACGGTCAACATCGGTGTTATACACTCATGCACAAGAGGTCAGGCAGGAGGTATCTCTAAGGCTTGTTGTGAAAGGCAAGTTGATCTGGGAATAGATATCACTGAGAAACAATGGGTGCACTGCTGCTCAGTGATTCGTACCATTTTCCTTAATGGCTGTCATAGGCTGGTACATTTTAAATACATTAATAGAGTTTATTATACCCCGACTCGCTTGTTTAGATATGGCTTGAGGGATTACTTTCAATGTCCTCGCTGTGGCGTGGATGGCTCCGGTTTTGCGCTCACCGTGTGGTACTGCCCGGGTGTGCACCGCTTTTGGCTGTCAGAGTTTCAAATCGTGGGAGAAATAATGGGAGAGGAATTGGCTTGCGAGTTGGCACTCCTGGGTTATGATCAGGATGTACTGCGTATCTTTTTTTTTTTTTTTGGTAAACTTTTTTATTGATCAAAAACAAACATAAAACTGTATTACAGCATATGTATCTGGGTCACAGTATAGAAGGAGATGCATTACGGAATTGCGTCACACATCCCCACACAGTATCACATTTTCAGTAACTGACACAATCATTAATTGAAGTATGGCGTTACACTAAGGTCGTATTTCACATGCCTAAATCTCTCAGTAGTCAAATAATAAACATTTACATTACTCATCCCCATGTAAACTCACATTCTCAATGTCAGATACATCTGCCATTTGGAGCCGGTCACGCCTCAGTTCGAGTGTCGGAGACAGGCAGATGTCACCTCTGTATTTATTCCACCCACTCCATTTACGGTCCCACTTTTTGGGGCATCCCCTGTTTTTAAAGACATCTTTTTCAGCTATCATTGCTTTGTCCATATCCGCTGCCCAATCACGCATGGTAGGGATCACCCCCACCCCCAGTTCTGCGCAACGTTTCGTTTAGCAATGGCCCAACCCACTGAGGCCCACGTTTTCTCAGTTTGTGTAAGGTCAGTGGCTTCCCAAATATTCAGTAAGCAGAGCTGTGGGGTGGCCTCCAGAGTCTTACCTCCCGCCCTTCTCATTTGCCTGGTGACTTCATCCCAATATTTCCGCACAGCGGGACAGTCCCAGATAATATGGAAAAAGGTCCCCGTTAGATGACAGTGTCTAAGGCACAGCGGGTCGTCTCTCCTACCTATTTTGGCTAAGATTACCGCATCCAGGTACACTCGGTGAAGTATTTTCAATTGAACCAAGCGTAGTCTCATAGGGATAGCCACCTCCCTGGGAGAGGCTAGAGCATCACGCCAATCATCATCATCAAGTTCGCCTAGGTCCGCTTCCCAATTTTGCTTAAGGCGGATCAGGGGGTCAGGGCGGTTATTTAATAGTTTTTTGTATGTGAGTGATATGGCTTTTTAATTCATGGGGTCAAGTATTAGTCTGTCTTCCAATGGCGAAGCCTCTGGTATAGGGTCTTCCTTGGGAAGTGTTGCTTTAAGAGCATGGCTTATTTGTAGGTATCGGAATGTTTCAGTCTGTGCTAGCTGGTATTTTTGCAGGAGCTCTGCGAATGTGGCCAACCTCCCAGAGACCAACATATCTCCCACTGTTGAGATGCCGATAAGGTCCCATTTGTCGAACCCTGGACAGGTGCTGAGGTGACCAAGGCGGTCCGGTTCCCAGAGTGGTGTGGCTCGCGTAAGTTTGTTGTGCCAGCCCATGTGTTTATTAACCCTGTGCCATGTCTCCACTGTACGCGCAGTGGGCCCTGTGAGGTTTAATTTCCTGGGATTTGTGTATAGTGCCCTCTGGTATCCCCCCTGTCCCATCAGCCACTGATCAGTGCGGAAGTTTGGGTCATCATGAGCCCCGTGGGCCCATTTGTTAACTGCGACCAATTGGGATGCTTGGTAGTAAAGTTTAATGTCAGGTAGGGCGATGCCCCTGTCGTACCATCCCGCCGTTAATTTTTTGGTGGCTATTCGTGGGGCTCGGCCATCCCATAGTAACGCGCGCACGGTGCTTTCTTTGTTAGTGAAATAAGTGTCTGGGATCTTGTCTGGGGTATTTTGCAGGGCGTATAGAAAGCGTGGGAATGCTAGCATCTTGAAGAGGGCTGCACATCCCAAGAGGGTGAAGGGGAGGGAGCGCCAGTGTTTAACGTCGGCTCGAAGACGAGCCAGGGGTTCAAGCAGATTTGTCTCATAAAATAGGACCGGGTCATTTGTGATTTATATGTCTAGGTATCGGAAGCCCCTCGATGCCACTGGGATATCATATCCTCGTGGGTTGCATGGCGGTGTCCCCCACAGCACGTAAAGCTGGGATTTGGTCCAGTTGATAGTGTATCCTGAATGTGCGCTGAATATATGGAATATGTGTAGGACCCGCCGGATTGACCGCGATGGTGAGGCCATATATAAAAGGATATCATCTGCGTATAAGGAAATACGGTCCTCATGGCTCTCCGTCCATTTCAGGCCGCGGATAAGTGGATCTCCCCTAATCCAGACCGCAAGTGGCTCCAGCACTAGGGCGAAAAGCAGTGGCGAAAGAGGGCACCCCTGTCTGGTTCCTCTTTCTAAGTGAAACGGCCTGGAAGTGTGATTGTTTACCACCACTTGAGCGGTCGGGCAAGCATACAATAGTTGGATTGTACTGCGTATCTACAGATGATAGGTTTTTTGCTGGCTCGGCATAGAATTGCAATGTTGTGGATGATGCTGTGGATGAATTTGCTGACTGGCACATTGATATGGCATTATCCAACACACATCCGATGCATACCATGATCTTATACAGCCCTGTAGTTGTCCGAGGGATATCTGGGGTCCCTACCAGGCGTTCTTGACTCGCAATAAGTATACTGCTGAGGACGCGGAGGGTCAGGAGGATGCTGATTGAGTGATTTTGGTATGTTGGATGCTCTAAAACATCCATGCCTCCAGTGGAAAGACTCTGATTGTGACGGTATGCGTGGTGGAGGTGACGATAGTTGTTCCCTGGATGAGCTGTACTATATGTTCTGACATGTCTTTCTGCTGCTAGTAGATCATTGATGGAAAATTAGTCCAATATACTTACATTCTTGACCACGGTCATCAATACTGTACGTGTTTATATTTTGGTATATTATTTGCCACCAACACACACTGCTCTGTATCTTTCCCAAGCCCGATATGCATCGATAATATCACTATGCTTCCGATGTGTATTTAGTCTGCGCTGTACGTGTACTTTTTAAATGCTGCACTGTTAATTCAAAGAAAATGAAAATAAAGTTTAAAAAACAAATCATTGGTAGATTTGTAAACAAGTCAAGGCACAGACCCTGGGTCAATCATAGACGAGATTAGTGCCATATCCATCTTACCAGCTGAAGTGGAAGACAAGAGGAATGAAGAACCAACCTGTAGACACAAAACAGTTATGCAACATAATGCGACTGTAGGTGGATCCACACCTCAAGCAGACCTTGGGTTGTAGGAAGAGAAGTATTTTGGCGTCTTGTACTTGATATCTCAGTGAGTGAAATTCTGTGCTTGAAGAAGCATTACATTATCCATTGTGTTGAAATGTTCCCTATCCCATTTCTTGCCACAGTCCCCACCCGGAAGCACTTGGCTTGCATGTCCACCATCCTTACTGCTCCAATTCATAAGGGGAAATCAACCCATAAAAAAGTCTGGGTTACACATTCTTATTCAGAACTGAGATACCTTATCCATCTTGTACATTGGGGTACCCTTGTCTTGTGTTGGAAGCAGAAATGGTCATTCCTCAAACAAAACAGTTTCTACTTTAAGCAAATGCATTTGTGTGTAGTTATGTATAACTTCTCCGAATTATTGGCATTCACAGTATCTCTACTTATGGCCTCCTTGGGCTGGCTGGGCGTGAGAGGTCCACCCCAAGCAATTTGGCAATACTTTATCGATAACCCAGCAGAGCAGAGCCTCAGCACAGCCTTCAGGTTTTCCCACCCAAACAGAAACAGGTAACACCACATCAGGGACCCCCTTGGTAGCTTGGCGCGAGCAGTCAGGCTTATCTCAGAGGCAATGTGTAAAGCATTTGTACCTAAATACACAGTAACACAGTGAAAACACTACAAAATGGACACCACACCAGTTTAGAAAAATAGTCATTATTTATCTAATCAAAACAAGACCAAAACAACAAAAGTCTAACATACATATATTACGTTAAGATATCACTTTAAAAAGGTCAAAAACAGATCAGTCTATATAAAACTATGAATGTGTCACTTTCTGTGCAAAGTACCTGCAATGCGTCAAAATCGCAAAATCAAAAAGAAAACAGGCTCAGGGGAGGTGAGGCGCCGGAAAGCAAAGCGATGCATCGGGTCCTTACATGCAGGGAAGGTGATGCGTCGGTTACTTGCTCCCAGGGGAGGTGATGCGTCAGTTCCTTACTGCTACGCAGGGGAGGTGATGTCTCGGTTCCTTACTGTGATAGGAAGTGATGCATCGGTTTCCTACTGCGTGGGGAGGTGATGCGTCGATTCTCTGGACACGTGATCTCGGTTCCTTACTGAAGCGCAGTATCAATGTAGACTTGGCGCACAGGTGCGATGCGTGGAAATTCGGGCACGCTGGAGGTCGATGGGGCGCTATGTCAATTTCTTCAGCCACGTTCCACAATGCGTTGATCTTCTCAGCCTCAAAGCAGGGCCTGCGTCAGAGTCAAGTGCGGTGGTCTCGGACTTCCGAGACGCGTTGCGCTGAACTTAGGCTGCGGCGATTTCTTCGGCCGCGGGCAGGCCCTTTGTCGATTTCTTCAGCCGCACACGGCAGTGCATGGAGATTTCTCCTGCATGGCGGTGCTGCAATGGAAAAACAGGCACTGGAAGGGTGATGCATGGATTTTTACATACAGAAGCAGCAGAACCACCTACAAGGGCCCAGAACTGGAATTGGCACCATTTGGCAGGTCAGAACTCCCAGCAGTGGAATACACGGATGCTGCAGATAAAGTCTTTGATGTCCCTGGGATTTCTTAACAGGAGGCAAGCACACACAAGCCTTTGGAGAATCTTCTTAAGCAGGATCCCTAAGTAAAGTCCAGTCTTTGTCCTCTCCAAGACAGAAGCAGCCACTACAGGCCAACCCAGCAAAGCAACACAGCAAAGGGGCAGTACTCCTCATGACAGCACTCCAGCTCTTCCTCTTGGCAGTCTCCTCTTGATCCCGAAGTGTTCTAAAGATGTGGGGTTATAAGTCCAATACTTATACCCCTTTTGGACTTTGAAGTAGGCATACTTCAAAGGAAAGTCTTTGTTGTCCACAAGATCCTGTCTTGCCCTGCCTTGGCTCCAGACACACTTCAGAGACAGCATTGTGAGAGGTCCTATTCAGGTGTCAGTGGCAACTCCTCCCACCACTCTAGCTCTGGAAGGCCCATCAGCCTGGTGATTTGTCATCAGGATATGTAGGACGCACCTCAGCTTCCTTTGTGTGACTGTCTAGAGTGAATGCACAACAACCCAGCCGTCAGTCTAAACCAGACGTTGATTCCACAGGCAGGCAGAGGCACAGGATGGTAAGACAAGAAAAGGGCCTCTTTCTAAAATTTCTACAATTTAAAAACCATCTTTACTGAAAGATGTGTTTTTAGGTCGAGCCTGGGCAGCGCATGCGCTGCTGCGAGGCATGCAGTATTGGAGTATGCACTTGAAGCCCCGCCCACTCTCTGCCCATATTTTTCACTGGCTTGTGTCATTGTCCTTCATAATTGCTGGCTTTTGATTCGTAAATAGGCTTGCTAGTCACTCCTGAGTACCCCCTTCATTTGTAACATCCCATGAGGACTGGCCCTTTTACTTCGGTTGTTACACGGTACGTGTTATTTAGTCTGTAAGCACTATTTTCTTTAATGAGTTTCTCTTACTACAGCCCGACCTGCGCTGCATCAGCTGGTTTTGAAAGCAGCGAGCATGCTGTGCTTTAGCTTCTCAGTCTGGTAAGGTTCATTGCATCTCCCACCAGGTCTAGGTCTGTGTCCCTTCTTTGCTTTAGTGTAACACTGCTAATGCTAAGCAGCAAAGGCACCTATTAAAAAAACCCGTGTTATCTCTTTTAGTGTTTCCTTTGAACACCGATCGGGGCTCATGCTCAACTTCATTCCGTTTCGCAAAACCAATATTACATTTTGTCATGTAAGCATTTATTTAGCATGCATCTTTTTCAGTCAGGCTTTATAAAAAGAGTAGGCAACTGGTATTACGTTGTTCCCAAAAAACAACCACAGAATACGACCGTGTACATGCGATGACATGTACATTCTAAGTGCCGCGCAATTGCAGGAAGTGACTTAATACTGTATGCATAGGGTTTGTTCTCAGAAACAGATGCACATATTATTAACAAGCATTTGCAATGCAATAGGTCTCCCATTTATGCGAGTTTGAGCTATTGGCATTGTAAATGGCAATGCCTTTTATTTATGTTTTGGTTTTTAAAACATAAATAAAAGGCATTGTCATTACAATGCCAATAGCTTAAACTAACGTACATGCGAGACCTATTGCATTGCAAATGCTTGTCAAATTCTGAGCTCAGAGAGTCCAAACTTCAAATCTCTAGCTGTTCCCAATTGAAAGTTACACTTGTAAAATGTTACAAGTCAGCTCCAATGATAGCCTATGTGCGAGCTAGTCCTTGCACTGGTGAAAAATGAATTTGGCAGTATTTCACTGTCAGGACATGTAAAACATACAAGTACTGGCCTACCTTTCACATACACTTTACCTTGCCCATGGGGGTACCTTGGGCTTACCTTAGGGGTGCCTTACATGTAGTAAAAGGGAGGGTTTGGGCCTGGCAAGTGGGTGAACTTGTCAGGTCGACTTGGCAGTTAAAACTGCACTCACAGACACTGCAATGGCAGGCCTGAGACATGTTTACAGGGCTACTCATGTGGGTGGCGCAACCAGTGCTACAGGCCCACTAGTAGCAATTGATTTATATGCCCTGGGCACATATATTGCACTTTATTAGGGACTTACCAGTAAAGCCCTACAAACAGGGAGGTTTCATGAGAAAGGGAAGTGTCACCGCCCCCCGCGCCCGCTGCGAGCCAGCAGGGAAAAATAAAATGGCAATGAAAAGATTTAATTGCCATTTTATTTCTTACCGTTGTGCACGCTGCAGCAGCGCCAGCCCCGAGCCCAGAGACATGTTGGGCGTGTCGTCTGCTGCTGGTTGGCAGCAGACGACAGGAGCAGTGGCTGGCTGGTTGCTCCAAAGTGCGCATGTGACTTTGGCCGGCACTTTTGCGCCGGCCAAAGTGACATGCACACTTTTAAGCCCTCCACCCAGCTGTCTTGGACAGCTGGGTAGAGACCAAGCACAGGCCTCCAGGGCCTGAAAGAGCATCCAGCCAGCCCACTCCATCCCCAGCCAGCCTGCTCCATCCTGTCCTGGCACTGCTCTCATGCTGGTTACCAGCATGAGAGCAGCACCAGGATTGGTTAGGGGACTAGAGGAGACAGCAGAACCCGAGCGAGGAGGACGTCGGAGTCATGCAGCAAGTAAGGTAAATGGTTATTTTTTTTTTATTTACACTCATCTTGCTTGCATGCACCCACCTAACACCCATTTGCCCTCCCCCCACTCTAGCCACCGCTGTCTTCAAACCTGTCTCAGACTGTTATATCCCGCATAGGTGCCCCAATGTAGACCCGTTCGTACATGCCCTAAAATGGACGTATTCATATTTTCCCTAATATGGTCATATTCGTACTTGCCCATTTATGGTCATGGCTGCATATGCCCAATTATGGTCACAACTGTACATGTCCTATTATGGTATGATTCCTTATATAGGCATGATCTTTCACCTACATTGGTCCCAGCTAGCACACAACGAGCTCTGAGGGCTGAACGTTATCTATCCTGTGATTTTGAATGCAGCAGGGTTCTTCCAAACACAGGCTCACACTGTACTCATTAATTATGCATGGCTTTCTAAGAATACACCACTGGCATAATATGTAGGTACAAAGTTCACCCCTGACGTCTTCCTCATGTCCAATACAAACCATACTAAGGACCGAGACTCTTTAGGGTATAAATACACCACATCTTGCCCCGGTAAAACAGAGGGAACCGAGACTTCCATGCTGACACACTGACCAGAGACGCTGAGGCTCCTGCATGCAGTCGCTCAAGCTGACAGTGGTCTGACACAACCCGGACGGGGTGTTCAACTCGAGACCAGGACTGGGTCCCACACTCTCTCTATTCAGGTATGGGGGTTCAACTAAATCCTAGGAGGATTCTTGGCTTTTAGCTTCTAAGACCTACACACATATGCTAGGTACACACAGGTACATCTAGGTAGGCATCGTAGGAGTACGCGCACTTGCATAATGCTTTTATATTCATGTATGTACTCATGATTATCGCAATATGGTAGAACTGTTCTATCCCTTTGCTTTTATCGTACTGCTGATCATATATCTCTGCTATTGTCTGCTGGTTACCGCAGCACATATATTTTACACTAGAATAACAACTGTTCAATAAATACTTATTGAAACGCCCGACTGTTTATTCTGTGTAACTCTCTGAGACAAACCGAATAAATGAGCACGAGTGACTGAGCGAAAGGTAGTACATTGTTTCCACGATTCTGAGGGAATCAGGGTTGTCATGTTCTAAGGTTGCCAGAAACTAATCTCTCCCGATAAGAGGAGACACTAGTGGCACTGCGAGCTAGCTAATGCAAAACTAGGCTAACATATACAGTGGGGGTGCACGGAGTTAGTCTGCCACCAAGCCCGCAGTATGTTATCCAAACGCGCAGGTCCTGCAGGGGTACTATAGGAGCTACACGACATGGTGCCCCCAACGTTGGTTTGGTACTAATTTAACAGTAGAATCTGAGTAGTTCAGTCGTGCTATTCTCAGAGAACCTACTCACAAAACCCCAGAGACGTCTGGAGTGGGTGGGCACTAAATCCGCCGCAGCTGAGTAGTACGAGAATACTATTTATTGGCTGTTGGTTACTCAAGCTTGAAGGATATTTAGTTCCTACAATTGTGCACTTACACCTTATCTTAAAAACTCTTTAATCTCCCTTCTTCCAACTAAAAATGGTGGACGAAACAAGCGCAACAGGGAGAGTTACAACACACCTCTTTGGTTTAGAAGAAGACCCTGAAGAAGCAATATCAAATTGCACCAAATTTCAGAAGGGCAGTCACCATAAAACTTCTAGAACATGGCTTAAGAGCCAGGGGTGGTACAGTAATTTTCGTGATTGAGGCACACAAATCTAATAAAACAGAGGTGTTCTATTCATGGGTTACACTCCCAGCAGTAAATGCAATTACAAATGTATTTCACTACTACCTAGAAGGTGAAACACCAGCGGACTATACTCCTTTTGAGTAAGTAGAGGTCCCGCTCACTTACCAGGAGCATAATTACTGGTTTAAAGGCGCCCTACCCCACGTACGAGGAAGAACAAGATTAGGCCCGCTCGGAGGAGCAGGAGCCACATGGCCCATATTAGCGGCATACACACCGCACCCTGACATTGACACAATGCCACAGCCAGACTTACTCGTACAACACAGAGATTTAATTAAAATCTACAGAAACCTCACACAATTTGTGATGAGGACTTTAACAGTTCAGCCTGCACCAGCTGCAGCACAAGACACTCCAGTCCAAGGTACAGTTAATAAAATAACTCCACAAACATTACACGCGATAATGGGCAAAATGCCAGCAAAACGCGAACAAATCCCGTTCTGGATAGCTCAGAAAATAACTCAGCTTGAGGCAGTATTCCCGAATACTACAACCAGTGATAAACACAGAATCCTAACAATCTGCTTGCCCATGGGTCTCACACCACAAGTAGAGGACTGCACCTCTTGGGGTTCAGTATTTGCTGCCATATATACCAGAACACATGGTATCCCGTCCTTAGCAGTAGTACCTGACGTATTGAAACAGATACAAAATGAGTACGGAGCAGAGCCTGCCCTTAACTTAGGGATGAAGTTGCTAAACAACTTTGAACAGGTGTCAGCCATAATACTAGCTAACATTAAGGGGGAAGCAGCTTCTGTGGCAATCCGCCAACGCCTAAGGGAGTTCAGTCCAGACGACCAACAACACGAACTACCCAAAATAGTTGAAACTGCATATGCAGAACTAGGCAGAGACAGTTTGGGTGGGAAAGCATTAAAACCACAACTGGTGGGCAGTCCTGAAAAGAACACTACAAAGCAGACACCTACTTCTTCTAAAAAGAAGTGGGAAAATAAGAAACAACAAAAGTCTAAAGACACTAGATCTCAGTCCAGAGGTAGGTCTCCTCAACAGGAGCCCTCTGGAAAAGAGGTATAACCTCAGGAATGGGGATAACATTAAAAAACCTGACGGGTATCAGGATACTGATACTCGTTCCTCGTTCCTTTCAGGGTTCATCACGAAACTCCGAGATGGAAGGACGGTCAAAGGAGCGTACAAAGTCCAGAGCACGCAACACACTGCAGACTACGCACCTAAAAAAGAGGATAAACAGAAATCAAAACCTCAGTTCAAAAAGAAGAAGGTAGCAGGTCTCAAGATCGGACATGCCCAGAATTCTGAGGACACAGCTTCTGAACGGGGAATGGGCTCTGACGATGCTAGACAGCGCGGCAGAAGTAACAATAGCTCGCCAGAACCTGAAGGAATTTCTGGTGACAGCAGAGTTGAGTGAGTATATCACGGTGGAAACACCTGATACTCTGGTAAGTGTCCCACATAAGTTACATGAGATAACACTCCGGATGGAGGGGGACAAGCCCAGAAAAGTTAAGGGTCTCTTTTGGAAAAATCTGTCATCTGGTTATGACATTCTATTAGCAGAACAAGACTGGCCGCCTGCATTCGTCATGGAGTGACCCTAGGGGAGAAACGATAATTTTTCCAGCCTTTTCCGACCTCGTTCCCATTCACCTAAAACAATCATATGCGCAGGAGTGGGCGGTTGCCCTAGCTCCAGCATTGTACAAAAATCATGCTGGTTGGGATGAGGATTCAACCCACCACGTGATCCCGTTAAAAGTTTCCCCAAATGCTCAAAGGCAATACCCTATAAAGCAGGAAGCTAAAAAACAAGTCATGGGAGATTCTAGATCAACATGAATATCAGGGGGTGATAGAAAATTGCACTTCACCTATGAACAATCCTTTGTTCCCCGTAGCCAAACCTGACAATACATATCATATAGTTTTAGATTACAGACATTTAAACACTTGCACAAAGACATTTGCAGTTCAAAATGCACACAGTGCCGCATTAATGAATAACATTGTGCAGAAAAAATACAAATCAACACTTGATATCTCAAATGGATTTTTCTGCCAAAATATAGCGCCTGAAAGCAGGTATCTGACCGCATTCAGTGCGTTAGGGTCCCAAAGGCAATTTTGCCGACTCCCCCAAGGGTACAAGAATAGCCCGGGGTTGTTCTCAGCAAGGGTAACAGAGTTACTCCAAAATTTGGATGAAGAAGCATTGTCCTATGTGGATGATATTTATCTGACGGACGATGACTTAAAAGGCACTTGACCAGGGTGAGCACCATTATTATGGGATTCGCCTCTGAGGGCTATAAATTTAATTTAAAAAAATCAAAAATTGCCCACCTCAATGTCCTGTTTTTAGGATACGAGCTGTCAAGTGAAGGAAAAAGCCTGGCAGCTAACTTTTTAGAAAAGTGTGCGCTGCTCCAACCTCCAAAATCATTAAAGAATTTACAATTAATTCGGGGATTCCTAAATTTTGGTCGAACATACATTTTGGATTACGCAGAAAAAGTAAAACCTTTCTACGACTTAATAAAACCTGACTTTTCAGTCAAACAATGGACACAGGAACACACAAATATCCTGCGTTCCCTACAGGAAGACATGATAGCTTCTAAACATTTACAGACACGTGTAAACTCACAGAACTTAGTGATCCGAGTCATAGCGGGTCAATGCAGGTACACTTATTTAACCTTTAAAGAAGGTGAAACAGTACCAATCGCATACAAATCACACCTGTAAACAAACGCAGATATGCGTTTCACTTCAACAGAAAAAATCCTGACAGCAGTTCAGACCGCTGTAGCAAGAGAAAGAGCTCTGGCTCAGGGAAAGCGCATAATTGTCGTGACCCCAGTACCAGCTTTAGAAGCTGTTACAAAAGCTAGCATCCCAAATGCTAAAGCCTTACATCCAAGATGGATACAATGGGCTAATTCTCTTACTGCAACGGATGTTGAATACAGATTTGATCCGAGTTTAAAAACTCAAGCATTCCTGCAATACGAACAAGAATATCCTCTACCAAATGAAATTTTGCCTCCAGATCAGTATGAATACATTATTTACACTGACGGTTCTGCTCAACCAGCCACAGGAAGCAAGCAAGCTTACAGTGCAGCGTGTGCGATTGTTAAAGGTTGCATGTGTGATGGCAAGTTCCATCCAAGTTGCACAAAAACGCAATCTCTAGGAGACTGCACGGCACAGTTGGCAGAACTCAAAGCATTTGTACTGGCACTTATAAATACGGATCACAAATTCCCCACACTGATTGTGTGTGATTCCTTTTACTGTGTACTGTCGTACAATGAATATCTACATCATTGGGAACAAAATGGGTTCAAAGATGCAAAAGGTGGCACAATAAAGCATAAAATGCTATGGGAACAGGTAGTGGAGTTGAGAAACGAACTACCAAGGGCTCACGTGATACATACACTGAGTCATCAGCGTGATGGCGTTCACGTTGAAGGGAATTCATTGGCTGATGAAGCCGCAAAGGGGGCTGTTCGCACAGCCGCTGGAGCTGCAGTTACTCGTTCAGAGACGAGAATAGACGGCGAGATAATGGTAGCTGTCAATGCTTCACGCAAAGGCAGCACAGCAGTACCTAAAAAATTTCCACTCAAGTACTCCTACAAATTTGATGCACAAAACATTCCATATGCTCAGATTCCTGGAGTGGGGGATAGAGTAATACCAAATATGGATCGTAGGCTAGGCTTAATTATGGCAGCACACGAAGGAACAGGTTCTGTACATAACGGACTTAAGGAGACTGTTGCTTTGTTGAAGGAACGCTACTGGTGGCCCGTGATGAGAAGGCTGATTAGAGACTATGTCTGGAACTGCGATATCTGCAAGCAGATGAATGGGTCCACCACAACACGTCCAGTACAGATACCATTATTAGACAGCATCAGGTTGTCTGTCTGTGCGCGTCCAGCTCAAGTTTCCTCAAAGTTTGGCCTCAGCGCTCGGCTGACGCTCAAACTGTTATAAAAGATTTGCGAGTCTTTATCGGCACATACGCAGTTGGCACGTCACATTCTGACCGTGGTCCGGCGTTTAGCTCTCGGGCTTACAAAGAGGCCATGGAAGGAATGGGCGTAGCATTGCGGTACTCCTCTCCATATCATCCAGAGGGAAATTCTGTTGTGGAAAGGACAAACCGATACTTAAAGCAATCTTTAACAGCTAGAGTATTAGGCAAGGGCGGTAGATGGGTCGATCACCTTTATGGGGTACAGCGCGCGCTCAATAATCAGCCAAGAAGCTCTCTAGGAGGTGTCACTCCTTACGAGGTCTTATTTGGGACAAGAATGTGGGTACCTGATCTTGATTGTGAAGGCACAGTGGCGAATGAAAAACCATTTGATATCCATGATCGTTTGGCTGTTTTACAGGATCTAAATGAATCCATGCCACAACAAAGTAACGTGCTCCAGAAACAGGCCGCCACTGAGGAAGTCAAGGCAGTAACGGCAAGACCAATCTGGATCCCAAAACTCGAGGATCTAGTCAGAGAGAAGATTGCTGACAAGAAAGAATTTGGGCCATCCTACAGAAAGCCTGTACCGGTCCTTGCAATCCACGGCACAAGAACTGTACTTCTGCCGCCTCTTGCCGGAAAAAAGGAGAAAAGATTAGTCTCAATTGACTTAATCAAACCATACTATGTGGCCGATACTAAACAGTAGGCCTCGTGGACTCCACAGTAGCAGACGCCCTCCTCTCGCTACAATCCAAGAAGTTCAAACAGAAAGACTCATCACGTTTGAAGAGCCACCTGTACGGAATGAAGGACTAAGCAACAATGCTATGGAACTTGTTCCACTTCAACAAGAAATTCATCTTCAAAATGAAAATCAGCTTAACAACCAAGTTACAATCAGACCTAATACAGACATCTATGTCAATGTGCCTCGACAAGAGAACACAGCGATTTCAACAAATCCCGATGCAATTCCAACAATTGATCGAACTGCTTCTGGCTATTTCATGAACTTTGATACGTTTTCACTGGACCCAAGTGAGCCGGAAACGACGCCAGCCAAAAAATCACTCACACAGAAACTCAATGACTTTTTGAACTTTTTTAGAAAGACTTACCTAGTGTCACCTTGGATAGAACTATGGTATATCACTGGGATTTTATTTTTCATTTTCTGGCTAGGTTTAATAATAACTTTTAGCATGCTTATTAATGGACGATACCTCCAGCCAAGCTCTACAGCCCAAAGAGTCAATTTGATTTTAAAACCACACCAGTCTTCACATCGTGAACCAAGAGACTTGTCTTCAGTGAACATCACAGCAGTTCCTATAGCGGACGGTATAGTATGGGACAAGATTGATTATGATATATTAGGTCCGACTGAACTTTTAAAGCTAAAACATGTATTTAAAATTTCTTTAAGTGATTTCATTACCTCCAGTACATTTTCTGATGATTGGGACACTAAACCTGTAAATGCTATGATGTCTGATTTAGAAAAAACTGCA
This sequence comes from Calotriton arnoldi, assembly GCA_963921515.1. Taxonomy (NCBI): domain Eukaryota; kingdom Metazoa; phylum Chordata; class Amphibia; order Caudata; family Salamandridae; genus Calotriton; species Calotriton arnoldi. Next base: position 7,774,124 of record CAWUFW010000001.1, on the reverse strand, counting down.
GCATTTTCGAACAATGAAATGTTAGAAGGTACTTCAGACTATGATACATTGTACTGTTACCAACATTTTGGTGATAATTTCTTACACAAGTCTATAACACCTAGAAATGTATTTGAATACCACCAGTGGGAACACTGCCCAACACCTCCAAAAGGTAGTTCACAAGCATTTGCACAGGAATTCACATACTTCTCAGGTTTTAACACATCCGACCCGACGTCATTTTATTATAAAATGGAGAAAAATTCAGCTCAGAAAATTATTTTAACAAACACCAAACATATTTACTCTGCATCCTTTCTGAACCAGTTTTCTAAACAGGGTTTTGATCTATGGAAAGACACAATAGAATCCAAATCAATCTGGGGTTCTAGGGACTGGCAAGTCCAGGATATAGAAGCACTTTTTAGAGCATGCATCATTCCGCAGCAGATTTTATTTCTGAATGAAACTGTGCAACAGACATCCTGTCTTGGATTAGCCAAGGGCAAGGAAATGAACACACCGGGGTTTCCAACACCATCACAGATGGGTGAGGGGCAGAACTCAACTACACAAGGGGTAGGATTAGATGCCATTTTCCAGTACAACAGATCAGATCCTGATTGGACAGAATGGCTGGTTTGGCCCATTGACACAAACAAATGTCAACAGAGATTTATGAATACAACCAGAGGGTTTAGTATCCATAGGCCAGATCCACGCTATGTACAAAGTCAACACCCAGGGGTAGTGACATCGTATAGTGTTGGGAAGTTGTGCCTTGATTGGCTAGAGACCTCAACACTGACAGAAGTAAAGCACCACTTGACCTTACTCACACCTGACATGGATCTTCCAGATTTTCTACTGGGACCCAAGAAACAGCGTCAGAAACGTTTCATATATGCAGGCCTTTATGCCTACTATAATGAAAACTGGAAAATATCCCAACAAGAGGCCGCAGAAAGAATACGAGAAATTGACCGTATTAACTTAGAAAAAGCATTAGCAGTGGTGGATAATGGGTTAACTACTTTGACCTCCAGGATTTACTCCTTAGGCAACATTGTGTCCTCGGCAATCGACATATTAGAACAAGATCTGGCCTTGTTACAACACAGGCAATCTCAACTACGTTCTATTATGATGTTAAGCTGGACGCTGCAATTTCTGCGTGCAGTCTATGTGCCATGGCGTTTTATAAACACCACGTCTCTGTTTTCAGAATACAATCTAACTGATAAACAGACAGAAATGGCACAAAGGGGAGCCAAATATACAATGCTGCGTATTGAGAAACTGGAAAGGTTACCATTCACTGTAGCCGAATCACCATCAATAGAATGGCTCGTTCATGGCCAAATAACTCTGCCGGTCACTACGTTTCAGTTTCAATATTGCCTTGAGCAAAGGCAGGCAGGCAAATATGTAAAAATGGGTAAGGGATACATCAAGGAAACTTGGGAGTTACCATAAAGATATCGATGCCGGAATGGGGATCGAGAAGTGTATCTGAGTGGTACTAACTGCAAGAACGCTTTGAGCGTTTCTCTCATGTGTCAGGATATTTCTCTACACGGAGCCTGCAGTGGTTCAGTGGCGAACTTATCTTGTCACATGTCAGGGTCCTCAGCGGCCATGATCACGCCGGTTTTCCAGCTGCTCTCGAATGGGAGTTACTTAATGCGAAATGATCAAGGTTGTTGTGGGATGCTTCCAGGCGTCGCATATCTAGTAACTGTTAACTCCAGGGTTACTTGCTGTATGCAAGTATTGTTTCCGCCACTGAACACAGTCAGGGAGGCGCCGTTATGGCCTTCGCTGAATGTTTCTTTTATACAGTTTGATACTCTGAGCAGATTGAAAGCCATGCTTTTACAGCAACAAGTGCCCTTAACCTCCGCTCGAGAAACCTATGAATTTCAAGTTGCAAGGACTTCGACCGAGATACAGGCACTCATACGTACAAACTGCCCCATTCATTTCGCAGAAATGGTCAGACGTATCTTCAATATGTCTGATACGAGCGGAATTGTACACCTATTTAAGACCATAGGGTCCGGACTGTTAAGCACCTTTCAGACAGTCCTCGGAGTAATCCCAAATTTTATACACTCCGTATTGGGAAGCGTATTTGGAGGATTCCCACTCATCCTGTTCCTAATCGCAGGAATCCTGATTGTAATGTTGCTGCTACGCAATGGACGGCCCACTTCCCGAGGGAATGGTGAACACGCTCCTGGAGCGAAAATACCGTGAACGCATGGTACAACTTCTAGGCATTTCTTGCCTGCGAGAACTTAATGCCTCCTGGTTTCTATCATTTAGACCAGTCTGGATAGACTGCATCTTACCTGTGCTTCGATGCCTGTTCTGCGGAGAGGAATGCACGTTGGATCTTTGTCTATGATCAATGTTTCATGTGCTGTTTCTATTATTAATAGTAGCCAATCTCTACTACATCTATTTGCAATGAATGTCCATGTTTCAATGAACTTTTCATTTTTAATGAATAAGCTGGGTTCGTTTTTACTTGCAACCCTTTTGGGATTATTCCCTTTTTACAATATTCAACTAAAAAGTCAGCATGTAACTCTGTTCTGATTACCTTTTTCTTTAAGTTCTGTAGTTTTTTCCACTGTTCTTCATTGCTGTCTGGCATAGTTATTGTGTTAATGATTTTGGCTGACCATTAATAATTTTGTTAAAATGATCTTCTGAAAATCCAAAGATCTTAAATGTGTCCATAATCAATTCGGACTAATGCGCCGGTAAGCGCCTCACTCGTAAGGTGAGATAGAGAAAAACTCCCCAGTTAACAAACTGTGCTCAAATGATTTAAAGGTCATGTGGGAGGTACCCTTCTTTGGAAAAGGGATGGGTATATGGACTCAAAAAAACAAAAGTTCCCTTCTCCTGTTGATGTGATTAGGCAGAGATTATCTCCTCCTGGGCCTCTCTTTTCTCAACGTAAGAAAAAGGGATTAAGTGTGTGATAGAGTCTTATGCAGGTTGCCAAATTTACAATAAAATAATTCAATGCTTTGTGATTACACAGTCAAACAAAACAACTACACAGATGCAAAGGAATAAGATGTTTACCTATTTTATTAACCAGTACATTCTTCATTATTCATCCATATCAGTTAAAAACACTTTTCCATGTTATTTATTAAAAAAACATATACAATACATAGTAATAAAACAAAAATATTTTGAAAAAAGACTGTCGACGCGGCGTTTCGGTTGTTCTAAAATATCGTCACCTTCTTCAGGACAACAATTTCCAATTATAAAAACATCTAGACAAAAATATGAACATTGAATTATTGTAAAGAAAGAACTGCTATTCTTATGTTTATATTCCTTTGCTCGTTTTCAGAAAATACATGTAACAATCAAACAAACTTTTCCTTTTGACATTGTATATTCATACAACCATCTATTTATCCCCACTTAATCTCAAGAATGGCTCCTTAATTCATTTGGGGTCTCACCCTTTCATTAGATCAAAGTTGTTCTACCACAATTGTATAATTTACTTTACATTAAATCATCTCTATACCATGGTGAAGAACATCAACACTGTTCGATATATATTTACAAATAATCATTCTAATATTTGGTAACCTGTAGACCGTATCATGTCAATCACTCTCCTTGGGAGAGGGTTTTACTTTTAACTATTATTTCTATCCCTGAAGGACTGTATGTTTTGTTGCATACCTGAATTTGGTACTGTTTTGAAGCCTCAATCAATCGGCAAAAGATATTATTGCAATCCTTCAGTACTTTCGGATAAAAGATAGAATGGTGCTACAAAGAGAAAGAGGGGCTGGTGACTTAGTCATCTCTAAATGTATTTATGACTTATATTAATAAAACGTAATCATCAGGCTTATTAATTATCGTGTAGAGGAAAAAATACCTTTTAGTTGCCTGTTATTCATAAGTTTCTCTGTATCCTCACTCAGTATTTTCACCATGTATGGCTATCTTCTAATTTTAATGGATTCTGTTTGACTGACAGAGAGAATTTACATATAATAGGAAAATTAAGATCTATTCTCACCATCCAATTTTATCGCATCTCTAAGTTATTCATTTAACATTTAATATCAAGGGTATATAGATCTAGGTACCTTGTTGCGTAGAGTGCGTTTTATATATCGCTATCTCAATTTACTTCAAACTTCTTGTTTCTAACATCATTCAAGGAAGTCTGTTATCTGCCGACAAAATGGTTTATTTCTGTTAGTCAGCGCCACCTAATACATCTTTCAATTTTATATCCTATTCTAGTCATTCCAGGCTTCATTATTCACCCCTTACCTTATTCATTTCTGAGGGATATATGTGGGACAGACTTTACTTGGTTAGGTTCCTCTCTTTTGTTCTAAAACCAAAAAATGTAATCAATAAATTTTATATATATATGAACTAACACATCTTGTTTTACCAGATAGTATTTTTTTCTTTTTATCAAAAAAAGGATTTTTGGCATGGTCCCTTTATTTGGCTTTGTCTTACCTTCGTGGAGAAGGTTCTTGCCTTTTCCTCTTTACCACCCTTTTTTTCCCTTTTTTTTATAAAATGGGGTGTCTCGTCTAAGTCTTGTCAGATCATAAACTAAGGAAACAAAACATAAGTTAATTACCAAAAGGTTCCCATTTTTTAAATATACCTTCAAAAAATATAGTGGGAGCCTAGTCTAACTCTAGAACTTACTTGAGAAAGGGAAGAGCATTTCCTGTAGACGTCCGTCCTGCTGGCCTCTCAGTCTCCAACTGATTTTGGAAACTTTAGGTCTTCTTTTTATACTCCTCTCTATTGGCTGTCAGTTGCCCAATTATATTCAATTACCTACACTACTCTGCTGTCCTGCTGCAGACCCATCTGTTTCGGTGCGGCCATCTTACAGTGTGTTATTTTCCTCATCAGCCTTATCTGGACATTCTCTCTTCTTTCATGATTTTTTATTTACTTAACTTTCTTGTGTCTATGAGTTAAGTTTCATAATTCTTAAGTTGGTTTAACTATTATTCATCTTCGCGATCCGAAATTATTAAGATATTTATCGCGTTCAATGATTTACTCAATTTTGAATGTAGTCTGTTTATTTGATCACACATTGCTCCTGTGTGTATTTAAGGGGTTTTAATTCTTTTAGTCACAAGCATCTAGCCGTATACTATATTTTAAAGGCGGCGATTCTCGCTGTATTGTTTGTCAGGTTTCCGCCGCCATCTTAAAACGGGTTGTTACCCCGATTTTCACCTTACTTGGCCCCATATGTCAATGGCGGCCATCTTATAGTGTGTTTTCCCTCGGAATCCGCCGATGTATGATTCCTTTTTACTAATATTCAAACTTGCTCCTTTCTAATTACTTTCTCAGTTGTTCATTTCACAAGTCCCCCGTCTTCATTTAAAGGAGTATGGTTCCCTCATCATGATATTTACCGCATTCTCTGTGTTACAAGTTGCGGTTCTTACTGATTATATTATCGAATTTTAGACCGCCATCTTGGAACGGATCGTTCCGCGGTTTTACCTTTCTCGACCCCCTGTGTTAAAGGTGGCCATCTTATACTATGTTTTCCTCCAAATTTGCCAATATATGTTTCGTATTTACTGATATCTAACCTTACTTCTTTATTTGATTAATTTTAATTCTGTATTCCGTGTTCACTTACTTATGGATTACCCACTTGTTTATCCGTCAGTGTCCACACTCAGTGTTTTGTGTTATGTTATATGTTCCAAGATGGCGGTCTAAAATTCGATAATATAATCAGTAAGAACCGCAACTTGTAACACAGAGAATGCAGTAAATATCATTATGATGAGGGAACCATACTCCTTTAAATGAAGACGGGGACTTGTGAAATGAACAACTGAGAAAGTAATTAGAAAGGAGCAAGTTTGAATATTAGTAAAAGGAATCATACATCGGCGGATTCCGAGGGAAAACACACTATAAGATGGCCGCCATTGACATATGGGCCAAATAAGGTGAAAATCGGGTAACAATCCGTTTTAAGATGGCGGCTGAAACTGACAAACAATACAGCGAGAATCGCCGCCTTTAAAATATAGTATACGGCTAGATGCTTGTGACTAAAAGAATTAAAACCCCTTAAATACACACAGGAGCAATGTGTGATCAAATAAACAGACTACATTCAAAATTGAGTAAATCATTGAGCGCGATAAATATCTTAATAATTTCGGATCGCGAAGATGAATAATAGTTAAACCAACTTAAGAATTATGAGACTTAACTCATAGACACAAGAAAGTTAAGTAAATAAAAAATCATGAAAGAAGAGAGAATGTCCAGATAAGGCTGATGAGGAAAATAACACACTGTAAGATGGCGCACTAACAGATGGGTCTGCAGCAGGACAGCAAGTAGTGAAGTAATTGAATATAATTGGGCAACTGACAGCCAATAGAGAGAGTATAAAAGAAGACCTAAAGTTTCAAAATCAGTTGGAGACTGAGAGGCCAGCAGGACGGACGATCTACAGGAAATGCTCTTCCTTTCTCAAGTAAGTTCTAGAGTTAGACTAGGCTCCCACTATATTTTTTGAGAGTATATTTAAAAATGGGAACCTTTGGTAATTAACTTATGTTTTGTTTCCTTAGTTTATGATCTGACAAGACTTAGACGAGACACCCCATTTTATAAAAAAAGGGAAAAAAGGGTGGTAAAGAGGAAAGGCAAGAACCTTCTCCACGAAGGTAAGACAAAGCCAAATAAAGGGACCATGCCAAAAATCCTTTTTTGATAAAAAGAAAAATACTATCTGGTAAAACAAGATGTGTTAGTTCATATATATATAAAATTTATTGATTACATTTTTGGTTTTAGAACAAAAGAGAGGAACTAACCAAGTAAAGTCTGTCCCACATATATCCCTCAGAAATGAATAAGGTAAGGAGTGAATAATGAAGCCTGGAATGACTAGAATAGGATATAAAATTGAAAGATGTATTAGGTGGCGCTGACTAACAGAAATAAACCATTTTGTCGGCAGATAACAGACTTCCTTGAATGATGTTAGAAACAAGAAGTTTGAAGTAAATTGAGATAGCGATATATAAAACGCACTCTACGCAACAAGGTACCTAGATCATATACCCTTGATATTAAATGTTAAATGAATAACTTAGAGATGCGATAAAATTGGATGGTGAGAATAGATCTTAATTTTCCTATTATATGTAAATTCTCTCTGTCAGTCAAACAGAATCCATTAAAATTAGAGATAGCCATACATGGTGAAAATACTGAGTGAGGATACAGAGAAACTTATGAATAACAGGCAACTAAAAGGTATTTTTCCTCTACACGATAATTAATAAGCCTGATGATTAAGTTTTATTAATATAAGTCATAAATACATTTAGAGATGACTAAGTCACCAGCCTCTCTTTCTCTTACGTAGCACCATTCTATCTTTTATCCGAAAGTACTGAAGGATTGCAATAATATCTTTTGCCGATTGATTGAGGCTTCAAAACAGTACCAAATTCAGGTATGCAACAAAACATACAGTCCTTCAGGGATAGAAATAATAGTTAAAAGTAAAACCCTCTCCCAAGGAGAGTGATCGACATGATACTGTCTACAGGTTACCAAATATTAGAATGATTATTTGTAAATATATATCGAACAGTGTTGATGATGTTCTTCACCATGGTATAGAGATGATATAATGTAAAGTAAATTATACAATTGTGGTAGAAAAACTTTGATCTAATGAAAGGGGTGAGACCCCAAATGAATTAAGGAGCCGTTCTTGAGTTTAAGTGGGGATAAATAGATGGTTGTATGAATATACAATGTCAAAAGGAAAAGTTTGTTTGATTGTTACATGTATTTTCTGAAAACGAGCAAAGGAATATAAACATAAGAATAGCAGTTCTTTCTTTACAATAATTCAATGTTCATATTTTTGTCTAGATGTTTTTATAATTGGAAATTGTTGTCCTGAAGAAGGTGACGATATTTTAAAACACCGAAACGCCGCGTCGACAGTCTTTTTTCAAAATATCTTTGTATTAGTACTATGTATTGTATATGTTTTTTTAATAAATAACATGGAAAAGTGTTTTTAACTGATATGGATGAATAATGAAGAATGTACTGGTTAATAAAATAGGTAAACATCTTATTCCTTTGCATCTGTGTAGTTGTTTTGTTTGACTGTGTAATCACAAAGCATTGAATTATTTTATTGTAAATTTGGCAACCTGCATAAGACTCTATCGCACACTTAATCCCTTTTTCTTACGTTGAGAAAAGAGAGGCCCAGGAGGCGATAATCTCTGCCTAATCACATCAACAGGAGAAGGGAACTTTTGTTGTTTTGTTTTTTTGTGGCTTTCTAAGAATACACCACTGGCATAATATGTAGGTACAAAGTTCACCCCTGACGTCTTCCTCATGTCCAATACAAACCATACTAAGGACCGAGACTCTTTAGGGTATAAATTCACCACATCTTGCCCCGGTAAAACAGAGGGAACCGAGACTTCCATGCTGACACACTGACCAGAGACGCTGAGGCTCCTGCATGCAGTCGCTCAAGCTGACAGTGGTCTGACACAACCCGGACGGGGTGTTCAACTCGAGACCAGGACGGGGTCCCACACTCTCTCTATTCAGGTATGGGGGTTCGACTAAATCCTAGGAGGATTCTTGGCTTTTAGCTTCTAAGACCTACACACATATGCTAGGTGCACACAGGTACATCTACGTAGGCATCGTAGGAGTACGCGCACTTGCATAATGCTTTTATATTCATGTATGTACTCATGATTATCGCAATATGGTAGAACTGTTCTATCCCTTTGCTTTTATCGTACTGCTGATCATATATCTCTGCTATTGTCTGCTGGTTACCGCAGCACATATATTTTACACTAGAATAACAACTGTTCAATAAATACTTATTGAAACGCCCGACTGTTTATTCTGTGTAACTCTCTGAGACAAACCGAATAAATGAGCATGAGTGACTGAGCGAAAGGTAGTACATTGTTTCCACGATTCTGAGGGAATCAGGGTTGTCATGTTCTAAGGTTGCCAGAAACTAATCTCTCCCCGATAAGAGGAGACACTAGTGGCACTGCGAGCTAGCTAATGCAAAACTATGCTAACATATACGGTGGGGGTGCACGGAGTTAGTCTGCCACCAAGCCCACAGTATATGTTATCCAAACACGCAGGTCCTGCAGGGGTACTATAGGAGCTACACGACAAGACCTGCCACTGCAGAGCATGTGTCTGCCATGTTGACCTGGCAAGTTCACCTACTTGACATGCCCAAACCTTCCCTTTTATTACATATAAGTCACCCCTAAGGTAGACCCTAGGTAGCCCCCTGGGCAGGGTGCAGTGTATTTTAAAGGTGGGACATGTACTTTGGAGTTTTTGCATGTCCTGGTAGTGAAAAGCTGCTAAATTCATTTTTCACTACAGCAAGGCCTATCTCTCCCATAGGTTAGCACTGGAGCTACCTCGTAACCCTTTACAAGTGTAACTTCCAATAGGGAAAAGACAGAAAGTAAGTTTGGAGTCTCTCGACTCACAATTTAAAAGCACATCTTTTAGTGAAATTGTTTTTTAAATTGCAGGTCTGAAAATGCCACTTTTAGAAAGTTGGCACTTTCTTACTTTAACCATTCTGTGCCTCTACCTGTCCCTAGAATCCATGTCTGGGTTGGATGACATGTGGGTTTTGTGCATTCCTTCTAGACAGTGACACACAAAGGGAACTGAGGTGTACCCTGCATATCCTGATGGCTCATCATGAGGCTGATGAGTCTTCCTGAGCTAGAGTGAGAGGGAGGAGTTGACACTTGCACCTGAATAGGGCTGTGCCTTTCCCCACACAAAGAGCTGCATACCCCCTGTAGTGTATCTGGAGCCAGGGCCATGAAGGGCAGGGTCTTGTGCACTACAAAGACCTTTCTTTGAAGTCTCCCTATTTGAAAAGCTAAAATGGGTATAAGTACTGGACCTCTGACGCCATATACTCAGAATCTTCTGGAACTGAGGACATTCTGCCAAGAAGAAGAGCTGTTGTGCTGCAAGGAGGGATTGCCACTTTGCTGCTTGCTTTGCTGAGTTGACCATCTGCCTTCTGCTTCTTGCCTGGGAGTGAGAGGACTGGACTTTACTCTCTACATCCTGCATCTCTAAAGGTTCTCCAAGGGCTTGTTTGGGCTTGCCTCCTGTTACTGAACTCTCAGGGATATCAAAGACTTCACCTGCATCTTTCTATCAGCCCCTGGGCTCCTCTGCTGAGAGTCGTGCTCTGCCACGTGGCGCCAAATCCAGTCCTGGGCCCTTGGAAGTGAGTGTCTGGTGCTGCAACCCAAGAAACCAACGCATCAACCCCGAAGCATTGTTCAGAACCATCTCATTCCCTGCAAAATCGATTACATTGCCACTGCCTGCACCGAAGCTGTGGACACCACTCGCTGAGTGCGCAATGCAACGACCTCGACTTACAACTCAGCATCGACTTTGCTGGTGCAGTTCCTCCGAATCTCCACTGCTGCGTGAGTCTCAGACAATGCATCGCCGGCGTCTGCTATGCCCCATCCCCAACTCCGATGCCTTTCCGGCCCAGTGTGGCTTCTAACCAATGCATTGCCTTCAGCCCAGCGGTTTGGCATCGACACCTCAGAACCGATGCACAGCTCTCTTGACATCGACGCAGCCACGACTATGCCCGACTTCGGAACCAATGCATCGCTTACGACAGCGATGCATCACCTCCGTATTTCAACGCATCGTCTCCAAGCATCAACGCATCCAAGGGACTGTCAGCGGGTCTGTGTGACTCCTGTATCCGGTCGGTTCTCCATCGCGGTCATACTGAACTTCTGGATTGCCCCGGTCAAGCGCGTCCAGATAGCCCCAGTTGGAGCTACTGACTTCTAAGCACTGCATTCTGATTTAATCTTACATAATTCATATCTTGATTTGTGTATGATGTTTTTTGTCGTTTTGGTCTTGTTTTACTCAGATAATATTGGCTATTTTATTAACTGGTGTGGAGTACTTTTGTGGTGTTTTCACTGTGTGACTGAGTGTGTGTGTACTCAAATACTTTAAACATTGCCTCTTTGGTTTAGCCTGACTGCTCTGAGCCAAGCTACCAGAGGGTGAGCACAGGTGAACTTTTAGTGTGTTCTACTGTTACTCTGACTAGGATCGTGGTTCCTGCTTGGACAGGGTGCATACCTATGCCAACCAGAAACCCAATTTCTAACAACCACCAATAGTTCAATCAGCCGTTTTGTTCTGCCTTGTAGTTATAAATGTCACTTTTCAATTAGTTTCTCTTGTCTTACATGAATTCCTTTTTTAACACAACCATGTAATGGTGTATCAGAGCCAAGTCTGATTGGAGGTCACATGAACCTGTCATGATAATGTTGATATAAAAGTACTACCTAGCACGTCTTCAAACCGTTGACAATACAATATTTACTAATAGTCTACATTCTCTAAAGGCATCCTCCTATGTTGATGACCTCATCCCATCATATGTCATTAATTAATTACCTCCAGAGTCCCTTACATCCAGCTTGAACATTTCTCTTCAAAGAAGTATTTTCCCTTCATCTATGCCACTTGGTAGTTCTAGTTATGTCAGTCGTTCCATAGGAAAAGCAATTGTTGTGTTGCTAATAACTTTGGCATGGTTTGACGAATCTCCACGAAACTGTTTCAAAAAGGTGCTACTTTTTGACTAGTGTGTGCATGGAAAGTTTCGGGCTTAACCGTAAAGCGAGGTGGCCGAAGAAAAAAATGGGGTCCCAAAACGGAAAATCCCCATTTTCCATAAACTTGTTTAATAAGGGCTGTAGTAAAAAACTGCTGAAAGGAATTACACCAAATTTGGCAGGAAGCTGGATCTTGGTCCACAGATTGTGCTTTCTGTGATTTGGTTTAAATCTGTTGAGTAGTTTTTGAGAAATGAAGGTTGAAAATTAATTGTATATCTGGATGGTTGGGTCCGCGCGCAATTTACAAGTAGAGCGTTCTGATTGGTCCAGGTAGCTTTATTTCCCTTGGGCCATCTCGCTCCCACAGGATCAAAATTCCTGTGGGAGAAAGCGCTCTGTCCCCTGTTCTGCACATGTTTAAAAAAAATATATAAGGGGTCAGGGTAGGATACTCTATCCCCTTGGCCCCATGGGGGGGACCCAAAAGAACCCGCCCTGGGGCAAAAAGGGGAAAAAATCAACAACAAAAATTGTGATTCTGCTGGATTAAAACACAAATGGTGGCCAGGCTGCATTTACTGTGTTTCTGCCCCAGGGAGCCCACCCACAGAGCTGTATTCATAAAGGGGACTGCGGTATGTGCCCCCCCAGCATCCAGCGGCCCCAGAGACTCCACCCCTGGGGCTGAAATGTTTTATATGGGGAGGGGCCCAAGGCCCTCCCCGAACCTCCAGAGGCCCCGGGGAACCCACTCGCAAGGCAGAAACAAGTTTATATGGGGAGGTGGGCCACACGGCCCCCGTCCCTGAGCCTTTAAAGTCCCCGGGAAGCCCACCCCTGGGGCTGAAATGTAACAAAATGGGGAGGGGGCTGCGCTGTCCCCCTCCCTGAGCCATTATTGGTCCCAAGGACCCCATCCCCTGAGGCTAGCTCACTAGCTATGCCCTGGGGAACCCACCCCCGGGACATAGCAGTTTTCCTGCCTGCACCGGCAGGGAAATCTGTGTTTGCACTCTCTTGGCGGGAGCGTTTTCAAAACTCCCGCCAAGCGGGAGCAAACACCAAGTCCCAGTGAGCGGGAGATTAGAAATGCTCCCGCCTCTGGAAGCAGACTTTTGATCCATTTCCCTGCCCACGAGCAGGGAAACAGATCAAAATGTTGCTCCCACCCATGAGGAGCAGCATTAGTAGCTGCTCCCTGTGGGCTGGAGCGATGCCGGCTTCTTCTGCATGCAAGGAACGGGCTGGGGCCTTGGGGCTCCCCACGAGGCCCCCAACAAGTATATGGTGGGTGCCCTCGGTGGGCACGATGGCACCCACCTTAAAAAAATGCAGGCCTTGGGGATGAGGTATCCAGTGCCAATAGAGGCTCAGGAAGGGGATCCACGGCCCTGGGAGATGGGGTCCCCAGGGATTTTTTAAGGCTCTGGATGAGGGCCACATGGCCCCCCTCCCCTTAATTTTTAGAAATGGCCCTGGGGGATGGGGTCCCCATGGCCTAACAAGGCTTGGGGAGAGGGGCCACACAGCCCCCTCCAGTTTAATTTTAATAGTGGCCCTGGGAGATGGGGTCACCAGAGCCTAACAAGGCTTGGGGAGGTGGGCCAAATTTCGCCCTCCCCTTTAATAAATATAAAAGTAGCCCTTGGGTATAACCTTAAAAATTCACTAAAGAAACAAAAAGGTTAAAGTAACATTATAGTTAGGTGAATTTGTCAGTGACAACATTAACGTTTTGAACTAAAAAAAACACAGAAATTCACCAATTATAGTTAGCACAGCTAACTATGACTTGAACCCCCGCCATGCACTGCTTATGACTTCACATATTACATCACTCATGACATGTTCTATGACATCGTTTATGACATCACTGATAACATCTCAAATAACATCACTCATGACATCATCCAATGAGTGTGTTAGTTTTTTTTACAGTTTACACAGTGACGGTTAGCTACCATATTACTTTTCTACCTAATATTGGACAGTCTGTGTCCAGCTGATGGGTGTAAGGGTTTACAAAACGCATGTGCTCCTAATGCATCATAAGTGTGTGGAGGTATTGAACACATTATAAATGTTTGCATTAAAGAGTAACCCTGTGTGCAGGTGATAGTTGACAACTTGTGTCCAGCATGTTCCACACAAGTTTTTAGGCTCTGCAGAAAAAGTTTGCAACAGGGCAAAGATTCTACATACAACATACTAAGTATTGTAAGCAGCCTGGAGTTATTAGACAGAATCGTCTCAGTATGACAATTTCTACATAACGTAGAAGTCTGTTTACCAGGTATTAAGCTATGTACATGTACATGTGCTTGTTTTGCTACAGAAGATGGACTATCTGTAAAGTTTTCACCATAGTATGAAGGCGGCAGGTAGTAAAATCTTTAACACCTTCAGTCATTGGTTATTTTAAGTGAATAGTGCCTTTTTTGACGGTTGTATGTTGGAACAACGAGTTCCTCAACAACGACTCCCTAAACCACACGTTCTGTACTACGACCGCGTCCCAACAACGATTTTTTTTACCACGCATTCTTTTACCACGAATTTTCATGATAAAGGAATGCATGGTAAACCACCCCCTAAAATCTATTCTGAACCCCTTCCACTCCCTGAAATCTACCCCGTACCCCCCCACCTCCCACCTCCTTATATGAACCCCCCAACTTCCTAATTAACACTAACCCCTCCCACCTCCTAATAACTAACACTAACCCCTCCCACCCCTAAAATCGGACTCGAACCCCTCCCATCCCCTAAACACTATCAGGAACCCCCTCCCCCTAAAAACTAATATGAACCCCCACTCCCTTAAAACTAACTCCAACCCCTCCCACCCCTAAAAACTAACACAAACCCCTCCCACCCCTAAAAACGATCACAAACCCCCTCACCTCTTAAAAACTAACACGAATCCCCCACCCCTTAAAATCTACTCCGAACCCCTCCCACCCACTAAAAACTAACACCCAACCCCCCTCCCCAACCCCGAACCCCTCTTACCTCTCCTGTTCCTCCAAAGCTCCTCTGGGCTGCCCATCCGGAACACTAGACCGTCTAGCCTGAACCACGCACATGCGTGGTTCAGGCTAAGTCGTTGTTCGTGCAAGTCGTTGTTCGGCTTGCGTGACATCGGAAGTCGTTTTTCCGGAGTCGTTATTAAGGATGTTCCCCTTTTTGACAAGTGTTGCTTATAGTCTCTAGTGTATTTCTCAGGAGAGTTTCACTCCCTGCTAACAGGGTGGTACGGGGTAAACTTTCTCCATAAAGTGAATACTGTACCCACTTCTCTACTCAATGGACCTTGGACAATGGCCACTGTGCTATGATCGTGCTGTTAGATCTGTCGGCAGCGTTTGATACGGTGTCTCACACGATCCTGCTTGACAGATTAAAACAACTGGGAGTGACAGGGACCACTATATCATGGTTTGGTTCCTTCCTGGAAGACCGGTCCCAGAAAATATTGCTGCATCCTCACATCTCCTCTTCGCACCCTATAGTTTGTGGAGTCCCCCAGGGCTCTGCCTTGAGCCCGACTCTTTTTAATGTTTACCTCTCCCCGCTAGCCCCGCTTATTGAACAACATGGGGTAAGTGTCATCTCGTATGCTGATGATACACAGCTAGTGTTCTCTTTCAGGGATATATCCGAGGCAGCATTCTCTAACTTTAGACATTGTCTGGTCGATATTTCAGCATGGATGACTGAGAACTGTCTGAGGTTGAATACCGACAAAACGGAGGTTCTATTCTTCAATCAGCCATCTCCACCCCACTCGGACTTATGGTGGCCACCCGAGCTCAATCCCCCACCTCACCCTGTGCCCTCGGCCAGGAACCTGGGGTTCAAGTTTGACTCCGCCCTCTCTTGCAAGACTCAGATTAGCCATGTCTCCTCTTCATGCTTTTGGAAAATGAAGTCCCTACGGAGATTCCTCCATCTCTTACCCATGGACTGCAGAAAGACAGTAGTTCATGCACTCATCACGTCTCAGTTAGATTATGCCAACAGTCTGTACCTGGGTCTGCCTGACTACCTGATCAGAAGGCTACAGACTATACAAAATGCGGCCGCCAGGCTCATTAGAAATATCCCAACACGACACCACATATCCTCCCATCTATGGAGCCTACATTGGCTGCCAGTAAAAAGGAGGGTAGAATTCAAGGCGCTAACTCTCGCCTACAGGGCAATTAAAGAAACGGGCCCCCACTACCTGAGAAAAAGACTCCGCAAATACCATCAGACGAGGATTCTGAGATCTAATCATCAAGTACTTCTTGTTACTCCCCGTTTCAAAAAAGCCAGATTAGGTGGCCGGTCTTTTACGGTAAGAACTGCCCATCTCTGGAACTCCTTACCCGAGTTCATAAGGAAGGCCAATTCGGAATCTGCCTTCCGCAAACTCCTAAAAACCTGTTTTTTTAGCCTCCCTAGCACCTGTAACTCTTGGCAGTCTGCTTCCCCCTCCTGCTCTCCGCAACTAGCGCCGGGACACCTCCGCTGGAGGTAGCTGTGCGCTCTATAAACTTCAAAATAAATAAATAAATAAATATCAACAAACTTCATTTCTCAATGTAGGTTCAGTGACTGTAAGGGATTTGATAAAGATAAAAGTTGTCCATAGTAGGGCATTTATTTTGGAACAGGGGTTCAGTATTTTTAGGAACTTGACTTTCTCTAAACAGTTGTATCCAGATTGAACACCGTATTCAATGCGGGTTTACCATATATCTGTAGTTGATTGTTAATTTGAACTACGCTACCCGTGAAGTGTATGGTATAGGGTCAATGTGGCACATAACCTCTGCTTTCCACACTAAGGAAGCTGTTTCTATGATGGCATTAACAATGCCTCATATTCTTCTGAGCTATTCTGTACTTACTTTCAGAGCTCTAATGCCACAGCCGTTTATAGAGCAATGTGTACAAAAGAATCTTGGATGATGTCATCAGTGATGTCATTTAAAATTTCATCAGAGATGTCATCAGTGATGTCATAAGCAGTGTATGGCGGTGGCGCAAGTTATAGTTAGCTCTGCTATCTATAACTTGTGAAATTCTGTGTTTTTTTTAGTTCAAGAAGTTAGTGTTGTCACTGACAAATTCACCCATGACGTTACTTTAACCTTTGTTTTTTTCAGTGAAGATATATGTATATATCTATATATATCTACATGGATATATATATATGCAAACCGCTCGAAAGGATTACTCCCAGAGACGGCACTCCAGTGGAACGGAATTTATTATTATATCAAATATAAGTAGCGTGTAGATCCTTGTTTCCTTTTAGGGCATTAACATATCAAACACTTGCACTTTATTATATTGAATGCACCATGGAGATTGTCCAGTTAGTTATGAAACAGGAAACAACCCAAGTGGAATAGCCCTTCGCCTGATTACAAATATGCCAGCGTTGCAGGGATGATGTGGCGACAGAAAGGGATGGAGAAAAACACTAGTTTCACCCAATAACAGAGCACCGAAACATGATCATAACAGACACACACGGGCTCGTGGTTGTGTTTGTTTGTGGTACAATAAAATTCAGTAAACACAAGAAGCGAAAAGAAAATAATACGAAAATGGTAAAAAAAAGACAAAATAAAAAGTGTAAAAATTACAAAAGAAATAAAAATGATAATGTAACAATTTCTGTGCAATACATACTGTGTGAAAAATGAGCTTTGCGACTCATATGATCAAGGCAGGGGACCCTGCCGAAACGCGTCATAGCCCTAAGTAATAAACATTAAGTTTCAAACTTTAAGTTGATGACTGCGGTGTTGTTTTCCTGGTACAAGAGTTGCAGTGCCGGAAGTGTTTGGAGATATCTATATATATCTACATAGATATATATATATGCAAACAGCTCAAAAGGATTACTCCCAGAGACGGCACTCCAGTGGAACGGAATTTATTATTATATCAAATATAAGTAGCGTGTAGACAGACAAACGTCTGTGTTTCGGCTAAACTAGCCTTGTACACGACGTTGTAGCAGTCTTAAAGCAGACATTATATGTGATCAATTAACATAAACATAGAAAACGGCCTCGCCTAGTCAGCAAAAACTATGTGAAATACATCGGCCATCTTGGAACATATACTTAAATATTGGATCGTAGCACATATTAGCTTCATATAGATACACTTGCAATTGAGTGCCTTTTGGAACAACGTAATATATGCCTGGTATGTTGTATTAGAATATAACAGTGAACAACAATTTTGTAATGCATTGTCATAAAATCCGAAATAGCGTGGTACCCAAACAGCAAAAATACATAGCGGCAAAAAGAATGCATAGCGGCAAAAAAATTATTTTCTTAAATAGCAACATCATAAAAATAAAGCCCCATTGGGCAATGTCAGTGCCACTTTAATTAGAAAGAACCACGACAACAACCTCATTAGGCATTACAATTAAATGTCGTACTAGCAAAATTCATTCAATGGTGAGATACAATATATACCGACTTTCCAGCTTGTAATTACCCTCAGAAGAGGTATTTTATAAGCAGAACGTGTTCCATTTTGCAAATAAGAAAAACGAGGCGAAGCCTACAAGATCAAACAATCGTTCAAAATAGGAATTGTATCATAGGTAACATCAAAGTGATTGTGTAGATGAGATCAAACCCATTCTGGCCAGAACTTACAGAAATTCATGACATTTATCAATGGTATTAACAATATACGTAATATCAAATTATGAACTGTTCTGAGAAAATCAACGAATAGCGCCCCATTGGGCATTCAGATAACACATCTACATGCACCAGAAACAAAACCCAGAATTACAAAAGTTATAATGAAAAAGAAATATCTTAGCTCTCATGCATTCATGTCACGGTGTCCTCCTTGAAAAAATCTGAAATAAACAAGAGAATATATAAGTTACTCCAGTACTGCTAAAAGGACTGCAGATATAATAAAAACAGATTAAAACCAATTCAGTGTCTTTGCGAGTTCCTGAAAACATTAAAGACTTTAGGAAAGCAGAGAGGTTGCAGTGACAACATGTACACAGGGTTAGAGAAAGGTATACAGCTCCTCATCGATATTCATGCTTTTGGGCTCCTTTGTGCCCATTCTGAGGATATATCTGCACTCTAATTGCCTGAGGGCTTTTTCTCTATCTCCTCCCCTGATTGATTTGTCTACTTGGTCTAAGACGCTATATGTTAGCAATGTAGGATCACTATTATGGGATTCCATAAAGTGTCTTTCCACTGGATATGAAGTGTCAGAATTGTTAACTGCACGTAAGTGTTGGAGGATGCGTTTGTGAGCTTCCAACTTGGTGCTCCCTATGTATCTCTTGGGGCAAGGACATTCCAGCATGTAGACTACAAACTCCGACTTGCAATTCAATGGTTTGGAAATAGATAACTTTTCCCCAAAGCAAGTTTTCATCTCAATGAGATTTTTGCCATGTTGGCATGCCTTGCATTTGGTACACCACTTAAAGCCATTATTAGGTTTCAACCACTTCTCTTTTGTGTCTATGTATGTTTTTACTAGTTTGTTACTCATTGAGGGTGATCTACGATATGTTATGTCGGGCCTGACACTGACATCTCCTCCTATTACTGGGTCTCTTTTGATCAGATGCCAATGTTTTTTTAAAGCTTTTCTAAGGTCTTTGTGATGTATATTATTTGTAGTGATGAATCTATTTACCCGAGTATTGCTCTTAATGGGTTGATTTTGCTTAAATAATAGATCTATTCTCTTGATCTTACCGACCTTAGTTTTTGCCATCTCTAAGACTGGATGTTGATACCCTCGTTCTCTCAGTCTATCACAGATCTCTCCTTCTGCTAGTTTATATTGCTCACTAGAGCCACAGATTCTCTTGGCTCTGAGTAGTTCCCCATAGGGTATGCTGTTTTTGAACAGGAAAGGATGAGAGCTATTTGCATGCAGCATGGTATTGCCGGCAGTGGGTTTACGAAAAATGGATGATGTAAGGCATGAGTTTTTCGCCTCTACTCTGACATCTAAGAAATCAATGGTGGTACTGCTTACTCGACTCGTAAATGTACGGTTAAGCCTGTTTGAGTTAATACTCTTTACAAATCTTTCCACTGATTCTGAATCACCTTTCCATAGGATGAATAGGTCGTCAATGTATCGAGACCACATAACAATGTGTGACGACCATTCTTCCATATCAGGACTATGAAGCACCTGCTCCTCCCACCAGCCCATATTCAGATTTGCATAGCTGGGGGCGGAGCAGGTGCCCATCGCTGTCCCCTGTTCTTGTTTGTACAAAATATTGTTAAAAAGAAAGATGTTACATGTCAGACATCACTTGATCATTTGCAATAACATAACATTATGCTTGGCGAACTCTCGTGGTCTGTAACTCAAAAAGTGTTCTACTGCTTTCAAGCCATCTTCGTGGCGGATGCTAGTATAAAGCGAGTTAACATCTAAACAGACCATCAGGTAATCATCCTCCCAATGTACATCAAATATATGTTTGAGGAAGTCTGTGGTATCCTGGATATAGGATGGTAGATCTTTTACAATGGGTTGCAAGAAATAGTCAACATATTTTGAAACATTTTCCAAAAGGCTGCCTATGGCCGAAATAATGGGCCTTCCTGGTGGACAAGTTCTATTTTTGTGCACTTTTGGTAATAAGTACAAAATTGGGATTTTGGGGTGTTGGATTTAGAGGAAACTATACTCATCCTGTGAAATAAGGCTATTGTCCCGCCAAGATCTAAGATCGTCATAAAAATCATTTTTCAGCTTTTCATAATCTCCCCAGGAGATTCTTGTATAACAGGAAGTGTCTTTCAATTAGTGTAAGGCTTCTTCAAGATAAATTTTTAATGGCCAAATTACCACGTTTTCCCCTTTATTTGCATTACGAATCACACAGTTTTTATCATTTGACCATTTTTCGATCACTTTCATATATTGTCTGTTCCAGGACGATAATCTACCACCTTTTTGTAGTTCATTCCTTCTGATCATCTTGATTTCTTCAATCATTGTCTCGTTAAAAGAATCAATACTGTCATGTGGGAGGGTCTGATTGAACTTTGATTTGGGTTTAAAGGGAGACTTTGCTAGATTTATACTGAATACGGTATTTTCAACTGGGTCTTCTGGTTCTATATGTCCCTCTAATTCCAACTCATTCAAAACTTTCAGAAGATTAGCATCAATAGTGGATAAGCTGCCTTCCTGCTCTGCATCTGTAATCATGTTTTTATTTTTTATTTGTCGTTTGAAAAACTTTCTCAGTTTAAGCTTACGAATAAAGTAGTATAAGTCAATTCTAGTTTGATCATAGTTAAATTTTGAATCCGAACAGTAAGACAGACCCAGATTCAAAATTTGTTGGTCCTCTTCTGTAAGTATGTTGGAACTTAGATTAATTACCGTGTTGGTTTCAATTATTTTTTGGTTTGACTCATTGTCACCGCTCCTTCTTTGTCTCCATTGCCTTTTCCCTTTGCCGCCCCTCCTTTGGCACCTCTTACTTTTTTTTGTTGTGTTTGCGGGCGATGATTGGTGTAACGGCCCAAGCGTAAAAAACGAAATTCGTCTTGTTCTGTTGTGATTTTGAGGTTCTCCATTGATCCTTCATGATCAGACTCAGAGCCAGTGTCTGAGCTGAGATCACTGACTGATAATTCTTGCCGTATTTTATTGGACACGTCCAGTCTTTCTCTCCTAATGTTGTCATAACGCTTGGAAAAAGTATAGATTCTACCATTCTCGTAATCTTTTCTATCACGCTGGAATTTGTGAGCTTTCCGTGCTGTTATGACCTCTTCATGTTTC
Source organism: Calotriton arnoldi (assembly GCA_963921515.1). NCBI lineage: Eukaryota > Metazoa > Chordata > Amphibia > Caudata > Salamandridae > Calotriton > Calotriton arnoldi. Next base: position 7,752,558 of record CAWUFW010000001.1, on the reverse strand, counting down.
TTAATTCTTACTTTCATTTCCTTGGTGAATTTCATAACCGTATCCTTATCATCTGCTAGGTTCAATTGGTTTGTTGTTTCTTTTATCTGTTCCAGAATTCTGTCTCTATCAATGGTCACATATTTTATGAGCAGCAGTGTCATTTTCTTTGAGCTCTCTGCATTGAGCTCTGCCCCTTCCTTTACTAACTCTGGGTGTGGGTCTTCATATGTAGGAGTGATCATGATTCTCCATCCCCGTGGGACTCTGCCCACCTCAATATAACATTTAAGGGATTGCACTTCCCACCACTTGAACACTTCAGTTTTAGATAGTATTTCCAACTTGCAACTCAGAAAGTAAAAGGATTCCCTTTTGTCAGAGTTATCTTTGGAGGGCCCGGTTGCCTCCTCATTGCTGGGCCCCTCTTTAAACAGCCCCCCTGCTGTCTTCGGTCTCGCGCTTATTTCATCATCAGCCATCACGTTAGCAGTTTGTATGCAAAGAGCTATGTGTATAACAAGCTCAGCTGTTTACCACGTTTGCTTCGGTATATCGGATTCATAAACCGAAACACTATTGCGGCTCCCGCTATTAGTAATAGCACCACTGGCAGCTTCCCGGGTTGTTCGCAACGAGTGCAAGCCCTCCTGCTCCCTCCGGCCCACGAACTTACCTTAGGGGCTGAACAGCAGCTCCTTACTGCGGGCGGCACACTGTCTTCAAAGCAGAAACTGAAAGACGTACACGGTGTGCTTCCTGACCGGACGCATAAATATGCAAACAGCTTGAAAGGATTACTCCCAGAGACGGCACTCCTGTGGAACAGAATGTATTATTATAGAAAATATAAGTGTATATATATATATATCTATATCTATATATATATATATATATATATATATATATATATATATATATATATATATATGACAAACACAGGTAGCTCTTATGGAAGCACTCGAGACAGGCAGCAAAGGTTACCAGCCTTTATTGAAAGGGTATGGAGTAGTTAGTTCAGCCAGTAGATTGAGGCAGCCTTTCATTCACCTGACGCGTTTCGAAAATTTCTTTTTCAAAGGTTCCTGGAAGGTGCGTGCTGTGGCAGAACTCCTCCCCAGTTTAATTAAAATAACACGCCCACAATTTCAGCTGCTCAATTGAGACTGTGTTGCATTCTGGGGTTGCGAGTTCCTATAATCTCCGTAATTAGTTGCACTGATTTTCTGCCAAGATGAAGCCCTCAGTGAGCCCCGGCCGGACGAGCCAGTCCTAAATCCCACGTGCTGCCTCTCCGCATCAGGGTAAGTGTATCTTCTCCCCGCGGCCCCCCAGTGATTCAGGGGTGGTGCATCCCGCGGCCGAGCAGCCGCTCTTCAATTGACAAACACAGGTAGCTCTTATGGAAGCACTCGAGACAGGCAGCAAAGGTTACCAGCCTTTATTGAAAGGGTATGGAGTAGTTCGTTCAGCCAGTAGATTGAGGCAGCCTTTCATTCACCTGACGCGTTTCGAAAATTTCTTTTTCAAAGGTTCCTGGAAGGTGCGTGCTGTGGCAGAACTCCTCCCCAGTTTAATTAAAATAACACGCCCACAATTTCAGCTGCTCAATTGAGACTGTGTTGCATTCTGGGGTTGCGAGTTCCTATAATCTCCGCGGGGAGAAGATACACTTACCCTGATGCGGAGAGGCAGCACGTGGGATTTAGGACTGGCTCGTCCGGCCGGGGCTCACTGAGGGCTTCATTTTGGCAGAAAATCAGTGCAACTAATTACGGAGATTATAGGAACTCGCAACCCCAGAATGCAACACAGTCTCAATTGAGCAGCTGAAATTGTGGGTGTGTTATTTTAATTAAACTGGGGAGGAGTTCTGCCACAGCACGCACCTTCCAGGAACCTTTGAAAAAGAAATTTTCGAAACGCGTCAGGTGAATGAAAGGCTGCCTCAATCTACTGGCTGAACGAACTACTCCATACCCTTTCAATAAAGGCTGGTAACCTTTGCTGCCTGTCTCGAGTGCTTCCATAAGAGCTACCTGTGTTTGTCAATAGATATATATATATATAGATATATAGATATGCTTATTTCCTGGGATAATTATTAAGAAGTATTTGTATACAGCTTAGAACACATAGATTCCTTTTTTTTAATCTGATAAATCCCAGAAAAATGTTTTCATTGATTTCTATTATTTCCTTATTTGTAATGATCTATGCTAATCTTTTATGGAACAATGCTATGCGATGGAACAGTTGCCTCCATTTACTTTTGTGTGTCACTTAACCAAAGTAATTTCTTTGAATTTCAACCAAAAATTACTATATCTTGAATTTGTACATTGTACTCCCAGACAACTCTGTAGAATATTGTTATTATTATTATTGTGATTTTATAAAGCACATAGCTACCCAGCAGGGTTTCCCAGTGCTTGGCATGAATAAAGATGTGACATAACACACCCAAAAAGAATTAGAAAAGCCAGGTTTTAAGTAATTTTCGAAAAACACTAAGAGATGGGCACATTCTCATTGAGTCGGGAAGAGCAGTCCAATGTTTAGGGCCCAAGTAAGAAAAAGAACTACTGCCCTGACACAATCTTTTAGTTCTGGGGATTGCACACAGATTGCGATTGCTGGAGCAGAGGGAACGACTGGGATGATAGTGAGTCACAAATTATCTCAGGTAATGAGAACCTACATTTGACACGACTTTATGCATGTAGCAAAGAGCTTTGAACTGAATATGTTTTTCCACAGTCTACCAGTGGAGGTCTCAAAGAAGGTTGGACCTGGACGCCTGTTTAGGGAGATGAAATAACAGTTTAGCAGCTGCGTTCTAGACTATCTGCAGTTGTTTAAGTGAGGTTTTGGAGGCCCCATGGAAAAGAATATTACCATAGTCCAACCTGGAGTAGGGTCTGAATTACTGTTCGCTGTGCAGAGAATGGTAATATCCAGAGATTTGTTTTGCCACTTTAAAACAGCAAAACGGGTAGAGGCTACTTTGGAATTTGAAATTTCATTGATAGCTCGTCATCGAGCCAGAAACCCACATTCTTAACCACAGAAGCTGGCGGAGTGCCAAGGATATCTGGCCAGTGTTGGGGTCCCCAAAGTTGGGAGTTATTGCACAGAGCCAACACTTCTGTCTTATCTCCATTAATTTTCAAAGAATTGTTGTTCCTCCAGGTAGCTAAGTTCAAGGTGTCAGAGCTGTAACCTTTTTTTAGATGAAAGGGAAAATATGATCTGGGTATCACCTGCACAGGAGAACAGAGAGAGACTGTAGCCTTCCACAATGTCAGCCAGGGGACGCACATAGATGTTGAACAACATAGGACTCAAAGCCGACCCCTGGGTGACTCCTGAGATGAGAGGATGGAAACTGGAAGTATGGTTGGTGGCAAAAACCTGGAAGGTCCCATCCTGTAAAAATGAAGCTAACCAGGTCAGAGCCAGGTCACGAAAACCCATATTGTGTAGTCTTTAGGCGAACAGTTCATGTGATGCAGTGTCGAAGGCTGCACTGAGATCAAGTAGTATCGGTGCAGCAGTACCACCATTGTCAATATGAAGTCTGAGCTGCTCAGTGACTCCCAACAGAGTGGATTCAGTACTGTAGCCAGCCCTAAAGCCAGGTTGTGATTGATAAAGAAAATCATTTGTTTCAACAAAAGTTGAAATTAGTTGACACCCAAGTTTTTCCAGAATTTTAGAAAATAAAGGTGGCAGTGAAATTGATCTATAATTAGACCAATTTAGAGGATCAAGATTGGTCTTTTTGAGAAGGGGTAATCTCTTAGCATGTTTCCATGCTTTAGGGACTTGGCCATCTAAGAGTGAAGAGTTGAGAAGGGCAGTAACCTTTTGCAAAAGTTCAGGGCAAAGTTTGCCCATAAAGGATGGTGGAAGAGGCTCTAGAGGTGAGCCAGACTTTATACAGTTGAGCACAGTGAGGAAGGCATGGACATCCAAAGGTGAAGAGGACTCAATTAGGTAGTTAGGGATGTGCCCAGATTAAACGTCACTGCCATATTCCTTTTGGGGGGCAACAGCTGTGGTCCCATCCAGCCTTCGTTGTGACTGAGAGAGGTTTGGGAAATGGACGAGAGAGAGGCCTGAATGTTCGCCATCTTTTTCTAAAAAAAAATATAATCAGTTCTTAACATTAAGGCTGTGAAAGCGAGGAAGGAGGGGATATCCTTCCAGGATCAAATAACTCCTTAACCACTCGGGAAAGTATTTTTGAACAATTCTGAGCCTACGTAATTCTGCTGGATTAAAAAGTAGCCTAGGTCAAATGGCAGACTTTGTGGTATTCTTTCAAAGCTAATTTATCTTTGTTTATCAACCTCAGCATAGGGCTTATGTCAAATCCTTTCTAGGTGCTTACAGTGTTTTTTAATCCCCCGAAGAGAGTCATTGAATCAAGGGGCTGGAGGATGCAGTCTTGGCTGAGTGGGGCATTTAGGAGGAAGAACCGAGCTTAGGGAATCTCGGATCCAGTTATCAACCTTATGAGAGTCAGAGTCAACAGATTGACTCAGGATATATAATGTATTTTGTAATGAAGTGTTGAGAGCAGAGAGATTAAGCCTGGACCAATTTCTAGAAAAAGTGACGAACCCAGGCACTGTGCTGTTACAGTGGAGATGACTGGAACTGAAAAAGGTACAGCAAAATGATTCGACCAGATTAGAGGAGTCAGACAGCCTACCACAAGACCATTAAGGTTTGAAAAGATGGGGTTGAGTAGGTGACCGGCACTGAGCATGGAGGTGTTATGCATTATTGAATCCAGAATGCTCTGACTCTTGGACACAAAGCCAAAAGCATGATACTTTATTCTTGAACTTGACAAAGAAAAGACTGTTGAGGCTAAACATATGGTAACATTTCATGATTGCCTTTAGTGTTGTGCTTGGAAGGTGGGTATGCCAAAGCTAGTTGATTATTTCTTGGGTCAGGTTGGCATGGTGAATTTACGGGTGTTGTGATTTGTTTTTGATCTTGCTTAATTGAAGACCAGAAGGATCTTCACGTTGTTTGAAAATGAAAGAAACCTTTTTATGAACTGATAACAAAAGCTTAGCGTAGGGTCACTTTTTGAAAGTCAAACTTTATCGCCTGAAAACAGAAGTCATATCACATAAAGATGGGGAGAGTGCAGTGCATTGTATAACTGGTACTATATTGGTATTTTTCAACTATTTCAAATTATTTCTGTTTGTTTTTACATTAAACAAAACAAATTGATTATTTTTCTTTTTAAAAAAAATGCATATTGCTCTACCCACCTTGTAGGATTTGGTATCCTTTCACTCTTCTGGTTTCATGTGCATGCTCATTTATGTTGGTGAAAGTCATGGTTATTTATGCCTTGTTGGTTGTAGTTCAATTACTAATGAAACCAATTATATTAGCAAAAAGATTGACTTGTGTCATTACTATTTTAAATGCAAGCATTGACAAAACTAAATGATCTGACTTATCACTGACAGCACCTGACTCCTTCCATCCATGCAGTAACTCCGCCGCCATCCCCTGGACTCAATCAATCATCATCCATGCACTAAGTCACATCCACAATACTTTGCACACAAACTCACAAATCAATGAAAAAGCACTTTCAGGTTGTGGATAGACCTATTGGCTTTACAGCTAATTTGTGAGGCGTGTGAGAGTACTTCTTGTAGTGTATAACTGCTAGTCTGTGTGGGGTGTGAGTGCTGACAGTAGTGTATGACTGTTAGTATGTGAGGCGCGCGACTGTGCTTATGGTAGGGTATGACTGTTAGTCTATAAGGGGTGTCAGAGTCTGGTTGGTGGTGTGAAACTGCTACTCAGTGAGGGATGTGAAGCTGGTGTTGAGTGGTGTGAGAGTGCTATCAATAATGTCACACTGCTATCATAGGATGCATGTGTGTGTTGTCAGTAGTGTGTGTCTACTAGTCTGTGAGGGGTATAAGAGAGCTTCTCTTAGTTTGTGACTGCTACTCTGATGGTAATGGGAGTGCTCTCAGTAGTGCAAGACTTATAGTATGTGAGGTCTGAGAGAGATTAAACAATATTACCGCTAGTGTGTGACTACTAGTCTGTGAGGGGTGTGGAAGTGCTGTTGGTGTTTAAGATATTTTATTTTTCCCTAGGAGGGCTGTAAAAGTTTCTCTTGTGTTTTAATGAAGTTTTGTACTAATTTAAAGATGGACAAATCATAGTCTTGAAACAACTCTTCAGCAATCCTTCATCAGTTCATAATCTGCTTCTAGATTTGTTGGTCTGCTTTCTCTAATGCGGCTACCCAAACATTGAGTCGGGCATTCATGACCCTGGGTGTCCATTTATTCACTTTCAAGCACCTTTTAAAAGTGACCACTGGCAGGCCACCCACATCCACGAACCCCACCCACACAGATCACTGACCGCCACATCATGGATAAAACTGGTTGTGTTTACTGTTGCCACCAAGCACTAGTTAGAACAGTGAACAGAATCTGTGCCACCCCACCCCCACACCCCCCTCCAGGGCACTTTAGTGCTCTCAGAAACTGGGTCTAAGCTCTAGGATTGTGCCTCTTGGCTCATATGAACAGCTCTGCAGTGGTTTTTAGCGGGTGTTCTTCCTGGCTACCATCAGTCCCAGTGGACCAACCCCGAAGCCACTTCAGCTCTTTGGCTATCGTTGTACTTCAAAATGCCCTTCATGGGCAGGGTCAATTTTTTGTCCAATGAGCTTCAGGGGACCAGATGGTTCACCACCAGGCAACATAACTAATCCACCATAGACTCCACCTAGCACTGTCATGACCCATTGCGATGGAAGGATGGCAATTCGGGGGAAGCCCTGCGATGGTCCCAATGATATCAAAAGACATCAACACTGGGAAGTGGCAGGAAGCACATCAAAGTGGCTCATCGATTTTGGTTTTTTACTGCAGCACACACCACCAACAAGTCCGCTCCATGCACTGTGCTGCTACATCTTTATTTAGAAACAACAGCTATCATAAGAGTAGGAAACCTTCAGGGCTTCATGCTGATTTGTACCAGCTCTGCTGCTGGCACCCAAGGCATGACATGCTATTGCTGTTTCTTCTTCAATGGTGATTGGTACACTGCAGCTGTTGGAGTTTGAATTGCATCTCAACAAAGAGGGGGACTGATAGGGCTTATGAAGGTCCAGCGTACATGCCCTAGCCTAAGTCAAAGAAGAGAAGGGTACAAAGTTCCTTGGTGATCTTCTGTTCCTTGCCGTATAGGTGCCGTGAGTGTGAGGGACCTAAATGAGTGTATATGTAGGAAGTGAATGTTTTAAAATAGGTAAGGGGGGGGCGTGGCCGGGCAAGATGGCCGATCGGACGTAGCCCGTCTCGGCTCCCGGTCCGCGCACTGTTCCGGAGCAGACAGCAGCGGTCTTACCGCATCCCGCACGCTGCAAACCACTTCTGTACATAGCGGAGGATGTGAGGCACGGCGGGGGAGCCTTTATCCGCCTCCATCGCCGCAGGAACGGACCCGGCGAGGTCTGTCGTGAGACCAGCAGGCGCCTCCCAAGATGGCGGCTTTCCGACTGGGCTGAGAGATTCCGGCCGAAGCGGAGCGAGAAACCCCTGCCTATGAGTCTGCTTCTCGCCGTCGCAGTGAGCTTCACGGTAGGCGCGGCCATGGGGAATACTCCAGGGAAATTGCCCGGACTACAGCTTCTCCCGCGGACCACCGCAATGCCTGACCTTAAAATGGCGCCTAAGATGTGATTCAATGCCATATCACATCTTTGGTCCCTGTGGCCCCCGGGCCTGCTCCCTACCGAGCGCCGCCTCAGCGGGCATCACCGCCTCCTGCCTTTCTTCGCCCTGACTGCTGAGCGACTGATGCTCCACGGATGCCTTTACCACCGTGGGTGCCCTTTTCCTGCCAGGACCTGCATCCCCAAAATGGCGCCCGCTCCAGATCGGGAAGGGCTGTGATTGCGAGCTGGGAGCTGGGGTCGGTGGTTGCGGCAGGGCTCGAGTGAAACAACGAGCTGTGGCACTGATCCGTGGGTGAGACCTTCGCTGTGACTGGACTCCCTGCTACTAAGCTTTCCGAAGGGGGTGCGCTTCCACCTGGCGGCCCCAACTATACCGTAAGCCGCCTGGAGCAGCGAGCGGGGGTCCGACCGGCGTTGCGGCACCTGCCTGCTGACGGTGCCTCGGCTTGCGCCACTGGTCTGGCGGCGACCCCTTGAGGTGGAGGTTCCCGCGTCCTGGCTCCCGAGCCTCCTTCCACAAGGCATCGCCGTTGTGGGGGTCCTCCCGGGCCAGTCCGCATGCCGCCTAAGAGAGGGACGAACAAGACATCCAACAAGGTTTCGGACTTCTTTGGCCCATCAGATAAACGCCTGACGCTGCGCGGCGACGCTGAAGCTGCAGACATGGCCCTTACAAAGGCAGATCTCCTGTCCACGCTAAAGGATTTCAAAACTGAGCTGTGCAATGACCTCGCCCAGGACATTAAAACATCCATAGAGCAGCTGAGGTCGAACCTTACAGGGAGACTGACCTCCCTACAACAAAATGTCGACTCGGTGGGCACCAGAGTGCTCGATTTGGAGGCACATCAGCAGGACCAGGAGAAGCTCTCCGCCGAACTGCGTGAAGATGTTCGGGCCCTCCAAGACCAACTCCACCAGACGCAGCTCAAGTCGGAAGATCTCGAGAATAGGGCACGGAGGGAGAACCTACGCGTCCGGGACCTGGCGGAGGGTGCAGAGGGGCCGGATCTTGAGGCCTTCATGGAGGGGCTTTTTGCAGAAGTCTTGGGTCCACAAACCCTCACAATAAAGCTGGAAAGGGTCCATCGTGTGGGAGTCCTGCAGCCCGGCGAGAGGAGACGTCCCAGCGGCATACTGGCGAAATTCCATTCATACAAAGTTAAAGAGGCGGTGCTCCTAGCGGCCAGGTCCAAAGGGACTGCCACCTTTCAAAACCACTCGTGCTCTATCTACCAAGATTTATCACCGGCCGCCCTGGCACGGAGGCAGATGTTCCGACCCATCACCGCCAAACTACGAGATGATAAAATCAGATACAGGTGGACCTACCCGTTCGGACTAAGTTTTGAGCTCAACAACAAACAGCGCCATGTCACCGACTTAAGAGAGGGCCTGGAACTCCTGGGTCTCCCGCCGGTTGAGACTGGCTCCGATCATGATAGCTCCCGAGAGGCTCTGCGGGGGCCCTCAGAGACGACGGCATGGCTTATGGGCACACGTAGAGGCCGCAGATAAAATATCAGCGAATATATTCTAGACACGTACTGCTATGTTTCTCGACCTCTTGAGGAATCGCTACTAACGAAAGCTCACACCAAATCTTACCACACCTGATTGTGCTATATGCTTGAGGGAGATGTTGAGAGTGGCCCGGTGGATTTACGAGTGATCTACTCCCAGCTACTTCCTACGACCCGGAACCCACCCGGAACCCACCATAGCCCTGGGTTGTGGTCCCATGCCAATACCTGTACTTTGGGATTGCAGAACTATGGTCCACCTCTATACTTCCGAGCAGGGACTTTACTCCTTTCCCGCACGCAGCTCCAATGTGACATTTACGTCATGACCGCTTAAGATGACTTCTGTGACTTACCTTCGGACGGCGCGGACGGGGTCCTCGGACTCTTGGTCCCCCTAGTCCCTGTTGGGCAGGTTGCCCACGTCCAGGGACCAGTTAGCGGCATTTTTGCTGCACTTTTTGGTACTGTTTGTTATGTTGTTTTTGAGGGTTGAGGGGGGTAGGGAGGGTTTGGTGGCAGCTTTTTCATTTTATTCGCTAGGGGTTTCTTCGTTTATTTCTGTCTCCACATGCGAGGTGCCAACATGGGGGATGGACACGCCTGGGATGGTCTCGCCCACATATCCGGCTAGGTCGGCTAAAGGTGTCTCTGAGTTGTTCTCCTCTACTTTAGTGCAATGACGATCACTATCGGTTCCTGGAACGTTAAGGGGCTTAACTCCCCCCAGAAACGCCACAAAGTGTGGAAATATATTATAGACCATCACCTTGATATAGTGGCCCTCCAAGAGACACATCTGGCTAGATCAGAGGACTCACGCCTCCGTCACAAGCGCTACCCCCTAATATACAAAGCATCTGCCCTAACGAAACATAGGGGAGTGGCACTCCTGTTTCATTCCTCCACTAAATTTCAACCTTTGGACTTCTGTTCTGATAAAGATGGCCGATGGGTTATGGTCAAGGGTCGTTTGATGGGCAAGCTCTGCACCTTCGTAGCATTGTATGCACCTAACACGGGGCAAGCGGCATTTTTAAACACTCTGGCGAGGAAGATTCTGGACTTCGGAGAAGGGCCATTAGTAATCCTGGGCGATTTTAATCTGACCTGGCAAAGAGATCTCGACAGTACTCACACACACCGCTCTGACCTGGGCTCCTTTACCCCCACCACGATCTAGGTCTGATAGACGCTTGGCGGACACTCCATCCTCACTCCCGTGACTACACTTTTTACTCCCACGTCCACCACACATACTCCCGACTGGACTACCTTTTTTGTAAGCCAATCCCTGCTGGGCGCGCTCCAGGCGGCTAAGATATTTCCTATTTCCGTGTCGGACCACAGTCTCCTTTCCATTTGCGTTGCCTGGCACGGCAATGTCTCCACCACTCCTCGCTGGTTTTTCCCACCATCTCTCACACGCGATAAAGAATCCCGCACTAAATTGAGAGAAAGCATCACTGACTTTTTTGATCTTAATAAGCCTGAAGATACATCAGAGTACACTAACTGGGACACGTTTAAAGCGGTCATCCGAGGGAAATGTATCGCCCTCAACCCAGCACTGAACGCACAGCGAACTAGGGAGCGGGAGGCGTTGGAAACTGAAGTGGCTTCTGTCGAGCGCACGCATAAAGCAAACCCCACTCGAGATAATCTTCGCAAACTGACGGCTCTGAGGGGCAAACTTAGAGCTATATATAATAACAGGCCAGAATTCACGCTTCTCAAGCTCCGACACCTCTCTTACTCCCAGGGGAACAAGGTGGGTAGGCATCTGGCTAGACAGCTCAGGGGAAAACGAGAACGGGAATATATAGGAGGTATTCTTGGGCCCAGCGGGGAGACTACTTACAGGGATGGAGAAAAGTCAGAACTCTTTGGCTCTTTCTATAAGACTCTATATACAGGGGACCAATTAGATCCTGAAGCCCAATGTGAATATTTACGGACACTATGCCTCCCCAGGTTTCGCCTGACTGGAATGAAACTCTTGCTGCTCCCATCACCTCCGAAGAGGTGAATGCTGCCATACAAGCACTTAGGCCCCGTAAGGCCCCGGGTCCAGACGGTTACACCGCTCTGTTCTACAAAACGTTTGCCTCCGATATCATCCCGCACCTCACGCGCTTGTTTAATAGGATGGCGACAGAGGGAGAGACTACTGGATCATTATCTGAGGCTGTGATCTCTGTTATACCAAAACCCGGGAAGGACCCTCACTTATGCGCCTTCTACCACCCCATCGCCCTACTAAACCTCGACGCGAAACTCTATTCCTCTATTTTGGCTAAACGTCTGAATGACCTCATGCCGGACCTCATCCACCCGGACCAATCGGAGTTTATTAAGGGCCGGCAAACGCACGACAACACCCGCCGCATAGTTCACCTCATAGAGAAAGCTAGCAAACGACATATTCCCGCAGTACTGGTAGGACTAGATGCCGAAAAGGCTTTCGATCGGGTCAATTGGGCATTTCTATTTACTACCCTCACGAGCTTTGGGTTCGCTCCTAAATTTCTCACTATACTTCGGGCCAACTACGTTCAACCTCGCTCCCGGGTGCAAGTAAATGGCATATCCTCATCCACCTTTTCTCATTATAGAGGTACTCGACAGGGATGCCCCCTCTCACCCCTCCTCTTTGCCCTGAGCATCGAACCCCTAGCAGTGGCTATTAGAGCCAACCCCGACATTCATGGCATCCCCTTTAGTGGGGACTCCCATAAGGTTTCCCTCTTCGCGGACGATGTCCTCTTGTCGCTTTCCGAGCCTGAGCACTCTCTTCCCCACTTACAAAAGGAACTGGAGCGCTTTGAAGAGGTAGCAGGCTTTAAAATAAACATGGGCAAGTCATATATTCTTAACCTTACACTTAAGTCGGCGGAGGTGCACAGGCGCCAGCCCCTCACTCCCTTACAATGGGCAGCCTCATCCATACAATACCTGGGAATTCAGTTAACACCCAGGGTGGAAGGTTTATATGCTGCTAACTTCCCCCCCAGTCTCGCACGAATTCAAGAGGAACTCGCGAGGTGTAAGCCATTCTTTCTTTCTTGGCTTGGCCGCATACATGCTGTCAAGATGACACTCCTCCCTAAACTTCTCTACCTGTTCCAAGCCTTGCCGATAGAACCAGAAAGGGACTTCTTCCACCGAATTAAATCTATGCTCCTACAGTTTATATGGCAAAAAGGACGTGCCCGCTTGTCGTTCTCTTTGTTGCGACGCTCCCGAGCGGAGGGAGGAGTGGGACTCCCCGACATTCACTTATATTATAAAGCGGCGCAACTGAGAGTGTTAATTGAGTGGTCCAAACCGGAATCAGATAAACATTGGTTACATATGGACCGTAGTGTCGCAGGGCGGACTATATGGGACCTTGCTTGGCGCCCCAAACAAGACAGAACCAAGAACGCGTACTGTAGCACCCCCACGCGAACCACCCTGCGAGTGTGGGACTCTGTAGCGGGGGATGATAGATGGACTACTTTCCCCTCACCATTTACACCGCTGCACTTCAATCCTGCCTTCCCCCCCGGCATGCACGAGGGGCCCTTTGATGCTTGGCGAGGGGGGGTTGTCTTGCCTTGACACACCTATTTCACAATTATGACCCCTTGACCTTTGACAACTATAGACGGGACTATGACTTGGATGACACGGAACGGTTCCACCATGCCCAGCTGCTTCACTGGGCTCTCAACCCAAAGGTTCGGGATGCGGCCACTCGCCCGCCCACTAGATTCGAATCCTTCCTCTCCAAGACCACCACAATGAAAGGGGTGATATCGTTCATCTATAACTTTTTACTTACCACCGCCACTTCACCGCGCCCGCGATACATGGCTATGTGGGAGGGGATATTACAGCGCGATGTGTCGGAGAGAGACTGGTCCCATTTATGGTCCGACATTTTTAGATTTAATCACTCCGTGGACCTCCGAGAAGCCCACCTAAAGACCATGATGGATTGGTATCTCCACCCTTCTAGGCTTAAACAGATCTTCCCTAACACTTCTGACCGCTGCTGGAGAGGCTGCGGCCTCTTGGGTGATTTTCAACACATTTGGTGGGACTGTCCGACGATACGCCCCTTTTGGACAGAAATACTTGCACATATCAAAGACATTCTGGGGTACCCCATTCCAAATACTATGGCAGAGGTCCTTCTGGGGCTTTGAGACCCTACTTTAGAATACCAGACCCGTGCGGACAAGGCCATCATGTGGCTGTGTATAGGAGCGGCTAAGGTGACTTTGGCGGCCGCCTGGAAACAGAGGGAAGCCCCGGCGATCTCCCTTTGGCACTCACGGCTATGGCGGCTTCTTAGCCTGGAAAGAATGTCTGATATCTTTCAAGATAATTATAAGAACTTTGAATTCAAGTGGGGACCTCTAGTTGCCTTTCTTTCCAAGGGGCTCCCATCAGCTGTCTGTCCCACTACGGTCCGCGCATTACACCTCTTTCAATACTGATTACATTGTCACTACCTCCAGTTGATATTTTAGCTTTGGTTTTGCTGCCACCACTGTTTGGGAGGGGGGAGGGGGGGTTTGGGTTCTTGGGCTCGGGGAGTTGGTTTTTAAATGCCTCGAGGACGCCTTACTAGATTCCCTCAGCTGGAAGGATGTGTTTAGATGTCATTCCAGACACACGTTGAGGCGCCCAATTACGGTGCTTCGTACGGCTGATGCCACTGGGGACTGCCCGCACCCCCGCCTTGAAAGCCACTGTATCTTCCATTAGCATTTATTTTGGAATCGGGGCTGGGCGCCTCTTGGGTAATGTGTAATGCTTCACCATTTGTGTCTTATCGACAAGTTGGTGCTCACTGCGCTGAGCGGAATGATATTGATATCTTACGATGTACTTGGAAAAATCTAATAAACATATGTTTGGAAAAAAAAAAAAGGTAAGGGGATCCTCTGTAGTAACTTTTAATCTGAGAGGGACCCAACCCGACTAAAAGATAAGGGGGGGGCGACTATTTTGTTATAATGTGACAAAAATTGCGCTCTTCCCCCGGATGGTCCCTCACACTCACGGCACCTATACGGCAAGGAACAGAAGATCTCGACAAAGAGCCCCTTTATGGGAGCCCGTCAGGCATTGCAGTGCCGGCCTGATGAGGAGCAGACCCATATGATGAAGCATGACACCTAGTTTGCTGGGTGTGTGAGGGCCTCAGTTCCGACAGGAGGAATTCCCCCTCCTCCTCACTACCTAGAGTACATAGAAAGAGTGGTCAATAAACCACCAAGGAACTTCGTACCCTTCTCTTCTTTGGAGTTTGAATTGCCACAGCAGGGTATAGAGGAGGAGATGGACAGTAACAGGGCTGATTTCTTCCTGGGCAGTGGGCAATATCAATACACCTCCACTTAAGTTCATGTTGGGGTGTGGGAACTTGTTCAAGAGGGATTTCAGGTCAATCGGGGTTTACTGAGCTCTAATTGTGACAATTCAAGTATTTGACCTCTGTGATGCTGGCACTACATTACTGTTGGATTGTACTAAACGCCTTGTACTCTGTTTTAGCATTTGACAATCAAGATAGAAAAGCAGACTAGTCCAAGGCTTTCTCAGGGAGATTATGTGGGTTAGACACCCAGGACTCTGCAATAATAATAACAGTTAATAAAACAACGTCCTATCAGTGCTTTTACTTTTAAAAAAGAAAAAGTACTTTAATTCACACAACTGATAACTAAAACACACATTTTCTAACGTATTCAGTTCAAAACTAGACCTCTCTATCCTCTTATGAACTTGAGATCTATGTAACAGTTAAATGATGTAATCCCCTTCCTATTTTGTTTGTCAGAGAGTTTGCAATGTGTTAGACCTGTCAGCCTTAGGGTGGTCTTCCCCCCCAACTTTTTGTCCTTCCTTTTTGTTGGCCTTAGGACTCTGTGCACTCTACCACTGCTAACCAGTGTTACAGTGCTTGTGCTCACTATCCTAAAACGTGGTTAAATTGCCTTATACTCAATTGGCGTATTTCATTTACCTGTAAGTGTCTTTCAGAGTGGCATACCATATACCCAGGGGCTATAAATTGAATACTACTAGTGGACCTGCAGCACTTATTGTGCCACCCACTTAAGTAGCACTTTAAAACATGTTCCAGGCTTGCCATTGCGGCCTGAATGCAGTGTTAAACTACTACGTCGACTTGGCATTTAAACCCCTTTGCCAAGCCTTAAACTCCCCATTTTTTACATATGTCACCCCTAAGCTAGGCCGTAGGTAGCCCATAGGGAAGGGTACTGTGTGATTAAAAAGTTAGGCATGTACTTTTAATGTTTACATGTCCTGGTAGTGAAAAACTCCTAAATTGGTTTTTCACTACTATGAGGCCTATCCTTCACATAGGATAACACTGATGATTCCTTATTACATTTAATAAGCTGGAACTTTCAATTGGGAGCAGGTAGACATCTCATGTTTGGTGTCTTTAGAATTGTAATGAAAAGCCCTGATTACAATTTTTAAAATGCCACTTTTAGAAAGTTGAAATAAGCAAACAGGATGTCTGGGGGTTATTTTGATTAGAGTTGTGATAAACCTTAGACCATTAATTCCAAAGTTTTCAAGCTTTATTTCGCTTATTTTTGATATTTCAACAAAGACATTCATAAATCAATAGAGCATGTCTTTTCAAAGAAACAACACATTAGTAAATCGCACAATTCAAAAACGTTTGAAATAGAACTATATACAACATTTACATAGTGCAAAAAATCTTTTGTGAGAAAAAATAATAATATATGGAACGTTTTTGCAAACAAATAATAACAGCAAATCAATAATCACAACAAAAACATCAATAGCTCATGTGTGCCAGCCTGAAATTAAACCAGTCCTACATTCATATTAACACCAGACGGACAGTTACTCATTTTCGCAACACATGTTTCCTATCCTGCCTGTGAGAGGATGGGGATACCTAACCTACTGGTGGGTGTTGTCAGAAGCTGCTGAGGGAAATATTATTTAACATTCCTCATGACACACCCCATCAACAGTCCCCCATACTCAAAGCCAACGCGTTTCGAATCCCTAACAAATCCGGGATTCTCTTCAGGACTTGAACTTGGTATTTTTGCTCTGCAAAATTAAAAGAAATATTGTTGGTTTTCATTCTGACACCCCCGTGTACCACCATTACTTTACGGACAGGGAATATTTTAGATACCTTAATTGTGGTGTGGAGTTGTTCCACAGGAACTGATGTCCAGAAAAGTTGCTTCAAATCTTATATTGTGATCGAAGCTACAGAGGGTTAAACATAAGGGCATTAGCAATTAAATGTACTGAATGGGACAGCTCTTCGTGCAACAGAGGACCAAAGGGAAGAGATCCTACCTTCAAATGTATGTGACGTGTGGGACAACTCAGTGGTGTCAGTCCATTACCTGCAAACAATGAATGGAATGACTGTGAGCGCTCTATGAGAAAAGAATTCAGTGTGCGCATGGTGCTGCGTGACAATGCAAAACTAACTCAGCTGCACTGTTACCTTAAAATCGAAAAAAGCCATAATTGATGCGGATGCTTTTAAACAGCAGCTGCTCACAAATCGTATCTGTTTCCTATAAAAGGGAAACATAATTTCGGTAAGATTCTGAATAAATGTGTGCAATTATTCCTCCCCCAGTGGCAGCGTGTCACTTGCCAGTAATTCTTTCTCTATACTGCGGGAAATATCAATTCAACATGCTACTCTGCTTCCAAACCGACAGCAATGAGGCCATTGCAACACTGGTTCCTTTAATACAACCTGGAAGGGGAACTGAGAGGTCAGGCGCCTCCGGGCATTGTGGGACATGAAGTCCATGTGTGTTCAGACTGTTGCCTTTTAGAGTTTTGTGACTTCAGACAACTCGTTGAGGCCGTGCAGTGCCGTGTTGAATTTCATAATTAAGAATGCCTCCCTCTGTGCCAGTAATACTTCCGGATCGCTGCCTCTTTGGTTGTTCTTAATTATCAATGATAATACAGTCCATGTAAAATCATCAAATCTGTGGTTTAGAGTTGTAAAATGTTCAACCATTGGGGCAGTGAGGATCTTATTTTTCAATCGTGAACGATGTTGCACAATACGATTTCGCACTTCTTGGGATATTTTTCCAATATATATCTTTTTACACGGACATGTCACAGCGTAGACCACATTTTTGGATTTGCAATTTGTAAATTCATTGTGCCGCCAGTGTCTTTGGCCATCAGTGAAGGTGCATCCTTCTGCGGTTGAATTACAAACTGAACATGTTCCACATTTATGATGCCCTTGCACAGGTGGAAGATTTAACATAGTGCAAAGCGTCGCTGGTTTTCTTTGTTGGCCTGCTGTGTTCGCAACTTGTTGACCGATACTCCTGTTCTTTTTAAGAGCGAAGAGTGGTGGCCCGATGTTGGGAATGGTTCCTTCAATCAAATGCCAGTTGTTACGTATAATTTTCTTCACAGGTTGTGTGTAGGGCCCAAACGTGGAAACACAAACAATGCGGTCAGTCGGTGGTCTGCTTTTCTTAGTTAACAAATGTTCCCTGGGGGTGAACCATGCCCTTTTGAGAGAATGTTTAACAGTTTCTTGGGATATCCCCTTTCCAAGAGTTTGTTGACGAGTGCTTCTGCATGTAACTCAAAGGGGATATCCCAAGAAACTGTTAAAACATTGATTTACTAATGTGGTGTTTCTTTGAAAAGACATGCTCTATTGATTTATCAATGTCTTTGTTGAAATATCAAAAATAAGCGAAATAAAGCTTGAAAACTTTGGAATTAATGGTCTAAGGTTTATCACAACTCTAATCAAAATAACCCCCCCAGACATCCTGTTTGCTTATTTCAATATTGAGGTGGTCCAGTCTGGGGAATTATGGACCCAAGCCTTGCTTGATCACACTAGTAGTAGAGCGGACGCAGGTCCGCAAGGCTACTTCTCTCACAGTTTCCTAACTATATACATTCAGTGTTCCCTAGCCAGCCTGACCAGGTGTACTAGGGCAGTTGTTATGTCAGAAAAGGAAACACTATCCTTTAGCAAGGATCACATTCAAAAACTGATTTCTGACCCCACCCTGTTTGCCTCGGTTTCACTAAGCAATACTGCTAAACAACAGAATGCTTCAGAGAAACTTATTAGATTACAAAAGAAACATATTCGAACAGAGCTTCACGGGCACTTTTTAGTAGAACACCTAAAAGCGGGTACCATTCCCTGGGGCCTTCAGGTCAAGAATGTCCCGGTAATCTTCACAGAGGACCCACAGTACAAAAAAGGCTTCAGCTACATCAGTACAAAGTGCAGCTGGGACTTGATGGTCCACTCTGTGGAAACGACGCACAGGATTTGTAAAAAGGAAGCAGAAGAAATAGAGGAGCAGCTGCAGGCTATAAAAGAGAACCAGACACCAGCAGAGGCAAAAGCTCTATAGAAAAAATCGAAAAAGACATTGCTGTGTTTAAGGACCACAACATCAATTTCAAGGTGAACAAATTTGAGAAGGATAAAAATCCTTCAATATTGAGACTGTATATCCGTATCTGAAGGAGGACTTCTACACTAAACCAGACTCCAGAAGGTTCCTATCAGAATACCAGGGGAGATCTAAGCGGAAATGTTTGACCTTTTCGGATACGTCATCTTCCGAGTCAACAGGTGACTCCGATTCAGGAGAGGGATCGTCCGGTCGTAACCAACAGAAGAAGCCTTTTTTAGGGGACGGCCAACAGAAGCCCCCAGGGAGATACAAACCCCAGACCTGGGAAATGAGAACACGGAGACAGTACTACAAATCATGAGGAAATCTGCGATCATCAACCTTTTGGACATGATACTTTCAAAGGAACAGACAGAAGTCTTGGAATTGGGGCTTTCCTTTGTTCCTGGGGTCAACATGGATTTCACAAAGGTTAAGATGGAAATTTTAGAACTGTTCCGCAAGATTCGGCTAAAGGCATTTTTTATGAATAAAGAAGAGAAGATGCGCCCAGAGGCCTCTGGATTACGCAACAAATCTTCATTCTGCCCACCAGCAAATAGCATACAAAAGAACATCTTGGCATTCGAACACGCTGTGCTGTCTTTACTAGATGTGTTGGAAAGGAAGAAAGTTCACGTGACAAGAAATATCTCGCAAGAACACAAGAAAGCTATAGCTGCACTAAAGGAACAACAAATAACAGTTATAAAACCAGCGGATAAGGGTGGGGCGATGGTTCTCTGGTCCCAGCAAGCATATTTAGCGGAAGGAAAAAACCATGTACAGAATCCCCTATGGTACCGGAGGATTCCACAGGACCCTACAAATGAGATCTCACAAGAAATTGCAAATGCAGTCACTGAAGGTACGGAGCACCACATATTAGGACCAAGAGAGGCGGAATATCTAACAAAAAAACATGCCAGGGTGCCCATACTTTACTTTCTCCCGAAGGTACACAAGGACGCAACTAATCCACCGGGCCGCCCAATTGTTTCTGGGTGTGATTCCATTTTGGAACGGCTGTCCAAGTACGTACACGTATTCTTAAAACCATTCTTGCAGGAAGTCCCATCTTACCTACGCGATACCATGGATTTTATTAACAAGATCGAAGGTTTTCCTTTTGATCCGGATACCAACCTATTAGTCACAATGGATGTGTCATCATTATACACACAGATTCCCCAACAAGATGGCCTTGATGCGATGGAAGTATTCCTGGAAGCAAGACCCAGACCCCATCGGGTGCCGACGGAATTCATTCTTAAATTGGCATCTATCTCACTGAGGAGGAACTTCTTTAAATTTGACAATGAATTTTTTATCCAAGTCAAAGGCGTAGCCATGGGCTGTCCTTTTGCGCCTGAGCTGGAAATCCTGTACATGGCGAAATATGAAGATCGATTTGTGTATCACAACAATCCATACAGTGCATACTTAAAACAGTGGTACAGGTATATTGATGATATTTGGTGCCTGTGGGAGGGCCCCGAAAACATCTTACAAGAGTTCCACACATGGCTTAATGACCGCAGCCCAGATATTAAATTCAGCCTTGAATACAGCAAACACAGTCTTTCATTTTTGGATGTGAGTGTGAAAATTTCACCCAGTGGTTTGATTACCACATTACATACAAAACCCACGGACAAAAATAATGCCCTACACTACAGAAGCTACCATCCCAGAAACCTTAAGAACAATTTGCCATTTGGGCAATTTTTACGCATAAGACGTAACTGTTCGAGAAGGGAAGACTATGAGTTACATGCAGAAGCACTCGTCAACAAACTCTTGGAAAGGGGATATCCCAAGAAACTGTTAAAACATTCTCTCAAAAGGGCATGTTTCACCCCCAGGGAACATTTGTTAACTAAGAAAAGCAGACCACCGACTGACCGCATTGTTTGTGTTTCCACGTTTGGGCCCCACACACAACCTGTGAAGAAAATTATACGTAACAACTGGCATTTGATTGAAGGAACCATTCCCAACATCGGGCCACCACTCTTCGCTCTTAAAAAAACAGGAGTATCGGTCAACAAGTTGCAAACACAGCAGGCCAACAAAGAAAACCAGTGACGCTTTGCACTATGTTAAATCTTCCACCTGTGCAAGGGCATCATAAATGTGGAACATGTTCAGTTTGTGATTCAACCGCAGAAGGATGCACCTTCACTGACGGCCAAAGACACTGGCGGCACAATGAATTTACAAATTGCAAATCCAAAAATGTGGTCTACGCTGTGACATGTCCGTGTAAAAAGATATATATTGGAAAAACATCCCAAGAAGTGCGAAATCGTATTGTGCAACATCGTTCACGATTGAAAAATAAGATCCTCACTGCCCCAATGGTTGAACATTTTACAACTCTAAACCACAGATTTGATGATTTTACATGGACTGTATTATCATTGATAATTAAGAACAACCAAAGAGGCGGAGATCCGGAAGTATTACTGGCACAGAGGGAGGCATTCTTAATTATGAAATTCAACACAGCACTGCACGGCCTCAACGAGTTGTCTGAAGTCACAAAACTCTAAAAGGCAACAGTCTGAACACACATGGACTTCATGTCCCACAATGCCCGGAGGCGCCTGACCTCTCAGTTCCCCTTCCAGGTTGTATTAGAGGAACCAGTGTTGCAATGGCCTCATTGCTGCCGGTTTGGAAGCAGAGTAGCATGTTGGATTGATATTTCCCGCAGTATAGAGAAAGAATTACAGGCAAGTGACACGCTGTCACTGGGGGAGGAATAATTGCACACATTTATTCAGAATCTTACCAAAATTATGTTTCCCTTTTATAGGAAACAGATACGATTTGGGAGCAGCTGCTGTTTAAAAGCGTCCGCATCAATTATGGCTTTTTTCGATTTTAAGGTAACAGTGCTGCTGAGTTAGTTTTGCATAGTCACGCAGCACCATGCGCACACTGAATTCTTTTCTCATAGAGCGCTCACAGTCATTCCATTCATTGTTTGCAGGTAATGGACTGACACCACTGAGTTGTCCCACACGTCACATACATTTGAAGGTAGGATTTCTTCCCTTTGGTCCTCTGTTGCATGAAGAGCTGTCCCATTCAGTACATTTAATTGCTAATACCCTAATGTTTAACCCTCTGTAGCTTCGATCACAATATAAGATTTGAAGCAATGTTTCTGGACATCAGTTCCTGTGGAACAACTCCACACCACAATTAAGGTACCTAAAATATTCCCTGTCCGTAAAGTAATGGTAGTACACGGGGGTGTCAGAATGAAAACCAACAATATTTCTTTTAATTTTGCAGAGCCAAAATACAAAGTCCAAGTCCTGAAGAGAATCCCGGATTTGTTAGGGATTCGAAACGCGTTGGCTTTGAGTATGGGGGACTGTTGATGGGGTGTGTCATGAGGAATGTTAAATAATATTTCCCTCAGCAGCTTCTGACAACACCCACCAGTAGGTTAGGTATCCCCATCCTCTCACAGGCAGGACAGGAAACATGTGTTGCGAAAATGAGTAACTGTCCGTCTGGTGTTAATATGAATGTAGGACTGGTTTAATTTCAGGCTGGCACACATGAGCTATTGATGTTTTACTTGTGATTATTGATTTGTTGTTATTATTTGTTTGCAAAAACGTTCCATATATTATTATTTTTTCTCACAAAAGATTTTTTGCACTATGTAAATGCATATAGTTCTATTTCAAACGTTTTTGAATTGTGCGATTTACTAATGTGGTGTTTCTTTGAAAAGACATGCTCTATTGATTTATGAATGTCTTTGTTGAAATATCAAAAATAAGCGAAATAAAGCTTGAAAACTTTGGAATTAATGGTCTAAGGTTTATCACAACTCTAATCAAAATAACCCCCCCAGACATCCTGTTTGCTTATTTCAATATTGAGGTGGTCCAGTCTGGGGAATTATGGACCCAAGCCTTGCTTGATCACACTAGTAGTAGAGAGGACGCAGGTCCGCAAGGCTACTTCTCTCACAGTTTCCTAACTATATACATTCAGTGTTCCCTAGCCAGCCTGACCAGGCGTACTAGGGCAGTTGTTATGTCAGAAAAGGAAACACTATCCTTTAGCGAGGATCACATTCAAAAACTGATTTCTGACCCCACCCTGTTTGCCTCGGTTTCACTAAGCAATACTGCTAAACAGAATGCTTCAGAGAAACTTATTAGATTACAAAAGAAACATATTCGAACAGAGCTTCACGGGCACTTTTTAGTAGAACACCTAAAAGCGTGTACCATTCCCTGGGGCCTTCAGGTCAAGAATGTCCCGGTAATCTTCACAGAGGACCCACAGTACAAAAAAGGCTTCAGCTACATCAGTACGAAGTGCAGCCGGGACTTGATGGCCCACTCTGTGGAAACGGCGCACAGGATTTGTAAAAAGGAAGCAGAAGAAATAGAGGAGCAGCTGCAGGCTATAAAAGAGAACCAGACACCAGCAGAGGCAAAAGCTCTTATAGAAAAAATCGAAAAAGACATTGCTGTGTTTAAGGACCACACCATCAATTTCAAGGTGAACAAATTTGAGAAGGATAAAAAATCCTTCAATATTGAGACTGTATATCCGTATCTGAAGGAGGACTTCTACACTAAACCAGACTCCAGAAGGTTCCTATCAGAATACCAGGGGAGATCTAAGTGGAAATTTTTGACCTTTTCGGATACGTCATCTTCCGAGTCAACAGGTGACTCCGATTCAGGAGAGGGATCGTCCGGTCGTAACCAACAGACGAAGCCTTTTTTAGGGGATGGCCAACAGAAGCCCCCAGGGAGATACAAACCCCAGGCCTGGGAAATGAGAACACGGAGACAGTACTACAAATCATGAGGAAATCTGCGATCATCAACCTTTCGGACATGATACTTTCAAAGGAACAGACAGAAGTCTTGGAATTGGGGCTTTCCTTTGTTCCTGGGGTCAACATGGATTTCACAAAGGTTAAGATGGAAATTTTAGAACTGTTCCGCAAGATTCGGCTAAAGGCATTTTTTATGAATAAAGAAGAGCAGATGCGCCCAGAGGCCTCTGGATTACCAAACAAATCTTCATTCTGCCCACCAGAAAATAGCATACAAAAGAACATCTTGGCATTTGAACACGCTGTGCTGTCTTTACTAGATGTGTTGGAAAGGAAGAAAGTTCACATGACAAGAAATATCTCGCAAGAACACAAGAAAGCTATAGCTGCACTAAAGGAACAACAAATAGCAGTTATAAAACCAGCGGATAAGGGTGGGGCGGTGGTTCTCTGGTCCCAGCAAGCATATTTAGCGGAAGGAAAAAACCATGTACAGAATCCCCTATGGTACCGGAGGATTCCACAGGACCCTACAAATGAGATCTCACAAGAAATTGCGAATGCAGTCACTGAAGGTACGGAGCACCACATATTAGGACCAAGAGAGGTGGAATATCTAACAAAAAAACATGCCAGGGTGCCCATACTTTACTTTCTCCCGAAGGTACACAAGGACGCAACTAATCCACCGGGCCGCCCAATTGTTTCTGGGTGTGATTCCATTTTGGAACGGCTGTCCAAGTACGTAGACGTATTCTTAAAACCATTCTTGCAGGAAGTCCCATCTTACCTACGCGATACCATGGATTTTATTAACAAGATCGAAGGTTTTCCTTTTGATCTGGATACCAACCTATTAGTCACAATGGATGTGTCATCATTATACACACAGATTCCCCAACAAGATGGCCTTGATGCGATGGAAGTATTCCTGGAAGCAAGACCCAGACCCCATCGGGTGCCGATGGAATTCATTCTTAAATTGGCATCTATCTCACTGAGGAGGAACTTCTTTAAATTTGACAATGAATTTTTTATCCAAGTCAAAGGCGTAGCCATGGGCTGTCCTTTTGCGCCTGAGCTGGCAATCCTGTACATGGCGACATATGAAGATCGATTTGTGTATCATAACAATCCATACAGTGTATACTTAAAACAGTGGTACAGGTATATTGATGATATTTGGTGCCTGTGGGAGGGGCCCGAAAACATCTTACAAGAGTTCCACACATGGCTTAATGACCGCAGCCCAGATATTAAATTCAGCCTTGAATACAGCAAACACGGTCTTTCATTTTTGGATGTGAGTGTGAAAATTTCACCCAGTGGTTTGATTACCACATTACATACAAAACCCACGGACAAAAATAATGCCCTACACTACAGAAGCTACCATCCCAGAAACCTTAAGAACAATTTGCCATTTGGGCAATTTTTACGCATAAGACGTAACTGTTCGAGAAGGTGTTGTAGTGATTCTGCACATACACAGAGCTATGCACAGGATAATAGGACCTCGGAGTATAGTGGTGAACCAACCATGCACCTTAGTACCCACAATCCCAATCCGACTAGCTTTAGCGTCTCATGAGCAGCGATGCTACCAATGATTAGACAACCCAGAACACTTTCTCTCTCTCAGGACTCGCAGGAGCAAGAACACCCCTTCATAACTCACTCATACCTGTCCACAACGTGCGTATTAAGAGACACAGTATAGTTTAAAATGTTTATTTCAACTATCGTGCTCTAAGATACAGTACACGTGCCAGTACTATCAGCATAATGCATAAGGATAAAATAATAAGCATAGTTACAATTCCATAGAATACAAACGGGGAAAGCATTTCATAAAGCGGTGGATATAGGGCTAAATGACCATACTACCCTCCCGTGCTATTAGCTAGTTTATTATAAAAACAGAAGACCTCTGGGCATTGTCAGGCGGACCCTCATACCTCAATATCTAGATGCAAGGTTTACATCATCAGACAAGCACAGCTCTTCTCCCTGGAAAGGTTTTTCTCCAAGTGCCGCAAACAGGGAGATCACAATATTAAAAGCACATGAATTTCTCCAGTGCAGCTGTACATAGTGTTATGTCTAAGTGCGAGGGACTGGCCAGATCAGCAAGAACAAGGGACGTTCTTTTTCGACCTTGTACATGTTGTGCAGACGTAACCCACAGGGAACAGGAGAAAAGGTGAAAGGCAGAAATGCAGACAGTCCTAATATAGCCGGGCACAAGCAGAGGCTGGAAAAACAAAGTCACAAAGTAACGTGCGCAAAAAGCATCATGGCAGCCAGGCCTAAGCCAACTTAGCAAGGCAGACCATGAGGCCACAAACCACATGACACCCTCCCCTGGTCAGTCCATTGGCGAAGAGATAGGACGAAGACAGAGTTCAATCAGATTGAGCAGAACGGAAACGGCTATTGTGGAACAGTCCCCCGTGAAGGACAATGAACGGGAGAGAGAGAGAAAAAAAATAAAAATGAAGAAAAAGAGAAAAAAATAAAATCCAGTGAGGCAGGACGCTGAACGCGGAGGCCCCCTAATCCAATAGAGTGTAAGTGCAGAAAAACGCCACACCTTCCAAGAGTACATCGTTGGAATAGTCAGAAAAAAGAGACGCCATCCAGTTCAACAAATCAAAACTGCATTCATGGTCCTCGCAAGAGGGAGCAGTGATCAGCCATGCGGGACAACTTGCGTGATACTCAATATAACTTTGTCGTAGGAGATTCTGAGCAACCACCCAGATATCCCATTGTGCCAAAATTCCAAGTGCAGCCGCACGCGCCATGAAGCCATCCCCGGAAAAGTCTCGTTCATGTGCCTCTAAGGGACCCACTAACTGGACAAAATCCGGGTCAGACATAGACGTATTGGATAGGCAATAATCCAAGGACCATGAGAAAGGACATCGGATGCAAGACATCACAGGTTGCACGCAAGTGAAATACGCAAAGCGAAAAGAAAGTCTATAGGACACACTGAGTGTCGCCAATGGCAGGATGCCGAAGCCAGCGAGGATGCATTCACGGAGCATCCGGAGTCGACCTTGGTCGAGGAGGCCCCCAAGAAGTGCAGCCATTGCGGAGCAAACAGACCAAAAGCAATATACCATCCGCCAAGGCGAGGATCAACGGAAAGCCGCCAAAGACGCTGGAAAAAATGGAATGAATAAAAGCCGGTATTACACCAAAGATAGTTTGAAAGGAGGTAACAAGGCCAGAGCCCACAACTTTAAAAAAGTGCACAAGACCGTCGGTGCGTGATGCATTGAAAACACGGTGAATCAGTTCACCAAAATGCTGTGGGAGGTTTGTGTTCAAAAGGGCCTGTATTTCACTGTGGGTACTAGCCACCTGGAGGATGAATGTCTCCCGTGCAGATGTGAGCATAACCTCCTGATTCAATAATAGCGCCTTTATCCTGCTCAATTTATTGAAATCTGTCTTCAAAGTCGGAATGGAAGGCCAAATGGAACTATCTATGATGTCGTGCGGAGGAGGAAAAAGCACATTTTTACAGCACACAACCCGGTGGGAAACAGTTACAATATAGGGGATGCCAGCCAGCATTCCACAGCAGTCCTGATTATTCAGAAGGAGATAGCTACCTTTTGCAAGCACAGTGAAAGTAGGAGAAATAGCAGGAGCAGGAATGCCCTTTAAAACACAAGCAAGATTAGGAGCCGAAACGTTACAAGCTCCGTGCAATTTAATGTTTTTGCAAATAAGGGAGTGACCCACAGTAGAATCGCATGACTCCCCTGTGAGAAAAACTTCCTTTCCGTCCCTAAGGCATTTATACATGAAAGGCAGGGACCAAAGTTCATGCAGGAAGGCACTGCCCAAGGGCTGAAAGCGGCCCACAGGATAATGTTTCATGCACAAACTAAATTCAAATAAAGAAAAAGGCAAGGCGATAACCCCGTGAACTAGCCACACGGCAGAATCCAATTCCGCCACAGAGAATGGTAAGGGCTCTATTTTCTCGATATGTAATAGAGTGTATGTTGCATCTTTCATGGACATGAATTGCTGTTTTTCAGATAAATTAAAAGGCAGGAATAAGGCAGAGGTGTTCAAAAAGTGCCAAGGAACTTTACCCATTTTAAGTGTTTGCAAAGTCCATGCAAACTGCATTACTGAACGCAATTGATTTTGACCATGATATAACACAGAAACATCATCTTGTACAATATCAACAACAGAGGAAACAATATTCTCTAATGTGTAAATGCGGGAAGACAGGGTATTAATACTATTGTCAACAACAGCAAGCACCTTTTCTAAATTTGCTTGATCTATTTCCCGTAGACGGGAAGCAGCTTCAATTTGCGAAAGCTTCCAGAGTTCATTGTAAGTCTCATAAATGAACCTCTTAGGTCGAGGGCCACGAGGCCCCAGAAAAAAATCGGACAGATCAATGTTGCCTGATAGCAGGGATAAATGCTGTTTTACAGAATCTAATGAAGAGTGCTGCAACCACTGTTTGCATAATTTACCAACAGAATATGTTGTAACAGTACGAGAGTCAGAAAACCTCGGGTCTGGCCTATCCTGTTTGTAACCAGGAGCTGAGTCATGAAAACGCAGTTGGCAGCCATTTGCTGCCGTCGGCCAAGCCAACCAGGGTGGCTGAACAAACGTGGAGATATTAAACGAATTGTTCTGAAACAAAGCTTGCACAGATGTAAGGGAAATATTGAAATGCAAGCTTTCGTTGGGAGTGGAAGACAATACAGGAATGGAAGGTGCATTCAATTGTTTGGAAGTAGCCAAACCCCAACACGTTGTTTGATAGATTGTATGATTTAAAAATAAAATTTGGGCCGGAATGAGGCAAGCACGGTGCAAGGCTTCCGTGCCTTGCACCTGCCATGATTTGGAGCCCCAAATAGATTTCAAGTCAATGGTGTCCTGCCAGTACTCATAACCACCCACAGCTAAGGCGTTCAAAAAGGAACCCGAATATAGCAATTTGGTGTGGGTCAACATGATTTTCTGAGTGGATGAAGTGTTTAATTTAAAATAATAGGACCCGGGGTTCGATCTATCAAAGTCTGTAAAATAAGTAAACTTTTTTTTTAAGAGTCTGGGAGCTACCTGGCAAAGGGGTCGGACAATGCTCCCATTGGGTGTAATTAAAAGGACCCCGAAGGGTACTTGGTTTATGGAGAAAGTGGTTGCCCCAATGCTGGTAACAATATAAATCGGCATAACTTGCAGAATTCATATACAAATCTTCAGCATTAAAAGCAGCATAATATTTCAAATCAGTAAATAACGATTCAACTGCATGTACATCCCAATCGTCAGAATGAATATTACTTTTAACGACATCACCCATTGAAACACGGAGGACATTTGGTACATTAATAATCTCGGTTGGTCCATGAATTTGGAAATTTACTGCATCCCATACGATGCCATCAGCGACTGGGAAAGCTGAAATGTTCACAAATGTGTGGTCACGCTTCATGATGTGAGATGAAGAATGTGGAGCCAAAGTTCCAGCGACACAGTTCACAGCAGAGCGTTCTGGTAAATAGTGACCATTGATGAGTAAGAAAAAAACTGTCACAAAGCCAATGGACATGAACAGAAAAATCAGGAATAGTACCAACCAGATGTATGTCCATGGTGGGATCAAAAAATTGTCTCTGAACCAGGATACAAAAATACTGAATCTGGACGGCATAAGTGCTGAGGTGGAATCCGAGTCAAAGGAATAACGTGTTGGGCTCAGTGGCGTTGTTGGTAGGTGAGCCACCGACTCGGTGGCGGGGTAGGTATACTCAGTCTCCTCGTTGCAGGGGGAATCCGGGTAGTCGAGTAAGCGATCAGGCAAATCTACCATCTCGATAGCAACATCAGTGACCGTGTGGGCTGGAGGGCCACAAACATTTGTCCGGGAAATGACTGGACAAGAGACCGCTGGTGTTACACTATTCAGGATCAGCCAGATGTTGTAGCTTGACATTGTCCACTGAGATGTATCTGTTGTCCTTGCGACCAGGAAGCGGTGGTAAGATGACTGTACGAGTACCCTTCAAGCCAAGGACTGGAACCGGTGCACGATAAGCGGGGCCAAATTCTTTTTTTGTTTTCCACCTTCTCTCGGACCAAATCTCCAACTTTCGGAAGCCAGCCGGCCACCGGAATCTGCAGCGCAGCGTCTGTGGCTGAAGGTAAATGTTCGTTTGCAAGTTTGTCTCGGGCTTCTTGTAAGTCCTGTAACATAGTAGAATGGTTATCTACATCAAAGATTGCGGATTGCGCCGCCATGTCTAGACCACCCAGAGGTCTTCTAGGGAGATTATTAAGTGCACGTTGTACAGTATACAAGTGGGCCAGCCAGTTCCTGCCAGTACCTAAGCCTCTAGCTGTCAAGGATTGCTTTAAGTCACGGTTCATTCGTTCAACAATCGAATTGCCCTCAGGCCGATATGGAGACGAAAATTTCACCCGCACCCCCAGTGACCCCATCGCGTCCTTGTACGCCTTAGAGGCGAACGCTGGACCTTGGTCAGAATGGAAGGTGCCACATGCAAAAATTCCCACAAAGACACGCAAATCCCTTATGACATTTCGAGCGTCAGCACTCCGTTGTGGCCAAACCCAGATGAAACGTGTGCACGAATCCACTGCAACCAAGATGTACTTATATGCAGTGTCAGAAGAAAATGGACCGCAGTGATCCAGGTAAACACACCCAAAAGGTCTGTTAGAAATGCAGAGCGGTGTTTGTGGTGGTCGTGTAACAGTTGAAGGCTTAATTTGCTGACAAACATCACAAGAAAGCACATAAGTACGGGTCTGCTTATATAAACCACGCCACCAGTAACGATGCTGCAAGATGGAAACCGTTGCAGACACGCCAGCATGGGCCGAAGCCAAGCCTTCGTGTGCGGCCGTTATCAAGGAAAGTCTGCGGTCCGCGTTGGGAATCAGCCGATCACCAACGTCTGGAATTTTTACGTAAGGAGCCTGTTCGGGACCTAATTGATAAGAGTATTTGGAAGGGAAACCCCTTGGGTAATTAGCACCTTCCTTTGTTGCAGCAATAGCTGCCAAAATATCACTATCTATTTTAGTCATGGATCTTGTAACTGCTGCTACTGAACACGTGGCTACAGCTGATTTGGCAGCTTCATCTGCCAAACCATTACCGACAGCGTGTGCGCCCACACGCTGGTGGCCAAGAGTGTGAATCACCTGTGTGAGAGGCAGACGTTGTTTCAGATCTGCCACTCGAACCCAAAGCATTTTATGCTTAATTGTGCTGCCTTTTGCATCTCTATAGTCGTTTTGCGACCAAAAGAATAGATTGTCATTGAAAGATTGAACACAGTAGTAAGAATCGCATACAATGAGGGTCGTCACGTCAGGATTAGCGAACTCAAGTGCGAGCACCAAAGCGCGCAGCTCGGCCAATTGTGCAGTACTGTCTCCTAGTGCCTGAGTGTGCACTACAGTCGATTTGAACTCACCGTTCACTATGGTACCTGCAACAATAGCATATGCTGCTGAATAAGCATGCTTGGAACCCGTGGCCGGTTGTGCCGAACCATCGGTATAGATAATACATTCGTACTCCTCAAGCAGTAGCAAAGACAGGGGAGGAGGATGAACAAATTCATACTGTAAAAATTCCTGTGTCTGAAGAGAGGAATCAAAGATAAAAGTGACATCCGGAGACGTCAGAGATGTAGCCCATTGTATCCAACGGGGGTGCAAAGCCTTAGAGTTCGGTACACTTGCTTTCGTCACTGCCTCAAGGGCAGGATATGGTGTTACCACCAAAATGCGTTTTCCCTGTGCCAGTGCGCGTTCCTTGAGAATCGCCATTTGCACGGCAGTCAAAACTTTCTCCACAGAGGAAAAGCGCATTTCCGCGGAAGTGTAAAGATGTGACTTGTATGCAATCGGTACTGTGTCACCTTCGTTAAAGGTTAAGTACGTGAAACCCACTGCCCCTGCAACGATTCTAATCACCAGGTTTGTGTGGTTATCACGAGTCAACAAGAATTTAGATTCAAGTAGATCAGACTGCAAAGATTGCAGTATAGAGGAATGCTCGGGAAGCCAGCAAGACTTCGAAAAGTTAGGTTGTATCAAGGCATAAAGAGGCTTGATACGCTGGGCATATTCGGGAATGTAAGTACGCCCGAAGTTCAGAAAACCCAGTAAAGACTGAAGCTTCTTCAGAGTAGTTGGAGGGCACAAGAGTGCGCATTTCTCCAAAAAATGGGGAGCTAAGCGCTTACCTTCATTGTTGAGCTCATAGTCCAAAAACAAAACGGTAAATTCAGCAATGTGAGATTTGGCAAAATTAAATTTGTAACCTAAAACCGCAAATTCAAGAATAATGCGGTCCACTCGGGAAAGATGCGGCCATAATTCATCGTCCGTCAGATAGATATCGTCGACGTACGAACATGCATCTGGGTCTATGCTGTCCAACAGAGATACAACACGGGCGGCGAATACACCCGGACTGTTCTTGTAGCCCATGGGTAAACGCCGGAATTTGAAATGTTTACCACCGGAAGTGAAAGCGCTCCTTTGGCTGCACTCCGGGGACAAGTTGTGCGTGTAAAATCCATTGGATAGATCAAGTGTCGTTTTATATTTTTTACGAACAAGACTGTCTACAAGCGCAGAACTGTGGGTATTTTGCACCGCAAAGGTCCGACAATGAGAGTTCAAATGTCGGTAATCCAAAACTAAGCGGTATGATCCGTCTGGTTTAGAAACCGCGAAAAGGGGATTATTCATGGGTGACACGCATGTTTCAATTACTCCTTGATATTCTAACTGTGTCAGAATTTCGGAAACGGGACCTTTAGCTTCCCGCTTGATGGGATATTGGGGTTGTGGCTGTGGCAGCGACCGCAAAGGAATATCATGGGGGGGGAGTCTTCATCCCAGCCCACGTGATTACGGTATAACGCCGGAGCCAGGGCCCCAGCCCATTCAGCTGCGAGAGCCTCCGCTTTGTCCTTGGGGACATGACGAGAAAAGCTCGGAAGGATTACCTCCTACCCTCTACACGCAGCAAGTACGAATGGGGGCGGCCAATCCGCCTCTGCCAACAGAATGTCGTAAGAAGAGGTCAGATTCTCCCAAAAAATCCCTTTAATAACACGCTGTATGTCACCTTCAATTTGAAAGACGATATTATATAGTCTGTCAGGGGGTGCCACTCGGGTGTCAGCTGTCTCGACAGTAATGAATGTATCAGTTGCTGTCGCCTCCACATGAGGACGTAGTGCCTCCCGCACTGTGGTAACTTCCGCGGCGCTGTCTAGGAGCGTCACTGCCCACGTCCAATTCAGGAGTCTTGTTCTCACCGTCTGTGGCATACCTCGCTGTTACAGCTGCAACTTTCTTCTTCTGAAATTGTGGGCGAAAACGTGGAAATTCTTCTGGTTTCCCTCGGACTTGTTGTCGAGGTTGGTCTCGTCCCTGTGGAGCCTCATGACCCCTGCCTCTATCCTGGCGTTCTCCTCCACCTGTCTGGGAGGTCGATGGTGCCTGTGAAGAACGAGGAGAACGCGAATCAGGGACTTGAAATCTCTCTGGAGATTTAATTCTCGCTCTATCGTGCAAATCATAAGTGCGTTCAGAAGAGACGGAAACCGGGGATGCGCCTCGCGACCCTGGCTTTTTCTGTTGCTTACCCTGTTTTTTCAACCTCCAGCTCTTTTTAGTAAAGAACGGTTTCTCATCTTTCTCAGATTGAGTTTTTGGTTGTGGTTGCGATTGTGTTTGCATTTTAGCAAAAGGCTTAACTCCCAGGCTATTGCCGCCAATGGTTTTGTAAGCCTGTGCAATAATTTTCGGTAATTCGCGCGGCTTGTCCGGTTCTGGGATCAAAGCCAAAGCATTAGCTACTTGAAAGTTAACTGCATCGCCCTTGACATTCGCAAGGATCAAATCAGCTACTACATCGAACATTCCCACCAGTCTCATCCCTAATTCCACAGCCGCTTAAGGGCCATGCTCATCCTGCACTCGTTTAATTACAGAGGGGAGAACTGTCATGGAAGGAGTGCCGAAACACTTCGCATACACTGCTGCGACTACCTTACCCCAGTTGTTGCATTCTGCCAACTCAGGGATCAAGTCTTTTGGCAAACTAATCGCCAAAATCCTGTGTTTTTCCACAGGAGAAGTATTTGGAAAAACTGCCTCCAGCTGGTCAAATTTTTCTGCAAGCCAATAAGGCAAATCGTCCCTATTTTGTGGGCGCTTGCCCATCACCGAATTAACCATGACGGGACTTATGGTTACACCGCCTGGTCCAGCTGGATGCGCCGCAACTCCAGGCGGGGCTCCCTGGATGTTGCCTGTAACATACTGTACCAAAGCTCTGTGCACACGTATCAAAGACGTATGTAATTCACGCAGTTCAGCAGCTGCTAGCGTCATATAACGCGGATGTGGGGTATACCCGGCCAAGACTGGCCAAGTGGCCCCTTCAATCGATAAGGGGCCTAAACGAATCGGGGTTACCGGTTGGGGGAGGTCGCCATTAAACCAAACACGGTGTTGCCATGCCGTGAGCGGTACTTCAAGATTTCGATAAGGCCTATAAATTATAGGAAGAGTGGTGGCTGCATATTCATGGAACACATTATCAGTCCCATCCACCGCCGGGAAGGTGACCCAAGAGTAAAACACCTCAAAGTGGTAAGCAGGATCCGCTTGTACCACAAAGATCAGATCGACACCCGCGTCAGGCACTCCATACGCTGTGAAATGAGCCCGGAGCGCAGCGCGGCTATGTGCCGGGATATTTACATTCACAGCCATTAAGACCAGGAATGATCGACAACCTAATATGAGGCAGCACAATATAGGGTTTGATATAAAAACCTTTTAACAACTTCAAGCTTGAAAGAACCTATAAAAACGTCAATATAGGAGGTATCTCCCTCACACACACTTCCGGAAGCACATGCGAAGGGAGTTGTGGACAAGCACAAGTACTACTCAAGCGTCTCGCAGATGAGCAGCCCACTACATTGGTGGCGGCATGTTGTAGGGATTCTGCACATACACAGAGCTATGCACAGGATAAAAGGACCTCGGAGTATAGTGGTGAACCAACCATGCACCTTAGTACCCACAATCCCAATCTGACTAGCTTTAGAGTCTCATGAGCAGCGATGCTACCAATGATTAGACAACCCAGAACACAGTCTCTCTCTCTCTCAGGACTCGCGGGAGCAAGAACACCCTTTCATAACTCACTCATACCTGTCCACAACGCGCGTAATAAGAGACACAGTATAGTTTAAAATGTTTATTTCAACTATCGTGCTCTAAGATACAGTACACGTGCCAGTACTATCAGCATAATGCATAAGGATAAAATAATAAGCATAGTTACAATTCCATAGAATACAAACGGGGAAAGCATTTCATAAAGCAGTGGATATAGGGCTAAATGACCATACCACCCTCCCCGTGCTATTAGCTAGTTTATTATAAAAACAGAAGACCTCTGGGCATTGTCAGGCGGACCCTCATACCTCAATATCTAGATGCAAGGTTTACATCATCAGACAAGCACAGCTCTTCTCCCTGGAAAGGTTTTTCTCCAAGTGCCGCAAACAGGGAGATCACAATATTAAAAGCACACGAATTTCTCCAGTGCAGCTGTACATAGTGTTATGTCTAAGTGCGAGGGACTGGCCAGATCAGCAAGAACAAGGGACGTTGTTTTTCGACCTTGTACATGTTGTGCAGACGTAACCCACAGGGAACAGGAGAAAAGGTGAAAGGCAGAAATGCAGACAGTCCTAATATAGCCGGGCACAAGCAGAGGCTGGAAAAACAAAGTCACAAAGTAACGTGCGCAAAAAAGCATCATGGCAGCCAGGCCTAAGCCAACTTAGCAAGGCAGACCATGAGGCCACAAACCACATGACAAAGGGAAGACTATGAGTTACATGCAGAAGCACTCGTCAACAAACTCTTGGAAAGGGGATATCCCAAGAAACTGTTAAAACATTCTCTCAAAAGGGCATGGTTCACCCCCAGGGAACATTTGTTAACTAAGAAAAGAAGACCACCGACTGACCGCATTGTTTGTGTTTCCACGTTTGGGCCCTACACACAACCTGTGAAGAAAATTATACGTAACAACTGGCATTTGATTGAAGGAACCATTCCCAACATCGGGCCACCACTCTTCGCTCTTAAAAAAACAGGAGTATCGGTCAACAAGTTGCGAACACAGCAGGCCAACAAAGAAAACCAGTGACGCTTTGCACCATGTTAAATCTTTCACCTGTGCAAGGGCATCATAAATGTGGAACATGTTCAGTTTGTAATTCAACCGCAGAAGGATGCACCTTCACTGACGGCCAAAGACACTGGCGGTACAATGAATTTACAAATTGCAAATCCAAAAATGTGGTCTACACTGTGACATGTCCGTGTAAAAAGATATATATTGGAAAAACATCCCAAGAAGTGCGAAATCGTATTGTGCAACATCGTTCACGATTGAAAAATAAGATCCTCACTGCCCCAATGGTTGAACATTTTACAAATCTAAACCACAGATTTGATGATTTTACATGGACTGTATTATCATTGATAATTAAGAACAACCAAAGAGGCGGCGATCCGGAAGTATTACTGGCACAGAGGGAGGCATTCTTAATTATTAAATTCAACACGGCACTGCACGGCCTCAACGAGTTGTCTGAAGTCACAAAACTCTAAAAGGCAACAGTCTGAACACACATGGACTTCATGTCCCACAATGCCCGGAGGCGCCTGACCTCTCAGTTCCCATTCCAGGTTGTATTAAAGGAACCAGTGTTGCAATGGCCTCATTGCTGCCGGTTTGGAAGCAGAGTAGCATGTTGGATTGATATTTCCCGCAGTATAGAGAAGAATTACAGGCAAGTGACACGCTGCCACTGGGGGAGGAATAATTGCACACATTTATTCAGAATCTTACCGAAATTATGTTTCCCTTTTATAGGAAACAGATACGATTTAGGAGCAGCTGCTGTTTAAAAGCGTCTGCATCAATTATGGCTTTTTCGATTTTAAGGTAACAGTGCAGCTGAGTTAGTTTTGCATTGTCACGCAGCACCATGCGCGCACTGAATTCTTTTCTCATAGAGCGCTCACAATCATTCCATTCATTGTTTGCAGGTAATGGACTGACACCACTGAGTTGTCCCACACGTCACATACATTTGAAGGTAGGATCTCTTCCCTTTGGTCCTCTGTTGCACGAAGAGCTGTCCCATTCAGTACATTTAATTGCTAATGCCCTAATGTTTAACCCTCTGTAGCTTCGATCACAATATAAGATTTGAAGCAACGTTTCTGGACATCAGTTCCTGTGGAACAACTCCACACCACAATTAAGGTACCTAAAATATTCCCTGTCCGTAAAGTAATGGTGGTACACGGGGTGTCAGAATGAAAACCAACAATATTTCTTTTAATTTTGCAGAGCCAAAATACCAAGTCCAAGTCCTGAAGAGAATCCCGGATTTGTTAGGGATTCGAAACGCGTTGGCTTTGAGTATAGGGGACTGTTGATGGGGTGTGTCATGAGGAATGTTAAATAATATTTCCCTCAGCAGCTTCTGACAACACCCACCAGTAGGTTAGGGATCCCCATCCTCTCACAGGCAGGACAGGAAACATGTGTTGCGAAAATGAGTAACTGTCCGTCTGGTGTTAATATGAATGTAGGACTGGTTTAATTTCAGGCTGGTACACATGAGCTATTGATGTTTTTCTTGTGATTATTGATTTGTTGTTATTATTTGTTTGCAAAAACGTTCCATATATTATTATTTTTTCTCACACATTTTTTTTGCACTATGTAAATGTTGTATATAGTTCTATTTGAAACGTTTTTGAATTGTGCGATTTACTAATGTGGTGTTTCTTTGAAAAGACATGCTCTATTGATTTATGAATGTCTTTGTTGAAATATCAAAAATAAGCGAAATAAAGCTTGAAAACTTTGGAATTAATGGTCTAAGGTTTATCACAACTCTAATCAAAATAACCCCCCCCAGACATCCTGTTTGCTTATTTCAATATTGAGGTGGTCCAGTCTGGGGAGTTATAGACCCAAGCCTTGCTTGATCACACTTTTAGAAAGTTGGCATTTCCTGCCCTTAAGCCATTTTGTGCCTGTTGCCTGCCTTGGGTCCCATGACTGAGTGTAACTGACAGACTTTGTGAATTCATCCCAGAGAGCCCTGAAAGAGAGGGATTAGGTGTGCCTGGTTGGGCCATCTGCTGCCAGGAAAAGGGGGCAGAGCGGATCACAGCCTCACTTGCAACTGAATAGGGAGTGCTTTGCCCTCACATGATGGACCTAATATCTACACATTGTCACTGAAGCCAGCTTGAAGCCAGAGCATCGT
Organism: Calotriton arnoldi; assembly: GCA_963921515.1. NCBI lineage: Eukaryota > Metazoa > Chordata > Amphibia > Caudata > Salamandridae > Calotriton > Calotriton arnoldi. The sequence goes on along the minus strand of CAWUFW010000001.1, from coordinate 7,714,543 downwards.
AGGCAGGAAATTCCATGCACTTCAAAGCAACTGTCTAGAAGCTTCTCCCACCTTCCAGAACAAAGGCACCTGGGTATAAAAGTAGGACCTCAGACACAAACTATTCAGTATACTTTTGGACCATTGGATAGACTGCCAGGAAGAAGGATTGTTGTGATGTTGAAAGGACTGCCATTCTGATGGACTGCTCACCTGCTGCCCTCGCCTGGGGAAGGAGGACTGGACTTGGAACTTGAACCCAGGACCACCAGAGTTACTCCAAAGGGCTAGTTTGCTGGTCTCCTGATATAAGTCTCAGGGACATAAAAGGCTCCCTTTATCTCGGACCCCCACCTGAACCCAGCCTGAGTGCGTCCTGACCCTCCATGTGGTGCCCCACCCATCCAGAAACCTTGGAAGTGGTGCTGAAGGTGACCAGATAGCTAAAACTCAAAAGTGGGGACTTTGAAAACTTTTGGCTGAAAACTGCTCTGAGAACAAGAAGGAGACTGGGATCAATCTGCTCCCCTATTTCCCTGGGGTGCATCGACAGTCGGATTGACTCCTTGGCTTCTCTCGCTACGTTCTTCTCTGCAGCAGCAAATCCTTTTCTGCTTGCCTTTGGCTAAGGGATATCCAGCCTCGTGGAAATTTCGTCTGCTACAGACCTCTGCCTCTTCCCTCTGGAGATGTTTGACTTACATTTCAGAGACCAAGTCTGAACGTAATCTTCACCACGGCTTCGACTCAAGGCTATCCGACGACGACGCTCCCTCCTTGAAAACCTCCTGCAGCCTTGCCCTGTTGAAGTTTACCTTCTCAGAACATTTTTCTCAGAAATTTTGCTAAGTCTGAAGGTAAGCGCTGACCGGGCCCAATCCACTTCTTGTATCTGAACCACGCTCAATCGCGATCGGCTATATTTTCTTACTCTGACCCGGTCTTACGCGACTAGATGACTGCAGTTGACGCTCTGATCTTTTAGGCTCTAGTTTTCCCTAAAAATTCATAACTCCAGTTCTAGTGATTGAATGTTTGTCATTTTGGTGTCAAATAGTTTATTAAAAATGTACTCTATTTTCCTAAATTGGTTTGGGATTTTTCTTGTGTTGTGTTTTTACTTTACTACTGTTTGTGTGCTGCACAAATACTTTACTCATTCTTTCTAAGTTACGCCTGACTGCTTTTTGTGCCACAAAGCTACCCAGAGTTAAGCACAGGCTAATTTAGAGACTTTTCGTGCTTCACCCTGAATGGAATTGTGGCTGTTGCTTGTCCAGGGCTCACACCCCATCAACCAACAACCCAATTTCTCACACAATGTAAAAATCCCTTCCTACAGTATAAGTGTAAACGTACATGCGTTCCTAGTATCTGGTGTCACCCCTTCCCACTGTAGTAGAGTAAGAGCAGATGCATTCCTAGTGATTGGTGCCAAGTTTTTCTGCTAACATGCAGGCAAGGTAATAATGGACGATCTCAACACTGTGCATCACGTTGAATTTATTGATTAAACTTGTTCCATCTGCAAAGTGTGTAACATGGTGATACACTATTTGTTCTGAATGCATAGGTCATCTGTCTTTAATACAATTTGACACTTCATCAGAGGTGAGCGCACCACAGCACATTTACATTACCGTGATGCACACACCTGTTTACATTGGATGTCAGTTTTTTTTCAATACAATTTTACACTCTCTGAGCAGTATCTATGGTCCCAGTACGACACAAGCTTCAGCTGTAATCGTTGCGTTAGTTACTTCTTTTAGCTCGCCTTTCCAGTTTCCAGATACTCTTTTGCCATTGGTATGAGGTGATTTTATTTTTAGAGTTGTTCAGCCATTTTTTATTTGTTACATGCAGTCAGTAGATCTTCCTCCTCCTTTCCTTGAAACACCTTCTGATTCACCTATTTTGTGGAGGAACTGGCTCAATGCATTCGAGACATATTTAGGTGCCTTTGGGGCTAGCAGATTTGGACTAGAATGGAAGAAATACTTACTCCTTGATTCCTCAGAATTTGAGGGAAGAGCTCATTAGAAACATCTTCCTAAGATTGTTCTTATGAGAATAAGGTACTGGAGGTACTGGATGACTACACTGGATTTGTGAAGAAGTTAGAGATAAGATTTGATGTACAACCTAGTTTAGTTGTCCTATGTCATAAATATTTTAAAAGGAAACAAAATGTTGGCAAAGATATTGACTTAATACATCTCTGTGAAGGAGACTTATTACTCACTGCTAATTTTAAGGTTTTTTGTTCAGGATCAATTTATTTGCATCTGCTCTAATAAGGGTGTTCAGCAAAAACTGTTGTCAGTGGGCAATCTAATGCCTGAGGAGACTATTAGAACTGCCAAGAGCATTTGGACTTAACTTGATGAGAACTGATGGGAACCAGTCTCTGCTGTGATGCCAAGAAAAGAGAAAAATCTAAGGGAGACACATTCTGGTGAAAAATCTTTCTTTAGACAAACTTACTTATGCTTTAGATGTGGTAAAGCTACTCACACGAGAGGGGGAAGGTCTTGCCAAGCAAATAATGTTTTGTAAAGGATATGCAAGACACTAGGGCATTTTGCCAAAGTGTGACTGAGTAGAAGATGTAATATGAGCATTGTAATGAATGTGACAGCGGAGTCAAAGTTCAGGAGGATCTACATGACCTGGTGATGGAAATTAGTGAGTGTGACATAGCTGAGGTAGATCTGGTGGAGTATATTGACCCTATGTGGATGTGTGTATAGGTGAGCCTTCATACCGTTACGGTCATCATGCCGCCTGCCTGATACACTTCTTGATTTCCCGTTGCTTTTTTAGAGTACGGAGCTTCACATATGCTGCCTTTTATCTTCTGCAGCCTCTATCACGGGGCCAGCTGTCCGCTGGCGCAGACGTTACATTGTGGCTTTCAGAACTGACCTGGGGCCATATTGGACGCTGTTCCTTGGGACCCTGTTATTTTAAAATAACCTGATTACATCCTGGTCACTCCGACTAGTTCCTCTCACTATCATCGGCGAGGGATTACTCCTATCAAGCTGCAGCTCTTTTTTTGCTTTGTCTTCATTCTATTAGAACTGACACTTTCTGCGGTTGCGAATCCAGAAGCTTTTCACATTTGAATTGCCTCACGTTTTCGGCTCCTCATCATTTAACCTGTATAGGCACACTTTCAGTGCGCATTTAAAGTGTTTCTGCGGTCAAGGCTCATCCCACTATGTTTTTTTGTATTGACTATGTCGCCCTGAGGAAGGTGATGCCCACATAGGGGTTCACACCGAAACGCGTGTCGGCGCTGGATTCCATTTGTTGGAATACATTGGAATATGGAAAATCGCCCCATTCATGTTTTCTTAAAAATATAATCTTTGAAAATTTGTTATCTCATTATGTTATTGATATTTTCTGATTTATCTTGAAATTTGTTGCCTGTTTCTTTATGAGGCACTGGCCTCATATATTTTTTCCTGTATCCTCTTTATGAATTTGCTTGGGGGATCTCCATTTTGTATATTGTGACAACATTAGAGTGAATGTCTGATCTTGTTAGGTGTGTGAGAATGCGAATACATGAGAAGGTATGTCTGAGGTTTGAGTGATTTTGTTGTGGGATGCGCTTGGATATCTATATTTATATTTATTATGAAATGATATTGAATCTTTATAATACTGAACTTGAATAAAACTTTTTTGATAATATTTTTTCTTCCCTGTTGTGGTTCACTATTTTATTTTCTCTACGCACTGGTTTTTTAATATTTGTGACTCTTTGCACGTATTAAATATTACAGGTAGAGAACTTCCCTTTCTTGAGTTAATTGTATAGGTGATAAAGTCTGACGATTGCCAGTTGATAACGGAGCTAGAATCATGAAGATCACAGAGGAATTATTCCATGAAGTCTGGCGTGGCAGTGATCTTCAACCTACTGTTTCCCAGTATCATATGAAGGACACACTATAGAATTTTCAGGTTACTTTGTGGATATTCTTGTGTTTAGTAGAACGAGAATATTTGGCAGAATCTATGTGACCATGAAAAGTTTGTGTATTTTAGGGTGGTTTCACCAAGGTTTGTTCCACGTGGTTCTTAGGCCAGAACAAAGGACCAAGTCTCTATGGTAATAAACAATAGTAGTTAATTGTGTTATCAATTTTTCTGAAGTATTCTGTCAGGGTTTAGGTACCATCCATGGGTTAAGCAAAGGATTAGACGTAAGGAAGGAGTTGTTCTGACTAAACATAAATTGTGCAATGTACTTTTGCACATCAGAGTACACCTTGAAAAGGAATTGGATTCACTTTGCAAAAAACATATAATTGAGCCTATTGAGTCGTCCTTGTTGTTGTCTCCTTTAGCAGTTGCTCGCAAACAGAATGAAGAGTTGAGAGTCTGTGTTTACCTATGCAGTTTGAACAAGGCTATTTGGGTCAACTCCTACCATTAACCCAAAATCTTAGAATTATTGGCATTGATGGGTGATCCAGATGTTTCACTAAGTTAGATCTGGCCTCCGCCTATCATCATGTAGCTGAACCTGAGTCTAGACATTTTACGGCTTTTAGAGAGCTGTCTGGTTGCCTCTGTGGATTTAGAAACCATGAAAGCTATTTCTGAATATGAGTGGAAGAGAGAATTTGCTGGAGATACTGTTCTGACCAAGTTGAGTTCTTTGTGAAAGAGGAATAGCTTAAGGAGAAGCATGTGGTAGGTGAATGTCAACTGTCATTTGAATGCCATTTCTTAAAGTGGCTGATAAGCTTTCTGTGGAAGGCAGTGTGCTCATGTGGGGCGAGTGGTTGGTGCCGTCGTAGAAAGTGAGAATAAGAGTGATTGATGCTGCTTATGAATGACATTTTGGCCGCACATTCATGAAACAGAGAATTGTGAAACATTCTGGTGGCCTTGCATGGATAATGAAATTGATGAATGTCAAAGACTGTATTGTTTGTAACAGTACAACAAAGGAGCTTAAAGTGGTTAATCTGCCATTGCACCCTACTGATCTACCATCACGTCCTGGGAAAAAGTTGGCATTGATTTGGTGGTACCTTTTAATGTGTTACTTCGCTTCGCCTTGGTATTAGTTGATTACTATTATAAGGGGCCAGAAGTATGGTTCATTTCAGAACCCCACTCACAAGCAGTCATTGAATTCTTAAGGGATGTCTTCTTGCATGAAGGGTTTCCCACGTATGTGGTTTCTGAAACTGTTTTACAGTTCGTCAGTGAGGTAGAGTAGATTCTTGCAGATGGGTGATGTTAAATACATAAAGAGCGCATTATATCACCCCCAGACCAACGGGTTCATTGAATGTATGAACAGATATTTAGTTGAATGTGACCAGAGGGTGATCACTAACAAGTGTGTGGTAACCCATGCTGTAAAATCCATGTTATGATTTTACAGAACCACACCCCACTCTACTACCATATTTTCTCCTTTTAAACTGTTGAGAGGGCACAAAACTTCATCCAAGGTGAAAGAAAGATCCACAGAAGCAAGCATTTTTGTTTAACAAAAGGAGGAGTGTTAAAAAGCATTGCTTTTCCTGTTAGTGATAGTGTGCGTATCAGTAAAAACTGTCATGTCACAAAAGGGGGAGATATGTTTGGTGAGCCAGTTGTTGTAGACAAGGTCTGTGGTGGTGCAGTTAGAGTGAGACGATGTAATTGGTGGAACTCAGAAAGAGTATCCAAAATTGCTGAGTGAAGTGGTGAGCATGGTATTGTCCAAGAAACTATCATAAATGCTTCTGGGGCACCTGGCTAGGCAGCTGTCATTAGGAGAAGCTCTCTTCTGAGGCGTCTCCCTGCAAAACAGCAAGGATGTTATCCATAGGAGGCTGTCTCTTATGTCCACCCAGTTCTAACCGTTGTTTTGGTCTTCTGAGTTTTATTTTGATGAACAGTCTATTTTTTTTGGACATATGATCCATTTCTCATCTGGTTCCCCTCAACTTGGTTTTGTTTGTATGAGATGTTTTTCTTTTGGAGGAAAAGAGTCACATACTATTATGCTGAACATTGCATGGATGGGAAGCAGTGGTGTCAACTTCCTTATGATGGTATCGCACATTGCATTCACGTGAGATGGATTTTGATGGTTGCAGTTTCATCCATTGAGCCTGAGTGCTCCGGTGGATGACCATGTAGCTGAATAAAATCTGGCTTTCTTTTTGCTACTTACAGTGTGGTCATTCCTTATTGCTACAATTAGTCATTAGTCATGGGGGTTATACTATGTAAATGTCCTCCCAATTTTTCTATCAGTTATGAGCAAACAAAGTATTTCAGATGCATGCTAACACAACTGCTGCCTAATCAAATGTCTGTAAAGAAATTGATGAAAGGGTCAGAGCCAAGGCACCTCTCTTAATACTGCTTTTGAATTATTTTCTGTGACTACATGAGCTCTGGAAATAGTTACATCCATGGCCGGCTAGGCCTTTTATTCCATCGGGCATTTCCTCAGTGAGTTGGAGCCCTGGAGACTGTTTTTGAAAGCCCACGGCCGCTCCTGGTGTCTCTGTCACTTTCCCCAGTTCCCCATGGTTTCCTGCAGGAGAGACTTTGAGGCTTCAAGGAGAAAAACAAAAGGAGGGAAGGGAAAGGTAGAGAGAAAGCAATCAAAGAGGGAGAATGGATGGATGGAAAGAGAGAGATTGCACAAGGAGACGAAGGGAGAAGGGCTGGTTTGAGCATTTTTGCCGGGACTAATTTTGGTTTCCCAGTTGGGCCTTGTTACATCTGTCTCTAGACAGACCTACAAAAATGATAACATTAAATAAGGTTCTGGTTTCATTTATTTTAAATAGGTAACATTTTCTTCAGCATGTACTCTGATCTAGATTCCTATAAAAATGTGTAAATCTACACTTTGAGGTTTAAAGTAATGTTGGTGCAGATTAACGTTTTTGGGAATTCACAAAGGTTTTCCAGATTATACCTGGTAACCTGTTCAGGTGACTGAATTCCTCATGTGTCCCTGGAAAATGGTTGTGAATTTGCATTTGGAACTGTGTGGAGATATTTAGGAATGTGCAATTGAACGTAGTGCCTAATTCACCTGGGGGAATGGGATTTCTTTCTCCAACTAGAATTCGTTTGTTCTCCATGTAGATTCCCCTTCTCATATACCCCACCAATTCTGGCAGCATTCCTTTTCTCTTCCCACTGTAGAAAAGGATTTAAGGCCAGATGTACTAAGGTTCCATTCCCAAAAAGCTGCTGTTAAATGCAAACCAACTTGTTGGCAATCGAATCATATTTTGAGAGCGGACTTATATACTAAAAGGTTGGTTCACAAAATACGGAAACGCAGGGGGTCATAGAACAACCTGCCTAATTAATTTCAGGATTTGTGCCCTCCCCTTCCCCCAGTGATCGGCACAAATCACAGGGATCGTACCTGCAAGAGTCAGCAGACCACCGTCCCTGTAATTGTCTTCAAAAATGGAAAACCTTTTTTAAAGCAACCTGTGTACCTTAAAGGAATAAGGACTACTTTACAGAAAAAAAGTTCTTCATTTTGGAAAACTTCAGGGGCTGTCATCCCGGTTCACAAAAGGGAAGAGGTCCAAAGGGGACCCCATCCCTTTATCGAACTCCCAGAGACATATATAAGTTTGTGGTTGAGCTCAAACTTACGGACCATTCCTGTTCTCGACTGTCCAACCCCGCAAATGGAGTAGATTTAATGAAAAAAAATGTATGTGTAACTGTCTTTTATGAGTTCCAAAAGAGATTCTAAAGCGGGGTACAGGCCTCTACTCCTCTTGACTAGACAAAAGGTTCACATTAATAGTGGTATGAAAGTATATAATGTAGTGATTGATTTCCTGGTCCAAAAGTAAGAATTCAATACAAAGGATGGAATGAATTTTGTTTAGTGACTATTTGTGCTCTTTACACGAGCATATTTATTCACAGGGCTCATAGAATAATACTTGTATTATGGTTCTTGGTACTGTACTGTACCGCAATCAGCTGTGTGTCAGAATCAGGGGTGGCTTCTCCGTGAGAGCAGAGGAGCATCGCCCCACTGCCAAAAATGCCCCCAGGAAAACCCCAGAGATGAAAAATAAAATGGTAATAAAGCAAATTTATTACCATTTCATTTTCATCCACCCGTCCTGAACCAAGTGTCAGGACGGGGCCCCTGCTGCACTGCAGCTGAGTGGCACAGTGAGCTGTGCACTTCAGTTTAAAGTGCGCATGTTTTTGGGCTGTCCGTATTGCGACGGCCAGCCAGACATGCGCATTTTAAACTTCTCTAACGTAGCTGTCTTAAGACAACAGGGTTAGAGCAAGCGCCCTCCAGTGCCCTCAAGGGTGCAGAGATAGGCCACCCACTCAAATCCAGGCACTGCTCTCATGCTGCTGAGAGCAGCGTCCGGATTTGTTAGGGCAATTTGTTGGAGACAGAGCAGAACACGGACCGAGTGAGGACGATGTCGGACGTCATGCAGCAAGCAAAGTCAGTGGTTATTTATTTTTATTGACACTTACCACTCACCTTGCATGCAAGCACTCACCTATCACACCCCGCACAGCCCCCCACACAGCCTGCCCCCCACCACTCTGACTACTTGCCAGCCGTCGCTGGTCAGAATGAAAAAATATTGCCCTGCAAAAATATCAACTGCTGAATATTGATTACTATTTTAACATCATGGTAAGTTTATATGCATACGTTTAGATTTACTATTCTTAACATAATATCTATTTGCATTGATAATTTGTATGTCATACATATTGGATGGATTACTATAGCCTTTACTTCTAGAACCCATAAGTGTGGGCCTTTGTTCCCTAATTGCAGCACATATCCATATAGTATAACATTTCGTCTAGAACATTTAGCAAAGAAAAATCAGACATGGATTAGGATACCCTTGAGAGTAAGGAGTTTTCCCTTGCCCTTTAATTCCAAAAATAAAATAAGATGCCATAATCGGAATGCGTATTTAAACTTTTTAGACCAAACTGCAGTCATGATTTGTCACCCTCTCTAAGATCCAAATTAAGAGTTAATGCTTATTTACCATTTTGAGGCAAGGGAACTAATGCATGGCTGATGGTGTCAGTGCAGGTTCAGAACTCTATGCCATGCATTTCAAATTGTCTAAATAAATATCCTGCTATACCATTCCATATCTAACCCCTAAGCAATTGGCTGTTGTCTTACAATGGGCTGATCGTTTATTATTATCCTGCGTTGGCAAAAGTCAGCCAATTCCACTGTAGCAGGGGCTGCACTGACGGAACATGAGACTGACACGTTTCCAAAGGCCTCAGTCCAGTGTGCAAGATATAATTCCAAAGAACTGAAAACATAAACCATACTAGGAAGGTGGCATTATTTTCAATTATAAATAGCATGAATAGGGGGCATGACCAGGCGCACGGCTAAGATTGCTGCCCATTGCTGAGCTCCGCAGTATTTCCGGTACAGAATGCCATCCGGGACACCTGATATGTGAAAACAAATACATCTGCAGGTGGCAGAATGCTGCGGGCCCTCGGAGGTGTGTTTGGAATCTTCCGAACTTCGCTTAAGGCAGCGTTTTCACGTCTTCCAAGTTTCGCCTTTGATTGAACCAAGTTGGAGGAGTCGGATCGCCGCTCTGGTCCAGTGAGCTGCGACATTCATCTGTAGCTCTGATACGAGGCCAGGCTGATTTCACTCTGAGGAAGAATTTAATCATCATACAGCAGTAAGAAAAATAATCTCCTTAGCGCTCTAGTACTCACGCGCGTTACTGGTTCTCTCAGCTTGCCAAAATGGCGGCTCTGTAACTTCTATTCAGTTCTGACTCCCGCCGTCACCACCTTTATCATTGCAGTTCCTCCCGCTACACATGTTCTAACACAGGACACATAGATCTGCTCGTCCTCTGAATCAAATTGTGCAGTTTACCACATTTATTCCCAGTTGCTGGAATCCTGCTATTAATTGCTGCACCAAACGCCTGAAACGCTACCGGCCCGGCTCTCCTCCTAAACTAGCTATTGGAAGCCGGTGGAGGTAGGCTATTGACGCAGTACTTAAGCACACTGGGTGGGATTAGAAGAATAAAGTAAAAGAAAAAAGTGGCAACCAAACCAGTTTACTTTGGCCCAGTATGAGCAGACCTGTGCTTAGCCTTAGCTTCTGACAGAGAAACAGGGAGCCACTGGAAACCGTTGTAACCAGTGGTAAACAGTGGAAGCCAGTGGAGTCAGTGTAAACCAGTGAGACCAGTGAGGACCAGTGTGAGCCAGTGGAAGCAAATGTAAGTGTAAGCCAGCGAGAGCAAGTGAAAGCAAGTGCATCTCAGCGGGCCACATGGCAGAGGGTGTGAATGGAAACATGAAAGACAGAGAGTCTAAAGCGACCCTGAAACGCTCAAAGCATCACCTCCTGTTCCGGAGTCACCGATTAAAAGCATCCCAGACTCCGCCTCTACCCTAGAGGGTAACCTGCTGTAGCTCAATACCGTACATGCTATAGCTCAGGGCACAAAAACGAACACGGATCTCCTTCAGTTGGAAGAGGCGGCAATCCGTAAATATTTTAGAGACCTAACAATAAGACTGTCATATGCTGAAACAAGAATAAGTACAGCGGAAGACTTCACAAATACCCAAGCTAAACATCTTCAGAGCCTTAAACAGTCTATCTCATCCTTAAGGAGAGACCTCACAGAGCAGGAGGACTGCAACCGAAGAAGCAATCTTCGCATCTTCGGTATGCCGGAAGGTATCGAAAACTCTCCTCCTTTGGTTGCTGACTTCTTGATATCCTGGATTCCAGAAGCCCTCCAGATGTCTTTTAAAAAAGATTTTGAAATTGAAAGAGCCCATAGGGTTCCAACTTTCAAATCCCAAAATATGATGAGTCCAAGACCCCTGATCTTCAAACACCTGCACCCCCAACACACGGAGCAAATCCTAGCTCACTTGAGGAAGGTCCAGATGATCCAGTGGCAAGATCACCTAATCTCTATCTCACAGGATTATGCCAGAGATACTGTAATTTGTCGCAAGGGGTTCTTAAAGCTACAGGAAAGACTTATGGGCATGGGAATTCCCTATTCTTTCTCAGGCCCTTCCAAGTTTTGGATAACCTTCAGAGGACAGTCAAAATATTTTGTAGAATCCTCAGACCTGGCAGCTTTCCTGGACAATCAATCCAAATCTCTGATGGAGTCAGACACTCTGACCGGCACTTCCTCTCCTCAACACCGCACCTGATCTGCTGACCACATTTTAACTCCCGAAACGGTATCCCAAATTATATCCTTTCATTGTCACTGGGTGATACCCAAGGAGGGCAAGGATCATTCTGACCCCAAAATTCCGACTCAGTTCCCTATTAAACATGGAAGCCAAAATATTTGCGAAAATCCTAGCCAACAGGCTGGAAAGCGACATCCCCAAACTTATCCACGTAACTCCCAAATGGGTTTTGTCAAAGGACGTCTTGCAAGAGACAATACTCACACTTTTTGTCATATTCTAGAAAAAACTCAACTCTCTTTGATGCCAATGGCAGCGATTGCTCTTGATGCGAAAAAGGCTTTTGATAAAAGTGTCTTGGCCAATTTTTACTTGTGATACTGGAATCGCACAATTTAGGCAGCTCTTTTATCAATATGGTTTTAGCGCTTTATGCGAACCCCAAAGCAAACATTAGGATTATTGGCTTTACCTCCGCATACTTCGACCTTCATCAAGGGACAAGACAAGGATGCCCCCTCTCTCACTTGCTTTTTTTACTGACTATTGACCCATTACTTAGGTTACTTAATAAATATCCGAAAATCAAAGGCCTTCAATTTGGGCAAAACAGCTTTAAAACTGCTGCATACGCAAACGATATCCTATCTTTACTGAGGATATTGAATCCGCAATCCCTTCTATAATTAACATTATCCACGTTTTTTGGAGGTCTCTGGCTATGCTTTGAATAAAGACAAGACTGAAGTATTTCCCTTAAATCCACTGTGTCTCCCTTCTCACCTTGCGATTCAGGTCGTAAGTGGCAGTCTACACGCCTTTAATATTTTGGAATCTGGTTCTGTAGGGATCTCACGGATACAGTACTCTTTAATGAATCTCTCACTATCACCAAAGTGAGAGATTTCCTTAATGCCTGGTCTTCCAAATTTATTTCCTTGTGGGATAGACTTCAAACACTCAAAATGATGATTACTCCAAAAGTTAATTTCTTATCCATGATCCCTCTAAAACTTTTTCCATGTTTCTTCCAAGAGCTAGATAAACTCACCTTCAAGTTCCTTTGGAATGATAAGAGAGCAAGGATCTCATACAAATCTCTCAGAAAGCCTGCTACATTAGGAGGGTGTAGTCTCCCGAACTGGAACCTGTATCAAACAGCCTTTCTAGCGGCCCAAGGGCCTGCCTGGTTTCTCCCAGACTTACATAACACTCCCCCATGGGGGTCTATTGAACGTGAGGTTTGCTCCCCTTTTAGCATATCCTCCTTTATCACGATGTCAAAGTTCACTACACCACATTCTCACCGTATTCTTTCTGATACGGGCAGTGCGTTAAAAAGTTTGGATAAACAACTTCCGGAACGCATCAATAATTCCAGATGGGCGTCACTATAGTTCAACCCTATGCTCAATACTGATCTTGATCTTAGCATTGCAAGTGTGTGAGCCTCCAAGGAAATCATGCTAATTAAAGACCTTTATGACAATAACTATGAACCGCTCCCTTTTTCAGTCCTTGCCAGGAAACACCATCTCACCAACCTGGATTTTTATAGTTTTTTAAAGATCAAGTTTAAATTATCTAAACTTCTCCTCTCTAGAAAGTCCGCCCTAATCACACATCTGGCCCTCTGGCAATGCTCGGGACATGTTGCCTCCAAAATCTACATTTTCCTATCTGATCCTCAGTCTCCACAAGTCTCAATTATCCATACCAAATGGGGCAAACATTTTGAGGAAAGGGTTTATGAACATATTTCACCTGATACCCGGCATTTGATTGGCAAACTCTCTTTGTGCAACAAAATTGCTCCATCTCTTATTCAGTCAGAATTCTTCACAATAAATCTTTTGCATTGGACACCAGCTCGCTAGTACAAATTAAAATTACGACATAATGACAAATGCTGGAATTGCGACCTAGAGCCAGGCACAAATCAACACATGTTCTTTGGCTGCAAACTGCTAGATTTATATCAGGTTTCCATAAAGAAACCTTTGTCAGTAATTTTTAATATACCTATCCCTGTCCTTCTCTATGGTAGCGTTGGGTCCCTGGGCCTCATTATCTCCTTTGCCCTTAGACACTACCGATATGGCACTGCTGGACTTACTCTTAACCATTGTAATTAAAGTCATACTTACAGAGTGGAAATCTTTCCAACATCTATTGTATCATACTTGGTGGGCTTGGGTGTCATACCTTCGAAGTGCTCACACGATACATTCAGAAAGGCAATCCACACCACCAATTTCTAACACTGTTTGGTGTTAGACCTGGCTTTTTCAGCGGGTTTATCCCCAGACTTTTTGCTTTTTCGCCTCCTGTTTCTGACCTGTTTTTGTTGGTTTTATGACTCTGGGCACTTTACCACTGCTGATCAGTGCTAAAGTGCATATGCTCTCCCTGTAAATTATTGTTATGGATTGGTGTTTCCATGATTGGATATTTTATTTACTAGTCAGTCCCCAGTACAGTGCACCGTGTGTGCCCAGGGCCTGTAAATCAAATGCTGCTAGTGGGCTTCCTGCACTGATTGTGCCACCCACATAAGCAGCTTGTAAATGTAACTCTGGCCTGCCATTGCAGAGACTGTGGGCAGTCTAGTACTGCCATGTCGACTTGGCAAGTGCACCCACTTGCCAGTGCACCCACTTGCCAGGTCGTAACCTTCCCTTTTCTTACATGTTAGTCACCCCTGAGGTAGGCCCAAGCTACCCCTGTGGGCAGGGTGCAGTGTATGTGAAAGGTAGGACATGTCCTGATGTGTGTGGCATGTCCTGATAGTGAATTACTGCCAATTTCGTTTTTCACTATTGCAAGGCTACCTGTTCCCATAGGACAGAATGGGGAGTTTGTTTATAACATCTTATAAACATAACTACCCCTGGGAACAAGGTAGGAAAATACAGTTTATTATGCCTGAACTCAGAATGTTAAAATGCATCTTTTAGTGAGGGTGATTTTTACATTCTGTGTTTGAAAATACCACTTTTAGAAAGTAGGTATTTTCTTGCTTAGCCATCCAGTGTGCCTCTGCCAGGTTTGTGTATTGCATGTCTGGCTTTTGGATGACAGGGGCTGGAGAGGAGCAGTGGCTCCAGAGAGCCTCATGAGTCAGAGCTGGGCTGAATAGACCTGGGCTGCATTTAGAGTAGGGGGAGGAGATTTCCTTTCACCTGAATGGGCCTGGTCTGCCAAGGACAATGCTGTCTCCTTCTCCTGCCAGGAAGCTGCACCAGAGAGGACAGAACCGGTTTTGACCAAGCACAGGGCTTCTCTGCCACCAGAGAACAACGGATTTTGTAGTATAAATATTGGGGCCCAGAACTTTAGATCATTTCTGGGGATCAAGAGGAACCTTTGCCAAGGAGAAGAGCCGGAGAAGCTGAGGAGGAATACTGCCCCTGTGCTGTTTGCTGTCTGGGGTTGGCGTGCAGTGGCTACTTGCTGCCAAGGAAAGGAGAAAAGGACTTTGCTGTTTGCTGTGTCCCCTGCTTGAAGAAGATCTCCAAGGGCTTGAAACTGAGCATGCCTCCTGTTCTAAAGTCTCAGGGACACAAAGACTTCACCACCAGCTCCCCATAACTGCCTTGCTGGGAGTTCTGACCTGCAAAGAGGTGCCTGCTGTTGTTTTGGACCTCTAGAGACTGTTTTCCGCTGGGAGCTGGAAAATCAACGCACCACCGAGAAGCGTGACGCATCTGTACCTGTTTCCGACGCATCGCCTAAGAAACCGTTGCAGCGCCTGCAGCGGCTCGAGAAATCGCCGTACGCCGCATCGAGTGCAACGATCTCCAAAGTCCGAGATCACCGAACCGATTCCGACGCAAGCCATGCTGTGCGGCTGCAAGAATCCACGCATCGTCCCGGATCGTCGCATCGCATGGAGGCGCCAAGTCTGTCGCATCGTTGGGGGACGGAGTAAGAAACCGACGCATCACCTCCTCTCCGGTAAGGAACCGACGCATCACCTCCCCTTCGCAGCAGTAAGGAACTGATGCATCACCTCCCCCGGAGCAAGGAACCGACGCATTACCTTCCCTGAGTGTAAGGAACCGACAGATCACCTTCCATGCGGCCCGTTTTGTTTGCTTGCATGACGCATCCAAGGTACTTTGTGTCTCATCTCCAATTTGCTTTGAACTGAACTATTTCTACCACCTGAAAGTCATATTTTTATTACTGTATTGTGGATTTTTGTCGTTTGGTCTTGTTTTGGTTTAGATAAAGATTACTTATTTTTCCAAACTCGTGTGGGGTCCATTTGTAGTGTTTTCACTGTACTTCTGTATGTGTTCACAAATGCTTTACTGAGATAAGCCTGTCTGCTCGTGCCAAGCTACCAAGGGGGTGAGCAGGGGTTATTTTAGAAGTGTATCCCCCTTACCCTGACTAGAAGCAAGGGTCCCTATTTGGACAAAGGTATCTACCTCTGCCAACAAGAGACCCCCATTTCTAACATTTGGCGATCCTTGGGCAGATACATTAAACTAAGTTCTCAGGGTCTAGTGACTCATCCCACTATTAGGCCTGTCCCTTAAGGCTTAATACTATGTTTATGAAGCAGATATCCCATTGTACTCCCCCCTCCCTGCCCCTCTTTTCCTCCCCTCATATTCTCGTGTTTGGCGATTCTTGATATACAGGCGATACAAATGATACCACATTCTTTGGTACTAAGTCTACCTGTCAAATTCAGTTCATATAAGTTACGGTCCCTTTTTGAACCATTAGGCCATATACCCTATTAGTTATACTACAGACACAGTCACATTTTTGTTTTTTTACGCCTGAACTGTTCTTAGATACTCAATTGTAACAACTGATATATGTAATGCATTGCTTTGTCATGAGTATCCTGTACCTCTTTATTTTTGTCTGGGTCGCTCTTTCGCCTGATTGTATGCCTTATTTCTCAAACTAATAAAATAATTTGAACACAAAAAAATAAGTAGCATGAATAAAGATCAGGCTTGGCCTAGTTACGTTGTGAAGATACTCGGAGAGGCCACAATGGTCTCTTAATAAACAGCACATTCACAAAGAGTACGACATGGAAGATCTCACCAAGTAAATACTTATTCTGCCTCTCGTGATGAAACCGAGGTTGATGAAGAACTTTGCAAAGTCTTCAAAAAAGATGCCTCCTTAGCTGTGCAGACTGAAGCTGAAGTAGAAACAGTCTCTGCACCGACTTGACCTGTCTTACACCTGACACCCCACTTTCCAGAAACTAAATAGTGGCAGTCTGTTTGCTTTAGTTTTCAACGAGTATAAACACATCACTCGTGATTGATTAATTTGCCGTGTACAGAATCTTGAAGAGCACATAATCCATGTGCATTGCAGAGATAATGATGCTGCTCTTGCTTGCTGGGTCCCTGGAAAATGTAATTTGTCCCAAAACAATTTGCTGTGTAACATGGAAAACACTTACTGCTGAACTCATCCTGCCACTCAGTCCTGCTTGAGTTTCATGCAAATTTTTCTGAAGAAATTCCCTTTAAGACTGGGGGGCTTTGCCTAAGATTGTAAAAGTGCTTTTATTAGTATTATGTTCAGCTCAGGTGCTTTAATTGACTAGTGTGCTATCAGTCATCCCGGTGCTTCACAGTCAAAGCTGTCCGATGTGAAGTAACCCCCTGAAATTGTCACGGTAACATCATGTCTTTATCATAGCGCTAGATTTGTGTTGTATGTGAGGTGTTCTGTTGCAGGGAAAAGGCCTTACAGGCACAGATCAGTTGCCTTAAAGTTGCCTGAAAGTACCTCCAAGTAGCTTGATAAGCTGGCTGATCTTGAGGTTGCATCTGAAAGGTACCATTTCAGTCTTTGCACAAATGGGCAAGTGAGTTATGGCTACTGAAAGACTTACTTAAACACATGCTTGCATTTGTTGAGCAAACCGCCTTGTTCTCATTTTCAATTGGTGCTCTATTTATGAAGCTAGAAAATCTGGGAATTGTTTGGCTTCCTAATTTAGCTGAAATTGCTTTCTGGGTGTGTATGATCAAAGGTCAACACTATCAGCCCTTGTTTGAAAGTTATAGGATAAATTGTAGATAATACACATTGAGACGTAAATATTCTGCGATGTTATTTTTCAAAATAATAAAGACGGTCTATTGCATCCAAATAATATTTTATATGCCACGCATAACATGGTACTCATATGTAGGAAATGTATGCTACAATTTGTCGGTCTGAGCAAATATTGGTCTCAAGTTTTGAAAACCTATAGCATCAATGACTGATAATAATGTATTAATTGATACTGCTCTAATATTTTGCCTTTATAAATAAAAATCCAATGTTGATTGTATATAAAAGCTAGTTTTAAGTGTATTAATATGAGATATAGAAACTTAATGATTATTATTAACAGCTGCACTATCGCAATAGACGGCTTCTCGTATTCTGCAATTTCTGATACTATAAATGTTAAAAAAAATAATCGTTTTTCAATTTTATTTTGCTTGGCATATCAGGCATGATTTCGAAATGTCACCTTTTGTGCAGATCTAGCCAGGGGAAACTTATACGGAGCAGACCAAAAGTTTGAGTTTTCCATTTTATCATTCAGAAATTTACTCAGAATCAATCGTTTGAGAGTTTTGATGTAAATTCATTAAGTAATTTTTTAGATGTTTACATTACTAAAAGATGTCAAGCAGGCTTTGAACAGTTTATCACTCAGGAACGTTTGTATTGGTTGGACAGTTAACCTCGCATTTGTCATGTATCTGATAACGCCGGATTCTTATCTTATCACAGATCTATCTAAGAATCCTAGGCCGACTGGACCTTTGTTACCTGCTGAAAAGTGTAAAGGGGAGAAACCAATTTATTCACAATACATTTCCAATTTAACAAATCTAGACTCCTGAAAGGACCACTGACTCCATATTCAATTTTAGGGGTTTTATTACCAAACCAAGAATAATTGAGCATACAAGTACCTCATGACGAGGTTAAAAAAATACATAGGCACGAATACAAAATTCATCCTATGCACCAATCTAATTCGGTGAAGCATAAAAAGGATAAGTATCTCCAAAAATATTAGACACGCAATAACTGATCCAATGTCTAAATTAGTCTTCATTAGTTCTTACAGAAAATTCATTAATCTGTCCCTACACTATTACTACTGTGGCGTCCCTACTTAGCATTTCCCAGGCAAGATCAAGAAAAGGTGTCAGCTGGTGAAGACTTCCTAAGAAGCACACTCACGTTGCAAGGGTCAGTAGCCAAAGCTACTCCTTTCGCTCTAAAACTCCTTTCCCAAATCGATTCCTTCTTCTACCCTCTAACCTCTCTATCTCTCACCTTTCCACTCCTCTCTGCTCTCTCTCTCTCTTCCCTCGGAGCACTGTCCCTAATACAAAACTCAAATTCAATAGAACACGCCTCTGAAACGCCTCTTCTGGCTAGGCACCTTCCAAAGGTAGTCTTCCCCTGAAACCTGTATTCTTCCATCGTCCGTTGGGATGTCCTTGGGTCCCAGGCTTTCTCCAATTATCCACATTCCACGCTACATTGTAGCAGCGCTCCTCCATACCTAACTCCTAAAACAAAAGGCGTCAGTCTAACTAACGAAATCGATGTCCTTGCACCTGCAACAGAAGCATGAGTAAGGAACAACCTTGCACGCACACAATTTCGCTGACTGCCTCTAAATGAGAGCTCAACCAGGAATACATTTCAAACCTACAATTTCAGCTAACATAAGAAAATACGACTAGGCCTTTTTCATAGCAAACATAAATGAGGCCTTTACACATCACATATTACCTTAATAAACATTTCCTTTGCAAGCACTACAGCAAACGCTACTATATCACTATTAAACACAATTAATCAATTCTACATATGCGACTTTAATCTGATGCACGTTTAAGTCTAATGCATTATTTTCACACGAACTAAATCATTAGCAATTGCAATGAAAATAAACATTACATTTCCACATTTAAATGCCATGTTACTTTTCACGATCTAATTTCTAACATTACATTTGCACATTTCGTTATTACTCACAATTCTAATAACCAATTTTTAGTACAGCATAACATATAAATGCATATATATATACGGGTGCGGACTAACCATGATTATGATGCACCCCTACAATTTTCAGAACATCATGACGCTCTATCAGTTTCCCCCCTTTGATGACTAGTGTCATCACCAAAATCACAATTTCCTGGAGAAAGAACCGCCCTAAACAGAGCTCGTAGCTATCCTTCCCTGTCGGAACTTCTCTAGATTCTTGATATTCTCATAGTGACTGTCCTGCAGTCTAGCCATCCTTATCGCTTGTTCCCTAAGGGACCTTTCAACTTGATTCGCCTTGTACCACTGATAAGCTCTAGCAAATCCCCACAAGCAAACCACACAAACCACAATGATAATGATGGGCTTCAGAATATAACCAAGAATACCCTTTCCCAAATTCGCAAACCAATTTCCCACTCTGCCAAACCCTTTACCAACTTTTTCCCAAACTCCTTCTTCAGTCAGATCCTGGATCTCATGATGGATCACAGTGATGTTACTTCTATATTTCTCCAGATCTTTACTGTTATCTGGTATATAAGTACAGCACTCTTGAACCTTCAACATTTTACAGACTCCGCCCTCTTTTGCCAATAAGACATCCAAAGCAAGACGGTTCTGCATCACCATCGTCCTTATCGACAACATCTCCCCATCAACAAGTATTAGCGACTTAGCTGTATTCGTACACAACTTATCCACAACAGTCGCCAACTTCCTAATCTTCACATCATTCAAAATCACTCCCAAACTTGGTATTGCTGCTCCAAAAATATCCCCAATCACTGATCCTGCACTTGCATCTCTCCTTGCTCTAGAACGCTTTTCACCTTCCAAAAGTTCTAATTCTTCTGCGTGGTAAATCTTTGGAAAAATAATCCCCAAATAACAAGTACCGTACCAATTCGCAGGCAATCTCACATAAGCATTCTTTCCACACACGTACTATACGGTTGGCACCACTTGTGCCGAACCTTGCAAAAAGTCCTTTGCTGACTCTTCCATCGTGAAAACATGATCACATGCACTCTGTCCCACGTAGACCTTATCATATTAGGTCTGGACACGTTTCACACACAACTTCCCCTTCTGTACAAGGTCCAATGCTATAGGACCATCGCTCCCCTTGGCTCTGTGTGTCCTCTCCTCTTCCGTCCAATCTACTGGACTTTCTCCCGTGTGACGTGTTTGTGTTAACTGTCTATATCTATCTTCTACCTGATCTACAAATTGCTTCTCTACACCTGTTAGTGAGCATGTTAAATTATGCCTATGGGCATATGCAGTATCTAATGTTGCAGTCGGTATGAAATACTTCCCAATCCTATCTTCTCGTTTGTAATAGTCATACTTATTCAGGTGTTTGTAAGCTGGTACTTCTGAAAGCACCGCATCATAATTGGAAAAGAAGTACTCATAATGACCTCTTCCATAAAACATACTAAGCAACAAACTACATGTAATTCCATACGTCAGTGGAAGATGGTGATACTTAATACCCTCGTCCACTGAAGCAGGTAACTGCATACACACATAACAATCTTTCGCATCCATCGCTTCCACATATTCATATAGCAGCTTGGCATACGCATTAAGCTTAAAATCACCTCTAGACAAATCTACATGCAATCTACGACTATCTTTCTCTAGCATAGCTCTTTCAGCTCCTATGGTATCCTCTTTCTTGACAGAAGTACTAGGTGTAGGTGTCCCTTTCACCCCTACGACTTCTACCTCATGTGGAACAGAAAATGATACTATAATAACTATGAATATAGAAACTATTACTCCTACTATAAATGTGCCTATTATCCATTTGGATCTACGGTTCGGACTTCCAGCCTCCATTCTCGTTGTCGGGTCGGTTTTCAGCAAACGAACAGTCAAAGTCCTTTCTCTACCACAGATGCTGTTTACCAGTTCAAACACCACTCCTGAAGCTGGAAATTCCCTTTACAGTATTTTCAGTTCTTTATTTACACAGTCCAAAAAGACTTCCTTAGCCCTCTTTCTTTTTCTACGGAAAGTCCCTAAATTTCTTCTTCTTCCTCTCGGACCTAGGTTATCTTCTTTTAAAGTGCTTATTTACAGGTTACAGTTCATTCACAATCAACAATAAGTTCTGATCCAATCGCAGCCAGAACCTGATGCAATATTTCAAGACGAACATCCACCAATTGATGAGATGGCGGTTCAAACCCAAACGTTGGAAAAACCAATCTGTGCAGTATCAGGATTCGCACTTTGCTCAAGACTGGAGGTTTCGGAACCGTGATTGTCAACACCCCTTCGATCTCAAGTCCTGGAACTAACAGTCCCACATTGATTTTCAGTAGAGGGTTCCTGCTGATCACCCTCACGGACCGCAGTCTCCCCGAAATCACTACTCCCGGCATCAGTTACTGTGTAAGTCCACTCCGGGGCAGCGTATCTCTGGCAAGGCACTCTTATCCGTCTCGATCTTCTCAGGCCTTCCTGAGCTTGTTCTCCTTCACTCGTCTCCGACTCCGAAGCCTCGGATACAGGAGCAAGATCTCTCTCAGGAGCCAGTCGCAGATTTAGCCTCCTCTGTCTCTCAGGCCACGCTTCTCCCTCTCGTCTAGCCCTTCTGCTTTCCTCTTGAACACTCTGCACACCACTTCCTTCCGCTGAGTCTGACTCTGCACCACTCACAGTCTGACCTTCCTCCTCAGAGTCAATATCTGGGTTGTGTGTATCATAACCCTCCTCAGCTTGGTCTGGTGAGCAACCAGCTTCGCTAGCAACCCTTACAGCTTGACTTGTCCCCTCTCGTGGCTCTGCCGCCACAGCTGGATTTTCATTCGTGAGAGGAGCTGTTTCTTCCGAGGGTGCTGAAACTCTGCGGGTGTGGGAGGCATGCACCCAGTTTGGCAATCCTCCACACTTCACTGCTGTGTTCGGTACCAGTATTACTTGATAAGGGCCTTGCCAACGAGCATCCAGGCAGCTCTTCCTCACATGCTTGCGGACAAGCACCCAATCACCTGGGCATAGGTCATGGCACAGATCACTTGAAGCCGGAACAGCGGCAGCTTGCACCTGCTGAGACACAGAACAGACCACATCAGCTAGTCCCTTGCAATAATCAAGGATTAAGTCATCAGTGATGTTTATCAAAGCGGTGGCTGGTACTGCTGGTAACCGCATCGCCCTCCCCATGAGTATCTCGTGCGGTGATAACCCAGTCCTCCTGTCTGGGACATTGCGAACACTCATCAACACCAAGGGCAAAGCATCGGGCCACTTCAGAGATGTAGATGAACACACCTTTGCCATCCGTGCTTTCAAAGTCCCATTAATCTGCTCCACTATCCCAGAAGCCTCTGGTCGATAGCTACAATGGAGTCTCTGATCAACATTCAAAGCAGCGCAAAGCAACTTCATGATCTCGCTGTGAAAGTGTGTTCCTCTATCCGACTCCAACGAGGTTGGAAAACCGAACCTGGGGATCAACTCCCTCAATAGCAGCTTCGCTACTGTGAGGGTGTCACATCTTCTTGTTGGATACGCTTCCACCCACCGTGAAAAAACACACACTACCACTAAAATGTACCTCAAACCATTGCACCTAGGCATCTCAATAAAATCTAACTGCATCCTATTGAAAGGTCCCCCCGACCTCCCAATGTGACTCAATGTAACCACGGTTTTCTTTCCAGCATTCATCTGTTGACACGTAACACACCTCTGGCACACTGCTTCAGCAACCGCACAAAACCGTGGGTTGTACCACGTCTGTCTGAACACTCGCACCATCGCATCCCTTCCAAGATGCACTGCACCATGAATTTGTCTAGCCATCGGGCTCAATAGGTCATCTGGCTGCTCGACCATCACTCGAAACCCAAATGTCAATTTCCCCTTTCTCACATCCTGACTTGATCCACATCTCCTTTTCCTGCTCTGAAACCTCTCCCTGCAAGCGCTTGAGTTCCTCCCAAGTGTCTGCCATGGTTAACATCATGCTGAGCTCGGTTCTTTCTTGGCTCTCTCCTATGTAATCTCCAGTGAATATGCATCCTTGCTCAGCACAGAAACGAGCAACTTCATCGGCATACTTATTACCAAGAGAAACAAAATCAGTTCCCCTCCCATGGGCTGCACATTTCACTACAGCAATTTCCTTAGGACACTGCAATGCTTCTAGTAATTTTCTCACATATTCTCCATTTCTAATGGGTAAACCAGATGATGTCATGTAACCTCTCTGAGACCATAGCTGTCCGAAATCATGAACCACACCGAACCCATACTGGCTGTCGATGTAGATAGTGATTCGGATCTGATCAGCCGCCAAACAGGCACGAGTCAGGGCAATTATTTCGGCCACTTGTGCAGAGTATACTCCTTCTAAGCAAGCAGCTTTAACCACTCCAGTAATGGTACATACAGCAAACGCTGCTCTCAAATGACCCACATTGTCTCTTTAAGCACGAACCATCGACAAAGAAAATTTCATCAGGGTCAGACAGAGGTTCATCAACAATGTCAGGTCTCGGTTTGGTGCAAAGTTCAGTAACATCAAGACAGTCATGGTCCTCACAATCTTCATCATCTGCATTTGGTAATGGCATCAATGTAGCTGGATTTAAAACAGAACACCTTTTCAGAGTCACATTCTCCGCTGCAAGTATGACTTGCTCGTAGCGTGTGAGTCTATTGTTTGTCAGGTGCTGTGTTTTAGTTCTTGTCATCAACAGTTCAACAGAATGAGGAACATGAACTATCAACGGGTGACCCATAACAATGCTTTCACATCTTTCAATGCTGACACCGGTTGCAGCAACGGATTTGAGACATCCGGGCAACGCTGAAGCTACTGGATCTAAAGTAGCTGAAAAATAGGCAATACGGACACCTCAATGGCTCTGAGCCAAAACTGACAATGCACAACCTCCTCGCTCACAACAGAACAATGAAAAGGACTTGTTGTAGTCAGGCTTCCCTAAAGCCGGAGCACGGCACAAGCCCTCTCTCAGCTCCAGAAACGCCACCAAACAGTCGTGGTCCCATGGTACCGGATCACTCACATCCTTGTGTGTCAGCCTCTGCAAAGGCTTCAACGAAAAATTTTGAATCCATTGGCGGAAGTAGCCGACCATTCCCAAAAACATTCGGACTTCCTTCTGAGTGGTAGGCACGGTCATATTCATGATCGCCTCAATTCGATCTGGTGACACCTTCCTCTTGCCTTTCTCGATTCGATGACCCAAGTACTGTACATCACTCAGACAGTACTGAAACTTATTTGGAGACACCTTGTGTCCGTTCTCTGCCAAATGATTCAGTAAGGCAATCGTGTCAACCCTGCAAGCGTCTTCTGTTTCTGATGCAATAAGGAGGTCGTCGATGTACTGCACGAGAACTGAGTTCTGCGGCAATACAAGACTCTCAAGGTTCTTTTTCAAGATCTGGTTAAAGATCAATGGACTCTCTGTATACCCCTGAGGGATACGACACCACGTTAACACACGATTTTCCAGCCGGAAAGCAAATAAATATTGCCTCTCCTCGTGTAAAGGTATCGAAAAGAAGGCTTGACGCAAGTCAATCACAGTAAACCATTCAACCTCGCATGGAATCTGGAATAGTAACCCTGACGGATTCGGTACCACTGGACAACATGGGACAACAATCGTGTTGACCTTTCGCAGGTCCTGCACGATTCTGAATTTCCCACTTGGTTTCTGCAATCCCATAATGGATGAGTTACATGGACTGCCCATTATTTCCTTCAGGATGCCCTGCTTAATCATTGACTCAATTACAGGTTTGATCCCTGCGATCGTTTCTGGTGACAGATTGTACTGGGGCGTTCTTGGGAACTCAGCATTCTGCTTGACTTGGATCTTAACTGGTTCTACGCCCTTGATCAATCCAATCTCTTCTCCCGTGAAATCCCACACATCCAATGAGACGGAATCCCGTAAGTCAAGTGGAAGCTCTTCCACTGTCAGCACAGGATACATCTCTATGCACAAATGCTGATTTGCAACCTTAAAGGTGGCATCATCATCCTTTGTCTGTACTTCCACTCCCTTGGGTGTGCAATAAATGGTACAATTCAACTTGCACAAAAGATCTCTCCCTAACAAACAAACCGGACTCGAGACGCACACCACGAACTGGTGTCGATCTCGGAAAGTTCCTATTCTCACAGGAATCGGCTCAGTCAGTGCACTTGTCATCTTTTTATTCGCCACTCCTAAAACTTGGATCGATTGTCCCGAGAGGGGTAGGTTGGGGACTACTGCAGATCTCACAGTAGAACGGTAGCACCAGTATCAACCAAAAAGGTGGTAGGATGACCGTCAACATCTGCCTCTACAAACGGTCCCCTTTGGTCTACCTCTAAGACTGCCCCAAGAGTGCAGTCTTCCTCCCCCCTCAGGCACCGTCATGCCAACGGGTCTAAGCGGTACTAGTCATAATCCTCGAAAAGGGGCATCTGCTGGTACGTTCGGGTTCCCTGCGGAATCCTCCTTGCATGGATTTAGGTCTCATCACCGTATTGACGACCTCAGATACCTGCACTGTTTCTGCCTCTTGTTGCACCTGATTTGCAGGGTTCAACCTACACTCGCGTTTCCAATGCCCGATCTTGTGACAAAAGTGACACGCAATGGTCTTTTTCAGTGTTGCCACGTCCACTCCTGTCTTGGGATCTATAGGTTTCCCTTTCCCTTGACCCTGCACATTCTGTGTCCCTCCTCGATTGTTTCCCTGTCGTCTACCTAACATCCCTCCACTCGACTGTGCCTGATGTTCCCTGTCTGCAGTCTGCATTTGGACTAGCATCAGCTTGTCTTTAAGCTTCCTATGTTTCGAGTCCACTTCATCGCTGCAATAACTGGCATACCGCAGTATTTCGTCCACTGACTTGTTCTGCCAGCAGATCAGGTGTTGCTGGATCATAAAGCTGATTTCTGGCCTCAGACCTAAGACGAACTTGGACACAAACTGTCCCATGTCTTTGGGGTCTAGAGTGTCTAACCCACTGTACTGCTTAAAGGCTTGCAAGAGCCTCTCGTAATATTCATGCACGGATTCCTTCGGCTCCTGAACAGTTTGATCTATCTTGACCCAATCAATGTCTTGTGGTGATATTTTGGATTTCAGCCATGTAATTACCTGTTCAAACTTTTTCATAACAATTGGTGATGGACCATTTGTAACCGAATCCCTGTCTGGTTCAGAAGTCGGCCAATCAACGGCAACCTTACAAGCTGCCCACAAATCACGCTGTACTACGATGTCAAACAACGTGTTCAAGTCGACCCACAATACTTTCGAGATTTTGACAAATCGATCGACCTGCTTGTACCATTCAACAGGCTTCTCCCTCAGCCGAGGAAACTCATTTGTAAATGCTGCCAAATCACTTCTACTCCAAGGCACATGCACATACCCTCCATTCTGTACCTCTCGCAAAGGATAATTTTCCACTCCTATTGTTCCCCCTCCTGGAGGTGGTGTTTCTCCTACGCTCTTTTTGGTATTCTTCTTCTTAGACCATCTTTCCTCCCATCTGTCGAGCATGCTCCATGCACGTAACCCTATGATCAGTTCTCGAATATGAGCCTTCAATCCTATGACTCTCTTCTCTTCCAATTCCTGATCACTGTACTGCAATATATGACTTCCCTGTAACGTTTTCATTTCGGACAGATCCACCTCATACCTTCTTGCCAATTCTGTCAACTTCTCGTGTGCTGATCTGGCTTTACGAGTTATGTCCTTTGCTACAAACAGTAACTCGTCTGGCCCGTAGAGCTCCACCCTTTCTAAAGGCAGGTTGCCACTAATAATCTCATCCACTTCAGCCTTCAACCTTACCACATCCAGCATGTTTGCTCTTATCGCAACCTTTAGGGTCCCCCTACTAGATGTACCACTCGATTCTTCATTCTCGTTCCTCTGATCTCCACATTGATTCCCTTCCTCTATATTCCTAAGGGCTGGTCTGCTTCCTGAATTTCCACGATCCCAATCTCCTGCCATCCTATCACTCTGGTTCCTCACTGGTGGTTCCCACATCCTTAGGTCAGATCTTGAATCGGCCAGAGACCTTGGCCTCACCGTTCTTGCTTCCATCTGTCCTCTAGAGGAATCTGCAGTGGCTGGCAATGGCGTACTCGATTCTACGGGTCTCGGAAGACAAACTATTCCACTCACTGTGCCATTCCCTCCAGAACTAGTCCCTTCCCTTCCTGCCATCTGCGTTAGTCTTCCCTCTCTCACTTGATCTGGGTCATACACTGACACTATAGGACCAAAAGTAACCGGTACCGTAAGAGCATCCGGTAACCTTGTAATAGCTGCGACTCCATTAGTCTCGGAACCTGCTGGTGTCTGTGTCCTCATCTCTTCTGTTCCTGTGGAGATTCTCCCTACTACTCTCACTCCAGGTTGGGTCTGCGAGTCTCCAGTTCCTTCGGCTAGAGCCGATTTTCCCTCTTCTGAATCTGGGTTAAATGGAGGTGGTCTTTCTGATAGTAACCTCTCTAGCAAGCTGTCATCCGTATCACTATCGTCTTCTTCACCCCACTTCTTCTGGGCCTCTCCTACTTTTATCATGAACGGGAATAGCCTATCCCCCTCAATAGTTTCCACTCTCCACCTTTTCTCCAATGCGTCCCATCTCGCATCCTGAAATGCCCTGATTGACTTTTTCACTCTTTCCTGACTTCGGTCTCTTTTCCTGTCATATGCTGCTCTGATCCAGGCATGTAGCGCCTCAAACTGCGTCGGTCTAGGCAAAGGTCGCAATGAAGACATCACCGACTTCAGCTGATACAACACTTCCAACCTAAAAGTACCATATCGTGGGAAAGCCAATTCTCCCTCCTTTTCAGTCATTTTCTATCAATTTTCAAGCCAAATTATAGTATGTAATCCCACATCTTTAGCCATGTAATGGGCTGGGGTATCCTCAGGCGGGGCTTCTCCTCCTCCCCGAGTAACCACCCTTCTATCTCCTCTACACATATCTCGTAAAACTTTAAAACAATTCATGATGAAATCACTTTCTTTTACATGCAGCGTTTCGCTTTCTTCCTGGTTTTAATCCACCAATACCAGCGCGTCTTCACACCAACCGGCCTATCGCAGCGCGACACTTTCTGACGTCACTCTTCCTCCGCATACAGCAGTTCCCCTCCTTTTCAATGAATCTCTCGCACTCTCACGCGTCTCTTTCACACTCTGAAATAACTGTTTGTCCACCAAACGACCGAACAGTCACTTCTCTGACTGTCTGTCCACCAAACGACCGGACAGTCTCATAAATTGTCGACCTCAACTCTGGCAATCGTCTGTCCGTGAAACGACCGGACAACTGCCTCTGACTATCTGCCCACGTACAGCCGGACAGTCATGTATTTCATCGATAGGATCCAATCGCTCAATGTTCCACATACAGTAACCCACGACCTGCGTCGATTACTCATGCACACGTTTCCCTATCACCGGTGGGTCAGTCAACGACGTCTCATGACTCCCACAATCTTTGGTCAGACAATTTCAACTCTGGGTGTCTTCTACACCACAATCTCTTATCCCGGGATATCAAAATCAAATCTCATGGACCGCGCGCGCGCACTCACAGTCCGAAACCACAATCTCTCGACTCTCACTCCAACTCCGCAAGACATCACACAATCAGTATAACACCGCAATCTAACAACCACACATCCCTATTCATACTCACTCTCCCACGAACTGCTGCTGCTTCTGCCGCTCCATCACTCTCCGCCGATTTCCATCGAACACCGTCATCCTCCGCTCACGATCCACCGGATCACCATCACTCGGGCTCTATGGGTCACACTAGCTATCCTACTCTACTTCTCCCCTTACTACAGAGGTAACCATCCTACTCTGCTACCAACTGATAACGCCGGATTCTTATCTTATCACAGATCTATCTAAGAATCCTAGGCCGACTGGACCTTTGTTACCTGCTGAAAAGTGTAAAGGGGAGAAACCAATTTATTCACAATACATTTCCAATTTAACAAATCTAGACTCCTGAAAGGACCACTGACTCCAAATTCAATTTTAGAGGTTTTATTACCAAGCCAAGAATATTTGAGCATACAAGTACCTCATGACGAGGTTAAAAAAATACATAGGCACTAATACAAAATTCATCCTACGCACCAATCTAATTCGGTGAAGCATAAAAAGGATAAGTATCTCCAAAAATATTAGACACGCAATAACTGATCCAATGTCTAAATTAGTCTTCATTAGTTCTTACAGGAAATTCATTAATCTGTCCCTACACTATTACTACTGTGGCGTCCCTACTTAGCATTTCCCAGGCAAGATCAAGAAAAGGTGTCAGCTCGTGAAGACTTCCTAAGAAGCACACTCACGTTGCAAGGGTCAGTAGCCAAAGCTACTCCTTTCGCTCTAAAACTCCTTTCCCAAATCAATTCCTTCTTCTACCCTCTAACCTCTCTATCTCTCACCTTTCCACTCCTCTCTGCTCTCTCTCTCTCTTCCCTCGGGGCACTGTCCCTAATACAAAACTCAAATTCAATAGAACACGCCTCTGAAACGCCTCTTCTGGCTAGGCACCTTCCAAAGGTAGTCTTCCCCTGAAACCTGTATTCTTCCATCGTCCGTTGGGATGTCCTTGGGTCCCAGGCTTTCTCCAATTATCCACATTCCACGCTACATTGTAGCAGCGCTCCTCCATACCTAACTCCTAAAACAAAAGGCGTCAGTCTAACTAACGAAATCGATGTCCTTGCACCTGCAACAGAAGCATGAGAAAGGAACAACCTTGCACGCACACAATTTCGCTGACTGCCTCTAAATGAGAGCTCAACCAGGAATACATTTCAAACCTACAATTTCAGCTAACGTAAGAAAATACGACTAGGCCTTTTTCATAGCAAACGTAAATGAGGCCTTTACACATCACATATTACCTTAATAAACATTTCCTTTGCAAGCACTACTGCAAACACTACTATATCACTATTAAACACAATTAATCAATTCTACATATGCGACTTTAATCTGATGCACGTTTAAGTCTAATGCATTATTTTCACACGAACTAAATCATTAGCAATTGCAATGAAAATAAACATTACATTTCCACATTTAAATGCCATGTTACTTTTCACGATCTAATTCCTAACATTACATTTGCACATTTCGTTATTACTCACAATTCTAATAACCAATTTTTAGTACAGCATAACATATAAATGCATATATATATATACGGGTGCGGACTAACCATGATTATGATGCAACCTTACAATTTTCAGAACATCATGACGCTCTATCATATCTGTATCGTCAAATCCTGCCAGGATAATACACTTAAATAGAAACAACTCGATTGCAAGAATGCATATCGTTTTGTCCTTGATCCAGTTTGGGTTTCCTGGATCTATGAATTATTTAACGATTTCAGCAATCTGATTGGTTGGCAATAATAAAACATGTTTATGGTGATGGCAAAAATGTATAGATGCAATATACGGGTACTGAAGTAGTATCCCCAAGGAGATTGTGGGTAAACAATTTATTTGTAAATTCTAAAAAATATTTAAGTAAACGAAAATCACAGTGTAAGTATGAATGGAAACGACCATTCACATTAAGAACCGTGGAACCAGGATTTGGGAAAATGTGCCACTGTGGCATTGCGGCTGGCACAGGTCCTGGACGTAGGCGATGTTCTATGGCTATTTATTCTGGTAGTGCAGGCTGTGAAGTGTGTGTGTGTTTTACATTTAACACATGGCTACCTGTGGCTCACTCTCCAACTATTATCCGTTGTCTGCTTCTTAGAGGACCCTTGGTGTCATTTTAGTCTGCCCCTTTTCTACAGTGCAAGAGTCAGACATGCAGGGCCAGACTGGGGAACCAAAAGCAATCCTGGCAAAAATGCCCAAACCAGCCCCACTCTCTTCATCAACGCATGCAGTCTCTCTCTTTCACCTACCCATTCTCTCTGTTTCATTAAATGTTTCATTAAATG
Organism: Calotriton arnoldi; assembly: GCA_963921515.1. Lineage (NCBI taxonomy): Eukaryota > Metazoa > Chordata > Amphibia > Caudata > Salamandridae > Calotriton > Calotriton arnoldi. The sequence goes on along the minus strand of CAWUFW010000001.1, from coordinate 7,683,240 downwards.
TTATGGTAATTAAATTTTAGCATCTCTACACCACAACATTGAATGGAAATAACATTTTCAAAGCATGTAGGCCCCAATCACAAAGTTCTTTTGGGCATAAACATTGATTTGTGACCAAAAGTTGATGGATTTATACCTGCTTAGTATTCTTAGAAGGCTATCTAGCAGATATTCATATGTTTACTCCCACCTAATTGTACCCGGCAGCAGTGTAAGCAGGAGTAAATCCTATGCATGAGGTGGGTAGTGGTCTTTACAAGGAGTTGTAAGCCTTGCAAGTTCGTGAGCATACACAAAGTCATCTCCAAACCTTCCCAAGCTGGAATTGGTCAAAAGCTAAAGTAAAATGTTTTCCAGGGCAGGAAGCAGAAGGGAACAACACAAATATCACTGGGGTCCAAGGAAAGGAGTTTCTCCACGGGGACACATGTTATCCCCAGGGAGAAACCAAGAAGAAAGAAAATAATAATGTGTAATTGCATATTAGTGCTCCCTTTCCCCCAGTGCAGAATTGTAATGCATTGTGCATAGAAGCCTTGAAGCCTCTGTGTGCTGCAGCTTTCTAGGCACCCTCCTGGAAATGTTTGTAAATTCCCCCCAAAAAACTATTAAAAGTACATTCAAGCTGCAGTGTAAAAAATCGCTGACAGTACTGTTACCATTTTTGTTATTTTTTTGTGACTAGGGCCCAAAGAGCCCTGACCTACCACCCATCCTGTAGGTTGTCAAATAAGTGATCGTATTAGTGGTAACTAATGCGCATCCCCAGCCCTGGGCCAAAGGAAGAGTCTTATTTGTTATAGTTTTATAGCTTTTGTTCAATTTTAAACCAAGGGGCATGTAGCAGGGATACCCACATTCAACATGATTGTTTGTTTGGAAGATTGATAATAAGTTCATTATTGTGCAGGTACCGCGGATCTATAATGCATCTTAGAAGATGTCAAACCATATCATTTGCAGCTAAATATTGATTTCATTGTCATGTACACTATGAATGAGATAATAACCGTCTGCTGCACTGCTGTCTCTCCTGATGACTGCCCCGCGAGGTTGCTGTAATAGAGCAACACTGCCTCAATTTCAAGAAAACTAATATAGCGTTTGGCGCATGAAGCAATGAAAAATCAACCTGGTCACATTGGGTCGCAATACAGAAACAGCTCCATGGACTGAGCACTGCGTCAATAAAGAAATCTGTAGCGGCTGGTCTCGAGGCAGAGTGGCGGGGCAGGGGAGGGGTATGAGGTGGCGGGGGGACAGACGGATAACAAAATAAACAAAATAAGAAAATAACTTACCTGCTCCTCACTGCTCTGCCGCTCTTCTCCTTCCTGCTGTGTACGTGCTGAGGCTCCCAGACTCCCCACGTCCAATCCCAGAGCTTCTTTCTCTCATGCTGGTACTAGCATGAGAGAAGCACTGGGATTGGCCTGAGTGGGCTTGTTTTCTGCTCCAAAGGGGACTGGGAACCTTTTCCTTCCTGCTGTGTACGTGCTGAGGCTTCCATACTCCCCACGTCCAATACCCAATGCTTCTCTCTCTCACGCACCGGAATTGGCCTGAGCGTGCTTGTTTTCCGCTCCGAAGGGGACTGGGAGCCTACGCCTGCTGTTCTCTCCACCCAGCAATGCACCTCTGGTTGAGGAGATGTCAGTGCGCATGAGAGTTTGGCCATCCTAAGAAGGCCTGCTAAACCATCATGCACACTGACAGCAGTGCTGCCCACCACTCCCCTTCTGTGCCTGTCATGGCATGGCCCCACCACCAAAGACTCAGCTCCGCCCAGAGGAAAACTAAAATTATAATACTACTGTTTTATTATCATTTTATTGACCTTTCCTCAGCTGGCCAGCAGGTGGGGAGGATGCTCTTCCACCATAGTGGAGGAGCCACCGCTGGAACCAATACACACTGAAACAATAATGGCGGTGCATCTTACCACGTGTTCAACTTGTTTTGCTGTTTCTCCTTTAATTGCGTAAGAAGACTTGCCTATTCTAAAAGACTGTGGGTCGCATCACATAAACTGCAAAAGTGATGCTGACTCTGACAGAGGAGCTATTGGCCTCATACATATTTTCAAGTCATGCTGTTGTATAAAAGCTACGAAATTACAGTGATAGTGGTCTTACAATTCACAATATAACATACACAATTATCAAGTACACACATTTCTTAAAACATTTAATCTTGCCAGCCAAGCACTTACTTTCTTCTTGCAAATTTTAACTTGTGATTACATCAGTTGCCCTAAAATTCTCTCTTCAGAGCCAAAAGTTGCAATGGGATCACACAGCTGTATTTGGGTTGCCACCAAGAATAGCTTCAGACTTGTCTCTGCCGCTTCCCTAATTCGTATCTCTGTGTATTAGTTTTGGGGGCCTATGCAGGAGTCTCCATTTTGAGGAAAGTGGACAAGTTAATGCTCAATGAAGTAATGAGGCAACCCATTTTGCTGTCCATATGGCATACCAATGACATGGGGTACTTTACTGCATTCTGTTTAAGACTGTCGGGCTCTATTGCCGGAGCTAAAAGCAACGTTCCTATGTTGTGTTATACTCATAGTACGCAAGCTGTTGATCTGTTGTCATAGTTTAAGATATCTTTGGATGTGAATATGTTTATAAACCTGTATGTGGGTGGGTCTCACTACTCTGCCTATAGTTCTGAGTGCAGGTTGGTTTGAAAGAAACTGGCGGTAAGCAAGCACTGTGCTCCCAGTGTACTAGTGATGGTATGAAGCAGCTTATATTGATGCCATCATCCCTGCCTCCACAGAGCAGCACTGCCTGTTGGGATGATGGAGAATAAAGTGAGAGACCGCCTGTTTTGTGCCCACACCACCCTCACTCTTTTACCCCTCTCCCCGGCAGGAGTAGACCAAGCATAGGCAAAGCCAATAAGTCTCACCTTTGAGACCTGTTGGCTCTGCCAATGAGTTTTATTCATGCTGTACATCACTGGCAAAAATGCCGATGCTGTACAGCATGAACAAATGGAAAAAGGAGGTGTGATGAAGCATGTACATGCATCATGAGGCATGCACATGACACGGGTACCATTTCTTTTTTAATCCAATCCAAGATGGTAAATAAAAAAGTATGAAAATGAAGTAGCACATAAGCACTTTTATTTATAACATTTTCTGCCTGGTCCTCCGAAAAACAACTGAAATTGAAAAACAAAAATATTGGAACGGGAAGAGGGCAGAGGTGAAGCTGGTACATGTAGCGGGTGAAGGGGGCTATGGGGGAGAAGCTCACAGGGGAGGGAGCAACAAGGAGGGTGGGTAGATACCTACAAGGGAGGGAACAACACAGGGCAAGTGGAGAAGCACAGAGAGAGAGCAACACAGAGCACGGGGAGGAGAGAAGCATACTGGTGAGAGAGACCAACACAGAGCTCGGGTGGACAGAAGCACATGGGCAAGAGAGAGTAACATGAAGCAGGAGGCAAAGAAGCACACGAGGGAGAAAGCTGAAAACACATGCACTCTCATGGAGTGCTGTAGAAATACCTAGCTCCCTCAAAGTGAGCAGTGGAAGGACAGAAGTGAAGAGGCTGTGCTCAAGGGGAGAGACAAACACAAGATGGTCTAGGCAAGCCATTGCATAAGAAGCAATCAAATGAGAGCCACAATAAAGCTAACCAATGGTGAGTAGTGGGCAGGCTTTAAGCTGACATTAGGTCTTTTGCAACCAACTAGCTTGTGCTGGCTGGTAGGTTTGAACTAAAAAGGAGGCACATTGTTGTGGCGGGTGTTGCACTGCCACTTGCGTTAAAATTCCTTTTTTCCCTGTCACTATAAGGATGTCGTCCGCATAGGCAGCTAGTTTTATTTCCACGTCGTTAATTGTGATCCCTTTTATCTCCGTGTTGGATTTGATGTCACTGATCAAGGGCTCCAGAGCTAGTAGGAATAGTGAGGGTGACAGGGGGCACCCCTGTCTAGTGCCTCGTTGTAGTGTGAGTGGTTCAGAGAGTGATCCATTAATGCCAATGCGTGCTCTTGGGTTCCTGTATAGTGCCATAACCTTCCGTATGTAACCTTCCCCTAGGTTGAAAGTCTGCATGCATTGTTCCAGGAAGGCCCAAGAGACTCTGTCGAAGGCCTTCTCGGCATCTCGTGTAATCGCCACAGCTGGCTCTGCCAGTTTAGCGGTGTGCTCTAGAGTGTGGCAGAGGAGTCTTGTGTTGTCATTAGCCATACGGTTCTTTAGGAAGCCTACCTGTGAGTTGCTTATCAAGTTGGACAGGACAGGGTTTAGTCTTGTTGCCAGGATTTTTGCATATATTTTACAGTCCACATTAATTAAGGATATGGGTCTGTAATTCCTGGGAAGTTGTTCGTCCTTGCCTTCCTTTGGAATGACAATTATGTTGGCCTCGGACATGGATTGTGATATCCGCCCATTTTCCGCACAGTTGTTGAACACCTTTTTCATGGTGGGTTTTAGGACCTCTATAGAGGCCCTGATAGATACCATAGAGATTTACTCAAGGCATTCAGGATATAAACTCAACAGGGAGAAGTCTGAGTGCAAACCCCTCAACATACACACCACTCGAGACACCCTAGGAGGGTCGGGCCTGACCTGGCAAACAGGGTTCATCAAATACCTAGGGATCTACTTTGGGAATGACATCATATCTACATTAGACCAAAATGAGAAACTAATGTTAGAGAAAATAAAGAAACACGTGGAGGCCTGGTCCCCCAAATTTATAACCTGGTGGGGTAGAATAGAAACGATCAAAATGATGATCACCCCAAAGATCAATTACCTGCTGAGCATGTTACCACTTCTACTTACGGAGGACTTCCACCGTAAAGTGGACATCCTGATTAGTAAATTCCTATGGCGGGGAAAGAAGGCACGGATTAGTTTAAAAAAACTAAGACTAGATAAAAGACTGGGAGGACTAAACCTGGCAGACTATAGAACTTTCCAATATGCTTTCCTAGCAAAACAAGGGGCCTACTGGGTGTCACCCCCCCCAAGGCTACACACCGGTATGGCTACTAGTGGAGAGAACCATACTAAACAACCTCAACCCGCTAATACTACTAACAGCTAATAAACACACGCACGTATCCAGCCCAATCTTCAAAAACACAAAAATTGCCCTACTCAAAATAGACAAAAAAATGGAGAACAGTGTAAAGAACTCGAAATGGGACTCTCTCTGGACCAACAGTAGATCAAATACAAAGGGAAATCACTGGCCCTCGACACATGGATGGTGAAAGGCATCTCCCACCCAGCCCAACTGGAGGAAGAGGGCCACCCCATCACGTTCGCCACACTAAAAGATAGACACAACCTACCAGACACGGAATTTTACAATTTCCTAAAAATCAAAACGGCCCTAACAAAAGCCAAACTATCAACAACCAAACCGTCAATTATGCAGTATATGACGACAATCAACAAAATAGGGCACCAAGTATCGCACCTTTTATAAACTCCTGCGCCCAAATACAACCAAACTTAATGATAAAACTACCAAATACTGGGTAAACCAATGCAACAATTCATTAGACGAAAAAGAATTAGCTCTGCTCTGGGCCTCCCCCTCATGGAATAAAATCCCCCCAGTCCTATCACAAACAAAATTTTGGCTACTCCACAAGACATACTGGACCCCTGCCCATTTAGCCTCACTAGGTCTCAGAGAAAACGACCTATGCTGGAATTGCGGAAACGGAGCGGGGGATCTAGCACACCTCATCTTCTACTGCCCCAAACTTAAAACATTCTGGGGGAAAGTCTTTGATTTCATAAAAAACGCGCTGGGGTGCACTCTAAACCCAGAATTCTCTTCCCTCACCACCGCATTTCTGACCACAGGACTTGGCTCACAACAGGACAGGGACCTGCTAGATCTCCTGCTAACCGCAGCAGTGAAAATGGTCCTGAACAACTGGAAGGACACCGCTAAGACATCATACAAAGGATGGGTTATCTGGGTGACGTACCTTAGAGGCGCAGACAACATGGCCCTACAAAACTCACCCTGGAGACCTACCACTAGGGGGATGTGGAAGTCGCTCGACACATATCTGGACTCCTATGAACCCCCGTGAGAACACTGGGGGGGGCCTCCCTCACAAGGCTATACACCCAGAATCGACGCACTGCTATAGTACACCTTTTGTATCTCCACTCTCTCTCCACACTTTCTTTCCTATCCTCTATCTCTCTTGGATTCTGTCCTTAACTTCCTAGTAAACCAATGTATAGGGACCCAGCGAGACACGCTTACCAAATACCTGGATCTATTGCAAATACAACCATGTTTGGCTGGTACCCCGTAACGGAAATGCGAATGTACTTGTTTATAATTTTTTTTTAATAAAAACACTTGAAATTAAAAAAAAAAAAATCATTTTTTCCCAATTATGGCCACATAAGCAGCATATCACAAATTTTGACAGGTGGTTGTCGGACAGATTGCAAGAAAAGAGGATGGGACAGCACCACATTTGGAAATGTAGCACAGACTGCACTCTGCTTGTGCTGCTTGTGTTTTTTACTCAATGAAAATTCTTATACGGCATTAAACACATTTTTGTGATTACAAGGCTGATTTTCTACCTCCGGTCTGCATGTACAATACATTTCAATGAAAGGGTCATTTTAATGTACTTATGTACTTATTTGTGATTTGTGGGGTAATCAGAAGGCTGGGATTAATGACGTTTCCTCTCTGTAGTTCCATGAAATTGAGAGTTTTCCCTTTCTATGCCCACTCACACTTAACCCACACTCCAAATTTACATGTCTTTCCATGCTTTGAATGGCTATGCACTGCTAACCCGACACACCCCTTTCTGATCCATAACCCTAATGTGGCAAATAAGAAAAATAAACCATACTTACGGTTAGAAGATCCATTGGTGGATTTATATCTCTACATATTGTGATTCTGTGGATCATAATCTTAGAAATTACTCCTGAAAACGATTTCTTTGCACACCTAAATTGATATTAGGTTCATACAAAAGTTTGAACCTTCAGACATATATCTCCAGTACAGAAATAAATTGTTGAGTTGCAGCAGTTCACCTCTGGAGTCTTAACTTTAAATCTTCAGTTGTAAAAACAAATATACAGTTCAGAAACGGGCTAGCAGAACATAAAATTGGGCAAACTTGATGGCTTGGGTAGGCTTTATAGGCTGTCATATTGACAGTTTCTACATTTGTAAGTGTCAAATTCAAATTTGGTTACTACAAAATACATGCGACTACATACAATAACATACAAACCCCCAACTTCATCCTGATTTATGCAATTGCGATAAAATTAGTTCTTCACTTATCTATCAGATTCCATCAATAAGGCATCTCATATTTTATGCAGTCACACGCTCTCAATACACAATCTACCTCCCATGATTGCCCTAAGGCAAATTGCTTACTACTCTTCACTGACATGAAGGGTGGGCTGAAAATTGTTAGTTGCTGAAGTATACAAAAAGGTGATGGATGGAATGACTGAATTAATCTCAGCCGCTGGCAACTACTTGGGCCGCATCCCAGTCCATTGTTATTTTGCAAACCATGAAACCTCAGTTTGTACACAGCCATATGCAAATCAGTCTTGACCCTGCTCCAATGGGAACAGTCCAGCACGAGCTGCTAGGCCAGGTCCTTCTTGAACCGGAACACAAGCAACCCAACAACCGAATTGTTAGTTGCTAGGCACCATCTGAGTGAGATGGACTTTCATTCCATAGACTAATGAGTTTTGACAATGTTATTCTTGGTTTGCTTTCATTGCCTAAATTTGGCTTACACACCAGAAATGAGAAACGTTCTGACTGGTAGTATGCTGTCCTGTTGGCATAGATCTAGGAAACGCTTAACAACAATAACATTCCATTTAAAAATCCCTTTTATCAGCTGTCACACAGGAACATCTAAATTAGGTAAAATACATGATGTAGCAATATATCATCAAGTTTTTGTTGTTTCTACTAAGAGGCTAACATTCTTCGTGCGTTAACATTGCCAGTTTATAGTCAGTATTGGGAAAGGCATCTGTAACAAAGCTGAGAATAGCTTTTGCTTCAGGTCAGTTTGCATGCAGTGTAATGGAGTACCCAGAGATTCTGTTGTATTTCAAAGTCCCCTATATATTCAACTAAGCCCTACCCACAACCTCAAAGGATCAGGCTGGATGAAGGCATGTGTCATTAGAATAAGGGCTTTAATTAAGGCAGATGCAGAGCAGTTAGCCAAGGTCTGACAAAATCCACCCATTCAGAATGTTACTGGCATGCAGAACTGAAATATTTTTCACTTGCACTCCATACCACTGGAATTTTCCTGACTGCCACAGGCACCACTTGTTGCCTGTCGCACTTCAAGCCTGTCATGGTCAATCACAAACGGCTGAATAAAGGAGGTTAATTCTGATTTGTGGAATGGTAGCCAATCAGTTGTGGTAACGCCTCCTGAAGAAAACCTACCGTCTGCCACTCCTCTATCTGTCAGATATTGTAGACCCTCCTTGTGTCCCATCCTTGTGTTGTCAAAGTCCTATCTCTCTCTTTGTCTCTAACATGAAAAGCCACTGGGCCTGAGCGGGAAAGGGGCATTTCGCAGAGGTCCTGGTCTTGTAACGTGACTCCACCCACCACTTGAAAGTCCACGGTTTCAGATACCGAATATGGGTTCCACTCATCCTGACAATTATCCTTCTTATATGTCTAGGTTATTTCTAATGAAGCACGTGATTCTCTGCTGTAAAACTGTGCATGTATGCACTCACTAGGGTGACCACTTTCTTTCATCTCATTACAATGTTCCTCTTCTAGACTTTTGCAAAATAAACAAATGCATTCTGGGTACTGCGATTTTCCTTTGATTCGCCTGAATGTAATAAACTAGCACAACCTGAAAACAATGATTTCTAGGTGAAAAGTTCAGGACTGGAACCGGTGTCTGAAATGACCTGGAGTAAGGTAGTCATGCTAGCATTCACTGTGACATAAGGGCTCGTGCCTAGACGTAAACATTTCAAGCAAGGTTTGGGTGTGGTGTTGGAGAATGTGAAACTGCGGAGCTGGCATGTTTAACACCTTTCCTTCTCTCTTTCTAGGTAAAAGTGACCCCTTCTGTGTGGTGGAGTTGAATAACGACCGGCTCCTCACGCACACAGTGTACAAGAATCTCAACCCGGAGTGGAACAAAGTCTTCACATTGTGAGTGTCACCTGTAGTCAGGGCTGGCCCTAGACTGGCTATCATCAACTGGCATCCTAGGCAAACCATGCAAACAAAACACCCGATTTTTGAATTTTAATTGTTTTTTTACGTTTGATTTTTTGTCTTCATTTTTTTTTTTGCTTCTGTTTTAGCGCAATGTAAGGAACTTGAGTGACAACTGAAAAAAAAATTGAAAAGCATTTGTTTGAGGAGGAAAATGCTAGGTAGCACATCTTTACATTTTTGAGTGGATTAGGAACGAAGTAGTCGTTTACTATTGCTAAGACGTTTGCCCGTGCTTTGTTGAAAAATGTGCTATGTCTTGATGGGAAGTGTAGGTAAATGATGGCATAGGATCGCTGTCTGCGTGTCCCGAATGTCTCCTAGCAGCAGGCTTATTCGAAGTGTGTGCGTGTTCATTTAGGCATCAGTTCTCACCTCTCAGAAGACCATATGGTATACAGAACTTATGGCTCTAGCTTGTGCCTGGTAAATGACGTATATTATGCAAGGAAGGTAGAGAGCGGGATGAGCGAGACGAATTTCAGCTCATGTCCTATTCCAGGAGACACCACACTGAAATTTTAGAAAGCTAGGTGAAAATAATATGCCTGTCTACTGTGTTTTTTTCCCCCTACGATTCCCTCTTTTAGAAATAATTAATTTATGAGTGTCTTAATAATAGCTCACTACAAATCAGACTGAGTAAAACCTTTCTGTTTTTATGGAGACCTTCCTGCCACAGCACTGAACCATTCTAGCACTGTAGCAAAGGGACTATTCAAATAATTCAATAGTGGTTAATAAGTTTGGCTTCGAGCCTAAATGTCTGCAAGCCTTGCTGTTACTAATTCTCTAAATATACACAGAGCAGGTTTTGGCTATACCAAGATGGGTGTTTCTTTTTCATAGCATGCTACGGAGTGTTTATTACATCATTCCACCTCATGTGAAATGCTTGCATTGTAATGCATGAGAGAGTATTTTACGTCTTAAATATACTATGAATTATCCCACATTAAATTCTCATAGGTGCTTTGGATTCAGAGAGTAATTGTTATTTCTACTAGGTTTTTTTCATTGCAGCAGTCATTTTTTTTGTTTCATCAGGACATAAAATGCAAGCCTGACCCACTGGCTTTGTCAGTATCAGTGGCGGCTCCTACGCAATGGCGGAGGAGCGTCGCCCCACTGCCTGGCTCAGAGCCAGCAAATGTAAAATAAAACGATGTTCTCCCATTGTTTTATTTTGCATTTTCCGGCTCTTAGCCAGTGCTGTAGGGAGGGTCGGGCCTAGGCACGGGCGGGGGGAGGAGGAGTGCTCCGTCCACTTCACTCCCCTAAGTGCTCATGTGTGTTTGGCCGCCGTCTCAGGCCTATCAAAACACACATGCACATTTAGGTTACCTCCAGCCCAGCTGCATTGAGCAGCTGGCTGGAGGAACCCCACAGACTCCATGGCCTGAGCGTGGTGTTTTTCTAGTCCGCTCGGGGCAATCCCCGCGCTGCTCTGCAGCACGGGGATCGGATGGGAGTCTGTCCCAGGGGCTGCTGGGACCAGGCAGGAAAAGGAGAGGCAGCGCAACGCTGGAGGCGGCCGGCGGCTAAATGTAAGTTTTTAAAAATATTTTAAATGTAGCATTTCTCACCCACTCCGCACCCTCGTAACCCCTCCTCCCGCCCTACCACCCTTTGTTTATAGCGGCCGCCGCTGGTCAGTATGCCCCGTGATGTCAGATGGAAAGCCATCCAACAACTCATCGGAGGCTTTCCGCCCAACATCATAGGTTTACGTCCAACCACCCTATTATGATACTGGCGGTCAGAGGGAAACTCGCTGGGGAATTCTGCTCTGCTTTCGATTGGCTCATGGAGCCCGTCGGGGCGGCCGGTGGAATTGTAATCCCAAAATGGCGGCGGAGCCAGCCTCGGCTCCGCCGTCGGGTTTCCAATGTTGCTTTCCGCCTGGCCTTTCATGGCAGTTCACCCACCACGGAAAGTCAGGCAGAAAGTGGCATTGGGGGGCCCTAGCTGAGCCCCCTTCCCCCTGGCCCTCTGCTATGGGGCCGGGGGCACCTGTGGTGCCCCCCTAAACATCCCTGCACCATGGGGCAGGCACCGCATGGTGCCTGCCACATGGTTCAGGGATGTTTGAAAACATCAATTTTTCTAATGCAGCTTGTGCTGCGACCCTTTTCCGGCCGCCGCACAAGCTGTAATAGAAAAATGGATGTTTCAGACCGCCCATAGTGTGGTTGCATCCTAATACTGTGGATGGAACCGCCGACTAATAATCGGGCGGATTCAATGTCGCTATGGTATCGGTCGGACGCTCGTCTGACTGACATCGTAATAGGGCCCTGTATGTTTTATAACCTATGACCTGTAGGTAGCACTCAGAGTTCTCCAACCAGAGGAGTTACACAGTCTTAAGAAGCCTGCTCCCCATGCGTGTATAAAAGAGAGGTGCCCTTGCCCTTGGGGGTGGTCATTCTTACCAGCTCCCATGCTTCCTGTTATGTTCTGTTATTTAGCAACAGGTTTAATGCAGCCCCATCAGGAAGGGGAAGTGAGGTCATTATACCTGATGTCATGTGATATTTCAGGACCCCAGTCTCATGCATTAACATTTATTGCTACATTTTATAACAAGTTCGTTGTATTTACTAACGAGGAGTCATCTAAAATGGTCAATGCACGTAGTTAGTGCTTGTGACTTTGGTGTTCCAGTCCACGCAAAAACGTCTGACGTACGAGGTTTTAATGCTGTTATTTCGCTCAAACCAGTTGGCTTGCAAAAGGTTAACGTTCCCCTCTCAAATACAACAAGAGCGTACTCAGCAAAGCATGAAGGCAGAGGAAGGTGGCAAGGTATGCAGAAAGCCCTGATGCTCTTTTGAAGTAGAGGTGCGCACATCGCCAGCAGTGCATGGGTATAAAAATTTGAGGTAAGTGTCATGGTTATTGGTACATCTGTGGCATCTGAGTAGAGTAACATTCGTCAAAACCTTTTAGGATTGAAAGACTACATTACTGCATGAGTTGGATGGTATCCCCCAAGGATTTACTTTTTTGTGGCAACATTTTAATTTTGGAAGCATTTTTAAGCAAGAATTTAGTCACAATTTCATAAGATTTAAAGAATACTTTAGCGAGGTAGTCACAATAAAACTGTCATCTGCAGGCTGGTGCTGATGCAGTTTGCCAAGTGTCCCTCCAGCTTCTACCAGAGGTCAGGTAGCTTTGTTTATAGCAATATTGGAAATTGCATTAGCAGGAAGCAGTGCACTTGTAAGTGAATTCTATGTACAGCTGCAGCCTATAGCCTGCAGAATTTTCATTGGAGTAATCAGAAATACTCCAAGTTCAGCTCTTGCTCGTTACTAACCTTACTAATGAAGTGGATCCTTCACTTAGATAACAACTTCTAAGTTAATTCATCTCTAATAGGTAACTTAGATGGGGAAGACTAACTCAGAAGCCTCCTAAATACAACTAAGTCACCACTGGACTGAAGCCACCGTAGATGGGGGTGCGGTGTAATGTAAGGTCTGTGAGGAGAACAGTAGTATTCATAGTAATAACGATTACCAGTGATTATTCCCTCATTCGGATCCTCTTTTTCATCACATTTCTTATTAATGAGAAATACTGAAATAGAATGACTTTTATCCAGATTGAAACAAAGTACAGGCAGAAATGCTACCTTTATTTTCATGAGCAGACACAGGTATTACTTGGACACCAATGTCAGTACACAAATCCCAAAGCATGAATTCCTTGTGTTTTTCAACCTGTATCCAGCCAACCCCGTAGTAGAACGATTTTGAATACGCAAGGATAAAGGGACCGTGTCAGGTAGTACATCAAGGTAAGAATGGGTCAAATGTAATGTCTTGAAACAGTAGAAGCATTTCTACCCTTACCAGATGCCCATAAGGTGACAGGAAGGCTAGTTGAGTGTTGGAAGGCACAAGACCTCTCAATGTATGTTCAATTCAACTGCTACAAGCATATGCTACAAGCTTTTCTTCTTAAGATTCCATGGCCTCGATTAAGGAGCTCGTTGTAATTCCGGTAGGAGATTTCCTGGTTCCATGGGAATTATAAGGTTCTGAGGAAGGCTGCAGTCCTGGTGTATTTTAACAAGAAGCTTTGCCTGTTGAAAGCAGTCAAAATCTCAAGATGAAACACTGAGTATAAAATGAGGAATGACCAGAGGCATCTGGATCTCAATTACCAATTCACCCAGTAATTGTTCATTTTTTAGCAGACTCTAAGGGTCCCGCTTGTAATATCTGATAACTCCACGTCTTATTTATTTTACTCCTGGTATTGCTACCTCCACTGGGTGGAGTTACCAAGGAAGAAACCAGGCCACTTGCAATGCATCCCAGTGCAGATAAACGTCTCCTTAAGTAATCATTGACCATATGGGGTGTAGAGCAATTGCTCCAACAATTTATCCAGGAACTTTATCTGTTTGATATTTTGTGCATGTGCGCTCAGTCCAGTACAGTAGTCCTATCCAAACAACATTCTACAAGCTCATACCTCCCTTTACTATCCTCAGCTTCCCTATTGGCACTAAACTGTACCCTGGGTCACCCCCATATGATCACACTCCTAGCATAGGATGAGTTACTTGTTGCAGATAACTGGCCTGCCAGCATTTCTTTGACCTATTCCCCTCCACTCGTGTGAGATGAGTTTACTGAAAAAAGTTCTATTTTGACCACTACTTCTTTTCAGGTAAGCATGTATTTTAAAGCACTTTGTGACTGAACTCATATCCCTTATGTTCCAGGTAAGACACTTTAATATATTGGAGTGATTCATGGTAGGCAGTTAAATTTCATTTCAGGCAAGACCTGTATGCTCAGCCGCCGACCTCCCCTTAACCCACCATCATCCAAGGGCACTGTGGTTACCTTCCCTCCCATGATGTGGCATAACTACTTACATGATAGACTGATGGACCCATTTAAATCAAACCCCATCTACTGCACTCACACCCTAAAGGGGTCTTCAGTCACCTGCTATCCAGTGGCAAAACCATACTGCAAGTCTACTTTCTCTCTACTGTTTCTTGGTCAAGGAGGTGTTAGAGGGTGCTTGATAAGTCAGCTATTGCTCCTCCCTTTGCCCCCAATTCCTGGATGTAGCTGTGGTCATCAGTGTTTCATCCAAATTACATATTGAAAAATGTGGCCAAACTTTGGTCCCTTCTGGGTTATGATCAATGTTCTATGCTTACTTAAACATGTTAGATCAGATCATCTGCCAATTATGGGGTTACTTTTGGCCCGTTGACCTATTCTTCGGACTCCGAGCAGGCATCAGAGAAGTCTATTGCAGACTCAAGTTCCGACCCATTCTCACTTCGTAGGAGGCACCCACCCAAGAAAACTCCCACTGTCACCACAGCCGCATCTTGACCATCTTGTACCTGTTGCTGGGTAAGTTTTAGGGTATTTCGGTTGAGTTGTCCTCTGTTCTGTCTGCTCTGGTGCCTTGGTGTGGTTGCGAACCATCCATCGGGGGTATTAAATTGCTCCACTCAAGCCAGATGTCTTAATTTCTTCAAAAAAGATCGCTTTGTCCTACAAAAGCACCTTAAGCTTCACCAGCAACAGTATTGTGTATTTCATTCCTGTGTCACTTACTTTTCAACGGCATGAAAGATGAACTTTACTCCTGTTCTGCCAAAGTGTTATCTGGGAAAATCATGATTTTACTGTTCTCTATGATGAAGTGGCCAGTAGTCTGTGCTTTCTGCAGGAACATATCTTGATCACAATAGTTCACAAGACCGCCTACCACCAGGTGGTAGGCGATCATAGAAGAGGATTCCCTGCTTGCACACTTTGCACTTTTTCAACTACAAAATAGTTTGAGAATCTCGGGGGTGCCACAGTTTTAGAGCACCAATCACCCACATACGGCACCATCTCAGCACCTTTGCGTTTCTCTGGCAAACCCACCACTCTCAAGTTGTTACTCCTCAATTAGTCCTCCATGTCCTCATTCCTGCATATGAGGAATCGCAAGCTCTCAAGAAAGTCTCTGACCTGAGTCTGCATTTGGTTTGCAGAGGGCTGCAGTTGGCTCACAGTGACCGTGATGTTCTTGACTCTGTCAGACAGTTTCTTCAGGCCATCTCTGAGAAGGATCACTTTGATGGCTACTGAGTCTATTTTATGTACCAGCTCCACCCTCATAGAGGTGATTGTTTCCAGGATCCTGTCCAACTTGTCCACAGTGTGATTCTCACTGTTGTCCATTTGTTCCTGGGTGGTGTTTGCCGTATCCAACGTGAAAGACTTTGTTTTATCTGTTTTTACCTTTTAGTGGATTCTTCTGGTGGGTTTTGAGCCACAGCATAGGCATACTTCAGGATTCCTCTGCCAGCCTTCAATTCTTGAGGGACGTCTCTGGATTCCGTAGCACTGTCCATATCACAACAATCCCCTCCATGTCAATGTGCAGTTGGTGCCGCTTGGTCCTCGTCAACTGACCCCACCGGAAGTACTCTTTGGGGGAGACCTGGTGTGAACATTGTCTGCTGTGCTCCTGCTGTGGCCCACCAGCTGCCGGGCAGCCATCTGTTAGTGCAGCTACAGTTAGTGGTACCACCACAAGTAAACAGTTATTAGGTATGCCGCACCAGACCCTGTCTGTGGCCAGCCAGGCTCACAAGGACTCAGTGTGCCTTCATGGTCGTGGCCAATGCCCTCTGGTCTCTCTTTCTAGGCGGATCTGTCTGCCCATTGCCACAATCAGACCATTGAGTCATCTTGCCTCTGCCTCACCCAAACATAGCGGCGGTCCAATGTGGAGACATCCTCGCACTATGCTATCTGGCGCACAACTCCAGCAGAAGACTGCACCTCCGCTCCACCATGCCCTGCTCCCAAGGGAGGCTTCACCTGCTACTCACTAGTATGGGTGGGTCAGGCTAACATTTCAGAAGTATTTCACATTGATGTTCACGTTTCAGAGGTGGGATCCACAGCATCAGTAAGGGATGGGTCATGGACGAAGATCATGGAGGAAATGTCCTGGTTCCTGGAGAACATGCATTGTAACAAGGTTACACAGTGACTACATCAGACTGAAGAATGGCACCAATTGCATCTGTGATTGCTGAACATGTTTAATCAAAGGTCTTATTTGGCTGACACAGCCACTTTTAAAGTAACTTGGCATCAGATTGTAAAGTTATTTTAAGGTTTTACATGGAGTCGCTACATGAAATTTTTGCCCAGCAAGAATTAAAAAAATAAGCTATCTCTGTTGCCCCTCGATTTGGGGTTGAAATCCTGTGAACAGATTTTCATGGGAAAGTTATTTTGTAATTCACTGTTTAACCCCTTCCATGCCAAGGACGTAATGGTTACGTCATCGGCTACGGTGCTGCTGTGCCAAGGATGTAACCATTACGTCCTCGACACATCAGTAAGAAATCCCTCTGCTGTAAACAGCAGAGGGATTTCTTTTTTTTCTTTCATCCTCGGGAGTTGGGGAAGAGCTTCTCCAGCTGCCTGAGGCATTTTTTTTTTCAGAGTAGCGACAATCAGCATGCATAGTGCGCCAACGTCATTACACTGAAAGTGAAATGAGCCGATCGGCTCATTTCACTTTCACTGCCTGCGTGCTCCTGGGGCTATCTCAGCCCCGAGCACGTAGGCAAACGGGAGAGGTATCATTGGAAAGGGCAGAATTTCCCTGTTCCAATGGTAAGCTTCCCTAGTGGATCCCTGCTTGGGGATCACCGCAGGAGGGCAATCCCCAAGCAGGGATCCACCACTAGACACCAGGAAGGGGGGAGCGGCCCCTTGGGCAAGGGCCTTAGCTTCCCATATTGATTTGGGCAAATTCAGTCTTTCTGCCCCTCTGGGGGGGAGCAGATGGGGGAAGTAGCCCCCAATCTGCCCCCCGCCCCCACCCGGGGTGCAGAAAGCACACTAGACACCAGGGATTTTGTTTTTAGTACTTAGGGGTGGGGGCTGTCCTAAATGGGCACTATAATGCCCCCACCCTGCCCAAAAATTGCCACAGTCTTTCTACTCCCCCTGAGATGCAGAAGGGAGCAATAGCACCTGATCTGCTCCTGCCGAGGGGGACAGAAAGCCCACTAGGCACAGGGATGATTTCTTTTTTTTATAAAAGAGGGGTGGGGGCTGCCCAGAATGTTCATGTCAATGCCCCCACCCCCAGCACAAAAGGGACAGTCTTTCTGCCCCCCTGAAAGGCAGATGGGGGTTATTACCAACGATCTGCCCCTTGGGGGGGGGGGGGGCAGAAAGCCCAATAGACACCAGGGATTTTTTTTTTAGTACTTAGTGGTGGGGGCTGCCCTAAATGGGCACTATAATGCCCCCACCCCTCCCAAAAATTGTGACAGTCTTTCTGCCCCCTCCTGGGGTGCAGATGGGTGCAATAGCCCCGATCTGCCCCCCCGGGGGGGGCAGAAAGTCCGCTAGGCACCAGGGATGGTTGTCTTTTTTTTTATAAAAGAGGGGTGGGGGCTGCCCACAATGGACATGCCAATGCCCCCACCCCCAACACAAAAGGGACAGACTTTCTGCACGCCCCAGAGGCAGATGAGGGTTATTACCCCCGATCTTCCCCCTAGCGGGGGCAGAAAGCACACTAGGCACCAGCGATTTTTTGTTTTGAATATGTAAGGGTGGGGCCTGCACAAAATGGGCATGCCAATACCCCACCCCCAAACAAAAAAGGGACAGTCTGCCCCCCCTCGAGGGCAGATAGGGGTTATTACCACCGATCTGCCCCCGGGGGGGGCAGAAAGCCCACTAGACACCAGGAATCTTTTTTTAATAAAAGAGGGGTCGGGGTTGCCCATAACAGGCATGCAATGCCCCCACCCCCAACACAAAAGGGACAGCCTTTCTGCCCCCTCCGTGAGGCAGATGAGGGTTATTACCCCCGATCTGCCCCCCGGGGGCAGAAAGCCCACTAGGCACCAGTGATTTTTTGTTTTGAATATGTAAAGGTGGGGTCTGCCCAAAATGGGCATGCCAATGCCCCACCCCCCCAAACAAAAAAAGGACAGTCTTTCTTCTTGACCTGGAGGTGCAGATGGGGATTATTACCCCGATCTGCTCCTGAGGGGGGGGAGCAGAAAACCCACTAGACACCAGGATTTTTTTTTTAATAAAAGAGGGGTGGGAGTCGCCCATAATGTGCGATGCCAATGCCCTCCCTCCCCAAAAAATAGCCACAGTCTTTCAGCCCCCCCAGTTGGGCCGAAAGCCCACTAGGCACCAGAGATATGTTTATGGGCATTTCAGGGAGCAGCCCCATAGGTAAGGGTTGCTCCCCTTTTTTATGAACACATTTTGGCTGCTTCTGCCTCCCTTGGGGGCAGATCAGTGATATTTTTAGGCACATCTGCTCCCAAGGGGGGCAGAAAACAAACCACTAGACACCAATGTTCCCTCTAATTTTTTTCCTCTGTGTGCGGCAGTGTAGGGTCTCTGTGCGCTGCAGCCATGGGTATGTGCGCCAGGAACCAGACTGCGCTTGTGCGCAGCGCCAAATATCACTCCAAACTGTTGCTTAAAAAACTGAAAAGACGGTGCATTTCCACACATACAACCCAAGTTAAGGGGCTTAAGGCAGATTTGCACCAACGTGGCGCATTTTCCATAAGCATAGATATCAAAGAATGTGGCCCTATCATGTTTATGCTGAAAAAAGCTTTTACATTTTTTTCCAGACTATCCATGATCACATTTTACAAGAATATCGCAAAATTAAAAAGGTGAGTAGTAAAGATTTACAAAGGCATGTGGGCTTTTGTTTAAGTATTCATGTTAATCACAGCTCGTGAAGGGGCTGTGATTAACATGAATACAGGGCCGGTCCTAGGATATGTGGGGCCCCGGGCAGAATAGAAACATGTGGGGCCCCTAAGCAGATAAGACGCGGGATCGGATCGGGCCGGCTAAGAAAGTTATTTTTTTTCCTTTAAATTAAAATTACCCCCCGCCCCCACAGTTAACAGCTAACAACCATTAACAAAACGCAGCCGCGGACGACTCATGCCGGCCGCGACTGGGTTTTGTCAATGGTTGTTAGCAGTTTAAGCTAAATGAGTATCTACAATAAATGATTTTACTTTCACCTTGTTGTTTTGACCAATAAGTATCTCCTTCACACACACTTGCATAGAATCACAACTGCAATGCAGGACCATTGCTCTTTGTGCTCTGCAGAGAGGCCATATTTTGAATGGTCATGTAATCTGAACACCTTTTTGACCCACAGACAGGCACAGTGTGAAAGTTGTACTGCCTGTAGCCTCAACTCCAAAGTGCTCAACTGTAGCCTGTTAGAAACACCTGGAGGCGACTCAGTACAAAGGGTGCATCATCCAAGAGTAATATGCTGTGAAATAAAATACACAAACACACATGCTGGAAATAGCTAGCACTCTTGGGGAATGCAAGATTCAGTAAAGCATGAGAAATATAAACAGGAACAAAATTACTGCCATGGATTACCCTAACAGCAGGACCACTGGAATTATGTGGCAGGAGAGGGTTAAATTATGTGGCAGGGTGAGTAAATTATGTGGCAAGAAAAGGCAAATTATGCGGCATAACCCGGCACATTTTGAAATAGTATTACTTCATTTTTTGCCATTTTTAAACTTGGCAACACTGTTTGGGCACTGGTTGCACTCCATTAGTAACAATTTAACACCCAAATTTAGTAGTGGGAAACAGAAAGTTGACTATTCCAGCTTTTCAAAGGGCCTTCCCACATGCGGCAAGAAGTGTCGCAGCATTTTTAGTAACTTTTGAACTGTTTGAGATAGAAAGCAATTTTGTTGTTTAAATCTGTAGATTATGCAGCAGCTGATGGATTATGTGGCAAATGCGTCAAATGCATAATTATGCAGAAATCGCCGCCACCGCACAATCGCATTATTCCAGTGGCCCTGCCTAACATGCAGCATCAGACTGGGACAGAAAATAGGCCTCTGTACCAAAATAAAAGGGGCCCCCATTAGGAAGCTAGTTAGCTAGAAAAGTGTCCTGTGTTTGCAAACTAGCGCAGTTTTCAACTTGTAAACACATGCTGTATAAGTTTTTTGTAAGGTATGGAAGGACTGCACTGATTTGAGTTTGCTGCAGGCAATGTTTGCTTTATTATCATAAAAATCAACAGTAAAAACCGGCTCACTTGACCATAAAGCAGGTCAACAACTAGCCAAAAACGGCCTACATACTGACCTGAGAGCAGGGCTTTAAGTGGGTTGAAAAACCTGTCATTGCCTCCAGATAAATATTACAACAAGTAAAATTACACCTAGAACAAGCCAGTACTATTGGCTTTGTCAGTGGTTATTAGTTGCATAAGATGAATAAGCAACATCTACGGCTTCCTTGTATATAATATTGAAAATGCTCCAGTTCTGAAATGATGAGACTGAAAGAACTCTCACGAGTCTCCTTGAAGTTGCATTAAAGGCAGTGAAGGGTGGCACTGCTGCAGAGTTAAGATTTGTTTTTTCACTCTGAGGGCGTGGGCCAAAATGAAGAGCGGGCCCGTCTCAGCACCTGCTTTTCAGAACTTTCATTCATTGAGCAGACACTGGATCAATGTTTTTGCAGGCAAACTTAAGGACATGAATATAGGGCCCCATAGGCCCCCTTTTCAATGTCCATTTTAATTTACTACCGGGTCTAAGACTTGAGTGACCCAGCACACTTTAAGCCCTGCTCCATCCACTTTTGCATGCGGATTCTGCTCCTCTGTGGGCACCTCTTGTCTCAATGCCGCGCGCACACCTATCTGCTCCCCCACACTGTATTCCATTTGTCTTGCCCCTTTTATTCACCTCTCTGCTCCCTTTCCACTTGTCCTCGGTGAGCAGTTTCCAGTGTGATGCGCCGCCATCGCCACTCTATCCTTTGCTGTGCTCCTGCAGGATATTCTGTCTTTTATTCATACAGGGTCCGGGCCACTTCACAGGCAAGGGCACTCAAATGACCTGTCTGATTGCTGTCATCAACATGCAGATGCAGCCATTAGGCCCACAGAGACGGGCCAGCAGGGGAGATTGACATAAAGAAAAATTTAAACTCTCAGGGGGCCCCCTGGGCCTCGGAACATCTGATGTCTTTAAAGGTGCAAGGCGCCATGGCTGCGAGCAGGCGCGGGGCCCTGGGCAGCTGCCCACGCTGCCCATGCCTAGCGCCGGCCCTGCATGAATACTTAAACAAAAGGCCACAATTGCTCTCGCAGCCGCGCTTTACAGCCCTGCCAAGTGTCACACATCTTGCGTTACACTAACACATTTTAAGTCACATTACCGCATGTAAAAAGATTGTCACGCAAATCAGCTTACTAAAAAGCTGAGTGTATTACCTCTTTTAATGCTTTGTAGAGTCGAATATTTTGTGAGGTTGTAGGCGGCGCACAGCAGTCAATGCGAGTGCTGTTATGCTTTGCTGGGACCGGGCTGGTTATTGGACTGTCTTTTGTTTGTGTTGCGTAGCGCAGGCTGACCTGGCTACCTCCCCCGGCACCAAAAGGTCAGTAGTAGTGCACACGTGCGTGCAGCCATGTGGCCTGCAAACACAACGAAGTTTACTATTGCCAGGCAGTCCTTCAGTGTCAGTGCAGCTAAAGGAAGAAGTTCAGCAGGTGCGTCGTGTGGACAGACAGGGACTGAAAGGCTCCAGTCGGCGCAGGCAGGATGTTTTCAATTTCAAATTCTTGCTGCAGCCAGCCTGGGCCACCTAGAATTGCTGCTGCCGGAATTAAATTAAAGGAAAAGGAGTGTCCTCCTCGGCACGTGCTGCCTTACCATGCTTGTGTGTGGGGGTGGTGTTCGCTGGGGGCTGTGTCCAGTCACGGTGAGAGGAGGTACGTATTCCATGTTTGATTTCTGATCACTTTTTTAGATTAAGTGCCAAAATGTAGCGCTATAATGCAGTGCGCAACATCACTTGTAAATTCTGCCTAAATAAAGAGACATTCGAGATTAAAATTGTCGATCCTGCATTGTTTTATTACAGCTTGTGCTAAAATGGGATTCTGGTTTAAACAAAGCAGTCGATGACGGAGATTCTCCTAAAGGATCAGAACATGTATTCCCAGTTAGCACCCGTTACAGGGCCTAAAGGAGCTGTAATTACCTACTTATAGTTATTAGAAAGTGAGATCTGGTCGACTGAGATCCGAGGTTGTTCCGGTATGCAGATATAAAAAAAAGTTGAACACTTGAAGAAATACAGCATGCATGGGGCAAAATAAGTTGTGAGGTAGTGTACCATTCTCCCTAATTAATCTGGTCCAAACAGGTAGAGTAATGCTTAACTGTGAATGCACTAGACATTGAAACAGATGTAGAAAATCCTGACCCTGCTCTGAAATAAAAAAACATGCTGTTCCTTCAAAAATAGGTTTAAAAATTCACAATCTACCATTCAAATGGGTGCAATTTCTGATGTTTCCTTCGTCTTCATTGCTCGATTTTGCTCCTGAGAATGTGTCACTCATAGTCATTGAATGTCACTCATAATTTCACTGAAATTATGAAAATGTCACACATAGGCAACCTGAAACCTTGGCAGCTATGGCTTTACTAACAAAGAGTAGAGCAAGTTTAAAAACAGAGCGTGTACTTTCTGAAAGTACACGCTGTGTTTTAAACTTGCTCTACTCTTTGTTAGTAAAGCTGACTGCGAGAGAGATTGTGTGCTTTTGTTTAAGTATTCATGTTAATCACAGCTCCTTCACGAGCTGTGATTAACATGAATACTTAAACAAAGCCCACCATCTTCCCGCATCGTAGCTTTACTAACAAAGAGTAGAGCAAGTTTAAAACACAGCGTGTACTTTCAGAAAGTACACGCTGTGTTTTTAAACTTGCTCTACTCTTTGTTAGTAAAGCGCGATGCGGGAAGATGGTGGGCTTTGTTTAAGTATTCATGTTAATCACAGCTCGTGAAGGAGCTGTGATTAACATGAATACCTAAACAAAAGCCCACAATCTGCCCCGCACCGCAAAATACAGCAAGTGCCTCAAGCCCCAAGCCAGCCTTACCTGCACTCCTGACTCACGCTGGCAAAACCGCAGGAAGTGCCTGTTTTTCGCGCCGCTCGCTTTTTAAAGCGGCGGCGCGAACTCTCTCGCTGGATGTCCTGCGTGTGTGCGCGCTCCACACACGGGAGTGCGCGCTCACGGGAAGAGAGGTGCGCGCACGCTCGCACCTTATTGGGAACAGTGCTAGACACTAGTCAAAGCTTGTGTGTGAGCTGGAGTTCGGCTGACGGTCTGTGTTTACTGACTTTTGGCTGGCTGTGTGTGAGCCTGCATTTTGCTGGTGGTGTGTGTGGACTTGTGCTTAGCTGGCAGTATGTGTGGACTAGCACTTGGCTGGCAGTGTGCGTGGACAGTTATTTGGCTAGGGGTCTGCGTGGATGGCACATGTCTGGCGGTGTGCGTGGACTGTCACTTGGCTGCGATGTGCTTGGATGGTGCTTGGCTGGCGGTGTGCGTGGATGGCGCTTGGCTGGTGGTGTGCGTGGATGGCACTTGGCAGGTGGTGTGGCTTGCATGGATCCTCCAGCGTTTTATTACCCAGAATCCCCTGCAAGCCTCAAATTTAGCTAATAATTCACACTTTCCTCACATTTCTGTGTGGAAGATTTGTCGCATCACTGTGCTGGCACAAATTTCCCACCATCCAGCGTTTCCCTCAGTCTCCTAAAAAAATGATGCCTCACTTGTGTGGGTGCCCAAAGCAGAGAACCTAAAAACCTATAAATCTCTAAACATTTCTGGCTGGGATCACCATGCCAGCACAAATTTTCTACCACCCAGCGTTTCCCTCGGTCTCCCGAGTAAAATTATACCTCACTTGCGGGGTGAGCCAGGGCCTGTGACTGGGAAAGGCCCAAAACATGGAGATTGAGGGGAAAGCACAGCATGCTCTAAGCTCTATATGTTTTTATATAAGTTTTTAGGCGATTCTGCATTGGACACCCAAACAAGTGAGGTATCATTTTTATCGGGAGACCAAGTGGAATGCTGGGTGGTAGGAAATTTGTGCTGGTGCGGTGTTCCCAGACAGAAATGTAAGGAAAATTAGATTTTTTTTTAGTTAAATTTGAGGTTTGCAAAGGATTTTGGGTAGGAAAACTTTGGGGGATCCATGCAAGTCACACCTCCCTGAACTACCCGGGTGTCTAGTTTTGAGAAATGTCTGGGTTTGGAAGGTTTCCCTAGATGGCTGCCTAGCCCGGGACCAAAAACGCAGATGCCCCCCTTGCAAAACCAGCTTGTTTTGTGATACATAATTTTGATGTCGCCACAATATGTTTTGGGCTCTTACCTGTCGCGGGTACTTGACCCACCCACACAAGTGAGGTACCATTTTTATCGGGAGACCTGGGGGATTGCTGGGTGGTAAAAAATTTGTGTCGGCCTGGTGATCCCACAACTTTCCCATACAGAAATGTGAGGAAAATGTGATTTTTTAAAGCTAAATTTGAGGTTTGCAGGGTATTCTGGGTAAGAAAACATTGGGGGATCCACGTAAGCTACACCTCCCTGGACTCCCGGGGTGTCTAGTTTTCAGAAATGTCTGGGTTTGGTAGGTTTGCCTAGATGGCCGTCAAGCCCGGGACCAAAAACGCAGGTGACTCCCTTGCAAAACCAAGTTGTTTTGTGAAAAATAATTTTGATGTCTCCACAATAAGTTCCTGTTGCAGGCCAACCCACACAAGTGAGGTACCATTTTTATCGACAGACTTGGGAGAATGCAGAGTGGGTGGAAGTTTGTGGCTCTTTGCAGATTCCAGACCTTTCCATCCATCACAGAAATGTGAGGAAAATGTGTTTTTTTGACAAAGTTTGAGGTTTGCAAAGGATTCTGGGTAACTGAAGCTGGTGAGAGTCACACACGTCACCCCATCCTGGATTCCCCTGGGTGTCTAGTTTTAAAAAATGTACAGGTTTGCTAGGTTTCCCTAGATACTGGCTGAGCTAGGGCCCAAACTCCACAGCTAGGCACATCACAAAAAAAGGGTCAGTTTTCACTGAAAAAATGTGATGTGTCCATGTTGTGTTTTGGGCCGTTTCCTGCCGCAGGCACTAGCCTACCCACACAAGTGAGGTACCATTTTTATCGTCGGGCTTGTGGGAATGCTGGGTGGGTGGAAGTTTGTGGCTCACTTACAGATTCCAGAACTTTCCATCACAGAAATGTGAGGAAAATTTGATTTTTTTCAACAAAGTTTGAGGTTTGCAAGGGACAGTGGCGGCTCGCCGAGGGAGTGGTGCGGGGGAGGGGCAGGGTGGGGTGGTAGTGAACTCGGACATACGACGGACAGAACTCAGAGGGAGTTCTGTCCATCGTAAGTCCGAGTCCACTACCCCCCCATCCTGCCCCTTCCCCGCCCCACCACCCCACACCACTCCCTCGGCGAGCCGCCACTGGCAAGGGATTCTGGGTAACATAAACTGGTGGGCGCCACACAAGTCACCCCATCATGGATTCCCCTGGGTGTCTAGTTTTCAAAAATGTACAGGTTTGCTAGGTTTCCCTAGGTGCCGGATGAGCTAGGGTCCAAAATCCACAGCCTAGGCACATTACAAAAAAAGGGTCAGTTTTCACTGGAAAAATGTGTTGTGTCCACGTTGCTTTTTGGGCCATTTCATGTCGCAGACACTAGGCCTACCCACACAAGTGCGGTATAATTTGTATCGGGAGTCTCAGGGGAAAACAGAATAGTAGAACAAGTGTTATTACCGTTTGTCTTTCTATGCATTTCTGCCTTCCAAATGTAAGACAGAATGTAAAAAAGAAGTCATTTTGAACAATACCCTCTAATTCACATGCTAATATGGGTACCCACAAATTCAGAGATGCACAAATAGCCACTGCTTCTAAACTCCATATCGTTTTACCATTTCAGATATACATATGTTTCCTTCATACCTATTTTGCACTCTTTATATTTTACCAAATGAATTACTGTATACCCGGTACACGATGAAAAACCATTGCAAGATGCAACTCAGTTATTGGCTCTGGGTACCTCGGATTCTTGGTGAACCTACAAGCCTGAAATATCTCCGCAACCATAAGGGTCCTGCGGACGGAACATTATAGAGCTTTCAGAAATCTACCATAGTTAGAAGAAGTTACAGATGAAAATGTAGGCACAAATGGCTGTTTTTTTTCAACTAAATTTCAATATTCTTTTATTTCAACTGTTACTTTATATAGGAAATCCTTGAAGGATTTGCATAAATTACCGCTTGCTGAATTCTGAATTTTGTCTACTTTTCAGAAATGTATAGCTATCCGGTATCCATTATTGGTTTCACACCCATTTCTACCACTAACTGGAAGGAGGTCGAATGCACAAAAAATAGTAAAAATAGGCTATGCCCCAGTAAAATGCCAAAACTGTTTAGAAAATTTGGGTTTTCTGGCAAAAGTCTGCTGTTCCTGAAAGCTGGGAAGATTGTGATTTTAGCACTACAAACTCTTCGTTGACACGATTTGCAGGGAAAAAAACAGACGCTTTCTTCTGCTGCACTTTTTTCCCATTTTCCCCCAAAACCCCAAAATTATGCAGTATTTTACCTAATTTCTCAATCCCCTCCAGGGGAATCTGCAAACGCTGGGTACCTTTAGAATCCTCAGGATGCTGGAAGAAAAGGACACAAATTTGGCATCGATACCTTATGTGGACAAAAAGTTAAGGCGCAAACTACCCCAAATAGTCACAAAAAGGGCGTGGCACAGGGGCGAGACCTGGCAGCGAAAGAGTTAACACCAATGTGTACAGCTGTGCGTGTCTAGTAGTTTTCCTACTATGGGTGATGTAATTTGTTTCTCTATGTTTTGTTTTCTCTGTGTATAGTAACATCAAAGATATCCACTCGCTTCTTGAAGTGACAGTCTATGATGAAGACAGAGACAGAACTGCTGACTTTCTGGGCAAAGTTGCCATACCCTTGCTGTCTGTAAGTGGCATTCACCTGACACAATGCTTTGCCCTTCCCTTCCCACCAACTGACCCCCTCCCCTCGCTCTCAAAAAAAGAAATCTCAGCTCTGTGGCTGTCATTGTGCAAGCGAGGTTTGTAATAATAACGCAAACATCTTTTAGCATACTGCGGTCCGCGGCCATGCTGCCTCCCAGGATAGTTAATTTTTCCTGACAGACTTGGCTCTGGTAATGAACAGGTACTTGTCAGAATTGCCACAGTTGTTTTGGGCTCTCTGTCAGTTTCAGCAGCTGGGGGTCAAAGGTCGCGGAGGGAGTGTATTCAGTGGAGACCACAAGACAGACGGCTGTCATGTCTTTTTTCCCGCAGATTCAAAATGGTGAACAGAAAGCCTACGTCTTGAAAAACAAGCAGCTGACAGGGCCGACAAAGGGGGTCATCCATCTTGAAATAGATGTGATTTTCAATGCTGTAAGTCCCAACTTTAGCTTCCTTCTTTGTACTGCTAAAGAGTCCAGTTTCTCGACAGCCTTTGTTCCCGGTTTGTAGAGAATTTCTGGCAGTCCTCGTTTTGTCTAAATCTTGATGTGAGCTGAATAATTCTCTTCTGCCCGCGGCTTAACGCACACAATCGCTTGCTTAGTTACTGCTTTGATAGTTGCAATCCTCTCAATTATATTTCGACAAACGGAGTGGCAATGATATGGTGTATTTTCCTCTTGCAAATGCAGAAATTAATTATTTAAAAAATATATGATTTGTACTAAATTCTTAACGTTTTGCAACACATTTATAACAATATTTCCAACTCGGTGTAAATTTCCAAGAATCATAGAGTAATATTCAAAATCAATTTTGAATTTTAATAAACTGCAATATGCATTTATGTGTTGATTTGTGTTTAAGATATAAAGTAATATTACATACTTGATATACAAAAATCGAATTAATTGGTCTTGTCTGCAATCACAACCTATGACCCAGACTCTAATTTTGATTTGCAGGTGAAAGCCAGCCTAGCAACATTAGTACCAAAGGAACAGAAATATATTGAAGATGAACCAAGACTCTCCAAGCAGGTAAACAAGAAGACTAAAGTTAATAGATTTTGCAAAGGCCTTGCTTAAATACGAAAATGTAATAGCCTTTTTTCTTTTTGAGTGCTTTGGGCAGGGGGATCTGTCAGTACTGGCAGCACCCGGTGTAGCAAAGGGGGGTGGTGTGAAAGAAGGGTTCCCCAAACAGCTCTTTCAATGCATCTCAGTTCTGTCCTGCATTGTATCTATTTTCCCAGCTCGGGCTTCCCTTGAACGCTAATTGTTTGGTTTCCTTTGCTATGGGGACAGATGCTCACCGGCGACCTTCGAAATCCCTTCACTTTGAATTTCAAATTGAATTTTGAATTCTTTACTCGATGGGTAACACATGGATGCAATCACACATGTATTCCAGTATCAAATATTGCAGTGTCCACCCAACTACATTGATTAATGTGTGTATTGTATGGACTGCAATGCAGATAATACTGCATGATGTGTTCTATTCAACCAAGGGAGATATACAGCAAATTCATAAGTAAAGCATATGAATAATGAATACAATAGAAGCAAGTATTGGCAATGTCAAAAGCTTTGCCATACAAGTGAAAGAGCTTCTTCAGTCTCTGGCGAGTTTAGGCATTCAGTAACTCATCACACACTCACTCTGTCACTCGCCCTTGCACTAAGACATCAACACACCCATCTGTTATGTTATGTTAAAACAATTTATAATTATTAGGTATAAAAGAGAGAGAGAGGAACAAGAAATCTAGTTCTCTTCCCCTGAGAAAGTTTATATAATCAAAAGGAACTAGCCAATGTAAAGGAACCATCAGAAAGGCCCACCTATTAAACAACCCCTGTGGGTAGTGGGACCCTAGGACAGTTTTTAATTCACACTCACACACCATCACTGCACACTCATTTACCAAAATACCCGCTCCGCTGTAAACAGGCGTTGTAGCACACCCGGGGTACGCTCGGTGCCACCGGGTGGGGCCCGATGATGAAGCATGCCACCAACTAGGTTGGTGGGTGAGGGCTTTCATAAGAAAAAGTTTTTCTTTCCTTTAAATACACACAGTTTCTGATGTTTCCTTTACATTGGCTAGTTCCTTTTGATTATATAAAACAATTTATAAAGAGCACGGCTACTCGAAGAGTGTCCCGGCGCAGGCGAAGGGGGAAACAGACAAGACCAAGGGACTATGCGTTAAAAAGATGAGTTTTGAGTTTTTTCTTGAATAGTTCCAAGCTGTCAGTCATCGTCAGATAGGGAGGGAGACTATTCCAAGCACTCTGACCTAAATATGCAAAGGATCTCCCACCCATCCGAAGGCAGTTGATTCGGGGGACCCTTGCCATATGAGTCGAGGAAGAGCGAAGAGTACGAGCAGGAATGTAAGGACTGATTCTCTCCTTGAGATAAGATGGTCCCATCCCGATCAAGGATTTAAACATAAGGACCATGGCTTTAAACATCACCCTTTGTTTCATAGGGAGCCAATGGTGGGCCTTTAAGTGCGAAGACATGTGGGATCTTGATGGGAGGGTCAGCAGAAGTCTGGTTGCAGCATTCTGTACCACCTGGAGTCTGTTGAAAAGGTAATCAGGGAGACCCAGGTACAAAGCATTTCCGTAATCCAGTCTAGATGTTATTAGAGCCTGAATCACTTTCCTTCCTGCTGCCTCGGAGAGGAGCGGTATGAATTTTTTCAGCATGCAGAGCACGCTGAAACATGTCCCCGTCACAGCCTGGATCTGCGGGAGGAAAGATAATGAGTTGTCAATCTTAACACCTAGGTTCTTGACACAATTTTTCGAGGATCCCGGATGCGGGCAATTGCTGGGCCAGCAATCTACCACAGAGTTGTAAGGAACAGCACCGAAAGTCACAATCTCCGTTTTGTCCGAGTTACATCTAAGGTGATGTGACTCCAGCCATTGAAAGACACCAGTGAGGCAATTAGCAATCTCCTTCTCGTCCAGGTCTGAGTCTTTATCACATGAGAACAACAGCTGAGTGTCGTCTGCATATGAGATGACCTTAGCACCCAGGGACTCTGCCAACTTTGCAAGAGGGGTCAAGTAAACGTTAAACAAAGTAGGGCTAAGAGCTGAGCCCTGAGGCACTCCCACCGACAGAGGCCTGGCCCGAGCTGTAAAAAGAGGCAGCCAAACTTCCTGCGACCGTCCATCCAAAAATGATGCCAGCCAGTTAAGTGCCTGATGTCTAATTCCTATTTCTTGTAATCGTTCCAACAGCTTGAGGTGGGGTACCATATCAAATGCTGCTGTAAGGTCGAGCAATAACAGCATTGCCTTTCCTCCCCTGTCAAGAACATTGCGGATATGCTCCGTCACTTCCAAGAGTGCTGTCTCAGTACTAAATTGAGGGCGGAAGCCAGATTGCGTAGAATGAAGAATGCCATTGGCTTACAAATATATGGACAGTTGCCGGTTCACCTCCTTCTCCAAAATTTTGGAGAAGGCCGGGAGCAGCGAAATAGGCCTGTAATTGATAGCAAGCTTAGGGTCTGCTGTGGATTTTTTTTAGCAGTGGGAGGGCTTTTGCTTTCTTCCACATAGAGGGAACCACCCCCAAAGCCAGAAAAGAGTTAAAAATATGGTTCACAACAGGGTTAATCGTAGGTGCCACCATGTTTAAAACCGAGACCGGGCAGGGATCGAGAGGGGAGCCAGATTTAAGACTTTTTAGTGCTGCTAACGACTGAGCCACAGGGATAGGGGTAAAGGCATCTAAGTTGGCATGCATGCCTGGAGAGGGAGCTAAACTCAGCCCCTGATTCTGTACTGAGGGAGCAGAGATCCCAAAACTTTTTTGGAGGGACATGATTTTGTCATGGAAGAATAGGTCGAGCTCTTTGCATCAATCCATAGAGGGGGTGCAGGCTCTTGAAGTGACCACAGGACGCAAAAAGGAGTCGACTATTTTAAAGATAGCCTTAGCTTTGTTGTCAGCTTCCATTACCCTAGTATCAAAAAAACTTTTTTTAGCCATATGCAATTTCATTTGGTATAGCTTTAAAGCAGCTTTATAGGCAATTTTATCTTCCATGGAATATTCTCGTCTCCATAATCTCTCCAACTTCTTACAATGGCCCTTACAGAGACTAAGCTCGGAAGTGTACCAAGGGGCCGTTGGGTACGCTCTAGATTGAGAGGACTTTTTCATAGCTGCTTGTACATTCACAGTCTCGCCAATCCAATTGTTCAGCAGGGCGGTGTCATAATCTACATTCTCTGTCATAACTGGGGTGGAGGCGGATAGGGCTTGATTAATAGCCTCTGGTTGTAATTTATGATAGGCCCGATACGTAGAGGGACCGCTGCTACTACTTAAGGGTGACTTTCTGCACATCTGAGACCACGAGAGAGTAATAAGGTAGTGATCAGTCCAGGGGAGGGGAGTAGACACAGTGGTAACTGAATTCAAATTGGAGACAACCTGATCAAGAGTGTGACCCGCCAAATGGGTAGGACCAAAAACCTCTTGTTTCAGTCCCAACGGACTCATAATCTCCAGTAAGGCAATAGTTTCAGGCCCTGTGACGTTATCTAAATGCATGTTAAAATCTCCCAATACCATGAAGTTGGTATATCTCATAGCCCAGGATGCCAGTGTTTTTTCCAACGAGCGAAGACACTTGCTCGCCGAACCCGGAGGTCGGTAGACCAGGACCCCTGCTAGAGACTGATTAGGCGAGAGGGTGAGACAGAAGCCTAAGGCTTCAATCTCATGGAGGTCAGTTGGCTCAAAGCAGACGCATTCATAGTCTTTTTTGAGTATGATAGCTATCCCTCCTCCTCTGCCAGAGGCGCGGTCCTTCCTAAGTGTTCTATAATTGGTAGGAATGGCTAGTGCTAATATGGGGTTGGATGTATCCGTTAGCCATGTCTCGGTGAGGAAGAGCACATCAAATTCCTCATCCCTGAGTAAATCAAATATGAGTGTTTTATGTTTCAGGAGTGATCTCGTATTAAGTAGTGCTGCCTTCAGCTTTATTGGAATGTTCACATCTACTGACTGATACAATAGAAGTAAACATTGGCAATGCCAAAAGGTCTGTCTTATAAATGAAATTGCCTCTTCAATCACTGGAGAGTTCAGACAGTCACTAGCATCATACATGCCCTCAGTAATTCATCCTTGCACTCATACAACCATTCATCCATCCCCTGACTCATTCTTGCATTCACACATTTACCCATCAATGGTAAAACTTTCTCACAGAATCAACAAATATATGTAAAATACATGAAAAGAATAAGTAGGAAGGAGAAAATGCCTCTGCCTAAACATGGTAGGCGTAATAAACAGTAAAGTTAATGATATCAGCATGCATCCATCTTTTTTGTAAATAATTTCTACTGATTTTAAAACTAGTACCATTGTAACAATAAACAGTACACATGCAATCAGTGAGAATCTCATAAGTTATACATATCCTGGAAATGCATAGTTGTACCAGCAAAAAAGAAAGCTTCCGTAATTGGGGGTGGAGTAATAATGGGCTAGAGCTGGTAAAAATAAAACTAGATCAACTTATCAAATCAACATGAACAGATGAATAAATAATAGCCAAATGCACTAGTGGTGTCACTGTAAGACTTGTCAATAATCCTATGTTAAATTGCCCTATTGTAACCAACATTCACAGATCATTAGCAATCCCGACACACAATTTACCACATCAGTGAACATCAGGGGGTGGGTTCCACAGACGTGTGAAGCTCCACATTAAGGAAGTTCATCAACACCTGTAGTGTTCAGTTGGAGCAGCATCATTGTGTAATTAAAGAAGTCATCAGTGATGTCATAAATGATGTCATTGGAACATGTCATCAGTGATGTAATATGTGCGGTTATAAGCAATGCTTTGCTAACTATAACTCGTGAATGTCTGTTTCTTTTTAGTTCAAAATTTTAATGTTGTCACTGCATATTCACCTAATTATAACATCACTTTAACCTCTGTTTTTTTCAGTGAATTTCTAAGGCTTATTTTTTAAACAAAATCAGATGATTATATCACATCTAACTATAACATTATTTTAAACTTTGCTTTTTTTCAGTGAATTTCAACTTTTTTTAATGTAAAGTAATACAATATTACCATACGTAAAGCCAACCCCCGCCAAAGCCTATTTCGCGTTGGGGGTTGGCCGCAGGGCCTGCAGTGAATCCTCCCCAGCTGCCAACCCCACTCTGCACATTGGCCGTGCTCAGCAGGGGTTTGGCCACAGGGCTTAATTTAAATTAAATGTAATTAATTGTTAAGTAAATTGCATTTATTATTAAGTAATTAAATGGAAAGATTAATAAATTAAAATAAAATATAAATTAATTAGAAAATATTAAATAATTACATTGGAGTAATTTGTAAGTAATTGTAATTTATGCTTAGTTACTTAATGTAAATACTCATTAAATAAGTAGAATGAAATATGAGTTAATTATTTTAATACATTTAAAAAAGAGTAGACGTTTGTAGGTTTTAGGGCTGGGAAATAAATAAGGATAGTGTATATGGTTAGTAAATGGGTTTTTAGCGCTCAGGGATGGGTAGCTTACAGGGGTAGTAATATGTATATTAAGGGGTCAGGGATGGGTATGTTCTAAAAATAAATTTAACTGTAATTAAACTATAATTGACAATTATATAATAATAGATTATATTTTTAAAATTACAATATAATTAAATAAAAAAGATTGTAAATAATGTAAAATTAAATATATAAACATATTTTAAATATATAAACATGTGCATAAATATACATGCATGTGTTTAAATATCCATACGCACATATTTATATAGATATGAACTCACACATATATATGTAAAGAAAAATATACCTAGTATATTACATCACTCATGCATGTTCTATGTTCCCTAACTTGCATTTTCACCATGCACTGCTTGTATCCTCAAGTATTACATCACTCATGACATGTTCAGGGACTACATTGATAACATCCCTCAGGGCATCTGAAATTACATCATTGATAACAACTTTGTGCATTGTGAGAGCGCAAGTTACTTTGTAATTAAAGAAGTTACTTTGGAGCATGAGTTCTAGTTACTTGAGATAACTATAACTAGTGAATTTATTTTCAACTGACATTTTATCTAAATCCAACATACCTTTTTTGCCATACTTAACTTTAGCATCGCTTTATATAAATATATATACATTCACTGGGAAAAAAACAAAAGTTGATAAAAAAGATCTGTTTTTGATTAGGTGAATATGTCAGTGACAACATTAACATTTTGAACTACAAAAAAACTTAAATTCAACAGTTATAGTTAGCAGACCTAACTATAACTTGCGCCCCACCATGCACTGCTTATGACCTCACAAACTGCATCACTTATGACATGTTTTTTGACATAATTTATGACCTCACTGATGACATTTCAAATGACTTCATTGATGACATCATCCAAGTGTGCTAGTTTTTTTTATAGTTTACATAGTGGCAGGTAACTACCTTATTACTTTTCTCCCTAATTTTGTACAGTCTGTGTCCAGCTAATGGGTGTAAGTCTTTACAAAATGCATGTGTGCCTAATACATCTTAGGTGTGTAGAGGTATTGAACACGTTATACATCTTTGTATTGAAGACTAATTCTGCAGGCAGGTTGCTGTTGAGGACTTGTGTTCAGCATGTTCCTCATGAGTTTTTGGCTCTGCAGAAAAAGTTTCTAACAGGGCAAAGATTGTACAGAAAACATATTAAGTATTGTAAGCAGTCTTGAGTCATTAGACAGAATTGTCTCAGCATGACAATTTCTACATAACACAGAAGACTGTCTGAACCAGGTACTAACGTATGTACACATTCTTGTTTTGCTTCAGAAGATGGGCTATCTGTAAAGTTTTCACCACAGTATGAAGGCTGCAGGTTGTATGATCTTTAGCACCTTCAGATCTTGGCAATACCATACATATAGAGCAATGTGTACAAAAGAAGCTTGGATTATGTAATCAGTGATTGTTATTGTTAATTGAGATTTATAAAGTGCATAATCACCGGCAGGTCTCTTAGCGCTAAGAGAGAGTAGCTAGAAACCCCACCATCTGCTGACTGTTAGTACCCCAGTCAAAGTGTGTGTTGTTCCCAGGCCTCTGTGAATAAGAGGGTCTTCAGTTTTTTTCTGAATGGGAGAAGGGTGGTTTCCTTGCGTAGGCTTTCTGGTAACTTGTTCCACAACTGCGGGATCAGGACAGAGAAGGCTCGCCCACCTTTAGTAGTTGTGTTGAACCGTGGACAGGCCAGCCAGCCTGCTTCGGACGACCGGAGGGTACGTCCTTGGACATACCTCCCCAGGCGCTCCTTAATGTATACTGGAGCATGTCCATGAACCTGGCTCGCTGTTTGACGGGGAGCCAGTGCAGCTGCTGCAACAGAGGTGTGGCACGTGCGTGTCTTGGGAACTTGAAGATGAGCCTAGCTGCATCGTTCATAGATACTTGCAGCTTGCCTAACAGCTTTTCAGGAAGTCCAATATACAGAGCATTGCCGTAGTCCAGGCGGGACACAATCATTGCAGACACCACCATCCGCAGAGGGGAAAATGAGAGGAGAGGTGCCAGTTTCCTCAGTTGTCTCATCAGGCCCACACAGGTCCCGACCACAGTGGACACTTGATTAGACAGGGTGAGCTTGGCATCTATTTTGATGCCTAGGCTCTTTACGACTGGAACTGGTGTGGGCGCGGAGCCTAGCTCTTGTGGCCAAAAGAGGTCAGTCCAAGGGTTGCTTCCCATGGTGATGGTTAGGACCTCTGTTTTGTCAGGATTGACTTTGAGCGAGTTGGCTGTCATCCAGTTGGCTGAGTACCTGAGGATACTTTGCACGCGCGAATGGGCTTGGGAGGAGCTGTAAATTTGAAGGATTAATTGTGTGTCATCTGCGTAGTTGAACACCTGACAATCCATACGGGCCAGAGCTGCCACCAGTGGCCGGAGATAGATGTTGAAGAGTAGCAGAGATAGTGCCGAACCTTGTGGGACTCCGCAGGTTAGTGGCCCTTTATTGGACACGCAGTCAGCCAGTTGGATCCTTTGAGTCCGCTCTGTCAGAAAGGAGGAGATCCATTGATGTACCACCCCACAGATGCCCTTGTCCAGGATGTGGGCCAGGAGTTGATCGTGATTGACCATTTCGAACGCAGCTGTGAGGTCTAGCAGAACTAAGGCACATGGCTTCCTGCTGTCGCCGTGAGTCTGAGCTTATCCAACACTGACAGCATCACCAGCTCTGTGCTGTGGTGGGCCCTAAAACCTGCCTGCCATACCTGGAGTAGCTGATGTTTCTCAATGAATAGAGATAGGGTTTTAAGGACGTGCTGTTCCTCTACTTTAGCCAAAAAGGGGAGCTGAGATATGGGCCAATAGTTTTTCAGGTTAGCGATGTCTGCCCCAGCCTTTTTCAGCAGGGGGGTTACCCAGGCTTCCTTGAAGTTAGTGGGGACCCTCCCAGTTTCCAGAGATAAATTAATCAGGGCGAGAATCCCTCTCTCTATCACTGGTAGAGCCATTTTGAACACCCTTGGTGGACATGGGTCCGCTGGCGATCCTGACTTAATTCGAGCCGTAATGTGGGACAGGGAGTCTCGGTCTAACCTCGGAAAGGAGGAGAGAGACTCGCTATGGTCGCATCGCGGTTCTTTCATAACCAGGGGGCTCTGACTGGTGGGGGTGTTGTATATGTCAGTTAAGATGTCCCTGACCTTGTTTAGGAAAAAGGTCTGGAACCTGTTGCAGTCTTCCGGGCTAGCAACTGTTTCCTGCTCCTGCTTTTGACTGAGTTCCTTCAATATTCTAAAGGTTTCTTTCTGCTTGTTATCAGCCTCCATAATCCTGGCCTCATAGTACTCTGCCTTTCTTGCCGTAATGGCTTTTTTGTATATGGCTGACATGGCCCTATATTCCTTGAGCGCCTCTGGATCGTATGATTTGCGCCACTGTCTTTCGTGTTGGTGTAGGGTTTGTTTCTTTCCATTTAGTTCCTCAGTGAACCAGGGGGCCCCCTTACCCTTGTTCCTCACCCTTTCTCTGCGGGCGGGTGCCACCATATTGATGGCCGCTCTCAGCTGGTTGGTGAGGGACTCACTCTCCTGATCAAGGTCCTCCGGCTGTAACCTTCTAGTGACATCAGTGATGTCATCAATTATGCCATTTGAGATGTCATCAGTGATGTCTTAAATGTTGTCATAGAACATGTCATAAGTGATGTAATATGTGAGGTCATAAGCAGTGCAGGGTGGGGGCACAAGTTATAGTTAGCTCTGCTAGCTATAACTGGTGAATTGCTGCGTTTTTTTAGTTCAAAATGTTAATGTTGTCACTGACATTCACCTAACTATAACATTACTTTAGCCTTTGTTTTTTTCAGTGAATTTCTAAGGTTTTTTTTTTAACAAAAACAGATCTCTTCATCACACCTAACGATAACGTTACTTTGGCCTTTGTTTTTTTCAGTGAATTTCTAGTTTTTACTTAAAGTGATATTTTTCACCATACGTAAAGCCAACCCCGCCATGAAACCCTTGCCACGCTATGCGCAAACTCCCCCACCCCCCCCAGGCAGCCAATCCCTCCTGCGCTTGCCCTTCAACTGTGCACAGCAGGGGGTTAGCAATAGGGCCTAGTGGCAGGTCAACCCACCCGGAGGCAGCCGACCCCCCTGTAGGCAGCCAAATCTTTGGTCTTTCATCGCACATGGCATGGGGTTTGCTGCAGGGCCTAGCTTGCAACCAGGCCCTGCGCCCAACTCCCTGCAGGCAGCCACCCAGGGGCAGCCAACCCTACACCAAGCAAGTCCTTTGCTCGTGCATGGCATGGGGTTAGCCACATGGCCCGTGTTGCAGCCAGGCCCTGCTTCAAACTCCCTGTAGGCAGCCAACCCCACGCTGTGCACAGCCTTTGGCCATGAGCAGCAGGGCTTGATCACAGGGATCCCATCCCCCAGGCCATACCAATAAAAACAGAAGAGAGGAGGGGGAATTTGGACCCCTCCCCGAACCTTATTAGGACCTGGGGTCCAATCCCCAATAGCCTTATGTTTTTTAAAGGGGAGGGGGGCCACAAGCCCCCCCTCCCCGAGCCTCATTAACTCCATTAGGCCCTGAGACCCTCATCCCCCAGGGCCTTATGTTGTTAAAAAAAGGGAGTAGGACCACTTGGTTCCCCTTCCCAAGCCTTAAAAAGGCCCTGAGGACCCCATCCCCCAGGGCTGTGTGTTTTTAAAGGGGAGGGGGGCCCCTCTCTGACCCATTTTTGACCCCAGGGACCCCATTTCCCAGGGCCTATATTTAAAGTAGGTGGGTGCCCACCAGGGGCACCCACCATACACATCTTGGGGGCAGCAGGGGAGCCCCAGCGCCCCGCAGCTCCACCCTGGTGCCTGCATGCTGCGGGTGCCCGTATTGCTCCCTCCCACAGGGAGTTGGGCCATGTGGGCTTGGGGAGGTAGGCCATGTGCACTCCTCCCCGAATAGTAAGGCATTTGGCCCAGGGGGATGGGGACGACAGGGTTTTTTGAGGCTCGGGGAGGAGGGCCACTCACATTCTTCCCTTACAATTAAAATATGGCCCCAGGGGATGGGGTCCTCTAGCCCATTTGGGCAAGGAGAGAGGGGGCCGTGTGCCACATGCTGCCATCCTCTAATGTTAATGTATAAGGCTCAGGGAGCGGGACCATGCATCCCCCTCCCCTAGTGGGCCAATAGTGGCATGGCGAGGAGGGCTACTTGCACTCCCTTGCCTTTTTAAAAAGAAAGGCCCCTGGAGTCCCTTGGGCCAATAGTGGCCTGGGAGCCGGCTTTGTGACCTCCTCCCTCGTTGGGGTGGTTGGCTGCTTGCTGGGGGTTGGCAGCAGGGCCTGACTGCAGGCCATGTCCTGCAACCAACCCCCTGCCGCAGACGGCCAAGGCCATGCATAGCATGGGTTGGCTTTACATACGGTAATAAAATATTACTTTGTAAAAAAAAATCCTAGAAATTGGTAATAAACTATTTCATATGTTGAAAAAAATCCTAGAAATTCACACAAAAAACAATGGTTAAAGTGACGTTATAATTAGGAATTGTAATTATATCTTAATTTAAATTTTTTTTAAGTAGAATTTCAATGAAAAAACAAAGATTAAAGTAACGTTATACTTAGGTGTGATAGGATCTGGTTTTTTTTGTTTTTGTTTTTTAAACCTTACAAATTCACTGAGAAAAACAAAGGTTAAAGTGACGTTATAGTTAGGTGTGATAATAAGTTCTAATTTTCACCTAGCAAGATGGTGTTGATTTGTATTTTTAAAAGCCGTGTAAGGACTGTATTCTGCCAGGCATTGTGCCAATTACACAAGGAAATTTCCTTTTGTATTCTGTGCAGTGTGTGTTATAGTGCATTTTCTATCCTGGGAGAAAGAATACACACAGCTCAACAAGTTCCATTAAATGCAGTCACAGTGTTTTTGTACAGGTGATGTTGTCAAGCCTTTTTATGGCATTATTAGTTCCAAGCTTCTTTTTGACATGGAAGCAATAGGAATGAAAGTTGAACTTGGCGATCCTGGGGCTGTATACACGTCAACGTGCAGGCTCAGAATGGGTCCACACACCTGTTTTTACTGAAATTGCACCATCTGCTGCATATACTAGAAAACTACAAGCTGCACTGAGCTTCTACCCAAACTTATACATTTTCTGGGTTAATATATGCAATAAAAGCAACTCAGCTTTGCTTAAGCCATCTCAAGGGCCTCTTTGCATAGTGCATGAGCACTGAACGTGTTCATGATATGCCCCTCATACTTCTGTGCAAAGGGATGTAGCTTCTATAGGCATTCTTTTTAGACCATCACAATTTAAACTTAAGAACAGTAGTGTTGAGTGTAGTATTTTATGGGAGGAATTGGTTTTGGAGGCATCCATTTATACAATGATCTCTGTTCCCACAATCCTGATACCTAAGCTTTCGAAAGCAAAGCTCTGTCCCAGTCTTAATGTATTAGGATTGGCTCATGGAGGTCCTTCTTTCTCTTCACTGAGACGTTGCTCATTGGTCAGCTGTGAACCTGCAGGCCACGACACAGCAACATGTAGTGAATAATGAGCTGAAGTCATATAATGTGAGTCGTGCTACCAAATCAGGAGTCAAAGTAGGCCTAGGGGGTGCCAAGACCCCGCAGATGTTGATAAGGCATATTAAATAGCTTAGCATGGCCCATGTGGGTCTTACCGTAGGGCAATCATTACTGAAAAACACTTCTAGGGGCTGACATTAAAACATGGCTGTTGTAAATTATTTAATTGGCTATTGATTTGTAATTGCTCATTTTTCATTTTTCTCAAATTCATTCCCACCCTCAATTTTTGCACCTGTGCTTTTTGAAAAAACGTAAGTGAATCTGATCAATATGGAGAGCCGCAGCATGGCAGAGCTGAGGAACATGTGCAAAGAGAGGGGTTGAGCTAGTGAATGAGTCCAAGAAGGAGGACTACCAGATTGCCCTCAGAGCTTGGGAGGAGGTACGAATGTTCCAATCTTCTCCACAGGGGCAAGAGGATGAATAGGAGATGGAGGAGGAAAGTTAAGATGAAATTGAGGAGACTCTAATGCAAGAGGAGTGTGTATCCAGATCAGGGATCATTGTGTCAGTCCACAGTTTGTCCTAGTCTGAGATGGGGTATAAACAGGCAGAAGGGACTTGAGGTTGAGACTGGCTAAACTAGCCTTGGAAGATAGAAAGATGGCTGCTGAGGAGAAAAAAGCAGCAGAGATGGCACTGGAGAAGAAGAAGGCGAAAAAGAAATTAAGCCTGGCCCAGAGGAAAAGAAGGCCCTGCTGGCCCAAGAGAGAAGCCAGTGAGAGGTGGACCTGAGAGCCACCAGGACTTCTGAGTCCAGTTGAGATGGTGGCACTGACAGTGAAGTACCTATGAGAGGTAAAAGAGCCCATATACCCAAATATCTTGTATATTGTTATTTGGTGGGGGTAACCTAGATAAGTGGTTTGCAGCATTTGAGATGGCCCTGCATATGCATTGAGTCCCAGAGAGGGATCAGGAGACCAGTCTGTGGAAGCATATGCCCATTGCGGGCAGGGTTACTCTACTGGCCCTAGACATAGCAGACCAGATGATGTATGACCCCATCAAGGAAGCCCTTATCACAAAGGCTGGTTTGAGACCTGACAAGTATCACTTGAAGAACAGGGATAACCAGAAGCAGTCACACCAGCCATGGATGGATTTTGTAGATTCTTCCAGTTAGGCACTGGATGGTTGGCTGAAAGACAGCAAAGTAAATGATTAGGATGGGCTGTACAATTTGGTTAAGAAGGAGCACATTCTAAGTAATTGTTTTACATAGTGGCACCAGCACCCAAAAGGCACCAAGCTGACTATGCCCAGAGAGCTTGGAAAGGAGAGCTTGGGCTGACCTCTGGCTCAGCACCCAAGTGTCCATCAAGGTACCCAGGAGTGACCACAGGAAGGGTTGTCAGGTTCCCCTCTGCAGAGAGAGGGTGATAGCCAGGATAATACATAGAAGTCCGCAAAAGGCCCCCAAAATGGTTGCACCTTCATAGCACAATGGGGTAGGTTATGTTGGGTGGAGGGTGAGGATACCCTTTCACCCCCCAGGAGGTATGACTGTTTCCAATCAGGGTACAAGTAGGGGGGCTCTGCCTGTCTCAGGAAACCACTCACCAGTGGGCACTCCACTGGAGTGGCCAATGAAGCCTTAGTGGCAGGTTATCCTGAGAAGGAGAGGGTGGAGCATGATCTAGTGTCCCTTAGTTGGGAGGTGGGCCCAGAAGGTAGGCTGGTGATCCCAGAGGGGTAGTAGTCCCTTTCAGGAGGTCAGAATGAATGGGGTCCCTGTCATTGCTCTGCGTAATTCTGCACCAGCCAGACCATGGTGGTAGCAAGGCTAATTTCCCCAGAACAGTATCTGCCAAGACAGGTTTGTAGGGGAACACAGGCAATGGGCAGGACTTTTGCTGCCCTATGGCCCTGAGAGGCCGTCTACTGGGTGCCATCCCTTAGATGGTGGAAAAAAGAGTGCAAGGAGGGTGTCTAGGACTTCTTGCCAGCCCCATGGCTGGAACTGATGCCTACCCAAGGCCCCATATTGGAGCCTCCACCCGGCAGTGAATAGCCAGGGGCAAAGTTCCTGGCACTAACAGCTGTCAGTGGCCTCTGAGGGTTGTTAGCCTTTTGGGCAGAACTTGCCCTAGGTTGGGAGCAGTAGTCTGACCTAGGAGGTAGAATTGGATGCATAACTACTGGGATTCATCTGTGAGCAAGATCGGTTTAGTTTTTTCCCGGGTGGGGTCCGCAGGTTAGGAGAAGGATTCCTCATAGACCAGGTTAGTGGCTGGGACACATGTTGACAGAGTGTACACATAGGTTCAGAAGGTCACAGAGCAGACAAGTTCCATTGCCGAGGCGGCCAAATGTCCTATCACCTTAGTTGGGATGCCCATCAAGGGATTGATTAGTCTACCCTGTCTCTTGCCTGCAGGTGCCCTGTGTAGGAAATCCTCCTTTTCTGCATCATCACGCAGTATTTTTTGCCTTTTATTCAACCCTATATTTTTGTTGGTTTTAGAACTCTTTGCACTTTAACCCTGCTGACCAGTGGCAAAGTGCCTGTGCTCCCCCTTGAAATATGATTGATTTGAAATTTTCCTAATTGATATTTAGCTTACCTATACCTCACTAGTATGTGGTACAAAGTGTACCAAGGGCCTGTAAGTTTAAAGTCACTGGTGGACTGCAGCACCTATTGTGCCGTCCACTGCAATGGCAATGAAAACATGGCTTCAGGCCTACCCTGTGTGGCCTGACTGTAGCACTGTAAAAACTGCAATTCGGCCTGTCAAAATAAACCCTTTTGACAGGTCAAAACCTCCCTTTTAAATATTAATGTCACCCCTATGTAGGCCTTGTGGTCCACAAGGTAGTGTAAATGGTATTTTAAAGTAGGACATTTAGAAATTTTATGTTGGCATGTCCTTACCTTAAATAGCACCCAAAAGATATGTTTCACTATTGCAGGCCTAGCTGTCCTATATAGAAAACCAGAGTACAGATTAAAAGCATAATACTATATCGTGGAAATGGGACTAACTAGAAAAATAATTGAACAACTACTTTTAATAGTTATTAAAAAGCCAATTCAATGGTGAAGTTGGATTAAAAATATATTTTTTTTTAGAAAGTTACCTTTCCCTGCCTAAAATTCCTAGAAGCAATTTGCATCTGCTCTCAAACTTCTCCCAACCACAGATTAGCATTTGAATAAATGTGAAAAAGTTGTGAAATGCTTCCCAGGAGCAAACATTAGGCTGACTGAAGGAGCAGAGATGACTCCCCTGAACCTTACTACATATGCAGGGTGGGGGCTGTGAGCATCCTTTTTAACATTACAGTGGCAAATCTTGCTTGAGTGAAAAAGCATCTCTGACATGATGGAAGACTTATATCTGTATCTGCATATCATCCCCTGGTCCATTCCAAGCTTTTTCTTTACTCCCCCGCCAAAACTATTCTTCCTTTTCCCTCGCATACCCTTCAAACCCAACATGCTCTATCGCCCGCTCCATAGGGAAGTCATTGCTCCCATTTACCACCTGACCTGCTCACAGTAGGTGATAAATGGGAGGGTGAACCTCCTTGGTATAGAGTGAGGAATCATATACAGTAATTCGTACCAAAATTGACATGCAGAAACTTTAAAAAACGAAGCAGCTGTTGTGGACAAACATTTGAGAGTATATGGCCTCAGGAGTCACGAGTCAGCACCCAGGGGAGAGGAGAGTGGATGGGCCCAACTCCTCGTGTAAATCATACAGACATATCATGTTAATGATTACCTCTACTCAGGGCAGGGTGGCCACGTGGCAGCATTCCTAAAATGGGTTAGTGGGTCTGTGACCCCTCCTCATTCCCATCTGTATTTACTTCCCTGCATTCCGCTGGTGGTTCCACCAGGTTGTACCCTGACTTGGGGGTGCCCTAAATCAGTGTCTAGGGTGGCAGACGGCGTGTCCACCCCCTGCAGCTCAGTGCTCTCCAGTTATTCCATCATATCCCACCATATTTCAAAGTCTCCCTCTGCGTGTTCATCAAT
Organism: Calotriton arnoldi; assembly: GCA_963921515.1. Lineage (NCBI taxonomy): Eukaryota > Metazoa > Chordata > Amphibia > Caudata > Salamandridae > Calotriton > Calotriton arnoldi. The sequence continues at coordinate 7,638,798 of CAWUFW010000001.1, read as the reverse complement.
GTGAACTAATCTCAACCTCTGCTCCTCCGCCACCCCCCATTCCTTCAAGTTACCGAGCCATTTTCATATATCTCGCGACTTGGGTTGTGTCCAGTGTATGGCCAAGGGTCTCTTAGTGAGCACCAACCCCCGAAGGTCAAATCTATGCCTCATATTTTTCCCCCTCTTGGAGGGCGGGAGAACTCGCAGTAGGCGGTGCTTAACCAAAAGGTTCAAATGCAATTGTGCAGCTCCCTGAAGTACCCACTCCACCCTCTCCCAGAGCTCTTGTAATCTATGACACTCCCACGTCATGTGGAGGCTCGTCCCACATCTGGTGCATGCCCCAGATCGCGAGGGGCTGATTCTGTGTAGCCATTATGGCATGAGGTAGTAGCGGTGCAAATAATAAAATTGCGTCAGCTTAAACCGCGCAGTACTAGCCACTTCATTGACCTGGTCACAGGCTCGCTTCCACGCGTTGTTCATAAGTTGTCTGGGTGAATCCACCGCCCCCTTATCTCCTACTGCCGTCATATCTTTGTGCCTGTCCCCTTTCAGAGCTTTATAAATACGAGATATCAGGCCCTTTCTGGACCCAGAGTCCAGCAACATTGTCAGTGTCTGTGATTCCACCGGTTCCACGGGGGATTTTGTCCAGATCTCACGGGCCATGTGGGACAACTTGGCATATTGTAAAAAGTGACCGGATGTTACCTGAAACAGATCCTGCGCATCACCCAGAGTTAATTTTCATTTTTCATTTCATTCACTTTATTTCGGCCAAAGGCCATACAAGTAAAACAATAAAAGCAAATTGAGACACACAGTAAAATGTCTTCTAGAAACAATACCGTAATCATACATAAACTTTTCAAATAAATCTCCACTATTGGCCTGGGGACACAAAGAAAAATATACAAGCGCAGACCATAGAAAAAAAACAAGTGTGGTCCGCCATGTCTAAGGATACAGTTCATGCATATCATGCTATGAGAGTTATTTGTATTTTCATAAAATCACAGACCATATAAACAATAAAAATTGGAAAGGAAATCCTCTAATAAAATACAAAAAAGGCATATGCATGCTAACTTTGACTCATAAATTGTAAAATGTTATCCAATATATAACTTTGGTTCTATCCGTACAACAATTCGTCTAAGCCTACTTGCCCTACCCGGTCTCACAGGACAACCTAGCTGAGTAAAGTGCAAATGCTCCATCAGATTTTGTGATAATAAGAACACAAATTATAAGATCAATAAACCCATAATGTACAATATTAAAAGTTTTTGCATTAGAGCTAGGGGAGGACTGGAGTGACAGGTAGAGAAGAAACTTTACGCGGAATTGGCCAGATGCTCTCCAGGGATTTAGCAGTGGTGAAGACAATAACCAGTGAAGTGTCAGCTCTATATATTCTTAGTGCTAACCTGTATTGTCCAACACCTCGAAAACGGCATAAAGGAACAATCCAGCGCCTACGCCGCTTATGATAACTGGGGCAGAAAAAGAGGAGATGGTCATCTGTTTCTTCAGCACCTCCACAAACAGGACATATTTTATTGCCTGCTTGGTATCCATTCCATTTGGCAGTGAATGTAGCAAGAGGTGGTGTGCCTAACCTGAACCTTATATAAAAGGCTTTTGTGTATGGGGGATCAATATCATTCATATAGTTTTCAAACTACGAAGTTGGCTTCAACTCTAGGAAACGATCAGCCATTTGGCCCAAGCCTACCTGTTTGGATGATTTGACCTCCCCAAGCTCCCATTAAATGGGCTTCAGTTTTCCTATTGCGAAGGGTATGATAACTTCAGGGGCCAACTTCAGTACTCATATAGGCTCATGGAATATAAAGTCTGTTTTACATAATCCAGCCACGGAAGCAACACTCCTCCACCCAGAGTTATAAAAGTATTGTTGAGAAAAAGGTCTCCTGCCGTGGTACAGCCACTCTCAGTCCACTGTGTAAGGATTGTATCTGCTGAAATAGTCATAGCCACTGAATGGGAAACATTCTGGCATATGGTTCTATATGCAGTAGACTGGTGACCACCAATTCCCCCCCCCCCCGCTACCTGCCGGCCAATAAACGGATAGTCACCTGGAACTCTAGCACCTTTCATTAAGTACTTCGGGATATCCGCACCATCCGCCCACCCAGCCAACAGTTTCTTCTCCCCATTCACTACTTCCACACACCACTGAGTTGCGTATTATAACATTCCAGCTATGTATTACATTTGCAGGTCTGGGAGGCCCAGCCCCGTGTTCCAGGTCTAACTTCAAAATTTCTAATTTAATTCTACTTCTTTTGCCCACCCATACTAGGGACACTAGAAGGCTATTTAATTCGGCGAACATGGACCTCAGTATGCTACAAAGTGAGTTTTGTAGAGTATATAGGCGTCTAGAGAGCAGTACCATTTTGCTCAGGGCCACCCTGCCCATCACTGACACTGGCAATCGGTTCCAGAAAAAGGATGGAGGCTCCTAGGTTTTTAACCACTTTGCCCATATTCAGACGATATAGACCTCTGAGGAGTGAGCTATTTGGATCCCGAGATAATGGAAATGACCCCGCTCCCACAGCAGGCCTGTCACGGGAAAGTCAGCGGGGCCGACCCTCGACATCCGCCTATTGTAAAAAGCATTTTTTTATGCTTATTTACATGCAGCCTGACGCCCTGCCAAAGTCATCCATAATCCCCTGTAAAAGTTTCACCGACCTTTCCGGGTTCATGACATAGGATACACAGTAATTAGTAATTCCATGTCTGCACAGTTATTCCCTATTCTAAGATAGTCTAACTCATTATAGGCACAATTCCATGTGGCGATACTGGTTTGTAACAGTAAGTCCAGCCGCTAGGAGTCCATCTAACTTGTAATCATGGCCTAATCCTCTGGATTTTACCTTATTTTCTTAGAATTCATGACCCAGCGCTTTCTACATGACTTCAGAATGCACTCAAAGCATACAGGCTGAGCCCACACACAGTTTCTCTCCAACTCCTCTCTGAAATGGTCCTCAGAAAATGTAAGCGTTTTGTTAGAGATAAGTGGAAGGTCTAAACATTTAAGAGTGAACTACAAATGCCTGCCCTAGATTTGACCTGGGACTTTTAATTTTCTTAGTATTGTATTTTATTATAGAACTTATGTGGGGGCGATGAATTGCTTAGCCACACGGATAGCAAGCTATACCGTGTTTGGTTGGGAGAGTGTTGTTTTTGTTTGAGCCTATGTGGGAGGTGTTTCATGTCATGCGTAATGACCTCCAATGTGCAGTTATTGTATTATGGGGCGCAGCACATGCCAATGTGATGGGTGAGGGAGTGTGAGAGATAGACACAGGCAGTGGAATGTTGTGTACCCGTACACCAAAAAGTGGGCTAATTAGAGAAGGCACAGTAATCCATGTAGCAGCATGCACATCAGAGGGTGAGAGACAAAGCGCTTGATAGGTTGCTGCCTCACCAGTGAGAAAGAGAACCAGCTTGCTGTGTTACCATGCTGTCCTCACCCTTCCGTGCATGCCAATACCTTTATTGAATCCCAGAGACCCTTGCTCTTTCTGGTATACATAACGAGGCATCCTCCGGGCCTTCTAGAATTTCCTCCCAGGACAACTTCCAATTTCATCAGTAGTAGTAAATTACATTTCAGGGTTAAAAAGAGACAATTTGATGAAAGGAGGCAAAACCCACTGCTTATTTCAGCTAAGACAACAGCATGACACCGATTTGGTGCTTCTCAATTCGTTCCATTTTCGCTCAGCTCTTCTTAAGCCAAATTCTTCGCATCTTGTTAGGAGAATGTCTTGGCAGCATTAGCAAATTTCTTGTCCACGCTCCCTGGCCTCAATTCCCTCACTGTTTAAATTCTGGACATCAAATATTATCTTCAGGAAGGAGCCTATGGGTAGGAGCCGGTGTAGACCTTTGTGGTTGGCAGTGGAGTGGAGTGGTAATGACAATGTGCTGTCAGTGCTTCTCCACAGCACGAAGGATGTAGCCATGTGTGAAAGGGGCATGTTTTATTATTTCGAAATAAGCCAGTTTTGACCTTGATAACACTGACTACTCTAAGGAGAGACTATTAAAAAAATATGTTACTCTTTCATAGTATTAATGTACTGTTTTTAATTGCCCAGGTGCACGTTTGGTGTGAAGAAATATATTGGAATGTTTCTTTTGAAATCTGTCTTGTCAAATACCAGTTTCTTTTCTTTCAGCATTTATTTGTGTGCTCCCATTGATAACCAGTAATGAACTATTCGATTTCCTCTCTTGGAATTCACCAAATTTCATTCCCAGGCTGCAATGAAACTCCCAGGTTTTGGCATTGAAAAAGGCATTTTGATAGGAAACTCCCTGGTATGGTTCCAGTAGCGCGCCATCCACGGGAAACAGGGAAAATATGCCACAATAGCACATTCCTCAACTTTCCATGTGCCTTCTGCTTGTCATGTTGCTACCCCTGCTGACCTTTCTACTAATCTGGGTACCATGTTCACTGCCCTGCATTACTTTGCGCCCGAAAGGTGTTACATGGGTGGAGAGTGGGTTTTCCCACGCATCCATCCATGCTTTTCGCCGCTGTTCCAGATTTAGTAAGAGTATTAAATCTTGGAATGAATCAAAATTTCACGCCTTCCCAATAGAGGTGCAGCGAGGAGAAATATCTTTATTTCATTTGTTTCCTCTTTCTAGCTGCCCTGCATTCTGGAGGAAGAAGCCTCTAAGGTTTGTTTTTGTGTAGAAAGGTGCCCCTTCCTGCACAAAAACAATCCTGCCTGTAATCCAGGCACCCTTTCACCATGGCGCATGGGTTCCTACGTTGGTGCTAGACAGTACATAGTGCACCAGTGCAGTGAGAGAGCAGGAATGCACCATATCTTAGTAGATAAGGTGCATTCCTGCCCTCTTCTTTTGAGACAGTGCAGCAAGTTGACTTGCTCTGTTGCGCTTCATCAAATGTTAGTAAATCTGGCCCCTGCTCGCCATCCTCAAAAATGTAGGTGTCACAGTCAGTGTGCATGCCATTACAGCTTCTAGTTCTGACCCTTGCCCATTTACCATCAATTGGGTTTTTGTGGGTCCAGGAATATAGGCATATTGAGGAGTCTCACTTAGAAACACAAAAAGTAATGGGTGGAATGCTTAAATTAATTTAAGCATCTGGAAATTTCTCAGGCCACATTCCAGTCCATCATTTTTGACCGCTTCAGGCAGAAATCAGCCATATGCAAACCATACTTGGTCTGGCTTCAGTAGGAACAGTCTAACTCAAATTGCCAGGATAGGTCCCCTGTAGATGGGTGCTTAAGCAACCCACGAAAAGTTTCAGTCTTCATCAGAGCGACACACCTTGAGTCCTATGGCACAGTAAGCGAATAACCCAAGTTTGAGCATAGGTGCTACTTCTAGGGGTTATCACTTAGAAAAACAAAAAGTGATCAGTGGAATGCTGGTAACTTAGTAATGTTATAAATGGTTATAAGGACTGGACATCTCTGGTGAGCAAAACTGTAGTAGGTTGGGTGGTGTTGCCCTGTGGCATTAGTGATGGCTGTGACTCCTGTCTGTTTGTTTTATTTGAGCAAACCAAGCTGGCCAGTAGCAACTGCTCCAAGGCAACTAACATGTGCCACCTACATGTGAATTAAACCATAGATCGTAGGGAAGGCTGACAGGATTTTAGTCATAGTCCGCTATGTCCAATGAAAGGAGCTACTGCATTACTGTCACACGTGTTCAAAGCAAGATTCGAGTTTGAGTTGCAGAAAGAATGTGTAGCCGGGCTTAGGTTTTAGCAGGCAGATTCTCTGTATGTGCTTGATTTCATATAAGAAAAAATATTGACTGTGTTCGTTGTTATGATTTGTATTTTTAACATAATCGATACTTTCAGATTCCCTGGTGTTAGTAGTTCATGGGCTGAAATGTAATTTTGAGCTTGCAAAATGTCTATGCTTCTCTTCCAGTCATGGCCCACCTGGTGGACGATGCTCCATGTAAACTTCACGCCAGGAGGTGCTTCTTTGTGGTGGTTGGTAGACCTGCTTCCGTCATTCGCCTTTCACACTTTTAAATGTAGCAGCCGCAGAGTATATGCACTCGGTCATTGTTAGACCTGGCTTCGTGGGCTCCAGGGCACTCAGGGGTTACTGCGCTCCAATAGCATCAACTGGAGTGTTTCCCGCTGGTGTCCTGGGGCCGCAGTACCAGTGGACCCAAAAATGGATAACCAAGTACTCCTCTCCAGCACTTGAGTCTCTGAGGGTAGCGAGACAGAGCAGTCCAAAACTTACTCAAGGAGGTGAGGTTAGACATTCAGAATACAGTGTGCACCATACTACCAGGTGATAAAATCAATGTCCAGTCAGTGCTTTACTTTTTATAAAAGAAAAGCACTTTAGTACACACAAGACAATTATACTGTACATAAAACCAGGCTAAACAATGAAAACCACATGTCTGTACAACCCTCTGGGCCAGAATTCTGACCCCAAACAGTATTATAGAACCTAGACGCTAAGCACTATAAAAATACTGTTAACATGTAGACACACAATTAGCATTGCATATTACAGACCATGTTCCACAGGGTTGCTCTCATTCGCTAGAGCCATGATACCAATCCTTGTATTGAAATGAGGTAGTGTCAGCATTTGATATGAAGTCAAATGTTCTTGATCAGCCCCATAACCTGCCACCCAAAGAAACAGAAGAGCCCTCCCATCCTGAGCAAGGACACAGCTCTAGTGGCATCAGAAATCTGATCACAGGTGCCTGATGTCTTGGCATAGTTTGATGAAGTCCCACTAGTCCAGTAGCCACTGGCTAGCGGTAGGAGGGTAGTGGCTGGCCAGAGTGCCAGTACACCCTGATACCCCCAGATATCACAAAAAAGAACGGTGGAGTGGCCTGTACCACTGGACACCCTTCACCAGCTACAAATTTTAACTGTAAGTTCCACACAGGCTCCCACAGCACTGGGGAGGGGTCTGGGCAAAGCAATCTCACCTTCTAGGACTGGGATCAGGCTTCCCCGTCTCCCTCTGCCTCCGTTGATGTGCTGCAAGCTTCCTTATCTTGAGCAGCTGTCTGCAATTTCCTTGTTCAAAGCGCCAGCTCCACAAGCCTCACAGGAATAGCTGGTTCTCTGACTGATGCTGCTGATGCCCTTGCTTCTCGTTAAACTGGAACATTCCTTTGCAGCATAATCCATCAGTCATAGAGAAAACTTCCTCAAGTTCCAGGCGTGGTGAGCAAGCTTCTTATCTCACACCGCGGGTCGTGGATGGCTTCCTTGAGCCGACCAGTCTGAGCCGCCTCTTCTGAATCATAGACCAGTCTTGAACGACAACTGACTGCTAAGGCCAGACTTTTATCACCTCTGATGGATAGGCTGATCCAATCAGAGGGTCTGCTACTTTTGAATCCTGAGTGCCCCTCCAATTTCAAGGCACATTTATGGCATGTTCACTGTGTGACCAAAGCATGGAAAGGATGACCTACTGTCTTCCCTCGTACCAGCTCAGGCTGTTCCCCTGAGAGGAATTTGAATTAACTCCAGACCGTAGGGGGGGCTGACCATCTCCCAACAGAAAGGATCCCTCCTAGCAGGGTGAAGGCAGCTAAACACAGATAAGGGTGAGTGCCTACCCCAGTCCATCAGGCCTCTCCGAGGAATTGGGAGGGGCACGGGGGAGTTGGAATGTCCAGCAGAACAGCTTGCATTACATACAATGGCTCAACTCACCATCCTTTCCCAGTAGACCCGCGGGCTCTCAAACACACGTCCGGTAGACAAAGGCAACAGGCCCACAGGCATGAGAGACTGCACAGACTTGGTCAGAAAGGTGGCTAGTCGTCCACCCTTGTTTGAATACAGGGATACAGATATCCCTGACTATAGATTTATTGCTGCCACCACTGTCAGTCTATCACAGCCTGTGTACAGAGGGAAGTAACCACTCTGTCAAATAGGGGTGCACTATGCATGCCTCCCCTCATCCTCCGAGCCGAGCTCTATGGTCTCAATACATTTAAACAGGGAGACCCTCAGTGAACATGTATGATTGTCATGCTCACTGAGATAGGGATCTAGAAACCATACAGCAACTTTTAAGTGACTTGCCTTGAGATTAGCATAAGGCAGGGAAAACACTCTCTCCAGAGATATGCAGAAGACTTCCTGTACCAACAGTCGTACTTACCGTTTTCTATGCACTGCAGCATAAAATGCCTTCAGGTCTTTCACAACAAGGTTCCCACACTCTCTATCAATGTGTGTGTCATCTGCTAGGGTGCTTGCCAATAGTCGAAGCCAGTTCTGGCAAGTTCTGGCAAGAGTGAGAACGGATGGATTCTGGTTCTCACAGCTGCGCCTCTACCAGATCGTGTTTCGGACATTAGTAAATTGTTCCATCTGTGTGAACGCTTGATCCATCATTCTTCTTGGCTACTATTTTGATGTACTAATGCCATTCTTCAAAAGTTCCAATACTGAAGGCGTGGTATGCATAGACTGTTGTATCACTGCATCATTCTAAGCACATTGTAATGGGGATAATGCAGTAATAGTGCATGTTATCTTCCATCCCCATGAGCAAAAGTCAGAGTGGTATGTTTTTTTAATACACAAATTCCTCCAAGCTTTACCTGACCACAAACGTGCAAAAATCCAATGGCTGCGGCAATTAGCCTGCTCCTTGGACTCATGATTCGGGCACAACTCCTGTTTGTGCCCTAGTCAGGTTTTCCCATCTTATGGAAATGAGTTCCTAGTGGCAAGCCTTACAAAAGCATCTCTACTCACCTTGAGTGTGTACTGTGTCACGCTACTGCATGCAGGGGTGCTGAGGTATTCGAGATGTTCCCACTTGGATGTGGGTGGGGAAAGAATCGGCTGTGAAGCAAAATGCCTCACTTGAAAGATTCAGAGTGTCCAGTTTGTGTCCTCTCTGGGATCAGGTATGGAAAGTCAAAGGCAGCACAGCTAGACATAGCCACACTTTGCTTCTAGACTCAGTAGCTCACCGGGTTAAACAAAGACACACAATTCATGTCCCTATTCCATTCTGGCAAGAGATAATCCGAGATATGAAAGTTTTTACTTCCTCAAGGTCCTGATATATATAGAAGGCATGCTGGACTATGTTTGTATTTACACTGATAATGACCTTCTATAACACACAACGCAACAGAGTTGTTTCTACCACTAAATAATGGATGATAACTACTATCTAACTTTATGTTATCCATGTTGTCACTCTTAAAAGTAGCAAAGACTGCAAGAATTCAAACATATACCTTGTGGGTTACATGAAGCTGCTTGCTGGATTCATAACTGAGCTATTTTACCAGGAAAGAAACCATGACCTGCACATTAATCAGTGAAGCTATTTTATGATGATTCAAACCTGTGTCCAGCAGCTTTCACATAGAGCTCTGCCGCAAGTGCACAAAGATCTCTGCTGCAAGGGACTTAACATCTTAAGCTATCTTAACATGAGGTCAGCATGTGATCAATAATGTAGGCCAGAACAAGTTTACTTTCACATTTTGCATTGTTGTTAATTTCTTTGGGAGTATATATTTGTCGGAGGCTTGCTTAGTATATGGTGCACACTTATGTAAGTGAAGCACCCTGCACTAATCCAGACAACCCTTATGGTGATTTTAGTGGTCTTAGACAACCTTAGAAAGCTCTCTAAGTGGTAGCTGTGGAGAGCAGCCTTCAGGCTTAGTCCAGAAGGAGTGTAAAGCAGCTTGTTTTACCAGTACTAATCATATAGTGTAGGTTAAGTGAAAAAGAACCACACAGTGTAGTTATAAAAAGATGCATTTATTATTAACACTTACTAACACATTGTAATATCTCCTACGCAGAAATATAACCACAATACACACAATACTTTAAGAAATAGAACACGTAAGTAGCACAAATACACAGAGGTCCCCAGGGGGAGACCAAACCATATACTAAAATAGTGGAATGCGAACCACTACCTAAGTCTAGACTGGACCCAGAAGACGTAGAAGAGCAGGGGAACCAAGGAACCACCCAAGGTACGTACCCAGGAACCCCACGGGGCCGTGTGCAGAGTGGGAACATGACCGCGTGCTCAATACAAGTCAATGGGTAAGTCGCGGTTGCAGTTTTTAAGAAAAAGGACCCTTCCCAGAGAACCCTGAAGAAACCCCGTGGAAGATGGAACACTGGAGAGTCACTCCATCTGTGGATACCCCGGGAACCACAATACCTACACCAGGGAAGCCGGGTGCATAGGTGCGAAGTGATGTCGGAAACCGCTGTAGACCACAATGGATGACTTCAGTGAAGATGCCGCTGGCGAAGAAGGTGAAAGAGTCTGGTGGAACCCAAAGGTGGATTCAAGATGAGAGGTACCTTCAAGCAGAGGGGATAGAGTCTATGCCACTCAGGAGTGACCAGGAGGTACCGGAGACGAATGCCCACCGATGTCGGAGATGCAGGGGAGTTGATGGTGACCTTGGAGCTGCAGCTGTGCGGACCAGGCAATTCTGTGGAAGACCAGGAGCCGTTCATGAGCTGTACCATGTCGGATATCGAGAGCCAGGGGTCAGTGTCTGGCAGGGGCACCAACAAGCGTTGGCAGCGGCAACAAACCTAGTATGCGAAAAAGGTGCGGTGTCGTGACCAGTAAGGTCCAAGTGACTCACCACGAGCAGGTAAGTCAGAGATGATCCCAAGCAAGCAGAGGAGCCCACTGGAGCCAAAGAAGACCATCCAGAGGACCCCCAGGCTGGAGGCACAGGAGTTGCAAGAGGACCTCTAGCAGCTTACCAAAGGATGAAGACCCACGGTGCAGAGGATGTGGTGGAGGCAAAGATGGTTGCAAGAGATGCTTGAGGCTGAAGCTTTTTGGAGCCTGAAGATCTCTGCAGGAGAGAGTCAACAAGCCTTGGCAACTTCAAGTCAACATGGTGCACAGAGTTACTGCTCCAGCGGTTCCAACGAGGGATACAGGCTGCAAACCTCCTGTGAAGACAGTGCAGGCCTCGAGGGAGTTGCAGAACCTCCACCTGTGTTGCTGAACCTTTCGGAGTCCGTGGGAGCTCAGGAACAGCAGACCGGTCAGCTTTGTTGCTGTGTCTGCAGATGCAGGGGGGTGACTCCTTCACTCCAAGGGAGATTCCTTTTGGTGTCTTGGCTGTCCACAGGCCTTGTGAAAAACCTATGTGGAGCACAGGCACAGAAGACGCAGAAGACTGATAGGACAACGAGACCAGGAGCAGCATGAGTCTTCCCAGTTGCAGTCTCGGTTCCCAAAGCGAAGACCAAAGTGCCCAGATGGTTGAAGATGAAGTGGTTTCAAATCTGAATCTTGTTCTACGACGAATCTAAGGAACCACCCACAGGTAAGCACTTAAGTACCCTAAGGAAAGGGTTGGGACGATTCAGGGGTCCCTCCCACAGGAGGGGCTGGACAATGGGAAGGATCTCCCATGTCCTTTGTCCAGTTTTGTGCCAGAGCAGAAGCCAATGGCTCCCTGAACCAGTTCCAACTGGAGTATGCAAGGATGGCACCAAATGTGCCCTTCAAAGCAGTCTAGTGTCGCTGGCAAGTGTCCCCACCCTGTCCCAATACACTAAGTCCTGTCTGGGAGGTGGTCACACCTCCCTGTGACAGGAAACCTATTATCCTGCCTTCCCCTGCTCGAGCTTGGCTCAGCAGCAGGAGGGCAGAATCGTCTCTCTGGTCGGCAGCAGCCATAGTTTGCTGTCCGGGTCTAGAAGACTGGTACCGGAAGCACTGAGGGCCGCCCGGAGGAGCTTTACAGTGCATGGAATCATACGTCCTACACCGTTTATGGTGTTGGGGTATGATTCCAACATGTTTGATACCAAACACAACCGGGTTCATTGCAGCCAGTTTAGAGTTAGCCATCGCGTAATGATGCATGGCCACTCTATGTATCGTAATGGCTGATGCACTTACAACCCGGGAGAATGGACTCCGTGGATTGTAGAGGTGTCCTGCTCGTGCAGGGGCACCCTCACACTTATAACCGAGCACCCTGCCTCCAGGATTGAAAGGCCTGCCTTTGGGGTGACATAGGTTTTAAGTGTAGTGACCTCAGATATAAGGAAACTTATATCTGTCGTAAGTGGTGCTAGCACCAGCTTACACAGGCTGCACTGGCAGGCCTGTAGTCACAATTTGAGTGGTGGCATAATACATGCTTCAGCCCATGGGGGACCCCTGGTGTACCTATGCCTGAGTACCTTAGTACCATATACTAGGGACTTACAAGGGTACACCAGTAGCCAATCTGGGGTGTACCCAAGTACTCACCATGTCCAATTTAGGGAAGAAGCACAGAGACTGTGGTCCTGATTAGCAGCATCCCTGTCAGACTAGTCAGAAAAACATAATGACACCAGCAAAAAGTGGGGGTAACCATGGAAGCAGATCCTACTTTCCTACAATATTGTTAAAAATAATATATACGTACTGGCAAAACACTGTTGCGCCCTGCAGTCGTCAGGGCCATGGGCGGGCCTCTGGTCTTACCTGCCTATGGGGCCCATGTTGCTCCTAGGTGGGGGTACGATTCCAGGGTTTTGTCTTGATGACGTGTTTATGGGCTGCACTAACAAAAAAAAAGCGGGTGCTTATCTTTCTTCCTGCATGCTGGCACACAGGCAGAGTATTGAATGATTATGCTAACAGCATTCCATTGAAATGTTGTGTTAGGGCAAGTCTGTTATTTCCACTCACACCCTTACTTTGGAAACTTATTTTGGTGATTCTGGTACCTTTCTTGTGTTTTATACAGCTCCATTTTCTGTATGCTCTCTCCGTGAAACAATAAGTGGCACAGTATGCCTTCCCCAATCCACTGTTGACTGTTTTGTTAATACTTTTTGAGTTTTCCAAGGCATCCTGCAAGACCAACTTCCTGTATGTCACTTATTGTTTCTTCTCTGTATTCATTTCCTATTTCTCCCTAAAGGAGGAGGAACCATCAGTACCACTTGTTGCAAATGCTCTAATAAATGTAGTAACTTGTTGTTCCCTCCTAATTACATTTGCTCCTTGTTTCCGATTTTTAATGCTCTTAGGACTCTGGTAGTTTTAAGGAAATTCCTTCAACTTCATCTCCTGGATTTCTGCTCCTGCTGGATCCAGTCCTCATCAACTATGGGTTGGGGGGTTTGAGTGCCAGGTTCCTCTACGATTTTTAACTTGGATTTATCCTGCCTGCCTGGAGGTTTTCTGATGCTGGGCTTGTTCTTCCATTAGTGTCTCTTCAGAGAACACTTGTTGCTTCCATGTGATAGTCAGAAGTTTTAGGTAACACAGTGGCTAGAGAAATGAGTCACCCTTAATTCTACCCACTTCAACAAGAGAAGAAGGTGAGACTGTTGCATCCAGTCATTGACATCCACAGGATCCACCGTTACGGACTCCACCCATTCCATCATTGTGTATGAAGGTGAAGTCTTAGGGCCCCATGCTGACGAGGATGGCAACTATTCAGAGGCCAACCGTTTCCATCCTCCCCAATGTTGGTGCCACCATCAGTTCTGCCATTAGGAACGCCCTTTCGAGGACTTGGTGGTGATAGAAATGGTATCTGAGGCTTCAGATTGTCCCTTGTCATTTTCTGCTTAATGTCCCTTGTATCCAGGACCGGAAAGAAACAGTTTTAAAGCATCCCTCGCACAGGAAAAGCTCCCGTTTGTTATGTGGATGCTGGAAATGGACCCCCCACTTTGGAAGTCCAGGACTTCCACGCGTGACAACAGTTGCACCAGATACAGTGTTGTTTATATTTCACTTCTTTTTCAGAGATCGACTTTTAAAATGTGCAGTTATTGAATTCTCCTGGCGTACAGCCCGAGGCCTCGAAATGCGGAGATACTGACTGCATAATGAAGTAAGAGCATTTAAGGATGAATATTTGATTGCAAGTTAATAATAACTGTGATCGAAAATGGATTCTCCAAGGACAATAAATGCAAACAAATACATTGATTTAATGAGAAACTGTAAACCTATTCAAGACTGGAATGAATGATTCAAATCTGACTGGGTTTAGAGTAAGCAGCACATGGGGTAATGCTACTCAGTGCTAACTGAGGAACAGTGCATGGAATTAAGCACTAGCCACTATGTCCCACCTGTCAGAAGTGGCTCCCACCATGCAAGGAGTAGACATTTTGGTCACAAATATCTTTGTGGCATGAATATCTTTAATTTTGGTGGCTTGGCTGGTATAGAGGGCCATGCAGTTGGCGGCCTGGCAGCCAAATGAAAAATTAGCCCATGGCCACCCAGACCAAAGAACAAAGGAAAATAGAGAAGACCTTCAGCATTCCATCCAGACATATAAGAGACTACAAAGATCTTGTGTGACTCAATCAAACTTATTATATCTTTATACTAACCTACATAAACCACTTGCAAGCCAAAGATTGAACAAATTCTCAACTAATCCACACCAACAAATGACTAGCAGTCATTTGATGGCATTCCCATGTTTGCAGAGAATAGTGCCAAGATTGAAAATGTGCAACAACACCAAGAGGATGATGGTAAGCTCTATTAAAATCCTGACACAAGTGTGTTCGAACGTGTATGTAAGAAGTATTTTGGTTCTGTTATTCACAACTTTTTATTGGGTTTGTTTTTGTTTGAGGCAGAAGTCTCAAAGAAAAAGAAGGTAGATGATGGGAATTCATTTTATATGAGCTGGTGATAGCTCTAGGAATGACATTGCAGATGCTGTTGTAGAATTCTTCTTCTTGATTTTCGTGGAATTTTCCTCTACAACTTTACACGTTATATACATATCAGGCTTGAATCTATGCCAGTATGAGAGCACTAACCCTATAGATGTTTGTGTGTCAGGCATAGAGCCTAGAAAATTTTCATTTTTAATAGTAATGATACCAGTGTGTCTGAGATCACCATATTATTTTAAGACATTATTTTCAGAGCTGTAGGTTAAGATTAGTTGTTCTTGAAAAAGCAGCAAGACTACATGCAAAAATGAGAACTGCGCGGCCATCCAACCTTGCACACATCAGGCTTGAGAAGAAATAAAATGGCAACATTTGCCTGTCTTCCATGTTCTTCTGTTATAGAAGCATTGCTAGGGTACCTGAGCAATAATATGAGAAGCTGCACAGGAGTTTCTCTTTCATTTGAAAATCATAGGAGAAGAAAGTCTAAAGAGTACCAAGAATTTTGATGGGGCAGACATGAAGAATGATTGTGAGAGGGACATGCCAAAGTACCACTATCTGACTGCATACTGCGGTACCCTTCCTATGGTGTAGCATGTAATGTCGGTGACGGACACACCAGTATACATTGCATATAACTCCATTGTGCTCTGTGACGGGCACAACTTTACACAGTTTTTTCCTATCTGCATTTCAACAGGCAATTTCTACTTCCTGTGGTTTGTACGTGGATGGGCACACCTGTATACATTGCATAGTTTGATGTTTATGGTGTATCAGAACTATTCTGAAAAGCATTTTGTTAAGGTAATTTGGTACCTTGGTTAATTTATAGTACATTGGTTGGGTCATCATACAGAATGTAACGCCTCCCCATTTTTCTAATGAGCCCTGGTGAACCACCAATACCTTGGAGGAAGAGGATGTCTGTATTTGCTCATTATGCAAGAGTATACAGCACTTCTTTAAGTGCTCAGCAAAAGAGGTCTCTATTACTACATTGCTTAGTTCCTGAGGGCCAGGAAATATTTGAACAATTGCCCAATCTTATGCCTAGTAAAAGTAATGCCTTGAATGACTATGAAATTTGTCT
Organism: Calotriton arnoldi; assembly: GCA_963921515.1. Lineage (NCBI taxonomy): Eukaryota > Metazoa > Chordata > Amphibia > Caudata > Salamandridae > Calotriton > Calotriton arnoldi. The sequence goes on along the minus strand of CAWUFW010000001.1, from coordinate 7,622,968 downwards.
GAGGAGATTGGATCTACACTATTTGTCCAAGGTGTCTACAGTTTTTGAGAGGTACCAGTTTGGCAAGCGGTTGCAACAGTCTGGAGAGTCAGTAGAAGAGTACATGACTGTGTGGCAGAAGTTAGTCTCAACATGTAATTTGGGGGGTACTAATGAAGAACGTTTGAGAGACCAATTCATGTTGAGATGTTGTTTAGAGAAGCAAAAGAGCAATTTTGGCAAAAAGACAATCCCTTACTTATTGAAGTGGTGACCATCACGAAAACATATGAACACAGTCTTGCATGTGTCGAGGAAATAAAAAAGGGGGTTATGAGTGAAAAAAGACGGCCCAGAACCACCTGTCAGCAAACACAAAAAGCATTTTGATCATGGCACAAATCAGAAAGTCAGAAAAGATATTGGGAAAGATGGAAAGGATGTAAAGAAAAGTCAGGGGCTGTGTTACAGGTGCCGAGAGGTTGGTCATTTTGCAAATTACAAAAAATGTGTAGTCTAGAAGGCTATTTGCAAAGGGTTTGCTAGAAAGGGATACGTCACCAAGTGTTTCAGAAGTTTCAATTTGAAGAAAAAAAGGTTGAAGAGGTTGTGGGCCAGATGTACGACCAGCAAAATTGCGCCTCGCAAATTGCGACTCATTTGCGAGTCACAATTTGCGAGGTGCAATTTGCCATGTACAACAGTGTGTTTAACACTGTTTGCGATTCCCAATGGGGTCGCAAATTGCAAGGCTCATTAATATTAATGAGCCTCTCGCAATTTGCGTGCCCATTGGGAATGAAAGGCCCTCCCAGGTATGGTGGCCTGCTGGGCTCGGCAGACCACCATGTCTGGGACTGCTTTTAAATAAAGCAGGTTTTTTTTTTTTTAATGCAGCCCGTTTTCCTTAAAGGAAAATGGGATACATTTTTTTTTTAAATTAAATGTTTTCGTTTCATTTTTTAAGGGCAGGTAGTGGTCCCTGGGACCACTGCCTGCCCTTAAAAAATATTCCTAGAGACAGTCACAAAGTGGAAGGGGTCCAATGGGGACCCCTTCCAAATTGCGACTGCATTACCACCCTCTTGAAGAGGGTGGTAATTTGCGAACGCAAGTGCAGTCACAAAACATTCGTACATTGATTTGCGGACGCAATTAGGAAGGAAACGCCCCTTCCTAATTGCGACTCGCAATTCCTAAATAGCGAGTCGCAAATAAATTGCGACTCAATATTTAGGAATTGTACATGGCCCTGGGCCATTTTGCATGCGCAAACGGGTCGCAGACACGTTTGCGCATGCAATTTAGGGTCGTACATCTGGCCCTGTGTGTGATGAAGATGATTCTTCGGCTGAGGAGTTTATTTTAAACGTAAATGTAGCGCGGTAGTTCTCCATTCCGCCCGACCTCCGGTCGTTCCCTGCTGTTCCTACTTCCTTGTTGAGACAACTAGAGACGCCATTGTGGGGAGTGCATGCTCTAGTTGCTCAAAGGGCGGGGGATATAAAAATGCACGCTGCGTGGGCATCCGTGCCCAGAACGCACTGATTTTTGCTCATTTGCACTATCATTCGTGGCTGCTAACTATTTTATCTTTATTTTAAAGTTGCTATTTTTAAATGTGCTGTAATTGAATTCACTGTGCATACTGATCCAGCGCGGCTAATATACATTTTTCCTTATGACACTAATCCAGAAAAACACCTACGTAACCTTGATCACTTGAAACTTATGTCGGTAGGGCCCATAACACCGCATACATACATTCATTCAATTCTCTGGATCAAGCGCTAAGGAAAAATGAGTTGCTGGACAAGCGGGATACCTTATTAAAATGACAGAATTATACCCTATACATTATATACATTAACTTCGGATCCTGTCGGTTCTAAACATCAAGGTATTCCGCTATTCGGTCGATGGACCAATTAGTAGAATCAGTTGATGGCGATTAAGACCAGCTCAATCACAATTAAAACCTTTAGCATTTATAAATCACAATTTTATTTAAAGAACCACAGACTCATTTAGAGTTAGCATATAATTTTATCGAAATTCTTTAAGCAAAAAGTAAAGTTCATTTTAAGCAAATACATTTATTATTGCAGTAAGCATTTAGGTAAAAGGTTAAGAATAAAGATGGGAAATACTCATTACCCTTGGCCATAGGGCGATGACAAGAATGGTTCATCAGGAAAGAAAGATAAACCGCAGATCACAGGATGGACTCCCAAAACTGACTGACTGTCCCGCTAACCTCCTCGGACGCAATCTCCTCCCGGGCAACTCCCGCAACGGTCTCGTTCCTTCCCCAGTCAAAGTTTGTTAGTCCAAAATGACAGAGTCTCTCGCAGCATCAGGATAGAATAAACGAAGAAGTTTTTTCACAACGTAAGAGCAGACTCTCTTATACCCTACTTTCTGGCTCTCTACACTTAAAAGTTGCAATCTTTAGGGGCAAGAATCATGCCAATTGGTCCATTGGAGGGGTGTGATGGTCACCTCATCGCCCTCCTTGTTCGAACCGGTTTGGGGACAATAACGCATACATTGAGTCTCATGACCACGATGTCCAAAAGTAGTCCAATTTGTTAATCCATTTTGTAACAAACTCTGATGGTCACATATTAGTTCATCCCCTGTCGCTCGATTTTCTCATCCGTTCCCATGCATATATGCTGAACTCTTGGCACGACTCTCGTTGCAGGTCAGATTGGCCTTGACATCTCTCACTCCGGGCACAGGCCGCATACACGTGACTGGAGCGTCCATACTGTTCATGCGCGGGGCCATTTTATTCAGCGCACGCCATCTCGTCCTTCCCAGCGGCCATTTTAGAAGCATGGCCTAGCAGGCCCGAACTAAACTAATATAAGAACAAACACAACAGAAATTAAAACATAGAAAATAAGCCTTTCTGTTTACCACCCGCCATTCTAATGACCCGTGTTAGGTATTACCTAGCAGAGGCGACATTTAAAGCCATTTTACTTACCACCTGCATTCTTTGCCACGGTGCAATTTTACTACGCAACACAAATCATGCAATTTACTCTATTTACTACTCAAATTCACAATACTCGCGTTAATTTGCTTCACATTTGTAAATAAATTAGATTTTGCAATGTTAGCAAGTTGCCCACGTGTAATGTTTAATAAAAGGTGCATTTGTTGATTAGTTCATGCGTTTTAAAATGGTTAGTATCATTAATCGTTATGGGGTCATTAACTTCCAAGGGGTACAAAAAATATTTTGTTTCCCCTGCTCCATCAATTCCCCCCTTTGGTGATTTTTAACATCACCACTAAAACCTATCCCTACAAAATCTTATCAGATAAATGTTTCTTGTCCACTTGCATTTGTTAATTTAGACAATCGTGTTCTTTTCATCTTGTCTTTTAGACCTTTTGTACATGTTCTCTTTAAACTCTTCCAATTCGATCTCTCCCATCTCCCGTTCTCTTTCTTTATTTTTCTCATTTTCTCTTTTTGCTTTATTTTGTCTTTTTCTTCTTTTAACACACACATATGCTAATCTCAATAATAGTATTATCACTACTACTAAAGTCACTGGAATTAGTATTTTCCCAATAAGAGAACTACCTATTTCGGTGAACCATTTCTTCATTGAGGAAAACTCTTGCCAAGTCTCTCCCAAGCACCTTCAACCTCCAGTGGGGCAATTTCTTTATGCAAATCAGTAATGTTCTTTATATACTTCTCTATATTCTGACTTTTGTCTGGAATGTAAGTGCAACAATGTTGTACCTTCAGCATTCCACAGACTCCACCCTCTTTTGCCAAAAGAATGTCAAGGGCAAGTCGATTTTGCATTACCATAGCTCTCATGGCAACCATTTCAGTATTTATCATCAAGAACCCTCCAGCAGTATTCGTTGATAAACGATCTACTACTGTAGACAATTTCCGAATTTTGTATGCATTCAAAGATATACCCACTGCTGGTATCAATGCTCCAAAAATGTCACCTATTATTTCTGAGAAGCTTTCCCTTCTTCTACGGGTTAATGGTTTACCTATCTCGTGAATTCCTTTCGTCCCTCTCTCCACGTGAAAAATCTTTGGAAAGACCAGGCCTAGATAGCATGTTCCATACCAGTGGTCCGGCAACCTATAATAGGCTCTATTTCCGCAAATATAATAGATCCCTGGGAATACTGGATCTTTTCCTCCTTTGAATCCCCATCCCCCTAAAATTTTATATGCATCTCGGCACTCACTAGAACCCACGAAATAGTTATCATACAGAGTATTATCTCTATTAATACACAATTTTCCCTGTTGGGGCCAATCTAGAACCATAGCTGCATTTGTTTCGCCTTTGTCATAACTTCCCTCTTCAAACGCCCAAGGTGGGGTTTTTGTCTTTTCTCCTGTTGCCTTTCTTTGAAACTTAACCCTTCTGTCTTCTACCATGTATAAGAAAACTTTTTCTTCTTTTCTTAACCTACAGGTAAGATTATGTCTAAATGCATATTCTAATGTTAATTCTTTTGTTTCTAAGAAAAATTCTCCAAAAATCTTTGCAAATTTCACCTAATTTAGTTCAGGGACTACGGGAACTTTAGCAAAAACAGCATCTGTGTCAGTGTAGTAATACTCTAATTTACCTGTTTTGTAAAATAAGCTAGCTAAAACACTACAAGTTATTCCATACGTCAAAGGAAGGTGATGATACGTCACACCTTCTGTTACAGACGCAGGTAACTGCATACATACATAACAATCTCTGACATCCATTGTCTCCACATATTCATATAAGAGTTTCGTGAAGACATTCTTGGAGAAATCAGTATTGACTTATCCCTATGAAATTCAGTACTATCTATCAGTGTTGCAGTGTTCTTTATGTTAGATTTCTTGTCACTATTCGTGTCATTCATGATTGCAGATGTATTTTCTACAACTAATCTAAGTGGAATTATTATTGCTAAAATGAACCAAATAAGCATTAGAAAACCTGTACAATAGAAACACATCTTACACCATCTACGGAAAAACCCACATCTAGATCTTCTATTTTCAGTGTCTACCATGTTGAAATATTATTTAACTATATGTACAGAAATGTGTTTCCACACCTCAGAATGACTTTTTCCCGTTTTACCCTTTCTTTCAATGTTCACTGGAACCAATTGCTTTTGACGCACTTTTTAGTCTTTCAGAAATTTTCTTTGTCTTTATCAGTTTGTGTGTCTAGTCCGGTTTTCTTTCTTTGACTTTATCAGTTTGTGTGTCTAGTCCGGTTTTCTTTCTTTGACTTTCAGGACTGGCGCAGTTCACTCTCACCCACTTGTTCACAGTCTTTGTCTGGGTTCTCGTGACTGCTATTCACTTCTTTAATGTCAGGCAATGCTATGTATACCCATTCTGGTGACTTGTATTTCAAGTTAGGTCTTTTCACTCTTTTGGGTCTCTGCAATTGTCTTTTATTTGTTTTTCTTTGTCTTTCCTGACTTATTTCATTTACTTGTTCTGCATTGTCTTTGTTCAAATTTATTAGCTTATATCTCAGTCTTTTAATTTCGTTGGGCCAATTGTCTCCTTTTCTTGGCCTTTTCAGTTCACTTTCCTTTTCTCCTCGTTCCACTCTCCAAGTTCTCTTTCTTGGTCCTATTCTTTGCCTTCTTTCTTCTTCACATTCTTCAGATTCTGTCTCAGATCTCACTTCACTTTCTCTAACTTTGAACTTTATGATCTCAGTCTCTTTGTCTGAATCTGAATCTCCTTGTGTTTCTTCTGCTTGTAATTCTGAGTCTATTCCTCCTCGTGTTTCTTCCGCTTGTAATTCTGAGTCTAATCCGCCTCGTGTTTCTTCCGCTTGTAATTCTGAGTCTAATCCTCCTCGTGTTTCTTCTGCTTGTAATTCTGAGTCTAATCCTCCTCGTGTTTCTTCCGCAATTTCCTCAATCTCTCTATCTGAATCTGAATTTTCTTAAGTTACCTCTACAATTTCCGGAGGAATTTCCCCAAAGCTTGTACTTGGCTGTTCACCGTCACTGTCTATTGGTTCAGTTTCTCCTGTTTCAATATCAGTTCTTTTGTTTTCGGATTCTTTCTTTTGTCTTATACTGCATTCAGGTTGGTCTGCTTCAGATGCCGAACTGGTATCTGATATTTCCAGACGTCGACTTACAGGTCGAGCTTCAGGATCTGGAACTCTGATTGTTTCAGTCTCTGCTTCAGATGCCGAGCTGGTATCTGATATTTCCAGATGTCGACTTACAGGTCGAACTTCAGGATCTGGAACTCTGATAGTATGGTTGGCATGAATCCAATTTTTCACACCTGCACACTTTACTGCAGTCGTTGTCATCAGAATCAATCAATCAATCAATCACGGCATTTATAGAGCGCGCTACTCACCCGGGAGGGTCTCAAGGCGCTGGGGGAGGGGGTAAGTTACTGCTCGAACAGCCAGGTCTTGAGCTGCTTCCTGAAGGCGAGATGGTCCTGGGTTCGCCGAAGGTGAGTGGGGAGGGAGTTCCAGGTCTTGGCCGCCAGGTAGGAGAAGGATCTTCCTCCGGCGGTGGTTCTGCGGATGCGTGGTACGGTGGCGAGGGCGTGGCTGGTTGATCGTAGCTGGCGTGTGGGCGTGTAGAAGGACATGCGGTCGTTGAGGTACTTTGGGCCCAGGTCGTGGAGGGCCTTGTGTGCGTGGGTGAGGAGTCTGAACGTGATTCTCTTGCTGACGGGGAGCCAGTGCAGGTCTTTCAGGTGTACGGTGATGTGGCTGTGTCGGGGGATGTCCAGGATGAGTCGTGCGGAGGCGTTCTGGATGCGCTGGAGTCTCTTTTGAAGTTTGGCTGTGGTTCCGGCGTAGAGGGTGTTCCCATAGTCCAGTCGGCTGGTGACGAGTGCCTGGGTGACGGTCTTCCTGGTTTCAGTGGGGATCCATCTGAAGATCTTGCGGAGCATGCGCAGGGTGTTGAAGCACGAAGATGAGACGGCGTTGACTTGTCTGGTCATCGATAGGGAGGAGTCCAGGATGAAGCCCAGGTTGCGTGCGTGGTCCGTTGGCTTGGGTGCGGTGCCCAGGGCCGGGGGCCACCAGGAGTCGTCCCAGGCGGAGGGTGATGAGCCCAGGATGAGGACTTCCGTCTTGTCTGAGTTCAGTTTAAGGCGGCTGTTCCTCATCCAGTCGGCGACGTCTCTCATCCCGTCGTGCAGGTTGGCTCTGGCGGTGGTGGGGTCGTTGGTGAGGGAGAGGATCAGCTGGGTGTCGTCGGCGTAGGAGATGATGTTGAGGTTGTGTCGGCGTGCGATGGCTGCGAGGGGGCTCATGTAGACGTTGAAGAGGGTCGGGCTGAGTGAGGATCCTTGTGGAACGCCGCAGATGACTTCGGTGGCTTCGGATCTGAACGGGGAGAGGCGGACTCTCTGGGTTCTTCCGGCGAGGAACGAGATGATCCATTCCAGTGCTTTCTCTCGGATTCCGATGTTGCTGAGGCGCTTCACTAGGGTGCGGTGGCAGACGGTGTCGAACGCCGCGGAGAGGTCCAGGAGGATGAGGGCAGCTGTTTCCCCGTTGTCGGTTAGGGTTCTGATGTCGTCGGTGGCTGCGATAAGGGCGGTCTCGGTGCTGTGGTTGGCCCGAAACCCGGACTGCGAGGGGTCGAGGGATCCATTCGTCTCGAGGAAGGCGGCAAGCTGTCTGTTGACGGTCTTCTCGATGACTTTGGCCGGAAACGGAAGGAGCGAGATGGGGCGGTAGTTCTTGAGGTCGGTGGGGTCCGCCGTTGGTTTCTTCAGGAGGGCGGTAAGCTCGGCGTGCTTCCAGCTCTCCGGGAAGGTGGCGGTGTGGAAGGAGGAGTTGATGATGTCCCGGAGATGGGGTGCGATGGTGGCGTCGGCTTTGTTGAAGACGTGGTGTGGGCAGGGGTCGGTTGGTGATCCGGAGTGGATGGAGTTCATTGTGCGGGTGGTGTCTTCGGTGTTGATCGGGGTCCAGTTGCAGAGGGTGGTGGTGGCGGGCATTGGTTCGGCGGTAGGGTGCGTTGTTTGTGCGTCGAAGCTGTTGTGTATGTCGGTGATCTTGCGGTGGAAGAACGCGGAGAGTGAGTTGCAGAGGTCTTGCGAGGGGGTGATGTCGTTGTTTCCGGCGCTGGGGTTGGAGAACTCTTTGACGATGCTGAAAAGTTCCTTGCTGTCATGGGCGTTGTTGTCCAGTCGTTCTTTGAGTGCCGACTTCTTGGTGGCACGGATCAGCTGGTGGTGTTTGCGGGTGGCGTGCTTGAGGGCGGTCCTGTTGTCTGTGGTCTGGTCGAGTCGCCAGGTTTTCTCGAGAGTGCGGCAGTTCTTCTTGGATTCCTTGAGTTCGTTGGTGAACCAAGGGGTTTTCTTGCTTCCGGGTCTGCTGGGAGGGTTTTTAGTGGTGCGAGGTCGTCGGCGCAGGCGGTCAGCCACTTGGCGAGGTTGCTGGCTGCTTCGTTTGGGTCCGTTGTGTCGGTGGGTGTGTTCTGGCTGAGGGAGGCGGTGAGCTGCTCGGCGGTGATCTTGCTCCAGCTCCGGCGGGGAGCCTGTTGCGGGTGGTGGTGGGTCGCAGTCTTTCTGAAGCTGAAGTGGACGCAGCTGTGGTCGGTCCAGTGGAGTCCGGTGGCGTGGCTGAAGGAGATGTGCTTGCTGGACGAGAAGACGGGGTCAAGCGTGTGGCCGGCGTAGTGGGTGGGCGTGTTCACCAGTTGCTTGAGTCCGAGGTTGGCGAGGTTGTCCAGCAGGGCGGTGGTGTTTCTGTCGTTGTTGTTCTCCAGGTGGAAGTTGAGGTCCCCTAGGAGGATGTAGTCGGCGGAGGGCATGGCGTGCGGGCTGATGAAGTCTGCGATGTCTTCGCTGAATAGTGTGCGTGGTCCCGGGGTCTGTAGATGAGGGTGCCTCGGAGGGTGGTCTTGGGGTCCGTGTGTATCTGGAAGTGTAGGTGTTCGGCGGCGGTGAAGGTCTCGTCGGAGTTAGTCGAGATGCGGATGGTGTTCTTGTGTACGATGGCGATGCCTCCTCCCGTCTGGTTGACGCGGTCCTTCCGGGTGATCTTGTATCCATCCGGGATGGCTATGGCGATGTCAGGCGCTGAGGAGGCGTTCATCCAGGTTTCGGTGAGGAAGGCGATGTCCGGTGCTGTTGCGTCGAGCAGGTCCCAGAGTTCCACGGCGTGCCTGTGGACGGAGCGGGTGTTCAGCAGGATGCATTTCAGGTGGTTGCTGCTGTTGCTCGACTTGGCGGAGGTGGTGCACGTCAGGGGGCAGGTGAATCGGCAGGTTTGGCAAGTGAAGGGTCCGTGGGTGCGTCTCGGTGAGGCTCGGTAGCAGGCAGGGTTCCGGCCGGCATTGAGTGCGGTGAGGGTGGCGGCGTCGTAGGTCCGTCGAGTAGTGTTGCATCGGTGGGATCCAGGGGTTCTGGCGCTGGGCGCGGTCCAGTCGCGGACGGGCGCAGACGGGCTTGCCTTAGGCGCGCCTTCGGCGCGCCAGCGGCGCGCCCGCTGCGCACGTCCGCTGCGCGGCGCGTGCAGCGGCCGCCATTTATGGGGAGGTGGGAGGGAGGAGCAGCTGGGAGGCGGGAGGCAGGGGCAGCGAATGGGCAGTCAGGGGGCGGGGCCGCAGCGGCGGGAATGGCGATAGGCAGCGAGGGGCACAGAAGGAAAAAACGGGGGGAGAGCAGGCAAATCACGGGCACAACAACAGTGGGGCAGCGAGGGGCACAGAAAGGAAAGGGGGAGACAAGCAGACAAAACTGGCACCGGGGCCACAAGCGGAGGGCGATCTTACCTACAGGAGCAGCGGGCAGACAGCACAGGCGGAGCTGTGTGGTGGGGGAGCGACCTACCTGGCAAGGTCAAGGGTCGCTCTCCTCACCGTGCAGCGGCCGCCATTTATGGGGAGGTGGGAGGGAGGAGCAGCTGGGAGGCGGGAGGCAGGGGCAGCGAATGGGCAGTCAGGGGGCGGGGCCGCAGCGGCGGGAATGGCGATAGGCAGCGAGGGGCACAGAAGGAAAAAACGGGGGGAGAGCAGGCAAATCACGGGCACAACAACAGTGGGGCAGCGAGGGGCACAGAAAGGAAAAACGGGGGAGAGCAGGCAAAACACGGGCACAACAACAGTGGGGCAGCGAGGGGCACAGAAAGGAAAAAACGGGGGGAGAGCAGGCAAAACACGGGCACAACAACAGTGGGGCAGCGAGGGGCACAGAAAGGAAAAAACGGGGGGAGAGCAGGCAAAACACGGGCACAACAACAGTGGGGCAGCGAGGGGCACAGAAGGAAAAAACGGGGGGAGAGCAGGCAAAACACGGGCACAACAACAGTGGGGCAGCGAGGGGCACAGAAGGAAAAACGGGGGAGAGCAGGCAAAACACGGGCACAACAACAGTGGGGCAGCGAGGGGCACAGAAAGGAAAAAAACGGGGGAGAGCAGGCAAAACACGGGCACAACAACAGTGGGGCAGCGAGGGGCACAGAAAGGAAAAAACGGGGGAGAGCAGGCAAAACACGGGCACAACAACAGTGGGGCAGCGAGGGGCACAGAAGGAAAAACGGGGGAGAGCAGGCAAATCACGGGCACAACAACAGTGGGGCAGCGAGGGGCACAGAAAGGAAAAACGGGGGGAGAGCAGGCAAAACACGGGCACAACAACAGTGGGGCAGCGAGGGGCACAGAAGGAAAAACGGGGGAGAGCAGGCAAATCACGGGCACAACAACAGTGGGGCAGCGAGGGGCACAGAAAGGAAAAAACGGGGGAGAGCAGGCAAATCACGGGCACAACAACAGTGGGGCAGCGAGGGGCACAGAAAGGAAAAAAACGGGGGAGAGCAGGCAAAACACGGGCACAACAACAGTGGGGCAGCGAGGGGCACAGAAAGGAAAGGGGGAGACAAGCAGACAAAACTGGCACCGGGGCCACAAGCGGAGGGCGATCTTACCTACAGGAGCAGCGGGCAGACAGCACAGGCGGAGCTGTGTGGTGGGGAGCGACCTACCTGGCAAGGTCAAGGGTCGCTCTCCTCACCGTGCAGCGGCCGCCATTTATGGGGAGGTGGGAGGGAGGAGCAGCTGGGAGGCGGGAGGCAGGGGCAGCGAATGGGCAGTCAGGGGGCGGGGCCGCAGCGGCGGGAATGGCGATAGGCAGCGAGGGGCACAGAAGGAAAAAACGGGGGAGAGCAGGCAAATCACGGGCACAACAACAGTGGGGCAGCGAGGGGCACAGAAAGGAAAGGGGGAGACAAGCAGACAAAACTGGCACCGGGGCCACAAGCGGAGGGCGATCTTACCTACAGGAGCAGCGGGCAGACAGCACAGGCGGAGCTGTGTGGTGGGGGAGCGACCTACCTGGCAAGGTCAAGGGTCGCTCTCCTCACCGTGCAGCGGCCGCCATTTATGGGGAGGTGGGAGGGAGGAGCAGCTGGGAGGCGGGAGGCAGGGGCAGCGAATGGGCAGTCAGGGGCGGGGCCGCAGCGGCGGGAATGGCGATAGGCAGCGAGGGGCACAGAAGGAAAAAACGGGGGGAGAGCAGGCAAATCACGGGCACAACAACAGTGGGGCAGCGAGGGGCACAGAAAGGAAAAAACGGGGGGAGAGCAGGCAAAACACGGGCACAACAACAGTGGGGCAGCGAGGGGCACAGAAAGGAAAAAACGGGGGGAGAGCAGGCAAAACACGGGCACAACAACAGTGGGGCAGCGAGGGGCACAGAAAGGAAAAACGGGGGAGAGCAGGCAAAACACGGGCACAACAACAGTGGGGCAGCGAGGGGCACAGAAGGAAAAACGGGGGGAGAGCAGGCAAAACACGGGCACAACAACAGTGGGGCAGCGAGGGGCACAGAAGGAAAACGGGGGAGAGCAGGCAAAACACGGGCACAACAACAGTGGGGCAGCGAGGGGCACAGAAAGGAAAAAAACGGGGGAGAGCAGGCAAAACACGGGCACAACAACAGTGGGGCAGCGAGGGGCACAGAAAGGAAAAAACGGGGGAGAGCAGGCAAAACACGGGCACAACAACAGTGGGGCAGCGAGGGGCACAGAAGGAAAAACGGGGGAGAGCAGGCAAATCACGGGCACAACAACAGTGGGGCAGCGAGGGGCACAGAAAGGAAAAAACGGGGGAGAGCAGGCAAAACACGGGCACAACAACAGTGGGGCAGCGAGGGGCACAGAAGGAAAAACGGGGGGAGAGCAGGCAAATCACGGGCACAACAACAGTGGGGCAGCGAGGGGCACAGAAAGGAAAAAACGGGGGAGAGCAGGCAAATCACGGGCACAACAACAGTGGGGCAGCGAGGGGCACAGAAAGGAAAAAAACGGGGGAGAGCAGGCAAAACACGGGCACAACAACAGTGGGGCAGCGAGGGGCACAGAAAGGAAAGGGGGAGACAAGCAGACAAAACTGGCACCGGGGCCACAAGCGGAGGGCGATCTTACCTACAGGAGCAGCGGGCAGACAGCACAGGCGGAGCTGTGTGGTGGGGGAGCGACCTACCTGGCAAGGTCAAGGGTCGCTCTCCTCACCATGCAGCGGCCGCCATTTATGGGGAGGTGGGAGGGAGGAGCAGCTGGGAGGCGGGAGGCAGGGGCAGCGAATGGGCAGTCAGGGGGCGGGGCCGCAGCGGCGGGAATGGCGATAGGCAGCGAGGGGCACAGAAGGAAAAACGGGGGAGAGCAGGCAAATCACGGGCACAACAACAGTGGGGCAGCGAGGGGCACAGAAAGGAAAAAACGGGGGGAGAGCAGGCAAAACACGGGCACAACAACAGTGGGGCAGCGAGGGGCACAGAAAGGAAAAAAACGGGGGAGAGCAGGCAAAACACGGGCACAACAACAGTGGGGCAGCGAGGGGCACAGAAAGGAAAAAACGGGGGGAGAGCAGGCAAAACACGGGCACAACAACAGTGGGGCAGCGAGGGGCACAGAAGGAGAAACGGGGGGAGAGCAGGCAAAACACGGGCACAACAACAGTGGGGCAGCGAGGGGCACAGAAAGGAAAAAACGGGGGGAGAGCAGGCAAAACACGGGCACAACAACAGTGGGGCAGCGAGGGGCACAGAAGGAAAAACGGGGGAGAGCAGGCAAATCACGGGCACAACAACAGTGGGGCAGCGAGGGGCACAGAAAGGAAAAAACGGGGGAGAGCAGGCAAATCACGGGCACAACAACAGTGGGGCAGCGAGGGGCACAGAAAGGAAAAACGGGGGAGAGCAGGCAAAACACGGGCACAACAACAGTGGGGCAGCGAGGGGCACAGAAAGGAAAGGGGAGACAAGCAGACAAAACTGGCACCGGGGCCACAAGCGGAGGGCGATCTTACCTACAGGAGCAGCGGGCAGACAGCACAGGCGGAGCTGTGTGGTGGGGGAGCGACCTACCTGGCAAGGTCAAGGGTCGCTCTCCTCACCGTGCAGCGGCCGCCATTTATGGGGAGGTGGGAGGGAGGAGCAGCTGGGAGGCGGGAGGCAGGGGCATCGAATGGGCAGTCAGGGGTCGGGGCCGCAGCGGCGGGAATGGCGATAGGCAGCGAGGGGCACAGAAGGAAAAACGGGGGAGAGCAGGCAAATCACGGGCACAACAACAGTGGGGCAGCGAGGGGCACAGAAAGGAAAAAACGGGGGAGAGCAGGCAAAACACGGGCACAACAACAGTGGGGCAGCGAGGGGCACAGAAAGGAAAAAAACGGGGGAGAGCAGGCAAAACACGGGCACAACAACAGTGGGGCAGCGAGGGGCACAGAAAGGAAAAAACGGGGGGAGAGCAGGCAAAACACGGGCACAACAACAGTGGGGCAGCGAGGGGCACAGAAGGAAAAACGGGGGAGAGCAGGCAAATCACGGGCACAACAACAGTGGGGCAGCGAGGGGCACAGAAAGGAAAAAACGGGGGAGAGCAGGCAAAACACGGGCACAACAACAGTGGGGCAGCGAGGGGCACAGCAGGAAAAACGGGGGAGAGCAGGCAAATCACGGGCACAACAACAGTGGGGCAGCGAGGGGCACAGAAAGGAAAAACGGGGGAGAGCAGGCAAAACACGGGCACAACAACAGTGGGGCAGCGAGGGGCACAGAAGGAAAAACGGGGGAGAGCAGGCAAATCACGGGCACAACAACAGTGGGGCAGCGAGGGGCACAGAAAGGAAAAAACGGGGGAGAGCAGGCAAAACACGGGCACAACAACAGTGGGGCAGCGAGGGGCACAGAAGGAAAAACGGGGGAGAGCAGGCAAATCACGGGCACAACAACAGTGGGGCAGCGAGGGGCACAGAAAGGAAAAAACGGGGGAGAGCAGGCAAAACACGGGCACAACAACAGTGGGGCAGCGAGGGGCACAGAAGGAAAAACGGGGGAGAGCAGGCAAATCACGGGCACAACAACAGTGGGGCAGCGAGGGGCACAGAAAGGAAAAAACGGGGGAGAGCAGGCAAATCACGGGCACAACAACAGTGGGGCAGCGAGGGGCACAGAAAGGAAAAAAACGGGGGGAGAGCAGGCAAAACACGGGCACAACAACAGTGGGGCAGCGAGGGGCACAGAAAGGAAAGGGGAGACAAGCAGACAAAACTGGCACCGGGGCCACAAGCGGAGGGCGATCTTACCTACAGGAGCAGCGGGCAGACAGCACAGGCGGAGCTGTGTGGTGGGGGAGCGACCTACCTGGCAAGGTCAAGGGTCGCTCTCCTCACCGTGCAGCGGCCGCCATTTATGGGGAGGTGGGAGGGAGGAGCAGCTGGGAGGCGGGAGGCAGGGGCAGCGAATGGGCAGTCAGGGGCGGGGCCGCAGCGGCGGGAATGGCGATAGGCAGCGAGGGGCACAGAAGGAAAAAACGGGGGAGAGCAGGCAAATCACGGGCACAACAACAGTGGGGCAGCGAGGGGCACAGAAAGGAAAGGGGAGACAAGCAGACAAAACTGGCACCGGGGCCACAAGCGGAGGGCGATCTTACCTACAGGAGCAGCGGGCAGACAGCACAGGCGGAGCTGTGTGGTGGGGGAGCGACCTACCTGGCAAGGTCAAGGGTCGCTCTCCTCACCGTGCAGCGGCCGCCATTTATGGGGAGGTGGGAGGGAGGAGCAGCTGGGAGGCGGGAGGCAGGGGCAGCGAATGGGCAGTCAGGGGGGCGGGGCCGCAGCGGCGGGAATGGCGATAGGCAGCGAGGGGCACAGAAGGAAAAAACGGGGGGAGAGCAGGCAAATCACGGGCACAACAACAGTGGGGCAGCGAGGGGCACAGAAAGGAAAAAACGGGGGGAGAGCAGGCAAAACACGGGCACAACAACAGTGGGGCAGCGAGGGGCACAGAAAGGAAAAAACGGGGGAGAGCAGGCAAAACACGGGCACAACAACAGTGGGGCAGCGAGGGGCACAGAAAGGAAAAAACGGGGGGAGAGCAGGCAAAACACGGGCACAACAACAGTGGGGCAGCGAGGGGCACAGAAGGAAAAAACGGGGGAGAGCAGGCAAAACACGGGCACAACAACAGTGGGGCAGCGAGGGGCACAGAAGGAAAAACGGGGGAGAGCAGGCAAAACACGGGCACAACAACAGTGGGGCAGCGAGGGGCACAGAAAGGAAAAAAACGGGGGGAGAGCAGGCAAAACACGGGCACAACAACAGTGGGGCAGCGAGGGGCACAGAAAGGAAAAAACGGGGGGAGAGCAGGCAAAACACGGGCACAACAACAGTGGGGCAGCGAGGGGCACAGAAGGAAAAACGGGGGAGAGCAGGCAAATCACGGGCACAACAACAGTGGGGCAGCGAGGGGCACAGAAAGGAAAAACGGGGGAGAGCAGGCAAATCACGGGCACAACAACAGTGGGGCAGCGAGGGGCACAGAAAGGAAAAAAACGGGGGGAGAGCAGGCAAAACACGGGCACAACAACAGTGGGGCAGCGAGGGGCACAGAAGGAAAAACGGGGGAGAGCAGGCAAAACACGGGCACAACAACAGTGGGGCAGCGAGGGGCACAGAAAGGAAAAAAACGGGGGAGAGCAGGCAAAACACGGGCACAACAACAGTGGGGCAGCGAGGGGCACAGAAAGGAAAAAACGGGGGAGAGCAGGCAAAACACGGGCACAACAACAGTGGGGCAGCGAGGGGCACAGAAGGAAAAACGGGGGAGAGCAGGCAAATCACGGGCACAACAACAGTGGGGCAGCGAGGGGCACAGAAAGGAAAAAACGGGGGGAGAGCAGGCAAATCACGGGCACAACAACAGTGGGGCAGCGAGGGGCACAGAAAGGAAAAAAACGGGGGAGAGCAGGCAAAACACGGGCACAACAACAGTGGGGCAGCGAGGGGCACAGAAAGGAAAGGGGAGACAAGCAGACAAAACTGGCACCGGGGCCACAAGCGGAGGGCGATCTTACCTACAGGAGCAGCGGGCAGACAGCACAGGCGGAGCTGTGTGGTGGGGGAGCGACCTACCTGGCAAGGTCAAGGGTCGCTCCCCTTGACGTGGCTTGTCCCAGCGTGGAACCAAGCAATTTCTTCTTCTGTGGACTTTTATGCGGACCCAGTCTCCTGGACTCAGATCATGAGCTGGTTTTCTTTCAAGAGTGGTCGCATCCGGCCCAACCTGATGAAACACAGAATGCACCACATCAGCCAATCCTTTGCAATAGTCCAGTATGAGATCATCAGTTATAGTCAGCAGTTTGTTGACAGGTACGTATGCTTGTCTCATTGCTCGTCCCATTATTATTTCATGAGGACTCAGACCTGTTTTTCTGTCAGGTATGCTTCTTATGCTCATCAGCACCAATGGTAAGGCATCGGGCCATTTGAGTCCTGTGAACACATTTTCCCTAACCTATTCTTTATTGTGTCATTTACTTGCTCTACCAGTCCAGAAGCCTCTGGTCTGTAGGCACAATGCAGCTTTTGTTGAATGTCTAGTGCTTCACATATCAGTTGGATAATTTCATTCTAGAAATGCGTTCCTCTATCTGTTTCTATCGTTACTGGAAAGCCATATCTAGGAATGAATTCTCTCAGCAGGAGCTTAGCTACAGTAACTCCATCATTCCTTCTTGTCGGATAGGCTTCCACCCAACGAGAAAACAAACAGACGACCACCAGGACATATCTCAATCTGTTACTCGGGGGCATTTCAATAAAATCTAATTGCATTTTGGTAAAAGGACCTCCTTCACATCCTATTGTTCCCAAACTCACTACTGTCTTCCTTCCAGGATTTATCTGTTGGCATATAAGGCATCTTTGGCAAAGACTTTCAGCTATAGCCCTAAATTTTGGGTTGTACCAGGTATGTTTGAAAAGTCTGATCATGGCATCTCTACCTATGTGTGCCTGTCCATGGTACATCCGTGCCATGTTAGAGATCATGCTATCAGGCATAACTGGTCTTTCATCCCTGTAAACCCAGACTTCATCTTCCTTTCTCCGTCTGCAACCTGATTTTATCCAAACATCTTTTTCCTCATCACCTGCCTCTTCCTGCAATTGTTTCACCTCTTCCCATGTTTCAACTGGGTTAGTAATAGTCAAAAAAACAATCCCCTTGGGAACAGATGTACCACCACAACAACTGATTCTCACATCCACCACCAAACTTGATATCAATCATCCAGAGTAAGCCCAACACAGAGGTGCAAATTACATGAACTCTAAAATCAAGTCAGAAAGAACAACATTTTTACTCTCTTCAATTTATTAAAAATATATATGTACATATACTAACTAATCACAGTGTTAAAAACATTTTATAAGACAATTTTATACTCAAATGTGTCATTCAATAAAAACAACTAATCACAAATCCGAAAACAAATTTGAGAAAACAAATTAAAAAACATACAATTACAGCAAGTGGGAATGCAGCAAGAAAAAATATTTTCAAATCAAGAAGACATCACAATAATCAGACAAAAATTAGATATAAATGCACACAATTAGAACAACAAATTCTTGTTAAATGATAGCCATAAAGTGTTGCACTTTGTCATTAATCTGTGATGTATTCAACTACAAAGCATCAACGCGTTTCGGTGGGTCCAACGAAATATCACCCCCACCTTCTTCAGGAAAGCCAATATCTTCCCACCTTGCTTGAATATTTCTTCAACATAAAAATGTATACTGCCCAACTAAGAATAGTTCAGGAATACGGACTACGTTCCTCTCCGTACACAGCTCAATATGATGCTGAAAACCCTCACACTCATGTATTGAGCAACCAGACTCCTTATTGATGATTCTTTTTATTATGTCCAAGCATCTCCATGAAGTGCAGCGGGATTTATTGGGCCTGGCTGCAGAGGAGAGAACTTCATGGAGATGCTTGGACATAATAAAAAGATACGGTTCACCAAATATACTGCTTGGAGAGAGAAGAAGCCTTCCCTCCTTTTGATGTGCTAAAGACACGGAACTAGCCTGGACTTCTTTATTCTTCTTCTTTATTATTATTAAACAGATTGGGATTTTATCCATCTATAACCACTGACATAAGGAAGTGAATCATCAATAAGGAGTCTGGTTGCTCAATACATGAGTGTGAGGGTTTTCAGCATCATATTGAGCTGTGTACGGAGAGGAACGTAGTCCGTATTCCTGAACTATTCTTAGTTGGGCAGTATACATTTTTATGTTGAAGAAATATTCAAGCAAGGTGGGAAGATATTGGCTTTCCTGAAGAAGGTGGGGTGATATTTCGTTGGACCCACCGAAACGCGTTGATGCTTTGTAGTTGAATACATCACGGATTAATGACAAAGTGCAACACTTTATGGCTATCATTTAACAAGAATTTGTTGTTCTAATTGTGTGCATTTATATCTAAATTTTTGTCTGATTATTGTGATGTCTTCTTGATTTGAAAATATTTTTTCTTGCTGCTTTCCCACTTGCTGTAATTGTATGTTTTTTAATTTGTTTTCTCAAATTCGTTTTCGGATTTGTGATTAGTTGTTTTTATTGAATGACACATTTGAGTATAAAATTGTCTTATAAAATGTTTTTAACACTGTGATTAGTTAGTATATGTACATATATATTTTTAATAAATTGAAGAGAGTAAAAAATGTTGTTCTTTCTGACTTGATTTTAGAGTTCATGTAATTTGCACCTCTGTGTTGGGTTTACTCTGGATGATTGATATCAAGTTTGGTGGTGGATGTGAGAATCAGTTGCTGTGGCGGTACATCTGTTCCCAAGGGGATTGTTTTTTTGACTATTGGTCTATAGGCACCCTACCCCTGTGGTGATATAGGGTCCCTCTCTCTTTTTCTAAATAAATCAACTGGGTTAGTAAACAGCAAGGGACATGAAACATTTTCTTTTTCCCTTTTCCGATTCAACTGATTGACTGTCCCGCTAACCTCCTCGGACGCAATCTCCTCCCGGGCAACTCCCGCAACAGTCTCGTTCCTTCCCCAGTCAAAGTTCGTTAGTCCAGACAGAGTCTCTCGCAGCATCAGGATAGAATAAACGAAGAAGTTTTTTCACAACGTAAGAGCAGACTCTCTTATACCCTACTTTCTGGCTCTCTACACTTAAAAGTTGCAATCTTTAGGGGCAAGAATCACGCCAATTGGTCCATTGGAGGGGTGGTGATGGTCACCTCATCGTCCTCCTTGTTCGACCCGGTTTGGGGACAATAACGCATACATTGAGTCTCATGACCACGATGTCCAAAAGTAGTCCAATTTGTAAACCCATTTTGTAACAAACTCTGATGGTCACATATTAGTTCATCCCCTGTCGCTCGATTTTCTCATCCGTTCCCATGCATATATGCTGAACTCTTGGCACGACTCTCGTTGCAGGTCAGATTAGCCTTGACATCTCTCACTCCGGGCACAGGCCGCATACACGTGACTGGAGCGTCCATACTGTTCATGCGCGGGGGCCATTTTATTCCACGCACGCCATCTCGTCCTTCCCAGCAGCCATTTTAGAAGCATGGCCTAGCAGGCCCGAACGAAACTAATATAAGAACAAACACAACGGAAATTAAAACATGGAAAATAAGCCTTTCTGTTTACCACCCGCCATTCTAATGACCCGTGTTAGGTATTACCTAGCAGAAGCGACATTTAAAGCCATTTTACTTACCACCTGCATTCTTTGCCATGGTGCAATTTTACTACGCAACACAAATCATGCAATTTACTCTATTTACTACTCAAATTCACAATACTCACGTTAATTTGCTTCACATTTGTAAATAAATTAGATTTTGCAATGTTAGCAAGTTGCCCACGTGTAATGTTTAATAAAAGGTGCATTTGTTGATTAGTTCATGCGTTTCAAAACGGTTAGTATCATTAATCGTTATGGGGTCATTAACTTCCAAGGGGTACAAAAAATATTTCGTTTCCCCTGCTCCATCAATACCTTGAATCTGATTTTGTGTAGCGCGGTAGTTCTCCATTCCGCCCGACCTCCTGTTGTTCCCTGCTGTTCCTACTGCCCTGTTGAGACAACTAGAGACACCATTGTGGGGAGTGCGTACTCTAGTTGCTCAAAGGGCGGGGGATATACAAATGCGCGCTGCGCGGGCGCGCCGCTGGCGCGCATAAGGCAAGCCCGTCAGCGTCCCGGAGGCGGCCAGCACCAGCCTCTATGCCGGTGACCCCTCCTATATCAGATCTACCGTCCTTCAACAGTAAGGAACTTTGCTCTCTTAATTACAACAAATGTGAGGGCTGCATGAGATGGGATGCTGCAGTGGAAAATGATTATACTTGTGATAACTGCAAGGCAGTTTTTCCTCAGCTCCTGTCTGCTACTGCTGACACTGTTAGGGGAAAGCATAAGCTGCTCTCTATTAAGGCAGCGCTCATTAACGCTCGCTCTGTCTGTAAACACTACCAAGACATCTTTGACCTGCTTTCAGATGAGTCCCTCGACCTTCTGTTTTTAACTGAAACTTGACTTACGCCTTTTTCTAACCCGGTCATTGAAATAGCGATGCCTAAAGGATTTAAAATCTTTAGAGCAGATCGCAAATTAGGGTGGGGGGGGAGGTGTTGTAGTGGTGGTGAGGGAAGAATGGGAGTGCCAATTTAATGAATTAACTGACTCACCTGACATCGAAGCTTTGGATTTCTGTGTGAAAATCTCTCCCCATTACTATTTGGGGGGGATTCTACTTTACCGTCCTCCGGGCCCTGTTGGCAGCTTCCCTAAATTGCTAAATAACTGGATTATGCCCAGAGCTGTACCCTATACTCACTTTCTGCTCCTAGGCGATTTTAATATACACCTTGATAACATGGATGAGAGTAATACACGCGACTCAGCTTCAGCAATATGTTACCGCCCGACTCATTGCGGGGGCCACACGCTTGATGTCATATGTTCCAGCCTGCCTCTGATGGTGGCATCCCCCTGCAAGTAACCTGGTCTGATCACTTTCTGATTCCCTTCTCTTGGCATATTGCCAGGGGGACTTATTCGTTTAGACCCTGTGGGGTGGGCATGGGGAAAGCGACCCATAAAATAGAGCCGGCTGCTTTCTGTCAAGCTTTGGCTGACTGTCAGCCTCAGCTCCCTGCAGATTTCTGTCTCGCTCTTTCACATTTTAATAGATGGATTGAGAAAGTGGTGGCAGATCTCACTCCGCAAGTCAGACCTAAAGGTCGGAATGCGCCGTTGTCCAATCCATGGTTCTCACCCGAGCTTAAATTACAGAAGCAGCTTTGTAAAAGGCTGGATAGGAAATGGAGGCAGAACTATAGTGCTGAGGCCAAAATTGTATTGAAAACAGCCCAAAAATCATACTATGCTGCTATCCTACTTGCGAAACGCGCATATTATACTAACTGTATTGCCCGGTCTGGCAATAACGCTTAAGAATTGTTCAATATTGTGAAAAATTATGTGACACCTAAAGCTATGAGCAATGCCCATGCCCCTTCTCCCGCTTGGTGTGAAGAGCTTTCTAATTTTTTTATTAATAAAGTCAGGGCGCTTCAATCGGCGTTCGGCAGCCAGGATGCCCAAGCTACTGCGGTGCCTCCAGTCCAACTAATTACTTCTCCTGCTAAAGTCACCTTTTCTACTTTTGATGCTATATCACTGACAGACTCCTTGGGTGCTCTATCCTCTCTTAAATCAGGCTCCCCAAAGATCCCTGTCCCGCCAAACTGATGGCTAGCTTGGCTGCTGTTATCAATCCTCTCCTTAATCAGCTGATTAATACCTCGCTGACATTGGCCTCTGTTCCCACTGAGTGGAAACAGGCACTGCTTATCCCTCTTATCAAAAAGACGACTCTGGACCCTAACCTTCCGGCCAGCTATCGTCCTATCTCTCTGCTCCCTGCTATTGCCAAAGTATGTGAGAAAATGGTTAATAAGCAGTTGACCGCTTTCATTGAACAGCATGGCCTTCTGCATCCGGCTCAATCTGTCTTCAGGGCCTCGTACAGCACGGAGTCTGCTTTGGTGGAAATCACAGAAGCTATCCGTGAGACTGTGGATGCTGGGGGCAGGGCAGTTTTGGTCCTGTTGGACCTTTCTGCCGCTTTTGATACTGTCCCCCACTCACTTCTCTTAGCCCGCCTGCAGAAATTGGGTATTACGGGTACCGTTGGTGAGTGGCTGAAATCCTTTTTAGAAGGTAGAACCCAACAAGTATGGATTCCCCCTTTTACGTCTACTTCCCAAGCCCTTCTGACAGGTGTCCCACAGGGGTCTGTACTGAGTCCATTGCTGTTTAATGTGTTCTTGACTCCTCTCATTCAGCTGGCAGAGGAACTAGGAGCTAAAGTTGTTGCTTACGCCAACGACACTCAGCTCCTGTTCACCTGGAAAAAACAAGAGTCATCCACTGCCCACATTAAAACTTGTCTGGCTGCAGTGTTTAATTGGCTTACGTGCGCTCAGCTGAAATGTAATGAGGATAAGTCCGAGATTTTATTCTTTGGGGAATTCCCCCCTCTGGTCTGGCATACTTTTTGACCAGATGAGTCTCCCAGGCCCTCACCTTCTGGGCTCCCAGTAAAAAATCTGGGGATTTGGTTAGATGAGAAGCTTAGTTTCTGCAACCAAATCACTAAACTGTCAGGAACCTGTTTTGGTATCCTGAAGCTTCTCAAAAAATGTCTGCCCCTCATGCCCATAGCAGCAAAAGAAACGGTTGTTCGAGCTCTCGTTACCTCCCGCATTGATTACGCTAACGCACTGTATGTGGGCCTTCCCGGTTATCTTATGGACAGACTTCAGGTGGTACAAAATGCTGCTGCTCGTCTGCTGCTTGACCTTCCCAAACGCACCAGTGTCAGGCAACATCTACGTAATCTGCACTGGTTACCAGTGAAGGCAAGGGTCACTTTTAAGGCCCTGGTAACGGCTCATGCTGCGCTCTGAGTATGGCCCCCGCTATCCTAGGAAACGCTTCCAATTCTACACCCCTAGTAGACACTTGCGTTCCTCTAACATGCTCTTGGCCACGATTCCTAGATTTCGCTTGAAAAGAAAGGGAGGCAGCTCTTTGGCCTATCTAGCAGCTATGGCATGGAACTCCCTCCCTTTTTACTTGCGCAGTTTACAGAACTCTACCCAATTTAGGAAGAAAATAAAAACCTTCCTTTTTAACTGAATTGGTTTTGTGTTCTTGCTTTTTCTTTCTTCTCTCCCCTTTCCTGTTTGGCTCGTGGGCTCGCACCGGGACACTCTCGAGAATCTGTGCGCGCTATAAAACCCTGATAAAATAACATTTTACAAGTGAAAGATGGATTGAGTGGTCCCATGGAAATTGTGCAGATTGAAGGGGGCAAAAATCATGATGATCCCCAGGGAAATATTTGACAAAACCTTAGTGGGTAAGGTCACGTTGTACAAGACTGACATGTGTCTGAAGGGCTTTGGTGGAGAGCCCATCAAATTGTCAGGTTACTTCAATGGGTCCATACAGTTTAAGGACAGGCTAACAGCAGGAAAGATTTATGTCTTCATGAGCTGTGACTCCCTCATTAGTTGATTTCACCAAAGGGATTTGAAGGTTTATCTTGATCTCAGTGAGATTCCCTCAGTAAGACTCAAACATTGGTGCTGTGTGTAGTGGCAGGCCACAGCAGCGGCGGCCGGAATGGTTGCGGGTGGGGGGACAGGTGCAGGGGTCGTGAGGAGGGTCCGCGGTGGGCGGGTGTCGCGGGTGGTGTCGCGCGGGGGGGGAGAAATACATTTTATTTTTAAAATGTACCTCGAGGCCGGTCCCGCATTGCTGCTCCTGCTCTCCTGTCTCCGACTACAGGAACAGGAAGCAGGCAGCTAGGCTCCCTCCCCTAAGTCAATCACAATGCTGCAATGCAGCTTTGTGATTGGTCTAAGCGCCGTGACACGGCACTCAGCCAGGGGCTGAAGGGGTGGGCATGTTCTCCATGCAGGCTGTAATGCAGCCTGCATGGAGAACAGGGAAATGGGCATGACTAGTTTGGGGGGCCCAAGAGGGCCGACCAAACAGTCATTGCGCACATAGGAGTGGGCAAACCACTCCTTCCCTGCCCTACTCCGTGAGCAGAACAGCCCCGCCCACCCACCCACGCAAAGCAGCAGGACACGTCAGGAAGCATAAAATGATAATAACATAAAGTTATTATCATATTATGTTTCGCTCCTTCACGCTGCTTAAAAGTGGTGGACGACGCTCCTCCGCCATAGCGGAGGAGCCGCCCCTGGGCCACAGTACGAACAAGAATTTACTGAGCAGTTTCAAGAAAAACTTGGGTGTTTGAGAAATTACTTGCACAAAATCAGGTTAAAGAAAGGGGGAACACCAGTGCTGAGGGGTGTACCATTGATGATGAATTAGAAAAATTGAGAGAGAATGGTATAATTGAAGAGGTGGAGGCCACAGAGTGGCTTGCTCCGGTCGTCATGGCAAGGAAAGCTAATGGCGATATCTCTGTGTGGACTTGCGAAAACTGAATAGGTGTGTAATAGTCGACCACATTCCTTTGCCAAACATAAATGAGAAGTTGTCCATGCTAAAGGGGGTGAAGTGTTTCTCGCAGGTTGATCCAACCTCTGCTTATCATTAGGTGAGGCTATACAGGGATTTACAAGTTTTGACAGCATTTGTCACACCATTTGGCACGTATAAATTTGACCACCTGCCGTTTGGTTTGATTTCGGCAGTAGTGATATTTCAGCGAGTAATGGAGTGCGTACTAAAAGGGGTACAAGGCATCAAATCTATCAAGATAATATTTTGGTGTATGGTGTGAATGTGGAGGAACACAATGAACGCGTGAGTGAGGTACTTCAGAGGCAGAAAGAGAGTGGTCTGACTTTAAAGGCAGAAAAGTGTCACTTCAATCTAGATGAAATTAATTACCTGGGTCACAAGATAACATTTGAAGGCATTGAACCTAAGAAGGAGTTGGTGGATACCATTGAAAAATTAGCTAGTCCGGTATCCAAGGAAAAAGTGATTAAAATCCTTGCTATGACGGAGTACTATAACAAATTTGTTAGTAACCTTTGTCGCAAAGACTAAGAATATGAGACTGCTAGTAAGAAAAGGTACTGCTTTCAAGTGGAGTGAGGCGTGTGAAATGGAGTTTAAAGAAATGAAACAGAATCTTAGGAAGGCTTCGTGTCTACAAAGTTTTGAGCCTGGTCACGAAACCATTGTTATGTCTGATGCCAGTGCAAAAGGGCTTGGAGCGGTGTTATTACAGATGCATAATGGTGTGGAAATGACGATTCTTTTCATTTCAAGAGGACTGAAGGGGCAGAGCTGAATTACTTTGTCATCAAGAAGGAGGCTTTGGCGGTGTTCTGGGCTGTGCAGAAGTTAAGGAAGTTTGTTTGGGGCAGTACGTTTCTGATAAAAACGGACCATAAGCCCCTCAGAGAAATGTTTGAGAAAAAGGGATTAGGTGCTGTCTGGGAGAATCAGACGTTGGGTTGTTGTTTTGCAAGAGTTTCAATTTGACATGATGTACGTACCTGGAGCAAAGAATAACATTGCTGGTTGTTGTTCGTGGTTGGTAGACAAGATCAGTACTGCAGCACAAGAGGATTTGGGAGCTGTGGACGAGGATTTTGAAATGTGTTTGATCAGATAAGAAATTGTTAAGGAAGAAGAATGGGTAGTTATGGAAGGATGATGTGATGCATAGAATGAAGAACAAGTGGAGTGGTCATGAGAAGAATCATGATCAATTGCGAGGATTTTGGGAGGTCAAGGATGAGTAGTCTTTACAGGGTGAAATAATTTTGAGAGGGACCAGATTAGTTCCCCCGTCATCTTTGAGGGAAGGATTAGTCTCGTTTGCACATGAAAGCATCCAGGTATTTCAAAGACAAAGGAGAGACTCCGGCTAATGTAATGGTGGCCAGCGAGGGACTTTCAGGTTGAGAGAGGTGTGAGAGAGTGTGTGCAGTGTGCCAATGCTGACGAGAGAGAGAGAGAGAGAGAGAGAGAGAGAGAGAGAGAGAGAGAGAGAGAGATATATATATATATATATATATATATATATATATATATATATATATATATATATATATATATATATATATATATATATATATATATATATATATATAATTTGTTTGTGGCCAGGTTTGATATCTGCATCTATGTACAATATTCCCCTCACAGATGAGATTTACTTTGACAGGGTTGTCCACCTCTTACCACTTCTTATCTATATGAGCATAATTCATCTTGCTGATGCATGAGAGGCACCTGTTTGTTCTGTTTTACTCTGCAAAGGGGTTACTATGGATTATTTCTCCTGGGACTTAGGAGATCTTAGTTTGTTTTTCACTTAGTGATGTCCATGTTAGAAACATTCAAACCCATACTCTCAGCTTCAGTTTTGAATTATCCAGTGAAAATTATAGATAACTGATACATCGTGGCTAGAGTGTGTGTTGTGCTGATTATCACAATTAGTATTTTGATTATACAGATTACCGTGGGTTTTTGCCATTTTCACTAGCAATATTTTTGTCATAGAAAGTAAATTATATTGAATTGATAAGTTGCAGGTAACATGCAACTGGCCTATAACTGCGAGAAGTATTTTTGAAATTGGCTATCCTTGTAGTCAAAGTCACATTTAAAGTAATAATATTTTTTTACATCGTAACATAACAATGGGCATACGTTAGGGGAAAAGTGAATAATTGCACCTTTTAGCTACGAACGTGCCATAATAATAGATGGCAAATGGCTCCAGGAACACGTGTTACGTATGTGGTCATGGGAAATGTTTCTTTTGGGTTGCACTCAGCTCATGGCTCCAAAGACATGTTTCATGAGAGTCTTGAGAAGGGCAGTGAAAAACCTTCCTGGTGCCCTAGCTAAAAACCTTTGTAGGACATCTAACACAGCACCTATGCTGAACTGTGTAACCATGATTTCCCTGTGCTGAAGGCATCAGCTCAGATTAGCACCCAGATGAAATGCTGAGATTGGTTCAGTCAATCAGAATGCCTAGAATGTTGACACTGACTACTGCTGTGTGCCAGCCAGCATTCTAAACTCAGTGCTGCTGTGGATGCATGAAGCAGACATAGACTATGTGACTGCGCTAGATGAGATTGGGGATGGGCTCGAATAGCCATATTACCCATGTGCTGCTGTTTGTTAACAGTTATTAATTACGCTTTTCCACATTAGGCATCCTCACCTTCCACTAGGCCCATAATAGCTGAGTGCGCAATTCACAGTAATTAATGCCCTCCAGCAATGGTATATACGCCTGTTAACATCCTGAGCTGGTTGACAATGATACTTAATGCGCACACTTTGCTGAGGGGTATAACCTCTCTTATTTGTCTGTCCTGCAATTATGAGCCCAAATTAAGGATGGTTACTGAAGGTATAGGGCAATTAATGACAGTTAATACCTAGCAGTATGTAGACAAAAGTCCAATAGTATCTGCCTGCTAAATATCACTCTCTGCAGGTTTACGAACAATCCTGCTGTATCCGACTGCTTCATAAGCCTAGTTCAGATGTTCACTGTGCTTAGATTGTAGCCAAACAACAGGAGTCAAAGCCTTCTGTTGCCTGAGCCAATCGCAGCATTCCATTGAAGGCACACTCATCTTTACCGTCCTACTTTACAAAAAGTGGCTTTGGGGTATGAATCTAGTAGTATTTCTCTGACATTCTCTGTTTTTAGAATGTTTGTAAGCCTGGGTCTAATATTCACAGTACACACACGAGCAGAAGAATTATATGAAGCTCTTCTTTGCGTCTAGTTCAGCATTCCCATTAATGGCTCCTGGGCTGTGGGCCTCACCCCAGGTGGGCTTTGGCATGGCACAGTTTTTAATATCCCTCGTTGGGGTGAAATCTACATGCCTTTTGTAAATGGCCTAAAACTGATTTGTTCAACCCTGTGGCATTTCAACATTTGTCGTTCTCTGTTTTAGCCTACCACCTCAAGCGTTTTAAAATATGAAAATTAAAGTGGTGTTAGTTCACTCTCATCCCCTTCTAAAACATTGCAGAGGCATTGTTGACTATATTGTGTTATTCAGTAGACCTGAAATCATCGAATATGTAGACGCACTATGGAAAGAACATACTTCACGTACATCACTCAAGTGGCTGTAAACAGACATACATTACTCGAAGAATTCTCAAAAATAAAGATATAGGGCCTTATTACGAGTACGGTGGATCATAGGACCACCGTACTCGCGGTAGCGGTCCAACCACTGCCACACTGTAGGCCCGTCCGCAGTATTACGATTGGGGCGATCAGACCACCACAGGCATATCTGCCAAGTACCACGCATCAGGCGTTACTGTAACGCATTTGGTGGTCCGCATCACCGCACTAAAATGGAAAATCACACATTATAGCGCCTACTCAGCTGTCAAGCTGAGTGCTGCTATAACGTGTGTGGACTGAACTGCTGTGACTCAGACTGAGCGTGGTGTGCGCTGCTCCTGGCAGGCTAAGGGGGCTGGCTCACGAGCTGCAGAGTGCTCGCAAGTCTGCGAGTACTGCTACCATGTATCTATGTTGAAATAACAGAGACAAACCCCCGGCGACACGCGTGCATAACTTGAACTGAATGATGTCAGTAAAGTGCGCCCGATGGCTTGACTAGAAAGAAGACAGTGAATTTAGAGACACCATTTAATAGATTAGTGACGTGGGGGCGGGGCGGTGTTACGGGTCCGTCCTGCTGCCGGTTTTATCATTTAAGTAAGTTTGGGCTCTGTTGCGCTTCCTTTGGGCAAGTCAAATGCGAAGCTCCAGTCCAACTTCGCCGCTCACACCGCCGGGCGGACCGTGGGGATCTGAAGTGGTCAGATCAATTCCCGCTGATGCCGGCCGCGGGCTCCCACTCTCTTGTAGTCCTCTCTGTGCTGGGCTGTTGTAGGGCAAGTCAGGCTGAGAGGCAAGCTGTACTTACCGCTGCCCATGCCCGCGGTAAAGAATGGAATCCAGTCTGGTTGGGATTCCCCCCATGCGACCCGGCCTAGTGCGGTAGTCTCAGTCGGAGTCACTGAGGCAGGCCAGTCTCCATCAACAGAGTGGGTATATGCTGAGCTGCTCGCCGGACGTATGATGGACCGCGGCGGCCCGGTGGTATCGCATCACGCGGCGAGCGGAAAGGCCCAATCCCAGCCCATCGGGCTCGACATCAGAAGCAGTGCTTAGCTGTAACTTGTTCCACCAAGGAGATCTGCATCATAAATCATCAGTAAGTGTATGACAGTTAGAGTTGGTATTATTAAAGTGAACACGTCTCTGACTGACAAATATTGCTGGTGTTATACCCAGCCATATGAGGCCAGTGCGCAACTGACTCTTGTTATAGTGGGTGGTGCACCTGACCCCGGGGCGATCGGCCGCTGAGTTATTATTGATTTTTATGCTATAGCTCTCAGTGTCTTTTTCAAATAATGTTCAGCCAGCCTGGCTGTGACCTAGGCTATCGTGTGCCTGAGACAGCCTCTCCTGAGGCTTTCCTCCCCTAACATTGCGATCCGGTACAAAAGCCACTAGGTTAGTGGCCTTCAATTTCTGGTGCTTTGCAGCAGTTCAAAGAGATTCTTGTTGTTCAGATGTGTGTAATTTCTCATATTTATGTTTCTCTCGTCTTCCTTCACTGCTTGATTTTGCTCATGGGAAAGTGTCACTCATAGTCGTTGAAATGTCACTCATAATTACACTAAAATTATGAACATGTCACACATAGCAATCTTAAACCTTGGCAGCTATGCACAGGACCTCTGCGATCGCCGGGGATCCAGGATCCCGCGGCAGTCGTGCTGCAGTCAGGAGCAGGGATATGCTGGTGGTGCCACTGCGGGACCGCCAAGCATATTCTGAGTTGCCCTCTCACCGCCCTTTTCAGGGTGGTGAGCCTGCCATGTAAAGGGGGGGGGGACGGAGAGGCAACTAAGGGGGCCCTAAGAGGGCCCTGTGCTGCTCCTGGGCCTGGGGTTGCATGCAGGGGGGCACATGTTGTGCCCCCCTGGAATTGCACCCCTGTTCCTTCACGATGTGGCATGCATGCCACACCATGCAGGAACATGCTGCAGGCACTGTCACGGCGGCAGGCTGCATGTTAGGCTCTCCAGTGAGCCTAACAGCCCACCACCGTGAGACCGCCGCAGCCCTGCCCGCCTGGCCAGGATTAAACTCCTAATCAGGCGAGCGGGCGCACCACGACTTTGGCAACCCTCCAGTGGACTGCGCAGTGGCAGCGCTGCTGTAGGAGCACCAAAGTTATAATAAGGCCCATGGTCTTGTCTCTTTGAGAGATCTGGCTCTAAATAACTGATAAAGCATATCGAAGGACAACATACTTCCGGTCATTTTTGTAGCACCACAGACATGATTTCAAATAATAGTTGAAATGTACATATACCTCATCAGTAAATACCTGCATGGGAGCCCCGGCTTTTGGGGTGCCACTGTAGCCACTAGGCCTGATTTCACAGATGGGCACACATTGGGCGGACACTGGAACCCTAAAAGTCGAATGTCAACATGATGGGCAGTGAGGGCCAGACCACACCAGTAATTACGATGTTTTAGGCAAGTGTCAATATTTTCGTATTACAGGTATATCATAACTTGAGAACGCGCCTGTAAGAAGAACATTAAATGCAGACATTCAGAACGAGTTGGCTCTCGCTTATTTTTCAATAAAAAAAAAAGATCAGTGTACCTCTGGCCTTCTTTTGATCGTCAGAGTCTACCTCAATATTAATGTTGCTACGATATCCGTGGATACTGCATTTATTGTTGTTGGTTCGTCTGAAAACAAGCATTGGCAAAGCCAATAGGGCAAGCATGCGTTTATTAAATGTAGTTATTTATTTATTTGTAAACATATGTAATACACAAACAAAAAGCACGGGCACATCACCCCTGGTACTGAAGGGCATTCCTTTTCTGGCAGCTGTGCTCACGTGACCATGAAAAATGTCATCTCTCACAGTGCAAGAGAGCCAGTGGGTGAAGTGGGTTGCCTGTCGCCCTATGCTGTATGCTGTGGTGAAAGAAAACGAAATGTGAATGAAAGTTGAACAGGCCACTAGATGTCAGTACTAATCTAAAGCCCCTGTAAGGACGTACATACATATGTATTCAATGTTTATTATGAGTGTTATGACAGATAAACTGGTCATACATAGTGATTGACATATCTAAATACAATCTGTCACTGTGGCTAATGAGGCTAAGCATAATGTGCAGCCGAGGAGCTAATAATTCTTAAGATGGCCAACAATTTGGGATTGTCTCGTGCTTTCTTCTCTCTGTGAAGGAAAGTCTGATATTTGGGATATTTCAAAGCGTGTGAAATGTATTTGGGGTGGGAGACTGGTTGGGAGGAGGCATGGGAAGATGGAGTCGGTTGTTGATGGCATTGCTCTTATGTGGATCAAGTCTGTATTCAAATGAGAGGTCTACTTAAAATCCATGCTGAATACACTGGAACTGATGCAGAGAGACAGCAGTTAAATACACGCACTACTCTTCTTTGAATCTCCTATGTGAAAAAGAGGAAACAAAGCATTCCACAGCAGGGCTTAGCAGGAAGAAATGAGCAATCCCGGGCAGTTACAGGAGATTACAGACACCCCTGAGTTCCTTGGGACAGGACATTGCAAGAGACATGAAACAACTGTATTACACATCTGAGCAGGGTGCATGCAGTTCAATAGATAATCAAAGGGCTGGCTCCTGTAATTATCGCGGTCCCCCCACCGCACAAGTTTAAAGAAGGCTTGTTACTCATCCTTCCCGTTTAATGCTTGGCCTCCTGGCCGTCTTAAGCCTTGATTGTTCTGATGGTGTCTCCATCTTTTCATCTTTTCCCGCAGCTGCTGCTGAGGAACTTCATCCGCATGAAGCGATGTGTGATGGTGATCATCAACGCGGCCTACTACGTTAACAGCTGCTTTGATTGGGATTCACCTCCGAGGAGTCTCGCTGCTTTCGTGGTAGGAGCGCGCTGCACTTATGAGAAGATTATGAATTCATTAAAGGGAAGGGCGCCCTTTCAAGGAACAGTGTTGATCAGGCGGTTCAGATAAGATCATTAGGCTAATGTTCATATTACTCACTTTTTTACTAGACTCCCTGATCCTAAATTTGCTGCTTGTCTCCTTCAGTAAGTACCAGCTCAAGGAAAGAGCTTGTTAGTGGTGCAGGTTGGCTTACAATCTTGCTGAATAAACTAACGTAGGTTACTCCAGTTTTCCACTTACACATTCCTTGTCTCAGGAGCGACCCACATTTACCCTCCATTTACCACTGTTGGTAATAAAGAGATATGCTTGTTAAATTGATCAGTTCTGCAACATGGAAGGGTACAATCCTATTCAATGAGCAGATGTAGAGCCCAGCAAAACAATTATGAAAAAGGAAATGTACGTGAGTGAGCACGCCAGTGATCTTAGGGCCCAATGTACTAAAAGGCAGGTTGCACTTAGTTGTTGCAAATTACGGGCAAACTTTTTTTGAAACCTGCCTGATATTTTGTGATGCAACTTATGTCCTAATAGATTGGGTCCCAAAATGCATATTCATAGAGGGAGCGGGGGGTCCCAAAATGCCCTGCTTAATAAATATTAAATGGACAGGTCGCTGTTTGAGACCCCTTGCAATTGGCGACTAGCACAAGGATGATAGCAAGGGACAGCAGTCCATAATCCCTGTATTCGCATTCCCAAATGAGAATTTTTTAAAGCAGCCTGTGTTTCTTGAAGCAAAAGGTCCCCCTGACCACTGCCTTTTCCCTAGAGTCCACCGGACACAATCCCTAAAAGGTCAATTTGTACAATGGTGACAGCTTTCACTTTGTGAATGAGTTATTAGCTTATTTCAGGTGTTGATAACATTTTTAAATGGTTTGTGACTGCAACTCATTGCAAATCACAAAAAGGATGCAACATCCCTTTCATGCCCCTGCTTAACTGCGATTTGGAATGAGTTGCAAAACACTTTTTGGGATTCTGAAGGGCTTTTCCAAATCGCAAACGGTAATTATTACATTGTAAAAATATCACTGTGCGGTCCCAATTACTTATATTTTGTGAATCTAAGTGTTTGTGATCTGAAAAGGGTTTCGTGCATCTGGCCCTGAGTGCAGCAGAGCAATGGGCAACCGGTTCTGATCAGCAAATTCAAGTTTGCATGTATTTTAAAGAGCGGGAAACGGGGGGTTTTCATACAGAGGTTACAATCAGATAAATCTACTTCCTTCAGGTTGGTGCTGCATTGCATTAGCAATCTTTCACCTCTGTATTTCACCATTCCCCAATCTATTGATTTAAACATATTGTATTGATGAAAATCTATCTGTCCATGTGTTGAGCATATGTGTATTAGTGAGCGACAGAAGCCATAGACGGTGTGAAGAGATGGAGGATGGTGAGCAGGGCTTCTCTTCTCCTTTTCATTTCAAATGTCAAGACAGGCCATGTCCACTCAACTGGCCTCATTTCTCTTTTGCAATGCGGTGCTCAGCCTTATTCGGTTACCTTCCGTGCTCCACATTTTTCTCCTCACTGCAACAGTCGACTCTCTTGGTCTGCTGTAACCTGGTTATGCTCATGTTTGTCACTGTATTCCATCTGTTCCTTGATTGAACCACTTTAGAGGGTGTTCCCTCCCCAAACATTTCCTCTATAGATATTATTTGACCATACGTAACCTCTGGCTGCGGCTTTTAGTATTGTCCCTCTAGGGATGATGCACACATTTGTGTCTTCCACTCCTGTCATGACTCCCTCCATTCTTATCTATATGCCCTTCTGCTCTTCAGTCTTGTGTGTCTTCCCAATATATTTTTCTAAATATTCCCAAGACCGAAATTAAATTATCCCTCATTTTCCAACAATATCCCATCTATGGCTTTATCTGTTTCTCTTCTCTCTCGTCCTGTGTCTCCTCGCAATTAGCATATCGCATTGAATCTCCCTTTCTCTCAGTCTCTCTGCATCTCTCTTCTCACTTGCCTAGTCATGTTTGTACCTGTGGCCTCTAATGATATTAGCACAAATCCACAATTTATATTTTTCATCAGTTGGTGATATTTTATGGAGCTGTCCCTACCTGACAAAAAAAAAACCCTGCTTTCAAATCATGCAACATATTTTTTTGCATTATTTTCAATCATAGCGTCATAAACTGTGCACTAATGGATGAAAACTTTGATCAGCCATTGGCTCATTCTGTGTCCTCTGATCTCCAAGCGGTGCTGGAACCCAATTTTGCATTTCGATTCATGCACACTTTGCACAGGGACTCATGAGTTTTCCGTTTATAAATCATTCCAGGGACCATATTTCAGAAAGTGCCCCGAGAGCGCAATGGGCATGTGCGTGCGCTTTGTGCTTCCACAGGGCAAATTAGTATTACAGAAGGGGTTGCAGATGCTTGTGCAACCCATTCTGTAATACTGATAGCGCTGGCGCCCATGTTGCACCAGCGCTAACTCGAGAGGACATTCCCTCATTTGCATGGGAGCGTTGCCCCATGCAAATGAGGTAATCAATTTGCCTCTGTGACCGTGCCATATTATGGATGTTGGTGCAGAGGCAAACGTGTTTTTAGGAGGTGCACGGAAAGTGTGCCACAAAAAGGTGGGGCAGCCCTCTGGAGGAGATAAAGGAGGTTCTATGGACCCCCCCCCTGGACATTGCCTTGCAGGCGGGTGCATTCACTCACTGCACCCATCTGCAAGCAGATCTCTAATCCCTCTTCAAAGTGCAGGCGGGTGCCGCCTGCACTGTGAAACACAGAGTGGTCTTGAAGCAGCTGCTCTGTATGTCACTTCAATGTGGGCAGCGCGAGCTCGTGGCTGTCATGGGGTCAGTGCATTTTGCATAATAGGGTGCACTTTCCATGTTTGCGCCCGGTGAACCTATTTTAAGGTGTGACTGGCGCAAACAGGGAAAGTGTGCCCTACCTGCCCAGGGATTAAATGGAGGAGTTCAAACTGTGAAAATAGGTTGCAGAGGAAAATCTAAAGCAGGTTTATTCATTCGTTAAACTGAAGGTGTCCATTATCCACATTCTGACCTGTGAAACTCGGAATTAAGAGGTAAAACTGTCTGGGGCAGTACCATAACCATATGGAAATTGTATTTACTCTCTGGGTAGTTTACCACCTGATAATTCCTACAGACAAAGAATGAAGATATAAACCTCAAAGATAACTAGACAGTCACTCATGAAACACCAAACAGACTGTCCAAATGGCAGAGTGGCTAAAGTCTGCCTTTTTGAATGAGAAGTGAGGCAAATACCTTAGGGATGGAGAAGTCTTCTCTGTTCCAATCTGTGACATATCTCCCCAAAGTAACACAAGACATCCAGACTACTGCCTAATCACCCCCAGGTAAAGGAATAAGGAATAGTTTATATTTTCAAGTTGCTCCCCTATGAACATGATGCTACTTCTTTCACCAAATATAGTGCTGTTTTCTGCTCCCAACAGTAATATTTTGTTGAGCATGTCCTAACTGAAACAAGCACTGGCATAACATATAGGCCCGGCTTTCTGTTAGAGGAAGTGCTTGGTAATATTTGGGTGCCTTTGTCTATGTTCCCCTTTGCTGTCTGAGAAAATAAATCCTACAATGAAGCAACATCTTGGGCTACAGCAATATGGAAGCTCTTAGAATGGAACTTTGCTGAATAGACTGCATTAGCGGAGTTAAGCTGTAAACCTCAAAGAAGAGTTATAAAAAGATGGCAGAAGATGAAGTTTGCTTACTTTGCTTGAGGTGAAAAGAATCTGGTTTGCAAAATATTGCATTGCAGATGCTTTTCACAAAAGGCTAGTTTTTTTCATTCCATCTTTAATAAGGCCTTTGTGTGGTGTGCAAACAAATGAACATGCAATGGGGAATACTAAATAACACTGTTTCTTCATGACAGGCTAAGGCATCCAAACACCACACACTTACTAATCAAAAGACCAGAAATTTGAAATGTAAATGCCAGCTAAATAAAAATATCGAAGAGCATGCACTGGTCCTCAATTGTTAGTCACATATCAGATCACAACTAAAGTCCAACAAAAGGACTGCTGGATGCCCCATCGCAAAACATAATACAAACTCAAGTAGAATAATGTAACCATCATAAAATGTCATGGCGTTGATGGACAAACTTTCCAAGTGATAACAAACCATGAGAAAAAGTGAAAAACAAAGGCTGAGGGCGGCGGACCCAAGTCTGTTCTCTACATTTTTGAAGGACTGATGACCAAAGTTTCTTTAATCAACTACAGCTGCCTGTAGCGAGACCTAAGAATGGCTAAAAGCATAATATTTCGAAAGGCCTCTGAAAGTCATGTTTTCAACTGCACAGGTTTGCTAGAGTGATTTATGTAGCAAAACTCGCTTCATACAATCTGGTTTCATTTAGAATAGGAAGAAATAAATGCTAATTTTTTTCTTGGGTGTCTTGGCACATTCATCAAATAGGCCTCATGGCCGGATAACTTTAGCAGCTAAACACCACTTCTGGGAATAGGCGCTTAATAAAACACCGTGCCTAGTGCTTTTTATCTCTGTGTTTTAATGATTAGAATGTGGTTTTCAAGGCGTTGCATGCTGAGCTAGGGTGTGAAGGATTCTCAGCGCACTATATGAATTTAACAATGGGCGCCTGAACTATTACTCACACAGACAACAAACCCACATGACTGTTGCGCTACTCAAGGCCTTTGATGGCCTGGGTCGTGTTTTTTGTGTTTTTATTAAAGATTTGAACATAGCTTGCCCGAAATGTCTATTGGTATTACATTATCTTGGATAGTGTTTTTAACTGCTACCTTTAATTCAGCTTTTTTGTTGATGCAACATATTTTATTGGTTATTTGCATATTGATTTGCTGCTTCCGTTGTAGTTAACTTTGATTTACCGTATCATTGGTAGAAAGAGAGCAGTCCTCCAGTAAGGACGAAAATCCACACAGAGGGCATGTAGGTGTGGCTCACACAGGATGCTGCACAACTACAATGCGAAAACAGGGGGTAACATGGTCAAAGATTGAGAACAGACTCAACAGAAAATGTCATATGCGTGTCATTTGAGGGGAATTCCAGCCAAACAAATTCAAGAAAAAAATAAAATACAGCGTAAAAACCACAAAATACAATAAGCAGGTTTTTGTCTCAAATATCCCGTGCAAACAAAAAATATTCTACTCGTGAATACATCTCTTGTGTTTGATCTGATTATCAAGCAGGAAATGTATTTTTATTTATTTAATGTGCGCTCACAATAGGTGAAACGTGAGAGTTGGCAAGGGGCAGAGTGAGGTGACATTCTGATCATTTGTCTACAGGCCAGTGCCTGCTAAGACTGTGCAATAAAGGTCAATATATATGAAGATAACTTTTTTTTTTAATTCAAGGGCGCTTACCTTAAATACTTATAGTAATTTTGATGGAATGCAAACCTCAGAGTCTGTGTTGACTAACAGGCCGCTAATTTGTGCGCGTTCTAGGCCCACTTGCCGCCAGAGCCGTCGTCTGTGTGCCTGTAGATGTCAGTGGGGGTGACATGACCCCCTCTCTGCCCTCCCCATCTTCACTGCTCTCTTTTTCTGTCCCTTCTCCCCAGCACTGTCATTTCTCACCGTAATGAGCGCAAAAATAATTGGACAACCGGGCCATCAGTAAAAGGACACACTAAAGCGTGCGTCAATGAATTATTTTACAGGACAAACTTTAATCTTTAAATGTGATTGTAGATAATTTGTGGTACCATCTGTCCATTCTTGAATTGGTTTAGCCTTTTCAGTCGTTATAAGTGCTGCTGTGTTTAACATTAACATTTGATATTTTACACGTTTAATTTCTGTGCCGCTGTGTGGGCCCTCTGGGAGACGAGCTCCGGTGCTACATGAGAGAGACAAAGTATTGATCAGTTAACATTTCAGCTACATTTATGGATGTCGCAAAAATTAATGAAAATGCCAGACAAAAATGTCAGAGTGCACAAAAAGGTAGAATTCAGATTTGGTTGTTTAATGAAAAGCTTGAGAAGTGCCTTTTCAAACAACACCCACCCTACCTTTCACTGTAACACAATATTTTCCAGACTTGTGAGAGAGACGCACATATCTTACATAGAGATGGAATGAGCGTGGATGACTGGGCACCGTCCAATGGGCGTGCAGCGCTGAACTTTGAATGCCCACGTCCGGTAATAGGGACTTCTTCCGCCTTGGTACACCTGCAGTTTAATACTTTTTTATTCAGCAATTCATTCAACCTTTAGGGCATACAGCTGCGCTCCACGGTCACCAGCGTGCCACACCTTACCCAGAGCAGAAGGTTTGATTCATTTTTATCTGTAGTGCAGGTTCCCAATATCTTGCAGGTGTCTGACCTTTAAAAACAACAGCATGTGTTCTAAAATATCCAAGCAGCTAAACAACGATCAACATGTTCCTCGTTTTCTATACCACGTATGCAGTAAACCACGTGAGTTACCCCTTACTGCTGTTGCCACCTGCTGCACTAATTGACATAAAACAACCCATCACGTTATAAGAGGCAATCACAGTGGCTCCAAAAGCCCATGCTGACACGGAAGCGTAAATTGGCTTTCTGGACTGAACTCCCGGTAGGCAGTGGGGTTGTTGCTTGTTGGAAGTATAATTTGCATTTTGAAGGCAAACATCGAGAGTTTAGCTGCCTGCACCAGCATCCCCTGCTCCTTTGGAGAAGCTGGTCTCTGCTTCTAAGGGACTGACTGAGGGTGTTTGTGGGTGTTGGTATTTAAAGGCCAGTCAGTCTTGAACGGGATCCTTCCTGTGAATGGATCTTCTGGCTCTGAATGTTTGATTGAGATTTGTACAGTTGGGTTCCTTCGAAATGTAATTTGCAAAACACTAGTGGCTTATGCAGGATATATAACAGGATATTCAGCAGAGAAACTAGGCAGGATAAACTTGGAGCTTTGAGACACATCAGAAACTCACATGTAGCTAAGTGTCTGATTTAGAGTTTGGCGGACAGGTTACTCCATCACAAACGTGACAGACATCCCGTCTGCCATATTACAAGTGCCATAGGATATAATGGACTTGTAATATGGCGGACGGGATATCCGTCATTTTTGTGATAGATTAACCCGTCCCCAAACTCTAAATCAGGCAGTACATTTTTATGAGGACAAAAGGAACCACATTTCTCCAACCGAGTTCTACTTCAGTAGAGGACATAACCTTTTCATTAGCCAGGACTGAGCTCCCATACCATTTAAACAATTCAATTTGCAGACGCAACAAGGTTTCAGTGTGGGCACACTGAGCTTCCTTTGATAGCTTGACATGCTGAGCAAGGCCATTTTCAGGCAAAATGTATCCCGACAAGGCAAAAAAAGAGCTGTATGGTTAAAGGAAAAACGTTCACAAAGATCTATATGTGCAGTAAGTAACAATATAAAAATTGCCTTAAGAAAAATTATACAAGAACAGAAAAATGGATAAGGGACTGAAAAGGGGCAAGAAAAAACATCGCCATAGGCATAATGTGAGCAGGAGAGGCCAGTATTAATCAATGGTATGTTCAGTAAACTTATAAAAATTACTCTAGTCTCAAGGGTACAATAGACCAAAGCGGGACAGATCTCTAAACTCTGTGGTTTGATTGAATGAGGGGATAGGATTGGTGGAGGATTTTCACTTCTTACTTAGAAGAGCTTTCTGGACTAAACAGTACATGTAAGTCAAGCCAGGAGGGCTCAAGCCAGCAACAAGTCTGAATGTGGGTAATTTGAACCCATAAATGGCTGAAAGTGTCTGCCATGGTTACAGTTTGACATGCTGTATTAAAATGCAGGTCAAACTTCTCTTTGTGAGAGGTGGTTGCTACAACCCCACATATCCACTGAATCAAATGTTCTTTTGGCCAGGCCTCTATGGACCCCAACTATTCGCCTCCCAGCCCCCAACAACAGCATATTCCCTTCTTCCCACCAAATCAATGTTTTTTAGGGAGAAGCAGCAGGAGAGGGAGACATGGCAGATGCAGAGGCAGGAGAATCCAGTGGGAGAACGAAGAGACAGAAGGAATGAACACAGGCAGCCTGACACGGGGTCAACAAGCTGGCCTGAGCTGCATGTAGATATGGTAGTCAATTTTACCACTGAAGAACTCTCCACAGATTAACTATCTGTGCTTAACAAGGGACTGGGTTTTGTTCCCACTACCCAGATTGACAAATTCAAAATGCGATGGGAACTAGCTGAGTTCTTTAGGAAAATCCACGTAAAAGTAGTTTTCCAGAACACTCCAATCATGGACACAAATGACGGACACACGACTTTGAGGAAAAAATCCAAATTCAACTCACCTCCTTCCACAATACCCCCAGAAGTATGGGCCTTTGAAGAGGCAGTGATAAAAGAAGTAGAGGAACTGAATTCCAGAAGAGACACCTATCAGAATATCACTAGAAAGGAGAGAATGGCCTTAGAAACCCTCAGCAAAAAGGATCATCTTGTCATCAAGCCCATGGACAAATGGGGAGCTATTGTCATCTAAGGGAAAGATGAATATAGAAAAGCATGCCTTACCTTTCTACGTGATGGAAGGAATTATGAAATCTTATTGAAAGACCCCAGCAGCGGACTACAAAATACAATCAGGAAATTACTGGATGAAGGTACAGACAACGTGTGGATTACAAGTAAAGAACAAGAATGCCTAACCACCACTGAACAATGGATGACTCAATTCTACATCTTTCCGAACATCCACAAAGGAAGAGCACGTCTGTTAGACCTGGCACCATTGGCGTGGGTCTCCCTTCCATTTTTCGCTGTTGTCTCCTCTGTTTTACTGGTGTTAGATGCTCTGGGCGCTGTGCCACTGCCATTCAGTGTCACAGCGCGAATGCTCCCTGTATAAATATGTCTATGTGAATTGGTATATCCCTGATTGGCTTATTTGGTTTACCTGTTAGTCCCTAGTAGTGTGGCCTATGTGTGCCCAGGGCTGGTAAACCAAATGCTGCTGGTGGGCCTGCAGCACTGATGTGTGCCACCCACAGAAGCAGCTTGTAAAGTGTGTCTCAGACCTGCCACTGCAGTGTCTGTGTGCAGTCCAGAACGGCCATCTTGGCTGTGAAGTGCACTCACTTCCCAGCCCCTGAACCTTCCCTTGGCATCCTGTAAGTCACCCCTATGGTAGGGTGCCTTGTATGTGTAAGGCAGGACATGCCTTGGTGTGTGTAGCATGTCCTGGTAGTGAATTATGCCCCATTTCGTTTTTCACTACTGTAAGGCTACCTGTTCCTCATAGGCTAGAATGGGCAGTTTGACTATTACATGCTATAGTCCTAACTGACCCCAGGAACATGGTAGAAAAACGAATTTAGTATGCCTGAGCTCAGAATATTAAAATACATCTTTTAGTGAAGTTTATTTTTATATTCTGTGTTTGAAAATACCACTTTTAGAAAGTAGGTATTTTCTTGCCTAAGCCTTCCAGTGTGCTCTGTCGTTATGTGTATTGGCTGTCTGGTTTTAGAGGGGCAGGACAGGCTGAGTCAGACCTGGGTTGAATAGAGAGATCTGCATTTAGAGTGTGGGGAGGGGTGGCTCCTTGACCTGAATAGGGCTGTGCCTGGCAAGGTGAATGCTGGCTCCACCTCCCACTATGTGTCTGCTAGCAGACCCCTCTTTCTGAAAGGAAGGATGCAGCCTGGTAAACAAAGTGCTCCAGGCCTGAGCAGAACTGGTTCTGGCTAGGTTCAGTGACTGGTAGCTTCAAGGATCAAAGGCTTTGGGGTATAAATATCTGTGCTCAAGCCCCTACATTTTGTATTGCTTTTGGATCTGGAGAGGAAACTCT
The DNA here is from genome assembly GCA_963921515.1 of Calotriton arnoldi. Lineage (NCBI taxonomy): Eukaryota > Metazoa > Chordata > Amphibia > Caudata > Salamandridae > Calotriton > Calotriton arnoldi. Next base: position 7,580,707 of record CAWUFW010000001.1, on the reverse strand, counting down.
GTCCGTGCCACTGGAGGAATCTGCAGGAAGTGACTGTCCCTGTGCTTGTGTGTTGTTTCTTGCACTGGCCTGCAGCAGTGACCACTGGACCTTGAAGAAGAGGAAAAGGAACTCTTGAGAGAACTTTTATTTTTGTTACAAGCAATCACCCAAGGGCTAGGAAAAGAGCTAGCCTCCTGCTGGAGTCTCAGGCACATCAGACTCCACCACCAACCTCCTGCTTCCTCCCTGCGAGGACTGCTATCTGCTGAGGAGGCTCCTGTGAGTTCCAGGGCCTCTAGTTTGCATCAGAGAAAGGAGGGTGAGAAATCGACGCTAACGCATCTTTGCGGGCCGCTGCAGTCGAGAGCGCTGGGAAAATCATCGCGCTACTGCCGCCGAGGGCCCGCAACACGAAACCATCGCTGACGCCCCTTTGCGAGCCGCTGCAGCCGAGACGCGCTGGAAAGATCATCGCGCTGCTGTCGCCGCGCACTCGCAACCCTTAAAGAAATCATCGCTTCGAGACATCGCAGTGCGGACGCCGTGCGTCCGCCACTTTGATCGCATCGCACCGAATTTCGTCGCTCCTCGCGGAGCGTCTTGTCTTCGCATCGCAACACGATCGCACAGCGCAACAGGATCACCGCATCGACTTCTCCCACGCGGCAAGAAAGTCATCGCATCGGCGGTCCAGCGTGTAGAAGTTTGTCGCATCGTCTCCACACGCATCCCGCAGATCGGGCGCATCATCCTCCCTTGCGGCAAGGATTTCAACGCATCGCCGGCCTCGCGTGCCGAGAATCATCGCTACAGCTTATTTGCGACACTTTGTTGGTTTTGCTACTAAACCCAGGTACTTTGTGAAAGAAAGGGTCGCAGAGACCACTGCTTTGAACTTGAACCTTATTTTTGCAACCTTTGAACTATTTTTGACAGCCCTTCAACAGCTATCCTATTTTTGACAGTATTGTGGCTTTTACAGTTATTGGTCTTGTGATAAATCTGCCTTTATATAAAGATACTTATTTTCTATAATAACTACTTGTGTGGTGTCCCTTTGTAGTGTTCCTCACTGTGTTAATGTGTATGATCATAAATGCTTCACACCCTGCCTCTGAGATAAGCCTACCTGCTCGTGGTACGTTACCACAGGGTTGAGCAGGGGTATTAAAGAGGGTAGCCCTCTCACTCTGACTTAGGAAGAAGGGTCCCTACTTGGACAGTGGCCAGCCATTGCCAACTAGAGACCCCCATTTCTAACATTGGTGGTCAGCGGTGAGGATCTGGACTTGCATTTATGATCGCATACAGTAATTATAGTGTACACTACTAGTGAGTGCAGACCATAACGTACCGCATACATTTTTTGGAGAATTTTTTTTGCTCCTATATTGTGATTGATATTGCCGGTGATTTTTCACCCGCGCCCATTTATTGAAAGTTTTTTGATCCCCTATTGTAATTGATATTGCCGGTGATTTTTCCCCCGCGCACATTTCTGAGAGTTTTTGGGATCCTATATTGTGATTGATATTGCCGGTGATTTTTCACCCGCGCCCATTTATTGAAAGTTTTTGATCCCCTATTGTGATTGATATTGCCGGTGATTTTTCACCCGCGCACATTTCTGAGAGTTTTAGGATCCTATATTGTGATTGATATTGCCGGTGATTTTTCACCCGCTTACATTTTGGAGAAGTTTTCTTCTGTCCTTTATTGATATTGCCAGTTATTTCTACAATGGGCAAGCCCAGATCCAATGCCTCAGAGGATCTCTCCTGGGAAGAAGAGAAAATAGAAACCTACAATGCCAAGCAGCTCAAATATTTTTGCAAGCAATTCACAGTCCCTATCACAGGTCTCACTAGAAGGGAGGAGTATTACAAGGCGCTGAAGGCCTGGCTAGAAGCCAGGGATGCCCCTAAGGATATAGGAGAGCTTGTGGAGGGAGGAGAGCAGCAGGGCGATGTAGTAGACTTAGTAGGAGATCCAGCCCTTTCCAACCCGGGCTCTAGTGTGTCCGCTAAGGGTCTGTCCCCAGAAGAGCTGGAGGACAGGGAGAGAGATAGGCGGCATAATATGGAGATGGCTAAGCTTAAAATGGATGGTCAACGGGACCTAGAGAACAAGAAGTTAGAAATTGAGATTATGAGGATGAAGCTTGAGCATGAGAGAGTATTGAGGGAGTTGGAGATTAAAGCTAAGAGCATGGAAATCTCCCCCTACAGGTAGTAGTGCACCCTGAGAGTAGGGTGTATATACCCAAGGAGGTTATTAAAGATTTCCACAAAAGTGAAGATATTGGGCAATGGTTTGCCGCTTATGAATTAGCCATGGTGTCCCACCGAGTCCCTGAGAAGGATTGGGGAGCGGGGTTGTGGGGACGCTTTGTGAGTGAGGGGAGGGATACCTTGTTGGACCTGCCCCCAGAAAGTAGGATGGTTTATGCCCACATGAAGGAAGCGTTGATGACCCGCTATGGTTTGACCCCTAAGATGTATAGGCAGAGGTTTAGGGTCTGTAAGAAGCTAGAGGGTACCACGTGGGTTGAATATGTGTCTTTTTTGCAGAGCCATGGAACGCTGGGTAAAAGGTAGCAAAGTAGAAACTTTTGCACAGTTTTATGATTTGATTGCATGGGAGCATTTATCTAGTAATTGTTTTCCTGAGCTACGCCAGCACCTAATTGATTGCAAGCTGACTAACCCTAGAAAGCTTGCTGAGGAGGCGGACCGCTGGGTGAGCACCCGGGTCCGCAAGGGTCCAGTGGGAGACGTCGCCAAAGGTGGGCAGGGTTCCCAGCAGAGGAGTGGGGGACAAGGGTCAACAGAGGGAGTTCCACCGAGGGCCCCAAAGTAATCCCCAGGGAACCAGGCAGTGGTGTCCCAGCCCCCCAAGAAAGGAGGACAGGGCCCCCAACAGGTAGGCCTGTTCCCAGGGGGCCCCCCATGTGTTACAACTGTGGGCAAGTGGGCCACCGATATTTTGATCCCCAGTGCCCCCAAAGGGGGGCCAGTGCACCCTCCCGTGCACCACCCCGCCAGACTGCTAGTGTAGCCCCGGGAGAGGAGGAGATGGGTGCCCAAGAGGGGTGGGATCCCGTAGAATTGACCCTTGTCTCATTAGGGGACTTTGAGATGGTCCCCAAGCCTGCACTGCCTGCTAACACTAAAAAATACAGGCAGTGGGTGACCATCAATGGCCATAGGGTGGAGGCTCTAAGAGACACAGGGGCCAGTGTAACTGCTGTCAGCTCCCGGTTGGTGTCCAAAGAGCAGGTTGTTCCCCATGCATTCTACCCAGTAGTGTCCGCAGACAACTCAGAGAGCCAATGTGAGGTGGCTCAGGTTCCCTTTGAGTGGGGGGTCTCAGGAACTCTTCAGGTAGCTGTGAGGCCCGCCATGCCTGTAGACTGTCTGCTGGGCAATGATTTAGAGGACTCCCCGTGGGCTACGGTGGAGAGGAAGGCTCACTTAGAGATGTTGGGTCTGCCTGAGTGGGCGTGTGCTACCACTCGGTCCATGGCAGCCAAGGAGGGTGTTGAAAAGGATCTGGAGCCTGAGAGTAGGGCCCAGATCCCTGCCTTAGAGAGAAGGGGCAGGGGCGCGGGAGGCCGGCCCCCTTGGTTCCCACGGCCCAGGAAGGAGCGGACCCTGAGGGGGATGCCCTGGAGCCTACCGGGGAGCAGATCACCGAACTGGGGGACCTGCCTGAGCTGACCCATTGGCAGCAGGAAGGGGGACCCACCAGGGAGGAATTTTGTGAGCGGCAGAGAGTTTGCCCCTCTCTTGAGGGTATGCGGCGACAGGCTGCAGCCCAGGGAGAAGGTGACATGTCTGGTTCACATCTGATTTATTGGGAGAACAGTCTCCTGTATAGTGAGCCTAAGGTTGCTGAGCCAGGGTCAGCCCGTGTGCTGGTGGTACCCGAGTGCTTCAGAACCTTCCTACTGGGGTTGGGTCATGACATTCCATTGGCAGGACATCTGGGGCAGACCAAGACCTTTGAGAGGCTGGCCGCCCACTTTTATTGGCCCCAGATGCACAAGAGTTCAGACTCTCATTGCAGGACATGTGAGACTTGCCAGGCAAGTGGGAAGAGTGGGGGGAAGATCAAGGCCCCACTCCAGCCCTTTCCAGTTGTGAGTACCCCATTCGAGCGAGTGGGCATTGACATTGTGGGGCCTCTGGACCCCAAGACAGCCATGGGCAACAGGTTCATCCTGGTCTTGGTGGACCATGCCACCCGGTACCCTGAAGCCATCCCGCTCAGGACAGTGACGGCCCCCGGGTGGGACGTGCACTGATGGGGATTTTCTCCCTGTGGGATTCCCCAGAGAGGTGGTGTCTGACAGGGGGACCAACTTCATCTCCCAGTACATGAAGTCTCTGTGGAAGGAGTGTGGGGTAACGTATAAGTTCACCACTCCTTACCACCCCCAAGGTAATGGTCTGGTTGAAAGGTTCAACCGGACCTTGAAGGGCATGATCATGGGCCTAGAAGAGCCCCTGAGGCGTAAGTGGGACGTCCTCTTGCCCTGCCTGTTGTTTGCCTACCGTGAGGTGCCACAGAAGTCCTTAGGGTTCAGTCCCTTTGAACTCCTCTATGGCCACCCGGTTAGAGGACCTCTGAGTCTGGTCAAGGAAGGCTGGGAGCAATCTCCCAGGAAACCTCCCCAAGATGTATTTAGCTACATGTTGGCCTTCCGGAACCAGACTCGGCGTTTCAGAAAGATTGCTGAGGCAAATCTGGAAGCCAGCCAGGAAGAAATGAAACGTTGGCACGACCAGAATGCCACTCTGGTCGAATTTCAACCTGGTCAGAAGGTTTGGGTACTGGCCACAGTGGAGCCTTGTGCGCTCCAAGATAAGTGGACCGGTCCATTTGAGGTGGTGGAGCGCAAAAGTCCAGTTACCTACTTGGTGGACTTTCAGTCTCCCAGGAACTCCCTTGCGGGTCCTGCATGTGAACCGCCTAAAGCCCCACTTTGAGAGGTCTGAAGTGGGCATGCTTCTTGCCACAGATGATGGGGTTGAGGAGGACAGTGAGCCTCTCCCGGACCTCCTGTGTGCAGAAGAAAAGGATGGGTCAGTGGAGGGTGTGATCCTCTCCACCACACTGACCCCTGAGCAGCAGAGAGATTGTCACCACCTGTTGGGGCAATTTTCTGATTTGTTCTCCCTGGTACCTGGTGTCACTGATTGGTGCGTCCATGAGGTGGATACCGGGGACAGTTCTCCTGTCAAGCACAAGGCTTACAGGGTAACTGACAGGGTTAGGGCTTGCATTAAGGAGGAGGTCTCCAAAATGTTCGCCCTAGGGGTGGTTGAGTCCTCTAGCAGCTCCTGGTCCAGCCCCGTGGTCTTGGTACCAAAAGCTGCGACGCCTGGTGCCACTCCTGAACTTAGGTTCTGTGTGGACTACCGAGGTCTCAATTCGGTCACCAAGACCGACGCGCACCCCATCCCCAGAGCTGATGAGCTCATAGACCGGTTAAGGGCTGCCCGGTACCTCAGCACGTTTGATCTGACGTCTGGGTACTGGCAGATCGCCTTAACTGATGGGGCAAAGGAGAGGTCAGCATTCTCCACACCAGATGGGCACTACCAGTTCCGTGTGATGCCCTTTGGGATGAAGAATGCCCCTGCCACCTTCCAGAGATTGGTCAACCAGGTGTTGGTTGGGCTGGAGGCTTTCAGTGCCGCCTACCTGGATGACATTGCAGTGTTTAGTTCCTCCTGGGAGGACCACTTGCGCCACCTCTGGGAAGTGTTGATGGCGCTGCGCAGAGCAGGCCTCACAATCAAGGCCAGTAAGTGCCAGATTGGGCAGGGTTCTGTGGTGTACTTGGGACACCAGGTGGGGAGCGCCCAGGTGGCGCCCCTGCAGCCCAAGATTGAAACCATCCTGGCTTGGGAGCCCCTAAGGACCCAGACCCAGGTGAGGGCCTTCTTAGGACTCACGGGTTATTACAGGAGGTTTGTCAAGGGGTATGGCAACATTGTTGCACCCTTGACTGAGCTGACTTCCAAGAAGCGGCCAAAGATTGTGAACTGGACTGACACCTGTCAGAAAGCCTTTGATGCCCTCAAAACTGCTATGTGTACAGCACCCGTACTCCAGGCGCCCAATTTTGCTAAGGAATTTGTTGTCCAGACAGACGCTTCAGAGCATGGGGTGGGGGCCGTTCTGTCACAGATAAATGAGGAGGGACTAGACCAACCTGTAGCCTTCATCAGTAGGAGGTTACTTCCACGGGAACAGAGGTGGAGTGCAATTGAGCGTGAGGCATTTGCTGTGGTCTGGGCTCTGAAGAAGCTGAGACCATACCTGTTTGGGACTCACTTCCGGGTTCAGACAGACCACAGGCCCCTCAGATGGTTGATGCAGATGAGGGGTGAGAATCCTAAGTTGTTGAGGTGGTCCATTTCCCTACAGGGTATGGACTTCACGGTGGAACACCGCCCTGGTACAGAACACGCCAATGCTGATGGTCTGTCCAGATTTTTCCGCCTTAGCGATGAGAACTTCCAAGGGGATGGGTAGTTCTCCCTACATTTCAGCTGGAGGGGACGTGTGTTAGACCTGGCACCATTGGCGTGGGTCTCCCTTCCATTTTTCGCTGTTGTCTCCTCTGTTTTACTGGTGTTAGATGCTCTGGGCGCTGTGCCACTGCCATTCAGTGTCACAGCGCGAATGCTCCCTGTATAAATATGTCTATGTGAATTGGTATATCCCTGATTGGCTTATTTGGTTTACCTGTTAGTCCCTAGTAGTGTGGCCTATGTGTGCCCAGGGCTGGTAAACCAAATGCTGCTGGTGGGCCTGCAGCACTGATGTGTGCCACCCACAGAAGCAGCTTGTAAAGTGTGTCTCAGACTTGCCACTGCAGTGTCTGTGTGCAGTCCAGAACTGCCATCTTGGCTGTGAAGTGCACTCACTTCCCAGCCCCTGAACCTTCCCTTGGCATCCTGTAAGTCACCCCTATGGTAGGGTGCCTTGTATGTGTAAGGCAGGACATGCCTTGGTGTGTGTAGCATGTCCTGGTAGTGAATTATGCCCCATTTCGTTTTTCACTACTGTAAGGCTACCTGTTCCTCATAGGCTAGAATGGGCAGTTTGACTACTACATGCTATAGTCCTAACTGACCCCAGGAACATGGTAGAAAAACGAATTTAGTATGCCTGAGCTCAGAATATTAAAATACACCTTTTAGTGAAGTTTATTTTTATATTCTGTGTTTGAAAATACCACTTTTAGAAAGTAGGTATTTTCTTGCCTAAGCCTTCCAGTGTGCTCTGCCGTTATGTGTATTGGCTGTCTGGTTTTAGAGGGGCAGGACAGGCTGAGTCAGACCTGGGTTGAATAGAGAGATCTGCATTTAGAGTGTGGGGAGGGGTGGCTCCTTGACCTGAATAGGGCTGTGCCTGGCAAGGTGAATGCTGGCTCCACCTCCCACTGTGTGTCTGCTAGCAGACCCCTCTTTCTGAAAGGAAGGATGCAGCCTGGTAAACAAAGTGCTCCAGGCGTGAGCAGAACTGGTTCTGGCTAGGTTCAGTGACTGGTAGCTTCAAGGATCAAAGGCTTTTGGGGTATAAATATCTGTGCTCAAGCCCCTACATTTTGTATTGCTTTTGGATCTGGAGAGGAAACTCTGTCCGTGCCACTGGAGGAATCTGCAGGAAGTGACTGTCCCTGTGCTTGTGTGTTGTTTCTTGCACTGGCCTGCAGCAGTGACCACTGGACCTTGAAGAAGAGGAAAAGGAACTCTTGAGAGAACTTTTATTTTTGTTACAAGCAATTACCCAAGGGCTAGGAAAAGAGCTAGCCTCCTGCTGGAGTCTCAGGCACATCAGACTCCACCACCAACCTCCTGCTTCCTCCCTGCGAGGACTGCTATCTGCTGAGGAGGCTCCTGTGAGTTCCAGGGCCTCTAGTTTGCATCAGAGAAAGGAGGGTGAGAAATCGACGCTAACGCATCTTTGCGGGCCGCTGCAGTCGAGAGCGCTGGGAAAATCATCGCGCTACTGCCGCCGAGGGCCCGCAACATGAAACCATCGCTGACGCCCCTTTGCGAGCCGCTGCAGCCGAGACGCGCTGGAAAGATCATCGCGCTGCTGTCGCCGCGCACTCGCAACCCTTAAAGAAATCATCGCTTCGAGACACCACAGTGCGGACGCCGTGCGTCCGCCACTTTGATCGCATCGCACCGAATTTTGTCGCTCCCTCGCGGAGCGTCTTGTCTTCGCATCGCAACACGATCGCACAGCGCAACAGGATCACCGCATCGACTTCTCCCACGCGGCAAGAAAGTCATCGCATCGGCGGTCCAGCATGTAGAAGTTTGTCGCATCGTCTCCGCACGCATCCCGCAGATCGGCGCATCATCCTCCCTTGCGGCAAGGATTTCAACGCATCGCCGGCCTCGCGTGCCGAGAATAATCGCTACAGCTTATTTGCAACACTTTGTTGGTTTTGCTACTAAACCCAGGTACTTTGTGAAAGAAAGGGTCGCAGAGACCACTGCTTTGAACTTGAACCTTATTTTTGCAACCTTTGAACTATTTTTGACAGCCCTTCAACAGCTATCCTATTTTTGACAGTATTGTGGCTTTTACAGTTATTGGTCTTGTGATAAATCTGCCTTTATATAAAGATACTTATTTTCTATAATAACTACTTGTGTGGTGTCCCTTTGTAGTGTTCCTCACTGTGTTACTGTGTATGATCATAAATGCTTCACACCCTGCCTCTGAGATAAGCCTACCTGCTCGTGCTACGTTACCACAGGGTTGAGCAGGGGTATTAAAGAGGGTAGCCCTCTCACACTGACTTAGGAAGAAGGGTCCCTACTTGGACAGTGGCCAGCCATTGCCAACTAGAGACCCCCATTTCTAACAACGTCCTTCGGGAAGACCCACAGTATCAGGTATTGGATCTGTCCATGTGGCATTATCACTATATATTGATTGGTTCTTACGACCCCTTTCGCAAATATAAGATCCTACATCAAGGATACTAAAAACCTGCTAAACCTTCTGAAAGAAGTGGAATATGATCCCACTACAGAAATGATGCTATGCCTCAACCTTGAGGGCCCCTCTAGACCAGTATCCTGCAGAGCGAGAGCCTGCTGGTCATCAACAACCTGCTGCTTTTTGAAGAATGAGAATGGGCAGCCCCAGTCCAGTGGATCATGAGTCTGGCAGAGCTACCACTCACAGAGAATGTATTTCTCTTTTGAATTCAGATCTATCTACAGTGCCATGAAACTTCTATGGGAAGTGCATATGCGCCTAGCATAGCCTGCCTCTACATGGGGTAGTTCGAAGAAGAGAACATTTGGACCAACAACCCATACAATGATAAAATCTGATTATCATGGCGGTACATTGATGACATTCTTGTCATTTGGCATGGGAATGAAACTACTGCCTAACCATTCACTACATACCTTAATGGCAGGCATTCCCACTTGAGATTCACGGTGACGACAGACAGAAATTCTGTGCCCTTTCTTGACGTCACCATTACAGAAAAAAAAGATAAACTTACCAGCTCCCTCTACACTAAACCCACAAACTGAAACAGCCTTCTGCATTTCAAATGCACTCACCCCCATGCTCTCAGAGAGAATCTGCCCATTGGGCAGTTTTTACATATCAGAAGGAATTGCTCAGACATTCGAGACTTAAAAAAAGAAGCCATGACCCTTATTAAAAAACTTAAGGGCAATAAATATCCAGAAAAGATCATCGAAAGTGCACGAAAATGGGCATGTAACATCCCCAGAGATGCCTTACTCGCAAGGAATTCCAAACAGGATAACGAATCTTTGATCTTTATCAGCACCTACAACTCCTCATGCAACATTATCAAGAAGATTGTGAACTTATACTGGAAAATTCTCACATCGAATCAGTTGTCATTCAGAAAGCCTCTCTTCTCCTTCAAAAGAAATAGAAGTATCAGAGACAGACTGGTCCATAGCAACACATGGCAAAAAGCACCAGAATGACAAAATACACTTTGGGACCGGTGACAGGTCATTTTCCCTGCGGCAACTGCTCTGTATGCCCGCCCACAAAACAATCCAAAACACTGGACTTAGGCCTCCCAACACCCTGGGAGCAGCGGACACATACAAATTGCAACAGCAACAATGTAGTATACATCATCACATGTCCATGCGCCCTTCTCTACATTGGAATGACTACAAGGAAAATCAAGATCAGGATAAGCGAACATAGAAGCACTATACGATGTAGAAGAGACACACTTTCTGGACAAAACCACAACAAGAAAGATCTTAGGTTATCAGTCATTGAGAAACTCACCCCACACAATATGAAGAAGCTCCCTCGTGACCTATCTTGTTGTATCCAATCTCTTGGCTACTTTTCAACATGGGCTAACATACATGTGCTAGAACACCGGCAAAGTATCAAGAAAAAACATAAATGTTTTTAAAAAAATTATTTATTTAATTCTTTTCAATTTCAAAAATGTCCTTACTTTTTTAGATTATTATTTTTTGAAAATATAAAAATATTATATCAAACATTTACATACAATTGAACACAATAATTTCATAAAATGTAAAATGCAAAACATATTCAAATTAATACCCCTGAATGTAAGATCATAAATAAAAAAAGAAAAGGAGAATCTTTCATTCATACTATACTGTACACATACAACCACATACATACTCATACATACTACAATTTAGAATGTATCTGGGAAGTGAGAGACAACAGGTAATAATATCTCAATGACCAATAACAAGAGCTGCGAACAGCAAGGTCTAAATAGCATTAGTCGACGCGCGTTTCGGTGGCTAAAAGAATGATAACACCACCTTCATCAGGACCTTAGCCAGATAACGAGGAGACACACAAAGGGACACCCAGGGGAACCTGCAAAGTATAAGCACATTATGTTTAACGCCCAACATTAAAGACTAAATTGATCAATTGGACCTTAATAGCAACTTGTAATACAAAATCTAATAGTGCCAAAACTATGAATAAATATCCCAGCCTAAAAAGACACCAAAGCTTGTGCAGAAATGATACAATGCAAAATGACTTATTCTTATTTTTCCCCATACTCAATAACGAAGACGCAAATAATTAGATTTAGTAAAGATAACCAAACATAAATAGACAACTGCATTGATCAAAGAGAAAAGAAAGACAGTGTGCAGTACACACTGTCTTTCTTTTCTCTTTGATCAATGCAGTTGTCTATTTATGTTTGGTTATCTTTACTAAATCTAATTATTTGCGTCTTCATTATTGAGTATGGGAAAAATAAGAATAAGTCATTTTGCATTGTATCACACTGTCTTTCTTTTCTCTTTGATCAATGCAGTTGTCTATTTATGTTTGGTTATCTTTACTAAATCTAATTATTTGCGTCTTCGTTATTGAGAATGGGGAAAAATAAGAATAAGTCATTTTGCATTGTATCATTTCTGCACAAGCTTCAGTGTCTTTTTAGGCTGGGATATTTATTCATAGTTTTGGCACTATTAGATTTTGTATTACAAGTTGCTATTAAGGTCCAATTGATCAATTTAGTCTTTAATGTTGGGCGTTAAACATAATGTGCTTATACTTTGCAGGTTCCCCTGGGTGTCCCTTTGTGTGTCTCCTCGTTATCTGGCTATGGTCCTGATGAAGGTGGTGTTATCATTCTTTTAGCCACCGAAACGCGCGTCGACCAATGCTATTTAGACCTTGCTGTTCGCAGCTCTTGTTATTGGTCATTGAGATATTATTACCTGTTGTCTCTCACTTCCCAGATACATTCTAAATTGTAGTATGTATGAGTATGTATGTGGTTGTATGTGTACAGTATATTATGAATGAAAGATTCTCCTTTTCCTTTTTTTATTTATGATCTTACATTCAGGGGTATTAATTTGAATATGTTTTGCATTTTATGAAATTATTGTGTTCAATTGTATGTAAATGTTTGATATAATATTTTTATATTTTCAAAAAATAATAATCTAAAAAAAGTAAGGAAATTTTTGAAATTGAAAAGAATTAAATAAATTTAAAAAATTAAAAACATTTATGTTTTTTCTTGATACTTTGCCGGTGTTCTAGCACATGTATGTTAGCCCATGTTGAAAAGTAGCCAAGAGATTGGATAAAACAAGATAGGTCACGAGGGAGCTTCTTCATATTGTGTTATTGTTTTCCCCTCTTCTCCCTGACCTCAAATTATCTTACCTAGAGGGGGTCCCCCAATATAGCATTGAAACTCACCCCACATGCAGGGGTTAATAACAGACTCTAGGAAAAGGAACAGAGATGGGTCTATAAACTGCAAACTAATAGAGGAGGGCTCAATGATGACATACCTTGGAATCAATTGGGCCTCTGATAAGATACATATAAGCAAACATCAGCAATACACACAAATTGAGCAGGCTTCACCCTCTTCTCCAACATGGACAGTTTTGTAGCTGTACTATAATAAAAATGAAAGTCATGCTCGTAACAACAGTGTAGGAGTTTCTACTTTAGATAAAGACTCCAAGGCTTTGAGATCATGCTGTCATCTCACTGGGCATATCAGTGAGCACAATGAAAATAATGTAATTATGAGTGAACACCACATTTGTTTTCATTATGGAGTAACCTTAGGCCTTCTTGATTTTATTTTATAGACCATAATATGATTTTGCCCAACATCCTAATACATTGGTTTCACAGTAGTGCACCTTTATTTACATAATGAATACAACCTCTTGGCTTCTTGTCCCTATAACGTTCCCATGCTTTGCACTGGTTTTAAGGTTCTTTACCAATTTACTAAATGGATATAAAGTCTGGAGATTTTTCTCCTAATATTGAGAACGTTTATCCACTTATTTAAAAGTGTTAAAGAGATCATGGTGTGTGAGCACATCCATTTAATTTTATAATGAATGCCAGACTCAGCAGGAGTTTTAAAGGCAAAATAACCCATTTTTCGTATGACTGCTCGTTGACTTGTTCTTGTTTTCTCACTCATCCTTTCAGTTCCCATATTATTTGAACCTTATCTTACATTTGAGACTGGTTTGTTCGTTCTGATTATTCTGCTAGATTTTCTCCAGTTTCTTCCCTTAATGTTTGCTAGTTCCACTGGGTGACGGTTCCCAAAGTGGTGAGTAATACTTACAGCATATATTTTGTTGGTGAGTTAGTATTTGATTGTTGTGAATATTTCTAAACCTACTCACTTCACTGTGTTGGTACAGGCATCTGGTGACCTTATAAGAAGTTTCCTGTCAAGAAGCATATCAGGAATACAATGTTTCTCCATTTCCTACATATGTCCTAATTTCCCCAGAATATAATTCTTTAACTCTTGTTACATTCAGGATTTGGGACCTATATTTTAAAGATGACTTGGCAACTTGTTAAATCTTTGTTCAGGTCCATGACACTTTTAAGCCTTCAAGCTTACCTCAAAAAATATTAAAAACCACTGAAAGCATTTGCACCAAATCAAGCAAATGCACTTCCTTGAGTATATATCTACTTTCATGCCGAGTCTGGAGTAATTCTCAGATGTTCATCTGCTTTTTCTGCATTAGAGAGCAAAGAATCTCATGACAGCCACTTTTATTACCCTTCCTTTTTGGGCACATACTTAATGGATCTGCCCAACACTTGCCACGCCAAACCCAAATCAGATTGACTTATTGCAAAGTTTTGTGCAGATTGTCAAAAGGCATCAAAGTTATTAAGAAACCAAAATCTTTTTGATCAGAAAAAAATTTGTTTTTTAATAACGTTGATGCTGATATAGGTTATTGAATAAAACCAGAAAACCCCTGAAATTCCATAATTATTGTTAGCAAACCAAAGCTTGCACTTTTGCATGCAAAGCATAACTTACACACCAAATGCAATGCTCATGATCTCACCCTTGAAGCAACAGATGACTTTTCAGCTGGTATAAATGATCTCACTAGGGACCTTAACCATAAATGAAGAATTTCAGGGTTTTTTGTTATATAACCATAACTGATATTTAAGTTTTTCAGTAAATTTGAGAGGGTTTCTAAAATACATTGAAGTGGTATGACCAGAGCTAACTATAACTTTTAATGAACTGTGTCTTTTTAGATGAAAAGGGAAAAGTGTTTTACTGGTGGTTGTGTAGATTAATGTGGTGGGTGTGTGGTAGGTTTAGTAGTAAATGTTAATACTTCAGACATGTGTAGTGGGTTTGACAGCAGGTTCTAGCCACCGTCCACTCAGTATGCAAGCCTACTCTGTGGCTAACCACTGCTGTGCATGGGCTTCAGTTGTGTGCAATGGTGGTTTTCTGAGGGGCAAACACACTTCCATTCAGCCAACCACCAGATTCACATGTAGTTTTCAAGGTAAATTCAATTCTAGTATCTCAACTTTCATGCAAATCCATTTAATGGTGCTACAGGTAATAGCATATCAAAAGGTTTTTTTTAACCTTCCCCACTTTAATTTTATCTTCCCCTCTCAAATCTGCAGGAAACCTCGTCTCCCTGCACCTGTCCTAATGTGACATACCAACAGATAACTAAACAAGCACATTCCTGACAATGTTTGTGCATAAGTGGCAAATATACACATATTACCCCCATTTAACCATGCCCCTTTAACAGAACTGCATGAAACTCAACATGCTAAGTTAAACATGCCAAGCGTCTACAAAGTGTCACATAGACCTATGAAATGGCACCAAAGTTGTTGGCAAATCAAAGATATTTTTAACCTCCTTCTTTAATTTTGCTCATTCCATATCTGATCGCAATGAAACTGTGAATCTGTGTACTGGGCTTAACCCGCTAGCAGCCTGCAAAATGTCTTCCAGATTCAGTAAACAGCACCTATGTTATCTGCAAATGAATACTTTTTGCCCCCCTCCTTTAACTGCCCCCCTTTTAAGGATTTTCATGGTATTGCAAATACCAGAATGCTGTGTGCCTACCACGTGATGTGCAGATCTGTCGAACGGTCTCAAAATGATTAGCAAATTAATGATCCTTTAAGTCCCATTTTTAATTCTGCACCCCATGCTGGATCTGCATAAAACTGAGATTCCTGCACTGGGCTGAGCTAGATCAAAGCCAGCTAAATTACATGCAGATTCAATAAACAGAACAAACATTACTAATCCTTTCTTTGCCCCCCTTTTTAACTCCACCACATTGATGTATCGGCAAAAAACGTTCCATACCCACAAAAAGCTAAACATGATAAATATTTTCCAAATTTCATTTGATTCCGTTTAAGGGTGCCAGTGATTTCCAAGAGTGTACCCTTTTCACCCCACCTTTTAACTGTCCTCCCCCTTTAATGAATCTAAACAAATTAAAAAATACCAAGAGTAAGTTACACATGCTAAATGTCTGTCAAATTTTACACAAACTTCATTTAACTCCACTAAAGTTACAGGTAAATCAAAACCAACTTTTAAAATATCTCTATAATCTATCCTTTCGAAGCCTCCAACCCTTTTTTATATGCTAATCTCAAAACAAATGTAAAGGATTAATCACATACTAAGCAATGGCACTTATTTGAGTAAATTTTTACTTTGATGCAAATTTTGGTATAATTCCATTAAGCATTTTTTTCTGCATCAGAGGACAAAGATTCTATGGGAGTGAAAGTAGGAAACACTGCTTTTTCTACCTCCTCCTTTTACATTTTTACCACCCTAAGTGAATTTGCACAAAACTTGCCATGCTGAACCCAAACCGGATAAAGGTTTTTCTTTGAATGTTTTGTGCAGATTCATCAAACAATGCTAGAGTTATAATCAAACCTACATGACTTTTCAGTGGAAAGTCTGGCCTAGCTATAATTACACGCCGGTTAAAAAAATAAAATATATATTGTTTTCTTTAAGACAATCAAAGGTTAAAGTAACGTTATAGTTAGGTGAAATGTTCAGAAACAACGCAATGTTTTCAACTCCAAAAACCAGAGAAATTCCCCAGTTATAGTTATCTCAAGTAACTATAACTCCTGCCCTAAGGGAACTGTAACTCACGCCCCCACCATGCACAGTTTTCTCATCAATAACTTCATTGCAAATGTTACAGTGATATCATCAATGATGTCATAGAAGATGTTATGAGTGATGTAATATGTGAGGTAATTAGCAGGGCATGGCGAGGTCATGAGTTATAGTTACCTTAGAGTATTCGTGGGCCCGGGGACCCCATCCCACGGGGCTAAAACACTTAAAAAGGGAAGGGGTGCTGCACGGCTCCCCTCCCCCATTAGGCCCTGGGGACACCACCCCCCAAGGCCAGAGGTGGGTGTCCCGGTGCCCACCCGGTGCATCCACATACTACATGATGGGCGCTGCAAAGGGAGCTCCTGGGCCCCCGCTGCCCCAGCTGGCTCCCTGTATGGTTTGGGAGCCGGCATTGCTCCTGCCCGGAAGCTATTTATGCTGCTCCCTCTAGGTGGGAGCAATATGAGCTCTCTTTCACAAAACAGAACATAAGTCTGCTCCCAGGTGGTGGGAGGATTTTTAAATCTTCCTTTGGCTGGCAGCAGACTTAGGGGCTAATTACGATGTTGGGTGGACTTGAGTCCACCCGACACCGTCTCGGTCCTGGGACCGACCGACCGACCTCTGGACGGCGGTCCTGACTGCCTAATTAGGATGCGACCGAACACTGTTTGGTCGCATTTCTACATTTCCCTATGGGAGAAGGCATTACGGCCGTAAACTGGCTGTATTACATGGTCCCATATGGAAATGGGAGGTGCTGTTCATCCCTGCACCTTGTGGCAGGCACCTCAAGGTGCTTGCCATGGGGTGCAGGGATCAACACCTCGGCCCCCAACCCGGATGCTGCGCACACAAGGGGGCCCTGCTGGGAGCTCCCAAACACGCTTTCTGACATGGTTTCCATGTTGGACAGGCCGGCATGGAAACCATGCCGGAAACCGTGCATCATAATCCCAAGGGCGGAAAGGCCCACCCTTTGGAATTACAAGCAGGTTCCGACTGGCCGACGGGCTCCTTGAGCCTGTTGGAAGCCAGCCGGAATGACCGGCTGGTTTACTTTCCTACCGCCAGTATTGTAATGCGGTGGTCAGAAAGTAAACCGAGGGGCCGATTACGATGCGGCCCGGAAGGCTCCGATCGTCGGTCGGAGCCTTTACGGGCCGCATCATAATCGACCCTTTAGTGTTTGCTCCCGTTTGGCGGGAGATTTAAAATTTTCCCACCAGATGAGAGCAAACACATGCTTCCCTGCCCGCGGAAGTGCGGGCAGGGAAATACTATGTCCCGGGGGTGGGCTCCTTGGAACACAGTAAGTTAGCTGACCCCACGGGATGGGATCCCTGGAGCCTATAAAGGCTCATGGAGGTGGACACTTTTAATTAATTTACAGCCCTGGTGGATGGGTCCCCAGAGCCTCTTTAAGGTTTAGGGAGGGGGGCGCACTCGCCCCTCAACTTAAATATACCCAGCTCTGTGGAATGGGGTCTCTGGGGCCTTAAATGGGCTGGGGAGGGGGACCCTACTGAAGCCTCCCTCCCCATATATATTTTACAAAATGACAGCTGCCATTTGGGTTTTTTTTCTTGCAGTGGGATTGTTGCAAAATGTGTCATTTTTATTTGGCCCAGGTGGGTCCTTCTGGTTCCCCCAATGGGGCCATAGGGTGGCAGGCTATCCCTACCCTGCCGCTTTCTATAATTTTTTTAAAACTTCAGGACAGGGGACTAAGTCCCCGAGTCCTGTAATGGCTGCAAGCAGCAAAAAAAAATCATGTTGCTGGCAGGCAGAGCGCTCGCTCCCACGAGAGTCTGACTACCGCAGGATTGAGATGACCGAAGGGAAAAAAACTTCCTTCGGCCAATTAGAATGCTCTTTTTTTGAATTGGCACTCCCACAAGACTCTTTCTGACCCAACTGTTCAGATATACAAATATTTTTGTACCTTTCTTTTTCAAAAACTACTGAATGGATTTACATTAAATCATAAAAGACCAAGATTAAGCTCTCTGCAAAATTTAGTGTAATTCCGTTTAGCAGTTTTTGTGGTAGCGCTGCTTAAAGAAGTCTATGGAAAATGCATGGGGAAATTTCCTTGTGGGACCCACCTTTCTCTCAACCCCACTTGACAAATCACCCCGAAACTTCCCAGGAAGGAGCTGAATTGAATTTCCTTATTTTGGGAGGAAGTTTCGTTAAGATTCAGCAAACAGCACCAATGTTATAGTAAGGACAACATTTCCATGAGAAATGCATTTTTTGATTTGCTTATAACTTTGGCACCTTGTGACAATTGTTGATGAAACTTTCCATTCTATTCTATTTTACTTGATTTTTGTAGAGCACCTGGCTACCTTATCAAGGCTTCCCAGCACTAACTCTTCAACTCGGAACAAGACAGCACAAGCAAACTATTTAGAACAGATATATTTTCAATAGTTTCCTGAACTTTACTTCTGACTGTTCAAATTTCAGGGATATAGGGATGCCATTCCACAGTTTTGGTACGCAATGAGAAAAAGAACAGACCCCGTATCGGGATTTTCTGATCACCGGGACTTTCAGCAGTTCATGGGAAAGTGACCGAAGAGTTTGTGTGGGAGCATAAGACAAGATCAATTTTGAGATAATGGGAAGCTGTTGCCATGAATTTTCTTGTGGGCTATACACAGGACTGTGAATTGAATCCTCTTTTATACGGACAGTCAATGTAGGGCAGCCAGTGCCGGACTCGCTGACTGATATTTGAGTATTTTGCATAAAATTCTAGAGGCGGCATTCTAGACTAAATGTAGTCTTTTAATAAAAGACTTAGGACTTCCAATGTGCAGGGTGTTATCATAGTCTAGCCTAGAACATACCAGCCTCTGCACCACCACTCTCTTTGTAGGCAGAGGAAGCCATTTAAGGCATTTCTTCAAAGATCTAAGGATGCCAAAGCAAACTCCTGAAAGTTTGTGGGCCTGAATTTCCATGTTAAGCCTGTCATCATTCCAGAATCCCAGGTTCTTTAAGGCCTGTGTTGGTTTGGGACGATCACCTAGCTGCTCTGGCCCATCAATCGCTAACCATTTAGAGGGATTGTTACCCATAATCATGACTTCTGTCTTTCTGCCATTAAACTTTAGCTAATTAACAGCCATCCATTCACTGACCTTTGTTAAGCATTGGCTAAGCTAGGGCTGGGTATGATTGAGAATGGGATTGATTGCCATAATAATGTGCGTGCCGTCCACATACAATACTAGGTTTGGCCAAATGACTGAATGATCTCAGCAAGGGGGGGGACATAAATATTAAAAAGCGTGGGGCTCAGGGAGGATCCCTGAGACACCCCGCAGGTAAGTGAAAAAACATCACATACCATAAAACTTCTATCTGCCAAAAAGCACAGTCCTCGATTCCCACTTCTTTTTTTACCTCTGTATAAGAGTGATGTGAGAAACGGTATCAAATTCCACACTTAGATCTAACATGATCAAGGTGGCAATACCACCCCTATCCGGAATCCTCCTCAACTCTTCAGTAGCCGCAAGTAAAGCAATCTCAGTACTGCTCCCCTTTCTGAAATCCGCTTGTGTGGGGTCCAAGATGTTACAGATTTCTAGATAAGCAGATAGATGTCTATTAACATGCTTTTCTAGAACTTTGCTTGCCACTGGGAAAGAGGAATAGGTCTGTAATTTTCTAGTGAAGAGGGCTTGGCCGTAGGTTTTTTTAGGAAAGGTTTAACTACTGCCTGCTTCCAGGCCATGGTAATCTCATCACTCTCCAGTGAGAGATTCAAAACATCCATTAACATGGTGGTAAGGATGGTTCCACCTTTTAAAAGCACATCTGGGGGAAGAGGGTCTAATGGAGACCCAGACTTAATAGATTTAAGAATTGCCTAGAGGGATTCAAGATCCAGTGCTAGGAAGAAATAAGTGTAGGACCATTTTGTAGCTGTCTCCCATTCTTACTGTATCCAGAACTGCAGGCAATACTGGAAGCGACTGAGAACGTTCAGAATTTTATTTTGATAGAATTCCACAAGCCTATTGTACCTCTCTGTCGATGAGGGGCAGTTTGTGGAACTATATATGGGACTTCATTAGTGAACTCACTATCTTAAATAGTTCTCTAGTAGACTTCTGTGAAGTATCTCATTTTTGCTTAAAATAAGTAGTTCTTGCTTCTTTTACCAAACGCTTGTATTCTTTTATAGCTATTCGATAGCAAATTTTACTAGTGTCACCGTATTTCTTTCTCCATTTCCGTTCCTTTTTCTTAATATCTTTTTTCATTATGGAAAACTCCACTGAGTACCAGGAGGGCCTTCTTTTTAGTTTGATTCCCTTTAGGAGCTTTATAAGGGCCCAGTGTATCCAGACCTTTGTTGCACCAAATTTCCAACATGACAGTTGTTCCACCAGCTTTCCAAAGTGTTATACCTCTCCATAATGTCACCTGTCAAAGTGGTTTCAGATTCGGTTAACACCTTCACCCACTCCCCGTTATTCAATCTTTACCAGGGTCTTCTAGGCTTATGTTGCAGAGGCCTCTTCGAACTCCTATTAGTCACTTCAAGCTTAATTGGGATTATAAAATGATATGACCAAGTAATAGGATTAGCATCTTCAATAGTGAGATTGGAGATGTTGGAGAAAACGAGTTCTAATAAATGACCATGACTATGGGTCGGACCCTTAGCAATTTGTTTTAGTTGTAAAGCCTCTAAGTCCTTGCCCAGCCTAATGGCTACCTCACAATTTGTGTCATCAAAATTAATATTCAAATCCCCCAAAAGTGTAAAATTAGCCTTTGTTAGGCAGACCAGAGAAAGTGAAGGTTTGTGAAAATTCTATAGAGAACTGTAGGCTCTCACAACCTGTCAAATTGACAGGGTTGAATATTCCTTTCCATTCTTCCTTGAGGATTACAGCCACCCACCTCCTCTTTTGCCTTTCCTTTTAAGGTTAGCTATCATATATGGTGGGTGGAGGGCCATTACTACATCGGGTGCCGAAACTTTCCAGAAAAAGTCTCATCCACCTCAGCTCCTTCCTGGAAAGGTTTGGGGTGATCGGGCAAGTGGGGGCCGAGAAATTGATGGGTCCCAAATACGTTTTCCCCATTCATTTTTCCATAGGAAAATTAGACTTTGCTACAACAAAAACGACTGAACAGAATTACACCAAATTTGTCAGAAAGCAACATCTTGGTCCATAAAGTGTGTTTTTTGTGATTTGGTGTAATTCTGTTCAGTGGTTTTTGAGAAATTAAGGACAAAACAATAGATTTTTCACGCTGAAGATGATCCGTGGAGCCGACAGATCAAGAGATAAGATCTGATTGGCTGCCACCACATTAACGAATGTTTGATGGCAGCCATGTTAGGGCTTGGGGACTCAGTCCCTTGTCCTGAAAAAAAAGTTTAAACAAAATATATAGGGGGTATTGTAGGCATACCTTGCCCCCATAGGCCTGGCAAAGGAATCCCAGAGGTCCCCTCCTGGGGCCAAAAACATTTTTTTTTAAACATTTACTGCAAATTCATGGTGGATCTGTGGATCAGCTGTAAAATAAAAAGAAAGTGCAGGGTGGGCCAGGGTCCGATGGAGCGGCACAATATAATTAGAATGGGGGGCGTGTGACCCCCCCAGGCCATTTCTAGGCACCTGGGACCCCGTCTCTGGAAGCTGATTCATTAAAAAAGAGGGAGAGGCATGCAGCCCGCCTCCCCTGGTCATTTCACGGCCTTGAGAACTTCATCCCCGGGCCCAATTTATTAAAAAAATAAGTAGGGGGCATGTATCCCTCTTCCCCAAGCCATGATATAGCTCCGGGGACCCTGTACCCTGGGTCGGCTCCATGACAGTGTCCCAGGCGCCCATCCCCTGCGACACCGTTGATGCCCTGCCTGCGAAGTGTGGGCAGGGAAGTCTTCTGTGCTCCTCCCAGGCCAGAGCAGAAAGACATCTGCCAGGTAGGAGCACAGAAGTTTCTCCCTGCCTAGATTCTTGCGGGCAGGGAAGTATAAAATTGGCCCGCTTGGCTGGAGCAGAAAGAATAGCTGCTCCTGCAGGGTGTGAGCAGTGCTGGCTCCTGCCACACCCATTACGGGTGCTGGCAAAGGAGCCTGATGGAGTGGGGGGCCTTGGAGCTCCCCATGCAGCCACCATTGTAAACATTCTGTGGGCTGCCCAGGGTGGCCCCCAAGCCACCCCAGTTTAATAGAAAAAGAAAAACCTGTTGCTGGCTCCTGCATCAACCATGGAGTCGCTTGCAGGGAGCTGGCTGGGCCACGAGGGCCCTGGGACTCAACCCCCCTTGTCCCCCACCCCCATGACCCCCACAAAAAAAATAAAGATGTGGGTGTCCCATTTGGGCCCTGGGGCACTGCAAAATTGAAAATGAAAAGGATAATAAATGAGCAGCAGGAGCTGCTCATTTATTATTTACTGTTCCAGCATGCATATTTTTCAAAGCACTCCAAACTGGTGCTCTATGATCTTCAGCTGGAGTGCAGGGCCCCCTTCAGGTTGTTTCTATGGCTGCATTTTGTGGGCTGAAAAATGTTAAAGAAAGACTCAAAGACAAGTTGTTGTTTATTTTAGTAACACTTTATTAAAACATTTTTATGACAATCATTTTTATCAAAATGACAGTGTGTGAATTAATGAAATGTACATTTGAATATAATTATTGGTGATTTGTTTGACTAAGACAACAGGTTTGCTTTATATATGTTGATATGCTGACCCCTTGATAAAACCAATAGGCCCACTTTTTATATTTTGGTGTTCTGACGCTGTGACATAATTAAGCCTGCCTTACTTTAAATAACACCCTTTATATTGTAACATTGCATAGTCAGCTTGCGAGGGTTAGGCTCTAGCCAGTGGTTGGGTGCTAGCGAGGGATTGGGCACAGGGCCTGGCCACAGGATAGGCCCTACGGCCAACCACACCCTGCGTTGCGGGGTAGGGTGCTCATAGGATGTTGAGGGCTGCTGGCCAAAGGCCTGGCCCTGCACCCAACCCCACGCCGTGCATGGCCAAAGGCTGTGCATGGCAGGGAGTTTGGCGCTGAGGAGCCGCTGCTAATTACTTCCCATATTACATCACTCATGACATGTTCTATGACATCTTTGATAGCATCACTGCAACAACTGTAATTACATTATTGATGACAAGACTGTGCATGGCAGGGGCGCAAGTTATAGTTACTTTAGGGCACAAGATATAGTTACTTGAGATACCTATGACTGGTGAATTTCAGTGGTTTTGTTTAAACTAAAATTTTCACCAAACTATAATGTCCCTTTAACCTTTGTTTTTTCAGGTTTTTTTTTAATGTCAAGTAACATATTTTTACAATTCCAAACTATAATGTCACTTTAATCTTTGTTTTTTTCAGTGATGATAGATAGATAGATAGATAGATAGATAGATAGATAGATAGATAGATCTGTCAAGAGGGGACCAAGAAAAAGGGGGGTCCCAAAACACGTTTTCCCCATGCAATTTCCCATAGGGATTCTAGACAAGAATACAGCCAGAATCGCTGAATGGAATTGCACCAAATTTGGCGGAAAGCTAAATCTTGGTCCAGAAAGAGTGCTTTTTGTAATTTGGTGTAAATCTGTTCAGTAGTTTTCGAGAAAAAAGATTTATCTATATCTAGAGACGCTGATCCAGCGCCGTGGATCCACGCACCAATAGCAATGGTGTGATTGGCTTGCTGCAACCTGAGATGACATCATTGATAATATCACTACAACATTTGCAATGAAATTATTGATGAGAACACTGTGGATGGCGGGGGCATGAGTTATAGTTACTTGAGTTAACTATAACTGCTGAATTTCTATGGTTTTGTGTGTGTAAAATCTGAACCTAACTATAACGTCCCTGTAACCTTTAGTTTTTAGTGAATATAAATATATATATATTACCTACTGGTGGTCGCCAGTAGGTAGTTATAGTTAGGACCAAAGTTTCCATAGGAAAAGCGTTTTTGTTCTGCCAATAACTTTGGCACCGCTTGACGAATCTTCACAAAATTTTCAAAAAAACTTCCCCTTCTTCAGCTGCTGTGTTGAAAGTTTTGGGGTGATCCGTCAAGTGGGGGGGCGAGAAAAAAAGGGGTCCCATAAGGCATTTTCCTCATGTTATGTTCATGGAGATGTTTAATTTTATGAACATGACTACAGCCCGAACCACTGAACGGAATTACACCAAATTTGACAGAAAGTTAGATGTTGATCCAGAATGAGTGTTTTTTTTTAATTTGGTGTAAATCCGTTCAGTAGTTTCAGAGATATTTAAGTTTAAAAAATATAGATATCTGAGAGCCCAACAACCCTACAAAATTTGATTGGCTGCCAACACTTCAACCAGGAAGTGTTTGGAGCCATCTAGGGACTCAGTTGAACAGAGTCCCACCAAAAATTGCCAAACAAAGCATTTTTTTAAACGTTTGGCGGGATCCGTGTATCCGGCCCAAAAAAAAAGCAAAGCGAGTGGGCCAGGTCCTGGGGGCATTGTTTTAATAAGCGAGGGGGGTGCATGGCCTCCCCCCTCCTAGGGCTTAATCACTGCTCCGGGGACCACCACCTCCCCAGGGCTTTATGTACTAAGAAAACGGGGGGCCACATGGACCCCCACACAGCCCCGGGGGCCGCCACCTCCTCAAGGCTTTAATTTTTTTTAAATGAGGGGGCTGCAAGGCCCCCCTCAGCCCCGGAGATCGCCACCTCCCGGGGCAAATATGAAGAAAGGAGGGGGCCGCACGGCCACCCTTCTGGAGCTCTAGATGGCCCTCTTGGTGCACTGTGGGCAGGGGGATGATGTCCCCTTGCCTCCTGAGAGCCTCAAGACTAAAGTAGACTTCATCCCCAAACCAGTAGTGCACCAGCACACGCGTTTGCAGAGTGGTGGGGAAAGGGGGCATGGCCTCCAACAACCTCGTAGCAATACAGCTATGTGAGACTTATAAGAGGTTACAGGAGGGGTAGTTTGACCCCAAGGACCCTCAGGAGTAAAGTAGGCTTCATCCCCCAACCAGTAGTGCACCAGGACGCGGGTTTGCAGAGTGGTGGGATAAGGGGGCGTGGCCTCTGATGACCTCTCATAAATCCAGCTGTATGGGACTTACTGGAGGTAACAGGAGGGGTAGTTGGCCCTCCAAGGACCCTCAAGAGCCAAGGGAACTTAATCCCCCAACTACTAGTGCACCGGGGGGGCGTTTACAGAGTGGTGGAGAAAGTGGGCGTGGCCTCCAACAACATCTCAGCAATCCTGCTGTATGGGACTTACTGGTGGTAACAGGAGGGGTAATTGCCCCCCCTCCTAGGGCTTTATATTGTCCCGGGGACCACCACCTCCCCTGAGCTTTTTTAATAAAGAATGCAGGGGGAGGCCCGTTTGGTCTCCCCCGCTACCCCGGGGCCCACCACCTCCCCAGGGGTTATATTTTTATAAAGTGGGGTCTCTTGGACCACCCCCAGCCCGGGGACCACAACCTCCCCGGGGCTTTATGTATTAAGAAAGCAGGGCCACACGGACCTCCCCGGGGCTTTAATTTAAATGAATGCAGGGGTGCGTGCGGCCCCCCGCAGCCCCGGGCACCACCACCTCCCATGGGCGAATATAAAGAAAGGAGGGAGGCCCCCCTCCTGGAGCCCTAGATGGGCCTGGGGACCGCTTGCCCCCAGGGCAGTCTCCAGCAATTGCAGTTTGCTATGGCTTGGTGGGAGCACGGCTCCCGCCAAGCCATAGCAAGCACTGCTCTACTTCGTGCCAGCGATAGCATGTAAAATGGATCAGTGATGCCATCAGTGATGTCATTTGAGATGTCATCAGTGATGTCACTGACCATGTCATAAGTGATTTAATATGTGAGGTCATAAACAGTGAATTGTGGTGGGTGCGAGTTATACTTAGCTCAGCTAACTATAACTGCTGAATTTCACTGGTTTTTTATGAGTGAAGCCTGAGCCTAACTATAACGTCCATGTAACCTTTGGTTTTTTCAATGAATAGATAGATAGATAGATAGATAGATAGATAGATAGATCCAGTCATTTAACATGCCATGAATGATGTAACATGTGAGGTCATAAGAAGTGCATGGCTGGGCTGCAAGGCATATTTAGCTCAGTAAATTTAACTGGTAAGTTTCACAGGTTTTTTGTTTTTTTTTACGTTTTAGTGTTATTTCAACACCTATCAATAACATCACTTTAACCTTTGTTTTTTTCAGTGACGCAGTTAAAATGCAGCTATCCTTACAAAAGAAAATTGCAGAACCCATGACAGTCCCCATTTATGTTTAATTCCACAAACCATAGATTGCATACTTGCCATGCAAACCATAACACACACACCAAATGTTGTGCTTACGACCTCACCCTTGATGTAACAGATGACTTCACAAACTATATAAATAAACTCACTGGTGACATGATATATTAACTTACCATTAATGTTATGAATGACTCGACTGTGGATACAGTATGATGTTTATTAGTGTATGTGCTGTAAATTAAAACTGTTATGCATAGTCCTCTAAATTACAGTTATAAATATTGTGAGGGAAAAAGCATTGCACTTGGTGAGTGAGTTAAGGTCCTAGTGCCAGATGTAAGACCTTTAAAATATGCGAATCACAAATTGCGTCGTTTTGCAACTCGCAATTTGCGACTCGCAAAATTTAATTTACTACAGTGTCTCAGACACTGTTTGCGATTCTAATGGGGTCGCAAATTGCCTGCCTCATTAATGTTCATGAGGCAGGTGCAATTTGTGACCCCATTGGGAATGGCAAACACTCCCAGGGATGGTGGCCTGCTGGGGTCAGCAGACCACCGTGTCTGCTTTTTAAATAAAGCTGTTTTTTTTTAATGCATCCCGTTTTCCTTCAAGGAAAATGGGATGCATTTAAAAAAGAAAAATGAAACGTTTCTGTTTCATTTTTTAAGAGTAGGCAGTGGTCTGTGGGACCATTGCCTGCTCTTAAAAAATATTTTTGCATACATTCACAAAGGGGAAGGGGTCCCCTGGGGACCCCTTCCCATTTGCAATGGCTTACCACCTACTTGAAGTAGGTGGTAAACTGCGAGTGTTTTGCGACCGCTATTGCAGTTGCAAAACAATCGTACATTGAAGTGCGACTCGCTATTAGGAAGGGACGCCCTTGGCACACCCTTTTCTAATAGCGAGTCACAAACCCTATTTTGCGAGTCGGTAATTGGTTACCGACTCGCAAAATAGGGTTTGTATATGGGGCAGACCAATTTTGCAGTCGCAAACGGGCCTATTTCCTGTTTGTGACCAGAAAAAACAGTCGTACATCTGGCCCCAAAAGCTCTGATGGCTCCCAAGTACACTTTGTGGACCAAAGTTAAAAAATACATCTTTTGGAAGGAGGGAGCTTTTTCTCCCACCATTCCTTTCTTGTCTGCAAATGCACAGCAGACCCAAAGGTTTTGATAGTCTGGCTGCATTTTCTCTTGCAGCTGCCAATGGGGCACGATCCGTAGCCCCCAGCCCCAAAAAAGGGGAACAGAGTGCACACTCACTGACTCCCAGGCCTAGGTATGGGGACCCTCAGAGGCCACCCCAAAATTTAAAAATTAAATGTAATATTGATTTGGTGAGTGGGAACTGTTAACTCATCTTAGGGTTTGTGAATCCTGACAGGTTCCGTGCATCTGTGTTCTGAAATTCTCAAAGCTGATACAGAATTCACAAACTGGAAAACGTGTGCACCCTTGATGGAGGCCCATATCATGGTTAGTGGCCTCTGTGCAGAGTTCATGAAATATGAAACTCCAGGACCCATTTTGGGTTCCTTACCATAGTCCGTCGTCAATACTCCATATTGAGATCGAGGACTATATGTCCCATTTTGACCCATGTCTCATTGATTGTGGTAACAGTAATGTGATATATAATCTGACCTGTGTGATCATGTACGACATTTGTAATTGCATCTTTGACATCAAGGATGAGGTCATGAGCATTGCCTTTGATGTGAGAGTTATGGTTTGCATAACTATTATGCGAGTTACGGATTGCAGAGCTAACCATAAGTTATGAATTACTGTGTTTTTTCAGGTTTAATTCATAACCATCACAGTACTGAGTTTTTTTAAAGTAAATATATATTTATGTTTTCAATACTTACCTGTCACAATGTATTGATTGGTGATGGAGTCCCCGTGACGTAGTGACCCTGTGATGCAGTCGCGTCTATGTAGTGGTGGTAGAGCACCATTATTTGGTTAAGTGACTGTCTCTTCCCATAGCTTCCCGAGCTAATTTATCACATTTTTACCTGTTGATAATTTGTGAATACCATAGTTTTGAACTTTGAGTTTTGCCATCTCATTTTCAATGGCACTAGATGATTTGCTTGTGATTGGGAAGTTATTTTTTTTATTTGCTATCACTATTCCTAATAGGGGGCAACTAGTGTGTGCAATTAGATTTTTCAAGGGTCCCCATAGGATATCGGGTCTTTAAGTTACTTATGTGTTGTGACGTTACCTCCTTCGACTGACCGGTATTGACACATACCAATTGGGTGACGAAATTGCATACTTACCCAGTGGTCTAGATATGCAGTGAAGATTAGATATTGTTTTTCCAGACAGATATAAAGTCTTAGGTACTTTCTCAGAGGAAGAAAGGTGGGGTGACTTGTGTTTATGATGTTTGAATAGTTGGATCAACACAGTTATGATCGTGATCGTGAATTTATCAGAATACACTTCTACGGGACTTTTTATCTAGTTTAGCTGTTCTCATGTGTTTAATGCGGGATATACAGAATTTCTGATTGGGATTTTTCAGCGAAAATCTTGATTGCTTAAGGCTTTGCTTGCGCATCTAAATTGTGATTAGATTTTGATGGTTCATGCCTTACTATGGTTCGTTCTCTTCTGTTCTTGAATATTGAGCTATGTTGTACCACAGTGGATAAGCACATTTTGAAGCAGATTTAGCTGGATTGATAGGATCAAGGGGTGGATAGGAGAAATAATAACACACACATGACTAAAGGGTTGTCTTTTTGAAAATGTTCCTTTCTTAACTGGTGCAAGGGGAGCCAAGCCTGCTTGATCTGTATTAGTATTTTACTTTGTTGTCTTACCTGCATTTGCTGTATTTATGCTAAATTTCAAATATGTCAGATCATTCATCATTGAGAGGGGATAGATTTTATGGGCAACTTTCATTTTGGAGGACCATGTGTCTTTTATTTTCCGGTATTTTTTTCCTTTTTATTTTAACTGCATATACTGATGGAAGTGTGACAGTTGTGGTTGCATGCTATTTTCAGAAGACATCATACTATAACCTCCGAGATCCAGCTCTACACTTTAAATTACAATTAATGTATGTGCTATCACATTCAATCCCTAGTGTTTTACTTTGGAGTGTTGTGTTCATTCGTTTTCAAAACTACACTGTTGACACCTGCCACTGAAATTTTGTAATCAGTTTTTAAAGTATAGAACATGCTTCAGGGTTCTGAGTCATGTCTAGTAACTCTAACCCCTTTTTCAAAGGGGCATCTACATCCCTCTCCCATTGCTGTTTTAGATGATGCTTTTGATTTACTGCCATGTTCTTTAAGTGGTCCTCGTGAAAGGTGGGTCGGGGTCAGGTGGGTGTCCTGCATTCGTTTTTCTAACATGGGTTAACATTGCTTGTAATATTTTATCTTCTTTCAGTGTGGATGCTTAATAAGAAGAGGCCAATTTGTTTTTCCGCTGCTGGTTCACCAATATCCACTCCCATTTTATGATGGCTGTTACCTTGCCCTCTTGTGTTCTGGTCACACATCTTCATTTTGCTCTTGCTGTCACAGTCTCAGGCCCAAAGTATTGAGATACTAACAGCAGCTGTAACATACAGAGGGGGAAGCTTGGTTTGTATAACTTGATGGAACGTATTGATGTCCAGGCGTACCAATATGGTGATATGGGGCACGTTTCAGTATGCTGTCCGAACTTGGCACAGTGCACAATGGAGGAGCGATCGCTCTGCTTCCACTCTCTAGTAGCCTTGATTAGTGTTGCTGAAAAATGTTTGAAGATATCATTAACTGGAAGCCTTGTTGACATCCATTTTTGTCAACTATTAACTGGGAAGGCCTTGGGTCGTTGCTGAGGAGTGCTGGTTCAGTTTCAGTTTGGATGAATTTTCTAAATATGTCCTTTGGTGTCGGGATAACTTGAGTGCGAGTCAAGAGCCAAATACACCAATATGTTCAAAGTTTCACTGTGATTACATTCCCCTTTAGACATGTGCGTAGAATGAATCCTA
Organism: Calotriton arnoldi; assembly: GCA_963921515.1. Lineage (NCBI taxonomy): Eukaryota > Metazoa > Chordata > Amphibia > Caudata > Salamandridae > Calotriton > Calotriton arnoldi. The sequence goes on along the minus strand of CAWUFW010000001.1, from coordinate 7,550,383 downwards.
CAGTGACATGGCTTGCATCTATAGTGAATTCTGTGCTTGGATCAAAGTATTTCATGTATGTGGCAGCCTTCAGTTTGATGGCATTGAATGCCTTCTCACAGCCTGTCAACCACAGAAATTCTGTGTATTGCTTGGTAAGATCAAATAGAGGCATTCTCAGCATTCTCTTATCTTTTATATGTCTGTCGCAGTGGCTCACCATTGCAAGGAAGTCATTTAGGGAGATCATGTCCAGAGTGGCAGTCATCTTGCACAATGCCGTCACCTTTGCTCAGTTAGGTGGTGTGCCCTTTTCTGAGAAAATGTGCCCATACAACTTAAGTTTAGATTTCCAAAGAATTAACTTGTCATGGTTGAGGTTTGCCTCACTCAAGCTTCAAGTTAGAAATTAGTGGAGGGCGGCCTCTCTGCTAGATGCCACCGTTCCCTTGACTTCGATGATGGGAAGACAGAAGAGGATGTGGTTCATTGAACTGTAGAGTCCCTGTCTTTATCAACCCAAAATACAACTATGACATAGAGGGGAAGTGGTATGTGCCATCTCGTTCCAAAGGAGTCAGGTGGGGAGGCAGGATGGCTCATGGGTCCCTAGGTTTCCTCCGGCCTGCTGAGCAAATACAGCACCCTGAAGAACACCCTGGGACCCACTGACCTACATGGAGGAAGATATGGGTCCTATCACCATATACCCCTGGAGCATGCAATACCAGTATGGAAACCCCCATAATGCCCCTATTCCTGGGTGACTGCACACCATAGTGAAGGTAATCCTGTGAATAATTTTACATTTCCTAGGTTACAGTGGAGCAGCAGTGAAGAGGATATTATAGGGATCCTGTAGTTCTTTTCATGCTTTTAATCTATCAAAACATTTTCAGTTCCAATTTAAATGTGCTTCCCTGTTCTTACATACGATATAAAAATTATTTGACAACGATGCTTATACATTTAGCTAGGAAAGAAACTCCAACACAGACAAAGTGACAATCTATGTAATCATTTATGATGTGAATCCCTGAAGTGTGGGCATTCCAGTTTTTTTAGGTGTGCTAGAAAAAAATCTACTGAACGTGTGAGACTTCCACAGTGCAGAGTTTTTTAGTCCATATTAGTAGCCTGGATGGAACGCTGAGAGCGAGCTAGCCGATCAGAATACTAACTTTGCGGGCTATGACTACCATGACAGGCCCGAAAAGGAGGCATTTTGTGCTACCAGCTTACTGTCCTCTGCTGCTGATTGTACCCATCCCTACCTGAAAATCCCTTCCCAGTCCTAAGGAAAGCTCTCGACAAAACCGCGAACACAGTGTGAACACGAGCTGTCACCTGAAAGATTGGGTGGGAAAATGGCACCATCCTGCTGTGGGGCTCCTTCGGCCTCCTCTGATGCAGCCGCTTCGGACACATGCGGTGGACTCCCCCCCCCCCCCCCCTGCTTCTGCTGAGAGGGAAACACAGTCACATAAAGGAAAGTAGTCAAATGTAAACAACCTGCATTTGTGGAGGTTTGGCTCTAAATCTCCGTGGCAGTCAGGCTTACACTCCCCCTGAACAAAGCCTGGAAAGCTGTGTCTGAAACAGCAGCTTCGGGGAAGGAAGCCAGAGGGGTGAGTGCTGCAGGAGGAATGAACCATTCCCCCCCAGTCTTTCAGGGGAGAACCAGTTCCTGCTCTCACTGCGCTCCATATTGTTATGCTAATAGCCTTATTGTCATTACCTGTGGAGCAATAACGCCTGTTAATTACCCCTTTGTTATTTGCCCCTGCCTGCGGGTACTTGGGAAGGTAATTAGAAGCTGTTATTTCCCGCAGGTGCATTCAATAATGCTACAGTAGCCACACTACACCCAGTTCAGAAGTGTGGGGATATTATTTTACTTGGTGTAATCTAATGACGACATAGACAACCTTAAAATAGACCGTGTTTTTGGAATATGTTAGTAGGCAGTGCATCTGCACAATGGTGGGAGTAGTGTGCCCAACAGAACAGGTGTAGGAGGTCAATGCAGAAACGTAGTGCTGAGAATCAGATAACATTTGGGAGCGTCCACTACAATCCTATAGTGCTCACCACTCCATCATCACACAGAAATATGAAAAGCAAAGCTGCTTCTTAGTTTCTACAGTAAGTAGAGCTTATAATGAGCACGTGTCAATACATTCAACAAATGATGGGCAGTGCTCTATGCCAGGCCAACAGTAAAGTCCAGCTCGGGGACTTTGCTAGGTTGGCCAGGGAACAGCTCTCAAGTTTTTAATAACCGTGCGTGGGCAGATCATAGTGACCTGTGTTTTCTTTGCCTTCTGTGACATGTAGCCCTATTTTATAAACGGATAAGACTACAAATTTCTAAATTCAAAGAAAAAACCCAGGCTGGATGTGGCACTGGCTCATGGACTTGGGTAACTTGAAAGCTCCGCAAGAGATATCATTTGAAACTAATGCATGCAACCATAATTAGATTGATAATGATACGAGTGGGTTTTGCACCTGCTATGAATTCAGTGGTTCAAAGATTTTGCATTAACACTTGCTTTAAAGGCTTGTTGACACTTTCCTGCGGTAACATTATTAGTCAACCAACATAAAACATTCAATCAGAAAACAAAATTATGGGGGGTCAATTTAACCCAAAATTTGACCCAAGCAAAAGATAAGCACTGATATTTGGAAATTATTTGGAGCATTTTGTAAAGATGCCCTGCACAAGATCACAAGGGGCAACGGCACCACACAAGATCACAAGGTGCATTTGCACTTGAGTTAGGACTCAGTGCTTCTACTATTTCACTGTCAGAAGAAGTGTCTAGTAACACGATAGAAAGTATAAAATGTAATTTCTTTACGTGTTCTTATGAACAAACAAAAGCAGCTAGCGCAACGCAACAGATATATATATATATAATATATATATATATATATATTAACCAAGACATACAGTGTCTCTAAACATTATGGCTACGCAAGAATGCATATAAATATTAATCGGACCACAGTAAACGGACCTATATTACTGTATACCATTTAGAAATGCACCATATCAAATATTTGCAACATTCATTGAGAACAGTGGAAGAAAATATTTGTATTCCACATAGTAAATATTACATTTGTTGCACTTAAAAAAGCACAAAAATAAAATTGATTTCACTGCTGTCAACATACATTGTGTTATGGGTTGGTGTAAAACATTTTTTCTTAACGAGGCAATGAATTCAATTTTTCTAGGATTTTATGAGTAAATGTTGTGGATTCCCGGCTCTACGTAGGACGTGTCCCATACACATGAGCGAATCTGCTTATTAAATAACTATTACTTGCAATTAGTAATGTCTGTAGTCAGTCAAAAATATCTATATCTCTTTGCATGTTTCAAGGAACCTTTGAATCCCCTTGGTAGTTCTGGCAACTGCATGACAAAAACGGCTTATAGCAGTGGCTCCCTGCACGTTACATGGAGGGGCCCCACTTCGGATTTAATGAAGAGCTCTCAGGCCAGAGTACTTTGCTGAGGCGGCCCCACTGCAGCTCATCCTCCCCCCCCCCCCCGTACCGTGGGGTTGCGGGGCCTATGTTAACCCACTGGTTTATGCACTTCTATATTGGGGGTATAATTATGGTGATCCTCCAAGAGACCGAATGACGTGAACACCTTTTTAAAATGGCGGGGTCCCCGAAAGGTGATTTGGTGCATAGTCATAAGCATATCCTTCTGTTCCCAGAAGTGGGGGCTGAGATGCAAAGAAAGAAGCAGAAGCTGCTGCGCCTGGGGGGGACTTGATAAAACTAGGCACTTAGCCTCACTTTGGTTTCCAGCTAAACTGAAGTTGGTTTGTGCAAATAAATGCTGCCTCTTGCCTCAGCTCGCTCATTTTTAGAGAGCTTTACATGGGACTCACTTATGCCCCGCCTTTGTCCCATCCCCATGTTCTCTTCTGTTTCCTAGCCTTGTATTTCCTAACTTTGTATCTGTATCTGTTTCCTAGTCTTGAATTTCAATGTGTTTGACCAGCAGAGCACTTCTGTGGTGGTGTTACTGGGAGGCTTTGTTGGTAGGTTCACGTTGTACGTCCCGCTATAGAAACTGTTGAACCTAAAAAGAACAGGCTAAAGTGTGGTGCCAGTGGAAAGGGTCTATTTCACATCTTTGATGGTGTCAAATGGGCAAAGCTTTTCATTCCCAAGACAAATCTTTTCCTGGCGGAGAAAAAAAAAGTTGCATGCAATGAGAAAGAAAGCAAGGCAATCAAGGTGGTCTTTTAAGATGGCTGGAGACTCCAGGAGGGGATTATAGAAAGATGGTGATGCATCTAACGACTAGTAAAACAGGAAGCACATTTGTTCAGAACCAAGGGGCAATATTAACCACCCCAAACATAGTGGTGATAGTGCTTCATCAGGTGTGAGGGCGCCGTTTCCAGAGCAAGAACAAGCAAATACTCCCGCAGCTGCAGAAGGCGGGGAGAATCTTGCCGGTCCCCCGAGGAAGCCCACACACGGGTTCCCCAGGTACTACTGACCTACCTATCAGAGTGGACAGACACAGAAACCCACTCCTAATTGCTGCACAAATAGTGTTAGCTCATTTTCACTGGTCCTGGCGAAAGCCCCCTAGACCCAGCTGGGCATAATGGGGCTGAAACATGTCGACCTTATAAACGGACTATACTAGTGCGCTGGATTGAGTAACACGATCCATATACGAACACTCACTGTTTTTAACTTCTTCAACATCCCCTTCTCAATAAATAATTGTTTTCTAAAGAGGATGTATAAAGAATTTTAACCTCACTTCACACTGAGCACTTAATTTTTGGTCTCTGGACACTACTGCAATACCAGTGGTTTACCTCCAGGTGGAGGTCAGCATACCGAAAAGTAAACCCTATGACGATGCTGTCACGGTACGAATAGGCGGAGAACCAAGATATACCGCCCTTCCACCTACGTACGTGTATGAGGGTTTTTTTACAAAAGGCACCACTAACGACCCTGGTTATGTAGGTACAAGTGATCCATTCCCCCCTTCATTTTTGATCTTTGTGATGTTATCAATCACTTAAGTAGTGGTTTCAGTGCTACATCAGGTGTGATGTTGCCAATCACTTCAAGCATGGTGGTGTGAAACCACAATGATTCCTGTGGAGCAATGCCCACCCATTCCAGCTTGTGAGATTTGTAATAACATACGTTTCACACTCCCCTTTCTTTCAAAATAGAACGTGATGATGATCCGCTATGAGGGAGGGCTTCGATTCAGTGTCTTAGTAGTAGTTTCACTTAACACACTTGTAATTGATCCACACTACTTTGCTTATTAGAGTGGCATTTACAAGAACTATACCAACTTAAGCAGAATACCTTCCGTGTTTAGATCTGTGACTTCAGGACACATCTTGGTGAACCAGCCCAGTAGAACTGAAACTGTCTGAGGCATAATAGACAAGTAAGTGACTAAGATTAAATGCCTTGTTGTCATCATCACAGTATGTATGTATGTATGTGGTATTTGTATAGCATGAACCTAGCCAAAAAGTAGGAAACATTTTGTTAGGGTATTGATCGAGACATACACAGCCTCACATACTGCATCAGATGGCTCGGTGATCTCATACATCCACTGCTGGGATCTATTTTTGAGCACATCGTCATAGTTGTGTGTCTCAGCAGGTTCACTTAGCCTTTCATCTTCCCCAGGTTGATAAAATGAGCACCACTGTGTTGGGTAACAATGAACATCTCAGTGGTATATCAAAGGTACCATGGACCTAATGCAGGAAAGGGAAATGCCAGGAAAGTAATATAAAACAACTTTAATTGGGAATGCAGTAGGCTCCTGAGACATATGGGCCCCGGTGCCACTGCACCTTTGCAGTAATGATAACCAAGCCCCATAAACATCTTTAGAACATAGCTCCAAGAAACCTCTTTACCTGTATGTGAGGTGATGTTAACGGGACACTTTCTCTTACAGAAACCAAAAGCGAAATCCATATTAGAGGAGACTTCCTTCCGTTCACCTTGACGAAAAAAACAGACCTGTTTGAAATGCTGCCTTGAAAGAAAAACGAGCTGATACCTTGTTTCCGAAAAGAACATCCGAAATGATAGACTATATCTTCAGATGATTGAAGAATTTAAAAGTAGACATTTTTAATATTTGCTTCCTTCTTAATTATTAGCCGCTTAATGCAGCACTGTTAGCACAGGGATTATGAGTTAATAAAAATGTCACGGCATTAGTATATGAAACACAATATAATTCCCCCTGATAATGATTAACAGCATCCGAATATATTAACAATGCTCAGAGCGCTCAGTCCCTAAATGCCCTGGATTTTCATCTTTAAGGAATTAATTTTGCGCTTGGACTTTAAATGCAAACATATTTGAAGTTCTTCTTTATATTTAAAAAGAATAATTTAATGAAAAATGTCGAGGTGTTACTTTGAATGTCTTTATGATGCGGGCAGGGCTGCTGGCAGATTTGCATATAACTGTGTGAGATCTCTACTGGTGTGTGGGAACGCCTTTCCCATTAATTCAATCTCTTAATGCCCCTATTTAAGGATTACAAAACATAAGATTGGTGAAAGGGATGACTTTGGAAGACCTGAAAATAACGCATTTACTATAAACATGTCAATAAATGTATGGGGGTGTAAGATAATGCCAAGAAGCCAGCAGGCCCCAGTTTCGAAACTCACGGTCAACAAAGTCTTGTATCTTTCCATGGTCAAGACAATGTCTCCCACTGAACTGTATAAAAACCATTGAAGCGTCTTGAGACGACTTATTTCATAGCTACACTATATAAAGCAATTACAAGTAGTTGTTATTTGAAGTGCTAGTAGTAAGGCTAGTGGTTGGTGGTGGGAACAGTTAGTAGTACAGGAGACAGCTACCAGATATCAGGGGGCTGAGTGAGCTGGGCCATGAGGCATCCTATCTGATCCCTGTGACGTCACGGGAAGTGACATCATCAGCAGACTCGTGCATGCCTCATCGCTTTTAATTTTGTACATTTTTGTCAGGTTTTTTTGTTTACCATACACTTTAAAGTAGCTTGTGGCATGTCAGGTGCAGTCAGTTGGGTACTAACTCCACCAGTTGTCACTCTGGTCCAGCCCTGGTCTGCAGCAATGCCAGCTGGGTGGTCCTCGGTTCCTCTATGCATAGTTACAAAGCTGCACATGTATGATCAGTTACTTCATTTGCTACATGCGTGGCTGCTTCTGCCTTTCGCCAAGGCCGGATTCATAAGTCCAGTTAAAGGATTGCGCTTGCTCGACAAAATCAATTTTTCTGAAGCGCAGTTTACTTGCTCAGTTGAAGTCAAAATACAGATTCAGCCGCTGGGTCATCATTAGACAGCAGTTCTGTCCACAAAGGGAAAAATTGTGTCTTTTCTCCTGATATATCTTACTCATGTTCGCGAGCCTCCGCGGCTGCCGGCGCGTATCGCGCGCGCCCATCAGCATGAGCAAGATACATCTGTATACATTATTGATTCACTCAAGCCTGCCTCAGTAATGCCGAGCTGAAACCTCTGGCAGCGTATCTAATGGAAGCGGGGGGGCAGCGGGCTGGAGTTACCTACCACAGCAGCAAGTGCCCACCGGGGTCAACAGTGCCCCTACCTTCCTAGCCGAACACCTGCAAATTGAGCCGCCTGCCTTTCACGAGCCCAAGAACAGGGCCATTGTCACAGGAAGTTGAGTTCCTTTCTGAGAGGAAACCATGCCAGCCCCAGCTCGGAAAGAGAGAGAGACAAGGACTGTTATTACTCGAGGGATATTAGGCCTCACTGCTTTTTGGAGAAAACAAATTTGCTGTAACTTTATCTGTAACACAGCACTGAGCGGGTGCAGATAGACTCGACATTGTGTGGGGCTGAGGAGACAAGGGGGTGGTTTTGTGAAAGCCTGCAAGGGATGTGTAACCATTATATTTCCGAAGAAGGCCTTATCTGAGTCACAGGTTAGGAGGGGAAATATTTTGGTAACATAGACGGCACTGAACACCTGTTCTGCGTTTTACTTAAAAGTCGCGCTGAAACAGAAGAGCTTCTTGCAAACAATGCAGGCTGCAAGGTTGTAGGTTTCCTGAAAGTGAATATGCAGCTGGCTTTTGACTCATTGTCTGCTGTGGCCACTTACCAGTTAGCAATGCACAAACGTCGCTTTTAGTTTGCACCACGTTCATTTACTTCAATTTCACATTTATAGTAAATGTCCCTACCTGCCAATGATAAAACATGTTGCATCAAGATGTTGACTGGGGCTTAGCGTCCACCATGCGACACTTAGTTAATTTTTTTGTGTTCTACATTTAAAATAGATATATAAAAATCATTTACAATACTATTTAGCATAAAAATATTTTTACATTTTTTTCCAAGTTTAGTCATCTTTTTAACTTTTCCCATACTTTAGTGTGATGAGATTTAATTTCCCTATGGTAAAGTATGGGAGAAAGTAAAAAGAAAATGTTTAATGTAGAAAAAATACAAGTAATGTTAAAGCATTAATAACGCATTTAAAATTTTAAATGTAATTATTTGAATATATAATACATTCAAATAAAATTATTTTTCTGAAGTTTACATTAGTAAGAAATCCACCCTAAAATAAAAAAGATACATTATTCAATAAAAATTAGGTGATGCATAGATTTAATTAAAATTAATTTCATTATATTTGAATTACAATTCATGTTGCCTTAATTTTTATTTCCCCAAAGTTTATTGAAATATGGTAAAATAAAATAAAAACGGTTTTATTTTTAGATAATTTTTCACACTAAATAATTTTTTATGCATCTTTGACTATTTTAAATAATTTGATTTAATTTATATTCCTTAGGTGTTTTATTTTAAGTCACTATCTTCATTATTATCTATTGCATGGTGTTGCAGTATCAGTGGTTGGTCATGTGTGGTGCCGGACATACTACTGCTCCTTTTTGGCAGTAGAAACTTTACACTCGTAAATCTGGCTCCACTCCATTTTGGGGCATATATACATGTAAGTATAGACTTTAGAGTAACTTTTTTATCGGATTTTGTTGTGACTATCCCAAAGTAGTAAAGTTACTCAAAAGTGTAATAGTAAATATACCAGTAGTAAGTCTACATATGTTGATTTACCTTTAGGATTAGGCTCTTCGGGGGCTAGAGTTTGAAGAGAACCTAGAGCGTTTCATTTCTCCTCCATCTCTCGTGGGGTGATTTTGTGAAGATTTATTAATTCTATAACTTAGGTGGGCATTATGGAAAGCTATCTAATGACTCCAGATAGGTTCATTCCATGCACCACTTCACTCCCCTTCTTTGGCACAGAGATCCAGGTCAAAGTCAAGTTAAAAGATCTAGGGGTATTGTGGGATAGAGAACTTTTCTTGAAGCTAAAATAAAAAAACTATCCTATTAATTTAATCAGCCCAAAATAGTCCTGTTTTTTGTTTCTCCATAAGGTTCAAGCAACAATGGTAGGAGGAATAGCAAGCTCTCTCTCTCGCTACTGTCATGGGCTTGATATCAGCGAAGCAGTCACTATCAAGCGGCCTAAAGTGTGGCGCTGAGATTAGTAAGTGACCGGCGCAAGTGAGAACATGTTTTTGGCTGTGGAAAATTATTAACACTGGCTCCTGGTGTCTACTGATTTAATTGTGAACTTCATGTCAGGTGTATAAAGTATTCTTTGGGACATGCCAAGCTCATGTCAATCAGCCAGATCGTATTCTTTGCTAGTAGGTCCCATTTTTAAAAAAAGCACAATGGGAAAATGCAGTTGTACAGTCAGAGCCCCACTGGTCTGCAACAGAAATCGTTTCATCTGAATATATATGATTGTTGCCCAAAATATGTTTTTAGCTGTGACAATACCTTGATTTTTATGTCACCTGCACTGGGCTCTGCTGCTTTTTTGGCTCGGTTTGTACTATAGAAATACCACTTACATACATATATAATGTAGCAATATCTACAACCGGTTTGCCATTTTGTAGTCTTAAAATCTGTAAATAACAGTTATTACTATAATCATGATTTAATAGAAATCATCAACCTCGAAAGGATGAATGGTGGAGTCATTGCTGCCAGGATTGAAGCTTGTGCATGTTAATTATAGATCCCAGCAGTGATTACTTAACTCACTGAGCTGCTTCCCCCCGTGCTGTCCCCTTGCCTTCCAATCTTACTCTAGAATGATGCATTTTTCCAACAGCCAGTGAGCTCAGTGAATTGTACTCCTTCGTCAGTGTCACACGCCCTTTCACCTTAATGGAGACACAAGCAATCATTATGTCCAATGGTATCCGATTGTTCTGCGGCTGCGGTTGAAGAACACTTAGAGTGGCTTCTCTCAAGTAAAACAGCGTCCAAATAGGCCTGAGAAAAACCATGCAGGGGTCATTACTGCTGGAGGTAGGGTTGTGTTTGTAAAGATTATGACATCAGTGTTAAATTCTATTCCTTAGTGGATGGAAATGGTAATCCGCAGCCTCGGGCAGGCTCAGACAGGCTCCCTCTCTTCTCACCTACTGAAAGAAGCGGGAGGCCCATCTCTTCAAGCGACACCTCATTGCGTTGTAAGCACCTGAGTACCAGTTGGGCCCTGAAGAGAGGCCGCCATTTTAGTTCCTGCTGTAAGCCTCATTGGCCTGCAGCTAGGTTTGTGCTAGACATTAACCTGCGCTACTAATGGCCACGTTTGTTGATATCCAGTAGACTCTACCGTTCCAGGAGCACGGACTGTCACTGTACACATCTGGGATACAAACTGCCCCATGCTTAAAATCCGTCATCTCTCTTATTTAAGCCTGGGTGCGCAATATAAACGCGATGTGGGTGGCATGAAATATGTGGAAATAATTTCCCTAAGAAACAATTTAAGAAGTTGAACAAGTGTGTGCTTCTGAGCAAAACAACACTATTTTCAGATTAAAAGAGGTCGAGCAGAGGTTTGGATGTGGTGGTAAGTTTCACTTTTTATTGAGTAACATTGTCTCTTGTTAAAAAGTGTACCCCAGTCAAGTGTATGATAAAAAGCATGGTTAAACGATGACTAGCCACCACAAAGAACCATGGTTTGTCGATTAAAATAGACAGTGCTTTGTTAATCCAATTTTAATTTAGAAACAAAAAGCACACTGTGTGTCTTTTTTATTGACAATTGTTTAATGTGTGTGAGTTTCTTTCCTCTGTTGAGGATCTATGCGCCTCACATTGAAGCTTTTATGTCATGTAGACTCCAGTCGCATGTGCACTACGCCAGAAAGAGAACCGTTCATGTTTCTAGAGACTATGTTGTGACTACAGACTTCTGATGACCATGTACCATCAGCAGTCCTCAGTCACAACATGTGACATGCCATTTCACTGATGCTAATTTGACTTATTGACAGTACTTCATCTTTAGCACTGCGCCCAGTGCCAGACTGCCCAGAGGGGGCTCAGGATAAAGCCCAGGTGAGCTAGGGGACAGTAGCTGGTCTCAGGGCCAGGTGGGCTCAGGTATCCCAAGCCTTTGGATAACCTACCCAACCACACAGGCCACGCCCAATCTTAGATAAACCTCAGGTCAAAACCCGCCTGTTTGAGCAGGCTCCGCCTCTTGGTCCTCTCCTTCCTCCATGTCTCTTTTATATTATCCTCTCTGTTGGTACACGCATGCTCTCCAATGTGTTTGTATTACTCACAAGTCTCAATGTATTCACTGACAGCCACAATGTATTCTTTCTGATACCTCTGCGCCTAGAAGCAATTTAGTTCTGCAGTGTGCGCATGATAAGTAAAATATTCATAAACATAAGCTCGCCCAGCCTTGAAAGCTGTTCAGGGGCATTTATGATTTGCTACTTCAGAGAAGTAATATTCCAGAGTACTGGATCGGAAAATGAGGTATTCATATCATGTGTTTCTCTTAAAAACTGCCTACAAAACTTGTAATGTTTTATCAAATTCATCTGGACATTTATGTGGAATGATGAGTGTGCCCACATTTGACAAATCCAAGGGACTAAACAACCAGATTGCCTCTGAGAAGGTCAGACTTGTTCACCGTAATGTAGGACTACTGTCACTTCCCAGTCCAGCACTAACTATATTCATAACTAAGACCTGCATATCTGTTGTTATCAGTGTAATCCATCTAGAAAACACAAGTCTGTTTCATATCATTCACACTGAAGTTAGTTTTTGATGGGCTTCTAAGCATTATCATTGCATAGCCCTGATTCTTTCTGCAAATGATCTGCCCCTCCTGTTGGTTTGCACCCTTTTCCAGGTCATATTTCCTCATGATGCCTCTAATTTCCTACATTGGACATGCACAGACCTCCAGCATGTGCACTAACACACACTTGCCTTTCTTTGATTTCTGCAGCTTCATTGATGTGCACACTCTGCTTTCTCTTTGTAGCACTCCATTCACTAACCCGTGCACCACTTGGACTGATGCATGTATTTCATTCTTCTCAGGTGCATGAAGAATGCCCATGTTTCTGTGGATCCGGGACAAGCAGAAAGGCCTTTATAGACACAGTCGGCCATCTTGTGAATCCTTTCAATGTGCAATCACGCTCTTTCATTTTCATTGTCGCAGAACTCATATTGGCTTCAGCCACTCTTCACTGCTACTGGTTTGCATGTTTGGGCAGGTCTGCCTTTGGATATATTATTTCCCATATTAGGCTGTCAGATATCCCAGTTTCTTCTTTAAGTGGTATTCCATATGCATTGCACTTGAGTCATTTTCTTTTTGTAAGGGCGGGTGTTCTGCTTTGCTGCAAATTTCAATCATTTTCTATTTGGCGCAGTTATGTTCTCTCAAAGCAATCTTTGCTAAAACTCGAGATCTCTTTCAAGAAACTTTGCACTGATATTTATCAAATCAGTGTCTCCAAGCAAGATCATGTGGCCTTCAGATCAAACTCTTCAGGTAATAGTATCTGCAGTTATCGAATGAGATGCAATATAATGTGAGTGCTTACTAAATTCTATAAAAGAATCTGTTCCTATGCTGTTGTTAGGGAGAGGGTAAGTGTCTCTTGTGAAGGTGAACCAAGAAGATTGCTGTGAGAGCCCACGCCAACGCCCTTCCTTCTGTCCTCTAGAGCGCATGCCCTACTCACCGCCTCCACACACGTACCATGTCTCCTCTACGGTGCAGTGAGCCCTGGGTGACTTAGTCGGAGAGGGTGTTGGATTTGATGGCTGACAGAACATATACACTGTACCAAGAATGTCAGGTTATGTCCCTTTATTTTTGGGTGACACGCTGTCCTTCTTCCTAACAGACTGAGTTGAACTTTTTTTTACAAAATGTGATTGCAGTCAGCCAAGCACTTCAGCGCCCCATATGAGGGTAGTGAGCACTTCACAAATGCTACAATGCAAATACAAGTGGCTAAAGTCAATGTATGGGTTTAGACAAAACAAGGATCCATTCATGAGACAGCAGCCTTCTTATTGCATCAGTCCTCCTCGTGAGGCAAATATACAGTATAGTGCGCTACAGGCGCCCTCAACTCAGTTCATACTTGATCACTTGCGAGTTACGTTTTTTACCTTTGGGCTAGCCTCGTACACATGCTGCAAGCTGTGCAAGGCGTCATGGGTGTGCTTCACAGGAGCATCATTGGAATCACCAGACAAAATATGTGTCCTATCCCAACAGCAGTTCAGCCAATGAAAAGACTATGTCTGGGATCATCTGGCGGCAGCGTAGCCACAAGATCGGCAGTGTACTTTCCAATTAATGTTCATAAATATGTTAGAAATCAAGGCAAAACAAGATCTTTTTTTCTACTCCCAAGAAAGCTTCTAACCAGCATCTCATCTGCAAAAGATAAAACATGCGCCAGATAGTTCCATATTTCCTTTTTAGTAATTTAATTTACTTATAAGGTACATAAAATGCCTACACTGTAAGATATAGAAACATTCAAAACTGTGTTTATTGAATTCAACTTTCAGAGTCTGTTTGCAGTCTGGGCTAGCTCTGGCCAGTTGTAAGTTAGTGTTGTAACAAAGATACATTGCTTCAACAATTGGCCCATTTGGATTCCAGTGAGGTCCTAGGGTTGTATGTAGAGGCACTTTCATCTCTGGGGGTTACCCACTGTCCCTCATTTATGTTTCTAGGCAGGGAGGTACCCGCCTGGGGTAGTTGGAGAGTGTGCAGTGTAACAACTGGTCTCTAGATCATAGTCACAAAGAAATGCAGACAGTGCGTCTGCTCGCTACTGTCTGGCGGGAGCGCACTGCTGTGAAGGGACGATGTGGGGATGAGCCGGTCTGCAGTCAACCGAGCAGAGGCTGAACTAAGGTTTAGTTCAAGTAGAAATGAATCCTCGGTGAAAGGGATAAAAAAAATCAGCTCTTGATTAAAAGGCGCACTTGAAATGTCCTCAACTCAGGGACCACCTACGTCTTCGAACTGCGCTTTTGTGATCGCTAATCCTGAGTTATCGAATACATCGTCTCTGTCTGACTGTTGGATCACCGTGTCTTTAGAACATGCAGTAGATGGAAGAGGTGCTACATGGCTGTGTGCAGGTGTGGCATCTCACAATACAAGACACACGACTAAGAACATAAGCTATCATCTCCTTGCACCGCTGTGGTTGAGTCATCAAGGTCTGAGGCCCAGCGGAATGTTGTGCCATACAGATCTTGAAAGCCCTTATTATGATGGCCATTGCTTAGATGAAATCCCCATTCATAGGTTTATCAGATGATTTTCCTCTCAACACATTAACCTGTACACAGCCGTCTCCTAGCATTAGGGATTCTGACCTTTCTGCAAGTTCTGTGAATATTTTCATCATAGGAGCTAAACCCCCTTCCACGAGCTGTGTGTTTGCATTATTCATGGACTATATTACATACTAGCCTCCTGTCTAGTGCTCGGGGAATGAAAATGCCATATACTTTTAACTTCGAGCTAATATATGTCTCCGCGTATTCCACCCTGCCAGTAAAGCACCGCTCTGTGGGCAGAATAGAATAAGATGTTCCAAAGTGCACTCTGAACTGAACAGAATCAACCTGGCCATTTCTGGTGGGGGTGATTGTTACACCTTTCACTGGTGGTTGGTAAATGTGATAAATGCATCAATAGTGTACAGTTGTTATCCTACATTTACCCCACAACATTTGTGGACATGGCTAGTTCTTTTTACCTAGAAGAATTGATTTCCTGTTTCTTAACCTAATCCTTTTCAACTTTATTATTCTGAAAGACATCCGTAGTCAATACTGTGGTCTATCCAAAATTAGAAATCAGAATTGAAACTATTTGGTTTTTTCTTTGGAGGCTCCAGCACGAGCTGATTTCTGTTTTCATGTTGCCTTTGCTGTCTTTAAGGGTTTCGCTGGTTGACAAGTATATGCTGCTTCTCTGTTCTCTGGCGCTGCTTAAAGCTGCAGTGCTGTTTTCTCCATTCGAGTTGTACCTTCGATGGTTTGTCAGCGCTGGAGAGAGATTCTTTCTGACATCCACTCTCAGATTAGAAATATAAGATGCGACTGTGCAATGCGTGTCACCTGCTTGTGGGACATAATATTTATTACATGTTGCAAATGGGAAGCCAGGCATCCGAATATGGGTTTAGGCACAATAAAAATGAGAAATGAAAATCAAATGAAATTTTCTGATTGACTCTGTCTGCAACAAATACTGGAAATGCCCGTTATACAAATATGAGCAGTATGCCACAAGCAAGAAACAGCAAACCAGTTACAACAGATATTATTTATATGCAGATGTGAATATTTGTACTCCTATAAATGTACCATGTTATATCTACATGCCAATAAATGCACACACACATAGATGTGTGTGTATAGATGTGTGTGTGTGTGTTCACATAACCACATTCGCATGCATATATATATACTGGCCGTTCAAAATACACAATAAAAGTACAACAACAAAAACAATTCGAAATAATTGCATTACTGTTTTCCTTTTTCCCCCTCATCAGTGTTCTCATATTGCCATCACATGGGATTATAAAATATCTGGTATAAGGTATTAATGGGAATGTATTAAATAATTTACTGTATGCAGCATTAAAATATGTAGACATGATTGCATATATCTATATGTGACCATGAGAACAAAATGCTACAAATACTAAGCCAGGGTTTATACTCTAATAAACCCGTGGGGACAACAGTTTTGAAAGAGATATAATATTCCAGAAAGCAGAATTGTTAATAAAAGCTAGCAATATTCCAAATATCAAATGCAGGTATTTTTACAGATAATCTGTACTTGGTCACGTGTGTGTCAGAAGTTGAAAACTAAGTAAAACATTTTTTCACAAGTACAATGTTATGGATAATAGATACTTTTAAATAGCAATACAAAATGCTGCTACGTTTTTGTTCCCATGTTGCTCTCTTTCCCTATTTTTGGCAGGACAATAAGTGTAACTAGAGTATTAGTTAAAGAAAATAACAGATTATCAGCATGCATGAGTGTGATTGCCATGTATACAATATGACTATTGCAATCAACATTTGAGGAATTTAAGCTTCGCCTATTAAGTCATTTAAAACTCAGTATACATCCTGCATTAGGCAAATGAACCTTGCAGGATGGTGTGTTGAAATGGAAAAATGACCTCACATACAGAAAGGCAGGTGAGAGTTGTCCCATACAATGAACAGTGGAGAATGAAAAGTCATAGAAGTCCTGTATCTCGGGGCAGGGTAACTTAGCAGATGTATGGGGGCATAGTTCATGTGAGCACCCGAACACTCTTACAAGCCCGTGCCCATAAGATCCCACACCTTCCTCCAGTGGGGCATTTCAAATAATGATTCCGTACAGCCTACTCAGACGGTCTGAAAAGTTAGTGTCCCCTAATTCTTCACGATGTCTTTATTGAACTCTCCATTCTTTTCTTAACAGTAGTGTTTGATAATTTAAGGGGGGGTATCAACCCTATTTATTCTCCAGGTGCTCTCCCGGAGGGCAAAGCTGAGGGGGGCTGACATATCTTGCATTCCAGGCTTTTCCAAAATGTCGATTCGGTTTCATGCAGGGGCTGCCCTTTTCCTGCATGTGCAGAATTTGCATAACCTCTCGAGAGCTTGCCATGTTTTCTGAGGTACTGCTATCTTCTCTTGTCAACTCTTGCTTCTCTTTCCTTCCCCGTTCCTCTCTCACCTTTCGACCTTGTTCTTCATTTTACATCTCCCATTTTTCTTCCTTACTACTGTATCTTCTTTATCTTGGCAGTAGCATGCTTGCTGCATACTTCTCTACCTTCCTCCTCACTATTCTGCTGTTTATGACTCCCTTGTCACTGCTTCACTCCCCTATATTTCTGCTCTTACCTGATATGCAAGGTTTTCAAATACGACTTTCTTAGGTTCCCTATAACATTTGTATTTTCATTGTTCTCTATCACTTGTACATATTATTTTTTGTTGTTGTCGACCCACTGGTTTTACTCCTCTCCTACACGTTTCATATTGGCAAAGCCCCCTTATACATATATCAGAGCCCCCTTCTACATATAACATCACCTTATTACCCTTGACCTGTAACTAGCTTTCAATTTTAAAGCTGTCTCGCACGTTTAAATAAATGATGTTTCTGCTATAATTCTGTGTATGAATGTAGTTGCAACTTTATTACTTTAAATAGTTCACCTTGTTTTTGTAACGTCTCTAGGGGCATTGGACAGGCTAATGCTCTATAAAACTGCAAAGTATATATTTAATTTTTTTTTTTTAAAAAGGTGAACACTGCAATATATTTTATTGGGACAACAACAAGCTTTCACGAAAACACCAGACACTCACATCGTCCAAAGCTACCAATAGCAACCCAACATCCATTTTAATATGTCATCTGTGTGATTACTTTTTTTATTTCGTTTTTTTGTACAGGTTGATAAAAACTATAATATCCAACAAAATACAGAATTATTTGTTTAAACGATGCCAATAACTAAGATAGTGGGCCACGTTATGTGAAGTCTGGATGGGTACAAAAATATAGCAGAACCATTTTGCATCATTTACTTTGTGGGGGACAGAGAGTGGAACACCTTGATCTTGCTGGAGTTCATATTTAATAAACTTTTCGCACCACTGAAAACATTAATGAAACCAACTATGAAATCTTCACAATAAAATGGGGTCCATTTTTGTTCATAAATTATTGCATTTGGAAAGTAATTTTTAAAGAAAGAAAAAGCTGGTCCGTGAATTAAACTTTGTAAAAAATAAATGAAATGGGGCAACATGATTTTACAATATTTTTTGATGCTTTTGTGAAAAGAAATGGAGCGAACATTTTATATTTTCACCATGACCAAATGAGATGAAATGGACTGTGAAACATTTTTCTCGACGTTTTACCTGAGCAGTGTATTTTAATAAATGAAAATCTTGTCTATGTATATCCTTTGCTTACAAAATAGAGCAAATAGACGTTTGCACTTTTCTCTGAGAAGAGATAGAATAATCAATTTTCTTCAAACTTAGGCCCCCCCCCCCAAGTCATTTTTAAAACGCGAATAAAAAAAAAAAAAAAACTGTAGCTTGTTATGTAAACACACAAACGTTAAGCAAAAATATACTTCATCCATGCCCTTGCGCCAAAATGTTTTGTGATATTATCCCGTGCAAAGCAGAAAAAAATAATGGAAAATGGATTTCGTATTTTTTTTTTATACAAGGGCAAAACTTCATGTAACATGCATCCGTGTTCTAAAAAAGGAAAAGTATATGGTGTTTGCAAAAATATATCAAACTTATTTAGGACAACGGGGCTTCGATGCACACTTCTGACTGTGCGTGGGATGTGTGTGTGCATTAAATATTCTGACAGAGGCACGTTGTAAAATGTGTATATATTCGTTATCGTACGTAAACCGGTAGCACATTTGTTGGTTGGTTTACTCTGCCGACATCTGATCTACCATAAATTAGAATATCAAGCAAGCTTTTGACAAATTCTCCGCGAGAAAGCATTCCAGAATGTTATGTTTCATTTATGAACTACGGCTCGATTAAGTTGCACTGCTGAAACATCGCACGCATCGATCACACGTCTTCCTCAGCAATTATTTCTACTGTCTGTGGCCTCGGACTCATCTCATGCACACTATGAAAAATGATATGCCAAATGGCTTTTAATTTCTTCCCTCACCAAGTTTACGCCATCTTTCCCGTTCCTCTAGCATTTGCAGCAAGCAGCATACAGTGTATTTTCTAATTGCCTTTCTCGGCTACGGCCTGTAGGGTGCAGCCTTGCGCCATAAATGAGAAAAAATGCACAACTCGTATTTAGGTCGGGAAGTCCTTCTCACCAGTGCAGACCTGCAAAATGCAGGCAACGCTATTTGCATAATTTCCAGACTTTGATGACGATCCGCGTTCTCATAACTCCGGCCTACAGAGTACGTTGTAAATTGCGTGTCCTTGCACTTTGCAGTTTCCACTCGAGTAGGAGTTGCCTCTCCACGGTGACCCAATTTAAACACTACACTTCAGAGAAAGTTGCTGGAAGGCTCTGGTGGATGTGACTAGCACTTTTAAATATCTATCTGAAAACTGCTCATTAGTATTTCGTGTCAAGGGTTCGGTAACAGAATATCTGTGGGATACTCGGAGCGTGGCGCAGTGCTGCCTTCCGTTGCCACCACACATGTCGCGTGCGAATTTATCATGAAGCGTTCGGTTGAAAAAGTTGCCTAGGAAGCGTCCAGGTCACATCCTGTCGTCGCGTGACACTGGCCAGTGGGAGCCAGTCACCAAGACAAACATGGAGGACAGACTGTGGCGCAGGTAGACAGACAACACGTTTTCCAAGAAGAAAAGACAAAACTAGACAAAACTAGACAGACTAAGACGCAGCTGTAAAGTCTTTCTTGTGCTTGGGGTCTTCTTGGTTTGCAAGCAGCCCTGGGAATTCCGAGACTCACCTCTGTAAGCAGGAATAGGCCTAGTATCAAGATTTAGTCTTTCGTAATTAGTAACATTTCTCTGCAGAAAATGTGGCATTTGCTGGCCTAAATATAAAACGGTCAGATGACTTATTGGGTGTATTGGTAAAGGGTGCCAGGCATCCATGGGGCAATCTCAGAGGGTAGGGTCACTGCATAAAATGCAAACACATCGAGCCAGCACTACACCGAATCCAGCACAATGAAAGTATCACTATTGAAAATAATACTACATCGAATACGGTAAGCGCAAGGTTAGTTGTATTAACCCTACCACTAAACTCCAAACTTTAAAAAAGTGTACCCAACCATAACCCGAGCCCCTGACCTAACAGTAAGCTTAACACTAAACCTGGCCTAATCCTAAACTTTATCCTAAACCCCCCCCTAACCCTAGCATCACCCCAATATTAACCTTGAAACTGCCCCTTATTGTAACACTAACCTTTCTCTAACACTAAACATCACTGTACAACTAAGGCTACATCCACCCCTACACCAAACCCAGCCTAAGCCCTATCTCTAGCTGTACACCTAAGACTGTCAGTTTACCTAAGACTTATCTTTGCACTACCGTATTGTACCGTGTAGTGCTATTCATAAATGTGGCATTCACTCTCAGCAGTGATTATTTTGTAGAAGTGGCTTCTATAAAGTATACAATGAATGTAGTGAATTATCAGTAGTGTGAGGACATCTAACAGAGGCAGAATCCAGCTCCCAAGAACTGCCAGTGTGTGTGCAAGAGAGAGGAAGGAAGATGTGGAGCGAGAAAGAGTGAGTGAGTGGGCATGTGTGCATTTACATCTGTATGTGCATGTATGAGCACACGTGTGTCCGTGTCTTTAACCCAAGCAGCAATGACACTTCTTGTGCAGGAGAAAACCTTCTGGACAATCTTATCTCATTGTGTCTCCTTCACCGACAATGCAATTCCCTGTCGCGTCTTTGTACCCAGCAGCTCGCCGCATTCTCCGAAACCTGTCCCCTCTGTAAACATTCAGTGAATTAGATCAGCCAGGAGCTTGTTTATGCTCCTTCTCTGCACAGCATTCCCTTTCCTTTGTAACATCATTTTACACAATCAAAGGATTGCACTCCTAAGTTTTGTTTACCCTCTCAGCAGTCTGCTGCTTTGCAAAGCCGGATCCACACATTATAAGTGCTCACATTAAAACCAGCATTAGCAAAGCCAAAAGGCAGGGTCTTTTGTTGGATCAGTTTAGTTCTCAGGAATCTCAGGCACACTCACGTGTAACACACACACATACACTCACTTTACAGCAAGGGAGTCATACTTGTCATGGCTGCAGGTCAGTACTGAGTGTATGTGTGGGGGGGCTGGAAGGGTGTTGTAGAGTGGGACTCGTTTGCCTCTCTAAGGCAGGCATAACCAGCCAAAATGCTGTCACTCAATATGGCTGGTATTCTAATTACCAAATGGCTGCTTTGTGGGTGGATGCACAGGAGATTAACACTGCCTACATAGCCACTGGCTAAGAAGGGCCGTCTCACAGCCCACTGTAGGTATGAAGTACTGCGGGCTGAGATCTCAGTTGGAAATCACGCCAGCTGTCCAATGGCCGAAGAAAGTTCACCCAAGACCCTTTCTGGATGCAGTATTACTCAAATATGATGTATTCATTTTTGAGGTTGCTGAAGACTGGCAAGACAACAAGAGCTGTCTCTAGACCACAACAAATAAAGGAAATCCTTCTATTGCACCACAGGAAAAAAAAATGGAACAAGCTCAGAACAAGAAATACTATCTCACAATAGTCAAGTCTTTGCAGTGCATTTTTTAAAGGGGCCTTTGCCACAAGTCGCAGTATACATAAGTAACGCCCAGATGTATTAAACCTTTCTTGGGTTTACATCTGATGCTAGGGGGTGATATGTGATGCAAAGCAGTGCAAACAAAAGCAGCAATTAATTTTTGCATGCAAAAGGAATTTTGCACGAAAAATGTTGCCACAATAGAGGTTCTAATCTACATTGTGTCAAATGGTGCAAAACGTCCGATAATCTCTTTACACTGGGCCTATCGGGGCAGAAACAGCACAAACGCCCCTAGAATTCCATGTAAAGCCAGACCAATTAAAATCATGTAAAGTAAAGCGCCTGGTTTTGCAGGGAGTTCTAGCCCTGAATGAAAACAGGTGGATCGACGAGCAAAAGAAAAATGGCCTGATATTTCCATACATAATAGATCTAATTCAGGCACAATTACAAGAATTAGGCAACTTACCCACGGTGCTTCTCAGCCCATAAAGACGTGTACTGCAGCGGGCGCCTCGTGTATACACCTCACGTGACACAATACATTATTAGCTCCCCTTTGTACCGTGCTTAATAATGTTTAGCACTGAGGAAACAAGACATTACATATTACATTACATTACCAATGACACTGCATATATATTCAATCTAGTGACAGCTGCAAGACCTCTGTTGACTTGAGTGCTCTGCACCAAGGAACACGTATGTAGCAGACCATCGTAGGATACTCAGAAGCGCTGTTCCCAAAAGTAGTGACGGGTCCTCATGGTTGGCAGTAACTGTTTAGAGCATCTCACTATTTTTTCGAAATCCTAGTGACTGCTCTGTAGAGTGGGGAAAAAAGACAGGGGAAGTTCTAGCATATAACAATGCCATAATCTAACAATAGCAATCTGTTAAATTTTAGGAACAATTAAAAACACCTTTTTAGATAAATTATCAGGCCTTACTTAGATATGTTGTCAGCTCTCCTGTTAGCGCCAGGAAGTCCGATTTCGGTCACTGTTTGCCCTCTACAAACACAATAACATAACATAATTGGGTGTTCCTATTGTGTAACACAGCTCAGTGCCTTAGGACACAGCTTCAAGGTGCGATAAATAAACTGACTATATAAACTGCATGAAGAGACTGCATTTACTAGTGCAGGGAAAGTCACTCCCAGGATAGCCTTGTGGCAGTAAAAGCTGCATTGTTTTGATTTCAGGTTAAAATACAAGTCCATAGTCAAAAACACTACAGCCCACAGATAATTGTTTATCCCCTTGCTGTTCAGATAGATGCGATGATGGCAATGAAAGTGTCCCTGGGAGAGATTTTTGCAGATTATGCAGATTACTAAATATTGCAAATCAGTGGCAACTGGTTTGTGACCACAAAAACATGTGTGTGCAATGTAGAAAGACCAAAAATGTGTAGTGGCCACAAAAATGCACAGTGATCTGACATTCATTCATCTATAACTTTATTCAATTTTATTATAAAATCATAAAAGTAAAACAAATTACACATTCATTAAACATTTCTTATTAAAAATAAAAAACTTAAATTATACGTCACTAATCACTTGGTAATTTATACACTTTGTCTCAGTACTAAACAAGGGCAGGGGAAATTTTCTTTCTTGCATAAAAAACGGCCCTGAGAAAGGATGCCATACCGCAACAGATCTCCATAGTCAGCAGTGATTGTAAATAAAAATAAGCAGAGTGACATTGGGTAAAATCAAGCTGTCTTAAAAGTGGTAAAATACAGCGCTTCTACGGATGACAATAAAATTTACAAAAAAGAACTACATGCATAGCATTCTGTTCCATCAAGCGATCACAAGCACAATTAGTTAGGGTTTGTAGACCAATCGTTCATTTTGGGAAAACTAATTAGACGATAAAAAATGTCCAATTTTAAGCAGGTCAAAACAAACCTATGCCTGGGGTTTAATACAACTTTGAGGTTGGGTTGCATTTCAAACGTGGTTAAAGTCAATTGATTTTTTAGAACACTTGGCTTTGGAATTTCAATGATCAATCTAAGATTCTCTATGTGCATCATGCCTTCATTTTTCAGAACTTTTCTACTGATAAGTCCTAATGTGTCAGGCTTCTCAAAATACTCGGGGTGCCCCAAGTCGTGAAAGAAAAGTTGAATATATGTCAACCATGGCATGTGCAAATATTAACTGGACTTGAGGCAATCCCTGATGATAGGTCGATTTAAGCCAGTAGGTTCTGAAGTCCAAACTTTATGCCAGAGTAAAATTGGCTGCAACATTATTAGGCCTGTGAGGAATGGAGCCTCCAGCTCAGCATGGCATACATATACTGAAGCACCTTTGGGGGTAGCAAGAAGATGCCTAAAAAACTAATTCTCTACAATTTGCAGGGCTGTACATTTAGTATACCACCACACACCCGCCCCATAAAGTGCTACACTAAGGTATTTAGCTTTATAGAGCTTCATCATCACCTCAGGGTGATTAGAGCCCAGTCGTCTTGCAAGGTTTCTAAGAGCCATGCAAGCTTTATTAAATTGTAGCTTCCTACTGTTTCCATGAGCCATCTTTATCAAATTAAATCCCCAGATATGAAAAACTATTTGTAAAACCGATGTTAGTGCCATTTATTTTTATGTCTCGACAAGTGGCGATCCTCCTCCCACATTTCATGATAAATGTTTTTGTTTGATTAACTAACAAGCCAAGATCCTGACATTTGTGAGTATGGTCTGTAGGCTCAGCAGAGTACGGGCCATGAGAACGGCGTTATCAGCGTAGAGGAGGGCTGGGACAGGGCAGCTTCCCACTTGTGGAAAATCTTTAGAAGATGCAGTTAATACAGTGCCCACACTATTTATATATAGTGAAAATAGGAAAGAAGCTAGGATGCAGCCCTGTCTCACACCCCTCTCCACGCTAAAAGCTTCAGTACATTCTCCCCTGGTACCATATCTGACCCTGGCTTTGCATCCAGAGTACAAATCCTTCAGCAAACTAATAATCGGTGCCTCCACCCCCCCATACCTCTCATTCTTGACCATAGTTTTGCATGGATAACGCGGTCAAAGGCCGAAGACAGATCAACAAAAGCTAAAAAGATGTTCCCCTTCTTGATGTTAACATACTTTCCAATTAGCATACTTAGATTAAGACCCTGCCCTATTGTCCCAATCCCGGTGCGGAAACCATATTGCAGGTCTGATAAAATATTGTGTGTTTCCGCCCGATCTTGTAACCTGTTCAGAATAATTCAACCTTCTATCTTCACTAAGGAATCACACAGGGAGATTGGTCTATAACAAGTGGGGTTTTGACGGCCTCCCTTTTTGTAAATCGAGACAATAGTTGACTCTGCCCACATTGTTAAAAAACATTTTTACAGCATGCCCTCAGTACTAAAGCCAAGATAGGCCCCTATAGAGCAATATTGGCCTTAGGCAAATCCACTGGGAATGCATCTGGGCCAGGGGCTTTACAACCTTTACTTGCATTTATTGCATTATTAACTTCCTCCATGCTGAAAGAAACCATAACAATGGTTTAGAAGGAGTCTTCAGTTTCGTTATGACTGTATCCCCTCTCTGGTGCTAATGTAGCAGTAGGAAGGGAGTAGGGGTCATATTATCAAGAACGGCGTTAAAAATTATCGCCTGTTTAGCGGCAGAAAACTGCCGCTAAAGCGGCGATAATGGGCTTGATAATATGCCCTGGAGAATTCCAATAGAAGCCCATGTTCTGCTGTGATCCTGGGCTTCTATTGGAATTCTCCAGGGCATATTATCAAGCCCATTATCGCCGCTTTAGCGGCAGTTTTCTGCCGCTAAACCGGCGATAATTTTAATGCCGTTCTTGATAATATGCCCCTCAGTACTTTACCCAGTATTGCCATTTCAGTCCTACGGCCTTCATCTGGTCTCAGTGGTGAGGAATTAATAACCCACCAAAAGGCATTATTATCATTGTTAATACTCGCCTCATGTAAAGCTTCCCAGGCTATCTCCCTTAACTGTAATTTTCTTTGCTTCACCGCCCGTTTATAGACTGTTCTACATATCTGAACTTCGGATTTACACCCGACAATTTAACGAATCATAATTTTTGCAACATGAATTTGTGATTACAAAACTGCAAGCAGCAAACGGTATGTATCAAGCATTGCAGTGTGTGCATTGTCAAAAAAACAAATGAACCATCAAGTGGAAGCAGGGGATGTTTTGTACCAAGTTGTGCCAAAGATTAAATTATTTGTGTATTAATTTAGGAGTTTTGTAAAGCTCTGGAACACGTACCTTTAAGGCTGCTGTAATGTGCTCAAAGGAAGAGAAGTGGCATTAGTAGAAAAGGTAGAGATTAAGGGTATGTAAGGTGAGGCATGATTTTTCGGTATTACTCAAACATTGCTCTTGTCAACACCAAATATGAAATAAAAGCCTATGTAATGAGTTCAGTCTTCAGGAGTTTCCTGAACAGGAGATTGGTAGGCGCTGCTCTCAGGTGGGCGTTTAAGGTATTCCAGGACTGCCTCCATGTTTTTCTCATTTGAGTATTTATGGATGAGATTCATATTCATTGATTGAATGTCAATGCCTGAAATGGAACCTGAGGCTAAGTATTGAAGGTAACTAGATCCTTAGTTCCAGGAGGCCTTCATGATGGTGCAAACCATCTTGGTTTAATCATGGATTCCACCAGAGGAGGACTCTCAAGGACAATTTTGCTTGGTAATTTCTGTGGGCATGAGGTAGAGTTTGGTTGTATGATTTTGTAATCTTTGCAACCCGTCAATGAGCTTTTTGTGAGACTTAAATAGATAGCATTATAGTAGTCTAATTGACCCCCTAGCAAGGGGTGTTGTCAATTCCACTCACTGATTGGCGTGCCTTAGTGGAAGGAACTTCCGATGACAGGCAATTGAAGGGTAATACCACTGACTACTGTGTCTACTGTGATAACTAGTGGGAGGAGCCAGTTTCGAATAGGAAGCTTGCCCCCTTGCTTGTCTTTAAAATCTCATTTGCCTTGAGAAAGAGACTTTTCTTGACTGGAGTTGCCCCCCAGCCTGGTTTTCTTGGCTCTGCCTCTAAATTCCTACCAATGAGCATTTCATTGTGAATTATTTGTAAAATCATTCTCACTTCAAGCAAAGTAAGTGCTCCCCTCCAATGCACTCTGTAGTTGCGAGAAGAGAGAAGCAGAGCGAACGCATGAAACAAAAGGTGGTTAAGCGTTGCCTGGAGATCGGTTAATGTGAAGTCATCACTACTGAACAATACCTGGAAATCCATACTTGTAAAATTTCTACTTTCGCATTGAGAAACAACAGGAGTACAGCCCATATGGCTGTGGGTCACCAATATACCGTGGCGGGTATATGAACACACTGTTGACAAACCCCTGCTTTCTGTAATGTCTGTCGTTCCCACTGTGAGCATCATTCTGAAATAAAGCAGTGATCAAGGCCTGACTATTGCAAAGCTTGACACCTTTGGCTTCCTGGAACTTTGCAACAGCCAGGAAGCAGAAAACAACAACCCTGATGTGCTCTTACATTTAATTACAAATAATTAACTCCTTTGTATGCTTTATTGTGTCATAATCACTTTCCTGGTAGAGAATCTGTCAAGGGGCAGGCATCTTTTACTTGGTTTCTTACGGCCTTTGTTAGAAGGTTAGTGTTAATTCTATCATTGAAGGCCATTGTCTATAGAATTCATATGCACTCATCTGCTGGTGGGTTCCCTCTCTCCCACGGAGGAGCACCCTATTGTTACAATACCCTGCTGAGGAGAAAGCCGAGCATTGGTCATAATCTGGTAAAACCACTGTGTTTTTAAAATTCTGAGAGGCAGACAATTCTAATCTTTGTAGCAAAGGAATTTCCAGTGGAAGGGGCATGTGGTCCTTCATTAACATATTTGAATCCATAAATTATTTTTCTGTGTGGGATGTTTGTATATATATATATATATATATATATATTATCTACTGGCGGTCGCCAGTAGATAGTTATAGTTAGGACCTATTTTCCATAGGAAATCCGCGACATTCTATTTGAAATAACTCTCTTGCCGGTTGATGAATCTTCGCGAAATTTTCAAACTTTATGGCCCGCTCCGGTCCGCTCCTACCCTGAGAGTCTCGGGGTGATTCATCAAGCGGGGGCCGAGAAAAAAGGGGGGTCCCAAAACGTGTTTTCCCCATTCATTTTCCCATAGGAAACTTTAGACACGGCTACAGCCCGAACTGCTGAACGGAATTACACCAAATTTGGCAAAGAGGTAGTTCTTGGTTCAGAAAGAACCCTTTTGTTAAATGGTGTAAATCCGTTCAGTAGTTGCGGAGAAATTAAAAAAATAAGAGTCAAAAAATCAATTTCCCATAGGAAACTTTATGCAAGGCTACAGCTCGAACTGCTGAACGGAATTACACCAAATTTGGCAAAGAGGTAGTTCTTGGTTCAGAAAGAACCCTTTTGTTAAATGGTGTAAATCCATTCAGTAGTTGCTGAGAAAATCAAAAGTAAAAACACATATATATCTGGGCGGAGCCTAACCACACATGTCATTGTGAGATCTGATTGTCTGTCCGCACTTCATCCTGGAATTGCTGGCAGCCATCTTGAGACCAATATACATGATAGTACCCCATTGAAATGCATTGTAGTGAATCAAAGATTTTGAGGGTTACCAAAAGGAGAACTATAAAGGGTGATAACAGACTTTAGTTACATTAGAATTCATTTGTTGATGGTACCATACTAATTTCAGGAATTGTGGTGTGTTCTAAGGTGATTTTACCCTGTGAAAAACCTTCTGCTGGGATATCATGAATCATGTTTGAGAGAAAACTATTTTCACATGCTTGTCCCATACAGTTTTGGAAGGTGCTCCAGAAGCTAAAATGAGAGCATATTTTTTGTAAATTCACATTATCTTTCTCAGTCATGTGAGAATGAAGTCTGACATTCTCAGTAAAACATGTACATCCAACAAGGGCAGAGACTGTCAGTTGATTCCTTTGTGTTCTACTGCAGCTTCCCAGAGTGTTCTAAAGAACAACTAGAGTGCTAACAGCCTTACTTATGACAAAAGTATGGCACACCTGAAGCCATCTTGATTGGAATAAACTGGTAACACTTAAAACATTTAATTTAAAAAGGAACAAAATGATGGGGTTCATTTTGTCATAGAAATTATGGTTAGTGCTATAGAAAGAAAAATTAGGACATGTTTCAAGTGTGATCTCAAATATCTTCCTGTTATATTTCAACAGGAGCAGCCTGCCAGTTGATGCCTTTGTGTTCTACTGCAGCTTCCCAGAGTGTTCTAAAGAACAACTAGAGCGCTAACAGCCTTACTTATGACAAAAGTATGGCACACCGGAAGCCATCTTGATTGGAATAAACCGTTAATACTTAAAACATTTAATTTAAAAAGGAACAAAATGAGGGGTTCTTTTTTAAATAGAAATTATGGTTAGTGCTGCAGAAAGAAAAATGAGGGCATGTTTTAAGTGATATCTCAAATCCTCTTCTATTTCATTAGACAATTCTGACATGCAGACTGAAACAATCACTTTCAATACCAGCAGCAGACTTCCAGTTAACTCCCTGGTGAGCAGTAGCTTTAGTACAGTGATCTAATGAGCAACTAGAGTGCTAACATTCTGAATTTATGGCAAATGTGAGACACATCTGAATGCCTTCTTGATGGAATCAAAGTAAAAACTGAAAGCATTTCCTACTGAGGAGACTGCAGTAAATGAGGAAATTAGGAAACTTCATAACAAAGAAGTCTTCCAAGATGGCCACCAGAGAAAAAAGAGCCCAAATGTAGCACAAATATTACCCAGATGTAGCCCACATATAGCCCAATGACAAAAGTGTGCAAAACACTTTTTATTTTTAGTTTTTTTGTAGTTTTATGTAGTGCAGACTGGTCAGGTATTGGAGCGTTGCATCTTAAAACATGACCCCCTACACTACAAAAACACTACTGCACTACTCTAAACCCTAAAACACTACCCCAGCACGACTCCCTACACTACACAAGCACCACTGCACTATCCTAAACCCTAAAACACTACCCCCAGCATGACCCCCTACACTACACAAACACCACTGCACTACCCTAAACCCTAAAACACTACCCCAGCACGATCCCCCACACTACCCAAACACCACTGCACTAACCTAAATCCTAAAACAATACCCCCAGCACGACCCCCTACACTACCCAAACACGACTACACTACCCTAAAACATGACCCCCTACACTACACAAACACCACTGCACTACCCTAAACCCTAAAACACTACCCCCAGCACGACCCCCTACACTACACAAGCACCACTGCACTACCCTAAACCCTAAAACACTACCCCCAGAACGACCCCTACACTGCCCGAACACCACTGCACTGCCCTAAACCTTGAAACACCAGCCCCTGCACGACCCCCTACACTGTTCGAACACCACTGCACTGCCCTAAACCCTGAAACACCACCCCCAGCACGACCCCCTACACTGCCCGAACACCACTGCACTGCCCTAAACCCTGAAACACCACCCCTTCACGACCCCCTACACTGCCCGAACACCACTGCACTGCCCTAAACCCTGAAACACTATCCCCAGCAAGACCCCCTACACTGCCCAAACACCACTCCACTGCCCTAAACCCTGAAACATCACCCCCAGCAAGACCCCCTACACTGCCCGAACACCACTGCCCTAAACCCTGAAACACCACCCCCAGCACGACCCCCTACACTGCCCGAACACCACTGCACTGCCCTAAACCGTGAAACACTAGCCCCAGCACGACCCCCTACACTGCCAGAACACCATTGCACTGCCCTAAACCCTGAAACACCAGCCCCAGCACAACCCCCTACACTGCCCGAACACTACTGCACTGCCCTAAACCCTGAAACACCACCCCGTGCACGACCCCCTACACTGCCCGAACACCACTGCACTGCCCTAAACCCTGAAACACCACCCCCAGCACGACACCCTACACTGCCCGAACACCACTGCACTGCCCTAAACCCTGAAACACCATTCCCCCTGCACGACCCCCTACACTGCCCGAACACTACTGCACTGCCCTAAACCCTGAAACACCATCCCCAGCACGACCCCCTACACTGCACGAACACCCCTGCACTGCCCTAAACCCTGAAACACGACCCCCAGCAAGACCCCTACACTGCCCGAACACCACTGCACTGCCCTAAACCCTGAAACATCAACCCCAGCAAGACCCCCTACACTGCCCGAACACCACTGCCCTAAACCCTGAAACACCACCCCCAGCAAGACCCCCTACACTGCCCGAACACCACTGCACTACCCTAAACCCTACAACACTACCCCCAGCACGACCCCTACACTACACAAGCACCACTGCACTACCCTAAACCCTAAAACACTACCCCCAGAACGACCCCCTACACTGCCCGAACACCACTGCACTGCCCTAAACCTTGAAACACCAACCCCTGCACGACCCCCTACACTGTTCGAACACCACTGCACTGCCCTAAACCCTGAAACACCACCCCCAGCACGACCCCTACACTGCCGAACACCACTGCACTGCCCTAAACCCTGAAACACCACCCCTTCACGACCCCCTACACTGCCCGAACACCACTGCACTGCCCAAAACCCTGAAACACCACCCCCAGCACGGCCCCCTACACTGCCCAAACACCACTGCACTGCCCTAAACCCTGAAACACTATCCCCAGCAGGACCCGCTACACTGCCCAAACACCACTCCACTGCCCTAAACCCTGAAACATCACCCCCAGCAAGACCCCCTACACTGCCCGAACACCACTGCCCTAAACCCTGAAACACCACCCCCAGCACGACCCCCTACACTGCCCGAACACCACTGCACTGCCCTAAACCCTGAAACACCACCCCCAGCACGACCCCCTACACTGCCCGAACACCACTGCTCTGCCCAAAACCCTGAAACACAAGCCCCAGCACGACCCCCTACACTGCCCGAACACCACTGCACTGCCCTAAACCCTGAAACACCAGCCCCAGCACGACCCCCTACACTGCCCGAACACCACTGCACTACCCTAAACCCATAAACACCACCCCCAGCACGACCCCCTACACTGCCTGAGCACCACTGCACTGCCCCTAACCCTGAAACACCAGCCCCAGCATGACCCCCTACACTGCCCGAACACCACTGCACTGCCCTAAACCCTGAAACACCAGCCCCAGCACGACCACCTACACTGCACGAACACCACTGCACTGCCCTAAACCCTGAAACACCAGCCCTAGCATGACCCCCTACACTGCCCGAACACCACTGCACTGCCCTAAACCGTGAAACACTAGCCCCAGCACGACCCCCTACACTGCCAGAACACCATTGCACTGCCCTAAACCCTGAAACACCAGCCCCAGCACAACCCCCTACACTGCCCGAACACCACTGCACTGCCCTAAACCCTGAAACACCACCCCGTGCACGACCCCCTACACTGCCCGAACACCACTGCACTGCCCTAAACCCTGAAACGCCACCCCCAGCACGACACCCTACACTGCCCGAACACCACTGCACTGCCCTAAACCCTGAAACATCACCCCCAGCAAGACCCCCTACACTGCCCGAACACCACTGCCCTAAACCCTGAAACACCACCCCCAGCAAGACCCCCTACACTGCCCGAACACCACTGCACTGCCCTAAACCCTGAAACACGAGCCCCAGCACGACCCCCTACATTGCCCGAACACCACTGCACTGCCCTAAACCCTGAAACACCACCCCTGCATGACCCACTACACTGCCCGAACACCACTGCACTGCCCTAAACCCTGAAACACCATTCCCCCTGCACGACCCCCTACTCTGCCCGAACACTACTGCACTGGCCTAAACCCTGAAACACCATCCCCAGCACGACCCCTACACTGCACGAACACCCCTGCACTGCCCTAAACCCTGAAACACTACCCCCAGCAAGACCCCCTACACTGCCCGAACACCACTGCACTGCCCTAAACCCTGAAACATCACCCCCAGCAAGACCCCCTACACTGCCCGAACACCACTGCCAAAAACCCTGAAACACCACCCCCAGCAAGACCCCCTACACTGCCCGAACACCACTGCACTGCCCTAATCCCTGAAACACCAGCCCCAGCACGACCCCCTACATTGCCCGAACACCACTGCACTACCCTAAACCCTGAAACACCACCCCTTGCATGACCCACTACACTGCCCGAACACGACTACACTGCCCTAAACCCTGAAACACCACCCCCAGCACGACCCCCTACACTGCCCGAACACCATTGCACTGCCCTAAACCCTGAAACACCACCCCCTGCACGACCCCCTACACTGCCCGAACACTACTGCACTGCCCTAAACCCTGAAACACCGCCCCCAGCATGACCCCCTACACTGCATGAACACTACTGCACTGCCCTAAACCTTGAAACACCAGCCCCAGCAAGACCCCCTACACTACCCGAACACCACAGCACTGCCCTAAACCCTGAAACATCACCCCCAACAAGACCCCCTACACTGCCCGAACACCACTGCCCTAAACCCTGAAACACCACCCCCAGCAAGACCCCCTACACTGCCCGAACAACACTGCAGTGCCCTAAACCCTAAAACACCACCCCCAGCACGACCCCCTACACTGCCCGAACACCACTGCTCTGCCCAAAACCCTGAAACACCAGCCCCAGCACGACCCCCTACACTGCCCGAACACCACTGCACTGCCCTAAACCCTGAAACACCACCCCCAGCACGATCCCCTACACTGCCCGAACACCACTGCACTGCCCTAAACCCTGAAACACCACCCCCAGCACAACCGCCTACAATGCCTGAAAACCACTGCACTGCCCTAAACCCTGAAACACCAGCCCCAGCACGACCCCCTACACTGCCCGAACACCACTGCACTGCCCTAAACCCTCAAACACCAGCCCCAGCACGACCCCCTACACTGCCCGAACACCACTGCACTACCCTAAACCCTGAAACACCAGCCCCAGCAAGACCCCCTACACTGCCCGAACACCACTGCACTGCCCTAAACCCTGAAACACCAGCCCCAGCAAGACCCCCTACACTGCCCAAACACCACTGCACTGCCCTAAACCCTGAAACACCAGCCCCAGCACGACCCCCTACATTGCCCGAACACCACTGCACTGCCCTAAACCCTGAAACACCACCCCCAGCACGACCCCCTACACTGCCAGAACACCATTGCACTGCCCTAAACCCTAAAACACCACCCCTGCACGACCCCCTACACTGCCCGAACACCACTGCCCTAAACCCTGAAACACCACCCCCAGCAAGACCCCCTACACTGCCCAAACAACACTGCAGTGCCCTAAACCCTAAAACACCACCCCCAGCACGACCCCCTACACTGCCCGAACACCACTGCTCTGCACAAAACCCTGAAACACCAGCCTCAGCACGACCCCCTACACTGCCCGAACACCACTGCACTGCCCTAAACCCTGAAACACCACCCCCAGCATGACCCCCTACACTACCCGAACACCACTGCACTGCCCTAAACCCTGAAACACCACCCCCAGCACAACCGCCTACACTGCCAGAAAACCACTGCACTGCCCTAAACCCTGAAACACCAGCCCCAGCACGACCCCCTACACTGCCCGAACACCACTGCACTGCCCTAAACCCTCAAACACCAGCCCCAGCAGGACCCCCTACACTGCCCGAACACCACTGCACTACCCTAAACCCTCAAACACCAGCCCCAGCAAGACCCCCTACACTGCCCGAACACCACTGCACTGCCCTAAACCCTGAAACACCAGCCCCAGCAAGACCCCCTACACTGCCCGAACACCACTGCACTGCCCTAAACCCTGAAACACCACCCCCAGCAAGACCCCCTACACTGCCCGAACACCACTGCGCTGCCCTAAACGCTGAAACATCAGCCCCAGCAAGACCCCCTACACTGCGCGAACACCATTGCACTGCCCTAAACCCTGAAACACCACCCCCAGCAAGACCCCTACACTGCCCGAACACCACTGCACTAAACCCGGAAACACCAGCCCCAGCAAGACCACCTACACTGCCCGAACACCACTGCACTGCCCAAAACCCTGAAACACCACCCCCAGCACGACACCCTACACTGCCCGAACACCACTGCACTGCCCTAAACCCTGAAACACCACCCCCAGCACGACCCCTACACTGCCCGAACACCACTGCACTGCCCTAAACCCTGAAACACCACCCCCTGCACGACCCCCTACACTGCCCGAACACCACTGCACTCCCTAAACCCAGAAACACCACCCCAGCACGACCCCCTACACTGCCCAAACACCACTGCACTGCCCTAAACCCTGAAACACCACCCCCAGCACGACCCCCTACACTGCCCGAACACCACTGCACTGCCCTAAACCCTGAAACATCACCCCCAGCAAGACCCCTACACTGCCCGAACACCACTGCCCTAAACCCTGAAACACCACCCCCAGCACGACCCCCTACACTGCTCGAACACCACTGCACTGCCCTAAACCCTGAAACACCACCCCCAGCACGACCCCCTACACTGCCCGAACACCACTGCTCTGCCCAAAACACTGAAAAACCAGCCCCAGCATGACCCCCTACACTGCCCGAACACCACTGCACTGCCCTAAACCCTGAAACACCAGCCCCAGCACGAACCCCTACACTGCCCGAACACCACTGCACTACCCTAAATCCAGAAACACCACCCCCAGCACGACCCCCTACACTGCCCGAGCACCACTGCCTGCACTGCCCTAAACCCTGAAACACCAGCCCCAGCACGACCCCCTACACTGCCTGAACACTACAGCACTGCCCTAAACCATGAAACACCATCCCCAGCACGACCCCCTACACTGCACAAACACCACTGCACTGCCCTAAACCCTGAAAAACTACCCCCAGCAAGACCCCCTACACTGCCCGAACACCACTGCACTGCCCTAAACCCATAAACACCACCCCCAGCACGACCCCCTACACTGCCTGAGCACCACTGCACTGCCCTAAACCCTGAAACACCAGCCCCAGCATGACCCCCTACACTGCCCGAACACCACTGCACTGCCCTAAACCCTGAAACACCAGCCCCAGCACGACCACCTACACTGCACGAACACCACTGCATTGCCCTAAACCCTGAAACACCAGCCCCAGCATGACCCCTACACTGCCCGAAAACCACTGCACTGCCCTAAACCGTGAAACACTAGCCCCAGCACGACCCCCTACACTGCCAGAACACCATTGCACTGCCCTAAACCCTGAAACACCAGAACCAGCACAACCCCCTACACTGCCCGAACACCACTGCACTGCCCTAAACCCTGAAACACCACCCCGTGCACGACCCCCTACACTGCCCGAACACCACTGCACTGCCTTAAACCCTGAAACATCACCCCCAGCAAGACCCCCTACACTGCCCGAACACCACTGCCCTAAACCCTGAAACACCACCCCCAGCAAGACCCCCTACACTGCCCGAACACCACTGCACTGCCCTGCCCTAAACCCTGAAACACCAGCCCCAGCACAACCCCCTACATTGCCCGAACACCACTGCACTGCCCTAAACCCTGAAACACCACCCCCTGCATGACCCACTACACTGCCCGAACTCCACTGCACTGCCCTAAACCCTGAAACACCATTCCCCCTGCACGACCCCCTACTCTGCCCGAACACTACTGCACTGGCCTAAACCCTGAAACACCATCCCCAGCACGACCCCCTACACTGCACGAACACCCCTGCACTGCCCTAAACCCTGAAACACTACCCCCAGCAAGACCCCCTACACTGCCCGAACACCACTGCACTGCCCTAAACCCAGAAACAGCACCCCCAGCAAGACCCCGTTCACTGACCGAACACCACTGCCCTAAACCCTGAAACACCACCCCCAGCAAGACCCCCTACACTGCCCGAAAACCACTGCACTGCCCTAAACCCTGAAACACCAGCCCCAGCACGACCCCCTACATTGCCCGAACACCACTGCACTGCCCTAAACCCTGAAACACCACCCCTGCATGACCCACTACACTGCCCGAACACCACTGCACTGCCCTAAACCCTGAAACACCACCCCCAGCACGACCCCCTACACTGCCCGAACACCATTGCACTGCCCTAAACCCTGAAACACTACCCCCTGCACGACCCCCTACACTGCCCGAACACTACTGCACTGCCCTAAACCCTGAAACACCGCCCCCAGCATGACCCCTACACTGCACGAACACTACTGCACTGCCCTAAACCCTGAAACACTACCCCCAGCAAGACCCCTACACTGCCCGAACACCACTGCACTGCCCTAAACCCTGAAACATCACCCCCAGCAAGACCCCGTACACTGCCCGAACACCACTGCCCTAAACCCTGAAACACCACCCCCAGCAAGACCCCCTACACTGCCCGAAAACCACTGCACTGCCCTAAACCCTGAAACACCAGCCCCAGCACGACCCCCTACATTGCCCGAACACCACTGCACTGCCCTAAACCCTGAAACACCACCCCTGCATGACCCACTACACTGCCCGAACACCACTGCACTGCCCTAAACCCTGAAACACCACCCCCAGCACGACCCCCTACACTGCCCGAACACCATTGCACTGCCCTAAACCCTGAAACACTACCCCCTGCACGACCCCCTACACTGCCCGAACACTACTGCACTGCCCTAAACCCTGAAACACCGCCCCCAGCATGACCCCCTACACTGCACGAACACTACTGCACTGCCCTAAACCCTGAAACACTACCCCCAGCAAGACCCCCTACACTGCCCGAACACCACTGCACTGCCCTAAACCCTGAAACATCACCCCCAGCAAGACCCCTACACTGCCCGAACACCACTGCCCTAAACCCTGAAACACCACCCCCAGCAAGACCCCTACACTGCCCGAACAACACTGCAGTGCCCTAAACCCTAAAACACCACCCCCAGCACGACCCCCTACACTGCCCGAACACCACTGCTCTGCCCAAAACCCTGAAACACCAGCCCCAGCACGACCCCCTACACTGCCCGAACACCACTGCACTGCCCTAAACCCTGAAACACCACCCCCAGCACGACCCCCTACACTGCCCGAACACCACTGCACTGCCCTAAACCCTGAAACACCACCCCCAGCACGACCGCCTACACTGCCTGAAAACCACTGCACTGCCCTAAACCCTGAAACACCAGCCCCAGCACGACCCCCTACACTACCCGAACACCACTGCACTGCCCTAAACCCTCAAACACCAGCACGACCCCCTACACTGCCCGAACACCACTGCACTACCCTAAACCCTGAAACACCAGTCCCAGCAAGACCCCCTACACTGCCCGAACACCACTGCACTGCCCTAAACCCTGAAACACCAGCCCCAGCAAGACCCCCTACACTGCCCGAACACCACTGCACTGCCCTAAACCCTGAAACACCACCCCCAGCAAGACCCCCTACACTGCCCGAACACCATTGCACTGCCCTAAACACTGAAACACCACCCCCAGCAAGACCCCCTACACTGCCCGAACACCACTGCACTAAACCCGGAAACACCAGCCTCAGCAAGACCACCTACACTGCCCGAACACCACTGCACTGCCCAAAACCCTGAAACACCACCCCCAGCACGACACCCTACACTGCCCGAACACCACTGCACTGCCCTAAACCCTGACTCACCACCCCCCTGCACGACCCCTACACTGCCCGAACACCACTACACTGCCCTAAACCCAGAAACACCACCCCCAGCACGACCCCCTACAGTGCCCAAACACCACTGCCCTAAACCCTGAAACACCACCCCCAGCACGACCCCCTACACTGCCCGAACACCACTGCACTGCCCTAAACCCTGAAACACCAGCCCCTGCACGACCCCCTACACTGCCCGAACACCATTGCACTGCCCTAAACCCTGAAACACCACCCCCAGCACAACCCCCTACACTGCCTGAACACCACTGCCCTAAACCCTGAAACACCACCCCCAGCAAGACCCCTACACTGCCCGAATACCACTGCACTGCCCTAAAGCCTGAAACACCACCTCCAACACAACCCCCTACACTGCCTGAACACCATTGCTCTGCCCTAAACCCTGAAACACTGCCCCCAGCAAGACCCCCTACACTGCCCGAACACCACTGCACTGCCCTAAACCCTGAAACATCACCCCCAGCAAGACCCCTACACTGCCCGAACACCACTGCCCTAAACCCTGAAACACCACCCCCAGCACGACCCCCTACACTACTCGAACACCACTGCACTGCCCTAAACCCTGAAACACCCCCAGCACGACCCCCTACACTGCCCGAACACCAACATGTACTGCCCAAAACACTGAAACACCAGTCCCAGAATGACCCCCTACACTGCCCGAACACCACTGCACTGCCACTTAACCCAGAAAAACCAGCCCCAGCACGACCCCCTACACTGCCCGAACACCACTGCACTACCCTAAACCCTGAAACACCAGCCCCAGCAAGACCCCCTACACTGCCCGAACACCACTGCACTGCCCTAAACCCTGAAACACCAGCCCCAGCAAGACCCCCTACACTGCCCGAACACCACTGCACTGCCCTAAACCCTGAAACACCACCCTCAGCAAGACCCCCTACACTGCCCGAACACCATTGCACTGCCCTAAACACTGAAACACCACCCCCAGCAAGACCCCCTACACTGCCGGAACACCACTGCACTAAACCCGGAAACACCAGCCCCAGCAAGACCACCTACACTGCCCGAACACCACTGCACTGCCCAAAACCCTGAAACACCACCCCCAGCACGACACCCTACACTGCCCGAACACCACTGCACTGCCCTAAACCCTGACTCACCACCCCCCTGCACGACCCCCTACACTGCCCGAACACCACTACACTGCCCTAAACCCAGAAACACCACCCCCAGCACGACCCCCTACACTGCCCAAACACCACTGCCCTAAACCCTGAAACACACCCCCAGCACGACCCCCTACACTGCCCGAACACCACTGCACTGCCCTAAACCCTGAAACACCAGCCCCTGCACGACCCCCTACACTGCCCGAACACCATTGCACTGCCCTAAACCCTGAAACACCACCCCCAGCACGACCCCCTACACTGCCTGAACACCACTGCCCTAAACCCTGAAACACCACCCCCAGCAAGACCCCCTACACTGCCCGAATACCACTGCACTGCCCTAAAGCCTGAAACACCACCTCCAACACAACCCCCTACACTGCCTGAACACCATTGCTCTGCCCTAAACCCTGAAACACTGCCCCCAGCAAGACCCCCTACACTGCCCGAACACCACTGCACTGCCCTAAACCCTGAAACATCACCCCCAGCAAGACCCCCTACACTGCCCGAACACCACTGCCCTAAACCCTGAAACACCACCCCCAGCACGACCCCCTACACTACTCGAACACCACTGCACTGCCCTAAACCCTGAAACACCACCCCCAGCACGACCCCCTACACTGCCCGAACACCACTGCTCTGCCCAAAACACTGAAACACCAGCCCCAGCATGACCCCCTACACTGCCCGAACACCACTGCACTGCCCTAAACCCTGAAACACCAGCCCCAGCACGAACCCCTACACTGCCCGAACACAACTGCACTACCCTAAACCCAGAAACACCACCCCCAGCATGACCCCCTACACTGCCCGAGCACCACTGCCTGCACTGCCCTAAACCCTGAAACACCAGCCCCAGCACGACCCCCTACACTGCCTGAACACTACTGCACTGCCCTAAACCATGAAACACCATCCCCAGCACAACCCCTACACTGCACGAACACCACTGCACTGCCCTAAACCCTGAAAAACTACCCCCAGCAAGACCCCCTACACTGCCCGAACACCACTGCCCTAAACCCTGAAACACCACCCCCAGCAAGACACCCTACACTGCCCGAACACCACTGCACTGCCCTAAACCCTGAAACACCAGCCCCAGCACGACCCCCTACACTGCCCGAACACCACTGCACTGCCCTAAACCCTGAAACACCACCCTGTGCATGATCCCCTACACTGCCCGAACACCACTGCACTGCCCTAAACCCTGAAACACCAGCCCCAGCACGACCCCCTACACTGCCCGAACACCACTGCACTGCCCTAAACCCTGAAACACAACCCCCAGCACGACCCCCTACACTACCCGAACACCACTGCACTACCCTAAAATACTCCCCCAGCACGACCCCCTACACTACCCGAACACAACTGCACTGCCCTAAACCCTCAAACACTCCCCCAGCACGACCCCCTACACTACCCGAACACCACTGCACTGCCCTAAACCCTAAAACACTCCCCCAGCACGACCCCTACACTGCCGGAACACCACTGCACTGCCCTAAACCCTAAAACACTCCCCCCAGCATGACCCCCTACACTACCCAAACACCACTGCACTGCCCTAAACCCTAAAACACTCCCCCAGCATGACCCCCTGCACAACCCAAATACCACTGCAATGCCCTAAACCCTGAAACACCACCCCCAGCAAGACCCCCTACACTGCCCGAACACCACTGCACTGCCCTAAACCCTGAAACACCACCCCCAGCACGACCCCCTACACTGCCCGAACACCACTGCACTACCCTAAACCCTAAAACACGACCTCCTACACTACACAAAGACCACTGCACTACCCTAAACCCTAAAACACTACCCCCAGCACGACCCCCTACACTACACAAACACCACTGCACTACCCTAAACCCTAAAACACTACCCCCTACACTACACAAACACCACTGCACTACCCTAAACCCTAAAACAATACCCCCAGCACGAACCCCTACACTACCCAAACACCACTGCACTACCCTAAACCCTAAAACACTACCCCCAGCAGTACCCCCTACACTACCCAAACACCATTGCACTACCCTAAACCCTAAAACACTACCCCCAGCAGTACCCCCTACACTACCCAAACACCACTGCACTACCCTAAACCCTAAACCACTACCCCCAGCATGACCCCCTACACTACCCAAACACCACTGCACTACCCTAAACCCTAAAACACTACCCCCAGCACAACCCCCTACACTACCCAAACACCACTGTAATACCCTAAACCCTAAAACACTCCCCCAGCACAACTCCCTACACTATCCAAACACCACTGCACTACCCTAAACCCTAAATCTACCCCCAGCATGACCCCCTACACTACACAAACACCACTGCACTACCCTAAACCCTAAAACACTACCCCCAGCACGACCCCTTCACTACCTAAACACAACTACACAATTTGTTACAGGTGTTGCAACGCAGGCCTGTGGTGCTTACTGGAAGTACTTGGTGGGCTAGTTGGGCCCCAGGGACCCTCAGGATTCAAGGTGACCTAATCCCCCAACTTAAAACGCGCCACGGTGCGCGTTTGCACAGTGGTGAAGGGAGGGGGCGGGGCCTCAGGTGACATGTGTGCCAACACGCTCTCTGAATCCTGAGGGACCCTGGGGGCCAACTAGCCCACCAGGTA
Organism: Calotriton arnoldi; assembly: GCA_963921515.1. Taxonomy (NCBI): domain Eukaryota; kingdom Metazoa; phylum Chordata; class Amphibia; order Caudata; family Salamandridae; genus Calotriton; species Calotriton arnoldi. The sequence goes on along the minus strand of CAWUFW010000001.1, from coordinate 7,507,984 downwards.
CCTTCAGTAAGCACAACAGAGTTGCGTTGCAGAGAGGTGAAAAAGGTGCGTGGCCTCGGAACGCCTCTCTGCAACTCAGCTCTGTGGTCCTAACTGTAGGTACCTGGGGGCTAGTTGGGCCCCAGGGACCCTCAGGATTCAAGGGGACTTAATCCCGCAACTTAAAACGCGCCACGGGGCGCGTTTGCACACGCGTTTTAAGAGGTAGTTTTAATCCCCCTGCCCTATTATGTACTAGGGACTTACAGAGGAGGTCATGCTAATCACAGGGTACCCCAACGCATAGTGTTCCCTAGTGTATGTAGGTGTTTTCACTGTATTCTAAGTGTCTTTTAGCATAGCACTGACTCTGGTTAGTCAGAGTCAGTTACCACCAGTACCCGTCTGAAAAAGTTGTGGGCACAGGATGATTTTGCAACATGGCCTCTTTCTGCTCCTCTGTTGGTTCTTTCTGCACATCTTTTGCTTCTTCCTGCACTTTTCTTCGTCTTTGTGGACTTCTGTTGCTTCTTTCTGCATTTCTTTTGCTTCTTTCTGCGCGTTTTTTCTTCTTTCATCACATGTCCTACCTCTGTAGGCATAGTTAGAAACTAGCATTTAAAAACCTTTGAAATTCACTTAAAAAATCATAGGTTTCAGGCACGTTATAGTTAGAAATTAGCATTTAAAAAACCTTTGAAATTCACTGAAAAAACCATAGGTTTCAGACACGTTATAGTTAGAAATTAGCATTTAAAAACCTTTGAAATTCACTGAAAAAACCATAGGTTTTAGGGACAGTTATAGTTAGTTGGACATTTCACTCGTACAAAACCATAGAAATTCCCCCGTTATAGTTAGTTCAGCTAACTATAACTCGCGCCCCGCAATGCACTGCTGATGACGTCACATATTACATCACTCATGACATGGTCAGTGACATCACTGATGACATCACTGATGACATCTCAAATGACATCACTGATGACATCATCCATGTGATAATTTCATGCATCTTCTCACACCCTAATATAGCTTTTGATACACCCACTCTAAATTACAGACTGCCATTCTCAAAACCATACACACTCCAATACCAATAACTACATACCCACTCACTGATTCTTAGGTCTACACACACACATCTACTCACTCACCCGTACAGTCACTCATACTTACAGTCACTCAGTACAGGACTATCATATGCACTCATACACCTATATAAACACTCACACACCGCCACTCATCCATAGAGGTACTCACACACCGTCAGTCATGCAAAAAATTAATCACACACCCATTTACTCACCTATACAGTTATACACACACCAGCTCACTTACTCATACAAATACTAGCACATTCTTACGCTCTTATACAATAACTGATACAAGCACACACGCATCCATACAGCCACTCTCACTATCACACACTCTCACTTATAGCCATTTAAATACTCTAACACACATATATACTGCCTTTTACATATGTAGTTACTCGCACATGTACCACTGAGATATACATTCACTCACTAACACACCCATACACACACTCACCCACCCAAGCAGTCCATCACAGATGCACTCTTGAAATCATGCACCCAGTGAATCACCCACTCACACATCTATGTACAGAGTCACACACACCCCACCCACACAAACACTCAGGCAGCCATACAGATACTCAGAGAACCAATCAATAACCCATATAGACACTCATGTAGCTATTCGCAAATCCATGCATCCACTTACACACCAACAAACAGACGGATACAGACATTCACACAGTTTAGTCACTAACCCATGCATTCAGTAAGATACGTTTAATCACTCACTTGTAGAGTCAGTCACGCACGTACTAAATCATCCATTCAGACACTTAAACACCCACTCATTCTTCAATACGCCTTTCCCTATATATATTAAACATATTTAAACTTTACAGAAACACACAGTCACTGGATGATGTCATCAGTGATTTCATTTGAGATGTCATCAGTGATGTCATCAGTGATGTCACTGACCATGTCATGAGTGATGTAATATGTGACGTCATCAGCAGTGCATTGTGGGGGCGCGAGTTATAGTTAGCTGAACTAACTATAACTTGGGAATTTCTATGGTTTTGTACGAGTGAAATGTCCAACTAACTATAACTGTCCCTAAAACCTATGGTTTTTTCAGTGAACATATATATATATATATCTAGTAAAGATAAGTTACCTCTCAATAACCAATTGACCAATGTCCCCAGAGTGATCACCACTTATAATGATCGATCCAGCAGACTCAAATCCATCATGAGAAACCATTGGGGTCTCATTCAGGCGGACCCCATTATTGGGAGAAGTGTAGGTAACTCACCCGTGGTAACCTACAAGAGACCGAGTTCCCTTAGGGATAAATTGGTCAAGAGTTATTATCAAACTGAACCTACCACCACTTGGCTGCAAATGAATAAAGGATTTTACAAATGCAATGCCTGTAAGGCATGCAGGAACAAAGCAATCAAACAGGCATGCAGGAACAGCCAGAGTTGCAAAACTTACAAAACATTCAATGGCAAGGAGAAATTCATTTCTAAATGTATTACCTGTACCACCGAATTTTTCATTTACGCTCTGGAGTGTCCATGTAGTCTCCATTATAAAGAAAGTACCAGGTCTGGTGGCTCAGTGGACTAATGCATCCACAGCAGGGGCCTGTGTTCGACCTCATGGTCACAGGTTCGAATCCCGGCGGGTCCACTCAGCCTTTCATCCATTTGAGGTCGATAAAATGAGTACCATTGAGTTGGGTAACAATAAACATCTGTTATTCAGTGCCAAGATGCCCCGTTGCTGGGGTGAACGTGCGCTTTACAAATACACATGTTATGTTATGTTATTGCCGGTGAAAAAACGGATACTGAAACACCAAAGGGTAATAACCAATTTGGATTTCAATTATCCTGTAGCCAGACATTTTTATAATGTCCACGACAGCAATAATAAATTGCTCAAATATGTAGGCCTAGACATGGTATCGAAACACATCAGAGGTGGGGACCGGGAAAAACAGCTGCAGATCCTTGAGTCCCGGTACATCATTGATTTGAATACCAGAATGTCCTTCGGACTAAATAAAGAGGAGGAGCTGGCAACACACATAGGGGTATAACCACCTAATATTTCCCATGTATATATTAATAGGTTTTAACATTGTTCTCTTATTATGTTTTCTTTGTTTGTGGATATTTTTCCATAATTATATATAATTTCTTTAAAGGGTGCACTGAGTATTTATCTCTTTGAGGTTGGATCTTTCTGGAATGTACAAATTTATGTAGGGTACATGGGCACTTGCCCTATATATTCCAGTCTATTTTTGGTATTTCCAGAACGGGGCACACCGGTTGGGCAATATTTTATATTGTTGATTTACGTTTATTATCTCAGGGAACCCTGATATTGCCCTAGGGGTCCTTCCCCATAGTGGAGATAGTTTATACATTTTCAATTCGTCACCTGTATTTCACTGTTTTCATGAATACATTGTTTATGTGCCCGCACTATGCCTACCTCATGCTATGATTTTCTATTTTGATCATTATTCTCGATCAACAGGGGACCTTATTCCGATTGTTTCTGAAATATTGATGCCATGATTTGTATATAAGATTTCTTCATGAATTTATGTGATTGTTACGATCCCATTGATAAAATCATGTGGTTCCTCACATAGCATATGTTTTTTTAAAACAAAAATTGATTGCTGTTTGTGAGCATTAATTTGTATATAATGTATGCAATAGAATTGCCTATAGCAAGAGGGGACACAATTCTTGATTTGTTTCTTTCATCACAGTGTGTCCTTACAATAAGGACTACTAGAATCTCTACTATGTCTATCGAGAGGTGAAAGGTCGATACAACATGAGGAACGTTGGTTCGTAGTCCCGCATGAAATAGGTTATATTATTACCCTTTGATTATGTTATTGGTCTTAAATGCAATTGTTTTCCCTATTCAAAATGAGCATTATTTACAACATCAACATGGTCCCAAACTTGTATTAGTGTATGCCCTTCGGCAACAATGTACTGATCGTACACTCACGCATTGCAGGATGTTTTCGATTTCTATTATGACATTGCATGTATTTAATGGCACTGCTGGCAGTTGTATGCAAACTTGACAAAGGCCGCTCCGGCCGAAACGCGTTGTTTTTGCACAATAAATCACACGTGGATAGAATTGGTGTGCCGCCTCCTTTCCGAGTAGATTAGGATTGTCTGGAATTTTGTGGCTCCTGCCGCCATGGCTGGCACCAACGATAAAGGGCAGGCGTACGGCATCATAGGCAGACTCCTGGAATCATATATATATATATATATATATATATATATATATATATTATATATATATATATATATATATATATACAGACACACACTCACACAAACATACCTATATGTGCTTGTGTGTGTGTATATTTATATATACATATACACACACGCACATATATGTATGTTTGTGTGAGTGTATATGCATATGTGTATATATATTTTTTTTTATCCGACTAATGGGACCTTGTTATTAACCCCCGTTTTACCTTGTTTAGCCAATATCTCAGGTTTTAACTGGTTTTATGGGAATTTTATGACTCAGTTTTAGTCGGTTTTATGGAAGCTATTCTTTGGGTATTATGTATATTTATATGTATAGTTATATTTATATTTACATCATTTATGTTTCATCAATCACTCATTATGCTGCTATCTCTTGGTACTGTAACTGCGCATTTGCACATCTTTTCCTTGCTGGATTCAACCTTGCACTTTATATTAGCACCAACCTAAATATTAATGTATTAACAACAGTGCAGTCAGGCATGGTCACCTATGCTACATGTTTCTTACAACATGTCTTCTCGTTCTAAGCGTCACCCTCACTGGGTTTAGGTATATCTTGCATTTTATGCTATTGATTTGTAGCCTATATATTCACATTTTGAGAAATCACCGGCTGCCCCAAACCTGTACCATTGAAGCTATGATGTTTGAATAGCTACAATTTTATGTGTCACGAACAGCACTTTATACTGCACTTGCACTTTCACTTCAGCACCCCAACTCCTTATGGCAGGCTTTGCAATTTTTAATAGGATCCTGCATTAACAGAGATGTCATGAATCTGAATTGTACTGTTACTGCTTATTATCCTAATAATTTTCGGCCACTTGGCTTTACGTTAAGGAATTGAATTGCATTTACTTCAAATACTATTTATGTGTGGCCACTACATTAGGCATTTCTTTGTATCAATATGTACTTGTTCTAATGCCCATTTGGCGCCATATAGTATGCTTTATATGTCTGTTACCATAGGAGGAGTGGCCAATTGTATAGCACGTTACTATTTAAGACACACTAATACCTTTGCACGTCATGTGATCAAGACCGGGGTAACCCGGTCGAAACGCGTCATGCAGTGGAGATCCTTTGTACAATAAAGCACTTATTCCACTGAAAGCTGTTAGTGGTCCGTACCTGATTTTCCGTCCGTAAGGAAAAGGAACTTGGGTCAGGATTTGCAAGTATATATATATATATATATATATATATATATATATATATGTGTGTGTGTGTGTGTGCACACAATCATCCCACACAGAAAAATAATTTATGGATTCAAATATGTTAATGAAGGACCACATGCCCCTTCCACTGGAAATTCCTTTGCTAGAAAGATTAGAATTGTCTGCCTTTCAGAATTTAAAAAACACAGTGGTTTTACCAGATTATGACCAATCCTAGGCTTTCTCCTCAGCAGGGTATTGTAACAATAGGGTGCTCCTCCCTGATATATATATATATATATATATATATATATATGCAGAATCCTCGCCTTCGGCAATTCCCATCCACAGGAACAAAACAAGAGTGGACCCAGGTTCAGTGCTATTTTTTGTGTTTTATTACTCCAAAAAAAGCTCCGCCATGACGCGTTTCTGCAGTTCACCTGCCTTGATCACATCACGATGTTTCACAATACTCATCCACTTCGCTTGGATAAATGGGCATGGACTCCGTCAAAATATGTGCATGAATTATTTATTTTGCTCGCATCAACTCGCCATTACGCGTTTCGGTCACCCCACGTGACCTTGATCAGGAATAGAGTGCCGCTTAAATAATGAAAAAAGGAAGCAGATAAGTCTGGGTAGTTCCCAAGTTTAGGTGGATAGCAGCTCCTGTACAGAGCATTCTACAGCAACATTCTGAATTTGCTCATCCCAAATATCTACTTTTTTATCAAAGTTTTTAAGCGTAGGATTAGCACAGTGCCATCCACATCAAGATAGAAAGGGACAAAGTCTTTTACCATTTCTACAGAAAAGTCTTTAAGCAGAGGCTTAGCAGAGTGCCATCCACGCCGAGCTGTAAAATCTTACCTAACTATACCATCCCTTTAACGTTTGATTTTAAAAAAAATATATTTTTAATTTAAAGTAAGAGCTATTTACAAGTCTTAACTATAACTTAACTTTAACCAGATTTTTTCAGTGAAAATATATATATACATACATATATATATGGGTATATACACACACACATATATATTCATATATATTCACTTCAAAAAACAAAGGTTACAGGGAAGTTATAGTTAGACTCAAATTTTGTCCATACAAAACCATGAAATTCCACAGTTATAGTTTCCTGAGCAAACTATAACTTACACCCCGCAATGTACTGCTTATGACCTCACAAATTACATCACTTATGATATGGTCAGTGACATCACTGATGACATCTCAAATGGCATCACTGATGACATCTCGTGATTGTAAGTGTTTAATAAATGTTTGTGAGACTTAAAGATATATACGAAGCTACAGCATAAGTTAAATTACTAGTCTTTCTGTACTAGTAATTAGTCATACTATTTCTAACACATCTAATGTGAGTGGCTGTGTGACTATATGTATTATTGTGTGAGTGGTTGTCTGAGTGGCTGTATGGCTGTGTGAGTTGCTGTATGGATGTGTTAATGGTTATGTGAGTTGCTGTATGGATGTGTTAATGGTTATGTGAGTTGCTGTATGGGTGAGTGAGTGGCTGCATGAGTGGCTGCATAGGTGTGTGAGTGGGTGTGTGTGGCTGTATGGGTGAGGGAGTGGGTGTGTTAGTGTTGGAAGGAGTGAGTAGTTAGCTGTTTTAGTGTATGTATAGGTAAGTGAGTGTGTGTGAGTGGCTGTATTGTAGACTGAATGTCTGTGAGTGCTTGTAAGGGTAAGTGAGTGTTTCTGAGTATGGATGTTTGAATGGGTATGTAAGTGGGTCTGTGTGTGTGTGAGTGGTTGTATGGCTGAGTGTGAGGCTGTGTCAGCGGCTATATGGGTAAGTGACTGGGTATTTGATTAGCTGTATTGGTGAGTGAGAGGAAGTGTGAGTGGCTGTATTGGTGAGTGTGTGGGTGTGTGAGTATATATATATATGGGTGAATGAGTGGCTGTGAGAGTTTCTGTATGGGTGATTGAGTGGGTGTGTGAGTGGCTGTAAGGATGTATGACTGGGTGTGTAAGTGTCTGTGTGTCTGGATGTTTGAGTAGCTGTATTGGTGAGTGAGTTGCTGTATAGGTTAGAGTGTGGGTGTGTGAGTACCTGTATAGGTGAGTGAGTGGCTGTGTGAGTTTCTGTATGGGTGAGTGGGTGTGTGAGTACTGGTATGGGTCTGTGAATGGGTATTTAAGGGGTTGTGTGAAGTGGGAGTGAGTATATGAGAGGTTCTATGGGGGTTGAGTGGGTGTGTTAGTGGTTCTGTGGATGATGTCCTCAGTGATGTAATTTGAGATGTTATCAGTGATGTCACTTACCATGTCATGAGTGATGTAATATGTGAGGTCATAAGGAGTACATTGCGGGGGCGTAGGTTATAGTTAGCCTAGGTAACTATAACTGCTGAATTTCACTGGTTTTGTATGAGGGAAATCTGAGTCTAACTATAATGTCCCTGTAACGTTTGTTTTTTTCAGTGAATTTCCAAGGTTTTTAAAAATTCTATTTCATAACTATAATGTCCCTGTAACCTTTGGTTATTTCAGGGAATTTCTACTGTTTTTAAAATTCTAATTCCTAACTATAATACATCTGCAACCTTTGGTTTTTTAAGTGAATTTCTAAGGTTTTTTAAATTTTAGTTCCTAAGTGTAACCTTTGAGAGTGAGTGTGTGAGTGAGTGAGTGCATGAGTGTCTCAATGGGTGTGTGAGTGGGCGTGTGAGTGTCTAAGTGGGCCTGGGAGTGGCTGCATGAATGTCTCACTGGGTGTGTGAGTGTCTGGGTGGGTGTCTGAGTGGGTCTGTGAGTGGGTGTGAGAGTGTCTGAGTGATCTGCAAGTGCCTCCATGTTTCTGTGAGTCAGTCTGTGAATGAGTACATGAGTGTCTGAGTGGGTCTGTGAGTGGGTGCATGAGTCTCTGAGTGGGTCTGTGAGTGGGTGTGTGAGTGTCTGAGCAGGTCTGTCAGTGGGTGCATAAGTGTCTGAGTATATCTGCTAGTATTTTAGTGGGGCTATGAGTGAGTGAGTCATTCTGTGAATGGGTGCAGGAGTGTCTCAGTGGTGTGTGTGAGTGGGTGCATGAGGTTATGAGTGGGTCTGTGATTGACTGTGTGAGGTTCTGAGTGGGTCTGAGTGGTGCATCAGTGTCTGAGAGGGGCTGTGAGTGGGTGCATGAGTGTCTGAGTGGGTCTGTGAGTGGGTGTGTCAGTCTCCGAGTAGGTCAGTGAGTGGGTGTATGAGTGTCTCATTGGGTATGTGGGTGGGTGTGTGAGTCTCTGAGTGGGTCTGTGAGTGGGGGTCTGAGTGTTCTATGTTTTGCCCTCTTCTGCTCTGTTTTGCCTTTTCTTCTTGTTTTTTTGCCCTCTGTTTTGCCTTTCCTGCAAATTTTTCACCCCTCTGTTTTGCTCTCGTCTACTCTGTTTTGCCTTTTATGCTCATTTTCTCCCCTCTGCTTTGCCTTTTATGCTTGTTTTCCTGCCCTCTGTTTTCCTATTTAAAAACCCCGGGTACCACCACCTCCACAGGGCTTTACTAATGTTAAGGAGGGGGGCCACGGGGACCCCCCTCCATTCAGCTCCAAGAGCCCATGGGGACCGCCACCTCCCTGACGCTTTATTTTTACCAAAGGATGGGGGGCTGCACGGTCCCCCCTCCTAGTGCTTTCATATGGCCCGGGACCACCACGTCCCTGGGGCTAACTTTAAAATTATGCGGGGCCACGCAGACCCCCCAGGCCCCGAGGACTACCACCCGACCAAATACTTTTTTCAAAGTGGGAGGGGGGCCACACAGCCCCCCTCTCCAGGCCGATTTCAGCCCTGTGGACCCCACCTTCAGAGACCCGGCCACAAACAAATGGAATGAAAACTCAGCTTTCAGCTGTCAAAGTTCCCGCCAAGTCAGAGCAAATAGCTATGTTACGAGGGTGGGCACCCCAGGATATAGCAGGAGCTGGCTCTGGGGGGTGGTGGTCCCCAGGGACATGTATGGCTCCTTCTGGGAGCACAAACTGGCTCCGGGGAGGTAGTGGTCCCCGGGGCCATATATGGCCTCGGAGAGGGGTGATTATTTAGGCCCTGGGGAGGTGGTGGTCCCCGGAGTCTGGGGGTCCGTGCGGCCCCTCGCTAATTAGTTTTTTTGCCCTGGGAAGGTGGTTGTCCCCGGAGCTTCTTTGAAGCCCAGGAGGGGGGTCCACACAGCCCCTACTATGATTTAAAACAAAGCCCCATGGAGGTGGTGGTCCCTGGGTGTTCTTGAAGCCAAGGAGGGGGGTCCGCATGGCCCCCCTCCATTATGAAAAAAAGCCCTTGGGAGGTGGTGGTCTAAGTGCCCCCTCTTTAAAAAAAAAAAAAAATCCCCTAGGACCTGGCCCGCTCTTATTGTTTTTTTTTAACTTAATTCACAGCAACATTTTCAAAAAATGCTTTTATGTCATGCTCGGGTCCTTCTGGGACCCCAAAACCAAGGCTTGGGGGTCAGGCTATTTCTACCCTGAACCCCAACTAGGTTCTAACTATAGCTACCTACTGATATATATATATATATATATATATATATATATATATATATATATATATATATATAATCTACTGGCGGTCGCCAGTAGATAGTTATAGTTAGGACCTATTTTCCATAGGAAATCCGCAACATTCTATTTGAAATAACGTTGGCGCCGGTTGACGAATCTTCGTGAAAGTTTCCAACTTGTTGGGGCGCTCCGGTCCACTCCTATCCTGAAAGTCTCGGGGTGATTCGTCAAGCGGGTGCCGAGAAAAAAGGGGGGTCCCAAAACGTGTTTTCCCCATTCATTTTTCCATAGGAACCTTTAGTCGCAGCTACAGCCCGAACTGCTGAACGGAATTACACCAAATTTGGCAAAGAGGTAGCCCTTGGTTCCCTGTCGTGCCTTTGCTTAAATGGTGTAAATCCGTTCAGTAGTTCCTGAGAAAATCAAAAGTAAAATCACATATATATCTGGGCGGAGCCTAACCACACATGTCATTGTGAGATCTGATTGTCTGTCCGCACTTCATCCTGGAATTGCTGGCAGCCATCTTGAGACCAATATACATGATAGTACCCCATTGAAATGCATTGTAGTGAATCAAAGATTTTGAGGGTTACCAAAAGGAGAACTATAAAGGGTGATAACAGACTTTAGTTACATTAGAATTCATTTGTTGATGGTACCATACTAATTTCAGGAATTGTGGTGTGTTCTAAGGTGATTTTACCCTGTGAAAAACCTTCTGCTGGGATATCATGAATCATGTTTGAGAGAAAACTATTTTCACATGCTTGTCCCATACAGTTTTGGAAGGTGCTCCAGAAGCTAAAATGAGAGCATATTTTCTGTAAATTCACGTTATCTTTCTCAGTCATGTGAGAATGAAGTCTGACATTCTCAGTAAAACATGTACATCCAACAAGGGCAGAGACTGTCAGTTGATTCCTTTGTGTTCTACTGCAGCTTCCCAGAGTGTTCTAAAGAACAACTAGAGTGCTAACAGCCTTACTTATGACAAAAGTATGGCACACCTGAAGCCATCTTGATTGGAATAAACTGGTAACACTTAAAACATTTAATTAAAAAAAGGAACAAAATTATGGGGTTCACTTTGTCATAGAAATTATGGTTAGTGCTGTAGAAAGAAAAATTAGGACATGTTTCAAGTGTGATCTCAAATATCTTCCTGTTATATTTCAACAGGAGCAGCCTGCCAGTTGATGCCTTTGTGTTCTACTGCAGCTTCCCAGAGTGTTCTAAAGAACAACTAGAGCGCTAACAGCCTTACTTATGACAAAAGTACGGCACACCTGAAGCCATCTTGATTGGAATAAACCGGTAACACTTAAAACATTTCATTTAAAAAGGAACAAAATGAGGGGGTTCTTTTGGAAATAGAAATTATGGTTAGTGCTGCAGAAAGAAAAATTAGGGCATGTTTTAAGTGAGATCTCAAATCCTCTTCTATTTCATTAGAAAATTCTGACATGCAGACTGAAACAATCACTTTCAATACCAGCAGCAGACTTCCAGTTAACTCCCTGGTGAGCAGTAGCTTTACTACAGTGATCTAATTAGCAACTAGAGTGCTAACATTCTGAATTTATGGCAAATGTGAGACACATCTGAATGCCTTCTTGATGGAATCAAAGTAAAAAACTGAAAGCATTTCCTACTGAGGAGACTGCAGTAAATGAGGAAATTAGGAAACTTCATAACAAAGAAGTCTTCCAAGATGGCCACCAGTGAAAAAAGAGCCCAAATGTAGCACAAATATTACCCAGATGTAGCCCACATATAGCCCAATGACAAAAGTGAGCAAAACACTTTTTATTTTTAGTTTTTTGTAGTTTTATGTAGTGCAGACTGGTCAGGTATTGGAGCGTTGCATCTTAAAACATGACCCCCCTACACTACAAAAACACCACTGCACTACCCTAAGCCCTAAAACACTACCCCAGCACGACCCCCTACACTACACAAACACCACTGCACTACCCTAAACCCTAAAACACTACCCCCAGCACGACCCCCTACACTACCCAAACACCACTGCACTAACCTAAATCCTAAAACACTACACCCAGCACGACCCCCTACACTACCCAAACACCACTGCACTACCCTAAAACATGACCCCTACACTACACAAACACCACTGCACTACCCTAAACCCTAAAACACTACCCCCAGCACGACCCCTACACTACACAAGCACCACTGCACTACCCTAAACCCTAAAACACTACCCCCAGCACGACCCCCTACACTGCCCGAACACCACTGCACTGCCCTAAACCCTGAAACACCAGCCCCTGCACGACCCCCTACACTGCCCGAACACCACTGCACTGCCCTAAACCCTGAAACATCACCCCTAGCATGACCCCCTACACTGCCCGAACACCACTGCACTGCCCTAAACCCTGAAACACCACCCCCTTCATGACCCCCGACACTGCCCGAACACCATTGCACTGCCCTAAACCCTGAAACACCACCCCAGCACGAACCCCTACACTGCCCGAACACCACTGCACTGCCCTAAACCCTGAAACACTACCCCCAGCAAGACCCCCTACACTGCCCGAACACCACTGCACTGCCCTAAACCCTGAAACATCACCCCCAGCAAGACCCCCTACACTGCCCGAACACCACTGCACTGCCCTAAACCCTGAAACACCACCCCCAGCACGACCCCCTACACTGCCCGAACACCACTGCTCTGCCCAAAACCCTGAAACACCAGCCCCAGCATGACCCCCTACACTGCCCGAACACCACTGCACTGCCCTAAACCTTGAAACACCAGCCCCAGCACGACCCCCTACACTGCCCGAACACCACTGCACTGCCCTAAACCCTGAAACACCACCCCCAGCACGACCCCCTACACTGCCCGAGCACCACTGCACTGCCCTAAACCCTGAAACACCAGCCCCAGCACGAACCCCTACACTGCCCGAACACCACTGCACTGCCCTAAACCGTGAAACACAAGCCTCCGCACGACCCCCTACACTGCCTGAACACCACTGCACTGCCCTAAACCCTGAAACACCACCCCCAGCACGACCCCCTACACTGCCCAAACCCCACTGCACTGCCCTAAACCATGAAACACCACCCCCTGCACGACCCCCTACACTGCCCGAACACTACTGCACTGCCCTAAACCCTGAAACACCATCCCCAGCACGACCCCCTACACTGCACGAACACCACTGCACTGCCCTAAACCCTGAAACACTACCCCCAGCAAGACCCCCTACACTGCCCGAACACCACTGCACTGCCCTAAACCCTGAAACATCACCCTCAGCAAGACCCCCTACACTGCCCGAACACCACTGCCCTAAACCCTGAAACACCACCCCCAGCAAGACCCCCTACACTGCCCGACCACCACTGCACTACCCTAAACCCTGAAACAGCAGCCCCAGCAAGACCCCCTACACTGCCCGAACACCACTGCACTGCCCTAAACCCTGAAACACCACCCCCTGCACGACCCCTACACTGCCCGAACACCACTGCTCTGCCCTAAACCCTGAAACACCACCCCCAGCACGACCCCCTACACTGCCCGAACACCACTGCACTGCCCTAAATCCTGAAACACCACCCCTGCACGACCCCCTGCACTGCCCGAACACTACTGCACTGCCCTAAACCCTGAAACACCACCCCAGCACGACCCCCTACACTGCACGAACACCACTGCACTGCCCTAAACCCTGAAACACTACCCCCATCAAGACCCCCTACACTGCCCGAACACCACTGCACTACCCTAAACCCTGAAACATCACCCCCAGCAAGACCCCCTACACTGCCCGAACACCACTGCCCTAAACCCTGAAACACCACCCCCAGCAAGACCCCTACACTGCCCGAAATCCACTGCACTGCCCTAAACCCTGAAACACCACCCCCAACATGACCCCCTACAATGCCCGAACACCACTGCTCTGCCCAAAACCCTGAAACAGCCCCAGCACGACCCCCTACACTGCCCGAACACCACTACACTGCCCTAAACCCTGAAACACCAGCCCCAGCACAACCCCGTACACTGCCCGAACACCACTGCCCTGCCCTAAACCCTGAAACAACAGCCCCAGCACGACCGCCTACACTGCCCGAAAACCACTGCACTGCCCTAAACCCTCAAACACCAGCCCCAGCATGACCCCCTACACTGCCCGAACACCACTGCACTGCCCTAAACCCTGAAACACCAGCCCCAGCAAGACCCCCTACACTGCCCGAACACCACTGCACAGCCCTAAACCCTGAAACACCACCCGCAGCAAGACCCCCTACACTGCCCGAACACCACTGCACTAAACCCTGAAACACCACCCCCAGCACGACCACCTACACTGCCCGAACACCACTGCACTAAACCCTGAAACACCACCCCCAGCAAGACCACCTACACTGGCCGAACACCACTGCACTGCCCTAAACCCTGAAACACCACCCCCTGCACGATCCCCTACACTGCCCAAACACCACTGCACTGCCCTAAACCACCACCCCCTGCACGACCCCCTACACTGCCCGAACACCACTGCACTGCCCTAAACCCTGAAACACCACCCCTCAGCACGACACCCTATACTGCCCGAACACCACTGCACTGCCCTAAACCCTGAAACACCACCACCTGCACGATCCCCTACACTGCCCAAACACCACTGCACTGCCCTAAACCACCACCCCCTGCACGACCCCCTACACTGCCCAAACACCACTGCACTGCCCTAAACCCTGAAACACCACCCCCAGCACGACCCCCTACACTGCCCAAACACCACTGCACTGCCCTAAACCCTGAAACACCACCCCCTGCACAACCCCCTACACTGCCGGAACACCACTGCACTGCCCTAAACCCTGAAACACCACCCCCAGCACGACCCCTACACTGCCCGAACACCACTGCACTGCCCTAAACCCTGAAACATCACCCCCAGCAAGACCCCCTACACTGCCTGATCACCACTGCCCTAAACCCTGAAACACCACCCCCAGCAAGACCCCCTACACTGCCCGAACACCACTGCACTGCCCTAAACCCTGAAACACCACCTCCAGCACAACCCCCTACACTGCCTGAACACCATTGCTCTGCCCTAAACACTGAAACACTAGCCCCAGCACGACCCCCTACACTGCCCGAACACCACTGCACTGCCCTAAACCCTGAAACACCACCCCCAGCACGACCCCCTACATTGCCCGAACACCACTGCACTGCCCTAAACCTTGAAACACCAGCCCCATCAAGACCCCCTACACTGCCCGAACACCACTGCACTGCCCTAAACCCTGAAACACCAGCCCCAGCATGACCCCCTACACTGCCCGAACACCACTGCACTGCCCTAAACCCTGAAACACCAGCCCCAGCACCACCACCTACACTGCCCGAACACCACTGCACTGCCCTAAACCCTGAAACACCAGCCCCAGCGCAACCCCCTACACTGCCTGAACACCACTGCACTGCCCTAAACCCTGAAACACCAGCCCCAGCACGACCCCCTACACTTCCCGAACACCACTGCACTGCCCTAAACCCTGAAACACCAGCCCCAGCATGACCCCCTACACTGCCCGAACACCACTGCACTGCCCTAAACCCTGAAACACCAGCCCCAGCACGACCCCCTACACTGCCCTAACACCACTGTACTGCCCTAAACCCTGAAACACCAGCCCCAGCACAACCCCCTACACTGCCCGAACACCACTGCACTGCCCTAAACCCTGAAACACCACCCCCTGCACGACCCCCTACACTGCCCAAACACCACTGCACTGCCCTAAACCCTGAAACACCACCCCCTGCACCACCCCCTACACTGCCCGAACACCACTGCACTGCCCTAAACCCTGAAACACCACCCCCTCCACCGCCCCCTACACTGCCCGAACACCACTGCACTGCCCTAAACCCTGAAACACCACCCCCAGCACGACCCCCTTTACTGCTCGAACACCACTGCACTGCCCCAAACCCTGAAACACCACCCCCAGCACGACCCCCTACACTGCCCGAACACCACTGTCCTAAACCCTGAAACCCCACCCCCTGCACGACCCCCTACACTGCCCGAACACCACTGCACTGCCCTAAACCCTGAAACACCACCCCCAGCACGACCTCCTACACTGCCCGAACACCACTGCACTGCCCTAAACCCTGAAACACCAGCCCCAGCAAGACCCCCTACACTGCCCGAACACCAATGCACTACCCTAAACCCTAAAATACTCCCCCAGCACGACCCCCTACACTACCCGAACACGACTGCACTGCCCTAAACCCTCAAACACTCCCCCCAGCACGACCCCCTACACTACCCGAACACCACTGCACTACCCTAAACCCTAAAATACTCCCCCAGCACGACCCCCTACACTACCCGAACACCACTGCACTGCCCTAAACCCTAAAACACTCCCCCAGCACGACCCCTACACTACCCGAACACCACTGCACTGCCCTAAACCCTAAAACACTCCCCCAGCACGACCCCCTACACTACCCAAACACCACTGCACTGCCCTAAACCCTAAAACACTACCCCCTGCATGACCCCCTACACTACCCAAACACCAATGCACTACCCTAATCCCTAAAACACTACCCCCTCACGACCCCCAACACTACCCAAAGACCACTGCACTACCCTTAAACCCTAAAACACTACCCCCGCACGACTCCCTACACTATCCAAAGACCACTGCACTACCCTAAACCCTAAAACACGACCTCCTACACTACACAAACACCACTGCACTACCCTAAACCCTAAAACACTACCCCCTACACTACACAAACACCACTGCACTACCCTAAACCCCCCAGCACGACCCTCTTCACTACCTAAACACAACTGCACAATTTGTTACAGACGTTGCAACGCAGGCCTGTGGTGCTTACTGGAAGTACCTGGTGGGCTAGTTGGGCCCCAGGGACCCTCAGGATTCAAGGTGACCTAATCCCCCAACTTAAAACGCTCCACGGGGCTCGTTTGCACGTTGGTGAAGGGAGGGGGCGGGGTCTCAGGTGACATGTGCGCAAGCACGCCCTGTGGTGCGTTTTAAGTTGGGGAATTAATTCCCTTTGAATCCTGAGGGACCCTGGGGGCCAACTAGCCCACCAGTTATCTTCAGTAAGCACAACAGAGTTGCGTTGCAGAGAGGTGAAAAAAGGTGCGTGGCCTCGGAACACCTCTCTGCAACTCAGCTCTGTGGTCCTAACTGTAGGTACCTGGGGGGCTAGTTGGGCCCCAGGGACCCTCAGGATTCAAGGGGACTTAATCCCGCAACTTAAAACGCGCCACGGGGCGCGTTTGCCCCATTCACCTCAGGCCCCCCTCCCTTCACCACTGTGCAAACGCGCCCTGTAGCGCGTTTTAAGAGGTAGTTTTAATCCCCCTGCCCTATTATGTACTAGGGACTTGCAGAGGAGGTCATGCTAATCACAGGGGTACCCCAACGCATAGTGTTCCCTAGTGTATGTATGTGTTTTCACTGTATTCTAAGTGTCTTTTAGCATAGCACTGGCTCTGGTTAGTCAGAGTCAGTTACCACCAGTACCCGTCTGAAAAAGTTGTGGGCACAGGATGATTTTGCAACAAGGCCTCTTTCTGCTCCTCTGTTGGTTCTTTCTGCACATCTTTTGCTTCTTTCTGTGCGTTTTTTCTTCTTTCTTCACATGTCCTACCTCTGTAGGCATAGTTAGAAACTAGCATTTAAAAAACCTTTGAAATTCACTTAAAAAATCATAGGTTTCAGGCACGTTATAGTTAGAAATTAGCATTTAAAAAACCTTTGAAATTCACTGAAAAAACCATAGGTTTCAGACACGTTATAGTTAGAAATTAGCATTTAAAAACCTTTGAAATTCACTGAAAAAAACATAGGTTTTAGGGACAGTTATAGTTAGTTGGACATTTCACTCGTACAAAACCATAGAAATTCCCCGTTATAGTTAGTTCAGCTAACTATAACTCGCGCCCCCGCAATGCACTGCTGATGACGTCACATATTACATCACTCATGACATGGTCAGTGACATCACTGATGACATCACTGATGACATCTCAAATGACATCACTGATGACATCATCCATGTGATAATTTCATGTATCTTCTCACACCCTAATATAACTTTTGATACACCCACTCTAAATTACAGACTGCCATTCTCAAAACCATAGACACTCCAACAACAAAAACTACATACCCACTCACTGATTCTTAGGTCTACACACATATCCACTCACTCACCCGTACAGTCACTCATACTTACAGTCACTCAGTACAGGACTATCATATGCACTCATACACCTATATAAACACTCACACACCGCCACTCATCCATAGAGGTACTCACACACCTAGTCAGTCATGCAAAAAATTAATCACACACCCATTTACTCATCTATACAGTTATACACACACCAGCTCACTTACTCATACAAACACTAGCACATTCTTACGCTCTTATACAATAACTGATACAAGCACACACGCATCCATACAGCCACTCTCACTATCACACACTCTCACTTATAGCCATTTAAATACTCTAACACACATATATACTGCCTTTTACATATGTAGTTACTCGCACATGTACCACTGAGATATACATTCACTCACTAACACACCCATACACACACTCACCCACCCAAGCAGTCCATCACAGATGCACTCTTGAAATCATGCACCCAGTGAATCACCCACTCACACATCTATGTACAGAGTCACACACACCCCACCCACACAAACACTCAGGCAGCCATACAGATACTCAGAGAACCAATCAATAACCCATATAGACACTCATGTAGCTATTCGCAAATCCATGCTTTCACTTACACACCAACAAACAGACGGATACAGACATTCACACAGTTTAGTCACTAACCCATGCATTCAGTAAGTTACGTTTAATCACTCACTTGTAGAGTCAGTCACTCACGTACTAAATCATCCATTCAGACACTTATACACCCACTCATTCTTCAATACGCCTTTCCCTATATATATTAAACATATTTAAACTTTACAGAAACACAGTCACTGGATGATGTCATCAGTGATGTCATCAGTGATGTCATTTGAGATGTCATCAGTGATGTCACTGACCATGTCATGAGTGATGTAATATGTGACGTCATCAGCAGTGCATTTTGGGGGCGCGAGTTATAGTTGGCTGAACTAACTATAACGGGGGAATTTCTATGGTTTTGAACGAGTGAAATGTCCAACTAACTATAACTGTCCCTAAAACCTATGGTTTTTTCAGTGAATTTCAAAGGTTTTTTAAATGCTAATTTCTAACTATAACGTGTCTGAAACCTATGGTTTTTTCAGTGAATATATATATATATATATACCAGTAGGTAGCTATAGTTAGAACCTAGTTTCCATAGGAAAAGCATTTTTTGTTTTGCTAACTTTGGCACTGTTTCATGAATCTTCACGAAATTTAAACAAATTGTTTACCAGTCACTCAAGCTGCTGTCTAGAAAGTTTTGAGGTGATTCATCAAGCGGGGGCCAAGAAAAAGTGGGTCCCAAAATGCATTTTCCCCATGCATTTCCCCACAGGAATTAGACATGACTACAGCCCAAACCAATGAACGGAATTACACCAAATTTGGAAGACAGCTAGATCTTAATCCAGAAAGGGTGCTTTTTGTGATTTGGTGTAAATAAGTGCAGCAGTTTTAGAGTTATTAAAGAACAAACATGTATGTATATCTAGAGACACAAATCTAAGTGCCAACAGCAATGCAGTGATTGGCTTGGCAGAAACCTAAGAGAAAAGTTGTGGCTGCCATTTTGTGCATCGGGGCACGGTTCCCGGGGGGAAAATAAAATGTATAAGTGATAGAAAGGGTCTGGGTAGAGGTACCCTGACCCCCTAGGACTGATGGAGCAGTCTATGGGGGACCCCTCATGGACAAGAAATTATCCAAAAATGTTTTTTTGAGTGCACAAGGATCCGCAGATTCACCAGGATGCTCATGGATTCAGGCAAATTTGCGTGGGTCGCTGATCCAGACCACAATTTAAAAAAACACATACACCCACTCACAGACCCACACACCTACTCACACACTCACTCACATACTCACACAGACTCTCACACATATACTTACACTCAACCACTCACACACCCATCCAGTCACTCACACACCCACTCACACTGCAACAAAACAACTCACACACCCATTCACAGACCCACACAGCCACTCACACACCCACAGAACCACTCACACATCCATACAGCCACTCACACATCCACTCACAGACCCACAAAACCACTCACATAGCCTCACCCACTTACACACCCACACAGCCACTCACACAGCCACTCACACACTCATAAAGCCAATCGCACACCCACACAGTCACTTACACAGCCACTCACACATACATGCAGTGATACACTTAAAGAAATTGCAATAGCATATGTTTACATTAAATGTGTTGTTGTTTTAGTATTGAATGTGTGCAATATAACCATCCAACCACTTATTTGTCAGAGGATTCACGACAGATCCACAAATCCATAAATTTGAATTTAAAAAAAAGAAAAACTTGGTGCATTGCATTCATAGAAAGACTACATAAGTTACCTTACCATCATTTTTTAATGTTTAGTTTTAAAATATATAATACAAATGAATGTGTGAATAAAGTGTATTTATAAACTTGTGAAAATATATATCAGTGAATTGAACTTATGGGTCAAATCGCAACAAAATTTATATTACAAAAACAGTGAAATTCACTAAACAAACAAAGGTTACAGGGACGTTATAGTTAGGAAATAGCATTAAAAAAACATAGAAATTCATTGAAAAAACAAAGGTTACAGGGACGTTATAGTTAGCTTCAGATTTTATACACACAAAACCATAAAGATTCAGCAGTTATAGTTATCTCAAGTACCTATAACTCGTGCGCTAAGGAAGTATAACTTGCATCCTCGCGATGCACTGCTAATTACCCCACTTATGTCATCACTCATGACATCTTCTAAGACATTAATAATATCACTGCAATATTTGCAGTGAAATTATTGATGAGAAAACTGTGCATGGTGGGGGCACGAGTTAGTTATTTGAGATAACTATAGCTGCTGAATATATATATATAGATATATATATATATATATACATATATATATCTATAGATATATATATTCAGCAGTTATAGCTATCTCAAATAACTATAGCTGCTGAATATTATATATATATATATATATCTATCTATACATGGACTGAACCTGAATAAGAATGGAGGTAATGTTATACCTCCCTGTCACTCACGGGAAGTTCTCCTGCCTTTTTGTCTGCACAAGAAAGAGGATGATTAAGATTGCAGTATATCCGTCGCATTCCAGACACACCAGATCAAACATAAAACCTGAAGCATTTATAAAAGTGCATGCTGAAGCTTTCACAACTGATCGGCTCTCACTTACTCTGTTTCCGTAGTGGCCATTGTGAGAGCACACAATACCTCAATGCATGCCGCATCCCCTTGCTGACATGCCTGGCACTTACACAATGTTCGCAGGCTAGTTCTGCTGTCAGCTTATCTATGATGGACAAAATGAATGAGCAGCTGTTTCAATGAAAAATAGATATGGATGGTAGATAATGGCTGCCCGGTTCATACAACCTGTTTCTTTCTCCGCATAGCCTGCATTGAGTCATTCCAAGGCTTTTATGCTGCCACAGGCGGTGCCTTTCGTCTTTTTTAAATTCTGACTCTCTCTTCTCTTTGCCCCATTCCTTCCTCTGAGGCACTGTTTTATGTATCCATTCTCTGTTATATCTCTTTCGGTTGTAGTCTGGAAAATCGAGTGGGAAATATCGTTATATCTTAATATCGTAGCCAAAGCAACAATGACAAAAATATCAACAGGTAATCATGAATAGGTAAGTATAGATGTATTATTCTTGACTCAACATCCATGTACCTTGAAGATCTAAACTGTAACGGTATATGGATGCAGAGTTAGGTAAAGATAATTTATAGAGGGTTATCTATCTATATTTTTGTCCTCAATATGTTGGCTTCGATATTACAGTATACCAATATTCCCTATTTGATATTCAGGACCCACATCACACAAACAAGTTTTGTCTATTCAGGAAGTAGTATTAACTTTGTGACTTGTAAAAGCAGCCTTGAACTAAAGAAAAATGTAAACACATAATCAGACAGCATTTCTACCAGAAGCTTTGTGAAGAGTCACACAAAAGTACACATGGGCAGACAATTTTGTGTTGCTACATTTAGAGGTGGTGAGGAGTTGTGATTAGTGGTGTATCAGATAAAAACACTGACACAACGTATATGTATACAGTGTATACTGAATGTGTTTATAGGGGACTGTCAGTGTTGTCCACGTATGGGAAGGCCAGCTAAGGATCTACTCAAAAGAGCTGGTTGTCAGCCACTTTGATCCCTAAGATTAAACAGAAGAGCAGTATTGAACGTGGAAAGGGAGGGGGTGTCCTGTGATTTGTCAGGAACTTGTTCCGAGGGAGGTGTTCATGTATGTTGAAACTGTCCAGTGTGGGTGGAGGGCCCTCTCCCATGGACGTCATTTGGAAGTAGTCAGGGGGTGCAGCTGTGACCTAGTTTGCTCCCTGCTATTCCTGGCACTTCCTTTGCGACCCCCGGCCTTTTACCTCCTCTGAGGCCAGGAGTCGCAAAGGAAGTGCCAGCAGTAGCAGGGAGCAAGCTACAGGTCACATCTGCGACCCCTGACTACTCCCAAATGACGTCCATGCCCTCTCCATGGACCCTGACACCGAGGAAGAAGAGTGAGAGGAAGCAATCAGCAGGCCTCTACCTGCGAGGGGCAGTCCCTACCATACCACTTACGTACCAATAACATTTGACCATACTATCCAGGTTTTAGTCAGGATAATCCTTGCCACCCCCTGAGGAGGTTTATCATCCAAGGAAAAAAAGACAATATGGAGGCATGATAGCACTACTATAGGCTGGCCAACAAGCCACCTCTACCTGGATCTAAATAAACAGACCTCTTTGACAAGAGTCGGGAGAAATCTGCAAGATCCAAACAGGGGCTCATTGTGCTGATCAAAGTGCAAGTGCGATGTTGCCAATCTTGAGGGTGCGCTAGGCATACGTCGATATAGCACCATTAATTTACAATAAAAATTGGTTGACATTTATTGAATTCTTATACTTGTTCTGCGTTTTCTATTTGATCAGTTGATAAGCTCCTTATAGTGTTCACTTCACAACACTTCACAAGTGAAAAAAATATATATTGGCCTCTGCACTTAAAACGTAACTTGTGATCTTCCATTCTTGGGGATTTTTCTCACTTGTTGGTGACTCAGAGAATTCCATAGCACCCTTCTCCTACAGTTGTCATTCATTAGTGTAAACTAATCAATTTTTGCTTTCTTACACTCGTTCTTATTTCGAAGAGGGCTCAAAAACATAACCTTCAGTGGCACCATTTGTTTTCATTGTACATGAAAAGAAATATAAAGTGGTCCACATCATCTGCTGTACTAGAATTGCCATAGTTTCAAATCACAGTTGCCCAGTTTGTACATACAGTTGTGATCCACCATTCTTACATTTTCACTATAAATAGCATTTACAGGAATCCCATTTAGATCTGTCATACGGAAGCATACTATCCAGTTATTGTTGTCCAGGATCATGTGGCATCTGCTAAGCCCCCATCTTCTGAAGTATTGCTGACCATCCTGCAACTGAGCAAGATTTTCTAATCACCTTTTTCTCAGAATGTTGTGCCTAGAGCCGCACTGTCCTAAAGACCAGTGCCAGAAGTGCTGATTGTGATAGGTCAGTGTGTGGGCCGTGTTTTTTTGATGTTTGTGGTCATGATTTATGGGTTGGTTGGTCAGGTTTTGCTGTGGCATTCCCCGATATTTCCACTAGCATTGCCTGCTGCAAGCACAAATGTGTGCATTCTCGCATACCGTGGAAAACACCTATTCAGCATCTCTTTACCAGGTAAAAGCTGCCTTAATTTACAAAAATGGGCCACTTTTATAGCTGTCAGATTCGCTAACGTGGATCAGTTTTACTTTGGTGCCCAGGTGTATTTTTTGTCACAGTCCACCTCTGGTTGTGCTGCTCCACTCAGCTTGTATCTGTCTCTGCTCCTTTTTTGCCCTCTGGGTGATCCAGACAGACAGAAGTGTGCAGTATAGACTTGTATTTTAATAAGTGTAGTTCTGAACGTTCTTCCATAAGCAATGCCTTCTGGCCATACATTTTGCTCCTTCTGAACCCATTGTCTGTTTCTGTGGTATCAAAACGTACACACATGAACCCAATTATTACTCGCTCTCCGTTTGGAGATTAGTCAATATCTCCAGAGCGAGCAGTACCTCTTTAAACAGAATTGTTCTGCTTGAACTTGGGCATAACTGAAGTTCCGCTGCAGTGTGAGAAGTTCTCAGCAAGCTTTCTATTTGCCTTACCAGCTTTAATGATAAAGTCATCAGCGGAGTTATGGAACCTTTCAGATTTCGTTGAGATTCCTTGGACTTTATAACATAAACACTGAATGTTCACAGGTTTGGGCTGATTTTTGTATAGTTGAAGAACTCGACCAGTAGTATTTACCACTTTAGGCAAATGGTTGTTTGTCACTGGAACTTTAAAAAATGATCTGATTGTGACTAGAAATGTTGCAGCATTAGTTCACTTCTCTGCATTAAAAAACAGAACACATCACAATGTCGTAAGTCAAAGCAAAATACCAACATAGCAGACATGTAGAGCACACCATAGAAAAACAGCAAAAACAGAATGTACCCAACAGTCAGGGCCCAAAACAACAAGTACACAGTACATTATTGCATCACAAAAACACAACCACTCCCAAAAAATACAACACATCATAAACAACAACAAAATACAATGCCACAAATATGTACACTTATTTTGGTCACACGCTCCCATCTCTGCTTTCCTAATACAGTGATAAAGAGTGTTTGTACCAAGCACTGTCTTGCTTACCATCAAAAACATATATTAGACCCAGTCAAAATATTTTCTCATCTGGCCCCAGTTCTAGTTCACAATTCAACATGATAGTGAAGATGACAATCCATGACCTACAAAACATCTGAAACTTAGAATAAAGAAAGTAATTGATCGCCCCAATGGTCTTCTCCAGACTATGCCATCTATTCTGATTCAGCATGCTTAGAATTACAAAAGAAAGCTATGTAAATTATAGTTGGTCCAGAACAGAGTTATTCAAAGTATATCTGACCAGATAAAGCACACTCTGAGTCTGTGTGAGCAATATCTCCTGGCAGGCACCTCTTCACATGATTGTTTAACCAGCTACGGTCTGGGAATAAACTATGGGAACTAACGCAGTAGTTCTGGGACCCACATGTGATGAACCAGTCCAGCCATCCAAATTCATAATAGCACAGTATGGGTGTGGGAATATCATCTAGAAGCGGCCCGGGTATTTCCATGTCCCCTATTTCATGCAACTTGTAATGGGGACCAAAGTGTCCTTGTCCCATTTTTCATTACTTATTTACATATTTGAAAGGTCCCCCATTCGACCATCTCACATGCCCTTCTTCCACTCTGAGTCACAGTAGATGCAGACAAATGTTCTTCATGACCCAGAAACATCTTTTTTTTTAATATAAAATATTCTTTCAATGCTAACCATTTTAGGACTTCTTAGCACTTATTATGCTTTTTTTAATGAGTAATCTTATTTTCATTAGTTTGCTTTTCACCAGTTTGACCACTCTCCAAATTGGAGGTTTAAGAATCTGGTCTATCAAACTTTTACTCTTCAGTTTGCGGTGCTCTAGCAGGATCCATGATAGGCGATGGCACTGACTGATTCTGAGTAGCCGTACTGAAGAGGTCGGACACTCAGAAGGCAAAACCTAGTACAGCCTCTGAGTAGCAGTTGCTATCCCTGGCTGCAAAGATGCACACTGGCTGTCTCTCTTAGTGGATAATTGTGTAAAATGTAGGCCAAGAATTCTGTTGTAGTTTGAAAATAAGGTCCTTTTCAACTCCATGCTAAACCTCACATAGAGGAACCTAAGATAAACTCCCCACTGGCCCCCGGTCCCTATCCTTTCTCTGGACTCTCGAAATAATCAGAAATATAATAAAATGTCATAGAGCATCTGGGAAACTTTGGTAACCATCTAAACTGTTGGGCCATTTATGTCCTCTATTGTGTGCCATTAATAGTAGCACGGGCAAAATGACAGCAAACCAGGGGGACTTGGAATGCCTCAATGTTAACATCTGGAGTCACGCGAATAGGATTCTAAATCTATTTTCCTATTACATGCACCGGTGATGCGTTTCTCTTTTTTAAGCCTTGAAACTAATAATCTAGAAATTGCACATATATTCAAAAATCTATAGCATTTCCCATGCCAACAATTATATTCGTGTTGAATTTCACAAGAATCACATAATTAACAACTTAACTTGATTTGGAACTCTTGTGACTTTATATATGAAGCGTGTAATGTCACTTGTGTTGTGATGAAATAACGCCTGTGAGAAAATAACTAAAGAATTGTGATGTGTCAGTACTTATAGCTGCAAGGCACTCAGTTGTAGGAATGAAGAGCATGGACCTAATTATTACATTCATATTGTGGTTCTGAAAGTGGATAGGCTAAATGAGAATCCAAGAAGACATTTTGCTCTTGTTAGTGAAAAAATTAGATTTAAGTATAGGAAGAATTCAAGATTTAAACATATTGAAAAGTTTTCAAGGGATGGAGTGCGCCTTCTCAGGAAAGGTTACAGAGATTGTTATAAAAATATCTGAACACTTACAGATATTTCACGTTTTCAGTATTCCTTGTAAGTGTACACCATTCTTGGTAATCCAAGAGTGAGTCACATCTAATTCAGGTGTAAGTTACATCTACTTACACAACAATACTCACTCAGCTCCTATGATGTTATTAGAAACTGTGACCCAAAAATCTGATGCAACCTTGGATAGGAGAAAGTTCAGGTCATTGTCCACCTATAAAAAAACAATCACCCAAAGGTGGCTCATTCCAACATCAGAGGACTTGCGCAACTCTTCCAAATCATGCCATCTCTTCTGCCCTGTCCACCAGTACTTCACAGGTCCTGAACTTTACTGTCTGTTGAGTGAAGAACCCTCGTCGCCATGTTAAAGAGTTCTACACATTGCTTCTGTTTTATAAAGCTTTGCAGAACTTGTCAAACTGGCTCTTCATTGCAATTCTGTTTGTAGCTGTTTGGGATTTTGTAACTAACTTAATCCGCACAAACACACAAAACTGCATGTTCCATAAAAATATGAAACAACAGGACATCAGCTTTCCAGCCCGGTTACAAAACAATTCATTATTGACATTTACGTATTACAGACACTGTGTGGCGTCCTATGGTTGTAGGAGCCTGTTATAAAAAAATACATTTATAAATAAATAATATCGCATATCACGACGCAGGTTAACTTGTACTTATGTTATGGGGCATGTTTGGGGAGCCTTGTCTCTGAGTGTCCATCACTTAATATGTTAAAAGAAATTATACCATAATTATAAAACAATGCCAAGATGTAACATTCAAGTAGTCCTACGGGTTGTGTTGGTAATAGAAGTCCAGATCCATCACATTTGCTCTGATTTACCACCAGCAGTGCCATCCCAAGGGAGAGGTCAGGATTGATTTAGAAATTACATTCCCAAACTGAGGCTGAAAATCCAGTAAAAAAAACTAGCCAAGCGTGAATAGAAAACAATCGACAAAGGAGTCAAAGCATGAGCTATTAACCTTCTCTCCGTGTTAAGACTCAATCTCCCAAGCCATAAAAACAGTAGGAGGCTGTATTGTATTTACTCATGTAATACTTTTTGCGTTACTGTGCGCTTCGTCTTCTCAGTGTCAGACACAGTAAAGTTTAGGAAACGAAATACACAAAAAGAAGGTGATGAGGTGTGGATCAGTGTGTTTCTGTTCACTCCTCCAATATCTAGAGTTTTTTTGAGTTCTTTGCTAATGCCATCTTTTTGTTCCCATCGCTTTGAAATATTGTGCTCCTCTGTTGCATTGAAAAGACTTGCTGTGAAAAGAAGCCAAATGCTTTCATATGTTGTCTTTGTTCTCTCGCACCTGGGGATGAGCATCGTTTCAACTGATGTTAGCTGCTGGATGTCTATTTTCACCCTCTGTGACTCTGTCTTTTCTTGCAGACAGAGTAGGCTTTATGGGGCTTGTTTCGTGCAGTTACTGCCTTGTGTCCATGAAGTAAAAGCTCCCACAGCAAACAGGGTTAACTTAACTGAGTGATGGGGAGGAATTACAATGTGTCTATCCTCAAACAGTCACTCTGTTCCAACATTGTTGTATAGAAAAACTGCAAAGGTTAGGCAGAAAAAAAAATTGGGTAAGTATCCCACTAAATAGAGGTGATAATGGTGAGCCATGTGGTACACAGCAATTGAAAATGTAAGAAGCTGATGAAAAAGATACAACCCTTTGCTGTCTCCTATGCCACTCATTGGCTCGTGTTTTAGTACTGACTACAAAGGCTGATTTATATCTCCCAAAGGCTCAATGGACCCTTCTTGTTGACTGTTGCAGGTAGGTCAATGAGGATTAGCCTTGCTCCATAATCCTCATCAACTTTCTGTAGCAAACTATCCAATACTTCAAGAGCGATAGTTTACATCAAGTATACTAAAGAGCCCTCTTCTCTCTTAAGCAATTTCTTAGCCCACAATCGCAATATTTCTGCCCTCAACAACAAAATCATTATTCTCAGTTTTCTCAAATTTCGGGTTGAAGACACTGATTTTGCTCTTGCCATTGAGGTACCATTAGAAGAGCCCAACTTATACGGATTGACCCTCTCTACAGATTACATTCACTCTCAACTGTACTATTAACATTGTTCTTTCCCCTATTGGATGTTGGTGTCACGCCCCCTTCATTTGTATTCACCTCCGCTATTTACATACCCCAGAAACGTCTCGCACTCACCACACTTTTCAGGTCATCCCCAGGTATAACAGCTCACGGGAACATCCACCAACTCCTTCAAACTCCCCAGCCATTGATTTTTCACGAGTACACCCCCTGGACACCCACCTTAATGAAATGAAGAATGTATTTGATTTGGTGACAGCCTGAAATCCAAGTTAGCAAACACATCTGCACGTTTATAAAACAAGAGATATTGAAGGCCATCCCAGCAAGAATATAAGCTATGAAGGCCCACTTCTACCGCCTCATAGAAAAGCTCACAGCCGCATGTACTCTCAGCTGGCGAAGGACTCTGAGCGAATCATATACCTGCTATGGATGAAATATTGCTTAAACAACCAACCTTTGCACACCCCATAAAATTAATACCCTGATTTCCTTGCCTCCAACACTTAATGACCAATGCCCCTCCAACTCACCCTTTGGGACACAAGGGTCACATCTCACCCCTCTTCCTTCTCTATTTGCTTATCACTGTGTAGAAGGCCCTGACCCCACCTCACTATAGTAACCACTTAGCTAGACTGACCTGAAATGCCCTCCTGAGACCTGTTGTCAAAGAGACCCAAGCGCTGATGTGTCCGGCACTGTAGGGGAATGCTGGTGTGCCCATGTGAATGCACTGTCACTACCCTGGTTTGATGAATGCATCATAACACTACAAAGCCGATGCTTTGCTTGGTCAATGTCTGATTTCAGGAACATATTATTTTTCTTCTTGCCCTTGGTGGTTTATATGTTTTGTCATTTATTCTGTCATTTTCGTGGACCGAATTTGAATGTTCTTACTCTATTTGTATCTGACACCTCATAATATTGTAACAGTATAGACTTAAGATGATGAATTTGTATTCTAATATGATTATTACTCTTTACTTCTAATAGACAATTATTACTCAAATAAAAGCTCGCAGTAACACCGCCATGTTTTTAAAAACTATCCCTCATGTATTAAATCTAAATGCAATTGCTAACAAATTACATTGCTTCACATCCTCTACAGTCCGTTCTAAATGTTTTCTACATAAACTCAAGTTTAAGAACATCTTGACCAACCATAAGTCTCACCAGCTTCATTATATTCCACCTCCTAGACACCCAATGACCATCAAAACCACAGTTAATTATGGTTTCGCCTTTGGATCCTTGTCATGCATTGAGATCCATCTAGCCCCAAACCCAAAATTATTATAAAAAATCATTAAAAAATCAAAATTACTCAAAAGGTCCTGGGAGAACCCTCACTCCATTGATAATTTCCATCCTAATACAAACTTTCCCCACCTTGAAAATATGATGGAGAAACTCTATGTGAAACTTCTGCCGAGGTGACTTAATGAAGATCACCTCCTTATAAAACATAAGTCACGCTGCAGCTCTCTACTTGGCACTGAGACATCAGGGAGTGTCTTCTAAAATAACATTTGCAGTGGCAGCGGTTGTGGGGGGCAGTGCATGGCTGTTATGGAAGCTGTTGTGGCTACTATGTTGATAATTGTTGGTGCTGCTGTGGTCCCTGTTCTGATGTCAACTGTTGTTTGTAGCAGTTGTGGCAGCTGCTGTTGTTCCTGTTGTAGCTACAAACATGGTCACAACTGTTGTCTCAACCTTGCTGGCAGCTCTTTTTACAACTGCTGACCTTTCTATGCTGGTAGCCGTTGTCACTGCTGTGGTCCCTGTTGTTGCAACAAGCAGTTGTTACTGCTGCAGTGATCCTGGCTGGCTAGGGTGGTAGACGTGGTTGCTGCTGTGGTCCCTGCTGTGGGTGTGTCCTAAAATCACAGGAAACATCAGGGGTAGTATATGTGTTAGAGAAAGTCTGCAGACTTTTACCACTGTTCAGCCTGCTCGCCAATACAAAAACACAATGCAAAATGTATGATTGCTGAAATATACAGAGAATTGCTGAAATATACAGAGAATGCCCCTTTCTGTATTCTCATTTTTGCTATCACACGAGTTTTGCCAGGCACTAATACTGTCAACAGCCAGACCTAAAAAACGATGTCACCAGTGAAGACAGTATCCATAACCTGGAGAGCCTGATCACAGTTCCCTGCTGGGAAATAAAACCTGCCTGAATGAATTCTGAGATGAGAATCTCCTAGCTACTGTGTTGCAGTCTTCGCAAGCTCCGACGGTTTGGAAGACTGCAATTTGTGTCTAAATATGATCTTTTATCGCCACTTTAGGTTAACTAAGCTTCTAATGCTAAGATTGCTTTCACAGATCAAGTGCCTGAAGAGACAAGGGGCCACATGTATAAACATTTATAATAGCGATTACCTAATTGGGATTTTCAGAGAATCGCAATTAGGTAATCGCTATTACAAATGTATGAAACTCCAAGAGTTTCATATAGTGATTCGTAGGAGGTCACAAATCGGCCTACCTCATTAATATTAATGAGGTAGGTCGCAAACTGCGACCCCCTAGTAATCGCTAAAATCACCGGGATGATGGCCTGCTGGGGTCAGCAGATCACCATATCCATGACTGCTTTTAAATAAAGCAATTTTTTTTTAAAAATGCAGCACGTTTTCCTTAAAGGAAAACAAGTTGCGTTTAGAAACAAAAATGAATAGTTCACTTTTCATTTTTTAAGAGCAGGCAGTGGTCCGTGGGACCACTGCCTGCCCTTAAAAAAAGTTTTTGCATACATTCACAAAGGGGTCCCTTGGGCAGGGGCATCTTAAGGATTTTGGGGGCCCTGGGCCAAACGTATTTTGGGGGCCCCTGTTTGGAACAATTTTTGACTTTATGATCCATTTCAGCTCTTTCATCCCTTGTTTGGCCAAGTCACTGACAGTGCACACGCACACTCATCCAAATTCTCAATGTGTTTATATCTAATATTCAGGGCTGGTGACGTGTGTTTGCAATATTTAAACACACAGCAGCTCAATAATATTACTGCAAATAATCTCTGTGAAACCCTCCCATTTCTCATATGTCAGGTCTGTTTTGATCTGAAAGAAACTTTTTTAGGATGTTGCATGAAACATAAACACAACATTTCTCTGCAAAATGTCTGCCAAAGTCTCTCACGCATCACCCACAAATTAAAAATAAGTTAAAGGAAAACGGTATTTAAAATAATCTGTTTAAAAATTATTCAAGGTAATCGGGCCAAGACTATGCAGAACACAGCTGGCTCTCTCAGAGGGCCCCCTGAAAGGCTTGGGCCCTGGGCCAGAGCCCACTTTGCCCATGATTTAAAACTTCTCTGCCCTTGGGGACCCCTTCCCGTTAGCGAACAGGTTAAAGTTGGTGGTAAATGCAAATGTTTTGCGATCGCATTTACGGTCACCAAACATTCATACATACCTCAACAATTCAGTATTTAGAAGGGACGTCCTAAACGCGTCCCTTCCAAATACTGAATCGCAAACCCATTTTGCGATTCGGTAACAGGTTACTGAAACGCAAAGTAGGGTTTGATACATTCGAAAAGCATTTTTTGTGTTTGCAAACGGGCCGATTCTGAGAACTAGCCCTTTTGCGAATGCAAAAATGCTTGATACATGTGGCCCAAGACCTGAAGACCACTGTTAGCAATGTGACCACCATTAAAATGTACTATTGCGATTCACTCTACACAGGTTTCCAAGAGAGGCAGGCTGCTATTGGCTGCATGTCCCATCCTTGACGTGGTAAGGTATGACAGCATTTCATTGCCCCTTCGAAATTTAAATCATGAATGAAGAATCACAAGATGAGTCCACTGAAGATGGACATCTGAAAGAATACCTACTGTTACAGGATTCTTGGTAGGTGGGATAGCATGAATCCACTCTTGCCGTTGTCACCTTTTGTGAATCACCTGAGTGGGCCCATCAATCAAAGTGTAATTGTGATACCATGTATGCTACTGGAGAACGAGTGCTGGTGGACAACCTCCATAATAGAGCACTGTACGAAGAGCATGTCTGTCTGTCTGTGCAAGCAGGAATCAGTGTCTGTCACTGTCTGCTGCATTCTTTCGGTCCCTCATTCTGACAGGAAAAAAGGGAACTTCTTCCCTGCATATTGTGGACATCCATGGTAAAAAGGTGCCCCCCCCCCCCACTGGTAAAATGCAGGTCTTTGCATAACGGTGCTCATTAGTGACACATTGTTGACATCTGTGGCATGAAGGCGACCTTGCCTGGTATAATGGTGGTAATTCTTGGATTATTATGGGCATCCATGAAAAGATGGCGTCCACTCCTGGTATGTTGGTAATCCTGGTTTAATGGTGATATTTCCTAGCATATTGTGGGCATCCATGCCGTGAGCTTGTGATATATAAGTACGCAAGGCAAAACCTATCAATGTGTAGCAGTAAACAGTAGATCTGTTTTTTGGCAACATAAAGGTATTTCCTGAAACTAAAAAGCTGGTACTTAAGTACAATTTTTTTTTTATTAAATGAAAATGATAATCTTTCCGAAAATGAAAAGGTACCATTTGATAGAAAAACGTGCCTATTTTCAAAAACTGACAAGCAGATATTTGAGGAAAAATGATTACACTTCCAATATATATTCAAAGTAGATCCTTTAAGTACTAACATAACATAAAATGTGTATTTCTAAAGTGCACGTTCACCCAAGGGTATCTTGGCGCTGAATAACAACAGATGTTTATTGTTACCCAACTCAATGGTACTACTTTTTACCACACTCTAAAAACCTAGCCTGGAGGATTAGTGTTACTTTTCTACTGTTCAGGGCCGGCCTTCGGCATGGGCGAGCTAGGCAGCCACCCAGGGCACCTTTTTTACAGGACAGTGTCATAATCTGCAGACAACAAGGTCTCTACTCAACACACTTCCAAATTGGAGAGCAGAATTAGGCGTATTGGAGAAGGAACCGTGAACCACAGACTAAAGGTATCAAACAAACACTTTCGGAAATGCATGTTCTGTTTTGTAGAATTTTAAATCCTGCGGTGAGGTCCACCCAGTTCTTTTCCCCCTGTGATGGAGGCCTACTCAATGAATGGCACGCTATGTAGAGGCTGGGCTGGTGCGGCACCTGTGGTTATGGGAGTGGCCTATGAAGTGAAGGCAGGAGTGTTTGCCTGTAGCAAGGGAGAATTGATAAATGTCTTTATAAACTTCCATTAACAATGCATGGTGGGGGTGCTATTAATATATTGAATATCAGTGAGCACAATTTGTGGTGCTTTTGTCGATCTGCACGTGTTTTTTGTTTTTTTGTTTTAATATCATGATTTCTTAGACTCTTGGCTCTCACAACTTTCAGCCTTGCCCTCCTCGTCCATATAGGCAGCACTAGGTGTGCCGGGTTATATACTGGACAGATTTACTGCTGGTTTAGGATCTAGTTTTATTGGGTGCCCCTGGCTCTGCTTCTTGTTTCTATTACGGAATTCTATGTCTATTGGTCCTGTATTTGTTTTTTTGTTTCTGCCACTGCCTCTTCCACAGCCTCTCCCATAAAAGGCATTGAGTTACCATCATAAGCCCCTCTTAATGGATAGACATCGGCTAAGATTGTGGCTATTGATATTGGCCTGTATGATTGCTTGGCTTTCACTGTTGCTGGTATCATCGAATTAAATGAATGTCCAGTTCCCTACTGTCTTTCATTGTCCCATGTTTTCTTGGAAAACAAATTCATGGCTTGTATAATGATCCTCTTTCGTGTAGGAATATACAGTCTCATGGCTGAATTCTGTAAGTTCGTTGTAATTTAATTATTTTAGTATTTATAAGATGTTCTTTAAAACCTGGTGATTTCTGTATGTCTTTTTAGCTTACTTTGTATTGGCCGATTGGTATTGCAGCCTTTATGCTTCTTTCTTTTGCCAGTATTACCACCAGCATAGCATCTGCTATTCTGTTTGCTCTACTGATTGTTAGCACTAGCCATTCCCTAGTGCATTTCTAGGCTAAATTCAGCAATTCTTTCCTGTATGAGAGGCTATAAGGAAATATGCTAGATTGATTTGTAATCATGATAATCACCCAGTATAGAATTGGTTTAATGTGTTTTTAATTAAAGATAGACAAGTTTGCCATTCATTGATATGGCTTAAGACTTGTGTGATATTAGTATCACCTAATAATGGTGATGCTAATAAATATGGTTTCCACTATGACATCAATAAAAGTCAATATTTTGTCTTTAGCCATATTCTTATGAAGCTATCTAAAGTAAAGAGAGATTTTTTTGTGGAAATTTGTAATTAATCCTACTAAACTGAATCTTCCTCAATGTGCCTTCTAAAGAGATTCTCAGTCCAAAGACATTCAAGAAAATCTATGTGGTAGGGGTAGAATGTAACAAAATAGATGGTGAAATGTAGAAGTTCAGACAGATGCTATGCTTAAGGCAAGCACTAGACCCTGACTGTCTGAAAGTTCTGATTAACTTGTGCCTATGTAACGTTATTTGTTCATGCACAATGGCAGAAATAACAAGTTGCACAAGGCAATGAAGGTGATCACAATGAAAAAGAACTGATTTCCATAAACCCAGCAGTGGAAGACAAGGCAATGATATGAAAAGAGGGAGTTAAATCCATGGGAGAAAACATTGCCATCTTTCACAAAAGACTGGAAACATTGGAGACAAGCCTCAACTCTGTTAAAAACCAAATCCAAGACACACATGACAGGGTACAATGCCTATGCACACGCTATAATATTCATTTGATGGTTCAAGTGAGTACACATATATGAGAAAACTTCTTGTGTTATTTATTAGAACTTCACGACGAGGTCCAGCCAACACGTGTTTCGTCCAAAGGGAAAATTTAACCCTGGACTTCTTTCCGGTTTAGACGCGCTACCGGGAGTGTCGTGTAGCAGGACTTTAGCGTACTCGCTTCAAGGTTTGGTGCCAATACCTTATATCAAGTATTGGATTGCCATCTGACTTACCGGTTTGGATTTAATTGACTTTTAGATTTACCTGGTCTTACGCATAAAGACTACATCTTGCAGTATCTGCCGGTTTGAATTTACACCGGCCTTTAGGTCGTAGTATTTCCTTTTGTCATATCAGCCCTGAAGAAGTCCAGGGTTAAATTTTCCCTTTGGACGAAGCACGTGTTGGCTGGACCTCGTCGTGAAGTTCTAATAAATAACACAAGAAGTTTTCTCATATATGTGTACTCACTTGAACCATCAAATGAATATTATAGCGTGTGCATAGGCATTGTATATTGTACAGGGACCTTGGTCCACTTTTCTAGGGGTTTTGTGGTTTCTTTCCCCTACCTTGTGCACCGCAGAGATAGTCATATAGAATACTGGGCGTTATCAAGCGTGCGCCATTTACCTCCTGTGTAGAAACCGCCATTTGTCTTTTACACACATGACAGGGGTTAGGAAATGTGGAACCAACACCAAGTCAGAAAATTGGAGTAAGCACAATAACATATGTTTCTTTTCAATACCTGAGAAAAGTGAGGAAGATAAGAACATTTCATTCTTGAGTGATTGGCTTATGATAATGGTGTACGGTAAAGGCCCCCAAACCTGCCTGTAGGGGGTTCTGTGCCTGTGATCATCCTCAACCACAGTACTTGCCTCAAAATCCATGAACAAATTTGGGTGTATCTTTTACAGAAATCTTTTCATTTGGTCTCTCTTGATGCCATTGGGGATGGCCAGTAAACAGATGCCATTTGTGCGTGAGTGATCTTTTACATTTTACAGCTTTACTTCTGCAGTCTTCCATTACATAGATGCTCCATCTGTAGTCTGAGATTTCTTTAACACTTTACTCAGTCTTACTTGTTGCAACAGCAGTTTTTGCATTTCTGGGCATACCACTGAAATATTCTGTGCAAGTGTGTTGATCATCAAATGCTTTCTTTGTTTCCTTCAAGTGTGGGAGACTTTAGTTCAACAAGGACTGGGAACATCAGGGGTGTACTACTATCCTGAGGAAGTAGTGGATGACTACTCTATCCTTGGGTCTTACTGGTTGTGTGATAAACAGAGCCCCTCTTCTCCATGCCCTCCTCCGCTCTGCCTTCCATCCATTTGCATCAAAGTTATTTCCTGGTTAAGACTCCTTTCTTTGGATGCTGGATGTTTACAGTAGATAGAGGGTCAGATTTAGAGATAGGCTGAATATTTGTGGTGGACAAGGGAGCAGGTGCTTTTTGTACACTTCGGGACTTTCAATTTTTTCTTCCTGTGAAGAAGTTTATGAAATTGATGGTGCCCCAAATTCTGTCTTCCTGACAAGTGAGGACTGGATCTGCACATGATCTTAACATAAAATGGAATTCCGCATTTCCACTGACAATTACTGCAGATTCTAAATTACTTTCACGGTGTAAATTATTTTCCTCTGTAAACAAGCCAGGAAGGAGCCACTCTCTATTTTACTGTGTAGGTTGGCTATGAAGATGTGATCCTGGGTGCTGTACCAATAAAAGCATGCCTTTGGCACTCCCTTAGGCGGAGACTAGAACATTCAAACGGATGGGCTCAGCAGAGTAAGCTTGTGTTGAATGTGTCTTACTCAAATTATTGAGTTTTTAGAATCAAATAACATTCTTGATAAAGTACAATTTGGGTTTCGCCCAGGCCATGGGACGGAGACTGCCCTGGTGACCGTCATGGACGATCTACGGTTGCGTGCAGACAGGGGACAGTCGGCCATACTGGTCCTCCTCGACCTGTCTGCCGCATTCGATACGGTGAACCATGGGATTCTCTTGTCCAGGCTTGAAGAGGTGGGAGTGACGGGCACTGCCCTTAAGTGGTTTCACTCCTACCTATCCAATAGACAACAAGCAGTAGCCCTCCCCCTTTTCGGTCTAAGTTTTCTAATATGCTGTATGGAGTCCCGCAGGGATCAGCAATCAGTCCTATCCTTTTTAACATTTATATGAGCCCTTTACCTGCCATTATTAGATCACATAATGTTAACTTAGTGAATTATGCAGATGACACCCAGCTTATCCTGTCTCTTGAGGGTGAGCAATCAGTGTCTTTAACAGCTTTTCATGCGTGTCTGCAGGATATAGCAACATGGCTCAGAGAGAACTCTCTTCAATTTAATTCAGTGAAGACAGAGATTTTATATTGTGCAGTAGGAAGAATCCCCTCTTTACTTCCAACTAATTTCTGGCCTACTTCCTCCAGTACCTTACTGGCTCCCAGTAATACTGTACGCAACCTGGGAGTCATGTTTGACAATAAATTGACATTAGAGAAACATGTCAACAAGACAGTTGGAAGTTGCTTTGGCCTGATTAGAGCACTTCGGAAAATCCTTCCGATGTTTTCTTTGGAGGCCAGAGCGGTGATAGTCCGAGGTGCTATTCTTAGCAGACTGGACTACTGCAATGCTCTGCTCTTAGACTCTCCACAATATCTGATTGAAAGATTGCAGAGAATAAAGACCATGGCTGCTAAAATAGTACTACGGCGATCGTGCCGTTCTTCTGCATCCCTGGCACTCTCTGATTTGCACTGGCTGCCGGTTTCGCAGAGAATACAATTTAAGGCATTATGCATAATGTTTAAGGCCCTGCATGGACAGGGACCCAAATTACTGCAGGAAAAATTTACCTGGTATGTCCCCCCTCGAACGCTTCGCTCCTCATCGGCAAATCTGGTGAGGGTGCATAGAGTTAAGATAGCGAAATCAGGAGGCAGGGCGTTCTGTACGGCAGCCCCTCGCCTTTGGAATAGACTTCCATCTGATATTAGACATACAGACAACATTCTGCAGTTCAGAAAAAGGATAAAAACCTGGCTCTACCCCCGGGTATGTTCCTTGGCTCCCTGTTAATTCCCTCTGGGCAGGGGCTACAGTTCTTGCCACAGTCTCTTTCCATATCCAGCTAACATCCTATCACAGCGCCAGGGTACCCGTAGGGTGTCAGCTGCGCTTTACAAGCAACTATAATAATAATAATAATTATGGAGCACATTTATTCCAAAAAAGAGTTACTAGCACAGAAAGTGAGTGCCTTTAATAATTATTTTTTGATTTTAAGAGTCTTCAGTCTTCAGGATTAGAACAGCCCGGAACACTACATATGCCAAGGACAGTACAGCAGGGCAGGTGCCTTAGAAAATATGATGCACAATACAAAAAGCCTTAAACTGTACCCTTTAGAGAATTTGTAACCAGTGAAGTCCTCAAAGTGTTATGAGGTTGTTGCAGGAGATGACGTTGGAAGCACATGATAGTGCTACATGATGCTACAGTGCATATTGTGCAAGGCTTGGAGAGAGCCCAATGTGACTATATTATGGCTGGTACTCTCTGTGACAAGGCTGGGTACCTGAATATTCACATGGGAATTGTTATCTTTATTCCGCATAAGTCCCAGTCATAATATGTAGAACAGACAGACCAGAGTGTAGCCAGACTGGGTGAGTCGCCAGTGGTATTGCTTGTATGCTGAAAGAACTGGTGTAGTTTAAGTGGACCAACATTGGGACTAAGGGACAACATCACAAGCCTTGCTTTTACTGTCATTGAACTTTATCACATGGATGCATATCCATTGGTGACAATGAGCTGCAGCTGGAGGACTCAGAATGGCCAGGGTTTCATTTGCATAGTTATAGACGATGTAACCATAAAAGGGGATCATTTTCATTCACGGGATGAATATAGATGTTAACAAATCAGTGAGACAATGCTAACACGAGGCTGTTATCTGAGAATAAATAACACTGTGGTCTTTATAATACTGAATTCAGAGACGCGGGAAATGGGGATTTTGTGGATGTGATCAGGACTCTAACACTGTACCCCATCTAGTTTATTTCTAGTGTTATCCACTTGAGCCAGTAGGACCCAGTTAGTTCATCTTCAGGCCCCAAATCTCACTGTTTTGTCTGAATAAGAATGTCAGGCAGAGGATGAAAGTTAGTTAAATTACTGAGATAAAAAGAAAGTTTCTTATGAGTGACGACCCTATTATTTCCATTTTGTTTTCAAAGAGTGATTATAGCAGCAATTTGGTATGGCAAGGGCCCAGCAATTCTTAGGGTGTAGGCCTACTTGGAAATGTGTGAAGGCTTACCAAGCTCATTGTTGTTTTCCGTTTCTGTTTATTAGACTAATAGTCCACATAGACATGTAAATATCGCAAATAGTTACATTAAGGAGAAAGGTCAAAACTAACTGAAAACCTACAGTTTCCTACACCTCTTTCAAAAATCCACCAATTGCCAATGCAATTTCACAAATAAGTTGATGGGAAAACAAGTGTCAATCTGTTGAGCTGGAATATTCACAAGAAATAGGCATAACACATGTTTTTTGGAAACTTCTTGACAAGAATATGTCTGCAAGGATGCAGTCACACTTGCATTCACAATCTCACTTGCCTTTATTTCTTTCATTGACTTCCCATTTAATCTCTTTTTCTTGCATCTCTTGATTGAGGAGACTCAACTGGGAACATCAAGGGGTTACGTTACAATTCATACCTCTATACTTTCCATTCAAAGATCCTCCTCTCGTCACAGGAAGCAGGCATAGTTCTTAAAGATAATTCTCTTCACTTTTGTGCACCCTGCATGGGTACATAGCAGCGTTCCCTTGGTTGTGGACTGAGACAAAAGCAGGTGGAGAAAGTCCAGAGCCCCCCCAAATATGCCTGAACCCTAGCTTCCGAGAGGCTGGCAAGCCCCGCAGAGAGGCTCCTCTCTATAGCACGCTTCCCCTCCCACGTTGCCTTCTGCTTGCTACAGGAGGCATAGCGGAGGCCAGTCCATCTCTAACCAGAATGGAAGTCTTATTGTAGAGGGGACAGGTTTGAATTAGTCACATAAGACCATGTAAAAATTAGCAGGAACTAAGGGATCCTGCAAAGATAATTTAAGAAGATGATAAACACTAGCTTGTTTAAAACAATCAAGAAAGAAACCAGAAGAGATAAAAACGTTAAAAAGGGTTGCAGAAAAAAAGCAAATAGGATAAAAGAGTGAATTAAGGGTGAAGTGAGAAGATCAGTGGCTAGGAAACCAGACTCTGAAATAAGACAGAACAAGATAAGGCAGGAGCAGAATGAGGAAGAAAGAAAGGGTAGTTGATGCTCGGCAAGAGGGAGGACAGAAAGCAGGTCAGAAGTATCAGTTTTGAGGTAAAGAGGGGTAGGTGGTGTAATTGGTTTAACATTATCTAAGTAAAACCACATTATAATTCTGTATAACCATTGCAATAATTTTAAGTTATATTTTGTGTTACCTTGTGATATGTGTACGGTGCCTTTTGTGTGCATCTTCATTGAGGAGGCTATTGGGTGAAATGCAACAAGGCTATTGTCACAGAGCAGACGAACCTCCAGGGTAGTTAGCCCACAGCTCAGGGACTTCTCAGCCCTAAGCTGCTGGAACAGCCTTGCCTGTCATCCTTTAAAAGAGCCCTGAAGGTCTCCTAGTTCAAGAAGGCATTCACTCAGTGCATTCACTGAAGGCATTGCTAGGGCTCGTACTCCATCCCTGATGGAACCGGGCCATATATAATTGCCTCCATAACTCACTCCACCCTTGTGCCATGACCCGATGCGCCAGGCCCACTACTCGTCCGCCTCAGAACCCACTAAGTTTATTTTTATTTTATTTTTATTTAAACAGTTTTATATAGCGCTGGCTAGACCCAAAGGTATCAGAGCGCTTTACAGGGATTGGAAGTAGAAACAGATTGTAATATTACATTCATACAAAAAGGAAAAGGGTGAAAAAAAAATATGGACAAAATGCAATGAACAATAACTACATGGACAAGAAGATCAGAAGTACATATAATCCATAACCATGATTTGGATAGTTGTGCAAGCGTGGGTAGCCAGAGATGATGGGGGGAAAGTATGTAGGTAGGGTGGAACCAAGGAAGGTGAAAGGAGAGGAGATAGCATGTAGGAGTAGGTGGTGATAATATGAGGACTAGTAGAAGGAGGGTGGAAGTATATGTGAGGGAGAGAGGCGGGGGTAGTAAAACGGGTATAATGTGGTGAGAAACATAGCACCGTCATGGGCAGGTTGAGAGACCCTGTTAGATAGCGGGATTAAGGACCCCAGTATTTGTAGAGAAGATGTTGCTTGAGATCTTTTTTGAAGCTGAGGTAGGAGGGGTTGCAACGTAGGTCTTTGGGGAGTGAGTTCCAGATAGTAGGCGCGTTTCCGGAGAAAGAGCATGACTGGGTTGATTTCTTGTTTACCAAGGGAGGTACCAGAATGAGGGTATTTGTGCTCCTCATTTCTCTGGCACAGCCCACTTTGTGAAGTTTTTGTGAGAGATACAGTGGGGTTTGAAGATGCAAGGCTTTATGCGTAATGCACGCATTCTTGTAGGTGGATCTGCCTTCGATAGGAAGCCATTTGAGATCTTTGAGGATGGGAGAGAT
Organism: Calotriton arnoldi; assembly: GCA_963921515.1. Taxonomy (NCBI): domain Eukaryota; kingdom Metazoa; phylum Chordata; class Amphibia; order Caudata; family Salamandridae; genus Calotriton; species Calotriton arnoldi. The sequence continues at coordinate 7,465,507 of CAWUFW010000001.1, read as the reverse complement.
GTGATCAAACCTCTTACAATCAGAAATAAGCCTGGCCGCGAGGTTAAGGACTGACTTGATTGGGGCTAAGTGGACTTTAGGTGTTCCAGCGAGAATGGCGTTACCATAGTCCAATCTGGAGAGTACTAATGATTGAACAACAGATTTAAAGTCATCAACAGGAATGAAGGGTTTAATTTTCTTGAGGTGATGTAGAGAAAAGAGAGCGCCTTTAGCTGCATTTTTTATGTGGGGAGAAAGGCTGATGTTTTGATCAATACTTATTCCGAGGGATTTTACTGAGCTAGAGGTAGACAAGGAGCAGTTGAGGGCTTTAAGATCAGGGATCCAATGTTGAATGGGGAGTCGGTTATTTTTAGGAGCAAAGAGAATGACTTCTGTTTTTTTAGGATTGAGTTTAAGGTGATTATGATGGAACCATTGTTGAATCTTAGTCAGGGCATCATTGAGGTGAAGAATGTCTGCATGGGAATTGATTTTATAGTAAAGCTGGGTATCATCCGCATAGAGGTGATAGTTGATTGCTGCTTGCTTTAGAATGAGGGCGAGGGGTTCCATAAAGAGGTTAAATAGAGAAGGAGAGAGAATAGAGCCCCCGAGAGGTCAAGAAGAATGAGAAGGGAGGTCTCCCCCTTATCGAGGGAGTGGTGGATATCATCAACAATGTTGAGCATCGAAGTTTCAGTACTGCAGCCCTTTCGAAAGCCTGACTGTAATGTGTCAAATAGGCTAAATGAGTCAATGTGTTTGTCCAGTTGGAGCAAGGCGCATTTTTCGAGGGCCTTGGAAAGAAGAGGCAGATTAGAGATAGGACGCAAATTGTTAAGGTCATTGGGGTCAGCAGTGGTATTTTTGAGGGTGGGAGAGATTTGGCCAAGCTGGAGGGAAACAGGGACACATCCTGTGGTCAAGGAGGAGTTGATGATGGTAGTCCAATAAGGAGCAATGATATGCTTTAAATCTTGAACGAGGTTGGCGGGGAGAGGGTCAAAGGTATGAGAGGAGGGTTTAAGCTTAGTGATGATGTTGAGGACATCTCGCTCAGTAACTGGGCTAAAGTAACGCCAAGATGCATTATTTTTTAACTGTGGACTGGTGAGGAAATGTTCAAGGGGGGCGACGGTGTGAGGGAGACAAACAGAGTTAGGAGGGGGTGAAGGCGTAACAGGAGACTTGGATAGTAAGACATCGAGGGGTGATGAGCACTGAGGGGAGGGAGTTGCGGCAAAGGATAGATCAATCTTGGAGATTTTATCAGAAAAGAAATTCGCAATTTCTTCACATCTTTCGGTGGAGGCCATCAATTTGGGGGGAGCAGAAGCTGTTTGATTTTTGATGATGCTGAATAGTTCTCTAGGTCTATTCTTAGCTCGGTCGAGTTGTGCGCGGAAGAAGGAGGCCTTTTCATTGAGGATGTGTTTTTTATAATTAACCCTAGCGGTTCTGAGGAGGGCAAGATTTGGGGGGGAGGGATGTTGTCTCCAAGTGCGTTCGGTCATCCTAAGCGCTCGTCTCTCATTGTTGAGATCAGCATTAAACCAGGATTTGGCAGGGATGTTTTTTGGTGATTTTAATTTGGCTGGAGCGATTAGGTCAAGAACCTCAATGATGGATTTGTTGTAGTGTTCAGTAAGATCATTGGCATTTTGTGATGGAGGTGGAAGTTGAAGTTTTGCTTTGATCTTAGTCTCCAATTCGCCAGGAGGAATAAGGTGAAGATTTCTGGTTAATTTCTTATGTTTGATGTTTTTGGGGGAAGGGGGAGGTGCAGCGCTGTTAATCGTGAAGAGGATAAGGTGATGGTCCGACCAGTCAATAGGGACAATGTGTGAAAGGGAAGCCAGATCTTTGCTAGTAATGATAGCGTCAAGAGTAGCCCCTTTGGAATGTGTTGGTGAATGGCAAAGTTGAATCAAGTCAGTAACCTCGAGGAGGTCATTGAGGATGTTAACCGAGGGATCAGCCTTATTGTTCCAGTGAATATTGAAGTCTCCGAAGAAAATGTTTTTGGAATTTGAAATCGAGGCTTGTGAGAGTAAGTCAGACAATTCCTCTACAAATGGCAAAGGGTCACCAGGGGGATGGTAAATATTATGTAGCAGAATAGAAGGGGCCCCCTGAACTTTAAGTTCAACTCCCATGTATTCGAAAGTGGATTGATCAGTATTCTTAACAGGGGAGAGTCGGAGTTCTTCTTTATGAATTATGGCTAGGCCCCCCCCCAATTTTGTCAAGCCTATCTTTTCTGAGGATAGAGTAACCGGGGGGGGAGAGCAAGTCAAGAATCGATGAAGAGTGAGCCTTGAGCCAGGTTTCCGTAAGAAAAGCAATGTCAATGGCTTCACTAAGGATGGTTTCCGGGATTTCTGATGCATGTCGTGCAGCCGATCGGCAGTTGACCAGCATGCAGTTGAGGGGTTTATGGTTGGTATCAGGGGAGCAGCCAGAATGAATAGTGCTGAGTTGCGGGGGAGGTCTGGGCGAGCCAGGGGAGGTAGGGGTACGGTTTATCCCCAGGATCACGGGAATAGTGGAGTGCAGTGTAAGAGGATCAGTGGTCGCAATGAGTTGGGGAGGAAGCCTAGTCAATGGGTTCCACAATACATAGCTTTGAAGTGATGCAAACAGGTTTAATGAGGTTATCTGGGAGTAATACAAAAGAAGTAAAAGAAATCACTAATACGTTTATTAAAACCCTTGCTTATCTGTGTAAAATGTGATGCATCACATTTGCTCTTTAAATTTCACTGACTTTGAAAGCACACAGAATACAAATCGTCTAGTTAGGTGATAGAGGTATCACAATTTCAAGAGCTACTATGCCGAAATCACCACCTCCCACAGTTCTCTGAAGCACCACCTTTCTTCTGATGCTCACATTAGTCTACAAAGTCTTCCGTTATTCCAGTTTAATCAATTTTGTATCAACTTTCATTTAAAATATTTAGGGGCCTATTGGCAACTTCATTTTGTAGTGCATACATAGGTACTATATTAGTTCTACTCACATGTAACAAAAGGCTATTCACAAACCTATGTGCGGAGACCTCCTTCCTGGCTCTCCCATCTTTTCTGTGTGGGGATCTCTGCCAACATGGCGAAGATCTCGGTACAAATAGTTATACGTTTCTGTAGTAAATGTGAGAGGTACAGGAGGAGTGACTGGAAGTTGGTAAATACTTACTACTAAGTGAGAGTAGACTTCTCTTTCTGTTTTGAGGCACTTCTAGTATAAGCTTCTTACCTGGACAGGGGAGAGGATGTAGCCTTACGGCTAGAGCAGTAGACTTCGAAGCTGGGGAACCGGGTTCGAGTCTCAGCAACGACGCTCAACATCCTGTGATTCTGGGCAAATCACTTAATCTCCCCGTGCCTAACAAAAATGAATGTGTCCTTCTGTAACGAAACTGGTCCTCATGTAAAGCGCTCTGATACCCGATGTCTCAAGTCTAGTTCGCGCTATATAAAACTCTAAAAATAAATTTAAAAAAGTGACTCTGTTAGAATTCTCACCCTTCTGCCAGCCCTCTGGCATATGGCAAGTTTAAAAAAATTGCCCCCCTCCCCAGTCAGTTGCTGAGGCACATCCTAAAGCAAATGGGCTTCCACAACACACTGTATATTACCCTTATACCTATACCTACCTACCTGTTGAAGTGGATCATCTGAATAGCAGAACAGGTCAAATTAAACCAAAAGACATATTATATTTTTGAGAACCAATTTCAAAGTATACATACATAATGGTCAGTTTAAAGGTAGCTAGCAGCAGCACAGGTAAGTACAATAAAAACAAATATAGTAGTCCTGTTATAGTTATAAAGGCAACAGACCAAAGATGAATTTTCAAACTTGCCAGGTTGGGAGAGGGATGTATCTGAAGTGCATTGAAAAGGTATCTTGTGTTTTTCATCCAAGCATACAACATAGGAAAAGCCCGTCAGATGCACCACCTACCTGTTGTAAAATCTAGACACCATGCATACTGTAAGGCTTTTCTCTAATTCTCTCCTTTGCTGCCCACGACTTCGACATGTAAGACACTTTGCAGAATTTGGGTCTCAATTAGAAGAGGGTAAAATTCAGTGGCGGCTGGCATATACGGGGGGGTGCTAATATCCAATATTAAAAAACTTACCTGAACCTGCGTCCTCCGCTTCGGACCTCTTCTTAGGAACTGGATGCAGTGCGGGCACCAATCCTGGCCCTGCTCTCATGCTGTGAGAGCAGCACCCTGATTGGAAGAAGCTGCCTCACTCACCGCTCCTGAGGACACTGGAGCCCAGCCCTGCACCTACTTTAACCCAGCTGTCCTAAGACAGCTGGGTTAAAGTTTGCAAAGGCATATGAGCACTTTGAAAAGTGCACAAACAGTCCACCCTCCTCCCTGCTGCTATCATTCTGCCGCGCCCCCCGCCCCCCTCGTCCTGATGCTTGGTTCAGGACGGGAGGATGAAAAAATAAATGTTAATGGATTACCATTTTATTTTTCATCTTTGGGGGTAATTTTAGTGGGGTGACACTCTTCCACTCCAACGGAGGAGCCGCCCCTGGTAAAATTGAGGGTTCCATCAAAAATTGGCAAATGGCAAGGGAGGGGCTGCAGAATTTAGCACGCTCACTTCTCCATAGCCATTAATGCAGCATTCTTTCTGTCTGGGACTGCCATATGTGCAGCCGAGAACACCTGTGAATGAACATGTGCACATTATTATAAGCAGGAACAGAAATGGGAAAGCGGGGGCAAGGGTTTTTTCACTCACCGTCCCAGTAGTTTTTATATATAAACATGCGATTCCCTCCTGTCCTCAACACTTGCGCAAATCTTTTTCATCACATTAGTTTTTGAGTTAGGGTGCATTCTTTTTCTGTCAAGAAAGTGCCGATGATGACAGAGTGAGCAAACTGGTGTACCAACCAGTAGCTCCATGGATGGTGCTTACGTGAGGCACTTTCGGACTCACCTCACATTTTTTCTTTATAACTGTCAAAGGTGCCCATTTTGAGACCGTTGACTGACGGGCCGGTGACCTGATACGGGTGTTTGATGATATTTTAGTAATGATTAACATGTACGGGTGGGCATGACTAAATAAATGAGCGCAGCCTTACCAAGGAGTGAAATATGATACTCATTTAATGGAAATTAGAGATATGTGATATATGTTTTAAATACCAGGCTTTTTTGTTGTAATGTAAATGGGAACAGGCCCACCATGTTGAATACCATATAGTGACCAGGCAGAGTTTCTTTCCCTCTAAAGTAGCTCCCTTTACAAACAGGGGAGCAGTGGTGTACAGATAATCCACCAGTCGAAATAAAGCTGCTCACCAACCTTCCTTGTAACAGTCCTGCGCAGGTTTCGTGTTCATGGTACAAAGTTTCTTTGGGTGTCAGGAGTGGTTGTATTCTATGTGGGGAGGCAGTCTTTAGAGAAATGGTTCTAATATAGCCTTATAGCCCGCCGTAGTGGGCTGTACCGGCCATTAAAGGCCTGCTCCAGTGTTAAAGGCCCTAGCCAAAGTCGAGGGCCTTTAACAAGGGAGTGGGCCTTTAATGGCTGGTATAGCCCACTATGGAGGGCAATAAGGCTGTTAGAACATTCTACCCCTTGAGGGCAGAATGTTCTAATTAGGAAAACAAAGGCCTCACAGAGCCAGAGGGGGTTGAAATCCCCTCAGGCTCCATGAGGCCTTTGTTTACAGTAACAGCTGTGAAAGGAAAACATTGGAATGTTGATGCCCTGGGCTTCTACCAGCCATTAGAAGCCCGGAGCACTCCATTGTCTTCAATGGAGCGCTCAACATTCCAGTGTTCTAATTCTGTATACACTATTGCGTTTGATTGTGCCCAGGGTGAGGACTCACTCTCATAAAGTAAGGACTGTCGAAGAAGGAGAGGAATAGAATACTCCACCTCAGCCTTAGAAGCTGGAACTCGAGAAACTAGGAGTGCAACAGCATTCCCAAGCTGGCGAATTCAGAAAGAGTCGAAAGCGGCCCTGGCCTCAGCTTGCGTCCTATTCCCACGATGGCACAATACCTTGCAGGGCAAAGGCGGGTGAATCATTCATTTATTCGAACCGAAGTAATATTAAAAAAAACAATAATATATGATGTGTTAATCTACAGGAAGCGCTGTTAAAACAGAGTTCATTCTGCACTGCACTTTTCAGCTCGCTGACAGCACCAGCAGATATAATGTGAAAAGTATTGCCTTGTGAATGCCAACTAAAAAACAAAAACCGTCGCCTGCTTTAAAAGGACCTGTGGCCCTTTGGCCTGCCTGCTCCCCCTTGCAAGCACCCTCTTGTTTTCAGGCTGGTTGCAGCCCTGATGCACCCAGGTCGCTCATCAGTGATTACTGCTTCTAAGAATGCTCCACATGCTGTGTGTGGATGTGTGCTAATTAGCCGGAATAAATTATCCCCTGGTGTGTGGCGCGGTGTTTGTGGTGGTTTTTACTGCGCGCCGAGTGCTGAGAACTTCGTGTTTATTTTGCAGTATCGAAGCGGAGGCGCAGCGTGTCTTCCAGTTATCTCCTTGGGGGTGTTTCCCTGAGCTAATTCTGACAGAATCTCCCCAGCTAGATATGCCCATCAACACGGAATGGCAGCGCACTGCACATACCGCGAACCTCTGTGCTTGGGGCTGTATGCAAATTTAATGCCCTGCTCATTTCTGCTTCTCTTACATGGATGACAGACATTTTAACAATGTCTTCCCACATTTCCCTCTGGGAGGCTCTATGTATAGGTCTGCAGTCAGTGTGAAAATGTTTTGAATGTGAGCCTGCAGAGCATATATGGCACATATAGGCTTTTTTTTTTATACTGAATGAGCTAACAAGCATTGTCAAAGAAGAGCTTCACTGTATTCGATGGCTGCCTGCTCTTTCTTTGAATATTATACCGACAGACACGGCACGTGAGCATGCGGTATCGCTGTACAGATGGAGGAAAAGCTTTGACGTCACGGCACGTGCTGGAGCCCTGGGACGACCATCGGCTTCTAAGAAAAGAAGAATATCTGGAGAGAAAAAAAAGGTGCTTTGCAGGATTTTTTTTTTATTAACAGAAAAAACAGGAATATGCGGGTCTCCATTAAGGCCAAGTGTCTGCACAGAAAATGAGGCTTCTCCCTCTGATCTTTATGCACACAGGGCTGCAGCGGATACTCCATGGGACCGAGTTACATAAGCCGCGAGCAGGCTCTGCTTGCAGATCATCATATTCGTGCTCTGATCAAACACTGTGAGATCCGGGAGCTAGAGTTGAGAGTTCTGCTGCATTGCAGTGTAGGGTCAGGCCTGGTTACATATTCTGCATGCACGGTTCAAGGGTGCTTCAAGTCAGACCTTGAAAGAAATGTCAGGTGGCGACAGTTGTCAACACACGCATCAGTAGGCAAAGTTCTTTTGAACTATCACTCAAAAGATGTCCATAATCTTTTCGTACATGCCTTGCACGCTATATTGTTAAATTATATTCACAGAATATATCTTCAAATGTCACGGATACCATTCCATTAACTGTATTACATATTAGAATCACAGGAGTATGGCTGGTGCAAGTTTTAGTGCCACCCATTCCGGAATCCCGATTCCTCATGACATGGAAAGTGGGGTGGATACATTTGTTGTTTGTAAGGTATTCCAGGTGCCGCTTAAGCCACCAAGGGGGAAGAGAGATTCATATCAGTTATATCAGCCTCCCTACCTATCACACGTAAAATAAAGAGGTAGAGCCTAGATGTCAGTACCCAACAGGAGCTGCTTTCAAGGATTAACTGCTTTGACAAGTATAACTGCATGATTTTCACTTGCTGTTAAGATCCCAGTCCTGAGGAAAGCTACAGACCTATCGAGAGGGTTTGAAGGCTGAAACATGTCCACCATTTCAGATTTGGGAATAATTGAGATTCCAGCACTTCACCTGCGTCCTTTTCAATCTTACTCTCGGAACCAGCAATAATGACAATAAATCTGGGGATTTCAAGAGGTAATTTTACTTTAAGGGATCCTTTCCACATCATACATGCATCTCATGAGCTCTCTAATAAGGTTGAACCCAACCTGACTATCTATCCCAGGGTGAGAATGGGTTACTTATGATTAAGCATGCCACGGAAATGTGGGTGAGGTTTCCAGCTTTGAAACAAATAATTGCTCAGTAGGTAGGGTAAGGGACAGTTGCACAGTTCTTCAGACCATACCATTTTATGTGACGTCATTTGCCCTTGCCATACCATGCATACCATGCAAAAATGTCCTCAATTGGCTTCCCCCTCAGTGTGTCTTACATTAAGATCTCCTAATATCTTACACATGGACAACATTTCAAATGCCTGGATAAAAAACGCCTTGCCTAAAATCTCACAGAAATACCTCCAAATATATTTTACAGTGACACACACGTGAGAATGTATTTATTTATCGCTTGCTTTCTTAGACATGATATGCCACCCAATCAACATATATGCTGACGGGTGAAAGAGAGAGGAACAAGGGTGATATAGGGAGAAGAGAAGCGACAAAAAGAATAGTACAGTACCATCAAAGTTCCCAATTACAGACCACCTTCTTAGAAATGTTTTTCTGGAATTTGTAGATGATTCGCTGTTGCCTGCGCATCAGGGGAAACGTGTTCCATGCGCCTCGTTTTGGTAATCCTAAAGGCCTGTCATATTAGACCTGTTGTTTGTGGTTGAAAGCTCCAGGTGGTACTTTGCCTGTTGTAACAAGGAGTGCTGCTCTATGTCACATTTGTTCCCTATTTAAAAACTGTTTATAAATATATGGGTATATTTATCAGTAGCCCTTTGTCAGGGTCTTTCTGAAGTAATTCCAACAGAAAAGGGTTTGTGGCTAGGATGCCTATTAGCCCCTTTTCTTTTTTGCCTTTAGATATTCTTCTCCCCTGATTTTATGAGAAGAGTAAGATCTATCTCTTCAGTTGTTGGTGGTCAAGAGGCCCAAGTCTTGCTATATGTGGATGATCTATAAATCATGTACCAGACTTGCACTGTGTTTCAGCATGGCTTACAAGTTTCAATAATCCAATTACATGTCTATAAGATTGATAAGCATAAAGTAATTAGTTTAATAGGGAAGTAAAGATGGATTCCCCTTTAGGGTGTAAATCAATAGGGCAAGTTACATCTTATTGATATGGAGTAATTTTACCCAAAATGCTGCCTAGAATTATTATAAGGAATATAAAATATTCAGGACTGGTTAGGCACTTTCACAGTACGGATCATAAACATTTGATTACTGCATTGGAAGCTTGTGAGATTATAGTCCCTCTCTTCTCTCATAAGGGAGTGAATATATACCTCTTAAAGAGTTGAAAGTTTATGACAAACTGGAGGGAAAGTTTGGAAAAAGCTATCTCAGGCTTCACAAATTCGTCTCATTTAAAGAAATTATTCAAGACCTAGGTGTTGTGGGTATTATAAGTAAGACTTTTCGTTCATGGTTGAAAGTATGATACTGCCTGAGATTTACATTGGAATGTAGCAGGCATAGCCTGTTGAAAAAAGAGTTAATGGATAATTAATGCAAGGAGTGCACTTTTATTGGCAATATCACTTTGGTTTGGGGTGAGTTTGGAATCACCTGGAAACAATTTGAATTAAGGCCATCCTGGGGACAGGCTCAATGGTTTTTAGCAGTTGCAAAAGGTATAATTGTTTTAATAATGATCTAGGTCGCTGCTGAACTATACTCAGATTTAGATCTGCGTGTGAGGCAGATCAGATAGAATCTGGGAAAGGGTATTTAATCTCCCTGGTGGATACACTGAATAATTGCTTTCTTAAACATGAGGCGTTTACTAGAAACTGCCAGGGAGATCCATATGTTTACTGTCTGTAATTTGACCGCTCAGGATATGAATCACCTGCTTTTTATTACCCTTATCTGTCTGATCAAAAGGGATCTATCTACAGAATAATTGGTGATCCTGTAACCTGAGAATTACGATTGATGCTTAAGGCTGTATATATGTCTCAACCTCTATTATGAACTGTTATACATCTTTAATAGTATTTTAATCAGTTTTAATTGAAGATCAATGTCAATGTTTATTGCGTATCGAAATGTTTTGTTGACTAACTTGAAAGTTGTATCAGAATTATTAAAGCATTCCATTATCTACTGAACCACATCTGAGGTTGGCTGTGGTTTTCCAGTGGACAATCAACGTACTTATGTATTTGAAATGCCAGGCCCAGCACATTTTGCATCAGTCAGATAGAGTGATGTGCTCACATTAAAGGTCTATGACGACTCTGGCTACATGCCATGCTTTACGACTCTCCAGTCCCTATCTCTATGCCCCAGGTGACCTGAATGGTTCTCCTTACCTGGAGAGCTGCACTCCGACACGTGCAGTGGGACGCCAAGCTTACACAGCAAACACCTCTTTAGCATGGCACCTGGGTAAAGAAGTGGCATCACTCCAAGGTTTTAAGAGCTGGGACCTAATTGATATTACCCAGTTGGGTGACATTTGGTCCGGGATGCATATACGTTCCTTCCAAGAGCTCCAAATCACCTACACCCATGCCCATACTCAATTTTACAAATACCTTCAACTCCGACAAGCACTTCACACATATGTCCTAGAAGCTGACGCCCTGCCAGAGTTCAGTCCAATTGAAGCCAAAATTCTTATGGGCAACCTGGGTCACGGCGGAAACTCCCTGATCTATCATACCCTGATTATCAATTCACCCAGCACATTGAATCATCTTAAGACCCAGTGGGAGGGCTGGTTGGGCCCTAACGAGGATGAGGACCGGAGAGATGCTTTGATGGCCCCAAGGCTACTCACTATCTCCACTAGACTGAGGCTGATCCAAACATATTACTCTGTCTACCTCTCCCCAGCCCAAATGTACCGGGCAGGTCTCCGTCCTAGTCCCCGTTGTGAGATGGACCCAGCAGACTTCTATCATAAGGTATTCTCCTGCTCTCTAATTAAAAACTATTGGACCACTTTGCTCCTAGATCTAACAGATGTCCTTGGGTGGGAGGTTCCTTTCTACCTTCTGCTGATATTGGTTGGAATTTTTGAGGTCTCCGGTGGCACAAGGGCTGTGCGTTTGTTTCTTGGTATGGCCCTGTTGACCACCAAGCGTGACATTGCCGCTCGATGGATGTACCCTAGTCCTCCCACCCTGCGCCGAGGTGTAGACTGGTGTGCGCAGCAGGAACGACCAATCTATGAGGCAAGGGGCTGCCCCCATAAGCATATATGGATTTGGGAAAATTGAATGGGCCAATTTGTGTAAGCAAGTAACCAGTAGGGAAATTAGGACAGTGATTATTACAACTGTAATGTTCTATTTGTATGTCATTGATTTGTTTGGAAGCTGCCTCACTTTCTGTAGTATGATACCAGTTTGTTATTTGTTTCACTTTATCACTCTATCTGGTTTAAAATCAGTACACCTTGTTTAAAAAAAAAAAATGAACGAGGGATGTCAGTGGGCACCCTAGAAATGAGGTGTACGATCAGTTAAAGGGTGAGATAGGCTGGAACTATGCGGAGAGGCAATTTTTTGTGAATAGTATGTGTTGTTTTTGTGTTTTACGCATAATAATTTTTATGTTGGCATTTTTGTTATTTTGCACATGGGGACTAGGTGGGGAGATGTTGATTTCCTGGGCCTGAGGTACAGAAGATGTTCCTCATTTAAGTATGAACAAATGTGCTTAAGGTAAAAAATAATTATGGTTATTAGATTATATGATAAGGCACTGTTATTAAAAATGTGATTCCTTCGTTCTAAGTGCCCTCTTCCCTTTATCTTCCTCTCTTCAGCCGCCATCGCCTTTGTCATCCAAATTGACAGTTGTGAAAGTGTGATTATTTTGATTGGGAGGTTTTCTGGCAACGTTAGGTACCTTTCTCAGAATTCTGTATTGAAAGAAATTCATTATTTCTTTCTCTTTTCTCTGTGTGTGACGTCAACTAACAGAGTTCTGTTGATTTGTAAATTCTTGAAAAAACATTGCATCAAAAAAAGTAATCTTTTTTTGAGGTAAATATGTGTGAACATTTCGATCACCTTTAGTACATGTTACTTTTTATTTTAGGGCATGGTGTTTTAAATAATTTTAAACAAAAGTAATAAGAATAAAAATGCAAACAAATGCTTTTAGAACGGTTAACTTTGAACACGTGGTATCAAAATAAGCAATAAAATAGCAAGATAGTTTAGCCTCTAGCAATATTTTTTGTCCAAACACAGGAGTTTGGTTGGCAGCGGTCATACAAGATAGAATGATCACTCTCAAAATTGCGGGGAAAAATAAGTGAGGTGTGACCCACTTACCAACCAATCATGACAGGATTTCCACCTGCATTAGTTTCAATTAATACTGAACTTGGAATTTCGTGTTGGTAAATTCTACCTTCTCATTTTTCTAAAGTTGCTTTAATTCTATAGTTTCTAAATGTATCTACGATTTATTTACAGAAATCGCATTTTTTTCAGTGTCAACATTGGAATCACTGATTCTACATGCCTAATCTGTTGAGATTATGGAGTAAGTTTACAAACCATCACACCCTTCTTCCATACATTGAAACTGGGGAAATGCACTTCCTAGTGAGTTTCTTTTGATGTAAGAAGAGTTCAAGGTATAAGCCATCTTTCTCTGCCGCATAATATATCAACGAATCGCAACACAAGATTAATTTCCAGCATTTTACAAGGACTTAAAAGAATATTGACTTTGTTGAGGTGAACAGAAACGTGTATTGATTATGGCAAAGTTTAGGTCAGCATTTCCCTTGATGAACAATAAATCCTAACGTTCTCCGAGAGAGAGACATTTGTTATGTTGAATGTCGTGCACACTGAAACCAGCGTGCATTTCTTTCCAAATAAAATAGAATCAGCCTTACATATCATTTGACTTCCATTTTCATCTTGAATTCAGTAGTATGAGGCTGGAGGGAAGACTTCTGATTCAGTTTGGGGTACTGCGTTATCTTGCTTGCATCCTAAGGAAACCCAGATGTCAGTGCTCAATTTGTAAAAATAAATAAGTGCCCTCTTCAAGAAGCCACTGCATCTTGCAGCCTGCATTTCAAAGCATTAGAATGGTTTTCATTTCAACGCGTTAGCGCATTCATTACATACGATATTTAAATGGTCAACATTGCAATAAATCAACTACCTGCCAACCTGCTGATTCTCAGCCTGTGCACCACTGCAACATTCAGGAAGTTACAGGAATACAGGAAGTTGGTCACAGCAGAACTGTAGCAATAGAAGACAGGCTATTCTTTTCAAACTTGAGAAAAGACTAGAACACGAACTATAAAGAAAAAAAAAATAAGGGAAATAAAAAGCAAGGCAACAGTGTTATTGCTTTCATTTGTTATGGTAATTTATTGTGTTAGGTAATTGTTTTCACTTATCATTTCAGATTTTTATTTAGAATTATTTGCAGGTACAATGGCTAACCAGAGTATGTCTTCTCTATCTCCATTTCCAATGACTCCTGGTGATTCGATTGTTCCCTGGAAACAGTGGGAAAAGTTATTTTTAACCTATGTATTAGCAATAGAGGGGGACAAGTATAGTTCGCTGAGGCGACAGGCTGTATTGCTTCATCATCTGGGAGTGGAAGGAAGAAGACTATATGAGGAGTTACGAAATCTCACTTGGAATGGGAGATGGACAACACAACAATATCTATGAAATGGCAATTTAGATGGTAGAGTTGCATTTGACTCCTAAAACAAATGTGGTACTCGAACGTCATACATTTTTTTCAAGGTTACAAAAAGATGATGAATATATTGCCTCTTTCAGCTCTCTGACTCCTTCCCAAGACAGCGCCAAGACACCATCGGGGTAATCGAGTGCTATATAAAATTTATTAACATAACATAACATGTGGCAACGTTGAGGGGTTTAGCAGGTTTGAACAGTTAAATGACTAATTGATAAGGGGCCAGATAGTACGAGGTACCAATAATAAAAGAATAAAGGAGAAACTTTTAATGAAAGATCATATGTTAGAGGAAGCTATTTAAATAGCAAAAGGTATGGAACATACAGCCATGTGGTTGAAGGAGATGGATGGTATGTCAAGTGGGAGGAAGGAAAAAGTGGACGTTTGAAGGTGAAGGGAAGAAAAAGAAGGAGATGGAAAATAAATATTGTTTTTCAAAAAATATAAAGTGTAAAAAAAAATTAACGTTCAGAGAAATTAAACGTTTTCATTGTGGTGCACCACAACACATTGCTTCAAGTTTAAATTGTGTTGCCAGGAATGTCTTATGAAGAAATTGTGAGAAAAGGGGCATTTTGCAAAGGTTTGTAGAACAAAAATTCCAGAAAAAAATAGGTGGAGGAAGTACACTATGTGTGAGAATGTACAAGAAATTGTGCTTACGATTGAGGAAATGGAAAATAGGGACACAAAGGGAGAAATTGCACTTGTGTCAACTACGCTGCATGTAAAAATGGAAAGCGTAGATAGTTGGACAAACCTCATCGTGATGTGTCTTTTGACGGGAAGTTTGTTAGTGTATTAGCAGATTCTGGAAGTTTACATATGCTTATATCCAATAAGACTTATGAAGAGAAATGGTCTGTGGGAGGTGGTCCATCACTAAGTGATCCAGACATAAGAGTAGTAGGATATACAAAAAAAAGAATAGAAATATTAGGAATGAGTTGGATTACCATAAGGTTTAAAGGTTAAACGGTGAGAGGAAGGGTATATGTGACAAATTTTGGTTCGGATCTTCTGGGGTGGCACCATCAAAGAAATCTTGACTATTGTGATAAATCCAAATGCAAAAGAGCCTGTGATGGTGACAGAAAAAGCAAATGTTAGGGAAATTAATGACTGGTGTACGGAGCAAAAAAGTATCCAAATGTATTTAGATGATTGCTTAGTTGAACAAGATAATCCTGCAGAATCAAGCTGGGCCTATGGCCCATAAGGTAAGAAATATCCCCAACATGAAGGCTGAATCATTACATTGAGAATTGGAGAGTTTATTGGAACAAGAAATTATTGAACCTATTGAGGCATCTGAGTGGTTGGCCCCGATAGTAATAGCCCCAGAGGAGGGTGGGAAGATTCGTTTATGTATAGATTTGCATGATTTGAATAAGAGAATTTGGGTTGATAGACAACCTCTTCCAAATATATCAGAGATGTTGAAAACCGTGGGAGGTGGGCGTATTTTAGTGTGTTGGATATGTCCGCGCCTATCATCAAGTTAACCTACATGAAGACTCGAGACATTTGACTTCATTTGCTGCACCTTTTGGTGCATTCAGGTATAAAAGGATGCCATTCAGATTAGCCTCTGCTTTTGTTCATTTTCAAAGAGTGATGAAAACATTCTCGGTGACATGTCGCAGGTGTTGTGTTTCCAGAATGACATCTTGGTTGTGAGGAAAATTGAATGTGATCATGATAAAGCATTCCAGGAAGTAATGGAGAGATTGGAAAAGCACGGTCTAACACTCAAAAAGGACAAATGTCAGTTGAGTAAAGAGCAAGTAAACTATTTAGGACATGAGATAACACCTTATTGTATAAGGCCAAAAAAAAAGCATTGTGAATTCTATGAGGATGGCATCTGACCTATCAAATAAAGATGAGTTGCGATTCTTCCTGGGATTAGCAGAGTATTGTGCTAAGTATGTGAGGAATTTCTCAGAAATAGTGGAGCCTTTAAGGAAAATAATGAAGAAAAATTTAGTGTTTGGAATGAGGAATGTCATGAGGCATTTAAAATGATTTAGGATAGGATCAGCCAAGCACCCACTTTGGGACATTTTGATATATCAGATAAAACATATGTGACTACTGATGCTATTGGAGTAGGAACTTGAGCTGTGTTAATGCAAATGTTGGAAGGAGAAGAACGTATCCTTGGATTTGCATCTAGAAGATTACAGGGAGTAGAGTGTACTTATTCGGTCATTGAGAAGGAGGCTGTAGCTTGTTTTTGGGGAATAACCCATTGCAGGTTCCATTTGTGGGGCCTGCCGTTTGAGGTACGTACAGATCACAAACCATTAACATATGTTTTCAAAGGAGGGAGAGGATTGGAAGGCAGTATAACTCCATGCATATCAAGATGGTTGTTATCCGTGATGGAGTATAATTTTGAGGTGGCATATGTAAAGGGTAGCAAGAATATAATTGCAGATTGTTTGTCGAGGATGCCAACAGAGGGAGGAAGTGAAGAAATATGCAATGATATTGTGGATGATGGACAAGGAAGTGAAATGACTGTTCAATGAGGAGTGGAAATGTGTAAGAGAGGATGACTGTATTAAAAATGGTGGAAGCAAAGATTTTGTGCAGGGGTGGAATCATGAAGATAGTGTCAACAAAGAAGTAAAGGAGTTCTGTAAGGTTAAAGATGAACTAAGTTTGAGTGATGGGAAAATCAAGCAGAGACGACAAATCGTACCTCTTGGTGGAGTTTGTAAATGTATAATGCCTATTGACCATGAAGGACATCCAGGGCGAAGGATGAATAAAAGAAGGGCGAGGCAGTCATTTTTGGTGGCCTGGCATGGATAGCAATATAGAGGAATTAGTGAAGAATTGTTACATATGCGCCAACAGTGATAAGTCCAAGGTAATGAGACAACCTCCATTGGTGTGTACCAAATTTCCTGAAAGACCCTGGTAAAGATTTGCGATTGATTTTATTGGACCAGTGGAGAAATTGGATTCTAGAGCTAAATATATTCTTGTACTAGTTGATTATCACGCTAAGTGGTTTGTGGTGGAGACAATGGGTGAAATTAATACTGCAAATGTCATACGATTTTTGTAGAGAGTCTTTCTAGAGGAAGGGATTCCGGAAATCATTGTGGCTGACACAACGGGGTGCAATTTGTATCTAAGGAAATGACAAGTTATCTCTAACAAATGGGAATAACTCATGACAAAGTAGCTCTTTTCAGACCACAAGCCAACGGTCTAGTTGAAAGAGTCAATCGCCTTGTGATGGAAAATGTTCAATTGTCTCTTACAAATGGGTTGTCATTGAAAAAGGAATTGAGAAGGATGATATGGGTACATAGATCTACTTCTCATTCTGCGACAGGGGTGTCACCGTTTGTGTCCATAAAGAGAAGAGAACCAGGCAAGAAGGAGTGTCCTGTTTGGTTGAGTGAAAAGGATAAGGTTTGGGTTGATAGAGAAGAAGTGAAAAGGAAAGTCTGTGGGGTGCAAAAGAATGCAGAAGAAGCATACAGCATGAGGAAAGGTGTGAAATAATTATGGGTCTAAAGTGAAGATTGGGTTGTGGTACGGAAGAATGAATGGGTTCGTAGGGGTGAGAGTAAGTATATAGGACCATATCAGGTCAAAAAAACTAAACGGAATGTAGTGGCATTAGAAAATGACACTACTTGGGGAACATATGCAATATTTACAACCCATAATTGAAGGCTATAAATGAATATATATATGCCATTGTTTTGAAAATGAAAATGCCATGGCATGCCATCCATGTGCTAATATACTATTTGTATCAATTCAATGTGTTAGAAGTGTGATGTATTACCTGGGGTCTTACGTTTTTCGTGATTATTGTCAATTGATTTTCACGTTTATTTCGTATCATATTTTAGTGGGAAATTTTTGTTATAGCTAAGTCTATTCATGCATAGTACAATGTTTTTATGTTTACAATAAAGGGGAGACGTGTGGAGATGTCATCTATAAAAGTTGCCTTGGTGACTAGTGAGTTCTATGATTAATAGAACGTTATGGGTGGCAGTTGCTGGAAGAGCTGGGAAGAAAAGGCGGTTGCTCTCTACACTGGAGATGTTAAGAAATAAATATGTTTTAAAAAGAAACTGGATGAGGATTTTTTACAAATGGATAGTACTTTAGTCACAAAAACTTTTGACTTTTTGCCAGGCAGATCTCCATGTTCAAGACAGGCCCTGTTATTGACTTTACTTCAATTCAAAATGAAGGCGAGCCAGCAGAACCTTCTTCTCTGTCTATTGCCAAACTTTCAAATTCAATGCTTGCTCGAGTAAGGAGCATTGACAATTGCCTCCAATTTCAGAAAACACAAAAGATGTCTCAACCCAACATTATAAACACAAGATGTAGACTAAGATCTATACAAATGTATAACCTGATATCTGCTGCTGTGCCTATTCCTGTACGCCCCACAACACTTTATGCTTATGCACTGTGATCCTCACTGCTCTGCGATTGGAACATATCTTCAAACCTTTCACATCTAAATGAACATCTCCCATTAGGACATGCTACATTTAACACCCTTCTAATCACTGACTTTCAAAAGAGCATCCAGAAAGCAGTGAAAATCGAGGACTTTGCAGCCACTTTAGGAGTATGAAATGGTATACAAATAATTCAGTTCAATACAGCAGATTAAACCCTGCACAATTTCTTCATGGAAAGTGTCTTGTAATGGGTACGAGATGTTTTATGTTTTTGCCTTACTGTAACGTGAAGAGGGATTTTTAATATTGACGTTCAACATATGCAAATAAGTTTCATATTGGATGATTAATTTTGTTAGTATGGGCAGCAAAAGCTGTAACACATGCTATCAGGTCAAGTAAATTAGTTTTAGTTTTGGGAGATCATAAGACTTCTCTGTGATTATTCCTCAGTATTCTGAGCGCTATTTTAGAATAACCCCAATCTACTAATTCCTCATGTAGATATTCAGTGTTTCCCAGAAAGTTAAAAATGTTCCTACATTCTCTTTTCACTCTTAAATATTGCTTCAACGAAAGCTTTCTTAAAAGCTCCATGAATGTATACACGAGAAGTATAATAATGTGTTTTTGTCTGTGGGGTTTTGTATAAATCCATTGAATTAAGCTTTCCAAAATGTAAGAGCTGTTTTTTTGCATCAGAGCCTAAATATAATATTCTCATCATATTAAATTAACCATAGACTGAAGTTCAAAATTCAAGGATTGTTCTCTGTCAAACGAATTATACATCATCAATAAATCTACACCATTTAGAGATGAGTGGCCACAGTACATGGTGCAGATCATAAATGTAAAATGCTCTATTAATGCTGTCAAAGAAGCTTGTTGAGAAATATTATTCTATATTTTTTTATAACCTCTCTGCATTGCAGTTGTACTCTGCCCCTCCAAGATATTGATTAATTCTATTTTGCCACTTATGTACAGTTTGCTTTCTTTCACAAATGAATGAAGGAAATAATCAGCATTTTAGAACACTGTTTGTGGGAGTGAATTTATACCTTGTGAGTGGATTCTTGCTTGTCCTTATGTTATCATGAAAATACTTTGTTAACAGCTAGCATGTGTCTCTATGTTAACCATAAAACAGGCCTTTTTAGAGCTTGTCCAAACCAACTATCAAGTATAGCAAGCAAAACTACTGCAATCTAATGTTTGATATCGAAAGAACCAAAATCAAGGGCACAACCTACTTTGTTTACTTAAGGATCAAACTTCTCATGCAGTTTTCTTGACTACTAGAGAGAAGATAATCAACGCTGCCATTTCAAGATTCACCAACACCTATATTTACTCAATCAGCATCATTACACAAGACCAAGGGGAATATTTACAAGCCCCTATCGCCACCAGAGCGTCTCGCCACTGTAGCATCACTTTTTTTTGACGCTCTGGTGGCATAGAACCATTTTCAATATTTACAAGATGGTGCTAAGCCACTTAGCATGGCTTAACGCCACCTTGTAAATATGCCCCTTTCCACCGCAGTCCTCTGCGGCAAAGGAGCGTGCAATGGGCGTTGCTGTGGGCGTTCCACCGCAACACCCATTGCTTTTTGACGCTGCCCCAGATTTACAAAGAGGTGTAAATCTTTGGCAGTGCCAAAAACTAACAACATGCAAGAGCAGGCATTAGAATGCATTAGAATGGCGCACAAGGAGAAATGCTTTTTATTTCTCCTCGTTTTTCTTTTTCTATGAGCAAAAAACCATTAATGATTGTTTATGTGCAGGGAGGTGTCCCTTCCTGCACATAAACAATCATTAAATAATGATGATTTGCTACTTCTATGTCTGCCTCAGAATGCAGCTCACATAGAAGTAACAAATAGCCATTATGGATTGTATATGTGCAAGAAGGGACACCTACCTGCACATAAACACAATCATTCCCTGCAACGCAAGCACCTTTGCACCATGGTGCAAGGGTGACTGCATTGGCACTAGGCAGCTAATTTTAGCACCAGCGCAGGGGGAAATGCAGGGGTGCACTGTATTGTAGTAAATACGGTCCATCCCTGCGTTTTGAAAATGTCTGAGCACGGCGCTGCCAGATTTGGTGCAGCTCCGCGCTCTGACATTTTCTAGTAAATATGCCCCCAAGACTTAAAACTATGATCCTTTATGGGACAGACCTTTAGAGTTTTGTTGACAAGATAACAATGGATGAATATATCTTCTTCTGCATTGGTGGGTTTATGGCTTCAGTTCTATCATGTCTTCCCATCAGCCCATTTTAAAGCCAAACTCTAGAGCACTTTGTTACACACACATGGTGGAAATGTGTTCTTTCTAAAGGCAGGGCTTCAAGCCGATAGGCCTGATTTAGAAGTTGGTGGCAACAGAAACTTCTCTGATTTATGGAGGAAGTGCAAATCTAAATAAAAATTCCCCACAGGAAGTTCTTTAACCATTCTATCCCTGCAGTGGGAGCAATTTCCTCGTAGATTGTCCTCTGGATTTAGCACTTTTTCTTAGTTATGAGCCAGCTCCAAATGAGGCTTTGAGTGGGTTTTCCATATTTGTAAGGGCTTAACCAGGTTTACATTGTGTTGGTTTTACAGCCACCTAATCTGAAATCCAGAACCACTGAAAAGGTGTTTACTAGAGTTTACTAGACATGAATAAGTGTCCATATTGCAGAGGAGGTGAGCCAAAGTTGAATGCCAAAGGCATATTGTAACATTAGAGTTTCCTGGGCCAAAAGAAGTATCTCTTGAGCACGCATTCAGCTGCAGCAAGGGACCTGTACAATAATTTCAGGCTGAGAGTTCTGCCTCTTTGGAAAAAGTAACTGGAATGAGGAAGAATGTTGTTCATTAAAATGCTCAGAATCTAACTTAGAAGTAGAGACATTACAGAGCCTCCTATTTCTGTGCACAGGGTTTATGAACCAGAGGGCAAACTGGATAAAAATGAATGCTACCTGAGAATGGTATTGGAGATGTTGATGTAGCAATTAACCTCTGTAGGACGACAACACAACTTTGTGTCCAGTATCCTTCAGAGACATCGATCTTATGAGAAGTGTCCCCAGTTCCAACATGCTACTTTTCTTATGAACTGTCACTTAAATAATATTGCTACTGCGAATACAATGTGTCAGTTTGCTTGTTCGAAATAATAAAGTTAGTGTATTAGCTGGTCCACAAAATATCAATTGTACAGAATTTCCATTTTCAATCAAGAGGGCATGCATTTGAAAAAAAAGGACTTTATTTAGCTGTTGGTTTAGTTGGTTATGATATTTGCACAATCCATGATCTATGGTCATTTTACTTTTCCACCAGGAATGTTTACATCGTGCATTGTTTTATGGCTCAATTAGTTCAAAATAAGTCAGATCCATACCCTCCAATATTCTGTGAGAGAAAAGAGGTAGGAGTTATCAATTTCAAAAACGACATTTATCATAATGATGAATGACTTTGGAAAAAATCATCTGATTTTTGACCCGATAATAAAATCACAGGAAATGGCGTCACGTTATACGAGGCACATCAGATCACAGGAAATTGCCCTGGTCCACATAGCGTAATGAGAAAAGAGCTGTGTCTCTTTTTCTAATGGGATGGGCAAAAGTATATACCTGCTCATCCGGGTGGGAGCGTGCTGGGTGATTTGAATTTCAAAAGTAGACGGCTCTAGTAAAGTGTCTACATTTCAAAACGATGACGTCACTGATGCCATTCAACATGCTTTTCTAGCAAACAAAAGTCAATACTATTGGTTCTGTGAATGCTGTTTTTTCAATTACACATATTCTGCATAATTGAAGTGTGTGTGTGTTAGTGAGCTAAAGAACAATTTTCAGTTGTATGTTTTCATAATTATTAATTGGATTAAAAGAATGCAGGGCATCTTGCTAAAATATACCAGAGAGTGCCTCTGCTGCGAATGTTTCAAAACAATAAGTAGAAAACGTTTAAAAAAAACCTTGGGTATTGGATAAAACCTTTGTTGCTTCACTTAGCGCGAGGGATGATTAACAATATGAACTCTGAGGTATAGCAGTGCTCTTTTTACTACATGCCCCTTTCTACAGCATGCAGGGATCTGTGGCTCTTTGCAGGGCATCATCGAATAACCTGAGAGCTGTTTTCAGTAAGAGTGCGAATCTGCTGAGAGGTGCTGGTACTCTCCGGTTAAAAGTATTGCACCTCTGCTGAGAAGTGTCGCTGCTCTCCAGTTAAAAGTATTGCACCTCCGCTGAGAAGTACAACTACTCTCCAGTTAAAAGTATTGCACCTCTGCTGAGAAGTACAACTACTCTCCAGTTAAAAGCATTGCACCTCTGCTGAGAGGTACAACTACTCTCCAGTTAAAAGTATTGCACCTCTGCTGAGAAGTACAACTACTCTCCAGTTAAAAGTATTGCACCTCTGCGGAGAAGTGCTGGTACTCTCCAGTTATAAGTATTGCACCTCTGCTGAGAAGTGTCGCTGCTCTCCAGTTAAAAGTATTGCACCTCCGCTGAGAAGTACAACTACTCTCCAGTTAAAAGCATTGCACCTCTGCTGAGAAGTACAACTACTCTCCAGTTAAAAGTATTGCACCTCTGCTGAGAAGTACAACTACTCTCCAGTTAAAAGTATTGCACCTCTGCGGAGAAGTGCTGGTACTCTCCAGTTATAAGTATTGCACCTCCGCTGAGAGGTAGCGCTATTCTCCAGTTAAAAGTATTGCACCTCCGCTGAGAGGTGCCGCTATTCTCCAGTTAAAAGTATTGCACCTCTGCTGAGAAGTGCTGCTACTGTCCAGTTAAAAGCATTGCCCCTCTGCTGATAAGTGTCGCTACTCTCCAGTCAGAAGTATTGCACCTCTGCTGAGAAGTGCTGGTACTCTCCAGTCATAAGTATGGCACCTCTGCTGAGAAGTTCAGCTACTCTCCGGTTAAAAGTATTACACCTCTATTGAGAAGTGCTGCTACTCTCCAGTTAAAAGTATTGCACCTCTGCTGAGAAGTTCAGCTACTGTCCAGTTAAAAGTATTGCACCTCTGCTGAGAAGTGTTGTTACTCTCCAGTTAAAAGTATTGCACCTCTGCTGAGAAGTTCAGCTACTGTCCAGTTAAAAGTATTGCACCTCTGCTGAGAAGTGTTGCTACTCTCCAGTTAAAAGTATTGCACTTCTGCTGAGAAGTGCTACCTATGCACCGTGAACTGTTGGGGCCATAAGAGCAGTAGGAAGGCAGGGATAAATCGATAGGCAGTAAAAATGCTGTAAAGGTGGTAGCATACCGCCTGCATCGGTAGGCAAGGGCTGGTAAGAAGGCAGAGCACGACTCGATTAGTGCAGCAAGTATCTGTCTTTAGAACAGAAGTCTTTAAACAGAGGGGTAGCCCGTCCTAGGGCTGGAGCATGGAGTCATGCCCAGCGGGTCCCAGTAAGTGCCACGACAAAGACAAGTTCAATGTGAACAAGCGCAACTGCAAATCAAAAATGCCAAAACAAGGGTAACCTCCACAGTGAATGTGGTAGCTATATCACCATCACTCTGTGGGTTACACTTCCTTTGGTCATCTTCTCAGAGGTAGTCGTGCTTGTGCTGTAGGGTGTCTTTGTGTTCCCAGAGTGCATTTCAGTGGCATGGACTGAGCAGAAATGGGATAAGTGTTTAACAGCAACTTAGAAGAACGAGGGGAAGCATTGTTCCTCATCAGGCCCTTAAAATATTAAGATAATAACATGTCAGGCCATTCTGCTACACCCCTACTAGTCTTTCAGACGCCAGGGCTGATGTGCTGTGCATTATGGGAAAGGTAAGTGAAGTGATGGGAGAGGTTTGAGACTAGAGACGGAGTGACAATAGAGGAGAGCACAGGTGGGAGAGGTGAACACTGATGAGAGGGGAGAGCGGGTGAGAGAGGAGGACTGACAGGAGGAGGAGACAGGGGGAAGGTGAATAGTGGTGCGAGAGCGCTGGACTCCTGCTGGCTCATCTATATCCAGGAGGCACTTACTAGTTAAGGAAATCATTCTCAGTTTTCAATCGTTACTAAAGTGGTGTATAGTCTGTGGCAGCCTACATCTTTTAGGTTTCCCAATGCAAGACATTGGCAAGCGACCTGGAGAGAATGTTGGTTGAAAAGTGTCTTAATTTATTGATATTTGAAAAGTGAAAAAGTAATGTGTCGGTGGCTAGGAAAATTCTTCCAGAATATACCTTTTGTTAGGGGCCCTATGTGACCCCATAGGCTAATACACAAAATGTTAAATTGCTGCTTTCTTTCTGGGCAATGTATTCTTTATTACATTGTCACAGCCAATAATTATTTGGGACTTTGCAGCTGTTGGCCTCAGAGGGATAGCAGTTAAAAATAGCTTAGGCAATTTCCTAAAGAATGTCTAAAACCAGTATTATTGACAGAATAACAACTTGCTCTGACCTTCTCGCCTAAGTAAAGAAAACCTAATTTATAGGAGCGAATATCTCGGAATAAGCGCAGGGATGTAGTTTTGTACCATTCAGATACAAAACAAAATATCACGAGACAAAACTCACATTGTGCTCTCTGTAAGTATAACCAATCATCCAATCAATTTTCATAAGCATTTTCCTAACTCCCTAACATTTGGGGAATGGCATTTTACTTGGGTGAATGTTCCTTTATGTGTTTGTGCTCTTCATTTTTCCATAGTTATACCTTGGAAGAGCTGTACATTCCTGCAGTGATAGCTGCAACTTTTCAATTGGCAAAGAAATAAACTAATAATTCAGTAGGATGTCATTACCAGACCACAGAGCGAGACACCTGAGCCAGGGAAAAACTATATTTTTGCATTCGGTCACTGTAATGATGGTGGTGGAGGGTTCCAGCTCTGGCACATCCTTTACTCCCTCGCCCAGGCAATAGCCGTTCCTCTTCAGGCTGGGGGTCCGTCTGTAAGTGTTCCTTTGCTTCTTCTTAATCTTCTGCCTTACGGACCACTCATCATCTGCTGGCACCCACAAATTGAACCGTCCCTCATCTTTTCAGTGAAGCTGGTCGCCTGCCGTCCTGCCGTCCGGAACATCTCTGGGCCTCTAGGTTACATCCGCTGTGCCTTCCTTGCTGGGTGGGATCCACGGCTGCTCCTCTTACCGCTTGCAGCATTCCATGGACTTAGCTTTCTCAGGTGGCGCCAAAGAAAACAAACAAGAACAAAACTAGAACTAGAAGAAGAAGAAGCTGGTTCTAAACAGCACTTCATAGTGCACTTCTGCAGTTTTTAAGTGCTATAAATTGCAGGTCGTTCTATTACCTATTTTAATGGTGCTCACTTTAGTGACTGTCAGGAAGCTGGAAGGCTAAGGATGCCTTGCTGGGATCCAAACCCACAATCTGCAGATTGCAGGAGATGCCATCAGTGTGTATTTAACTTACCTTGTGATCTTTCCCCTACCTTGGATCCATATCATATCTCAGGGGCATTATACTTTTCATTATGGGCCCCCGTTGTGATCACCAATGTACCTGAACACTGAGAAAGGGAATGTAGTGCCGGAATGGTGTGGAGGGGTAGGGGCAAGGTGTGGGCTAAAGTATGTTGACGCAGTAGTGAACTTGTATGCAGTTTACTGAACTGTTGCACTAAGCCTCAAATACCCATAGGTGTAGTACAATGCAAGTTTTCTCTACGTGGTTTGTGTTATATGGCTTGTTCTATTAATGTGTTCCAAAGGTATCTACCGTGCCAGGATCTGCCTTCTCTTTCAGGCGTCTACTGATTCAGTTGGCCAAGGTAGTCATTGTCTCTGTAGGAATATTAATTCTGAAAGTGAGGCATCCGACTCCAGGCTGAGCACCCTGCATATATCCCCTACAGGCACTAATATTTGTGTTTCTTTCCACATAACTTTGCATACCTATCCCTCGTGGAGCAAACACTAGCCCAGGAGGATAATGTGAAGGAGGCTCCAGTTTGTCCCTGAACCCGCAGAAACATGTAGCCTCCAATACACTGGCGAGAGAGAGGGGCAGTTATGTAAGTAGTAATTTGGTCCTTCCAGTAACAGGCTTGTTCACACTTTAAGTAATATGAAGACTACTGAGGGAAGCAGACGGAAAACTGGACTCGTTTTGCCGGCTCTCATTTGCGCACTCCGTTCCGACCATTTGTTGCCACCTTGAGTTTGGATTGAAACTGAGCTGGTGATTGTGTAGCAGTAGTAGCGAGCACCTTACTTACTATGAATGGCAGAATTACTGTGGGACTCATTCTACTTTATTAACATATTTAGCTTATTTAAATTAACATCTAAAGAGAGCTGATTCCGAAATATAAGAGGAGTGGGTGGTGATTGAGAAGCTGACCGAAAGCTCTCCCTGTTCGAAATGAAGTCACAAAGTTCCATGCCTGAAGTGTTGTAACTCTACCCCTCATTCAAAGATGGGGGAACTGATTGAAGAAATCCTCCCCATGTCTTCTATGTTTTTAAATATGAAAGCAAAATGGAAAACAGGGCCGCCAATGAAGTGTAAAGCAGTCACATTCTAGGTGCAAGGGAAAAAGAAAGGTACAGGGAGACTTCAAAGAGGGAAAATGGACATCTTCCAGGGTAAGAATACCTCAGAGACCCCAAATTATCAGTGTAGGAAAATGGCTCTTTTTGTATGGCCACCCTAATTTTTTCTGGACTGATGCCACTGATGTTTTTTTACTCTGTCACTGTGACCCTGCTAACCATGCCCCAGTGCATGTGCTCTGATCTCTAAAACATTGTGAAATTGGCTACACTCATGATTGACATATTTAACTTACCTATGCATCTCTAAAATATAGTACTGAAGTGTACCCAGCACCTGTAGATTATATTTCACTAGTGAACTGCAGCATATATGTTGCCTCCACTAAAGTGCCCATGCAAAGCATGCCTCCAGGCCTGCCCTTGTAGCCTGGGTGTGTAGTTTTAAAACTGACAATTCGACCTGGCAAAAAAACCTTTTGCCAGACCTAAACATTCCTTTTTAATACGTATAGGCCACCACTAAAATAGGCCAAATGCCCTAGGGTAGGGTAGGGTGCATGATATATAAATGGAAGAGCATGTATATTTTATGTTTTACATGTCCTGGCAGTGGAAAACCTCTAATGTTGTTTTTCACTGTGACAATGCTAGCTCTCCCACAGGGAAGCACAGGGTTGCATTATAAAACTTGATAATGCTTAACTTCAGTTTGGGAGCAGCTAGTAAAAATGATTGAAGGGCTCATTGTGATAGTAATTTACAATCCCACTTAATGCTCAAGTCGAATTTTATATTACTGTTTTGAAAATGACACATTTAACATTTCACATTTCAGCGCTCCGTCCATCATCTCCTTGTGTTTGCTTTGTTCGCCCTAAGTTGGCAGGGCATGCCCAGATGTGGGTCCCTTGCTCACTTTGCCACTGGATTCAAGCTAGCCTGGCTGATGAGGGCTGTTAGCCCGAAACCGGTCCCAGGATGCTTGTTTCCGGTCCAGGGAAGACATGGCTTGGCAGTTCGGGCTGGACTGTTCCCATGAGGCACAGGGTCAAGACTGATTTGCATATAGCTGTGTCTGAACTGGGGTGGCGAAGTGAGCTAAAGAACGATGATGGATTCAACCCAGATCTGTGACTGGGGCTGAGTGTCTGAAAAGTTTCAGCGCTCCGTCCATCATCTCCTTGTGTTTGCTTTGTTCGCCCTAAGTTGGCAGGGCATGCCCAGACTTGGGTCCCTTGCTCACTTTGCCACTGGATTCAAGCTAGCCTGGATGATGAGGGCTGTTAGCACGAAACCGGTCCCAGGATGCTTGTTTCCGGTCCAGGGAAGACATGGCTTGGCAGTTCGGGCTGGACTGTTCCCATGAGGCACAGGGTCAAGACTGATTTGCATATAGCTGTGTCTGAACTGGGGTGGCGAAGTGAGCTAAAGAACGATGATGGATTCAACCAAGATC
Organism: Calotriton arnoldi; assembly: GCA_963921515.1. Classification (NCBI taxonomy): domain Eukaryota; kingdom Metazoa; phylum Chordata; class Amphibia; order Caudata; family Salamandridae; genus Calotriton; species Calotriton arnoldi. The sequence goes on along the minus strand of CAWUFW010000001.1, from coordinate 7,437,322 downwards.
TGTGACTGGGGGTGAGTGTCTGAAAAGTTTCAGCGCTCCGTCCATCATCTCCTTGTGTTTGCTACATTTCTAAAGTTGTCATTTTCCTGCCTATGCCAAATGTCTCACTGTCACTGAGGTACTAAATGGCTCCTTGATGAGGTGTGAAGTGGCTCCCAGAGCTGAGGCAAAGGGAGAGGAATTGACTTTCCCCTGAGGTGATGGCCACCTGGCCTGTGTGCAGGAAGTCAGTTAACTTAATAGAATGCCTAAACTGTCACAGTGAGATGTAGCTCACACCTGGGCGTGCACCGTCTTTTGTCCTGCTAAACAGTCAGGCACCAATCACAGTGGGAGAGGAGATGCCCCCAGAACTGGATTTGAGTGACAACAAGGGAGGGTTTTCTCATTATCATAGCCATACCTGTGGGTGGGCACAGAGAGCTCTTCACAAGAGAAGAGATGTTTTGCCATTTCGGTTTTAGTTCAAAATAGGCACTGTGGAATAGTTTACAGTAAAACACACAGGAAGTGCTGAATAAATCTATAGGGTAACCCCTGAGAACGTTTACCCCATCGGTTAGGGAGTGGCCAGGAGTTTTCCCCACCTACATTCTGGCATTAGGCATAAATGTGGCACCTCAAGTACCCTCCTCAGAACACTGCTGAACCTATGGAAAACAAAAGAAGGACTGCACGTCTGTTGTGATCTGCGAGGAGAACCCTAAGGGTTGGATCTGCTCCCACTTGTACACAGGATCAAGAAGTGGACTCCAAGGGTCAGTTGGCTGACCTCCTGTTAAGTTATAGGGACACATAAAGCTACAATAAGCCCACTTTCCTGACAGAGCCCAGCTGACTAGTTACAACTTGACCCAGGCGTTGGCTTCTATTGGATTGAGTCCTGGCCCCCAAGTGCTATTTCTGAAGTCCTGGAACCCTTGGCTGGTGTCAGTGTACTACTACTACTATCTATCCCTAAAACCCAAACTTAGAAACCTTTTGAAGGATTTTTGCCTGGACAACCAACAGAAGCCCAGGATAAACCTGCCAAGTATGCCAAAGGGGCGTTACTGCTGGGCCCATGATTTAGGTTGCTCCTGCTTGGGGCTTTTCTACAGCATCAAATCAGTTTCAACAGGACGTCACGGAGAAGGTATCCTGCCTTGTGGAACCCTGTTCAGCTGCATATTGCAGCCTTACCCTGCTGGAGAAATACAAGCTCCAAAAAAGTGACCAAGTCTGAAGATAGAAATCTTCACCAGGCAAAGGCTCTAAAAGTATCCGGCTGGCGAGGGACCTTCCTTGGGAGCAAATGTTGAATTTCTCCTATTTCGGAGGTGTCCTACCAAAAGTCAAAGGCTTCACGGAGAATTTGTGTGAGTGCAATCTGGCCTCATGAACCCATCTTGGCCACAGCCTGCTGCCTTGCCCCACTGAGGGGTTTTGACTTCCATTTCAGAGACTAAGTCAGAAGGTAAAACTTCCCACCGGGGCAAACCTGGTCACTCTATCCGACCCGTGCTCTATCACGGTGGGCCTCAACTTGCTCGTAGGTACCAAACAAGCGCAACCAGATGGCCACGGTTGGCGCTTAACACTTTTTGGTGCTATTTTTATTTAAAACTTTGAAACATTCATATCTCCAATTCCTCTTATTGTTTTTTTGTCGTTTTTATGTAATTTTGTTCATTAAAATATTCTTTATTTTTATTAATTGGAATGGGATTTTTATTATATTTTGTTTTTGACTTTTTAACTGTTTTGGTACTACTAATAGCTTTACACATTTTCACAAGATAAGCCTGTCTGTTCTGTGCCATAGCTATCGGGAGAAAGCTCAAGTTTAAATTACTAAAACCTTTACTGGACTTAACAAGGATAGTGACATTAATACTTGTGGTGGACTATCATCCACCCCTACTAATAATACACTTTCTCACAATCAGGAATTCATATTTTAACAAAATGAAACTCTGAGATTCTTTGACTTCCTGCCTGAAAGTAACATGTGAAAAGAATGAAAAGCCTACTCCCACAAACTATAATTAAAATAAGTAGTTGAAATAACAAAAGTGGTAGGGCCAGGCAACCCAGGAATACAAGGAACCATGGTAAGGTCAAAAGTAAAATAGACTTTAAGGGCTTAAAACTTATCAGAGTAATGTGGCTTAGAGCACACTTACTGTTACTTATTATGCTGAAAAAGCAGGTTTAATTCTTTCTTTATAACGTGCATATCTTGCTGTTTACCTCCTTCAACTTGAATGTAAGTCTTTCTGTATGTATGTTGTCTGCTAAACATTGTTTCTTCCTCCATGTTGCTATTGTTGCAGCCTTCTTAATTATTTGACTCATGTTTTAGCCTGTGCTGTGCTTAGAAGCCGGGCACTAAGCATTTGTTTGCACATTGCAAATATTAAACAATATAATATAAATACAAATGATAAACAATTTGTTTCTGTCTGAGTATTTTTTTTAAAGGAAATATACAAAAAGTAGGTCCCATTCTGAGTGACTTTTCGTGCTGTCAATCAAGAGTGACTGACAAGTATCAATTTATATTGATAGCTCGAGGGGCCAAAAAAATGAGATTCCCTTAAATAACTGCAGGTGTGCACACATCTGTTTGCACTACAGTGCTAATATTTTCACTTCAGACGAGTTATTGTATTGTATACGGCTGCTTACAGTGCTAAAACGTGACAGGCAATGCATTGCGAATGTGTGTTTATTGCATATACATATCAAAATATATTAGTTTTTTACATGGCACCACATCAATATGTCTAAATACTGATGCGGCTCTTTCTGCAGGCACTGTTAAAGCAGTCTCGTGCTTATATAGAGCGATTCTGGAGGACTTGCAAGGACCTCTAGAGCGCCTGCAAGCACGGTGGGAGGAAGATTTGGGCATCCCTATCACCCACAGGGGGTGGGACTCTGTCCTGGACAGAGTAACAAAGATATCCAGAAACGCCCAATTTCAATTGATTAAGTATTATGTCCTTCATAGAGCATACGTCACTCTGGAGTGTATTGGTAGATATTTTAATGTGGCTGACGCATCCTGCCCCCGCTGCATGGAGGTAGGAGCTAAGCTCTTGCACATGCACTGATTCTGTCCCTCGCTGCACACTGTTTGGGAGGAGGTCACACGTACGATTGCGGCTGTCATTGAGAAAGAGATCCCTTGCTCCCCTGGCCACCGTCTCCTATGGTGGTTTCCATATACTTCTAAAACTAAGGTCACAACTAAATTTCAGGACCTAGAATTTATACTGGCCAAGCATGAAATAAAGAAGAACTGGAAGTCGCCTGGGGGACCTCGAGTGCAAGCATGGAGGAGGGAAATGGAGAAATGGGCGGGATGTGAGGGGACGGTGCTCTTCAGGGAGGCCAGGCGAGGGATAAGCATGTTAGGTGCGGCCCGTGCTTGGGAGACCCTAGAGGACAGTTTTGTTGATCCAGACCCCGACATCCCAATAGACTCACCCACGGAGTTCTCGGGGTGGCTGCACATCGAGGCGTGCCACATCCATGAGACTACTTCCGGTGCTCCCTTCTCCTCTCAGCCCCTACACAGACAGGAACAGCACCAGCCATCAGACCTTACATGCCTCGCTAGTACAGTAGCTGGCAATGCAGTATCATATAACATGTGTATGACCGTATGACGACTCATGGGGGGAGAAGGGTATGTTCCAATTGGGCATAAGGGCTGCCTCACAGTTTGTGAGGAAGCATAACTATTGAATCTATGTGAACTGCACTATACCAAGGAACGTGCTAATGCTTGTATGTTGTATGATGTAGAGCTGTGAAATCCCAATAAAATCTGTTTAAAAAAATATATATATGTGTTTAAATACTGATAAAATTAACAAAACATAAATAGGGATAGATACAAACATAAATGGTAAAATGTATGTAATATGAAGTTACAAGTCACATTTAGAAATGTACCTCTGGTCCTGCCTTGTTTTCAAAATTATTTTGCTACCAAAATATGTTGTAGGACATTATGAAAGTGTCGTTGCAATGCATTATGGTACACGAGGCACGCTCCAGCCACACATAGCATTTTCCACGTCCATTGTACAGCAGCACAGGTTATGCTATATTTTTCATTTGCAGCCTGATTTCCAAAGAAGGCATATGGCAGCTGGGTAACAGTTTGCCAAGAGTCGTGCCCTCGGAGCACAAAGCCACACCTGTCTCCCAGTGACCCACAATGGCCGTGCCAGTCAGGATGGCAGCTACTGTGGAAGTGAAAATGTCAGTAAAACCAATGGGACCTCTGCCAGGGCGCACCTGTGTGTTCTCCTCATGGCACAACATCGGCTGGGTGCAGGCCCATGTCATAAGCTGCATTATGAGAGCACAATGGAAAAGGCGTGGTTGTTGTTCTGAATCAGCCAGCAGACAGGAGATTGGGTACTTTAACAAGCATATGAGGAAAAACAGCAGGCTTTTGCTCAAACTGAGCTTTCATTTATAATCTGTGATGCCATCGTGGTTAGAAAGGTTTCGGTGACCTTCTGGGCACAAAGGGACGGTCTAGACATAGCAGTTGGTCCCCCTCTTCTGTCCTAATTTAACCTGTTAATAACAGTGAGGGTAAGTCCATTCAGTCCAGGTGTTTTAGGTTGAGTTCATTATTATATCACACCTCTCGTCTGGCTAACTCGAATTATTTAATATAAATAAGATGGAGATGCCAAGGAACGAGTCTGAATAACCTGTACCGTCACAGGCACTCTTCGTCTTCATCACACTTCTATTGCCACACATCAATCCTTCACTTAAGAGGCTTCGGGAACACCACAAATCAAATGTTCAGAAGCGATCAACTTCCAATTAGGAAGGAAAAGCCAATACAACAAAGTAAGACAGTTATTTAGACCCCAATGGGGGGGTCGCACAATAGCATTGGGGTGGCGATGATCTAGCCTTTGCACACCCCACAACTAACCCCAGTACTGACACCAGTACTCCCACAGACACAGCAGAAAAACTTTCGTCAGAAGTAAATGAATGAATGAATGCCATGTGGGCACCATTGTTTATTTTTCTTATCCATTTTAGTTATTCCTTACTTGGTGGATGGGGCAGGGAATCTAGGTGCTGGGAACACCGCCTTGAATAAAACCACTCCCGAAGCATGAATAGTGGCGGCCCTATGGGCCTCCATCGGGAAAGGCTTAACGAGTGGTCACTCAGCTCTTCCTTACTCCACCTCTAAATAAAACAAGGGAATCACAAGCTTGGTGGGCTGGGCGTACTACCGACATGCAATGGTTCTCCCTTTCTGCAAAGCTGTAAGTGATCGCCTAAATTTTGAAGAAGACCGAGAAAAGAGCAAGGTTCCATGTTCATTGGAAGTCAGATGGCAACGAGTTCTACACTTAAGAGCATGGGACTTCCAAGGGACTATTATTACTGTTGCTTTTGCTAGGTGTACACTGTCGTAAGAGTTAAACTGTGGCTACCTCATCTCTGATACCCCAACCGGAACTGCAGATATACTGTTTTTCATGCTATCATTTTGGGTTGAATACCAACTGTGCTACATTCTTCTTGGTGAATAGGCAGCCATCTTTGTTTCGACAGGTTTGCAAGATAATGAAGAGCTGGTGCAAGATGAACTTTTCATTGATAGACATTAGAGCGAAACAATAGTTTTGAGGATCACAACAAAATTGTAACATGCATTAAAGGTCATAACAGCTTTTTAGCAAACAGTCTTTTGTAGGTTGCTGGACTGGTTTCATATACTCTGATGAATGTTAAGCCATTTCATCATGCCTTATCATTTTGTGGGGTGTATAAAGCGATGGGACTGCCTAAATGCTTCTTGATGCTATAGAATCATACAGATGTGGCAGAAATATCAATACAGTATGGAATTCAATGTGGGGTGCTCAAAAGGGGATATATTTGCCATAGCTGCAGGTTGCCAGTTGGGTCTGCAGTTTTCCTTTGTCACAGTCTGTTTTATACAAACAAGGCTTAGTTATTTGTCAGTTGTGTGTGTAATAGAACGTGTCTTATGTTCTGCTTTTGTCTTCCTTAGGTAGATATTGACGGACTAGAAACTAATCGAAATGCAATATTATCGTCAACCACAGCTATCCGATTTACAATATGCTCTAAACCTATTTTCAGAAATCTCCGCAGATATGAAATCATATGGATATACAAAGACAGTGAGGTTTAGGACATCCATGCGTCCACACCATAGACACACGAGGAATACTCTCCTTAAACACTACACTGCCGATACAAATTTATATTGATACTATAATTGAAAGTTCCGACTACACTGAGCCGGTTATGCAGATGGAATACACTTTCTAGACTGATTGGAACACTTATCAGCCCTGAAGAAGTCGAGGTATTACATACCTATCGACGAAACACGTGTTGGCTGAACCATGTTTTTTTTTTTTTACGGAGTTTTATATAGCGCGAATTTGACCCGAAGGTATTGGGTATCAGAGCGCTTTACATAGCACCAGTTGCATTACATGAGGACACATTCATTTTTGTTAGGCACGGGGAGATTAAGTGATTTGCCCAGAATCACAGGATGTTCAGCGTCATTGCCGAGACTCGAACCCAGTTCCTCAGATTCGAGGTTGACCGCCCTAGCCGTTAGGCCAACTCTTCTCTGTTACTTGCTGAACTAATGTATGCTGACTGCACGTTCCATGTATTAATTGGATCACACATTGGCTGTATGAAAAATAACCAGTCTTACATGTGAAAATTGCAAACTTAGATTTCATGTGACCCGAACAGAAGATTTTGGATTAAAGTGGACTTTACACCATTTCCAGTTTACACTATTACTGACTCTTGAATATACCTGAGTGCTCGGATTAGACTATTGCTGTATAAATAAAGGGAGTTTCCCTGCATTTTTCTTTTTCTTTCGAGTCCTTTAGAGCTCTTCTGAACTGATATTTCATATATGCACATTTTAAGACGTAATCTACATGAAATACGAGAGTCTCAGGGATTTCTTCATACCTCTTTATATTGCCACTCAAAGTCCATTAGAGGCAGTCGGAATAAAATATTCCACTCCTGGTTTACCATCTTGTGGCGTCCCCCGTATATTCTAGACTCAGGTGTTATTGTAATTGCATTTATATAGTGCTTACTACCCCTGACAAGGCGTCAAATTGCTTTTTGGCAAGTAGCACACTACTCCGGAACCCAAAAAGTATTAGTGGTGCATTAGTATAGGGAAATATGAATTTAATTTGAGTGGTGGAAAAGGATAATGGAGGGATAGAAGAGGGAAGGGTCTAGAAAGTGTTTATTTGGAGATCATAGCAGAAGGAGGAGGTTGGTGATGAGTAAAGGGGAGATGGAGTCGGAAAGAGTCTCTAGAAGTGGATTAGGGAGAAAGATGTGGTATTGGATGAGTCTAGGAGGGATATTGAGGGAAGGGTTTAGAAATGCTTGTTTGGGACATCTGAAAAGTAAAATAGGTTTGAGATGATGCAAGGAGGGGTAGAGGAGGGAAGAGTCTAGAAAGGGTTATTTTGGAGATCATCGTAGTAGAATGGGATTTGGGATAAGTCAGAGAGTGGAGGTCGAGGACATATTGAGAAAGGTATAGGGTGAGAAATTGGGCAGTGCATTGGAGAGTGTAGTGGAATGAGGTTTGGGATGAGTCAGAGAATGGAGGTAGAGGATATATAGAGGTATAGGGTGAGATACAGGGTAGTGCATTGGAGATGCTGAATTGGGAGTAAAGTAATAAATCTAAAGATACATACGTACATGGAAGGTATATATGTAAAAGAAAGGTAATATGTCTAGATTTAAGTTGTATTTAATAAACTCAGACTTTCTGAAGGCAGCTTAAAGACCCAAAAGTAAATATGGTTTTAAGAACCCTGTTTCTGTAGTTTCCCCTCTTTTCCTAGCTCCTTGGATTCAACAGTTTTAACCTATTCTTAAATTTTGTAAGACTTCTTTCAAAATTATGACAATCACATTAACATTTCTAGTAGCTACCTGCTGTTTCCTTGTTTATTGTTTTTCGTTTTTTTCTGAAATTTGAATTTCACTTTTCACACAGTAAGTGTAGCAATTTAGATGGAACTTTAAAAAAAATATGTCTATTTATATGCCAAGTGCATCATTTATAAATGAACACATTCCCTGAAATATAACATATGCAATAAAGTAGTTTTCGGGTGAGACTAAATTAATTGCTTAACCCCCATAAGCTTACAGCATTGAAGAGTTGTTTTTCTTCATTAAATGTCATAAAATATGCTAATAATAGTTTAGCCTTTAGTCAGTGATTAAAGGCCTTGTTCAGGCCAATAAAAACCTGGGTACATAACATATCCTGTAAAGTACCTCATACATGGCCCATTCTTTGCTCAGGTACAAATTTCGTGTGTTGTGAACTTTCTAACATTAAATTGCTAGCATTGCCTATAAACTGAATATTTCACAGAAGCAAATGCCACTACACATCCTCTTACTTTTTATTTCTTCATAAATTAATTGCAGAACGTCAGTGAATCGAACTACACTTTTTCGTCAAACATTAAAAATTATCGGGCATGTTTGCAGTTGTTGTCTCTTCACGAACATATCGACAAATACAGTCATGCAAAAGATACTAAAGCACCCATTTGGTAGGCATCTGTGCGGTGTCTTAGCTTTAGTGGTGTGATGTCTCCTGCTGAGTTGCATACCAGTACTGAATTTTCCAGTCCATAATAATAAACTATACCTTTAGATTGAGTTACTCTGTATCCCCAGGTTATGGACCACCAAGAACCATGGGTACAATGTGCTTTCGGTTGTAAGACGTATATCTTTGTGAGCCATGTTTTATATTTCTTGACCTGTCCCCCAACTACGTTAAATTTCTAAAAAAACGGTTACTTTTTAGAAGTTGTTTTTGATTCAGGGTATATTGAAACATATTATTTCTTGTATTTAACATAAATACTTATTTCCTTATCGTAGATATCTTCAGTTAGGAGTACTGTGAGGAATTTGTTTCAAGTCCTGTAAGAAATCTTATTTAGAGTCAACGATCTCTGTGCAGAACAGATGCTACCTCTCAGGTCTTTGTTTTTAAATCTACCTGTGACCAGGGCCGGACTGGGAACACAAACCGGCCCTGGCAATTAAGTCGGACTGGCCCGGAAGCGGGGGGGGGGGGGTTTTGATGCTGGTGGGAAACATTGCTCCTGCACATTTGTCACAATGGGCCGATATTACAGCACTCCTGCTAAACCGGCCCCAGTAACAAAAAAGACCCCGCCGGTCCAAAACAGGCCTCAACCCTTCCGGCCCATCGGGAAAACACCTGGTGCCGCTAGGGCCAGTCTGGCCCTGCCTGTGACTTGTTCAATTCTTACCTCGACCTGATTATTAAATATTTTCATAATCCTGAACCTGCAGATTTGCACTCTTGCATGTAGGCAAGGTCATGAATTTACAAATCTTTCGAACAGTACTTCTGGAAAACTGTGACAGATGCATTTTTACAGGAGCATTTCTTGAGTAAATTAGTGGATCACATCTATGAGAAGGCAGTTCCAACTAGGTACATACACATCCAAGTGTACATTTTTAAAATGCCTCTGCATAAAGGCATTTGCATTCTCCAAAGGGCAAGTTTTTTCATCATTTGAAAAATCCCATACACCTACACCAATTTTGGGTGGGTTTACTTCCCATTCCCGGAAATGGATTTACTTCTGTTCTTATCAGGAGTACATCTATGACTGTTTCCATGATGGTAATGGTTCATGGAGAAGTTTGTGAATACCCACAAAGTTAATGGGTGTTCTCAAATATTCAAGGCCATCTCGATCCTGAAATGCCACCTGGAAGGAAACATCCACGTGCATAATGTGAAACTATGATGAGATAATGCTACACATGTTGAAAGTCATTAATCATTGGTGAATTACACCCAAATCAAGCCAATTGCATATGGAAGTCAATCAATCAGCATTTGTAGAGTGTGGCACTGTCACCCCTGGGGGTATCTGGGCACTGGGGTGTGAGGTTTCCGTAGAAAAGCCAGGTCTTGAGGAAACGGCGGGAAGATGGAAGAAAAGAGCAGAAAAGGGCAAAACAGATGTCAGAAAAATGAGCGAGCAGAAAAGGGCAAAACAGAGGGCAGAAAAATGAGCAGAAAGGCAAAACAAAGGGCGTTAAAACAAGCAGAAAAGGCAAAGCCGAGCAGAAAAGGGCAAAACCGAGAACAGAAAATGAGCAGAAAAGGCCAAACAGTGCAGAAAAATGAGCAGAAAAGGCATAACAGAGCAGAAGAGGGCAAAACAGAGGGCAGAAAAGGCAAAATGGAGGGCAAAAAATCAAGAAGAAAAGGGAGGGCAGAAAAACTAACAGGAAATGCAAAACAGAGGGCAGAAATAGGCAAAATAGAGGGCAGAAAAACTGGCAGAAAAGGAAAAATAGAGCAAGAAACGAGCAGAGGAGGCACAAACAGAGGGCAGCAGGTAGTCAGGCAGCAGAGGGTAGTGGACTGCAGGCAAGCTGGACAGGAGACCTGTGGCAGGGAAGCTGACACGAGGACCTGAAGTCGAAATTACAGGTACAAATGTGAATAGAGCCCTATTGTAATGTACACCAACATGGTGTTGTGAGTTTCCTTGATGGCAGGCATGCATGATATTCTATGGTACATGGACGGTTTCAAATGTCACTCCAGTTGTGCTTATACTTTTAATGGTTTTACTACCTGGTCATGGTAATTTATACCAGCATGTTCTCAAGACCTTAGTTATTTTACTAAGTTCTAGGATGATTAGAAAAATTCTCCCTCTGCTGCCTTTCATTGCAAGAAAACTGCTGGTACAAGCACTAATCCTTTCCAGACTGGATTACGCCAATGTGCTGTACTTAGGCTCCCCGTGCTCAACCATTAAAATTTTACAAACGGTACAAAATTGCGCAGCCCGCCTACTTATGCGGGTCCCTAACTGGGTATCCGCAAGACCACACATTGCCTCTCTTCACTGGCTCCCAGTTGCGGAACGAATTCAGTTCAAGGCACTATGCATTGTCCATAGAACTTTCTCGGCTGAGGGCCCACCGATCCTTCGATCCATCATATCCCCTTACCTTCCTAAGAGATCTCTACGCTCTGAGAATAAACATCTAGCAGTAGTTCCCAGGATATATAGATCACGGAGCGGTGGACGTATGTTTTTGCATATACCGCAGCAAAGTGCTGGAACCAACTTCCTAATTACATACGCCTGGAGGACAACTATTTGGCCTTTCGTAAATCTCTGAAAACTTTTCTGTTTCCATGATTCCTGACCACTGCACGGTGATGTTACTGCCTTTTAGCGCTGGGAGGCCTTTTGGTAGCCATGCGCTCTAGAAATGCATATTCATTCATTCATTCTAGTAAAGATGTTTCAGCCACTTCAATAAGGCCTTCATAAATATATAGACTAGTACTCAAGTAGTACTACTACATGTACCTTTCAATGCCTTTGTGAATGGATCCCAAAACATCTAGAATGGGACTATCCGGGTAATATTCATAATCAATTTGCCCAAATAGAGGACTCTGCTCTCTTTGCACTTTTACTACTAGGGAGTTGCACATTTCTCCTGATGTCCATACGTTCAAAGGCTGTACTAGCCGAGCAGCAAAACATGGTGCTTGACTTATTTTAAAACTATATGTTATCAGACCCAGCTGTGAATAGATGCTCAGTAATCAAAGGCTACACTATTTCATTTCAGACTTTAGTTGTTTATATTTCTTTTTTGTATATTTAGCAACATTAGGAGAGATGTGAACTTAATTACAAGTACATTTAATAACGATGCTGCCTTAACAAACTTGCTTAGCTCTCATCCTGATCAAATAAAACAAACAAATAAATCTTCCTAAAATGATTAAGGCAATAACAGTGTTTCTTCTCAGTTTTCATTCTATGAATTCAGCAACACTGCTTGCCTTACTCGACCAGAGATACAGTGCTCCTCGGAAATGTAAGGCACCCTGTTTCCAACACACCCAGAAAGAAGTATATGTTTCAGAGTAAATCGGTATCTCATTGACAGCCATCAATGACATGTCCTCATTCATGACAGTGGCGCCCAGGTCGTTTGCAAAATTAGGAGCCGCAGAACTTGCTCTGCCATTCAGTCCAGCCACCGGCAAGTGTTACTTTTGATTATGGTCATGGATGTTCTCCTGCGGATGAATTTTAGTAGGTGGCTGCAGGTAATTTGTGTGCGTGATTCTGTGTTTTCCCCGATGCAAAAACTTGAGAATGAGCAAAACTGGGGCAAAACCAATGGATTAAAACTGGGCCCAAACAAATGTCGTGCCTAGTTTTACAATGGCACCCAGAATGAGGCAATATAGGTTGTTCCTTATGGATACACATGGGAACAAGTGCCTAAATGGATAGAGGTGTATAACACCTGTAGTTCAAGTCTGGATTGGGTGTCTTAGATGGACTCATAAAAGATTTACAACGAACCTCTGCAAATGAATGACACTGGCACATCACATTCAGTATTCATGCACTCCACAAATTATAGGCCTGAAGCATGTACCAAACTTTCATAACTTAATGATAAAATGATTGAAATGTTGTTGGCCTATCATTGTAAAACTGGTCGGTGTCTTAACTACTCACAGCAGAAAAAGTCCAAATTCACAAAGGCTGAATTGTTGTAAACTGTGTAGGAAGGTAGAAAGGATCTCATATTATCCGATTTGCTATGGATGTTAACCTTGGAAGGCCTAACCCAGGAACTGAATTTTTATGAGTTGTAACATTGCAGAGAGAGCACACCCATCAGAACATGTGAAATGTCAGCCAGGAAGTAGAGACCCAAAAATAGAGGACAGGATGGAAGAACTCTACCAGCGACTGGTTCGGGTCATTTCTCATATATAGGATACCCATGACATCTGGACAATGAGGGAGGAATTTCCAGCTGGTAGTGAAGTCTCTTACCTGTTCTCTCCTGAAAAAACTTCTGTATGAATGCATGACTATTTTATTAAGTCACTTGATGCCAGTGATTACCAACCAGACCAGAAAGTGCAGCTTATGTTTAAAGCTTGTCTGGACTAGTGATCTTTTTTTATTCACCACACATCGGCCACTGAAGTCAGAGGCAGTTGACTGCAGTTCTTCTCTTCAGACAATTTTTCTATCAAAGAGATGCAAAATGCTGCTATTTTCATTACAAATTTCTCTTGTTAGGCATTTGCAGCCCAACATACTCACATTTCCCTAGCTCTAAAATTCACCAGCCCCCTCACCACCTTGTATCTGTAACTTTTATCTGCTTCGGGTGCCTAGCTGTTGATGATCAGTTTTGGAACTTAATCATTTTGGCGGGGCTGCCAGACAAGCATGCTTCTCTCTGGCACAGATGTTTGGCAGTTTGATCAGTGGTCAAGGACCGGCTCAATCGAAGGGCCATACTGCTGACTTCATTTTAAAGTAGATGATATTCACTCATTCCCCACGTCTCCACCAAAGGAATGGTTTGATCATTGACTATTCTGTTTTCTATTTATTTCACTCACATCAGTTCACACACCACATATCCCCAATCTTGCAGACAAGATTGTAATGTGAAAGCCGAAATCAATTAGGTTCTGCAAATGGGTAAAAAGGACAGAATTCCATGAATTCTGAATTTTGATTCTATGCTGAAATGTTATTCCTATGCCTAAATGCAAAAGTTGGAGTCTGCAGTAATTATTGTCTTTGCCTAAAACATTCCGTAACATGTATATATATATATATATATATATATATATATATATATATATATATATGATGAACAGAAATAATTTATGTTGATAAAAGTTTACATTATATATGCAAATGAATGACATCAAATGTTGACAACTATGCTCTATGTAACTGTTAGCAAATCTAGCATCAATCAACTTACCTGTCACTTTGTTCAAATTGCACTGTCACTTTAAGATGTTAATGAATGAATGAATGAATGAATGAAATTAAATTTCTATAGCGCGTTACTACCCTGAGGCCTCGTAGCGCTTAGGACAGGGCAGACAGTGTCATGACAGGTTAGTAAGTGGTACCAAAGAGATAGGTCTTAAGGAGTTTACGGAAGGACTGCATGTTGGATTCCCTGCGAAGAGTAGAAGGAAGAGAATTCCAAAGATTAGCAGCATTGAGCGAAAAGGAGCGACCGCCCCATCTGGATCTACGCACTTTCCTTGTAGTAGCAAGGAAAGCGGAGCTGGAACGAAGACTCCTTGGAGGTTGGTAAGGAGTGACGAGGGGTGGATAATGGCAGGGCCGGTCTTCCAGATGGCTTTGTGAGCCAGACACATAGCCTTAAATTGTATTCGGGACTTGATTGGGAGCCAATGAAGTTTCCTTATTGCGGGTTTTGCTGATAGTCTCCGAGGAATCTGGAGAAGTAAACGAGCCGCGCAATTCTGGATCACTTGTAATTTTTGAGTGGTAGCCTGGGGGGCGCCCAAATACAAGGCGTTCCCATAGTCCAGCGGGACAAAATGAGGGCTTGCACCATAATCCTTCGCGCCTGGAAAGGGAGCAAAGGGAGAATTTTCCTTAACATCCTCATCAGGCCGAAACATGTAGCTGAGAGCATAGTGGCTTGATGATTAAAATTTAAGGAGCTATCAAGCCACATGCCTAGGCTCTTAATCTGGTGCTTTGGGGCAGGCATAGTGCCGAGACAAATGGGCCATGAGAATGCCGGGGAAGGTGATGGAGCTTTGCCCAGGAACATCAATTCCGTTTTGTCCCCGTTTAACTTAAGGTGAGATAGGTCCATCCATTCGGCTACCGCCTCTAGGCAATTGCCCAGGGCGCAGGATGAACCCTCCGGGTGGTTTAGTGCCACAACCAGTTGGGTATCATCTGCGTAGGTAATAATTTTTATGCCGAATGGACGTACTATCTCAGCCAAAGTCGCCATGTAAGTATTAAAAAGCGTGGGGCTCAGGGAGGAACCCTGGGGAACCCCACAGCTAAGAGGCCATCGATTTGATGCAAAGGTACCCTCGAAAACCTGAAAGAATCGGTCCTTTAAGAAGGACTGGATCCATGTGAGAGCCCGGTGTGTTACTCCAAGATTTTTTAATCGCTCCAGCAAGATGTTATAATCAACAGTGTCGAAGGCGGCACTGAGGTCCAGCAGGATAATCGCTGCTGAGCCACCCCGATCCAGAAGTCTCCTTGCTTCCTCTGTTACTGCCAGAAGGGCCGTCTCTGTCCCAAGCCTGGGACGAAATCCTGTCTGGGAATCGTGGAGCAGGTTGTTAGACTCCAGATAATGGACTAGAGTAGAGTTTATATGTCTCTCCATCAGCTTGCTCAACCAGGGAAGGAGAGAAATAGGTCGATAGTTGGCCATATTGGAGACGTCTAAGTTTGGTTTCTTCAAGAGGGCTCTAACCTGAGCACATTTCCAATCGGGGGGGTACCGTGCTCGAAGTGATGGAGGCATTTATGATGTTCAAAATTACTGGCTGAATAACAGCAGCAGCTCGAGTGAGATGCTGCGGAGGAGCGGGGTCCATAGGAGAGCCCGAGGTTACCGTAGAAATAAGTGTATTCAAGGCAACCTCGTCTATCAAGGGGAACTCCGCTAAAGAACACTGTGATTCGGGAAGGGGGCTTTCGGTACCGAACGCTATAGACTCGCTCTGGTGGGAAGGGAAAGATTGACAAATCAGATGAATTTTTTGGTGGAAATATTCCGCTAGATTGTTGCAGCGAGCTAAAGCATCCTCTGTGTTAGGGGATTTATGCGGAATGGTGATAAGAGATTTAGCGATACGGAAAATCTCTTTAGGAGAATTAGCAGCTGCGCTGATCCTCTCCTCATAAAATGAGGATTGGGCGATTTTGATTTCTGCCTTATAATTCCTAATTGCCTCTCTATAGACATTTTTCCTCTCCTCTGTTAGATTCTGTCTCCATCTCCTTTCCAGTTTCCTGCAGATTTGTTTGAGCTCCCTTAATTTAGGGGAGAACCATGGTACCGGTTTATGTATGGATCTCTTGTAGGAAGGTTTCATAGGAAGAAGAGTGTCCAAAGAGTTTTGGATCCATAGGTTAAAATTGTTATTAGCTCTCTCAGGATCGGAAACAGGAGGGGTGTGGTGGCATCCAGAGCTAAAGACCACTGGCTAACAGAAAGATTTGACCATTTCCTTTCCAGCATCAGAGTTACACTCTGAAGGGGAGAAGACACTGCGGTCTCCCAGACCAGAGGAATTAGCAGATGATCAGTCCAGGGGAGGGGATTGGAGACCCTACCGAAAGATTCTGGTCATTACTAAACACTGGATCAAGGAGATGACCCTTGACATGCGTAGGGGAGAAGCCTTTCTGCTTAAATTGAAGTGCTGAGAGGCTTGTTAGCAGCTCTTTGGCCAGATGGTCAGAGGGGTCATCCAGGTGGATATTGAGATCCCCTAGTACTGTAAAATTAGCTGAAGTTAATGCTAAGTTAGCCACAAAGGACGGGAGTGTACTAAGGAATTGACCTATGGGTCCCGGGGGGCGGTAAAGTAGCAGACCAGAGAGAGTGGTAATAGGAGATAATTCCAAAGAAAAGTTCATACTTTCGCAGTCCGGTAGCCCCTCAGCGGAGGACCGGCAGCGGAAATTATCTTTAAAAATTATAGCTAGACCTCCACCTCTTCCAGTCTTGCGGTCCGTTCTATGAATTAAATACCCCGGAGGAAGGGTCTGGGTGATAATTGGATCAACTTCGTCCTGTAATCACTTGAAAGAGGGAAAAGTATTTAGTTAGACTGTCATGGCCGAGAGCGCGTCATGTGATCAAGTCCCCTGTGAGGGACGAAACGCGTCATGGCTGCTGCACTTCTTTGGGAGTTTGATTAAACTGCAGTTGACGAACCACGGAGCTCCGCGCTCTTTCCTGTTGCCTTAGGAGACTAGCCAAGCGAGAAGGAGTTTATTTGGATATATATATATATATACACATATGATGAGGAATGTAGCACATCACAATTTTTCTTTACGCTATCTGCAAGGTTGTCTTAGTGGAAGTGTGTACTGTCTCCACCCCTTATTCTTTCTTTATCCAAGGAACCTCCCAATAGTGTCTCCATTGTAAGGTATAATTAATAAAGCGCCAAACCTTTCCCATGTCTGCAGAGCTCTCAGGTTTCCCAATTCCATGCGTATCTCATGCAGTCTAAGTTTTTCTTGTTGCATGCTGGTATTTGCAGAATTAAAAGAAAAATACCTGGAATGAATGAGCTACTCACGCATGGAACTGGGAAGCCTCAGAGCTCTGTGCCTGTTTGTATCAAGTTAAAGAGATGCTCCAGATGAGCTGTTTACTATATGAGTAAAATTAGGCATGCCCCGACCCCCGCTCTCGCGTTGTGATATACTTTGTTTATGTACCACTCTAAAGCACTTCCTGCAGTTTAGAAATTATTGCACCTGTCTATATCTTATTGCGTTTGTGCCTTCAGTTCAATTGTACTATTTTGAAAGTAGTGTTATCTGTCCTGGATATGGTTGCTTTGTGTCGTTTTACAAACCCTAGGTGCTTTCACATAGTAACTTGGGCTAATTAGCACCAAGTATCACTAATTGTATGTGTCACGTTTATCCATAGATATATGTTATAGTTACAAGTTTCAAGGTGTACTCCTGGTAAACCTTTTATGAATTCCAAATTGCTGTCATGTGGATGCCTTTCTGCAAGCACATTTTGTACATAGTTTACAAATGTTTATGTGGAGATGCCTTCCTATGTGTGCAGATGCTTTTAGGTCTTGCCTATAGAGAGCTTTAGCTCTTTGGGTTTTTTTTTAACCTATTGTGAACAATACCAATATTTATAGTAGGCTTGAGTTAGCCCAGTTTCTTATCTTTGTTTGGCTTTCTTGACAATCTTATGTACTTGATTCTTAACTTATTTGACGGCTTTCCTTCCTCTTTTTTTATGTGTCCCTCACCCGAGAGGAAACCTTCTTTTGCATCCTCTCGATTGGATGGCTTGTATCCTTCCACTGCATACATTAAGGGAACTTTTTTCTTTTGCTTTCAGCAATCCATGGGTGTGCACATTTTGTTTGCTCTTTCCACCTTTCCCTGCTCTGCTTCCCCCTTCCCTTCTGTCTCTGCCCCTTACACTCTTTGTGTTACTCCACCAGCCCGTGGCTCATCCATTGCTTACCCCTGCCTGTGTTCCAAGCCTCTTCCATGTTTCCTAATACCCACGCAACCCTGGCTTCTCTGTTGCTCCTCATCCCAACCTATTCAAAGCTGCACGTCAGTGGCGTTAACCAGAGGCATTTTAAGGCAGGGGCAAAGTGGGCTATGGTCCAGGGCCCCCAACTTTCACAGAACCCCCTCACATAAATTTTTGGAAAGTGCCAGACTGTCTAGATTTTTAAAATAGCCTGTTTGTTAACTTACTTTCTTTTTTAAGACAGAGCACGCTGTTTGACCAGCCTACCCCTGCCTGAGAGAAGAGGGGGTAAAGAAAAATGTGTTTGATCTGCTTATATTCAGCAAGTGCTCTAACCATTTTAAATAAACAGCACTGTATGTGCAAGTGGTGATTGTAGACTAGCTACAATACACATAGTGGGTAGAAGGCTTGGTTGGACCACAAGTCTTTCTGCTTTTCTGGAGGGTAGGCCAGTGCCAATGTGCAGTGCAGTGCAGTATTATTTGCTCCCTCCATAACTGCACTATTGACATAAAGCAGCTGCTGGGCCGGTGCTATCACAGCATAGTGCCACCTGGCTCGAAGTCCCTTACAGAGCAGGGACTAAAGTACAGCAAACAAAAGAGCACCATCCATATGCACAGGCCCAAACGGTGAAACACGAGTCCACTGAACCACATGCAGCAGGCTTGTGCAGGTCACTAAACTTTCAGCTTCTCTGGTTCCGAGAGAGACTGTTTTCTCCAAGGTTGTGCCCAGATGTAGGCTGGCCAGGGAAGGCTTGCCAATGGTCCACCCGACCATAGTTGTTGAGGACGTGAATGAACCTAAAACGGATAATAAATTCAGAGTTGTTCCAAGAAGGGGGCCCCAAATTATGTTTGGCCCAGGGCCCCCAAAATCCTTAAGATATCACTGTTTTGCTGCACACATAGAAAGAGCAAATCGCCATGAATGATTCTTTATGTGCAGGAAGGTGTCCCTTCCTGCACACAAAGAATCACCCCTGCAGCCAGGTACCCTCGCATCATGGCGCAAGGGTGCCAGTGCTGGCGCTAAGGGAAACACAGGGGTGCGCCATATTCTTGTAAATAGGGTGCATCCCTGCGTTTAAAAAATGTCGGAGCTCTGCGTTGCCAAATTTGGCATTGCTCCAACATTTATTGTACATATGCCCCTATGTTAAATAAACTTAAACACCCAAATAGCCTTGTGGATTGGTTTCTTTGTGACTTTAGTTTCTCACTGTATTATTCTGTGCACTGTGGTAGTACGGTGGGTGGCACGTAAGAGAACTAATTTTCCTGAGTGCTATGCAATCTGTAGGCACTAGCAAACACGTGTGGCAAAGTTCAATAATACGGTTCTTTTGGAGCCGACACCCGCAGTACAGAGGAAGAAAATCCCTGCGACCACCCCCAGCCCACCTCCGAGGAAGAGCTAAAGCGGCACAAATAAGCGGCAGCCAAAAACAAATTGAGAACAGGCATTAGAGGCACTTTTTCACTTAGAAAATAATTAATGTATGGAATGGTTGACCAGGCAGCGCGGCCGAGATAAAGACACGGGCCATTCAAGAAACAATTGGACACTCTGTCGAGGGAAATGGAGTCCTGAAAAAGGGACAAGCTCCGGTGAACCCCAAAAGCCTCTCCGCGCTCTCAGGCATCCCTTTGAGCCGGTCGTCAACGTGGGGTTCGAGGGGGAGGTTGTTACTCGATCCCGGTTTCCTGCTCACAGGCCAAATAGTATCGGGCGCTTGTTCTCAGCCCTGGGTGAGCGGGAAAGAACAGAGCTCGCTAGTCAGCCCATCTGTACGGGCTTTTAACAGCCTGCAGGGGTCGGCACGGCCTGGGTTTCCTCGCAAGTGAAAGGTCCCCTTTTACACCTTGCCAGGGGTGAGGTTCAAGAATGCCAACGGGGTACAGCGTTCCGGGAGCCTCTTAAACATTCACATTCGTATCACTTCAGAGGTGTACGCGCGCACTACGAAGAGAATCAGAAACTGTTCATTGAAAAACGTCCTTTCACAGCCCTTTGAAGTATTCCACACAAATAAACCACTTGCAGTGCAATTTGATCGTCTTATCTACTGAGCAAAAGTCTCAATTTGTCCCTGACATAAAGTAAATATGAGCCCAAAAGGGGATGTGGAAGCTAAGGTGTTTCCCCACAGGGAAAAAACATATACCTCCAGGAAAAAAACGTTATCAAGTGCAAATGTATTATTGAGAAGCATGGTGTGTAAGCAGGGCTTTAAGTGGAATTAAAAAACTAGGGGGTCTCTCAAAGGGGCGTGGTCAATGTAATTAAGGGCGTGGCTTAAAAACACCTAAGTTAAAAATCTGTGTTTAGCACAGTGTGCCGCCCGACTTGTATTTTGCTGTTCCTGTCATTGCGTCTAGATATGATACAACAAGTCACATCATACCTACAAGTCAGGACTATTGGCTTTGTCAATGGTTGCTAGTTGCATAAGATAAATAAGCAGCAACTATAGCTTGTATATAATATTGAAAAAGCTTCCACTTAAAGCCCTGGTGACACCACGACAATGTTGCTGCTCCTGAGTTTCAAAAAGAGAAGGGAAATCCAGAGAGAAAATGATTCTCTTTAAAGGATTTCCCTTCCTCTACAACGCTCACCACGCGCACATCGACGTGCCTGCTGTCAGTGCAGTCCGGGAAAAAAACGGACCGCCTGTGCCAGGGCACAAAACAGAGCCCGATAGAGACCCGTTTCGAGGCCCCCATAAAAAAACTGCAGGTGCTCAGACCCGGTGAGACCCGGCCCACTTAAAGCCCTGTGTGTAAGTACATAATGATTACGTATGTGTAACTGCTTGTGCATGTGAGTACTTTTGTGAAGCTGTGAACTCAGCTACTCAGGAGTACTCCTAAAATTCACTGTGAATTCTAAAAAAAAAATCATTTGTCGCCGCCAATGCAGTATTTTATGAATCAGGCCCTCTGTTTGCACAGAGAAGCCCCCACACCGACCACGTAGCCTCCTCCATCTCTATAGGTGTCACTTGACTTTGACGCACGTTGCACCAAAAAAGTAGCCGCTCGTGCGGCCAGATCGTGCATTAATAATTCAGGTGCTAGGAGTGTGTGTGTGTGTGTGTGTGTGTGTGTGTGCGCGTGCGCGTGTGTGTGTGTGTGTGTGTGTGTGTGTGTGTGTGTGTGTGTGTGTGTGTGTGTGTGTGTGTGTGTGTGTGTGTGTGTGTGTGTGTGTGTGTGTGTGTGTGTGTGTGTGTGTGTGTGTGTAGTTTGTATTGGAAATTATTACAGAAATTACAAATTCTTCTATGAGCATCTCAAGTAAAGTTGTTTTCCACAAGAAGCAAAAATATGCCATTTTCCAGACAAATCTTTCACATGTCTACACTCCTCCCAAGCGCTGTCCATTAGCACTTGAAAACGATCCCTATGGCAATAGTGTGCTTAACAAGTAAATAAATAAATGGGATCTTTTTCCAAGGACTAGGTGTGAGGATGAAATGTGTTGGCCAGGTCTCAATGGCAGGTGTGGCCAGCAGCAGCCCAGGTGCCTGGCTTGGGATCCAGTTGGTGCTGCAGATGTGCTGCGCAGCCTGAGACGAATGAGTGTGATGGCTTTGGATTAGTTCAGCATCTGCATGTCAGTGTTTGTGCTAGAAGAGAGAATGCTCAAGTAAATGACAGGCGTTAGATGGTACGTCACTCATGTGGATTGCAATGTTATTGTTTATTCCATGTATTTCAGTTTATTTCCTCTCCTTAGCCAGAGAGACGACCCGCAAGGTCTCATTTGTATCAGAGAGCTTGAATAATATAACACATGAACATGCAATATAGCCACGAGTGAATTTGTCTTTATTTGGGGTTATGCTGGTTCCTGAGGCAAGTAAGGTTGAGGCACTAGGTTCTCCCAATTTTTGTGCTTATAAGATAACTCCAACTAGTTTGGTTCTCTCTACACACCTCATATTTGTTTTCCATTAGATTCCAAAGTCAGACAAGTTGTGCCCCCCACTCCCGTTCACACTGGCACCAGTCCACGGCAATAGAGGTGCCTCCTGATAGGGACTAGGGAAAATGTCACTCCTGATGGTGAGACTAAAGAAAAGGGATTGCACAGAATGGAAGTACCACAGGGATTGTATATTAGCATCAATGCATTGAGATATTTTAGCTTCACTGGCTCCCCATTCACAAGCGCAGCCAACTCAAACTTCTCACGCACACATACAAAGCGTTACACAAGACTGGACCAGCATACCTGAACAGCCACATACACTTTCACCAGCCTACCAGACACATGCACTCTGCCTCACAATCACTCTCACACACACACACCCCTCATCCATAAAAGCAGATCAAGAGGTCGCTCGTTCTCTTACATCACACCCAAAACATGGAATGACCTCCTTCAACACATCAGAGCCTCCTCCTAATTTCTTGAGTTCCTCAAGAAGCTGAAGACATGGCTCTTCAAAAGCTCCTCAGGGATTACACGCCTGGATAACCTCAGGGTGATTAGTGCACCATACAAATCGCCATAACATAACATATCAGATCGTAACATACATATTTGTAGTAAGATCACTGTGCTGATCCCTAATATGGGTGCTAAGGAAGGAAGGAAAAGGGACAGAAAAATTTAGTTTGATATGGTACTCGCTAAATTTGTTTTGAGCTGCATACCAACATATTTTTTGTTTTTTGCATAAGTAGAGACCTAGATGTGATTTGTGCTTTGTACAGGGGATCCATCATTGTCATATCTGGGCCAGATACCTGGTAACCCAAAGTGGGGCGCAAGGCACTGCAACTAAGCACCCCTTTGTGGAATACCATAATCTCTTGTTGCCACTGGTGTTGCTCTTGCCCTGGTGGAGATGTGTGAAGCTGGATCACAATGCTGATTGCTTCTCCTGGCTGGCCTTGTCCTAGAAGGTGCATGCACTGCAAAACAGAGAAAACTTTAGTGAGAACTTTGTCGCTGTTAAGGCAGTGAGCCTGGGGCATAGAGAAATAGCAGACTGCAGAGTATGCAGTGAATATGAAGATGGATCCCGCACTCTTTGTAAATCCTTGGCAGAGACATTTTAAGACATGGGCAACAAAGTGAGCAATCGCTCAGAGCCCCCACTTTCCAAGGGCCCCCCAGGGAAAGTGAACTTTATCTCTCTCTAGTTCACCTCTGTCTAATTCTATATAATTGAATCCCTCTTCTTTTCTGTGCCTACCTCTACCCTGTCTCTCTTTGCCCAGCGTCATCTTAAGGATTTGTGGGGTCCTGGGAAAGATATATTTTAATAGTTGTTTTGCTACAATTATCACAAATGTGGCTGATAAAATTTAAAGTTGTTATAAAAAGGGGGCCTCAATATGTATCTTGCACGTACCCCCAAAGCTCCTTAAGACGAACTGATCCCAGGAGTCTTCGTTTCAGTAGGGACCCCATAAAGATGTTAACTGACGAGCTCCCAAATGTGCCCCTAGCCTGAAGTGTATGGAATGCAGGGGAAGAATCCCAGTTGATGTAGCAAGCGCCATCCTCCTGATGGCAGCAAGAATGGTACAGACAGAGACAGAAAATTAGACTTTTGTTACCATACCCTTGAGCAACTGGGTGTTCTAGCATCTGCTGGGCCATTGCAGTAGCGTACCATCTTCACCTATATGTTAATGGTTATAGTTGAGAACCAACTTAGATGGGTCCTCCTTTCAAATACCACATTATGCCCAATTTAATCCGGAAGTCAGATAGATTCGGTATTTGCTCTTGTACCTGCTGGACCCAATCCTTGGCACCCCTCGGTATAGGCTAGGGAATAAATAGTTACAAATTCATTTATAAGTCCATAACATATTCTGTCCTCAGAATAGAGTTCATGTATCCTGTCAATGAATACCACATTACAATTTCAAAAGCAATTAAATGTTGAAGGCAGTGCTTGGGACAGATAATGCCCACAGCAGCACAGACTACTAAAACAATAATTCCAAAGGCTGTAAAATAACTACAGACTAAGAAGAGCAAAAAGTGATGGTTGAAATGCTGAATTAAACTTAGCCATGAGTAATTACTCTGTTCTGCATTGTAGTCCATTGTTTTGCACACTGAACAGACAGAAACCAACCATATGCAAGTCAGTCTTGGTCCCATCTGAAAGAAACATTCCAGCCTAAACTGCTAGGCCATATTTTGTCTATATGGAAATACAGTAATGCCAGACTTATTTCTGCCTTGTTGGGCCTCATCAGTGACATGCAGCTTGACTAGGGTGACCAGATCTTCAGAACCAAAAACCGGGACATTTGGGAAAAATAGAAGAAGGACTGCAATTTTTCATCCCCCGAATGCAGAATGACAGCTGTCATCAACATGGGATCACAGAAGATGCATTAAGAAAGTAAATAAAATGCAATTTCTACAACCAAAATCATACCAATTAATTAAATTGCTTACTTATAACAGCTGCTAGCTAGCAAAGCTTTAGAACACCCAAAAAAGTGCCTCTCACTGTTTTCAGTCAACCCTTCCAAAAACCGGGACATGAGCCAAAATTGCGGAAATCTGCCGGGACAGCTGGTGAAAAACCGGGACTGTCCGGGCAAATCCGGGACGTCTGGTCCCCCTAAGCTTGACTCTCTCACCAGAAGGTAAGGGATTAGTGTATTAGTTGCCCACTGAACCTTCAGATATGATTTAATGGCCTGCTTATTAGAAAGCAGGAGTCCTCCTCTCATTTTTGCCCTTTAACATGTTTGCCAAAGTATTAAACAGTTCTTAGACATGGTAGCATTGCAGAAACAGGGAAGAGACACAGAAAGCACAACTACCTGCCTAGGATTTCTAAAATTGTGGTTCACAAAAGCTTGATGATTGAGCAAGAGTTGCAAATGCTCTGTGTGAAACGCCGAGGAAAATACATTTCTGGAGTTAGTGAACTTTGCCATAGACTGAGAAAACTACCATAAATTACTTTCTGAATTTTTCTTTAGGTCAGTATGGATCAGGACAATGGAATGAACATGTTCATGGAAACTAGTACCTTTTATGAACTTAGTTTTGTCATATACAACCATTTGAAGTAACTAAAACAGATTAACATCTTAGAATAGGCAATTCAACGTTCTGTACGACACTGTACAGCTCCTCATGCATTCATTTATAAGTTAGGTTGTCTTGCTAGACATTGGATGTAGCTGATCGCCTGGGTTCCTGAATTAAAGTCACAATGACCTCTCACCTTTGCAATACTATGTATCCTTGGAGCAATTTAACAGCACCCTGACATGATTTTGCTACACATTATTCTCTGATCCGAATAATTCCTTCTGCATCTTGTCAACATTCTTGGATTGCACCCAGTAGATGCTCCTTGAAGACCATTGTGAGATATTTCCTTTATAGATGGAGTAGAGATAAACAACTCTTGACAATGCAAAATCTGGATACTTACAAAGCCTTATGACCTCTCGTCAACCTCACCCTATGACTTGCATGCTCTACCAACAGTCTACTCTCTCCACGAGCTTATTCTAGTGATCAAGTGCAATAATCTTACACGTGCTTTTTCTAATACGATTCGTTCACAAACCATTAAATCTCTCACTCTCTCCTCCAACGTTAGCCTTTGCCTCACTTCTCCTTTCCAAACATTCCCTCTTATCAGCCACCTACTCACAATGCTTACAAACTGCAATGTTAATACAGCTCACAAAAAACTACAGAAGACCCATCTCCTTCTAAGTACCGTCCATTATTTCAGCTGCCTTTCTTCTCTAAAACACTGTAATGCTTTCCTTTAACTGCCTTTCTTTCTGTCTTCTCCATAAACCTGCTCAACCTCCTTGAATCCGGCTTCCCCACCAGTCCGCAGAAACAGATCTCATACATGTTCCCAACTTCAACTACCTATCATCTATCATGCTGTATTAGCCATATTAGACACAACTAACCATGCCACTCTTCTATTATTCCTCAGCACCCTCACCTAAAGCATCACTGTCTCTGCCCGCAAATGGTCTTGTCTTGTCTCACAAATCTCTGGTTGATAATTTACTGGCATTGCATGCTATATTCACCCATCATTTACCAGTTGGTGTCTCTCACGGTCCAGTGCTTGATCCACTGTTTTCTCTATATGCCACCTCTCTTAGTGACATTTTTCCTTCACCGGAATTCTCATACCACCTCAGTGCTGATGACACAAATCTTTTTCTCCATTGCTGATGTCTCAACCCATTCGCACATCAGACTGACTCCCTCTACGGCATCTTTAAAAGAAGAAGTGAAAGCTCTATGGATGATCGCCCTTGTTTGACGGCACCTACCCCCATCAGGTACCTCTCGTGGTTGGTTCCGCTACTGGCAGGCTTTTCTCCTTCTCCACGGACTTCCTCGCCCTGATTAACGCTACTTCATAGTTTGTTTTGTTTTTTCGCAGGGGGAACTATGCTTTTGACTATGTCTGTGACATTGGTTTGGGCTCAACCCCTCTATTTGTCTGTTGCACTTATATGCTCTTCTATTTCCTTTTGCATTGGCATATTCTATTGCTCTGCTATCTTTTCCAGTCTCTTGCTTATCACTGTTGTTGTTTTTTACCTGCAACTCTGTTTGTACCTCGATCATCTGTAAAGCGCTCCGATACCCGCTTGGGTCACGTCTGCGCTATATAAAACTTTATATAAATAAAGAAATAACATTTGTTCATATCTGACTTTCATTCAGCTATTTTTCATTGGATGGTGTCGCAATCCTAAATGCAAAACTCCTCAAAGACAGAAGTCTTATATATCCCCTGCTCTACTACACCTGTTGCTTTGCCTTATCCCATACACTTTCCCACATTCACTCTGATCTGTGCGCCGTCCGCCAGGATTCTGCGTTCTCTCCAGTTTTACTATGTGAATGGAAATGTTTCTTTGCCTGCAAATTGACTCAATTTCAAGATGTAACCATATGCAATATGTTCTCTCACATCCCTTAACATGTAATCAAACAAAGCACTAACGAATTCCTATGAAATCAGTGTGCTGAATTCAGTAGTGGCTGCCACTACAGTACAGTGGTCGGGCGGGTGGGGGGAGGGGGGCTTGGGTTTTAAAAATAAAATAAAAAGACTTGCCTGCAGCTCCGCTCCCGCTGCTGGCCGCCTCGTTGCTCATCTCATCCCAGAAGTGGATGGGCTTCACTGCACAGGCTCCCCACCCGATCCAGACACTACTTTCATGCTATACCTAGCATGAGACCAGTGCCTGAATTGGCCTGAGCGGGCTGGTTTAACGCTCGCTCAGGCACAGGGATCATGCAGCTTTTCTCCAACCCGGCTGTACAACACAGCTGGGTTGGAGAAACCTAAGTGTGCATGTGTGTTTGGCCGACCTAAGACTGCCGGCCAAACTGACATGTGCACTTATAAGCGCCTAGCACTCCTCCGTACTGCTGACGTGACGCTCGTCAGCATGGCCCCGCCCCCTTCCTAACCTCGGCTCGGCTGGTAATAAGTAAGAAAAATAAAATGATAATGAAATGGTTTTATTATCTTTTTATTTTTCAGTGGGGCGACGCTCCCCTGCCATAGCGGAGGAGCCACCCCTGGCTGAATTACATCAACTGTCTGCTAGAGGGTCTTCCTGAACACTCCCTAGCCCCTACAAGAACAGAGTACAATCTTCCAAGGTACAGTCCGACTCATTGCATTGCCTCCAATCTCGCGAGCTCTTTGATAAAAATCAGAGCCCTATACAATTTTCTGGTGCTTGTCTTTAAAGCTGTTTACGGCCAGTCCTCTACCTTTCTATCATTATAATCTGATACAACATGTCCGTCCTGGTCTCACCCAAAACGTTATGTGCTTCATCGAGATGTAGGACTTTCTCCCTACATGTCTCCCTTCTTTGGAACTTCCTTCCTTCCAACCATCAAGGCCAGCCCCTCAATGGCCTTTATAAGCAACCTCTGGTACCTCACGATAACACTTGATTTTGGCCCTATAGCCATCAAACATATTTTTAAAAATCTTTTATTAGCATCACTGTCAATCATTTCAGGATGGCTTCGTTTTCTTTCACCCGAACTCTAAAACGATGATGTGCTAATCAACCCTCCATCTGATGACTATGTACTGATGCTGTTCTTTTGTAAAAACATCTCTGTTGGAAATGTTATGGCTGCGAATAAATAATGACATATTTCTGTGGCTCTTCAAAGCCAAACGTGGGATGCGCACCCTTTTATGTCCTGCTCTTTTCACCATCCGCTCACGCACTCTGTGCTCTATTGACTGACTCTGCAATTAGCACTGGATCCGGAAATGGCAGTCTTTTATCACTCCTTAATGCACTTGTGTCACAGGCCTTCTGACCTCTCTCTATTTCTCTTGTATACATCCAGTCCATAGCATTAAATATCAAGCCTGAACCAAATCTAGCCTGTCGGAATTAAAGCTTGTCTGTCACAAGTGTGGTAGTCGTTGCACGAAAGGGCTAAAAAGGTAGTCAGTGACATCTACCAGCAAAGCAAAAGGAGCTATCCTAAAGTGAGGCATCAAAGCAAAAACACTCAGGGCCTCATTTGCAATATTTTGACGCACAGCAGCGCAGCAAGCCTTCCAGCTGTGCTGCCGTACAGCAAAAGAAAAGGGCAGGAATGTGCCATATATAGAAGATACGGCGCATTCCTGTCCTTTTTCCCTGTGCTGGCGAACAATGGGCTGCCATGCTTCCACATTTTATCGTATTTGGAACATTCTGTGATTAGAAGCATATCCCACTTTGTGAATGTATTTTAATGTCAATAACTCATTATAACCTTAAATAATCACGTGTATCCATTGGTTGATTAAACTGGGCAGTGAAATGCCAAACAAATACTAAAATTGGGATGTTTGCGCATTCTTGCCACACCTCTGGCTCTGCCCACTGATCCAATCCTGGGTTATTCCCGCCCTCTGATTCTCCGCCCACAGTTCCCCTACTTTTTTCCCCACTTGGTAACCTGGTGCTCTTTAAGGTCATCATCTACTATTTACTGTGCTTTGAAAGTTGATACAATTGAATATGTAATGAAAAATGTGCTGTAAAATTCACCATTTTGGTCTGTTTTCCAAAATTTTCTTGTGGGGAGAACCCCCCAAACCCCCCTATTAGCGGTCGGGCTCGCTCGCTACGCGCCGGACGGGGGCTGGGCTGGCAAAATTTGCCAGGGCTGCTTTCAGTTCCCAGTCCGGCCCTGGTCCCAGCAGAGAAACATATGTAAAAAATACATTTCAGGTGCTACGTTTATGTTTACTTGTAAATATGGACATTCCCACATGAGTAAATGTTTCTGGATGCGAGTACTCCTGAAATTCTTTGTGAATTCTGAGAAAGTAATGTGCTTCACATATGGAGTAACCCTCTGGACACAAAATGCTGATTCTTCTTTTAATTCGAGTCTAAGTTGATACATGCCAAGCACGGAGACATGATTTGAAGAACATGAACTTCACTTGACCTGTTTACATGATCCTTGGCAATTCCTCCATCATCTTGGGCAAATCAATCCATTACGCTTGATGAAAGTCCTGTGCCCATCATGTGCCAAGTCTTAGTGGAGGGAGGTTGTGTTTTGTCTGCGATCATTTCTTAATGGTAACCTGCTTTCATCTAGGTCTTAAAATGCCAAGTCTTTGATACTTGTAAATACTGTAAATAATAGGTGCTTCTGTTATCCAGCTTAGTGATTTTCAGTTTATTGCCCCCCAGAAAGCTGAAATGGTTTAACCAGTGTCTTTCCGGTCGCAGTGGATATCAGCATCAAGCACCGATGGGCTTATTTACAAGCCCATTGAGCTGCCGATGCGTTACTGTATTTTGACGCACCGGCTGCGCAGTGTGCTGACCCCTATTTACAAGGCAATACAAAGCCACCTTGTGTGGCTTTTCATGGCATTGTAAATATGGCCCCCTTTCACGCATTACTCAGCATGAAAGGGGCGTTCCATTGGTGTTGCTGTGGATGTTCCCATGCAACATTCATGGAACCTGATGCATTCCCAGATTTACAAGGTTTTGTAAACCTGGGAATGCGCCAGATTCCTAAGCCTCCCCAGGGGAGCCGTAAAGGAGGTGCAACAAGGTAAATACCTTTATTTCTCCAAGTTTTTCCTTGCAGCACACATAGAAAGAGGAAAACACCTCTTGTGGTTGTTTTTGTGCAGGAAGGTGACCCGTCCTACACAAAGACAATCACCCCTTCAACGCAGACACCCTTGCGCCATTGTGCAAGTGTGTCTGCGTTGAAGGGGTGATTGTCTTTGTGTAGGACGGGTCACCTTCCTGCACAAAAACAACCACAAGAGGTGTTTTCCTCTTTCTATGTGTGCTGCAAGGAAAAACTTGGAGAAATAAAGGTATTTACCTTGTTGCACCTCCTTTACGGCTCCCCTGGGGAGGCTTAGGAATCTGGCGCATTCCCAGGTTTACAAAACCTTGTAAATCTGGGAATGCATCAGGTTCCATGAATGTTGCATGGGAACATCCACAGCAACACCAATGGAACGCCCCTTTCATGCTGAGTAATGCGTGAAAGGGGGCCATATTTACAATGCCATGAAAAGCCACACAAGGTGGCTTTGTATTGCCTTGTAAATAGGGGTCAGCACACTGCGCAGCCGGTGCGTCAAAATACAGTAACGCATCGGCAGCTCAATGGGCTTGTAAATAAGCCCATCGGTGCTTGATGCTGATATCCACTGCGACCGGAAAGTCACTGGTTAAACCATTTCATCTTTCTGGGGGGCAATAAACTGAAAATCACTAAGCTGGATAACAGAAGCACCTATTATTTACAGTATTTACAAGTATCAAAGACTTGGCATTTTAAGACCTAGATGAAAGCAGGTTACCATTAAGAAATGATCGCAGACAAAACACAACCTCCCCTCCACTAAGACTTGGCACATGATGGGCACAGGACTTTCATCAAGCGTAATGGATTGATTTGCCCAAGATGATGGAGGAATTGCCAAGGATCATGTAAACAGGTCAAGTGAAGTTCATGTTCTTCAAATCATGTCTCCGTGCTTGGCATGTATCAACTTAGACTCGAATTAAAAGAAGAATCAGCATTTTGTGTCCAGAGGGTTACTCCTATATGTGAAGCACATTACTTACTTTCTCAGAATTCACAAAGAATTTCAGGAGTACTCGCATCCAGAAACATTTACTCATGTGGGAATGTCCATATTTACAAGTAAACATAAACGTAGCACCTGAAATGTATTTTTTTTACATATGTTTCTCTGCTGGGACCAGGGCCGGACTGGGAACTGAAAGCAGCCCTGGCAAATTTTGCCAGCCCAGCCCCCGTCCGGCGCGTAGTGAGCGAGCCCGACCGCTAATAGGGGGGTTTGGGGGGTTCTCCCCCCAAGAAAATTTTGGAAAACAGACCAAAATGGTGAATTTTACAGCACATTTTTCATTACATATTCAATTGTATCAACTTTCAAAGCACAGTAAATAGTAGATGATGACCTTAAAGAGCTCCAGGTTACCAAGTGGGGGAAAAAAAGTAGGGGAACTGTGGGCGGAGAATCAGAGGGCGGGAATAACCCAAGGATTGGATCAGTGGGCAGAGCCAGAGGTGTGGCAAGAATGCGCAAACATCCCAATTTTTAGTATTTGTTTGGCATTTCACTGCCCAGTTTAATCAACCAATGGATACACATGATTATTTAAGGTTATAATGAGTTATTGACATTAAAATACATTCACAAAGTGGGATATGCTTCTAATCACAGAATTTTCCAAATACGATAAAATGTGGAAGCACAAGCCATTTGTCGCCGAGCCATGGAGTTTCTGTCATCAGCACTTCTCCCTTTTTCCACAACAGCAGTTCAAACATGAATGGCAAAATATCCTAGTTTGCAAATGTTTTCTATATAATCATGGCTCTGCCGTATTTGCCTCATAATGCAAGATCTGCTGCATGATCTAACCATTTAAACTAATAAATTGTTTAAAGCTCAAACGTATCAAAAGTTAATAAAAATGTGACTTGTGTTGCTGCGGAGTGGATGGCTTATTGCAAAGGTTGACTGGTCACCTTTCTCACTGCTGCATTTGTATGTTCCACTGGTACTGAGGCAAAATCTTTCCAGAGACTGTTAGCATGTGTACAAATGTCAAAAATAATAAAATATCAGAAAACATACTGCATTACGCTGCAGCCTTTTTTTAATGCATAATTTAGTCAACACTGCAGCATCATTTTGTCCTCCTTTGCTGCAAGATTCCAGTGGCCCCAAAGCAGACAGCACATGTTAAAAGTGCTTTTGCATGAAGCAGAGACACTGTGAAGTTAGCGAACTTAGTCTGGTGTGCGTGCAAATCCTGCATTGCCGATCCCTGATGAGTTGCAGTAACTACTTCTGAAACAAGGCCAATGGAGGTACCTATGGGTGAGGCAGACTGCCCTCAAGGGCAGGGCCGGCCTTAGCACTGGTGGTGCCCTGTGCATTAATGTTTGTTATTGCCCCCAATGACCACCTCCGCCATGGATTCTCCCACTACCACCCTTTAACAGTGCCCCTCAAGTCACCATAACCACACTCTCTCTCAGATGCATTTAGGATAATCAAAGACTGGGGGAAAAACATAATGCTCTAATTTATACCTTGCAGTTTATATGCAGCTCTTACATGATAGTTAATAGCTCACTGTTCTATGTTAGGATTTTAACTTATTAACTGCAAGTAACAATAGGGTCTCTCTGACAAAAGCAGTAGCCCACTGACCTATTTACATTATGTGCACTTTGTGATCTGCATGGTAC
Source organism: Calotriton arnoldi (assembly GCA_963921515.1). Classification (NCBI taxonomy): domain Eukaryota; kingdom Metazoa; phylum Chordata; class Amphibia; order Caudata; family Salamandridae; genus Calotriton; species Calotriton arnoldi. Next base: position 7,404,292 of record CAWUFW010000001.1, on the reverse strand, counting down.
ATGTTCTTTGCAGCAGGCACATTAACCCTCTGAGCTACCTTTCCATGAGTCAAAACTTCCACTAGACAAAATTCCGATCTCTCTCTAGGAAGAACATTAAACACCAGAGTCATCATGACATTTTTATTGATGCCGAAAATTGCTGGAGGCCAGGAAGGAGGCAGCAAGCGCTTTTAAAACCTTAATATACTTGCAAACATAATGCCTCCACCCAAAGTCAGCACCCGGTGCGGTCACACCGGTTGCACTGCCCTAGAGCTGGCCCTTCTCAAGGGTCCTGTGACGTCAGTGACAAGAGTCACTGTTGTTCTAGGGTGTGCTGCTTCATAGGCCTGCCCGCAAGACTGGAGGTGAACTTCAGTATGGATTGTGGTGGACAAGCCTTGAAGGTTAAACCACACTTGCCACTGCTAGGGTCCACCTGCTGGTGCTAAGACACCAGGGCTTCTAAGGTCTTGCGAAGCCTTCTAAGGTCTAGCATGGGATTGTGCTCTCTCAGGAGAGTGGTCTGATGGACTGGTTATTAAGGCTGAACCTGGTTCACCAGTTCCAAATTCAGCAGCTCTGGCCATAGTGCCAGATCCTCTCCCCCACTGAACACCATACTGCCCCACTGAGAAAAACTCACACTGCCTTCAATTACAACCCAATTGTTGCCGGCTATAAACACCTGGATGCGGCTCAATTTAAATGACGCACTAGACAAGAGCAATATGTGGCCTACAAAAAAAAAGTAAAAACATCCTGGAAAAGCAAACACTCATAGGGAATGCAAAATTAGCAAACCATGTGAAATGTAAGCAGGAACAACATGGTTAGCTTAGCGCTTTTACACTCAGTATTCAGAAATCAGTGAGTGCTTTTGCCTGAAAAGTTGAGGACATGACTACAGGGCCCTGAATGGACCCATTTTAATGTCCATTGCTTATAACCTTACAAAATGTAAGCAGTATGGTAAAAAGACCACATCCCTGGACGCAGAGCCGCAGTACACATTTTGTTTTCCAATCCACACATTGCAGTACCTCCAGCATTGGTGTACTAGTTGCAAGCCCAGGCAAAACAAAGACAAGAAAACAAAAATAGCGCTTCACTGGCAAACTCTGTAAAAGTGACGCTAATGTGTTTGGGTGTAAATAAAATCAATCTGGCCAGTTTTCTACCACTCTGTCTTACTTTATTTAGTTATTTTATCATATTTTTAACCTTTTATTCCCGATGCTGCACCTTGGAATTAAAATAACAGAAAAATACGACATTTCCAGCAAAAGTGTTTTTCTTTTTTGGATCCATTTCACAGGGGAGCAAATAAAAGAAAGGAGAGGAAAGAGACAGGGGACGCACATCGCACCGTGAACTAGACTGTCAATCAGCGCTGCACAGTCACTCAATCCTGCGGCTTTCAGTGTCAGGGCCGGGCTCCGCATCGCGTGTCAGGCAGTAGGCGATAATCATAAACCTGCGCTGGCTGCAGTGCCAGGCCTGAGCCTGAGGCCAGCCACCACCTCGCTCCCTGCTCACATTCAAATTAAGCAAGCACCAACAACAAACAAAAGCCAGTGCAGTGCCACTGCGCTGCGGAACCGGGCCGGGGCCTAGTAGTAGCCCCCTTGCCCCTTCCTTCCTTAGGCCCCTTTTGCTTTTGAAATTTCTGGCCCGCCCCAGCCGGGTCGCGAGTCGCGCCCCCAGGCCCAGGCCCACTGCCCAGACACTACAGTGCCACCACGCCACCCATAAATCAACAGATCTGGCCAGGAAGGAACAAATAGCATAGCACTCACCTGCGGGCGGCACTAACAGACAGGGGGAATTAAATTATGGGGTGCTGAGCAGCCGCTCTCTTTCCAGTCCCTGTCTCCCTCTGGCCTCTGAAATGCCTCAGCCTGCCTCGACCTCGCCTAGGCTCAGAGTCAGTGTCTGGTCACGCGCACTTTTTCCCCAATGCGCATGAGCCCCTGATGAGCCCTGCCCCCTGATCATCACTACCACTCTACCAGGCAGCAGACCCTCACCCCACCCTAAAAAAAAACAGGCGCGCAGACGCGGAGGCGGTGACATCTGCGCGCGTCATCATCAAGCAGGCTCTATGATCAGGCGGCAGGCCGCCGCCTGCCCTACTCATTATAATTTATTAAACAAATACCAAGTGACCTGTCACCTGACCATGATGATCATTGATGTCATCAATGATCATCATGGTCAGGTGACAGGTCAGGTGGTGTTGTTTGTTTAATAAATTATAATGAGTAGGGCGGGCGGCGGCCTGCCGCCTGATCATAGAGCCTGCCTGCCTTGCAATGAAAATCGGCGGACATGTCACACGCGTCGGAGTACCAGCAAGCATTTTTGTGCTCACAGTCATCACCAGGCCGCCGCCTCAGTCAGACAGCCAAGCGGCCTGATTTGTGCATAAATAATGTAAGTCAATGGTGGTCACTCACTCACTGTGTTCTGTTGTTGGGGCCGATTCGGACCGACCGTGGTCCAAATCGGCCCCAACAACAGAACCGGCCCCCTGGCGCAAAACCGGCCCCCACCCCATCCAGCCTACCGGGGGATTGCCCGGTGCCCGGAATGACCAGTCCGGCCCTGGCTGGGACAATACTTTTCCCTGTAAATAAAAACTATTTCCCTACTCCTCCAGCCATTTGTGGCGTGGCTTCACCCGCTCCTTTTGCTCCATAAAGACTGAGTTGCATCTGCTCTTGACAAGTGCAAATCTCTGATCATTTTCAATGTTGAGAAATTACCTCCAAAAGGTGTGTGCATATGCATAAACATTCAAGTGTTCCTATCCTGAAATGCCCCCAACCCACCCATGTGATCAGATTTACTTTTAGTTAAAATTATAATAAAGTGCCATTATTTTATCTGAGTGCCTAAATCTTATTATGAAAGCAAATTTACATTCTACGAGTGTGTAACATGTATTTGAACCCTTAATAGTGGTAGTTGCTGGCTTAAATTTTACCAAAGTACAAGTTCCTTAGTGAATTGGGCCCTTGAACAGTATATCACATCATCTCCCAAAGCAGGCTTGGTGTTGATAAATTCACAATCCAAAGAGCTAATGAGTGATGCATACTTGTGCTAGAACTGTATCTAGTATTGTAATAAACGTACAACTGTCTGGCAGAGATACCTAACGTTTTACATAATTGTCTATGTGTTTTAAGTGTATATGCAGTAAAGTTCCCTCTGCTGTACATTATAAGGATATTGCAAGTCCCAGAGAAGTTCCATGACCATATAAAGAAACAAAACAGAAGGCCGAGTTCCAATATAAAGTTTCAGAACTCAATATGCGGTGCCAGAGTGAGATAAACCGATCCTGTGCTGCACCTGGCTGGAAAGCACCTTCTCACCCGGCCAGAAGAAGAAAGGTCCCCTTGAGACTTGTTACACATGGCTACTAGCCTATGAGGCTCAACTCTAACAGACTGTGCTATTATTTCATTTCCTCTTAGGCAGCGGTCACAAGTTGGCTTGCGCTCAGTGATTTACTCGTAAAATGTGGAAGCGGGAAAGTAGGCTAATAAAATACAATTCAATGAATGTATCCTCTGGCCTTCGCCCCGAGACAGGTGCTGCGGCAAATGCGGATCATCACCGCACATGGAATTCGTATTCAAGACTGATGGCAAAGCAGCCTTTTTTCACGCGTGACGTGTAATGGGCGCAGAAGAAGCAGTCGCGAGAGCCGCGGACCGCGCACTTGTGTGATCTGGTCAAGCACCATAAGCAATGCTGAAAAGACGTTTTTTTGTATCACAGTCTCAGCCCACCGCCCATGAAAGGTCAGGCTCTATAAAGATGGCAGCCTCATTGTGTTTTAGCGATGTCAGCGTCTTTAGCCATTGGTGGGGCTGTCCTCGGCGTTGAAGAGCTTCATGGTCTAACCTAAACTCTGCAAAAAAAATTTAAATGACAAATAAGCCCTCGGAGCCCCTTTTCTTCTCTGCCTTTACAGAACACCCATGAAAAGGGCAAGATGCCAAGCCAGACAAATGTGTACAAGCAAGATATCCTCATTATTTTTAACTTTTCTATTTAATTTTTAAAGGGTGGGAATTCTGGTATCTTGTGGGAGCGGGGGATGAAAACCTATTTTTTTCTCCCAAACTAAGTGAAGCAGACTGTACAATGCCGCCGGAGCCCAGGAGAACCGAGGCATTTTCCCCCAGAACACAAGGTGCAACAGTGAAACAAAGGCAATTAAAATGGATGTTCTGTTTCTGAGGAAGAAATTAGCTGTGTTATTCCAGATGGCTCTGCTGATGCTAGGCATTGGCCACGGGGTAGCAATGTGGCTTTATCATTTTCAAGCACAGGCACTCAGAAGTCTCTCTGTAAGTTTTTTCAAACATAGGGGAATGTTTGCTTTGTATACCTTGCAGAAGTGAATGACTCCAAGACAACAGGAGGGTGTTTGAGTCCTTTCGTACAGCTGTAGTCTTCAGCTGTTTTTTTACCCATGAAGGCAGCAACGTGGAATATATTGTACAATATTTAGTCTTAAAGGCAGCGTCAGATTATACTTTTAATGCACTGGAATATTGGCGACAAGGGCATGCTCACATATTACTAAACATGTTTCTAATCCAAAAAAGGATGTTTGTGGTGGAAGTGCAACTTCAAATAATGTGAAATTGTGTTGTGTCATGTTGCATTGTATTGTGTTGCCTTAGGGTGGGTTAGGTTTTGTTATCAGCGTTGGTACTGGAATATCGAGTTTTTAATATTGTGCTACTAGTTAAGAAGAGTAAACCTATACCTCACAACAGATACTCACTTCCACAATATTTTGGTATGATATTTTTGGTACAATGTTCTTGGAGCACGATATTTCTGTAGTCGATATTCTAACACGCACCAGTTCTCAGCATTCGAATAGCGCATTTTGCAGACTGTTTGATCTTGTGGCGCCTTTCCGCATTGGTTCTGGGAATTCTGTTGGACTGGAGGCCTTGAGGTCTGGAGCCATTGTGTTTTGTCAGTAGAGTGAAGAAGACACTGCTTGATGTATTATTTAGCGATGGTGTACTATGCGTGTGAGCTTGCGCGCCCTAGGACTTTGCACTTTAATTTCTCCCACGAGGTTGAGCGGTTGTCGACTTCTCAGCCAGGGGAGTTAGTGCTGTTGAAAGCCATCATTCGCTAGTTACATGTCTACGGAGCTGTATAATATGCTATATACTAATGCAAGTAATGCATTGTTCTGCGGCAAATGTGCTTATTCTATAAGAAGAAATCCGGCTTTTCTTTCCAGACTGAGCCGACAGTCGAATTCAAATTCTCATCTCTTAATTAGAAAGAGAAATACACATCAAACGTATCTCATCACTGGAGGGCTAATGATTCACAGCTGCTAGCCTGAAAGGGCATGCTTTCCTTTCCCTCTGTTGTAAGGTGTTAATCACGCTGGATGGTATTTCTTTTAAACTATATGGTGCTTTGCAATAAGAGCGGGAGATGCAGCATTAAAACTTCAATTATTTTTTGAAGTGCCTAGCACCAGGGATGCGCACACTTGTCGCGCGGCGCCATCATTTAATGCATGCCTCATCTTCGAGTGCTCTTGAGTGGGGCCGTCCACGGATGGCGTGACGTCATAAATGTCCAGATCGTGCCCGTGTGTTTTAAAGTACATGGTAGGAAAGAAAATCTCTGATTCATTTATATCTGACTTAAAATTGTTAACTCGCTAAACAATCTGTTTTAGCAGATGACTATATTGAAAGTGATAGGTTTCCACAGGCTCATTGCCTGACATTTATAATAGATATAAAGTGGAGATTTCTTGAGGCTCGTGTGCAGTGAATGTTGAGAACGGTGCTCATGACGCAAGCACTTGAGTGTGTAGAGTGTACTTGCATTACCAATCATGGTGTTGACAGATATAGCATGAAACCAGCAGACACAGGTACCATTAGACTGGATTCAGTTGTCCGGGAGTATGTGTGGGTAACACAGTACAAGAGATCATTTGTTGATAGATTTGCTTTAATATGACATGTCTGCACTCACAAACATCACCTGCCCTTCACAGTCACCTCACAAAATCAACCTAAAAAAAAAAAAATCAACAAAAAAAAAAACTTCTACCACACTGATGCATTTTGCCCTTAACCCTAAGCCACAGTACATTGAACTTTCTTAGGCCCACTGGTTCCATTCAACCTTCACAGGCTCCACCTGAAGGCTATGCAGAACTCCCCTTCTTCCATAACCGATGGTCCTTAGCAAGACTATACCTGCTCCACATCCAACGGTGACTGTTCAATTCGACTTCGTGACCCTCAGCTGGGCTGTCAACACAGGAGCAAGTCTAATATTTCTTAATCCCACAATCAAAACATAGCTGAACATACCAATCCTAATCTTTCTTACTGTGATGTTTATTGACACACTTTATCAGAGACAATGACAAATTTACAAAACATTTAACATATGATGATCAAAATGAATTTTTCTATTCTGAGAACAGGGGCCTGTGGCTGCAGTGGACACCATCCATTCCTCTATCCACAGCAATGGTTGATGGCAACCAGTATAGCCAATGTCCATAAAACCAGTGCATCACTGGAGTCCACTCTCAAAACCACGTTTTACAGTCCCGAGAACTAGCAAAATACGAAGGAGTATGAGAGAGGTTCCTACGCCCTGCCATGCAAACCCTCTGGATGGTAGGCTGATCTAAAGTACTAACTACTCTTCCATGGACCCCTTCTGCAGATTATTGGTTCTCTAAGTACACTACTGTAAACATTCATGGGTGCAATATATACAAACAACTTTCATGAATTTAGATTCATTATTTTTCCGCCCATTGGTAAGTGTTGTATTTTGATTTTATTGTCCAGGTCATGATGACTTTTAGTACCCGAATTAATATTTTTATTGTTCTCCCTTCCTTTTGATCAGCTTTCAAAAAGATGTCCATAGTCGGCAAATATAACAAGCTGAAAGGTTTGTTCAGTGCAAATACATTTGACACCCTGGGCAAACATCCAACTGCAGTGAAAGTTTTGCTGTTTGTAGTGGTTGTCTTGGGCCTTCCTCTGATGTCATTTGAGATGTCATCAGTGATGTCACTGACCATGTCATGAGTGACGTAATATGTGAGGTCATAAGCAGTGCATTGCGGGGGGTGCGAGTTATAGTTAGCTTAGCTAACTATAACTGCTGAATTTCTCTGGTTTTGTACAAGTGCAATGTAAGCCTAACTATAATGTCCCTGTAACTTTTGTTTTTTTCAGTGAATTTCTAAGTTTTTTTAAATTCTATTTCATATCTATAACGTCCTTTTTTTTTCTTCTATATTTAGATATTAAGCATCACATCTGCATTGTGTGGAGATTAGTTGGTTTGGCCAGAGAGGTTTAAAGTTTTATTAGCTGCTGCCTTTGGTTAAAAACATTGTGGATTTCCACACTCCTCACCTCATGATTGTGCACTGTGGTGGCAATGACCTAGGCACATTGGCTGGGGTAGGGCTCGAAATTCTAATGAAGGATACCTTTGCAGAACTAATGTCACTTTTCCTTCACACTGCCTTAGTGTACTCAAATATATGCCAAAGGCAGAAATGAGAGTGGTCAAATATATTCTGTCCACAGATTGACAAAGCCAGGAAACATGTTAATAAAATTGATTCTGCTTTCCTCAGAGACCATAACAGGGGCTCCATCTCCAGCAACTATCTGCATTTTGACATGCATGGAATATATAGAGGTGATGGCGTTCACTTTACAGATGAAGGCAACAGGGTGTTTCTAGGCAACCTGAAACTTTACAAACAGTCTTATATGTAGCTGTCTTATACACACTCTCAACACAAAGGCTCTTGTCAAAGCCACCCAAGAGCACAACATTTTGCTCATTTTCTTGTTAAATAATTTTTAAACATTTTTGGGGGGAAATTCACAACAACGTTGCGATCATTGTGATCACGTCACGAAATCGCAAAACAAATGCAGACTCTCAAGGACCACCACCACATTCAAAAATGTTAACTTAAAAAAAACATTCTAACTATTACAATACAAACATTACTATGTTTATACACATAAAATTGTAGTAGGTTTTTTAAAAACTGTGTTTGAACTCTATTTCCCGTTTTCGCAATCACTCCAAAACTCGCAAGGACTTCTGTAACCGCGACGATCGTGCCTTTTTTAAGAGGTGTAAAACACATATATGCACACATTTTACAGTATTTTAGACACTAAGGATTTATTACTGCACTGTTTAAAGTCATATTTTATGGGGAGTTTGTACCAAAACAATCTTTTAAACCAACTTTCCATATTCATGAGTACTCTGAGTATCGCGACGACGGCAGTAACCGCGATGATCGCACCTTTTTTTATGAAGTGTAAAACACATATATGCACACATTTTACAGTATTTCTATCACTAGGGGTTTATTAGTGCACTGTTTCAAATCATATTTTTCAAGGTAGTTTGTATAAAATTCATCTTTAGAATCTATCTTCCATTTTCGCGCTGATGCCAGGTGCCGCAAAGATGTCGTTACCTGTGATGATACACAGGGGGCCTCGTGTCGGTCACGGCGTAGTCGTGAATATCACACGTGATTACAAAATCTATTTTGGACACATAACTTGTTTCCGTCACACGCCCATTTGTCAAACATGTGGTCAGAGTACCTCTACTCTGTCACTATGAAAAAAAATGTTTATCCCCTGGAACCGTTCCGATACATAAAATGGCGGCAGCAACTTTCTTTTCAGGTTGCGTCCAGACAGTCAGAGCATTCCCACTGGCGCCCGCATTCGCAAGTTCCCACCAAAACATCACGATTTAACCCCGATCACCGCAAAAACACAGCGAAATATCCGTGACCAGAGATATCACTATACTGTTCGTATTTAATTTCTCAAGAACTACTAAACAGATTTGCACGAAATAACAAAAAGAATAATCTGTGTAACAACATCTACCTTTCTACCAAATTTGGTGTAATTCCGTCCAGCGGTTCGGGCAGTAGGTTCGACAATGCATTCCTATGGGAATTAACATTACAAACGCACCCTTTATTTGCGCCCCTATTTCTCGGCCCCCACTGCACAGATCACCCCCAAACTTTCCACAACACACAGAACCTACTTTGACACTTGTTTGCGAAAATGTCATGAAGATTGGTCAAACGATGTCAAAGTTATAAGCAAGTCAAAAAATGATTTTCCTATGGAAACTAGTCCTAACTATTACTGCCTACTGGTGACTGTCAGTAAGGGGTTGGGGGGTGATTGGGGGTGTGTGTGTGTGTGTGTGGGGGGTGTTTTTGCTTATAACTTTGGCACCATACAACCTATCTGCATGAATTTCGACACACCCTGATGATACTGGCTCAGCTTAAGCATGACAAGTTTCTGTGGATCCAAGCAATAGAGAAAAGTTAAATAAAAAGATGCATTTCCCATTTTAGCTCACATAGGAAATTTCGCGTTCCTCTACAAGAACAAATGCTGAACAGATTTACACTAAACGTGAAAGTAGAATTTAATTCCTAAAGCATTCTGTTTTTTTTTATTTGGTGCACGTCTGTTCAGTTGTTTTTGGGACATTGGTGTTTTAAAATGTGTTAGGGAGACAGAGAACATTTAAAATATAGAGGTATTTGACCATTTAACTCGCAAACAGAAAACTCTCTCAATCCTATTTGAATTTTTCATGAAATGTGACTGACTGATGAAGGGCTTCCTTGAAATTTGCAGATTTACCCAAACTTAAGAATTTCACATTATAAAAATAAGAATACACACAGAAAATCACAGATAAAATGACCAGTTCTAGGCCACAAAGGTAGGTAGAGAGGTACCTGGAGACATGCAAAATGTTGCACCAAAATGAGCAAAAGTTATTTACTTGATGGTAAACTCACAAATTCCCAAAAATTCAAAATGGTGCTTGCACCATTTCTTTTTTTTTTTTTTAAATGGGTGCCATTTCCCAAGCTTGCTGGTTTCAGTGAACTTGTATATTTCACAAAAACAATAAAACCAATACATATACAAGGCATTACTGTAAGAAAGAATGAAGAAGGGAGAGAGAGTGAGGGTGGATGACAAGAAGCCCAGGCCTGTCATTCGGAAGCAACAAAAAAGTATATACAGCCAGGGCCACTGCAATTATGCAATTCCGTAGCTGCACATTTTTTGCATAATTATGGATTTGCTGCATTTACCACATGATCCATCATCTGCTGCATAATCTGCAGATCTTAACAAAAACAAATGGTTTCTAGCTCAAACTGATCAAAAGTTATAAAAAACACAGCGACTTGGGCTTGTGCAGTGGAAGGCCATTTGCGAAGGTTAACCAATTATCTTTCTGTACCTTTTTTCCTCCAGTGTTTGGTTGTTAAACTGGTAGTAATGAGAGGAAAACTTTGCCCAGACAGTATTTCCATGTGTAAAAGTTACAAAATAATAAAGCAATAGTATCAAAAACTGTGCCTAATTATGCCACTTAATTTGGTCTTTCTTGTCGCATAATTTAGTCAACCCTGCCACATAATTTGGTGCTCCTTTGCTGCATATTCCAGGCCCTGAATACAGCCCAAGCTCCTAAGTAAATTCAAATGTGTGAGTCTGAAATCAAGAGTTTAACGAAATTCAGAATTTCTCCCAAAAAAGAGAAATGATTAAAAGATTGAGTAATTGGGCATGTGATTGGCTGTATGGCCTCTTCTGATGCGCTGGTGGTTGGGGCCTGGACCAGGTTGAAGGCCTTGCGCAATGGAGATTGGGCCCACACGTGGTGGGCCTTGATCCAATCACTATTATTTCATTTAAGAAAACTAAAAAATTCACTGAAAAAACGTATTTAAAATAGCGTTATGGTTCAGGTAGTGCAAGCACTGTGCCACTGACGTTAAAATAGCTAGGAGTTTCCCTGAAAAACCATAGTTAAGGTGACACTATAGTTCCACATCAAAATCTAAAAATCTTTGAAAGTCACAAGTTGTTGTCCACTGCACAAAGCATAACCATCAAAACAAAAAATTGCCCTGAAATGGTTTGTTTGTGAAATCACAACATTTAACCAATAAACAAACGGACGTAACAAAACAAAATCATTAAATATTTAACACATATGCAATCAAAAATATTCTACTCTATTCTTGTCAAAGGTAACATGATATGTTATGTCACCAACGTAATTTCTAATGTATAAGGTCATGAGCTGTTAATTTTTGTTTGTGTATTGGACCATAATTGACTACGACTCACGAGAAGAGAAAAAAGATGTTTAACCAGAACCAACGTATATGAGGTTACAGCTATACTTTGAGATGAAAACCACACTGATTAGCCCATGTGACTATTAGCAGAATTGTTTCTTTCTCTCATGTCATACGAATTCTGTGACACAAAAAACCAGTGTATTCTCCTGCCACTTACATTGTACTGTTATAAAAACATGGATTTTTTCCTCTGTACTCTTGTATTTATTAATACAATTATTCCAAACATCATGCTATGGGGCCACTTTTATGTTCACTGTGTAGCGCTTCTGGGTGGCAACCCCATTTTCTAGGTGTGAACTATCTGAAGCTGTTCGACGTGTTGTGTTACAGATTAGTTCACAGGCTGTGCAGTTATGAAGGAGTTTTTCAAAATGCTGTCAGCCACCCCGCTGAGCGCCCCGCCACCTTCCAAGGGAGCTTCCCAAGAGACACTGAGGCACCGTAAGTCTTGTGAGGGACCCACATACGACACACCCCGGACACGTCACTCCCAGGTTGTTGTTGTTTTTTTTTTGGGGGGGGGGAGGGGTGCGTCCTGAATCATCTGAGTAGTAAGTATCCCCTTAAGAAAACGGCATTCAACTATGGGACTTCTTTTTACAAATCAGTGTCTACAGAATTTACTATTTGTAGCTGCAATGCATCTTATTTGCAGCCAAAGCGAGCGACTCTGTTGACTGTTTTTTGTAACCATTTTCTTGGAGAACTGCATCCGAGCGCGTGCAGCAAGTAAACAGAAGCTAGCTATAGCGAGGCTTCGGCTGGTGCAAGGGCGCCGCGATTAATTGGGTGACGTCTTTCTAAACAATGAGGTGTGCATGTGGAGGCTGCAAATTGGGTGGCGCGTGAACTTTTGCAGCGCTTCAAATCCTTGGTCTCTCTTCTGCACTTAGACTAAATAGCCTGCTTTATTAAATGCCTCCTTTTGCACGTTCTGCATCTATCACGCACGCACGCACTTGACAAACAGGGATATTTGCGTACAGTTAGCCAGCGAGAAATGGAAAGGACGCAGTTCTAGCGAACGCATCGGAAACGCCGGAGAGGCAGGAACTGTTCCGGGTGGGGAAATATGGCAGCCTATTAAAAGATTGCGCGTGGCTGTTAAATTGTCTTGTCTGGCACGAGGGTTAACACTTAAGAAGTGCTACGAGAGAGGATTTACCATCAAGCTGGACTAGTCTGCCCAAGTGCAGACCGCGTTTAAAACCGGAGTGAAGCGGGAAGCTGCTTTCTGGCCGCCCCATGCCCGTTTGTCAAGACTGCGGCGCCGTTAATCAAAGGGAGAATGAGATGTGCGCGCGCATCCAGGGTCGACAGCCAGGGTGCGAGGAACGCCGACATCATTAGCAATAACTCCGTTTTATTTCTGTCCAGGATAGTGTATAGATTAGTGGCGTAACGCAAAGTGATGGAGCCCCTGAGTGTCCCCATGTCTCACAGGTATTTCTTGGCCTTATGCTGATTGCATTTATTTAAAATTAACAAAATCGTCAGGACAGTCCCCTGAAAACCGGGACTGTCCGGGGAAATCTGGTCACCCTACCTCCCCCATGCCCGAGGTGTTGGGGGGCACCTGCGCTGCGCAGCTGGCGCCTGTTACGCCCCTGTGTATTGTCGCTTTAACGGGAGTCCAATATAAAATGTTGTACCAGATGCGTCATTTACTACATACATTAAAGGAATTTCCGTTTGCCAAGTACGTATTTGACAGCCATTGAAACTGAAGTGGGAGGCAGGAAACTACCTGAAGCCAAAACAGAAAATCAAGTGAACACAGAGGTGCCCCTTTCCAAGTTCCCAACTATTGCAGTGTTTTGTATAACAGTCACTTGTCTCCGCACTGATTATTATTTGAATATGGATATTTTGTGTGGTTTATGATGTAGTCCTATCCTGTGCTTATGCTTAATGGGGCAGCGTATGCCAACTTTCCCACCGTTGTTTTCAGCATTTGACACAGTCTGTTCGCAAAGCATTAAGATTTTAATTTTCGTCATTAATCATATTGTGTCACTGCCTATGTTTTTTCTGATGGCCTTTGTAAAGCGGTCTGATCTCCCTCGGGGTCTGGTTCGCTCTGTATAAGGCTGCAAACTAAATAAATAAGAAGGCGGCAGACATTCAATATAAAATTCTTGGTGTACCCTCGCCCCCCCTCTTGCATCACATAATGGGGTTCTCAGAACCACACCACCTTCATTCATCAAGGTCAGGTCACATCACTCAAAAATGGAGTGGGCTGCCGTGAGAAGTGGCACATTGCCACCTGAGGCCCATTGTGTCTCGCCTTATCTTCAGCAGTTGTGGGTGCATCACATACACAGACAAGGGTTTCATCAGCACTCATTAAAAGCAACGTGTTGTTCTCATTCAAATGCAAAAAACAACAACAACAAAACAAATGATGGACAGAATGCAGAACAATGTCATACATTCACCCCAGTACAGACATCTGGGCCTAAAGTCATTGTTTTTTTGCTCCCCATACCATTCCAGTTTGAACCCATCCATATGCAAATCAGTCTTGACCCTGCGCCCAATGGGAACAGTCCAGCCCGATCTGCCAAGCCAGGTCCTCCCTGGACAGGAAACAAGCATCCTAGGACCGGTTTCGGGGTTTCACCCCTCTTCAGCCAGGATAGCTTGACTCCAGTGGCATGGAGAGCATGGGACCCACGTCTGGGCATACCCGTCCCACTCGGGGTGACAAATGCAAAATAAACAATTGATGGACAGAATGCAGAACAATGTCATACATTCACCCCAGTACAGACATCAGGGCTTAAATCCATCGTTTTTTTCCAATTGTGTTTCTTTTGCTTTCTCGCCCTAAGTGCGCTGGGTATGCCCAGACGTGGGTCCCGGGCTCACTGTGCCACTGGAATCAAGCTATCCTGGCTGATGAGGGGTGAAACCCCGAAACCAGTCCTAGGATGCTTGTTTCCGTTCCAGGGAGGACTTGGCTTGGCAGTTCGGGCAGGACTGTTTCCATGAGGCACAGGGTCAAGACTGATTTGCATATGGCCAGGTCTAAACTGGGGTGGCATGGTGAGCAAAAGAATGATGAATTTAACCCAGATCTCTTGACTGGGGGTGAATGTTTTGATTTGTTCTGCATTCCGTCCATTAATTGTGTGTCTTTTGCATTCTCATTCAAGGCAAAAATGGTACAGTAGATTGTAAACATTGTATAGGGACATTTCCTTGACCTGGCTTTCAATACATCTCAATGGACTGCAGTGAGAAGTTGGGCAGTGCCACCTGAGGCCCGTTGTTTTGCTCCACGCACCACCAGGAATGCTTGGAATCAGATTCACAGACATGTGTACGTCTGCACTGTAACGTATTGTGCTCACTGACGAACACAGAGTACAACAGCTTGCAAACATGGTATATGTGCATCTTCATGACCTGGCCTTCACCACCACATCAGTGCAGGGGGCGTTCATGCACACCATGGTTGCTACACATGAATTTCCTTTTAGTGAAAATTGTTTTGCTTTGTATACCAAATGTATGTATCTTTCCCAATTATTTGCTAATTATTGTGTTTTTGGTTCAGGTTGCATTAATACAATGTGTACAATAGTGCGGCAAGAAAAGGGTGACATTTTCTGCCATAATTTGTTAAAGTCGAGTTTAAACTTTAAATGGCGACATAATTCATGACGAACACTTGATTTTTTCACACATATGGCCTGATTCTCAAAACCGTGTCTACCCATTCTAGCAACTACAGACTGTGTACCTGGTTAGGAAACCTTTTTAATATCACACCAGGGAAATTCATGATTTTACATATATTTCTTGATGTACGCGTGTTTTTCCTGGGTGGAGCATCAAGATATCAGATTCTGCATTCAAAGAGTTAAGAAAATATTCCCATGTTAAATATATGTATATATATTTGTGTTGTTTTTCTTTCCATGGACAACATTTTGCATCTAAAGACCTCCAGCCATGCTCCCAACCAATGAAAATTAGTTCAATTCATTTCTGCAACACAGAAAAGTTAATCAAATTTCCATTGAACAATCCTATATCACTGCAGGGAATGCCAACTACTGGTCCATGAATGTGAAAAAATATGCATACTTCACAGAATTGTTACATTTACTAGTGATACCTCCTCATGCACAACTGGTTTAATGCATCATCTGTAAACTGGACCATTTATGTATGAAAATGTTTTTGTAAATGAGGGTGCAAATGTGCTGTCTGTTGCAAAACATAGGGGCGATTATGAGTTCGGTGGTCCATTGGGCCTCCGAACCCGTGGTGGCGGTCCACGAACCGCCAGATTGGCGGTTCGCCCGCAGTATTCCGAGTTTGGTTGTTGGACCACAACCGGACCACTGCCTGGATCCAGCTGCCGTGGCGCAGCGACCAGGCTGAGTAATATGCTGGGGGTACCGCTGCGGCTCCGCAGAGCATATTACGAGTTGCCTCATCGCCAGCCTTTCCATTGTAGTGAGCCCGCCATGGAAAGGCTGGCGGGAGGCAACAAAGGGTGCCCTAACAGGGTCGCCTTGTGCCTCTGGGGGTGCATGCAAGGGGGCACATGCTGTGCCCCCTGTTGATTTGCACCCCAGTTCCTGCATGGTGCAGCATGTACCACATGGTGCATGCCACACCATGCAGGAACGTGCTGCGGTGGTGACACAGAGGTGCCTGTGTGAGGCTCACCGAAGGGCCTTTAGACAGGCACCGCCCGCCTGCCAAGGGTTACAATCGTAATCTGGCGGGTGGTGTGAGTACGGCTTTGGTGGATCTCCCACGGGGCATTGGTGTGGCGGCCCATGGGAGGACCACCAAAGTCATAATCAGGTCCATAGTGTTAACTTACAGTGGGCTTAGAGCTTACCTTGCTTACCATCGGTTAGTTTCACTGAAATTCACATTTGCTTGCTTATTCGTTAGTATGTGTGGGCTTTCCTTTCTCTTCTTGTGTTTGTCCGTCTCCAGTAGCATGGATGCATTACTTGCATACTTCTACTGCTCACTTTTCAGGTGCTACCTTTTTCTTTTTGTTTGAGCACTCTACAAGATTGCAAATGTTTTCCAGCCATCTCCCCACCCTGTGCCCCACTCCATTTTTACTCTCTCTTGCCCTTGTGTGTCTCCCCTATTAACCCCTTGCTTTCTGTCCATGTGCTTTACTCTGCTAGATCCATGTTGCTCTTTTTCAGCCATTTGCTAGCCCTCCCTAGCTCTCCGATTTGCGCTCTCTCTCTCTGTATTATTTCCCCCTCCCGAGATCACCATGTAGCTTCTACCCCACCAGCACTCCGCCATGGTGCTTCTGCCCAACCGACCACTTGTGTCACATCTGACCCCTGCGTCCATCGAATTTCTTCAGCTCCCCTCGTTATTTCCACCCCATGTTGATTCCCCCCACCAGCTTTAAAAAAAATGTGTTTGCACTTTTGTTAGTAACCAATGCAACATGGATTGTTAAATGGAAAGAAAAAAAAGCAGGCACCTCATTTTGCAGGCACATATATGCATGGTGCGCACACTTACAAAATTGCCCATCCTCATTTTTTAAAGCTTTCTTCAATTCATTAGCCATGCTGCACAGCATCGGGAATGCTTTGAGGCATAGCTAAAAACCATTGGCAAAGCCAATAGGTTCCAAAGGCGAGCTCTATTGGCTTTGCCAATATTTGTTTTCTAAATGCTACGAAGTTGTCACAGGCTCTCATCTCAAAAGGCAATATATTCCAGGCCACAGCAACCTGAGGTATCCATCTAATCCTGATCTCCGAAACCACAAATAGTGATAACAAGCCTGAGCGTAAAGCACATCTAGGGCAATAACAAGAGAGCATGTGTCTGACAAAAGCTGGTGTATTGCCAGTCGTGGCTGGTACTGAACAAGAGTGGCAGGGGGGAGTTAAAAAATAAATAGCACTTACCTTATAAGGACTAGGAAAATAAGAATCTTCCAACCCCAGGATGCGAACAGGCCCCAGAACCATCCAGAGAGTCCTAGTACCATTCTCTTGGTGGATGTCGGATACGAGCCTGTGCAACTTCTGGATGGCAGCATATACATTAGGGGCGTGGTCTGGGATGTATACACAACAGCTACTGCCAATGACGCGACAGGCCCCTCCCCGATCAGCAAGGATGACGTCTAACACCATCCTGTTTTGTAAGGCAACAAGCCTCGTAGCCTGGAGCTCAGCTGTAATATTGGTCAAAATTCCAGCTGTGGTATTAATGACCCCTTCTACAACTCTTGTGAGCCGCCGAATGTTAAGGCTATTGGAATAGGGCCTCAAAAGGGTAAAATACCCTTCATGGCATCTGTGAACTGCTGCAGAGTGGTGTCTATCTGATCTATATCTTCTGTGTTGATAACCCTTCTGACTCGGGACAGGTATGTGCTCCTACGCTGCAATCAATGGTCCTTATGGTAATTGGATGGTGCTATGTACACTGGGGGAAGAAGGAAAGAGAGGTAACACGTACCTGACCATCCCCTAGAAAGACAAACATAAGCTTGAGACCCACAAACAAAATAAACATTATGTGGTGGGAGCAAAGGTGGGCTACTAGTCGTACTCAATGTATATGTGTAATTGCAATTGCTCTCTCCCACTTTTACCTTCCCTATTCCCTGGACACAGAAACCAGCTGTTGTGTTGACTACTGATACCGGCATCGCCTCATCCTTAGTAATATTGCGCATTTGAAAGGATCGGACATATTCAGTGGCATTGAACCCTTGGAAATCCAACATTTCATTTCGAAGCCATGTTTCGTTCTTTACCTTCTCATATGTATTCATACAAGCTGATGGGGACAATGTACCCAGGGTCCCTTGTCCTTCTGACCCAGTAGAATTAAACCCTTGGTGGAAACGTATATATTCTACCACTGTGCGAGAGTCAGCAGATGTCATATTCATAGCAGAGGAATGAAAGTGATAATGCACCATAGTAAACAGTTCAAACCACCCTTCACAACTTCCCAGATAGGATAATGGCATTGATGACAGAATATCACTCTTATGTGTAACTGAGGGAGTAAACCACAGATCCAGCAATTAGTAGCATTAGACGTGTCATGGGCCTGATGCAACATTTGTAAAAATACATTGTCTACATATGTTTTTCGATGTTCTCCTTTATGAGGGGCCAAAGTAACAAACATGTGTTCAGGGGGAACAGGCGTTGTACCAACCAGGGAATGTACTGGGTATTTCTCCTCCAGGAACCATGCTACTCCGAGTACTGTTATTAAGAAAATCACACTGATCACTACAAAAACTATTTTACTCTTTGTGGACCAACCAGACCAACTAGACTCATCCTGCTCTAAATGTGGTGCTGCAAATGGCTGCTCCTCCTCAGAAATGGGTCAACCAAATGGATATATTATAATCAAAGGAAAGGAAATGCAATGGAGCTGATGACAAGAAAACAAAAAGGGGGGCAAGTGTTCCCAGTGTCCGTCTGAGCCTCACTGGTAGACTCCTATTGTTCATCAACGTTGGCGCTCTTGAGCACCGGCGGTGGAGCTGCTCAGTCATAGCTCGGATCCGTATCCCACGTTGCAGGGTAATGTACTTCCCTTCTGGGGAGCACACTCCGCTTACCCTGTACAATATTCAAACAATGCACCAATCTCGCCTCTCCCTACGCTACTGTTGCCTGACTTGTCGAGTTCATCCCTGCTAATCTGACTTTTCCTTTGGTGCACTGTTCCTCCGTCGGGGACGCAAATTGTTCCTAGCTACTCCAGGCACAGAGGGGTCAGGAAAAAGGGTGTCAGACACAGAGGGGCCAGTGGATGAAGACTCTGGAATTGTCTTAATCTCCGGGGGCACTGCTGCATTTAGGATCTCGTAATTCTCGGCCTCAGTTTGAGTCCACGTGAGTTGGGCATCCGAAAAGGGAACGAATCGCAAGACTTTCTCACACTCAGAGTCCCCGATGCCCTCACGGACCCACTGATCGTAGGGTAAAGGGAAGGCACTTTGCGGCAGTGCTGGCAATGAATCCAGTTCTTTCGGCCTGACCTTCATGGCGGTGCGGGTGGCAAGGAGCACCTGGACTGGCCTCTTCCACCTCGGCTCTAGGCTCCTTTGTTACTGAAAATTGCGGACGAGCACGAAGTCTCCAGGCCGAATGTCATGTCCTGGCCCCTCGGGTACTGGCGGGAGCGAGTCCTGGATCTGTTGGTGAATAGACCGCAGACTTTTAGTTAACTCATACAGATAGTCCACTAACAGAGGATATTCAATTTCAGAGAACCTACGAGGACGCGGGGCGCCCCAGACATTTGCTGGGCACCCAAACACGACCTTGTAGGGTGACAGTCCTGACCTAAAGTGCGCTGTAGCTCTTGTAGACAAAAGGGCTAATGGTAAAGCATCTGGCCACTGCAACCCTGTGCTCTCCTGAATCTTTGCCAGTTTCAGTTTGAGAGTACCATTGTACTTCTCAACCAAACCTGCTGACTGAGGGTGATTTGCAGCATGAAATTTCTGTTTGATATGTAGTCCCTCATACACTAATTGGATAACTTTCGCATTGAAGTGACTTCCATTGTCACTCCAAATCAAACGGGGCAAGCCGAAGCGAGGAAAGAACTCCTTCAGGAGCGCCTTTGCAGTCCCTATGGCTGTGTTTTCTTTCGTGGGGTAAGCCTCGGCCCATTTACTGAATGCACAAACAACCACTAACACATATTTCAAATTATTGACTCGATCCATTTCTATATAATCTATCTGGAGGACCTCAAAAGGGAAAGTGGGAGGTCAAAATTACCAGGTGGTGTAGGGGTACCTTTTCCCGGATTATGCATCATACACACCATGCAGTATTTGACCAAATGGGCGGCAGACTTTGGGATATTATCATTTTGCCATACAGGATCTAGCAATTTACAAATCCCTTTTGCACTGATATGGGCTGGCCCATGCGCCATAGTGACTACGGGAAGAACATATGCATCTGGTAACATCCATCTCTGTTTCCCTGACTTATCCGTCCAGCACCCTTCCTCATCCAAACGTGCTGTGCTTTCCTGCCATACTGCTAATTCCTTGATCGTTTAACATTTTCCAGCGTATCCTCAAACATAGTGACCTCGGGCACCCACCTAGCGGGACCTGCTACAAACATCCTTTTCATCTTCGTTCGGGCTGTCTCCTTAGCTGTCTGGTCTGCAAATTCATTCCCCTTACCCACATTGTGAGTGATTACCTTGTGAGCGCTGAACTTTACTATCGCTAATTTCTTGGTGTGTGTCAAAGCCGACAAAAGCCTATGTATAAGGGGGCCATGTTGTATTTTCACCCTATGGGAAGTGAGAAATCCCCTCTCTGCCCAGAGCCGTCCAAAATTATGGGCGACTCCAAATGCGTATTGACTGTCAGTATAGATATTGACAGCCAGTCCCTCACTCAACTCGCAGGCTCGAATAAGGGCAACAAGCTCTGCAGCTTGGGCCGACTGATAGGGAACTTGTGACGTCTCAACTAGCGTGTACAGTGTTGTGATCGCGTATGCAGCAGTTGTAATGCCATCCGGTAACTTAAAACAAGAGCCATCGACATATAGTTCGGGGTCAGATAAGGGAACATCCGTCAGGTCTACCCGTCCCTTCGTCTCTTCCTCCGTTCGAAAAATACAATCATGTATGTCAATTTCCTCACTCTCAGAAGGGAGGGGTAGTAACGTGGCTGGGTTTAGAGTGGCACATCTTTTAATCGTGACATGTGGTGCAAAGAGGGTCCACTCATAACCGGTCAGACGTGCACTGGTGAGGTGCTGCGTCTTGGTCTTATTCAAAAGTGTATCCACAGCATGGGGTACAATGACTGTGAGGTCAGTATCAAGTACGAGCCCAGCCGATTGCCTTATAGAGACGGCCACTGCCGCGACCACTCTTAGACAGCTCAGGAGGGCTCTTGAGACAGGGTCAAGAAGAGCAGAAAAATAAGCACACGGCCTTTGCTTACCTCCAAAGGCCTGTGTTAAAGCAGAGCGCGCACAACCGGCCGTCTCGTGTACGTACAGCACGAACGGCTTCGTGTAGTCAGGCTTACCAAGCACAGGTGCAGAGCAAAGCGCAACTTTTAATTGCTCAAAAGACTGCTGACATTCAGCCATCCAGGGCAAGGGTTCATGCACATCTTTAGTGGTTAATGCCAGCAAAGGCTTTGTTATTAACGAGTAGTTAGGGATCCATTGGCGACAGTAGGAGGTAATGCCAATAAAAGCGCGCACATCCCTTTGAGTTTTAGGGATAGGCATTTTAACAATGGCACTGATGCGCTCAGGGGTCAACCTCCTACCCTCCTTCGACAGTAGGTGACCTAAATAGGTGACTTCCTGTCGACAATATTGAAATTTGGAAAGGGACACTTTATGTCCGTGATGTGCCAAATGTAGTAGCAATTTAACCGTACTGTCTTTGCAACCTTTATCAGTGTCAGAAGCAATAAGAAGGTCATCCACATATTGAAGTAATACATTACCTGAGGGAAGCGTGAGGGAGTCCAATTGGGCTTTCAAGGCCTGACTATATATACTAGGGCTTTCAGTATAGCCCTGAGGAGCTCGACAGAATCTAAAGCTTGTGCCAGCTAGTGTGAAACCGAACAAATGCCTGCTGTTTGGATGGATCGGAATAGTAAAGAATGCATTTTTCAAATCAATGACAGAAAAGAATTTGGCAGAGGAAGGAATCATTGTCAGAAGGGCAGTAATGCAGGGACCACTGGGAACTGAGGAACTACAATCTTATTAACTTCGGGCAAGTCAATCACAAAACGATAAACATCGGGGTGATCATCAGGGGAGCCCGAAGGTGCCCTCTTAAGGATGGGAAGAATAGGGCTATTACACACATTAGCAGTCGTCTCTTCAACAACTCCTGACTGAATCAGGTCCTGTATAATCTGTAATAGAGCTCGCTCCCCTGCTTGCTGTATTTTATACTGGGGAATACGAGGCAAAATAGCATTGTCTTTAACTTTAATGGAAACTGGAGGTATCTACAAGAGTCCTACATCCATGTCACCCATTGCCCACAATGTGGGCGGCACATCCTTAAACTCAACAGGGAGGGGCGCGTCTTTGGACAGACACTGCTTAGTGCAGACCACATTCGGACAAATCGTCATGTAAACACCGTCCGGGGAACAATAAATAGTCGCATGTAACTTCTTTAACAAATCTAAACCCATCAAATTTTCCCCGCAATTAGATGTCAACAATAAGGGCGAATCAACAGAAAAAGGACCTATAGTCAGGGTAAGAGGTTTGGAAATGGGGCTCACAACTGGTACACCAGAAAAGCCTACCGAAACGTTATTATGGCCAGACAGAACTGCCCCGGGGACCAGTGACCGAGAAATAGAGCTATTCATTGCACCTGTATCCACCAAAAATTCCTTAGGTGAGCCATGCAAATCTGCAGTAACGTAAGGACCGCGTTGATCTACAGGTATCTGAACTGATCCCTCACTCTGTCCCTGGCTGTCCTAGCTGTGAGACAGTCCCGTCAACTCGTCATAGTTATCGTGATAGTACTGTCCACCCCTATTGTCATCGAAGTAGTTACCATCCAAACGATCCTGTGAGGCGGCAGCATGCTGAGCTCTGTCCTGTTCATCAGCCCCACGACCCCGTCCACGAGAACCTCGTCCTCTGGGGGCCGCAACTTTCTGTAACAACACCGGACACTCGCTACGCCAATGTCCCTCCTCCTTACAATATGCGCACTGATTCGGCACTACAGGCGTAGTGTTCCGGCCGGTACGAGGTATCTGGCGGGGCGTGCCACCACGACTTCTACCATTTCCCCGTGAAGCCTGCTGTAACAACACCTTTTTCTTCAATTCTTTGTGCTTTTTCTCCACCTTCTCCTCATTTTCCCTGTGCTCATAATACCATGCCATACTCAATATTACAGAAGGGGAGGAGGTGGTCCAAGTGCTCTCCGAGGCCTGCAACCGTCGCGATCTCAGGAAGCAAGTTCCTAACAAATCTGTTAACGACCAATTGGACACCCCCTTCCACCAACAAATCCTGTCCTCTAAAATCCAAAAACACACCTTCAAATCGAGTGAAAAAATCAGACACACTTTCATCTTTCTTCTGGCGACATGCCGTTGTTAACTTGTCCCAATCTACCCTTCTCGGTGGGATAAGAGAGTGCATATATGTAATAATTCGACCAGGCAAAGCCAGTATCTCAGCCCTAGGCTTCTCCCCAGGCTTCCTCTCCTGATCCCACGCTTTGGTACCACCCAATTCCGCAGCGTGGTCCTGTGTGTGTACCTGCCTCCAAATATCAACAGGCACCAGTAAACCAAAGAACATTTCTATATCCGCAAGCGTCATCACTGTCGATGAAGCAGCTTCAGTCAATTCCTTATAATATGCAGTAGGATTTTTTCTGGGGTCAGGTAGCGGAGTCTTGAGGGACAAAACCTCCCTCCTTTTCCACGTAGTGTAAACCCACTGTTCTTGGAAACGGGCCTCTACCCTTGGTCTAACAACAGCATTCTGCTGATCTCGTAGCTCCGGTAGTTAAGGGTGATATATGGGATGGACTTCCCTCATCCGAAACTGGGATACTGTCTTAGGGCTCTTCTCAAGCAACCTACTTCGATAAGCGACCAGCGTTGCAACATTACCAAAAACCTCACCAGGTGCCATACCAGCAGCATACACGTTGTCCCTAATATCATAAATAATCTGGGGTGCTGCATCATTGAAATACTGTTCCCACAGTCCAATCAAGGTAGCCGACATGTGCTTAAAGGCATGCTGCTACACAAACGGCTCATCATCTTTCATCACACTCCACACATCTTCCACACTATAAATGGGGTTACGAGCCCACTGAGCGGCCTGATTGGCTACCACCTTTTTCTCTTCATCCCCCACATCAGATCGGATCAATATCCGCCCCAGTCGCTCCCTAGCAGTCGCCCAGTCTCCGTCCCCTAGTCCGCGTACGGGTGGTCCGCTACTCAAAACTGTCGGGGAATTGAGGAACAGGGAAGGAGTAGTAACAGAAGGAACAGGCACCAATGTCGCTAGTGACTGTGTCGTAGGTGTGAGGGCTGGAGAGAGAGATGCCAAAACAATAGGAGTAGCAGGGAGACTTGCAGTCATCGCAGCCGCAATAGGTGAAGCCAAAGAAAAAGCAGGTGGTGCTGTGGCTGAAGCAACTGGATCAATAACAGAAGAAACAGAAACAGCAGAGACAGAAGGAACGGACGACTGAGGCTGTGGGACAGCATGATATATTTTCTGTGGGGCGTATGGGGGTGGAGATCGAGTATCTAACAATTCCTCCACAAATGTATCATTTTCTTCTCGGGTAACATAAGACTTTTCACATTGCAACCGAAATTTCCTATCGGCACACTCTATTCCTTTCTCTGTTTTCTCTCTATCATACGCTACAGCTTTCTGAGTCACTCTGCATTCTTCCTTTCCGGGCCTCTTTCTCTGCTTTCATTCGTCTTTGTTTAGCTTCCTTTTGCCATGTTCTAAGGGAATCGAACATCGACTGCCTACTCCTTTTAGCAAATAATTTTTCCTGAAGTAAATTAATTTTCTCTTCATCGAAAGTGCCCATCAACGGCCACTGCAACTCGCCATTGTCCCTCGTATATTTGTGCCATAACGTACTAAACATAATAGGGCCAAGGCCATGTTTTACGTACATGTCGAAATTCGGAGTGCCTTCTGGAGGCGCTGGCTGACTTTCTTCCAATCGAGCATCAGTAGAACAACGACAGCCCACACAAAACAGCGTACTGAAGCAAGGCATTTTCAAGGAAAACATGTTCACTACTTATGCCTAACAGATATTTGCAAATATCTTCACCAAAATCGGTCCTCAGACCTCATCAAATTCAGATCAAAGTGGTACCATGTTCATGAAGAACTCAAACAAATTCAAGCGTTTGTCCAAAAACGATCCTCAGACCGTACCAAACACAAACCAAGATAGCGCCATAGCCACGAAGAACCAAAGCAAACTCACCTGGTGCACACAGGTCAAACAAGCTTATTCTCCACTGCCGACTCTTCGGACCAAGTGGTCAGATCCAAGGGTTTCGCCGTTTAGGACCCCAGTCGAGACGACCACTAGGCGAGGCAGCGCCTGGTCAGACAGACGGGGCAGCTGCGAGTACCAGACTCTCTCATGCAGGGATCCCCGGTCCGCCTGTCCGACCCGACTTGGCCCCGACCTCCCCACCCGTCCGCGGACGAGAATGGGTCACACCCGATGGGGTCCCTGTTCGGGCACCAACTGAAGGAAGTGACCCGATTAGGGCCACCCGGGTCACTTACGACCACCTCTCAGCCTTCCAAACAAATGAAGAGTCGGTCAGACAGTAGAGAATACAAACCAAAGATATTTATTAGAGATACACTCGAGTGGAGCCCGGTCTGATCAGCCTCCTTGAATTGCTGCAGAGGGACTGACTTCAGTCAACATGGCAATGCATAAAGTACATTTCCAATTCCCCTAAAGACACGCCGAGACTGGAATTTTCCAGTTAGTAGCTGGTGAACAAAGGAGATACAGAAGGATGAGCTGCAATCCTGGGACCGGGTATATGCTATCTTAGCGTCAAGGTTACTTTGCCCGTGCCCGCCGCTCTAAGAGTGGGAGCAGGCCTATCTAATGAGAAAAGTATGTAATGACAAACAGTCTATTCATTAGTGCAGCAAAGCTCAACCTTGAAGAAATACAGAAAAAATAATGAGGCTGCTTTCTGCTGAGGTAGACAGAATGAGACAGAAGTTAGTTTTGATCATGGCTCAAAATGGCGGCAGAATACAAAATGGTGCCGCGAATGCTAACTCAAATCGTACAATGCAAAGAGAAATCGACTAAAAACATTTTTTATTCCAACAAACATGCTAAGTGCGCATGAAGATTTGGCCGGCCAAACCGCCATGCGCACTTAAGTGCACATATTTCCTCCTCCCCCTGCTGGCTAAGTTGACAGCCAAGCCCCTCCCTGCCCAAAACCTGCTTCTGCGCGAAAAATAAAATACCAACATCGTGTGCATTGCCTTACAAATATTTAATACAGATGCACAGGGTGTTAAAGAGGACTCTACTTTTCGCAAGACGCCAGTGTAGTTTGTGAAAGAGACCCGATATTGAGGACTGATGGTGGGGACTGAGTAACATACATATAATCACATTTTGGACCATTGCAAGCTGCTGAATAGTATAAGCCAGAAGGCCCAGATAAGAGGGTATTAATATAGCATATATGTGGACCCACCAAAGTCTGCAAAATGGTATAGTGGAAGTTTACTAGAAGAAAATGCAAGCGTATCTTCAAATTGTTAAGGCAAAAAAACTGGTGGCCATCTGGTTCTTTAATGAAAGTTATTGTAATTTTAAGTATTGTGAGGCCCCAGACAAGACTTGTTTTCGGATCCTCCGCTCAGACCAACTTTTAATTTTTATTATGCATTTTCTGCTAATTCAAACTCACATGATGCCATGCATTATTAAATTATACGTTATAATTTCTGACATGGGATCATTGTAGGAAGAGGGAGTATTATGTGGTGCTGCTGGTTAGGCTTCACCATGCAATATTGTCACAAACCCCAAAGATGGTCCTTGGATTCACACTAATAAATCCTTTGCTCGGCAGTGGTAGTGTGGCAAAGAACAGTCAGGCTTTATTAGAGGAACGTGTTAAGCATTTCAGAGTACCAACATGGACGATAAGTAATTGACACGACTCGATAGAAATTCGACACCAATTTATAAAAGTAGAGTGTATTTTTATCTTAATTTAGACACTGAAATGAATGGAATAGCATACATATAACTGAAGTTATAGATTTTAAAAGCAATATAAAATCAGTGCAAAATAATACAGTGAATATTTAGCATTGCAGTCCATGGGAAAAACCACTAGTGACAACCGGTCCCTTGTAGGTCGAGTGGCATGGTACCCTTGCGGGGTAAAGGTGATACGGGTCCCAGGTCCAGGCCACAACAGTCAGTTCAGATTTTATCTAGCCCGGGGGCAGAGTTTTCGTGGCTGTCCCTGTTGCTGAACAGGAGCTGCGGGATAGTTGCTCTTACCGCTTATTTGGAGCTGCGGGGGAACAAGATGCAAAAATACAACAACAGGGTGGTTTCTGATATTGGTCAAAGTTTGGATGGAGTTTCCTCTAGGTGCAGCGTCGAGTGAAGGGCTCGGTTGCTGGACTGTCGACCACTAAACCTTGGCAGTGGTAATTCTTGGAAAAAGGTAATTCAACGTCCGGTGGTCCTGGGGATCACAGTAGCTGCCTGTAACTTCGTGGAAGACAGAACTTCAGTTCCCACAATACATTAGACCATCTGGATTTGGGCAATCCCACGGGGGCTCGATGGCCAGCAATTCTTCGGATACGGAGCACTGTTTCACCTGCAGTTTACAGGGGACTAGTGCCACTAGTCCAGGGGAGTCTGAGGGTGCTTCAGGCTTCCACAGGGGTCCCTCTGTCTGGGAGAACTGAGAGATAGCCTAGGACGAGTCTCAATCAGGCAGTTACAGGCGCGTTGTCACAGGTGCAAAGTCTCCCTCTTTTGCTTTGTGCAAGTCCTCTTGTCGCAGACACAGGTCTCTTCTTCTGTCCTCTTTGATGCAGGATGTTCAGAACTGAGGTTCTGATGTCAAGAGTGTCCCTTAAATCCTAGATTTAGAGGAGTTAGGGGCGAGGGAGCAAGTAGCCAATTGGCTGCTAGTCCCTACAGCTAGTCCCCCCGAGATGACCACATCCGGGGTAAGGGTTGCCTTTTCTACCCAGAACCTTTTATTCTGCCACTTCTAAAAATGGCAGAACCCTTCTTTCAGTGTACAGACCGGGCTGCGCACCCTGGAGGTGTGGCTAGCCTTCTGGGGGTATACATCTCATTGACTATCTAATTTCCAGTGAGTGCATGTGTGCCTGGGGCAGGGAGAGGGCTGTTTCCTCCTTTTGGAGTCAGCCCTGCTGTATATCAGAGATGGTGTAGCCTTTGAAGCTCACTGCCTTAATGGGGCACTTCACTAGCCTTCCTGGGAGGGAGGAGGTGTAACCTCCTTCCTGCCCAGGCCTTAGTTTCTGACTCCTGGGAGCGATCACACTGCCTGGTAGAAGGTCAGAATCCTGTCTTGGCGGCAGCAAGTGCCGGAAACGCGGGCTTGCAGCCAGAGCACAGAGAAGCTGGGGCAAACAGGTGGGAAACTTCTAAGGTAGCCAGCTGGGTGCATGCCACATTGCCCTCATCTCGAGATTCATGTCAATGGTGAGAAGGCATGTTGTTTGACACCAAACATGACATATTTAGGTGGTACCATAGTGGAACTGCCAACCTCGGGTTTGCCCGGGTGCCAGCCCATATTATCCTTTGGACCATCTATCACTTATAGTGTCCTTTGATGGTAAATGTCACTATAGGGTCTATAGGGTCCACATTTGATATAATGCCCCCTGCCTCCTGGGCTTTAGGAGACCTTCCTTAGGGGTGACTGGGATATATCAAAGATAGTGTATTGACTTTGCCAGACATGATGGGGGTAAAGTCAAGTTCGAGCAGTATTCCACCCATTCCCTGGGTACTTATAAGTCCCCTCTAGGGACTTATAAGGGGGACAAAGTCCTTGTCAATTTGGTATGACAATTTACACATTTAGGGATAGAGCACTGGCACTGGGGCCTGGGCAGCAGACTCCAGTGCACTATCAGAGTCATAACCATCAGCATTGGTGCAAAAAGTGGAGAAGTGACCATACAAAAAGGGCACTTTCTTCAAATCAGCTGAAATATCTCTTTCCCTAAACATCCTTACAAAGACACTGGTAGAAAGAGCGACAGAGGCAGGCAAAGAGAGGGAGGTAGAAGGGAGATTTAGTAGCCAGGGGTGAGATAACACAAGATCACCTTCCTGGGGAGGCCTGGGAGGGTGGGAGCCCTGGCCAATTGCCCACTTTGCCAGGCCTTTAAACGTCCCTGATGAAAGTTATTCATCAAAGAAAACACCCAAATTTTGTCAGTTTTGATGGGCAAGGGACAGATCCCTGCAATTCATACACTATACTGCCCCCCTGATTTACCAGAAATACCTTGATGAAAAGCAGCTCTTTTCATAGAACAAGTGACCATAGAGGGCTCTGAAAATAAATAAATGCTCAAAGTAATCAGCAACACAATGAATACAGTGCGTTGCTTATTGTAAAACCGTTCATACCAAACCGAGATTGGCCTCACTTTCCAAATCCTAATTTCAGGACCAAGAAGGATTTACTGATTAACACTTATTGTAAAATAATTTCAGAAGCTTCAGTAGCTTTTGCAGAGAAATTAAAACAAATAATTATACACTTTGTTTTATATGAAGGCAGGATTTCACATTACTGAAGGAAAAAGACACCCTTGCCACCCTCCCCCCTTCTGAAATACCTTTATTGTCCCTTCAACATGACAAAAGGCGAAGGAAAAAGAAGTGATAACGCCGGATTCCACTATAAAAGTTTACTAGGAACCCTCGGTCGACTGGACCTTTATTACCTGCTGAGAAGTGTAAAGGGGAGAAACAATGCATTCATAACAAACTAGCATGAATCAATTTAAGTAAAGCTCGGAAAAGACCACTGACTCCAAATTCCAAATTTAGGGGTTTATTACAAAACCAAAAATAACTGAACATACAAACACCTCAAGACGAGGTTGTAGAAATACAAAGGCGCTATTACAAAGTCCATCCTACGAACCAATCTAATCCGATATAACATAAAAAGAATAAGCAATTCCAAAAATTCTAAACAGGCAATAACTGCACCAACATCTATATTAGTCTTCATTAGTGGCTGTGCTGGAAATCCTTTAATCTATTCCTACACTATCCTAAAGTGGCATCCCTACTTAACATTTCCCAAGCAAGATCAAGAAAAGATGTCAGCTCGTGAAGACTTCCTAAGAAGTACACTCACGTTGTAAAGGTCAGAAGCCCAGATTACAAAATTGTTCTAAGTCTTTATTCTAAGAATCGATCCCTTCCTTCTACCCTCTAACGGCTCTCTGCTCTCTCCTCCCTCGGGGCACTGTCCCTAATACAAAATGCACAATTGATAGGCACGCCCCTGAAACACCCCCTCTGGCCAGGCACCTCTCGTAGGTAATTTTCCACCAAAACTTGTACTCGGTCCAGCGACGGTTGGTGTGTCCTTGGGTCTCAGGCTTCTTCAGCAAAAGAAAATCTCGGCTCCCAATTATCGGCATTCCTGAATACTTTGTAACAGGTCTCCTCCATACCTAACTCCTAAAACAAAAGCGTTATTCTAACTAACAAGGACAGTGTCCTTGCACCTGCAACGAAAACATGAGAACAGAACAACTTTGCACGCACATGAATTTCGCTGACTTCCTCCAAATGAGAGCCTTACCAGGGGAAAATGCATCTCAGGCCTACATAAACCAGCTAACATAAGGAAAACGAATAGGCCTTTCTTAGCACGAAAGAGAAAATACTCCATCTAGGCCTTTGACAACAAATTAAACACACATTTAAAATGTTAAATCTATAAGCACTACATTTCATCATATTTAAACACAATTAGTCATCTATACGTGTGCAACTTCAACATGATGCACGTTTAAATCTAATGCATTACATTACACATAAACTACTTCATTAAACATTTGCAATGAACATCGAATATCACATGATTCCCTCTAACTGCCATTTTACATTTCTTGAATGGCATAACTCATCCTAACATTTCATTTACCACTGATTATTACAACACAGATTCTAACTAAGATTAACACACATAAGAATATATACGGGTACGGACTATTCATGAATATAATGTACCCCTACAATTTTCAGAATATCACTGCGCTCTATCAGAAGCATTTCTATTGGAGTATTTATGAAACTCTGTGGCAGTGTGCCATTGTGCATGTACAGGGGATGTGTTTCAGAGTGACATTGCATGGGGCCATTGTCCTCTGCATTATAAGGGGAGGACACCAATTGTGTTGTATCGCATTGTCTATTGTGTTTGTCAACCTCAGTTTGCTAGTATGCTGCATTTTTTCAAGTAGGTTTGAAGTCATTGTGTCCCTTTGTCTTCCTCAGCTTTTCCTGTTTGTGGTGTGGAACTTTGAGATCTACATGATACCACTGGCTTTGTTGTTACTGTTGGCTTGGAACTACTTTTTGATCATGTCGGGGAAGGATAACAGGCAGCAGGACACAGTAAGTCTTATACGCCTTTCTTTACTACATGTGTTACTGTGATATCTGTTCCACTTCCGTTCAAGAAAGAACACTTTAATCGAAAAATGTGATCTTTCTGTCCGGGTAAACATGTCAATATAACTCTAATTGAAATAGCCAAAATTATAAACAGTAGGGCCTATTTAATAAGAGTTGAACAAAGGTGCAATGGCAGAGAGAGGAACTGCATCTTTGCTCAGTTTTTAGAAAATATGTGACCCCTTAATTCAAAATGCGCACATTTTCTGGGGCCTAACTGCCGTGCCCGTTTTCACACAGTAGGTCTCCTAATGAATGTATGTCTCTCCATCCACCTGACTCCTATATGTTCATTTGCCATTTGCATCAAATGGTGTTTGGCGGTGGCTTGCTACCGAGATCAGGCCTCCATCTCTCTTGTGTATCATAAATTGCAAAGAGCATGCTTTGTCAGTCTAGCAAAAAAGAGCGGCATGCCTCACTGACAAATCATGTGGTGCAGCTTCCAGCCAAGAATTGTTCAGCTGCATTTTTGGAGCCCTGCTGAAACGTGTTGTTGGTGTACTGCGGATATCAAATTACTTTCTGCTGTTTTCAGGTTGGCCTTTTTTTTATTGTCCTTCGTGTTTTTAAACTGGCGTGAAGTGAATGAGGTTGTTGCCCCGATGCACCACTGCTGTGTTGGACAGGCTAGAAGGTGCCGGACACTTTTGCAAGCTTACTCATTATTTTTGGGAGTCCGAGAACCCTGTTAGTAGCATCTTGTGCACTAGCCCATGAGGCATACAGAGTGCACACCTCTTCCTGCATTCTGGTGCATGTAGACCCTGCAGGTCCAACTCATGCAGTGTTTGGGCTGCATCACACATTGTAGTGATGTCTGTCAATGTGAGCGTTGGACTTCGCCAAGTCCAACGCCCCAAGGTCCATGTTGGTTCATTACTCAGCTGATCACAGTTATTTGGCATTTGCAAACATCAGTTTGAGTTACAGCTTGGTGACCGAAAGGCCCAGAAACTCTCCAGGGACTACCACTAAGTGATGGTAGATAGCAAAAACAATAATATACCAAGTGCCAGTGGACTACCTTAGGAATAGTAGCGCTGCCTGCCAATGACGCTCCCCTGCATCGATAAATCCCTGTACTAAGAACTACTTTCTTGTAACTGTGCAGACACCCTATCCTCTGCATCTTCCGTCCAACCTGTGTGAGCATGGACTATTCCCCTGCTTTTTGCCTGGGTGCAAGAACAGTTTCCCCCTGGGCCTGCCATACTGTGCAGATGTCACACAGCTGGCTCCTCTGCCCCATATCTAGAACTCATGGATCGGACCACAAAGTACATTCAGGATGCTTTGGCCCATCAGATGGCAAATATAGTATTTTGTAGTTGGACGGACTTTGAATCCCCCTTTCGAAACCCAGCAGAGCTTCCTAGGATCTCAGGACTGAGTGGCATTTGTTCTGAGTGCATCCATAACTAGAACAAGTCTGTGAATTCCAGAGACCTAGGCCTAAGCAGTTTTTCCCTGATTTATTTTGAGGTTCTAACTTTAGACTGCCACCATGTCTTTCTCTGTACAATCAATTGTACTTTACTCTAATTTTAAGGTGCATTTTTATATGAAGCATTAATAACCCTTACTAGACATTCATATTCATTATGGTTGTGTGTGTGTGCGCGTATCTATAATCACTTTTTATAATACCTATGACTTAAATGTTACACAACTTGTCATGAGCTAGTCCATGACTGCTCAAACTTGATACCCCAGAATTTCAAGGATTTTTTTACCAACATTTCATCTTAGATCGAGTATCAACCATCCTGGTCAGTAGAGAACACATGCACTCTCACCTTTTATACTGCCAACTGGTTCCTGCAGCTTGACAGATTTAGGGAAAAGCTTGACATTTCATGAGTTCCTTTAACTGTGAACTCCTGTCCCACTTCTGGGGCTGGTTGCGGTGATCAAATCATCAACCTTGGAAATGGAGTGCTGTGGCGTGCTGAACTTTATGTGTTGTGCGCTTTCTTCCCATTACAAAGAGTTTGCTGTTATTATAGCCAGTGTTAAGGCAACAGTGTCCAGATGCAGGATTAATTTCTATTTTTATTCTTTTTAACTTCTTCAAGCAAATTTAATTAGAATGGGGTCAAATGAAAATTATTGTGTACACTTTCACACTGTTAATATGGTACTAGCGGAAATAGTGTGTTATAAACATTATTAATGCTTTATCTAGGGTCAGAAGAGTAATACATTTGTGAAAGTTTACTTTGATTGGATGTTGATTAAATAGCTGAGTTAAATAGCTTTATAATTTGTATAGAAAAGTTAGATGTACATTTCAATCCCAAACTGAATGCTCTGATTGAACGAAGTTATTTTGCTATGAGACAAGAAAGATCTTTCTAGAGAATGGAGAAATGTTACTGTATTGAAGACTCTGCTAACAAGATGGTATTTTGGCGGCCAAATGGAGGCGCAGATTAGGTGTACATTTATAATAGCAACACTTCCAAATTGCAGGCAGTCCTGGGATTAAAAAGGGATCAAACACACACTGAATTTGTAAATTTATTAGCAAAAGTAGAAGGTTGAGAGATTTAGAAAGAGGTGTGTGTAGTGGCTTAAGAGGGCGCTTGAAAGAGTAGCAAATGCAAACAAAGGCGTGGTTTAGAAACAGTGAAGGAAAAGACCACTGCATTGCATTTCTGTTAAAGATGATTTAGGACATCTTTGACTGTATTCAAAACATTGTCCAGTAGTTTGGCTAGCCTACAAGGTTTGTCGAAAAAGATGACTAGCAAATCCTTCTACTTTGTGTGTTCTCCCCCAGTTTTTTCTTTTCCTTTGGCATCTGGATTGTTTTACTTTGGTGTGTCTATGACTTCTTTTTTTTTTAAATTCTTTATTGGCATTTTAGAAAGAGCAACAATACAATAACAGGAGGGAGGAGGGGGAAGCTAGGTGAACGGTATGAAAGCAAGTAAGAGTACAAGCAAAGACATCATATGAGCCCACCAGTAAGAGGTTACAGTCACCACAATTGCAATAAGACATTACCCAATTTAAGTACAGACCTTGGTCCAACCAGTAAGAAATGGGCGGAAGGCAGTGATGTCTTCAGGCTTCAGACACTCCTAAGGCAGGAGGAGGTGGAAACAGGTGAAGACAGGGCATCAGGTGTGGGCATGTGCGTTACTAGAGAGTGGGAAGAGGCGGTCCCCAAGGGGGGGCTACCCATATGCTGCCGGTGGGGCGAGTCTTTCTGCCTTAAATATGTTAACAAGGGTTCCCAAATGTCTTTTAGGCGGGAGCAAGGAGGCATGAGCTCCCAATATTCGGAGAGTTGCTCCTGACAATAGGTTTCATCCTGCAGCCAATCCTCCACTGTCGGAGCCCATCATCTCCCCAATGGATGGCCACCCGGCCGTTGGCAAGGAGTAGGAGTATGGCGGTGAGGCGGCAGACCCAATGGGACATCTTTCACATAACCAAAA
Organism: Calotriton arnoldi; assembly: GCA_963921515.1. Taxonomy (NCBI): domain Eukaryota; kingdom Metazoa; phylum Chordata; class Amphibia; order Caudata; family Salamandridae; genus Calotriton; species Calotriton arnoldi. The sequence continues at coordinate 7,369,249 of CAWUFW010000001.1, read as the reverse complement.
TGGCCAACCAAAGGGGTTTGTGGGGAGGGTGGCCAGTGAGAAGGAGGAGAGCTGAAAAAACCACAGGCCAGTATGCAGCCACTCGCGGACATTCCCAGGCAAGGTGAAGGAAGGAAGCCTGAGGGGCAGCGCAGCGCACACAGCTTGCATCATCCACTAAGCCTATGAGATGGAGTTGCATCAGAGAGCGGTATAGCAGGTGAAGAATTTTTAGTGGATGAGGCGGCGTCTAAAGTTTGCAGAGAGGGCAGACATCGGGCCACAACTATATGACCATTGGGTGTCAGTGATAGGGTGTTGGTGTCTTCTTCCCAGTTGATACGGGTGGTCGGGTCTGTCACAGGCTCTGTGTCTTGCATGACGGAGTAAAGACAAGTCACTAATCGGCGGGGCAATGAGTTGGTTAGTATGTGTTCAAGGGTGTGGAGTGTAGGGGGAGGGACCAGGAATGTGCCATGCAGCGCACAACATGTGGCTCGAAGCTGGTGGTAAAGAAGGATCACAAGCGCCGTGGGGGGAAGAGCTTAGAAGGCACGAATGGAGGTAAGAACAGATCATCAGGATATAGATCCGCAAAAGGTATGGAGGCTGCGTCCACGCGCTCTCGCACCAACCCCCTCTTCTTGCTTTAGTGGTAGTAGAGGGTTGATCACAAGGGGGACAGAGGGCGCATATAGGCAGGGAAGTTGAGCACGTCACCTCAAGTCATCCCACTCCCATCGCACATACTCCACGTGTCGATCTCAGTCCAAGGCGGATTATATGGTTTTTACAGTGCCACAGCAAGGGGGCACGGTGCCGTGTGATACGCCTCAACAGCTGTGTGTGGTTGGAATTGCATAGGGTAGAGCCAAAAATGAATGTATTGAGCCTGGGCACAGAGTGCATAGAGGGACAAGTCGGGCGCACCCAGTCCCCCCTGCTGGAAGGGTAAGGTGAGTATCTCCCTGCTATCCTCGATTGCTTGCCAGCCCAAATCAGGGCAACGAGGTTAAAGTGTACAGTGAGTGGGATTGGTAGGTTTATAAATGGGTACAGAAACTTCGGTAGGACGGCCATTTTCTCAATGGCTATCTGACCTCTCACAGATAATGTCAGTTGGGTCCACACTGGGATACTCTCTTCCAGCCACTACATAGTGCGCCATAATTGGCTTCTCAGAGTTCGTCAAGGTCGCAGCTGAGCCAAATACCCAGATAGCTCACCAGTTCAGAGGCTCATTGCAGCAGGTAATCTGTGGCAAATGACTGTGTGCACTCCGTGAGGGGAAACCGTGTGGACGTGGCCCAGTTGACTTGGATACCGAAGTGTCCACCAAACTAAATGACCCCTGCGGATAACTGGGCCTACGTTTTCTTGGTGTTTTCGAATGTATAGCATCACGCCATCCTCGTACATGGAAACCACCAGGCTCTGGCCATGAAACAGAGGCTTCTATGGGTGTGATATTGCTGCAACCAGGCCGCAAGGGGCTCCATTGCCACAGCAAATAAGACCCCTTGGCGAGTCCCACTAGTAATCAAGAATGGCTCTGACAGCATGCAGTTAAGACAAAGACGGGCCATGGGGAAGGTGTATAGAAGGCGAATCAAGTGAATGAAGCGCGGACTAAGACGGAGCCTCAATAGCAGCTGAAATAGATATGGGCACTCTAAGGAGTGGGATGCCTTTGTGGCATCCAGTAGTATGGCAGCTGCAGCAAGTCGAGGATCAATGGAATGCATGAGGGCAAACGTTGTGCAGAGATTTTGTGAAGTTGATCTACCCGGCACAAACCCGGATTGGTCCAGGCGTACGGTGTCAGGCAACAAGGGAAGGAGGCGGCTCGCAAGAAATTTTGAAAGCATACCCCTGGCATACCTATGCCCTGGGTACCTCAGTACCATATACTAGGGACTTAGAGGGGTACACCAGTAGCCAATTAGGAAGGTACCAAAGTACTTAACATAGTCCAATTTAGGGAGAGAGAACAGTGCCTGGGTTCCTGATTAGCAGGATCCCAGTCAGACTAGACAGAAAACAGAATAACACCAGCAAAAAGTGGGGATAACCATGAAAGCGGATCCTACTTTCCTACACTAACCCTTTCAAAGGTTTCATGATTTTGTTTTTTTAATTTACTTCTGTTAATGTAGTTTAGCTTTTTCTTATATACAACCTTAATTTTAACTAAATAAAAATAGAATTCATAAAAGGTGTCCGGGGTACCTTCTCCGTGTACTCCCAATTTTTTGTAATTATTATAACTAACGAATTAGATACATTCAGTATTTAACTTTATATATTTCAAATATGGTTCCATACGCCCACACAAATAAATCACAAAATCATTCCCGTAAGCGGGGTGCCCACCCTCCCATCTAATCCCTTGTTGGTCGAGGCCATTACTCACGGGATGCCATGACTCACGAGAGGCGGCACTTCAGATAGGAATGGTACCTCTCCTCTCCCTTAACAATTGTAATAAATAGCTTATTACACTCTGCAGATATCCATATATGATTTATGCCATGCTATTTTCCTATGTGCATTAGTTATCAACAAAGGTACATAATCATATCCAACGTAAGGGGGTTAATTTTATGAAGTAAGATATATATATATAACCCACATAAATCACATTCTCCAATGGGTCAGTATGGGAACAAAGACGGTTTACTAATTGTAACAGTAAGAATGTAATTTACATGATCACTTGTCTGTGCAAATTGGAGTACATCGGGATGACGTCCAGACCAGTTAGAATACGGATTGGTGAACATAAAAGCAATGTGAGATGTAAAAAAAGCACCACCAGAATGGCAACCCACTACTTATCAACCAACCACAGCGTGGACGACATAAGATGGACAGTGATTGAACAAATCAACCACGAAAAAGACCTCTTGGAAAAGGAACAACGTTGGGTGTTCCGTCTGGGGACACACAACAAGGGTTTGAATGATGAAATTCCGTGGGCACAGTTAGCAGGTTGAAAGTACTTATTACACCTGTCCACCTCCCTTCATTACTATATACAGGGTACAGACTGCATCACAGCGTTTGGTCCCTACATGTTACATCTGTATAGAGGATTAAATAACACACAAGCGATCTCATCACATCCTAATCAGACTTGATCTTGCCCGATTCTACAAGCGCTCCTTTTATGATTTCCAACATTATCATTTCTCTTGCCCCCTATAGCGTTTCGGTGCTCTGCTAACACTTCTGAGTCACACATCTCTCGTGACGTGCACCATTTCAACAGCGCTCCCAGCATATTACCTGCTCCTCAGAGTGCTTCGATGCACTTCAAATACATTTACTGCAATTACTCGATTGACAAGAGAATTGAAGTAACACCAATCTCAACGCTCCACTTTTTTCCCAAATAACCATACGCAGTGTTTGGGTACAATCGTGCCGTTTCACAGCACATTTTGTCTCCAAAAAAACTCAGGTTATTTACATACACTTCGAGCGTTCTAGCACGTACTGAATACTCATTTCCGCTGAGTACTGTGGTTAGCGCTCCAGCGCGCAAGGAAAATCAAGCATGGAAGCTCCCTTCCGGTTTTTCCTCGCGTCAGCACTACAGGTGAATCCAATTTCCACTTGATACTTCTGCTTAAATAGCAGCTCCCCGCACTCCCCAGTCACACAGCGGAGCCGCGGGTGAGCAGTATGGGGCAAAACTTTGTCGAGCAGAACGTAAGTACGGCATAGCCGTCATGGTCCGAGATTTTCACAGATCACTCGGCAAGAGGACGAGTACTACCTGACCGTTTCTCTTTTCATTTCATTTTTTTCCCCTGCAGTAATTAGTGACTTCTACCTGTTCATCTGTACCTGAGGCTCATGGGGCAATATACCCATTCATACATTGTATGTATTGTGTGTATACATCGTTCTACACACCATGTTTGGATACAATTACAATAGTCACGAATAGAGTGTGTGTTTTATGTTATATGTAGTGTGTTTTGTATGTTTTCCCATTTCTTCCCTTATTTTTTTCACAGGTCCATGCACCATGATAGCACTATGTCTTAATAACAGTCACCTTGACACATTTGTTGTCTTTTCAGATCTTCGTAAGACAACGCCGTGGGTGGCGCAATTAACATTCTAAACCATTTTTTCTTCTTTCCCAGATTAACATATAGGAGTACAAACAGGTACTATATATAGTGCATGAATACTTGCAAAATTTTTTTTTCACTTTTGTATATAACTATTTTCACTTTTATACAACTAGTGAGCACTGAAGGGATCTTCTCAGTCCTGATGAAGAAGCCTTGAGGTTCGAAACATGTTGACTCTTTAGGAACGTCAGCTCATTATATGCGTGACTATTCCAAATCACAATTTTTTAACAGGTTCAGCCTCAACGACCTATTAAATTGTCTTATGTCCATGAGGCCAGTTCCTTTTTAACTTCACTTCTGACCCTTCCTCTCACTACCCCTACACCACACATAGTGCTTTAGATTAGTGCTCCCGCGTAGTCGCTGGTCGTAGCACGCCCCATTCCACAGTGGGATGGGAAGACCCCAATGATGAAGCATGACATCAAGGGCCCTTTTGGTGTGTGAGGGGTATTTAAACAACTTATGTGTATGTCCTATCATGGAGTAGGAATACAACTTCTTCCCCACCCACTATCGGTCCTTTTTCATCATTCAGATCACTACCCGTATGGTGGATCTTGATGCTTTGTTAACTACTGATTAGAGGAGGACGTATCCACCGTCAGTGTCCCTCTGGACGCTACCTCTTCACTCCCCTATTCTGTTTTTTGAAGCCTTTTTGACAGCGAACAGCTGTGGGAGTCATCCAGTATTTCTGGGATTCAGGCAATATCGATCAGTGCACCGATTTTTGCCTTTTTAATTTTTTATATTTAATTCCTTTTACATTCACTACATATACACACACTCACACGAATATTCACAACATGGCTGAGGCAGCAGGTCTCACGTTCAATGAAGACGAGATAGACAGGATCTTAGCTGCCCTCAACCCCTTTGAAGGGCTAAGCAACTCGGATCCAGGGCCTAGCAGCTCTGACTGGGATGAAATGGCTAACCTCAGAAGAACCCAGATAAAAACAGCACTGCACGGTCTATTGATGACTGAGTACTTAAGGGCAAATGCGGCACCACATGGCCTTATTGTCCGCAACGAACCATTCATATTTCAGCACGACAAGTCCTTCAAAAGGATTGGTCACTCATATCTTGGCACTGCACTAGGGATTGGCTGGTCCTTATAATCAAGACAGCAACCCGTCTGGCACAAGAATTGAAAGTTGACATACAAAAGTTGGAGGTGCAACTTAAGAGCTACCAATCCCATACAGTACTAAAAAAGAGACTGGATGAATTGAACCAGCAGATGAGCGAGTACGAGATCACTCTAAAACAAAGCAAATTAAAAAAATTAAAAAAAGACACTGCAGCCTTTAGCCACGAACGTATATACCCCTACATATGCGAGGACTATGTAACAAGGAAATCTAATAGTGAACAGGGCTCTGACAGCGATGTATCAGACACTGGCTCTAACGACTCATATTCCAGCCGGGGGAGCAACTCTAGAAATCAGAGAGGAGGAGCATCGAAACAGAGACCGTTCCGACCCAGAGAGAGATGGAACCACTACCCTAACCAACCAATTTTTGCCCACTACCCGTACGGTCCACCATCAATGGGAGGACCATTTCAGCACTGGGCCCCAACACCACAGGAGTATAACTATTATGGACCACCTCCTTTTTTAGGTACACGCCCAGGACCTCAAAGAGGAAGGAATCGACGAGGCAACCAAGTCCACTGGAGGAACGAACCAGAAGATCCAGTCAGAGTGTCAACAAGAAGCATGACCGGAACCACGAACCAACCAACAACCAGCAGGAAGGACACTTAGTGGTTAACCTTACATCACTGGTTCTCACTGAACCACAAAAACAGGCCTTAAGTAAAGGTCTTGGTTTTGTGCCCACTAACAAAATGGACAAATTTAAGCTATGTTTGGAGGTAAAAGAATTCTTGAGAAAACTTAAACTACGAGCTTTTTTGACAATAAGGATATCACAGAGACTGTAGAGGAACAGGCTTCCGATACCGGATTACGACCTAAGTCTACGTTCACCCCTCCAGACCCAACCCTTCCAGTGGAGTTGCTCACTTTTGAGAGAGCTGTTATGGATGAAATTACGAAATTGTCTAATGAAGACAAAAAACCTTTCACAATACAACACGAGAAGAAAAGGAGGCTTTACGAACTTTGGCCAACAACAGGGATCTAATTATAAAACCAGCGGATAAAGGCGGAGCCATTGTGCTGCAGACCACTCTCAAATATGATACTGAATGCAGGAGACTATTGGGTGACTCCCGTAATTACGAGGTAATCCAAGACAATCCAACAGAAAGGATACGGGTACGGATAGGAGCAATGGTGGAGGAAGCTGTCTGCCACAGCTGGATATCAAAAGAATCAGATTTTTTGATCCAAAAATCACCCATAACACCCTACTTTACACCATTCCTAAAATTCATAAGAACCTGGATAATCCACCTGGACGTCCCATCGTCTCAGGGATTGGTTCATTACTAGAACCCCTGTCCAAGTTCTCTGACGCTTTCTCCGACCCCTGGTCCAGAAAACAGATACTTACCTAAAGGACACGAAAGCAGTATTACAACTACTTGCAACTCAGGACTTTGACACCAATCACCATCTCCTACTAGGTTTAGACGTCGAGAGTCTTTACACTAGTCTTCCTCATGATGAAACCATTGACATCATAGAAGAAGTCCTATATGCAACCACATGGGAATACCACACACCACGTAGCATGGTTATGGAGTGCATTTCCTTAGCATTAAAAGAAAATTTCTTTCTCTACGAAGACACACACTATTTACAAAAACATGGGACTAGCATGGGAAGCACCTTCGCTCCTAGTCTTGCTGGCCTTTACGTATACCATCTAGAGACAACCAAGATATTGCACCAAGACAATCCATTCCGTGAGCACATCATTACCTGGAAGAGATACATTGATGATATCCTAGTGATATGGAAAGGTGATACTCACTCAGTTGAGACCTTTATGTTGTGGCTGAACCAACAAAATCAGTTCCTAAAATTCACACACACAGCATCCAATACCGATTTAGTGTTCCTTGATCTCAACATCTACCCAGAGAATGGTAAGCTTAAAACAACTACTCACTTCAAACCAACCGCAAAGAACTGCCTTCTCCTTTACAGCAGTTTCCACCCACGACATCTACGAGACAATCTCCCTTTTGGACAGTTCCTGCGCCTAAGAAAGAACTGTTCTGAAATAACGGACTTCAAAAACCAAGCCACTGACCTTGAGAAAAAACTATTGGCACGTGAATATCCATCTAGAATCATCAAACAGGGTTGGAAAAGAGCCAGGCACAATAACAGAGAGGCATTGTTGGATAACAATCCCCCGAAAGAAAGAGAGACCAGACCAATCTGTGTCACAACGTACAATACCCACTCGAATGAAGTATCCAAGATAATCAATAAACACTGGAAAATACTGAACTGTGGAAAACTTTCCTTTCCCAAACCTATGTTTTCCCATAAAAGAGGCAGAAATCTCAGAGACATTCTTGTACATACCAGGCCACGTATCACACTGGAAAGAGACCCGGCCCCTTTCAATCTTCAACCCATTCAGGGTCATCATCCCTGTGGTAATTGCAGCACTTGTGCTCTTACCACAAAGAGTAAAAATCACATTCTCCAATGGGTCAGTATGGGAACAAAGACGGTTTACTAATTGTAACAGTAAGAATGTAATTTACATGATCACTTGTCCGTGCAAATTGGAGTACATCGGGATGACGTCCAGACCAGTTAGAATACGGATTGGTGAACATAAAAGCAATGTGAGATGTAAAAAAAGCACCACCAGAATGGCAACCCACTACTTATCAACCAACCACAGCGTGGACGACATAAGATGGACAGTGATTGAACAAATCAACCACGAAAAAGACCTCTTGGAAAAGGAACAACGTTGGGTGTTCCGTCTGCTGGGGACACACAACAAGGGTTTGAATGATGAAATTCCGTGGGCACAGTTAGCAGGTTGAAAGTACTTATTACACCTGTCCACCTCCCTTCATTACTATATACAGGGTACAGACTGCATCACAGCGTTTGGTCCGTACATGTTACATCTGTATAGAGGATTAAATAACACACAAGCGATCTCATCACATCCTAATCAGACTTGATCTTGCCCGATTCTACAAGCGCTCCTTTTATGATTTCCAACATTATCATTTCTCTTGCCCCCTATAGCGTTTCGGTGCTCTGCTAACACTTCTGAGTCACACATCGCTCGTGACGTGCACCATTTCAACAGCGCTCCCAGCATATTACCTGCTCCTCAGAGTGCTTCGATGCACTTCAAATACATTTACTGCAATTACTCGATTGACATGAGAATTGAAGTAACACCAATCTCAACGCTCCACTTTTTTCCCAAATAACCATACGCAGTGTTTGGGTACAATCGTGCCGTTTCACAGCACATTTTGTCTCCAAAAAAACTCCGGTTATTTACATACACTTCGAGCGTTCTAGCACGTACGGAATACTCATTTCCGCTGAGTACTGTGGTTAGCGCTCCAGCGCGCAAGGAAAATCAAGCATGGAAGCTCCCTTCCGGTTTTTCCTCGCGTCAGCACTACAGGTGAATCCAATTTCCACTTGATACTTCTGCTTAAATAGCAGCTCCCCGCACTCCCCAGTCACACAGCGGAGCCGCGGCTGAGCAGTATGGGGCAAAACTTTGTCGAGCAGCACGTAAGTACGGCATAGCCGTCCTGGTCCGAGATTTTCACAGATCACTCGGCAAGAGGACGAGTACTACCTGACCGTTTCTCTTTTCATTTCATTTTTTTCCCCTGCAGTAATTAGTGACTTCTACCTGTTCATCTGTACCTGAGGCTCATGGGGCAATATACCCATTCATACATTGTATGTATTGTGTGTATACATCGTTCTACACACCATGTTTGGATACAATTACAATAGTCACGAATAGAGTGTGTGTTTTATGTTATATGTAGTGTGTTTTGTATGTTTTCCCATTTCTTCCCTTATTTTTTTCACAGGTCCATGCACCACGATAGCACTATGTCTTAATAACAGTCACCTTGACACATTTGTTGTCTTTTCAGATCTTCGTAAGACAACGCCGTGGGTGGCGCAATTAACATTCTAAACCATTTTTCTTCTTTCCCAGATTAACATATAGGAGTACAAACAGGTACTATATATAGTGCATGAATACTTGCAAAAAAATTTTTTCACTTTTGTATATAACTATTTTCACTTTTATACAACTAGTGAGCACTGAAGGGATCTTCTCAGTCCTGATGAAGAAGCCTTGAGCTTCGAAACATGTTGACTCTTTAGGAACGTCAGCTCATTATATGCGTGACTATTCCAAATCACAATTTTTTAACAGGTTCAGCCTCAACGACCTATTAAATTGTCTTATGTCCATGAGGCCAGTTCCTTTTTAACTTCACTTCTGACCCTTCCTCTCACTACCCCTACACCACACATAGTGCTTTAGATTAGTGCTCCCGCGTAGTCGCTGGTCGTAGCACGCCCCATTCCACAGTGGGATGGGAAGACCCCAATGATGAAGCATGACATCAAGGGCCCTTTTGGTGTGTGAGGGGTATTTAAACAACTTATGTGTATGTCCCATCATGGAGTAGGAATACAACTTCTTCCCCACCCACTATCGGTCCTTTTTCATCATTCAGATCACTACCCGTATGGTGGATCTTGATGCTTTGTTAACTATATATATATATAACCTACTGGCGGTCGCCAGTAGGTAGTTATAGTTAGGACCTATTTTCCATAGGAAAAGCGTTTTTTGAATTGCCAATAACTTTGGCGCCGTTTGAAGAATCTTTGCAAAATTTTCAAAACTAATGGGGCCGTCACATTAGCTTCTGTCTTGAAAATTTAGGAGTGATCCGTCAAGCGGGGCTGAGAAAAAGGGTGGGTCCCAGAACGCTTTTTCTCCATAGTAATTTCCATAGGAAACTTTAGACACGGCTACAGCCCGAACTGCTGAAAGGAATTACACCAAATTTGGCAAAAAGGTAGCACTCTTTTTGTTAAATGGTGTTAATTTGTTCAGTAGTTCCTGAGAAATTTAAAGACCGCCACCTCCCCAGGGCTAATTTTTGGAAATGCTGAGGACATGCGGTGCCCCCTCAGCCCCAGAGACCGCCACCTACCCAGGGCTATATGGACAAAAATGGGTGGGACTCCAGCCCACCCAGGCAGCCCCGAGACCACCACCTCCCTGGGGCTAATTATGTGAACTGTGGAGGGGCCACGCGGCCCACCCGCAGCCCTGTGCAACGCCACCTCCCTGGGGCTCTGTTTACAATAATGCGTGGGGGGGCTCACCCAAACAGTTACACACCCACCCACTTACTTACTTATACAAATAGTAACACATACTCACTCAGCTATACAGTCACTGACAGAAGCATGCACTCATCCATATAGCCACTCTCACATTCATTCACTCATGCATACAGTCACTCATATACCCCATCACTCACGTATACTGCCTTTCACATACTCAGTTACTCACCCATACAGACACATGCACTAAATCACTGACACAGCCATACAGACACTCACTCACCCATACAACTTCTCACACATGCAACAGTACTTCATACAACCACTGACGCACTGCAATAAAATAGTTCTCTAACTGTCCTATCCATTTGCGCCATCTCGGCGCTGCTGTGGCTGGATCTACCAGTTGACTGAACGGCGGTAGTGCATTTAGTGTAGTTCGTGTGCTTTGCTCCGCGACCCCCTGCGCACTTCCTTCCGCCTGCACTGACATTACGCTGGACTCTGCTTGGCTTTTCACTTCCCTTGCTCTTTTCTTGCTCTAGTGCTGTGACCCTACCCTTCTGTGGCTCTCCCCACGTGTGCTCTTACTGCCTCATGTGGTCCTTGTGCACTGGCTTGTTTCCTGTTATTTCCGATTTTCTCTCTTTCACTTTTACTCCTTATTCACTTTATCTTTTTTTTTTTGTTTGTTTTAATGAGTTCCTACGCGCACCCTGCCGTGTTTTAGGGTCGTGCTGGTCCGCTGACTGTCTCCACATACTACTGCTGCCTCGTGCTCACCCCGTTGCCCTCTCTCGTTACCTCTGCAGTGACAAATGCCGGCTCCACTCCCTGAGGGTGGCGCTCTTCGTGCAGTCTCCCCGTGCGTCACTACGCACTCACCCGCTAGGCCTGCTTCAGGCGATTTCTGCTTCTTCGGCCACCGCGTGAACTCGTGGCGCCGCACCTCTCCAGCGAGCCTCTTCAGTGCGTCGCCTGCCTCTCGGCCTAGCTGATGCTCTTCGTTCCGCTCCTCACCTCACGGCTGGTTGCATGGTTCAATCTTCGGCACCGGACGCAGCTCCCACTCAGTCGGTAAGCTCGTCCCGCTGCCGGTTCTTTCCCCCTCGTCGCCAATGTAGCGGGGCACTACCAGGAGCACAGACTGTACAATTAGTTAGACCACAGGCCTAAAGCATGCCTATTAAATGAGGGACAGCCACACCACGTACCTGCTCAGTGCAGTCAGCCATGAGCGCTGACGTCACGTTTATTTTATATTCCCTGGCCCACGCCCGGCCCAGGAAGTTGAATGTGTTACAATGTTGGGGTCGAGCCGGGTGGCTCACTACACGGTGGACGCAACAATAGTCTTTCCTCCACTTCCCTCTGGTCTCTTGAGAACCAGAAAAGCGAAGGAGATATTTGCAGGGCTTCAGATGTGTCCTTCTTTCTTCAAGGAGACAAGAAAAGACATCTCTTATCTGTGTGATGTCACACCACTTATACATCAAATTGGTCAATAACTGATGTGGCACCAACTCGGTTAAACTAGCTGCTGAAAACCTTTAGTACTTATAACAGAGTCCTATAATATCCTTATATGATAATGTTATTGCTACCTGTCAGTCTACAGAAAGAACTTATTGTATTTCTTTCCTGTGCATTTCCCAGCTGAGAGGCACTTTTTAATGGCCTGTAGCGACGTGATGAAACTATACAGTAGCAGCAAATAAATAAATAACTGTATTCCTTAACACATTCTTTTCTGTCTCGTACCCAGTTCAACTTACTGGCCATAGGCATAAAACATCTTGGACATGGCGCCCTATGAGAACCCTGACCCGCAGAACTCTAGCAAGAAGTCATTGCCTCTGGTGCAGAAATTACTAGTACATTATGTTCCAACTCCCCCGCACACCCGCGCCAATTAAAAAATAAGACTCAAACTCGGCATAGTATGGAACGGATTCCTTGTACACCTTCCCTCAAAGGAGAAGCTGTCATGGAATATATTTTATTTTAGATACAAAGTCGTGTTTACTACCAATAACCCTGTAGAACCACTTTAGACATGCTTGAGGTCAGTAGGAACTGCTATTATACGCAGAGCCTTCGATGGCCGCAACTGCTGAATCTGACCAGAGGCTTTCAGTATCCAGAGTCCTCCTTCAATTGCAGGGCTTTGAAAAGCGCACTCTTGTCCGCCGCGGAAAGTGCATGAAGGTTATCGGGGAAAGTGAGTGATCTTGCATCATTAGGTCTCCTTGGATTCTGACTTTTGCAGGGCGAAAAAAATATATATCAAAATTGCTGCCTGTTCCAGCATATGCCCTGTACAGTAGAGCGTTTGCCAAGAAAAGCTTTTATCAATATTCTTTTTGTGGATAGGTCGTCACCCCAGTATTCACTCTGGGCTCTGTCTGAATACATAGGCCAGAGGAAGCGCAAGCCTGAGAGGAAGAAAGGCTGCCGAGGGCCATCACAATGCTCCCACTTGCAAAGCCGCTTGCTTTAGTCGCCACATTGAACTGGAGCCGCGGATCTAACAGCGATCCTGCAGGACCCCTTCGTTCTCGCGAGATCTCAAGGGTGAGCGAGCATGTTCATGAATCAGGACAAAGACTTGAAAATGTCAGCTTAATCAAGCATTTAAATTTTATTAATCAGCCCTAATTTTTATGAGCGCAAATAAGCACTGGAGCCGGGCACATTTGTTCTAGATTGCATCCAGATAGTTAATTCTAATATTTAATGGACGGGTGAATTTATATGGGGAATTATCTCCATGTAGGATAGCCTTCATAATTTGCCATTAAATGAGGAACGGCAAGAAATCATCATTAATCTTACAAAAAGGTTGCTTAACTAAGTGTTGGCACTATAAATATTACCGAAAGATGAAGCCCTAATTGAGCTAGCACAGAGTGAGCGATCCGCATAGTCCATATCTGTAAAAGCTCACAGCATTGCACACAGCAGTGTCATGAAGACAGTTCTATTGCTCTTGTGACTGGGCTCATAACACTTTACCAGCGCACACTTGGTATTTAATTAGAACCAAATTGTTTCACCTTTCCACACTCAACTTCAACTCGACAAACGAGAACATGTAGTGCTGTTGAAGCAAGCTATTTTTCCTCAAACAAAAGGTACCCCCAGAGCCAATCAGAGGCTTTCTCTCATAAAAGTCAGATCTACTTTACGATTGGAGGCCTTCAGATGGAACATATATTGCAGTAAACTCAACAGGCCTTATGTTCCCCACAGTTTGCTTGACTACGAGGGAAGCCTTTTGCATCAAGGGTGAATATGATATTGACAGACATCCATTTGCCTGACATTGGCACGCGTGATATAGTCAGTCGTCAACAACTGTCAGCATTGCTGCTCCGCTCCTTGGCTGAATGATGACGGTGCTGCACATCTGGGCATTAGTCCACAAGTTCTGCATCCTTGGTAGATGCTCATACCGATAGATACATTACACAGATATGAAAGCCCTCATTCTATCCATCATGGTAGTTTGCAACTCAGTCGTGATTCTGAGACTTGCACCAATCACTGTACCCACCAGTCCTTATTTGCACGATTTTCACCAGGTGAATTATGGCAGAATTTGAGCAGGTAAAAAACAGACAAATTCCGAATTGGTGCAACTTGAAACACGGAAAACTTGTGGTCGTACTGCGTTATACCTCATTCTGAGGTCTGGAACTCGAAATGATGCTGATACACCAGTCCCTCTGCTGTAGGTGGGTACCTGGTGCACTATTATCAAGATAACCAGCAACTTGTAGTGAAGCCTTTCCTGTGCGACAAATGAGAATTCTGGTTTTGATGGTGCAATGGGGACAGGGTTAAGCCCATAATTTCAAGTAGACAATGGACTGGAGTACAAAATGAGTGCCTAGAAGGAAGGGGAGATATTAGTCAAGGAGCGGGCATTGTATTTGATGGTCTCCTTAAAAAATCAGCCTATTCTTGTATAGAAGAAATCTTTTTTCTCTGTTTCTCTCTTTCTTGCCAGGCTGCCCCATTTTGTTGGTCAGCATATAATGCCTATTAGGAGCATATCAAGTGTTTCCCAGTCATCGCCTGGTGACTGGTGAGGCTCAGAAGAAGCAGCCCAAGGGCAAATCGTTACCAGCTCACTGACATAAGAAGCCATCAAGGTGTCGCTTCAGCTGCTGCCAAGACACTCCGACCCCTCGGATCACTTTTGGGTTTGATTTTCTTGTTCCTACAAGGCAACGTGCAAATTAGATGGACATTTTAATTAAACCATTCTTTTGGAAGAGAAGCTTTCGCTGTGCAGTGCATAGAGGAAGGTAGATGGGCTGTCGAGAGCCTGGCCACACGAACACTCTTATAACAGGCTTATTGACTGCGGGCATCTGCGGGGTCGCCTGAGACGCGCTGCGGTGACCCGGAAGAGCCCGAGTGGTGCTGTACCGTCCCTCGATCCATACACATTCAATAATGTTATATTGCATTTACACTGGGGCATTGCGGCGCCATTGATGTGCAGACACATGTTGTAGTTAAGAGATGCAGAGACTTAACAATGGAAAAGAAGTCTGTACCGTGTTGAACAAAACACGCCTGGTAAGTCACAGAAGGACTCAGTGCAGCTTCTAATGTGCTCAATGTGTATATCCAACAATTAAACATAAAGGGCCCCTATTTGGCAGAGATCGCTGTTCCCAATTCACACAGGGAAGCCAGATGCCGTCACCACTGGATGTAGCTACAGCACCTCAAAAAACCATAATCCACTGATACCACCCTGGACCTAGACAAAGGTGCTGCAGTAGACTACCCCAAGGAATACAGGGTGGGGAGGAGATTCCTCAATCCAGGGG
Source organism: Calotriton arnoldi (assembly GCA_963921515.1). Classification (NCBI taxonomy): domain Eukaryota; kingdom Metazoa; phylum Chordata; class Amphibia; order Caudata; family Salamandridae; genus Calotriton; species Calotriton arnoldi. Next base: position 7,353,962 of record CAWUFW010000001.1, on the reverse strand, counting down.
TACACAAAGGCTGTCCCTCAGGGGCACCATGTCCAAGAGGTGCACTAGAAGGGCGATTTCTGGGGTCTTTAAAATTCAAGGCCCCACAAAGGTCCAAAATGGAGAACAAGGAAGAAAACCATTGTGACGAAAACTGGTGAGAACAGACCAGCAGTACGGCTGGACAGGACCTTTCTTACTCTCCTTCACTCTTGTTTCCCTGTGCGTTGTACCACACAGCTGCAACACCCCTGTTTACCGGTACATTGTATCACACAGCTCCTCCACTCCTGCTTACCGGTACATTATATCACACAGCTGCTCCACTCCTGCTACTGTTACATTATATCACACAGCTCCTCCGCTCCTGCTTACCGGTACATTATATCACACAGCTCCTTCACTCGTGCTTACCGGTGCATTGTATAACACAGCTCCTCCGCTCCTGCTTACCGGTGCATTGTATCACACAGCTCCTCTGCTCCTGTTTACCGGTACATTGTATCACACAGCTCCTCCACTCCTTTTACCGGTACTTTGTATCACACAGCTGCTCCACTCCTGCTACTGGTGTATTGTATCACACAGCTCCTCCGCTCCTGTTTACCGGTGTATTTTATCAGACAGCTCCTCCGCTCCTGTTTACCAGTGTATTGTATCACACAGCTCCTCCACTCCTGGTTACCGGTACATTGTATCACACAGCTCCTCCACTCCTGCATACTAGTACATTGTACCACACAGCTCCTCCACTCCTGCTTACCAGTGCCTTGTATCACACAGCTCCTCCACTCCTGCTTACCAGTACATTGTATCACACAGCTCCTCCGCTCCTGCTTACCAGTACATTGTATCACACAGCTCCTCCGCTCCTGCTTACCGGTACATTATATCACACAGCTTCTCCGCTCCTGCTTACTGGTACATTATATCACACAGCTTCTCAGCTCCTGCTTACCGGTACATTGTGTCACACAGCTCCACCAACTCCTGCTTACTGGTACATTATATCACACAGCTCCTCCGCTCCTGCTTACCAGTACATTGTATCACACAGCTCCTCCACTCCTGCTTACCGATACATTGTGCCACACAGCTCCTCCGTCCTGTTTACCGGTACATTATATCACATAGCTCCTCCACTCTTCCTTACCGGTACATTATATCACACAGTTCCTCCACTCCTGCTTATAGGTGCATTGTATCACACAGCTGCTCCGCTCCTGCTTACCGGTACATTGTATCACACAGCACCTCCACTCCTGCTTACTGGTACATTGTGTCACACAGCTCCTCCGCTCCTGCTTACTGGTACGTTATATCACACAGCTCCTCCACTTCTGCTTACCAGTACATTGTGTCACACAGCTCCTCCACTCCTGCTTACCGGTACATTGTATCACACAGCACCTCCACTCCTGCTTACTGGTACATTGTGTCACACAGCTCCTCCGCTCCTGCTTACTGGTAGGTTATATCACACAGCTCCTCCACTTCTGCTTACCAGTACATTGTATCACACAGCTCCTCCACTCCTGCTTACCGGTACATTGTGTCACACAGCTCCACCAACTCCTGCTTACTGGTACATTATATCACACAGCTCGTCCGCTCCTGCTTACCAGTACATTGTATCACACAGCTCCTCCACTCCTGCTTACCGGTACATTGTGCCACACAGCTCCTCCGTCCTGTTTACCGGTACATTATATCACATAGCTCCTCCACTCTTCCTTACCGGTACATTATATCACACAGTTCCTCCACTCCTGCTTAAAGGTGCATTGTATCACACAGCTGCTCCGCTCATGCTTACCGGTACATTGTATCACACAGCTCCTCCGCTCCTGCTTATCGGTGCATTGTATCACACAGCTCCTCCGCTCCTGCGTACCGGTACATTATATCACACAGCTCCTCAGCTCCTGCTTACCGGTACATTATATCACACAGCACCTCCACTCCTGCTTACCGGTACATTATATCACACAGCTCCTCCACTCCTGCTTACCGATACATTGTATCACACAGCTCCTCCGCTCCTGCTTACCGGTACATTGTATCACACAGCTCCTCCGCTCCTGCTTACCGGTACATTGTATCACACAGCACCTCCACTCCTGCTTACTGGTACATTGTGTCACACAGCTCCTCCGCTCCTGCTTACTGGTACGTTATATCACACAGCTCCTCCACTCCTGTTTACCAGTGTATTGTATCACACAGCTCCTCCACTCCTGCATAATAGTACATTGTACCACACAGCTCCTCCACTCCTGCTTACCAGTGCCTTGTATCACACAGCTCCTCCGCTCCTGCTTACCGGTACATTGTATCACACAGCACCTCCACTCCTGCTTACTGGTACATTGTGTCACACAGCTCCTCCGCTCCTGCTTACTGGTACGTTATATCACACAGCTCCTCCACTTCTGCTTACCAGTACATTGTGTCACACAGCTCCTCCACTCCTGCTTACCGGTACATTGTATCACACAGCACCTCCACTCCTGCTTACTGGTACATTGTGTCACACAGCTCCTCCGCTCCTGCTTACTGGTAGGTTATATCACACAGCTCCTCCACTTCTGCTTACCAGTACATTGTATCACACAGCTCCTCCACTCCTGCTTACCGGTACATTGTGTCACACAGCTCCACCAACTCCTGCTTACTGGTACATTATATCACACAGCTCGTCCGTTCCTGCTTACCAGTACATTGTATCACACAGCTCCTCCACTCCTGCTTACCGGTACATTGTGCCACACAGCTCCTCCGTCCTGTTTACCGGTACATTATATCACATAGCTCCTCCACTCTTCCTTACCGGTACATTATATCACACAGTTCCTCCACTCCTGCTTAAAGGTGCATTGTATCACACAGCTGCTCCGCTCATGCTTACCGGTACATTGTATCACACAGCTCCTCCGCTCCTGCTTATCGGTGCATTGTATCACACAGCTCCTCCGCTCCTGCGTACCGGTACATTATATCACACAGCTCCTCAGCTCCTGCTTACCGGTACATTATATCACACAGCACCTCCACTCCTGCTTACCGGTACATTATATCACACAGCTCCTCCACTCCTGCTTACCGATACATTGTATCACACAGCTCCTCCGCTCCTGCTTACCGGTACATTGTATCACACAGCTCCTCCGCTCCTGCTTACCGGTACATTGTATCACACAGCACCTCCACTCCTGCTTACTGGTACATTGTGTCACACAGCTCCTCCGCTCCTGCTTACTGGTACGTTATATCACACAGCTCCTCCACTCCTGTTTACCAGTGTATTGTATCACACAGCTCCTCCACTCCTGGTTACCGGTACATTGTATCACACAGCTCCTCCACTCCTGCATACTAGTACATTGTACCACACAGCTCCTCCACTCCTGCTTACCAGTGCCTTGTATCACACAGCTCCTCCACTCCTGCTTACCAGTACATTGTATCACACAGCTCCTCCGCTCCTGCTTACCAGTACATTGTATCACACAGCTCCTCCGCTCCTGCTTACCGGTACATTATATCACACAGCTTCTCCGCTCCTGCTTACTGGTACATTATATCACACAGCTTCTCAGCTCCTGCTTACCGGTACATTGTGTCACACAGCTCCACCAACTCCTGCTTACTGGTACATTATATCACACAGCTCCTCCGCTCCTGCTTACCAGTACATTGTATCACACAGCTCCTCCACTCCTGCTTACCGATACATTGTGCCACACAGCTCCTCCGTCCTGTTTACCGGTACATTATATCACATAGCTCCTCCACTCTTCCTTACCGGTACATTATATCACACAGTTCCTCCACTCCTGCTTATAGGTGCATTGTATCACACAGCTGCTCCGCTCCTGCTTACCGGTACATTGTATCACACAGCACCTCCACTCCTGCTTACTGGTACATTGTGTCACACAGCTCCTCCGCTCCTGCTTACTGGTACGTTATATCACACAGCTCCTCCACTTCTGCTTACCAGTACATTGTGTCACACAGCTCCTCCACTCCTGCTTACCGGTACATTGTATCACACAGCACCTCCACTCCTGCTTACTGGTACATTGTGTCACACAGCTCCTCCTCTCCTGCTTACTGGTAGGTTATATCACACAGCTCCTCCACTTCTGCTTACCAGTACATTGTATCACACAGCTCCTCCACTCCTGCTTACCGGTACATTGTGTCACACAGCTCCACCAACTCCTGCTTACTGGTACATTATATCACACAGCTCGTCCGCTCCTGCTTACCAGTACATTGTATCACACAGCTCCTCCACTCCTGCTTACCGGTACATTGTGCCACACAGCTCCTCCGTCCTGTTTACCGGTACATTATATCACATAGCTCCTCCACTCTTCCTTACCGGTACATTATATCACACAGTTCCTCCACTCCTGCTTAAAGGTGCATTGTATCACACAGCTGCTCCGCTCATGCTTACCGGTACATTGTATCACACAGCTCCTCCGCTCCTGCTTATCGGTGCATTGTATCACACAGCTCCTCCGCTCCTGCGTACCGGTACATTATATCACACAGCTCCTCAGCTCCTGCTTACCGGTACATTATATCACACAGCACCTCCACTCCTGCTTACCGGTACATTATATCACACAGCTCCTCCACTCCTGCTTACCGATACATTGTATCACACAGCTCCTCCGCTCCTGCTTACCGGTACATTGTATCACACAGCTCCTCCGCTCCTGCTTACCGGTACATTGTATCACACAGCACCTCCACTCCTGCTTACTGGTACATTGTGTCACACAGCTCCTCCGCTCCTGCTTACTGGTACGTTATATCACACAGCTCCTCCACTTCTGCTTACCAGTACATTGTGTCACACAGCTCCTCCACTCCTGCTTACCGGTACATTGTATCACACAGCACCTCCACTCCTGCTTACTGGTACATTGTGTCACACAGCTCCTCCGCTCCTGCTTACTGGTACGTTATATCACACAGCTCCTCCACTTCTGCTTACCAGTACATTGTATCACACAGCTCCTCCACTCCTGCTTACCGGTACATTGTGTCACACAGCTCCTCCGTCCTGTTTACCGGTACATTATATCACATAGCTCCTCCACTCTTGCTTACCGGTACATTATATCACACAGCTCCTCCACTCCTGCTTACCGATACATTATATCACACAGCTGCTCCACTTCTGCTACTGGTACATGATATCACACAGCTCCTCCACTGCTGTTTACCGGTACAATGTATCACACAGCTCCTCCACTCCTGCTTACAGGTGCATTGTATCACACAGCTCCTCCGCTCCTGTTTACCGGTACATTGTATCACACAGCTCCTCCGCTCCTGCTTTCCGGTACATTGTATCACACAGCTGCTCCGCTCCTGCTTACCGGTGCATTGTATCACACAGCTGCTCCGCTCCTGTTTACCGGTACATTGTATCACACAGCTCCTCCGCTCCTGCTTACCGGTGCATTGTATCACACAGCTCCTCCGCTCCTGCTTACCGGTGCATTGTATCACAGAGCTCCTCCGCTCCTGTTTACCGGTGCATTGTATCACACAGCTCCTCCGCTCCTGCTTACCGGTACATTGTATCACACAGCTCCTCCGCTCCTGCTTACCGGTACATTGTATCACACAGCTCCTCCGTCCTGTTTACCGGTACATTATATCACATAGCTCCTCCACTCTTGCTTACCGGTACATTATATCACACAGCTCCTCCACTCCTGCTTACTGGTACATTGTGTCACACAGCTCCTCCGCTCCTGCTTATTGGTACGTTATATCACACAGCTCCTCCACTTCTGCTTACCAGTACATTGTATCACACAGCTCCTCCACTCCTGCTTACCGGTACATTGTGTCACACAGCTCCTCCGTCCTGTTTACCGGTACATTATATCACATAGCTCCTCCACTCTTGCTTACCGGTACATTATATCACACAGCTCCTCCACTCCTGCTTACCAGTACAATGTATCACACAGCTCCTCCACTCCTGCTTACCTGTGCCTTGTATCACACAGCTCCTCCACTCCTGCTTACCAGTACATTGTATCACACAGCTCCTCCGCTCCTGCTTACCAGTACATTGTATCACACAGCTCCTCCGCTCCTGCTTACGGGTACATTATATCGCACAGCTCCTCCGCTCCTGCTTACCAGTACATTGTGTCACACAGCTCCTCTGCTCCTGCTTACCGGTACATTATATCACACAGCTCCTCTGCTCCTGCTTACTGGTACATTATATCACACAGCTCCTCCGCTCCTGCTTACCGGTACATTATATCACACAGCTCCTCCACTCCTGCTTACCGGTACATTGTGTCATACAGCTCCTCCGCTCCTGCTCCCTGGTACATTAAATCACACAGCTCCTCCGCTCCTGCTTACCAGTACATTGTATCACACAACTCCTCCACTCCTGCTTACGGGTACATTGTGTCACACAGCTCCTCCGCTCCTGCTTACTGGTACGTTATATCACACAGCTCCTCCACTCCTGCTTACCAGTACATTGTGTCACACAGCTCCTCCACTCCTGTTTACCGGTACATTGTGTCACACAGCTCCTCCGTCCTGTTTACCGGTACATTATATCACATAGCTCCTCCACTCCTGCTTACCGGTACATTATATCACACAGCTCCTCCACTCCTGCTTACCGATACATTGTATCACACAGCTGCTCCACTCCTGCTACTGGTACATTATATCACACAGCTCCTCCACTGCTGTTTACCGGTATAATGTATCACACAGCTCCTCCACTCCTGCTTACAGGTGCATTGTATCACACAGCTCCTCCACTCCTGCTTACCGGTACATTGTATCACACAGCTCCTCCGCTCCTGTTTACCGGTACTTTGTATCACACAGCTCCTCCGCTCCTGCTTACTGGTACATTGTATCACACAGCTGCTCCTCTCCTGCTTACCGGTGCATTGTATCACACAGCTTCTCCGCTCCTGCTTACCGTTACATTGTATCACACAGCTCCTCCGCTCCTGCTTACCGGTTGTTAGACCTGGTACCATTGGCGTGGGTCTCCCTTCCATTTTTTCCCTATGCCTCCTCTGTTGTTGACATGTTTTTGCTGGTTTAGATGCTTTGGGCACTTTGCCACTTCTAATCAGTGCCAAAGTGCAAGTGCTCCCTATGATAAATTGATGTATGGATTAGTGACTCAATGATTGGCTTATTTGACTTACTGTCAGCCCCTAGTACAGTGCACCGCGTGTGCCCAGGGCCTGTAAATCAAATGCTGCAGGTGGGCTTGCAGCACTGGTTGTGCCACCCACCGGAGCAGCTTGTAAAGTGTGACTCAGGCCTGCCATTGCAGAGCCTGTGTGCAGTCTAGTACTGCCATGTTGACTTGGTAAGTGCACCCACTTACCAGTCCCCAAACCTTCCCTTTTCTGCATGTTAGTCACCCCTAAAGTAGGCCTGCGGGCAGGGTGCATTGTATGTAAGAGGTAAGACATGCCCTGATGTGTGTGGCATGTCCTGATAGTGAATTACAGCCAATTTCGTTTTTCACTATTGCAAGACTACCTGTCCCCATAGGCCAGAATGGGCAGTTTGATTATAACATCTTATAATCCTAACTGACCCAGGGAACATGGTAGAAAAACGAATTTAGTATGCCTGAACTCAGAATGATAAAATACATCTTTTAGTGAAGTTGGTTTTAACATTCTGTGTTTGACAATACCACTTTTAGAAAGTAGGTATTTTCTTACCTAACCATCCAGCCTGCCTCTGCTAGCTTGTGTATTGTATGTCTGGGTTTGTGAGTGACAGGGGCTGAGGGACTCCAGGAGACAGGGTGAGTCAGCACTAGGCTGAATAGACCTATCTGCATGAGGAGGGGTGGGAGGAGTAGCACCTGGGCCTGAATAGGGCTGTGCCTGCCTTCCACAATGCTGGCTCCACCTCCTGTGGTGTGTCTGATGACCCTGGCCCACACTGACAAAGGAAGAAGTTGTGCACTGGCAGGATGCACCCAGAACTGGTTTGGACTAGGTACAGGAACCTCTGCCTTCAGAGGACAAAGGATTTGCTAGTATAAATATTGGGGCCCAGACCCCAAGACTTTAGATCACTTCTGGGAATCAAGACGAACCTTTGCTGAGGAGAAGAACCAGGAAGCTGAAGGAGGAGACTACCCCTATGCTGTGTATTGTTGGGGTTGGCCTGCAGTGGTTACTTTATTGCCAAAGAAAGGAGAAAAGGACTGAGTGTGCTTTCATCATCTTGAAGAAGATCTCCAAGGGCTTGAACATTGAGCTTGCCTCCTGCCTGAAGTCTCATGGATACAAGACTTCACCCCCAGCTCCCCTCCTGAATTCCCTTGCTGGGAATTGAAGTGCCTACTGCTGTTGGGCCTACTGAGAGACTGCGTGTCGCTGGGAGCTGGAAGCGCGACGCAACGAAGAGGAAGCGTGTCGCCGCCGCAGCAGTTGTCGTCACATCGCGGAGTAAGCATGCCGCCCCTGCCGCTGTCGCACCACCGAAGCGCCCCGCATCACCGGAGAAGCGTGCCGCCACAGCAGTTGTCGTCGCATCGCGGAGTAAGCGTGCCGCCGCTGTCGCCATCGCATCACCGAAGCGCCTCGCATCACCGGAGAAGCGTGCCGCCGCCACAGAGGACGCCGGTGCATCACCGGAGAAGCGTGTCGCAAGGCCTGTCACGGCTCAGAAGATCGCCGAGTCGTTGCACGGCCGTCGGGAGTGCACGCATCCCGTCTACAGTGTCGCACCGGAAGCAAGATGCCATTTTCTCGCATCGCACCGGATCATCATCGCATCGGAACCGGGCCGCAGTAAGAAACCGACGCATCCTCCTTTCTGCGTGTAAAGAATCGAAGCAACACCTTCCCTGCGACCCTTTTGTTTGTTTTGCGTTACGCATCCAAAGGTACATTGAGAGTAAAGTGTTGCATTTATCACCTTTATTGAACTGAGCTATTTTCTACCATTGACAGTCATATTTTTCGTATTGTATTGTGGATTTTTGTCGTTTTGGGTCTTGTGTTAAGTCTATATAAAAATACTTATTTTTATACTACAACCTGTGTGGTGTCCATCTGTAGTGTTGTCACTGGATTACTGTATGTGTTCATAAATGCTTTACACACTGCCTCTGAGATAAGCCTGCCTGCTCGTGCCAAGCTACCAAGGGGGTGAGCAGGGGTTATTTTAGTAGTGTATCCCCCTTACCCTGACTAGAAGCAAGGGTCCCTATTTGGGCAAAGGTACCTACCTCTGCCAAATAGAGACCCCCAGTTCTAAGGGGGGGGGGGCCTTGCGGTGATCTTCAGGAGAGATCTTCAGCTTAAATTAGATAAACTGCAATTGTCTAGCTGCGAAGCAGCGTTTTTTAACTTGACTATCACTAGCTCCAGATCTGTTTCTGGGCTCCTCATCTATAGACCTCCCGGCTCGGGGAGAATTTGTATTGATGAGCTTCTGGAAATACTACCCCAGTATGCCCTTCGTTACTCTAACTTTTTTCTAGTCAGAGATTTTAATTTGTATCTTGAAAACAATGGCTGTAAAGAATCGGCTGAGTTTATATCAGGTCTTCAGGCACTCGGCCTTACTCAACTGGTACATTCCTCCACTCATAACAAAGGCCACACGTTAGATAATATTTTCACTAACTGTACAGAGTCAGCTGTTCTACCACCCGTCCCCGTAGCCTGGTCAGACCACTTTTTACTGACTTTTAATATACCGATATTAGGCCAGGCCCTTCACTCGCAGGGTAGGGGCTGAAAACCAATAATGGTCCGGAAATGGACCGCACTTACCCAGGATGCCTTTGAAGATGCTCTGGCGAGTTGTCCTCCTGAATTAGGGGATAACAGCCAGGTAGCTGATAACTCTATATCTAGCTGGATGACGAAGGCGGTTGACTCCTTGATACCGCTGAAACAATGTAAAAATGCCCGTACATCCGCTTCGGCGAAGTGGTTTTCGGAAGAGTTGGCGCTAATGAAAACCAGTTGTAAGCATCTTGAGCGCCAGTGGAGGAAGAGCTATCAGGATGTAAATAGACAGAAATATCTAGATGCTCTGAAGCTCTACCATCGTCAAATTCGGAGAGTGCGGAGGGAATATTATACAGGGCAAATTGAGCTAGCCAAACATTCCTCCAAGACCATCTTTCAGGTAGTGAAACAACTATCCTCTTTAGAACGGGTGACTGCTGCACTCCCTGCTTCTACGGAGTACTGTAATAAGGTCGCCAACTATTTTATTGATAAGATCGACAGGATATCTGCCTCCTTCCCAGATAGTAGTAGGAGTTATGTTCCTGTGTCTAGTATGGAGGCACCTTTGACCGAGGATAAGTTTATCCTCTGCCCTCTGGTGGAAAACAAGGTTCTGGGGCTGATGGAGGCTGTGAAATCGGGATCACCTCTGGACCCGGTCCCTCCTAAATTTCTCCAATTAGGGAAAAAAATAATTGCCCCTGTTCTCACCTCACTTATGAACCTGTCCTTTAGCACAGGACTGGTTCCTAGCAGATGGAAACACGCCATGGTGGTCCCACTGCTGAAGAAACCCTCACTGGACCCCGCCATCCCTGAAAATTTAAGACCCATATCTTTACTTCCTTATGTGGCAAAAATTGCAGAGAAACATCTGAACAGCCAACTGTCGAGGTTTATAGAAGAGAGGCAGGCTCTTCATGACACCCAGGCCGGTTTTAGGCCAATGCATGGCACGGAGTCCGCTCTTCTCCTAGCAGCTGAAGTGCTGAGGACTGCAGCTGATGAAGGCAGAACAACTGCTCTGGTTTTGCTGGACCTGAGTGCCGCGTTTGACACGGTGTCCCACGGCCTCCTGCTGGAGAGGCTAGGGGAGGTCGGGTCGGAGGTGTCACGTGGATGTGGCTGAAGAACTTTTTGGAGAACAGAACCTTTTAGGTTCTGCAACATCCATTCAAGTCCAGAGTTTGTCCTTTAAACCAGGGGGTGCCGCAGGGATCCGCTCTGAGCCCCACCCTGTTCAATATATATATGCGCCCGCTGGCAGATATTGTGATGAGACATGGAATTAAGCTGGTATCTTACGCTGACGACACTCAGCTAGTTGTGACCCTAGAACAACAAGAATCAGGAAGGGCTGCTGATTTTAAAACATGTCTGAGGGAGCTTATGGACTGGATGAGACTGAGTTGCCTCCAGTTGAATGCAGGGAAGACAGCGGTGTTGGTCGTGGGAAAACAGCCCTCTCTCTGGTCACAGCATTGGTGGCCTGAGGAACTGGGACCTAGCCCGGTGCCGAAAGCCAAGGTGAAAAATGTAGGGGTGTGGTTCGACGAAGCACTCTCCTTTTCTCAGCAAATCTCTGCTGTGGCCGGAACCTGCTTTGGTATTCTGAAAATGCTGCGGAAGATTCTGGACCTTCTCCCCCTGGATGCTAAAAGAACCATTGTACAGGCTTTGGTCACGTCTCGCCTTGATTATTGCAATGTTCTGTATCTTGGGGTGACTGCAAAAATTTGAACATCTTGCAGAAGGTCCAAAATGCCGCAGCTAGGCTTATCCTGAATATTCCCAGGAGGGCCCCGGTAGGAGAAGCTCTAAAAAATTACACTGGCTCCCAATCCAGGCTAGAGTTACATTTAAGGCTCTCTGCATCAGCCATAGGATCCTTAGGAAAAGGGGGCCGCGCTTTCTGACCCCCTTCTGGCGGTTTACCAACCCTCTCGGAATTTGAGATCTCTTGGCAGTATGAGAATGACTGTGCCTAAGGTGCGGAGGGCCAGGGTTGGCGGAAGATCTTTTGGTTTCCTGGCAGCTAAGGCCTGGAATAAGCTTCCTGTGGATTTGAGGATATCTGAGTCAGAACCTTGGTTCCGTAAGAAACTGAAAACCTGGCTCTTCCGTGACTCAGGGGCGGTCTTCAGTAACTCTGCTGCCTTCCTTGTTGAGAGGTTTATGTAGGTAGTCGATTAGTGTGGCAGGGTTATGGGGCTCTCAGTTGTCCTAGCGCGGGGACACTACGTTGGGAGTAACCATTGCGCTTTACAAATTTTCTAATAATAATAATAACACCGGTGCATTGTATCACACAGCTCCTCCGCTCCTGCTTACCGGTGCATTGTATTACAGAGCTCCTCCGCTCCTGTTTACCGGTGCATTGTATCACACAGCTCCTCCACTCCTGCTTACTAGTACATTATACCACACAGCTCCTCCGCTCCTGCTTAACGCTGCATTGTATCACACAGCTCCTCCGCTCCTGCTTACCGGTACATTATATCACACAGCTCCTCCGCTCCTGCTTACCGGTTCATTGCATCACACAGCTCCTCCGCTCCTGCTTACCGGTGCATTGTATCACACAGCTCCTCCGCTCCTGTTTCCTGGTACATTGTATCACACAGCTCCTCCACTCCTTTTACCGGTACATTGTATCACACAGCTGCTCCACTCCTGCTACTGGTGTATTGTATCACACAGCTCCTCTGCTCCTGCTTACTGGTGCATTGTATCACACAGCTCCTCTGCTCCGGTTTACCGGTACATTGTATCACACAGCTCCTCCACTCCTGCTTACCGGTGCATTGTATCACACAGCTCCTCCGCTCCTGTTTACCGGTACATTGTATCACACAGTCCTCCACTCCTTTTACCGGTACATTATATCACCCAGCTCCTTCACTGCTGTTTACCGGTACAATGTATCACACAGCTCCTCCACTCTTGCTTACCGGTGCATTGTATCACACAGCTCCTCCGCTCCTACTTACAGGTACATTGTATCACACAGCTCCTCCACTCCTGCTTACCGGTACATTATATCACACAGCTCTTCCACTCCTGCTTACTGGTACATTATATCACACAGCTCCTCCACTCCTGCTTACCGGTGCATTGTATCACACAGATCCTCCGCTCCTGTTTACCGGTGCATTGTATCACACAGCTCCTCCACTCCTGCTTACTAGTACATTATACCACACAGCTCCTCCGCTCCTGCTTACCGCTGCATTGTATCACACGGCTCCTCCGCTCCTGCTTACCGGTGCATTGTATCACACAGCTCCTCCGCTCCTGTTTACCGGTACATTGTATCACACAGTCCTCCACTCCTTTTACCGGTACATTATATCACCCAGCTCCTTCACTGCTGTTTACCGGTACAATGTATCACACAGCTCCTCCACTCTTGCTTACCGGTGCATTGTATCACACAGCTTCTCCGCTCCTGCTTACAGGTACATTGTATCACACAGCTCCTCCACTCCTGCTTACCGGTACATTATATCACACAGCTCTTCCACTCCTGCTTACTGGTACATTATATCACACAGCTCCTCCACTCCTGCTTACCGGTGCATTGTATCACACAGATCCTCCGCTCCTGTTTACCGGTGCATTGTATCACACAGCTCCTCCACTCCTGCTTACTAGTACATTATACCACACAGCTCCTCCGCTCCTGCTTACCGCTGCATTGTATCACACGGCTCCTCCGCTCCTGTTTACCGGTACATTGTATCTCACAGCTCCTCCACTACTTTTACCGGTACATTGTATCACACAGCTCCTCAATCAATCAATCAGGGAATTGTAAGCGCGCTACTCACCTGTGAGGGTCTCAAGGCACTGAGGGGGGGTTCCGCAGATCTGTTTAGCCGAAGTGCCAGGTCTTGAGGGTCTTCCTGAAGGGTTTCAGGGAGGGGGCGCGTCTGATGTATGCCGCTAGCTCGTTCCAGGTCTTGGCTGCAATGTGAGAGAAGGATCTTCCGCCTGCTCTGGCTCTGTGGATGCGCGGGGTTTCGGCCAGTGCGAGGTTGGAAGATTGGAGGTTTCTTTTGGGTACGTGGAAGTTGATTCTGTCGTTGAGGTATTTGGGTCCGTTGTTGTGTAGGCATTTGTAGGCGTGAGTGAGGATTTTGAAAGTGACTCTTTTCTCCACGGGGAGCCAGTGGAGACTTCGTAGGTGTTGGCTAATGTGTTTGTGTCGGGGGATGCCGAGGACGAGTCTGGCGGCGGTGTTCTGTATTGTTTGAAGTTTGCGGAGTAGGGACTTGTTGATGCCGGCGTAGAGTGCGTTTCCATAGTCCAGTCTGCTGGTGATGAGTGCGTGGGTGCCTGTCTTCCTTGACTCAGGGGGGATCCACTTGAAGGTCTTGCGGAGGATGCGATGGGTGTTGAAGCAGCTGGAGGTGACGGCGTTGACCTGTCGGTTCATGGTGAGTGATGAGTCGAGTACGATGCCGAGGTTCTTGGCGTGGTCTTAGAGGGTAGGTGGGCTTCCGAGGGCGCTTGGCCAGCAGATGCTGTCCCATGCAGAAGGGGTGGTACCGAGGACGAGGACTTCTGTCTTCTCGGCGTTGAGCTTCAGGCAGCTGTTGGTCATCCAGACTGCGACGTCTTGCATTCCTTTCTGGAAGTTGAGTTTGGCAGTGGTGGGGTCTTTGGTGAGGGAGAGGATGAGCTGGGTGTCGTCGGCGTAGGATATGATGTTGAGGCCGTGTTGTCGGACGATGACTGCGAGGGGGCCATGTAGATGTTGAAGAGGGTGGGGCTCAGTGATGAACCCTGTGGGACTCCGCAGGTGATTTTCGTGGGGTCCGAGAGGAAGGGTGGGAGTCTGATCCTTTGGCTTCTTCCGGTGAGGAATGATCGGATCCAGTCCAGGGCTGTTCCTTGTATGCCTGCGTCGTGTAGTCTGGCGACTAGTGTGCGGTGGGAGACGGTGTCGAAGGCTGCTGATAGGTCAAGTAGGATGAGGGCTGCGGAGTGGCCTTGGTCCAGGAGGGTGCGGGTGTCATCTGTGGCGGCGAGTAGGGCAGTCTCTGTGCTGTGGTTGTTCGGAATACGGATTGGGACGGGTCGAGGACGGCGTTCTCTTCAATGAATCGTGTCAGTTTCCTGTTGACTGTTTACTCTGCAACTTTGGCTGCGAAGGGGAGGAGCGAGATGGGCCGATAGTTCTTGAGGTCGGTGGGGTCAGCTGTGGGCTTCTTGAGCAGGGGTCTGACTTCTGCGCGCTTCCAGTCGTCTGGGAAGGTGCCTGTTTTGAAGGTGGTGTTGATGGTGCGTTGTAGTTCGGGTGCGATGGCGGCCGCAGCTCTGTGGTAGATGTGAGGGGGGCAGGGGTCGGTGGGGGCCCCCGAGTGGATGCTTTTCATGGTCGAGGCGGTGTCTTCGGCCGTGATCGGTGTCCAGTTGGAGATGGTGGGCTGGCTGGTGTTTCTGGGGTGCGGGGAGCCGTCTGTGGCACCTGGTGGATGGTCGATGAAGTTGTCATAGAGGTTTTTGATCTTGAGGTGGAAATAGGTTCCAAGCTTGTCGCAGAGGTCTTGGGATGGTGTGATGTCTGTGGCTTCGCTGCGTGGGTTGGTGAATTCCTGAATGACACTGAAAAGTTCCTTGGAGTTGGTGGAGTTGGCCAGGATTTTGTTGTGGATGAAGTTCCTCTTGGTTGCTCTGATCTGGTTATGGTAGTCAGTCAAGGCGTCCTTGTAGGTGGTGTGGTTTTCGGTTGTCTTGGTGTTTCTCCAGTTCTTCTCCAGGCATCTGCAGGTGCGTCTGGCATCTTGGAGAGCGGTGGTGAACCAGGCGGCTTTCCTGGGGCGTTGTCTGTCGGGGTTGCGTAGCGGGGCGAGCTCGTCTGCGCAGTTGAAGATCCAGGTGTGGAGTTCTCTGGCTGCTTTGTTTGCGTCATTTGCGTCGGGTGCCCAGGTGTGGTTGTCTCGGGTGAGGGTGGAGTTAAGTTGCTCATCGGTAACCTTGCTCCAGTTCCTTCGAGGTGGGCGTGGGGCTGGTTTGGGTGCCTTGGGTTTGTTGATGCCCAAGTGTACGCAGTGGTGGTCGGTCCATGGCGGCTGTGTTGTGTGGCTGAATTGGACGCTGTTTCCTGCCGCGAAGATGGGGTCGAGGGTGTGTCCTGCTCTGTGGGTCGGTGTGTCCACTCCTTTTACCGGTACATTATATCACACAGCTCCTCCACTCCTGCTTACCGGTGCATTGTATCACACAGCTCCTCCGCTCCTGTTTACCGGTACATTGTATGACACAGCTCCTCCACTCCTGCTACTGGTACATTGTATAACACAGCTCCTCCGCTCCTGTTTACCGGTACATTGTATCACACAGCTCTTCCGCTTCTGCTACTGGTACATTGTATCACACAGCTCCTCCGCTCCTGCTACTGGTACATTATATCACACAGCTCCTCCACTCCTGCTTACCGGTGCATTGTATCACACAGCTCCTCCGCTCCTGCTTACTGGTGCATTGTATCACACAGCTCCTCCGCTCCTGTTTACCGGTGCATTGTATCACACATCTCCTCCACTCCTGTTTATAAGTATATTGTACCCCACTGTACACCTCTTTATCACTATATATATCGTACTGCAGTGCTCCTCCACTTATGTTTACAGATACTTTGTTCTGCACAGCTCCGCACTCCTGTTTACTGATACATTGTATTGCACAGCACCCCCACTCTTGTCCTGTGTTAGTGCAGAGCTCCCACACTCAGTGCCTGATGTGTAATAGACTGAGCGCATGTGCCCAAATCTCTGCTCAGAAGTCTACGGCCGGTGCTTTTAAACGTTGATGCACCGGAGACCGGCGCTGCGTAGTCAGGAATCGACTTCATGGCTCTTCCATCCACTATCAGACGCCCCAGCCCCTTTATCTCACGTGTGCAAGTTCCTGAGTTCTCCTTTTACGACGGGTTCACTTCTTTCTCATCCTACTTTTCTTCCTTTTCTGTGTTTTATTACCTTCCCCTGCTGTCCTTCAATGTCTGATGAGGGCAGGTACTTTGTTCTGCACAGCCCCCCCCTCTTCCAATTACCAATACATTGTATCACACCGCTGCCACTCTCCTTTTACAGGTACTGTGCCCTGCACAGCGCCTCCAGTCCCATTGTCACTATATTATACTGCAGTTTCCGCACTTCTTTTCACATGTGCTTTGCTCTGCACAGATCCCCACTCATCTTTAACGAAACATTGTATTGCACAGCTCCCACACTCATTTTTACAGGTGCTTTGTTCTGCACAGCTCCTCCACTTCTCTTTACCAGTACACTGCACTGTGGAGCTCCCACACTCCAGTTTACAGGTACTTTGTACTCCTGTTTACCAGTACACTGCACTGCGGAGCTCCCACACTCCAGTTTACAGGTACTTTGTACTCCTGTTTACCAGTGCACTGCACTGCAGAGCTCCCACGCGCCAGTGTACAGGTACTTTGTACTCCTGTTTACCAGTACACTGCACTGCACAGCTCCCACGCTCCAGTTTACAGGTACTTTGTACTCCTGTTTACCAGTACACTGCACTGCACAGCTCCCACGCTCCAGTTTACAGGTACTTTATTATACACAGCTTCCCTACTCCTGTTTACCAGTACACTGCACAGCTCCCACGCTCTAGTTTACAGGTACTTTGTACTCCTGTTTACCAGTACACTGCACTGCAGAGCTCCCACCCTCCAGTTTACAGGTACTTTATTATACACAGCTTCTCTACTCCTGTTTACCAGTACACTGCACAGCTCCCACACTTGTTTTTACAGGTGCTTTGTTCTGCACAGCTCCTCCACTTCTCTTTACCAGTACACTGCACTGCGGAACTCCCACGCTCCAGTTTACAGGTACTTTTTACTCCTGTTTACCAGTACACTGCACTGTGGAGCTCCCACACTCCAGTTTACAGGTACTTTGTACTCCTGTTTACCAGCACACTGCACTGCGGAGCTCCCATGCTCCAGTTTACAGGTACTTTGTACTCCTGTTTACCAGTACACTGCACCGCAGAGCTCCTACGCTCCAGTTTATAGGTACTTTGTACTCCTGTTTACCACTACACTGCACTGCAGAGCTCCCACGCTTCAGTTTACAGATACTTTATTATACACAGCTTCTCTACTCCTGTTTACCAGTACACTGCACAGCTCCCACACTCGTTTTTACAGGTGCTTTGTTCTGCACAGCTCCTCCACTTCTCTTTACCAGTACACTGCGCTGCAGAGCTCCCACGCTCCAGTTTACAGGTACTTTGTACTCCTGGTTACCAGTAGACTGCACTGCAGAGCTTCCACGCTCCAGTTTACAGATACTTTATTATACACAGCTTCTCTACTCCTGTTTACCAGTACACTGCACAGCTCCCACACTCGTTTTTACAGGTGCTTTGTTCTGTACAGCTCCTCCACTTCTCTTTACCAGTACACTGCACTGCAGAGCTCCCACACTCCAGTTTACAGGTACCTTGTACTCCTGTTTACCAGTACACTGCACTGCGGAGCTCCCACACTCCAGTTTACAGGTACTTTGTACTCCTGTTTACCAGTGCACTGCACTGCAGAGCTCCCACGCTCCAGTTTACAGGTACTTTGTACTCCTGTTTACCAGTACACTGCACTGCAGAGCTCCCACACTCCAGTTTACAGGTACCTTGTACTCCTGTTTACCAGTACACTGCACTGCAGAGCTCCCACTCTCCAGTTTACAGGTACTGTGTACTCCTGTTTGCCAGTACACTACACTGCAGAGCTCCCACGCTCCAGTTTACAGGTACTTTGTACTCCTGTTTACCAGTACACTGCACTGCAGAGCTCCCACGCTCCAGTTTATATGTACTTTATTATACACAGCTTCTCTACTCCTGTTTACCAGTACACTACACTGCAAAGCTCCCATGCTCCAGTTTACAGGTACCTTGTACTCCTGTTTACCAGTACACCGCACTGCAGAGCTCCCATGCTCGAGTTTACAGGTACTTTGTACTCCTGTTTACCAGTACACTGCACTGCGGAGCTCCCACACTCCAGTTTACAGGTACTTTGTACTCCTGTTTACCAGTACACTGCACTGCAGAGCTCCCACGCTTCAGTTTACAGGTACTTTAATATACACAGCTCCTCCACTTCTCTTTACCAGTACACTGCACTGCAAAGCTCCCACACTCCAGTTTACAGGTACCTTGTACTCCTGTTTACCAGTACCCTGCACAGCTCCCACACTCGTTTTTACAGGTCCTTTATTATACACAGCTTCTCTACTCCTCTTTACCGGTACACTGCACAGCTCCCATGCTCTAGTTTACAGGTACTTTATTATACACAGCTTCTCTACTCCTGTTTACCGGTACACTGCACAGCTCCCACACTCCAGTTTACAGGTACTTTGTACTCCTGTTTACCAGTACACTGCACTGCAGAGCTCCCACACTTCAGTTTACAGGTACTTTGTTATGCACAGCTTCTCTACTCCTGTTTACCAGTATACTGCACAGCTCCCACACTCGTTTTTACAGGTGCTTTGTTCTGCACAGCTCCTCCACTTCTCTTTACCAGTACACTGCACTGCGGAGCTCCCACACTTCAGTTTACAGGTACTTTGTTATGCACAGCTTCTCTACTCCTGTTTACCAGTATACTGCACAGCTCCCACACTCGTTTTTACAGGTGCTTTGTTCTGCATAGCTCCTCAACTTCTCTTTATCAGTACACTGCACTGCGGAGCTCCCACACTTCAGTTTACAGATACTTTGTTATGCACAGCTCGCTACTACTATATACCGATACATCGTGTTGCACAGCTCTCACACTCCTGTACCAGGCCCAGCCCCAAAAGAGGGGAATATTCTGATTATTCAGGTACCCCTCATAGGTGCATTCCAGTTCTCTGCTGCCGCCCTGCATGAGAAAGGCCGTCCTTCTCTTCGTACGCATCTGTCGCGCCATCTTCCGAGCTGAAGTAAATGAAGAGACGGTCACTCGGCATCCCTCGCAGGGTAAAGGACCCTGACACGAGGGAAGAGTGAACTGAAAAGAGCGCTTGAAGGGGGCTGAGGTCTTCATTTTCCTTTCATTGTCAATCCACGATGGCGGATTAGCGAGAGGTGTGTTCGTAACTGCAGCGGGCGCTGTGTATCCCTCATGTAGCATAGGAGAGGAACGCGGAAATGGCTCGGAATGAACCATCTCTCGTGTGACATTGACACTGCTTGAGATGTCAGCGCCGGGACGCGCGTCACCCACCCTTCCCTCGGCAGCAACAGGCCTCACTATAATCCCGTGATTTCCCAAAGCCACGTTTGATTATATCTTGCCTTTTGGCAAATTGTTTGTCAACGCACAGTCCAAGCCAATGTTTTTCTAGAGATAATACGCAAGGCAAGTAAATCATGCCCCTCGCTGACAGGGCGCAGTGAGCGGAATTAGCGTCCCTTCGCCTAGTGCCTGTGGATAGACTGGGCAGGTTCACAGGACACGCACCCCTGTGCAGGCCGCGCCTTGTCCTGTATCAGGATGAGCTGTTGATGAGCAGTACTCAGCCCGCGCTATCCAACCCTTTCCCGTAAAGAGCAGAGCGGTCGATTTTGGAGATTGGAAACCAGGCTCGAGTCTCGGCGTTAACTCAACATCCTGTGATTCTGGGCAAATCTCTTAATCTCCCCATGCCTACCTAAAATGAATGGGTCCTTCTGTAATGTAATTGGTGCTCATGTAAAGCGCTCCATTAACTCCGGGTCAGTTCGCGCTATATAAAACTGCAAACAAAAAGAGGGAGATGGGAGGGGAGGTTTCAGCCGGCCTGCTTGCTGTTTGCCCGGGGAGATGCTGACACGCGCTATCTGAGGCCATCTCCGTGTGTTTTTTCAAATGTCATCTGTATTAGTATTGCGCGCGAGGAGCCGCGCCAGGCATTCGTTTCTTTCGAGACCTTCCTCCAGTCTGTGGCATATCAGTCAGTGACAAGTGACATTACAGAAGGTCATGTCACTTTTAACTGCCTGCATTACATCTTTCTGATTTCCCCCGTGCTCTCCTTCTTTGTTTGATTAATAATATTTAATTTCAGAGCCTGCACAGGAAAGCGTGATTTAAAAAGACGTCGAGGTTTCATGTAAGGCGTGTTTATCTCATAATCCGCTTTTGTGAAACGTGTGTCCAATGCAATTTAACATTTTTCGTTTTTTTGTACATCATTTGTGTACACAGTTCAGAATCTACAGCCCAGGGTTGGGTGCCTGACGTGTAATTATAAGGTATACCGCGGACCCTCGCCTTTCTGCACCGGCACACCGACGGAACAAGAGCCGGATGTTGCTTGTCACCGCTTCAGGCGTTCAAGATTCCCCAACAGTTTCCACCGCGAGCGTAAAGCCGATAGGCCGGGCATTGGCTGCCAAACGTTCAGTTGTGCCATTGCTTGTTTATGTTTGGGAATTGTTTTTTAAAACTTCATTACAAAAAGATGGCAAACTGTGGCTGCACAGGCCTGCACATGCATGAGCGTCCATCTAACAATTATTTTCTTAATAAAGTTTTCAAAAACATTGAAAACTGGCTTTGTATGCATGCTCATAGGCACCATCTTGCATTTTTTTTAAATAAAAACAAAAACCAAAGATGGCAGCCCATGCATGCAGATGCATTTGAGTGCATGCATGTGCACACACAGGTGACCATCTTTGAATGGGTTTTATAAAAGTAAAAACTAGTCAAAGATGGTCTCCAATGTGTGTACCTGTGTTGCAATAACCCACTTTTCAACAACATGCATTTGCACACATGGGCAGCCATTTTCAATTGTTTGACGTCCCAAAAAATGAAATATGCACCAGTGTGTGCATGTGAAGAGACACGAGTGGTCATGCAGGAGAGTTGAGTAAGCAGTCTAGTGGACCCCAAAGGAAAATAACATTAAAACAGAAAAATCACACATTTGGCAAATAGTCCCTGGCACTGAAGAGGACTACTTTTTGCGCAGAACTGGTCACTGTGCAGGAGCATAATGCTATCGCTAACAGTCATGCAACCAATCCCTGAAGTGGGCCCATGCTGTATGCCATGGTGCGGTGGGCAGAATTAAAATGTGAATGACCTAACAGCAGATCAATGCATATAGAAGGTTAACTGAAAACCCCTATACTGTAAAAAAAAAAAAAAAATATATATATATATATATATATATATATATATATATATATATATATATATATATATATATATATATATATATATTCTTCATGGATAACTTAATTTCGGCAGAAGCCATAAAAGTAGACAATAAATATATGTATTATATGCATACAGTACCATGATGATGACAAGTAATCACGTTAGACAACTTATTTATGTTCATATCAGGTGGCAGTCAATGTTCGATTGGAGTAAAAACCATTACAAAAAGCATTCACTATAAAATATAATTTAAAAATCATTATAAAGGTCTACACAGTCAGTTAAAAAACAATTACTAACCCTTAAGATTACTTAGCAGCAATGATAGCCCTCCTTTTCGCACACATCAGGCCCAAGAATTTTGCAACAGCACATGCATACAGCGTAGATGGGTCCGTGCATAGGATTCT
Source organism: Calotriton arnoldi (assembly GCA_963921515.1). Lineage (NCBI taxonomy): Eukaryota > Metazoa > Chordata > Amphibia > Caudata > Salamandridae > Calotriton > Calotriton arnoldi. Next base: position 7,331,589 of record CAWUFW010000001.1, on the reverse strand, counting down.
TAATGCTGCAAAGTAGCTAGCGGTACCCAGCTGCCTACACACTGGTGCAATCCAGACAGAGCAGAGCTTAGCATATGCAAATAGCACATGCGGAATGGACTCTTTTTGACCTTTGCAAAATGGGCAATCCTCACTAGCTGCACCCTTCCATTTCGCAGTTAATGCCTTTACAGGGAGTGTGCTCACTCTAAACTGATGATAAAGCTTTCTATCAGATAGGACAGTTATCAAGTACCAATATTGCTCTAACCTGTAGGCAGACTTAAAATTTAAGAATTCACCAGTCAGTTCCTGGTTTTACCCTCTTCCTTCTGCAGGATGTAAGCCCAATAATATTTCTTCATCGCCTCCTTTGAGAGAATTTTTTCAATCTCCGGGTGGAGCCCTAAGTCGCCGAGGCCAATCACCTTCAATAGCTGCTTTACTGAGGTCAGCCAAGATACTTTATTGGCTTTATCCAGCTTGATCAATTCGTCAAGTGCAGCTGCATAATATACTAGCTCTGGAGTAACCCAGATCCTGTGCCATTATAGTAAGGGACGCAAGTGGGCCTTCAAGGCTACCTTTTTCAAGCCCAAATCCATGAATAAGGGGTACTGAGGGGTGCTCACTGGGAGTGAAATCAGCTCTTTAACAAATGTATTTTCTGATTTTGCCAACCCCGTACTATCACCAAAACCCCATAGCTCAGCCCCATACAATGCAGCCCTGAGGGCCTTGGCATCATAGATTTTCAGGGCAGGAGCAATAGGCCTAGTATAACTGGCATGCTGTTCTTTTAAAAATACTTTGGTTCTTTGTTTATGTTTTATTGTTGCAAAGTCAATATGTTGGCCCCATGATAAATTGGGAGTAAGTTTGATGCTTAAGTATGTGAAAGAGTCTATCTGCGCCAAAAACGCACTTCCCAAAGGTAACTTTCTCTTACATTTTTTGCGATGATTAAAAGTAATACATTTAGTTTTATCGACATTGATCTGCGGGCCACATTCCGCACAGAAATCACTGAAACGGACTAGGAGTTTTTGCAGCCTGCTAGGTGATTTTGAAATGATCAAAGTATCGTCTTCAAACAGCAACAGCTTTATTTTACCATGTGCCAGGCTTGGAGCATTAGCCTCAACTTTTAGGAGATAATGTACCAGCCCATTTACATATAAAAAAAATAAAGTGGGAGCGAGTACACATCCTTGACGGGCACCCTTCAATACCAGAATTTTTTCCGTTCGTTGTCCATGCAAGCCCCACCGCACCCTGGCAAAGTTATTATCATGTAGTCTAACCAGCAGGATAATATATCAGAGGGCATCCCTATTTAACTTAGGACCGCCCATAGCCTGCCTCGTGGCACCAGATCAAAAGCAGATTTAAGATCGACAGAGGCGACATATAAGTCACCTTTGCCAATCAGGACCGTCTTCCAGTATATGATAGCAAAACGGAAGCCCTAATATACTATTCACTAAAAAAAATGGTAAAAATAACGTTATAGTTAGGTGAATATGTCAGTGACAACATTAATGTTTTGAACAAAAAAAAACACAGAAATTCACCAGTTATATTTAGCAGAGCGCCCCCACCATGCGCTGCTTATAACCTCACATATTTTTTTAAGTGGTCCCCCTTCCCCGAGCACTTCCGGACTACGAACCCAAAGTAGCCCTGGCAAATTTTGTCACACCAGCCCCCATACAGTGCATAGCGAGAGCAACAAATAAGTCTGACTACTGTAAGCGGGTTTGGGTGGGTTCTCCCCCTAAGAAAATCTGGGAAATAATGGCAAAAATATTGCACAACACATTTTTCGTTATATATTTAATTGTATTAGTTTTTAAAGCATAGTAAATGATGACCTTACAGTGCACCAGGATACGGCAATCTTTATTGGGGCTTTTCAATGACTCCCTCACTATCACCCTTCAACAGTGCCTCTCATCTCTCCATAGCCCTTCTCTCACATCAATTTAATTTGTTTTATAGCGCCTCTCATACCAGTGTAGGGTGTCGGAGCATTTTACATCACACACACATACAGAGGCAACAAATCATACATATTTAAATCAGTGTATAGGAAACGTTTCATAAGACAAAGGAGACTGCAAGGTGTTGGATTTTCATGTCATCCATATTGGTAGGCATTTTGTAAGAGTGCTTGTTCTAGGGAAGCACAAATTCTGGACTCAGAACTTAACACAGTGGTTAAGGTTGACTTTACTAAAAACAATTTATTTCTACCCAAACAAACGCTTTTAACAAAATTAGGATAATGAAAGACTGGGAAAAAAACATAACTTTCTAACCTAGATTGCAATAGTATCTCAAGAACTTCACAGTAACAAAATGATTTCTGTAACAAAAGCAGTAACCCACTGAGCTATACACATAAAATACTGTTCTATGATCTGCATAGTACACGCTCTTAAAAGCAGGTATATTACCCTCTGCACTACCTTAGATGAGTAAAAACTGCCAGTAGACAAAACTCCGTCTATCTCTAGCACGTACATTAATCACCAGAGTTATCTTGGCACTTTTATTGTTGCCTAAAAACTGTTGGATATACAAGGAACTCTGCAGTGCTTTTGAAACTGCTGCACTGCGACAAAACCAGGCCCCAGTAACAAAATTAGCCCTTCCACGCTTCTAGCCTCCTAGGGAAATGCACGATGCCCGATATGGTCAGTCCAGCCCTGTCTCCGAGCCGTTTTCAGTCCTTGGCACCTCATCCCCTGTGGCCCGGTGTGATTTTTAGGGGAAAGGAGGCACGCAGCCCCCCTCCCTGGGTCATTATTGGCCCGGGCACCCCATCCCCCGGAGCTCTCCACTGTTAAAGGTCAGTGCCCTGGTGCCCACCCAATGCACCCACCATACTCTCGTTGGAGGCCGTGGGGGGAGCCCCAAGGCCCCCACGGCCACAGACGGCTTCCAGTATACAGCAGGAGCTGGCATTGCTCCCAACCACATGGAGCAGCTACAAATGCTGCTCCCTCTAGGCGACAGAAATATTTTGATGTGTTTCCCTGCCCGCTTCAGTGTGGGGAGGGAAACAGATCAAAAGTCTGCTCCCAGTGGGCAGGAGTATTTTCCAAGCTCCCGCCCACTGGGAGCGACTTGGTGTTTGCTCCAGCTTGGCGGAAAATAAAAAAATGCTCCTTACAAGCGAGAGCAAACAATGGTTTCCCTGCCTGAGCTGATGTGAGCAGGGAAACAGCTATATCCCGGGTGTGGGTCCCTGGGACATAGCTTCTGAGCCGGCCCGAGGGTGGGCTGCCCGAGGCCATTAATGGCTTGGGGGAGGGCGCTGTGGCCCCCTTCCCATTTTTTTACTTTTTGGCCCTGTGTGTTGTCTCCGCAGGGCCTTTTGAGGCCAGGGATGGGATTTGCGCTGCCCCCTCCCCATATAAATAAATTTCCACCGCGGGACCTCTGAAGGATCGGGGAAGGGGCGGCATGGCCCCCCCTCCTCATATAGACAAATTTGGACCCTAGAGTGGGTTCCACAGGGCCTCTGGAGGCTCGGGAGGAGAGTAGCACAGCCCCCCTCCCCTTTATGAATACAGCCCTGGAGGTGAACTCCCCGGAGCATAAGCATATTAAATGTGGTCCAGCTGTCTTTTTTTTTTTGATCCCGCAAGTATTTTGCGGGATCGCAACATTTTTTGCTGATTTTTTTTTTCTTTATTTGCCCCCTAGGGGTCCTTCTGGTATCTCTACCCTACCCCCTTAAACATTTATTTCAGGACAGGGAACTAATTCACTGAGTCCTGTAATGGCTGCCCGCCACATTATTTTCTCATGTAGCTTGCAGCCAATCTGAGTGCTCGCTCCTACAGGAGTCTGACTCCTGCAGGAGCAACATGGCCCAAGGGAAACAAAGCTCCCTGGGCCAATCAGAATGCTTTATTTTTAAATTGCAGCTTGCGCAAGAGTCTCTCAAGACTCTCGCGGACCCAACCCTCCAGATATACAATTATTTTCAACCTTAATTTCTCAAAAACGGCTGAACGAATTTACACCAAATCACAAAAAGCACAATCTGCAGACAAAGATCTAGCTTCCTGCCGCATTTGGTGTAATTCCATTCATCAGTTTTTGCTGTATCCCTGCCTAAAGAAGGCTATTGAAAATGCATGGGGATTTTGCATTTTAGGACCCCGATTTTTTTCTCAGCTCCTGCTTGAAGGATCACCCCAAAACTTTCCATGGAGGAGCTGAGGTGGCTGAACTTTTTTTTGGGAAAAGATTTGTCAAACAGGGCTGTGGTTATTAGCAAACCAAAAAACACTCTTTCCATGGAAAAGCAGGCCTAACTATAACTACCTTGTGGGGAATGCCACTAGATTGGATATGTATATATAAAAAAGTATACCCTTTCAGACTTAGAGTGCCGCATAAATTATGTAAAAAAAAAAAAAGCAGAGAACTCTGGGTAGTTCCCAAGTTTAGGTGGAGAGCAGCTCCTGTATAGAACACCCTACAACACCAGCGACACTCTGAATCTGCTCACCTTAAATGTCTGTTTTTCTAGCTACGTTTTTAAGCATTGGATTAGCACAGTGCCATCCATGCTGAGCCAGAAAGGGACAAAGTCTTTTGCCATTTTCACAGCAAAGTCTTTAAGCATAAGAGTAGTGCAGTGTCATACACACTGCGCTGTAAAATGACAAAAGCCTTTTAATACTCAAGGCACAGTATTACAGCTTTGGATTGGTATAATACCATCCAAGCCAACCTGGAATGAATAAAAGTAACCCCTAACACGTGTTTTGTTATCATTATAGCTCTTCAGAGAGGGTTAGCTTTGTCCGGACACAAGGGAGCATCCAGTATAAGTCAAAACAGTACCCTTTCAGGGCTGGAGTGCCACATGAATTATGCAAAAAAAGAAGCAGAGAACTCTGGGTAGTTCCCAAGTTCAGGTGGAGAGCAGCTCCTATATAGAGCACCCTACAACACCAGTGACACTCTGAATCTGCTCACCTCAAATGTCTGTTTTTCTAGAAATGTTTTAAAGCAAAGGATTAGCACAGTGCCATCCACCCTTAAATAAAAAGGGACAACATATTTTGCCATTTCCACAGCAAAGTCTTAAAGCATAGGATTAGCACAGTGCCAGCCATGCCGAGCTGTAAAATGACAAAAGCCTTTTACCATTCCAGGCACAGTATTACAGTTTTGGATTGGAATAATACCATCCAAGTCAACCTGAATGCAGAAAACCAACCCCTGACACGTGTTTCTCACTCATTCAGAGAGGTTTGGCTGTGTCCAGAGACAAGGAAGCACCCAGTGTAAGTCAAAACAATACCCTTGCAGGTGAGCAGATTCAGAGTGTCCCTGGAGTTGTACGGTGCTCTATACAGAAGCTGCTGTCCACCTAAACTTGGGAACTAGCCAGAGTTCTCGGCTAGTTCCCACTAGGTAGTTATAGTTAGGTCTGCCTTTCTACAGACAGAGGGATTTTTGTTTCACTAATAACTTTAGCCCCATTTGACGAATCTTCACAGAAGTTTCCCAAAAAAAGGTGACCACCTCAGCTCCTTCCTGGAAAGTTCCGGGGTGATCTGTCAAGCGGGAGCTGAGAAAAAATGGGGGTCCCAAAACTTAAAATGTCAATGCATTTTCCATAGACTTCTTTAAGACAGGTTATTGCAAAAACTGCTGAACGAAATGACACCAAACTCGACAGGAAGCTAGATCTTGATACACAGATTGGGCTTTTTTATGATTTGGTGTAAATCCTTTCAGTAGTTTTTGAGATATTAAGGGTAAAAAAGAATTGCATATTTTGGCATTTGGGCTCTCGAGAGTCCCACGGGCTCCCTGCGAGAGCGTAAAATCAAAAATGGGTCCCTGTGATTGGTGGAGAGGCCCATTTTTCCTGTGAGTCTTCACTCTCTCGCGAGAGCAAGAGGATCCCGCGAGTCGCGCAAGAGCAAGCACTCTGATTGGATGGCTGTTGGAATGTCAGAAAGGAAATGGCTGCCATTACTGTTTACTGTGAAAAATTGTGGGTGTTGTGGAAATGAAGCAAAAAAGATATGAGGGGGCAGCAGAAAGGCATGCTATCCCCCTAGATTTAGAGAGGAGGTGTATTAGGGATAACTACTATGAAGAAAATAAATGTATATTGTTTTTAACTAATATTTACAATCTCGCGGGACTCTTGCGGGATTGTGAATAGTAAAAAGGAGTAGATGAGTTCTCAATACACTCTATTATTAGGAATGCATAATGTGGTTCTTGTTTTTGAGAGGAAGTGTGTAAGAGATAAGTAATGTGATGATTAGAAGGTTAATTCTTTCCTAAAACATGATGTCACGATTTCGCAAGACTCCTGCGGGCTCGTGAAAAGTAGGAAGGAGTAGATGAAGTTTGAATACACTCTGGTATGCACACTTGTTACTGTAGGAAGGAGTATTCCTGGAGATGGTGTTTATCAGTCTACTATTTACACCCATCAGCTTGGTAACAGTTGTGAGTAGAGTTAAGGCTCTTCCCACACCCTACTATTGTGGGACACACACCCTACTAGTCACATCCATCATCAAAGAGAGAGATGTTAGTGGGGAGGACAGTCCCAGGACATAGCATACTATGCACAGTCGTCATACAAGAGAAAGGTCTCAGCGGAGAAGCCAGTCTCTCTCCACTCATCCAACTACACACAACCGTCATCTGAGAGAGAGGTGTGACAGGAGAGGTCTGTCACTCCCAATACACCCTACTTTGCACATCTGTCATCTGAGAGAGAGATCTGAAAGCAGGGGCCAGTCCATCCACACACCCTACTACGAACACTTGTCATCTGCATGAGAGGTCTAGCAGGAGAGGCTAGCCCATTTACACATCCTACTACGCACACCCATCATCTGAGAAAGAGGTCTGAAAGGAGAGGCCAGTCCATGCACACACCCTACTATGCACACCCGTCATCTGAGAGAGAATTCTGACAAGAGAGGTCTGTCACTTCCCATTCACTCTACTATGCACACCTTTCATCTGAGAGAGAGGTATGAAAGGAGAGGTCTGTCTCTCCCCATATACCCTACTATGCACATCTGTCATCTGAGAGAGAGATTTGAAAGGAGAGGCCAGTCCATCCACACACTTTACTACATACATCCATCATCTGAGACAGAGGTCTGAGAGGGAGCAGCCCGTCCATGCACACACCCGACTATGCACACCCATCATCTGAGAGTGAGGTGTCGAAGTAGAGGCCACTGCCTCCCCACACCCTACTACGCACATCCATCATTACAGAGAATGGACTCAGCAAAGAGGCCGGTCCCTCCCAACTTACTTCTATGCACACCTGTCATCTGAGAGAGAGGTCTCGAAGGAGAGGCCAGTCCATCTACACACCCTACTACAAACACCCTTCATTTGAGAAAGAGGTCTGAAAGGAGAGACTAGTCCCTTCCCACACCCTACTACACAGACCCATCATTATAGAGAGAGGTCTTAGCAGAAAGGCCAGTCCCTCCCTACACCCTCCTACACACACCCATTATTACAGAGCGAGATCTCAGCAGAGAGGCCAGTCCCTCCCCACACTCTACTAATTACATCCGTCCTCTGAGAGAGAGGTCTGAAAGAAGGGGCCAGACCCTCCCCACACCCTGCTATGCACACCCACCATCTGAGAGGGATGTGTGAAAGGAGAGACCCGTCCCTTGCCACACCCTACTACGCACATCCGTCAACTGAGAGAGATGTTTGAAAGGAGAGGACAGTGCCTCCCCACAACATACTACACACACCCATCATCTGAGAGAGAGCTCTGAAAGAAAAGGCCAGTCCCTCGCCATACCCAACTATGCACACACATCATATGAGAGAGAGGTCTCAAAGGAGAGGCCAGTCGCTCCCCATATACCCTACTATGCGCACTCATCTTCTGAGAGAGAGGTCTTGAAGGAGAGGCCGGTCCATCCACACACCCTACTATGAAACCCTTCATCTGAGAGAGAGAGATCTGAAAGGAGAGGCTAGTTCCCCCCATACCCTACTACCCAGACCCATCAATACAGAGAGAGGTCTTAGCAGAGAGGCCAGTCCCTCACCACACCCTACTATGCACATCCGTCATATGAGAGAAAAGTCTGAAAGGAGAGGCTAGTCTCTCCCCACACCCTACTACGCACACCCATTATTACAGTGAGAGGTCTCAGCAGGGAGAGGCCAGTCCCTCCCCACACCCTACTAGGTGCACCCACCATCTGAGAGAGAGATCTGAAAGGAGAGACAAGTCCCTCCCCACACCCTACTACACACATCCATAATCTGAAAAGAGAGCTCTGAAAGGAGAGGCCAGTCGCTATCCACACCCTACTATGCGTACCCGTCATCTGAGAGAGAGAGGTCTCAAAGGAGAGGCCAGTCCCTTACCACACCCTACTACACACACCTATAATTATAGAGAGAGGACTCAGTAAAGAAGCCAATCCCTCCCCACTCACTACTATGCACACCCGTCATCTGAGAGAGCGGTATCAAAGAAGAGGCAAGTCACTACCCATATACCCTACTAAGCAAACTCGTCAACTGAGAGAGAGGTCTCAAAGGAGAGGCCCATCCTTCACCACACTCTACTATGCACTCCCATCATCCTAGAGAGAGGTCTTGAAGGAGAGGCCAGTCCATCCACATACCCTACTATGAAGACTCATGATCTGAGAGAGAGGTCTAAAACGAGAGGCTAGTCCCTCCCCACACCCTACTACACAGACCCATCATTACAGAGAGAGGTCTTAGCAGAGAGGCCAGTTCCTCCCCACACCCTACTAGACACATCTGTCATCTGAGAGAGAGGTCTGAAAGGAGAGGCCGGTCCATCCACACACCCTACTATGAAACCCTTCATCTGAGAGCGAGAGATATGAAAGGAGAGGCTAGTCCCCCCCATACCCTACTACCCAAACCCATCAATACAGAGAGAGGTCTTAGCAGAGAGGCCAGTCCCTCACCACACCCTACAATGCACATCCGTCATATGAGAGAAAAGTCTGAAAGGAGAGACTAGTCTCTCCCCACACCCTACTACGCACACCCATTATTACAGTGAGAGGTCTCAGCAGGGAGAGGCCAGTCCCTCCCCACACCCTACTAGGTGCACCCACCATCTGAGAGAGAGATCTGAAAGGAGAGACAAGTCCCTCCCCACACCCTACTACGCACATCCATAATCTGAAAAGAGCTCTGAAAGGAGAGGCCAGTCGCTATCCACACCCTACTATGCAAACCCGTCATCTGAGAGAGAGGTCTCAAAGGAGAGGCCAGTCCCTTACCACACTCTACTACGCACACCTATAATTATAGAGCGAGGACTCCGTAAAGAAGCCAATCCCTCCCCACTCACTACTATGCACACCCGTCATCTGAGAGAGCGGTATCAAAGAAGAGGCAAGTCACTACCCATATACCCTACTAAGAACACTCGTCAACTGAGAGAGAGGTCTCAAAGGAGAGGCCCATCCTTCACCACACTCTACTATGCACTCCCATCATCTTAGAGAGAGGTCTTGAAGGGGAGGCCAGTCCATCCACACACCCTACTATGAAGACTCATCATCTGAGAGAGAGGTCTAAAACGAGAGGCTAGTCCCTCCCCACACCCTACTACACAGACCCATCATTACAGAGAGAGGTCTTAGCAGAGAGGCCAGTTCCTCCCCACACCCTACTACACACATCTGTCATCTGAGAGAGAGGTCTGAAAGGAGAGGCCAGTCCCTCCTCATACACTCTACTACACACATCTGTCTTCTGAGAGAGAGGTTTCAAAGTAAAGGTCAGTCTCTCCCACACACTACTATGCATACTGGTCACCCTGAGGAAAGGTGTCAGCGAAGAGGCCAGTCTCTCCTTATACCCTACTAAACTCTCCTGTTAAACTCTGGAAAGCTCTGAGTGGACAGGCCACTTTCTCCCAATACCCTAGTAGTGGGAGCTATAAAGCGTAAGTAGGGAGGGGTAGCGAAAATCTGTCTGAAGAGAGAGGTCTCAGCAGAGAGGCTTTTGTTTGCACACTGTACTGCCCACACCCAAGAATACAGGACATGAGATATATGCTAAATGTTTGAGCTCGCAAGACTCTCGGAAAAAAAGGGAAACATGGTGCAAACAACATAGAGATCTAGATAGCTAGCTCTGAAAAGAGAAGTTTTTGTTAACAGTTTTCAACAACTTTAAAAGAAATTGTGTTTTCAAACTTTTTTAATAGTTTTTTGTATTTTTTAAAGGGTTCGTCAAAAAATATACAACTTGAAGTGTTAAACAAACACCAACAGCATCTCCTTAAAAATAAAATGGAAAAAAACTGTTTAACAAACCTACTGCCTAGGGGCGGTCTTGTGCTCTCGGACAAGCTTCTCCTGGACAGACGTGATTCTCTCTGATGAAAAAATGATCTGCTTACACAAGCAGCAAAATAGCGCTGTATTAAAAATAAGCAGGGTTACTGTCCACTTGTGCACTTAGAACCTGCGCAAGCACAGTATCTCCTGGAACAAATGATGTTGAAGCCCCTGTAGAGTTGTCTAGCTCCGTAGCACGAGCCTACTATGCCTGTGCAAGCCTTTGCAGATGCATAGACCTGAGGTGTCTCCACATCCCTGTAGTACTCATGCTATATTATTTATTTCTGCTCCCCCGGCGGCACTTTTTGCTGCAAAGTGTACAGGTAACGTACTTCGCAGAAACTTTCTTGGCACCTGGCTTCATTTCAAAGAATTGCCACACCAAGGATTCCTTGGGTTGCTGACATGGCTGAGCTGGTGCAGAAGCCCCTGGCTGTTCATCTGAATCTGATGAAGACATCTTTCTGCTGAAAGAGAAACAGGATAGGAGAGCTAGCCAAATATACCCCCTCTCACCAAAGTTCAATAGTGAAATAAAGCAAAAAAGGATGGAATCTTCTAAGTAAAGACATCCATATAAAGCAATCAGAATCCTTCTATAGGGTGTGCTTCCTCTTGGGAGAGTAATGACACCTCAAAAAAAGATTGCTGGTGACATGTATTGATATCAGAGTTACAATAACTGAGCAAAGAAACAATTTCTACTGAATATTCATCTGTTTAATACTCACACACATTTTACAAAGATTTTTCAAACTGTGAACCTTATCCTGTTTTGTTACAATAACAAAAAACATTCTTTTACTAAAATAATGTCTGAACATAGCATATGTGTCATTCTACTATACATACACTCACAAAAACAATTAATTTACTTTAAAAAAAAATGTGATATACTTTAAAAAAAACTAGTAATTTACTGGAAAAAACAAAGGTTAAAGTAACATTGTGGTCAGGTGTAATAAAATATCTGTTTTCATTTTTTTAACAACCTTAGAAATTTACTGAAAAAAACAAAGGTTAAAGTAGCGTTATAGTTACGTGAATTTTTCAGTGACAACATTAACATTTTGAACTACAAAAACCACAGAAATTCAGCAGTTGTAGTTAGCAGCGGTAACTATAACATGGGCCCCCCCATGCACTGATTATGATCTCACATATGACAACACTCATGACATATTGCATGACTTCATTTATGACATCACTGATGACATCCCAAATGACATCATTGTAGACCTCACTGATGACATCATCCAACTGTCGTTTTGCCGCATATTGCTCTATAAATTACTACGGTATTAGAGTCCTGACATTAGGAACAAAATAGCTCAGAAGAATATCAGTCATCATTACTGCCATCACAGACACAACTCCCTTAGGTGTAGAAAGCATGCATTATGTGCAACATTGAGTGTATACCATACGCTTTACTGCTAGCATAGTTGACATTAACAAACAACCGCAGATATTTAGGAAACCCTCATTGAGTATGGTGTTAAATTGGTTCACAGCTGTTCAGAGAAAGCCACGTTCCTAAAAATAGTGAATATCACTTCCAAAACAAATGACCTACTATGGACAGCTTTTATCTGTATCAAACACCTGAAACTCACCGAACCAACATTGGGAAATGGAGTTGATATCAGTAGAGAACTGGGTACTGTAAACAGTGCTTACGCTATGGAGAGAGTTTACTTTATACCACACTGTTTGCAAACAGTGAAACTTTCATAAGAAACATACCACAGAGTATTAAAAAGTATCTACTAAGATCAGTGTATACTCTATTCAACAGTTGTCATAAAATACACTTTTTGCTAAAAAAATAACCAAGAACTGAAGGTGCTGAACATCCTACTACATGTACCCTTTATACAGTCATGAAAATTTTACAGATAGCCCTTCTTCTCACGCAAAACAGGCACTTATATATAGGTTAGTACCTGGTGCACAAAGTCTTCTAAATTATGTAGAAATTGTCATGCCGACACGATTCTGTCTAATAACTCAAGGCGACTTACAAAACTTAGTAGCCACCATGTAGAATCTTACTCCTGTTGAAAACCTTTTCAGTAGTATCAAAAAACTTGTGTAGAACATAATGAACACAAGTCACTAACTGTCAACTGCACACAGAGTTACTCTTGAATACAAAGATTTTTAATGTGTTCAATACCTCTACACACCTATGGTGTATTAGGAGCAGATGTGTTTTGTAAACACTTACACCCATTTGCTAGACCCATCTGTACTAAATTAGGTAGTCAAGTAATATGTAATTACCTGCCACATAAATGATGTTATAGAATGTCATGAGTGATGTAATATGTGACGTCCTAAACAGTGCATGGCGGGGGCGCTAGTTATAGTTAACAGTGACATTCCTCCAGTTCCATTAGTAACGTTTAGAAAGGCTAGATCATTGAGAGATAAATTGGTCCACAGCCATCTAGAAATCAAGCCACAAAAACAAGGGACACTGAGAGAGATGAAAGGCTTTTATCCCTGCGGGAAGTGCAAGGCCTGCACTAACAGTAAGAGAGTGTTAACCTATGAAGTTGCAGGGATGAAACAACGTAAGACGATAAATAAGTTCATGACATGCCAAACCACCCATTCTGTCTATTGTTTGATTTGCCCATGTGGCCTCAAGTATATAGGCAGTACAATACACAGTGTAAAGATACGCGTGTTGGAACATATGCGCGCTATAGTAAACAAAGACTTGAGTTACCCAGTCGCAAGACATTTTGCTATTAAACATAAAAGCAACAGGGACCAGTTGCAGTACTTTAGTCTCGACCACGTTCCGTTTAATATTAGAGGGGGTGATAGAGTTTTGAGACTGAGAAGATTAGAGTCTCGATATATCATCGATCTACAAACTAAGACCCCAAAAGGCCTAAATAGTGGGGAAGAACTGGCGGTACATTTAGGTACCTGAAGGGAAAGTGGGTTTGGTGATTTTTGTTCCTGGTCAGAATTCAATTGTATGAGATACTGATTTCTTCTTTTATGAAATATATGTGTAATTAAGAAAAGCCGATACACGGCTTGATGATGGCTTTGATGAAGGGCAATTGTGGGACACAGCACTCCAATTTGTTCACCAAAAGCCGATATACGGCGTAATGTGTCAAAATAATTGTAAATATCTGCTATGACTAAATTGCAATGCAATTTCACTCGTGCTTCCCGTTCGGGCACTAGCCTGACGCCTGTTATGAGAAAATCAATTTTTAAATGCATGGTTATAAGCCGATATACAGCTGAATTAGCAATAATGTACTGTTTATACGTAATGTCAGTAAATAATAGATGAATTTTACCTGACGGTGTAAAGTACTAACATGCAAACTTGAATATCTCCAACATGGCGCTTAAATATGGCTAAATGAAAGTGGTCCGTTTTTAATGTCAATGCCTTGAAACAAATAACATTTAAATATGGCGCTTCTCAGTGTGATGTGTAAACACTGAAGAAGGAGTCTTCCGAAACGCGTTTGTTGCGCTGTAATTAAATACTGGTAAACTGCCCCCGCGAGTGCTATAATGGTGCAAAGGAGCAGTGATATATATATATATATATATATATATATATTTATATCCAACCAAGCCTCCCCTCCGTTCCGAAGGAAGGACGAGCACACGCAGGACTTCAGGGAAAGCTGCTCTTTATTTAAACATGGCATTGCACGACGCGTTTCGTAATCAAACTTTCTCAAGTGCTGCCAATTACTTCAAACGTTCTTCCAACCTCCTTTTGGGCTGCTGACCTCAGTGCGATTGGTTGAGGCAGTGCTGACATCACTTCACACGGAAAGCCCGAACCCAGAAATCCAGGTACGTGCGGAGCAGACACCAATTCGTAAGTACTTGCCCCAGTGGGCGGTGTCTGCTCCCATCTCCATGTGAATGCATTGTTTGTAGGAATCATAATGTTATGAGGGTGGGATAGCAGCCTCCAAAGTCCAACACCCCACCGCAAAGTTCCCGGTGTCAATCTGTGCACACCGCTTAAGTAAGCAGCGTGTCCCCCGCAAAGTTGCTGTCCATCAATGACGGCCAAATTGTGCTCGGGAAAGCGGCGATCCGGCGTTACCACAGCGCCTGTAGTGCTTCCAAACTCGCCACCAAATCCGCCGGACACTTCAGGGGTGGGTGCTCACAAAGGTGCTCGTGGCTTGCACCTAAAACATCCAACCAAGCCTCCCCTCCGTTCCGAAGGAAGGACGAGCACACGCAGGATTTCAGGGAAAGCTGCTCTTTATATAAACATGGCATTGCACGACGCGTTTCGTAATCAAACTTTCTCAAGTGCTGCCAATTACTTCAAACGTTCTTCCAACCTCCTTTTTGGGCTGCTGACCTCAGTGCGATTGGTTGAGGCAGTGCTGACATCACTTCACACGGAAAGCCCGAACCCAGAAATCCAGGTACGTGCAGAGCAGACACCAATTCGTATGTACTTGCCCCAGTGAGCGGTGCCTGCTCCCATCTCCATGTGAATGCATTGTTTGTAGGAATCATAATGTTATGAGGGTGGGAAAGCAGCCTCCAAAGTCCAACACCCCACCGCAAAGTTCCCGGTGTCAATCTGTGCACACCGCTTAAGTAAGCAGCGTGTCCCCCGCAAAGTTGCTGTCCATCAATGACGGCCAAATTGTGCTCGGGAAAGTGGCGATCCGGCGTTACCACAGCGCCTGTAGTGCTTCCAAACTTGCCACCAAATCCGCCGAACACTTCAGGGGTGGGTGCTCACAAAGGTGCTCGTGGCTTGCACCTAAAACATCCAACCAAGCCTCCCCTCCGTTCCGAAGGAAGGACGAGCACACGCAGGACTTCAGGGAAAGCTGCTCTTTATGTAAACATGGCATAGCACGACGCGTTTCGTAATCAAACTTTCTCAAGTGCTGCCAATTACTTCAAACGTTCTTCCAACCTCCTTTTTGGGCTGCTGACCTCAGTGCGATTGGTTGAGGCAGTGCTGACATCACTTCACACGGAAAGCCCGAACCCAGAAATCCAGGTACGTGCGGAGCAGACACCAATTCGTAAGTACTTGCCCCAGTGGGCGGTGTCTGCTCCCATCTCCATGTGAATGCATTGTTTGTAGGAATCATAATGTTATGAGGGTGGGAAAGCAGCCTCCAAAGTCCAACACCCCACCGCAAAGTTCCCGGTGTCAATCTGTGCACACCGTTTAAGTAAGCAGCGTGTCCCCCGCAAAGTTGCTGTCCATTAATGACGGCCAAATTGTGCTCGGGAAAGCGGCGATCCGGCGTTACCACAGCGCCTGTAGTGCTTCCAAACTTGCCACCAAATCCGCCGGACACTTCAGGGGTGGGTGCTCACAAAGGTGCTCGTGGCTTGCACCTAAAACATCCAACCAAGCCTCCCCTCCGTTCCGAAGGAAGGACGAGCACACGCAGGACTTCAGGGAAAGCTGCTCTTTATTTAAACATGGCATTGTATGACGCGTTTCGTAATCAAACTTTCTCAAGTGCTGCCAATTACTTCAAACGTTCTTCCAACCTCCTTTTTGGGCTGCTGACCTCAGTGCGATTGGTTGAGGCAGTGCTGACATCACTTCACACGGAAAGCCCGAACCCAGAAATCCAGGTACGTGCGGAGCAGACACCAATTCGTAAGTACTTGCCCCAGTGGGCGGTGTCTGCTCCCATCTCCATGTGAATTCATTGTTTGTAGGAATCATAATGTTATGAGGGTGGGAAAGCAGCCTCCAAAGTCCAACACCCCACCGCAAAGTTCCCGGTGTCAATCTGTGCACACTGCTTAAGTAAGCAGCGTGTCCCCCGCAAAGTTGCTGTCCATCAATGACGGCCAAATTGTGCTCGGGAAAGCGGCGATCCGGCGTTACCACAGCGCCTGTAGTGCTTCCAAACTTGCCACCAAATCCGCCGGACACTTCAGGGGTGGGTGCTCACAAAGGTGCTTGTGGCTTGCACCTAAAACATATATATATATATATATATTACTCTTGACTGACACCAGGCCCAAAATGGATTGGGATGGGGCCAGCTGCAAACTGGTGAACATGTTTCTCAACCATTCCAGCTGCATTCCTGTTTATTTTCATCCAGGCGTTGCTGAGGTGGGCAACGGTGAGCAATTTAAAGGGCTGTGGTGCATCCCAAGAAGAAATTTACTATACCATATTGCCTCTACTGTGGCAGAACACAGAGAAGATCGGTAGGGCAACTGTCCCTCGTTCAGATTCGAAATGGTGCCACCGAGTGCTGCACTGTGCATGACGGTCCCTGAATGACAATCAAGTAATCCAGATGAGGCATTGAGTTCTCATCCATCATTGTTGTATCTAGAGACTCCACTGAATGTTTGTGATTCCTGCAGCAAGCCAGCACTGTTGGGATGCCTGCTACAGACCAACAGGATGGAGACTGAAAGCACATGAGGAGTTCCCCTAATAGGAATCACAGGGTGCAGCTGAGAGGTGGCGAAGGTACTGCTGCTGCCTCAGGCTTATGATGACAGGTTTGCCAGTTGAAGTTGAGGAGACGCTGGGGACCTAATACCCTCAGACCTGTGGAGTGAAACTCAAAGAGCCAAGGGATTTCTTCAAACAACAGTGTTCTATCATCCGAGTCCAGAATGAAACAAGAGCTGCTGAAGTGTACCTCAGGAAGGTCAGCTGAACCAAGCTGTTATCATAGATACCTTGAAGAATTTGAGCACGTTGATGACCATTGTCGATCAAATGGTCGTCAAAATGCAATCATATTTAGAAGACTTTGTCTCAAGGATAACGGGAAGTGGAATTGAAGTTAAACAACTCTAACACAGTAGCGCAAATCTAGAGACCCATAGGCAGGCATATGAGGATAAAATACATAAGACTGAGATATTTTGCTATAATGCTGTTATGGTCTTAATGAGAATGGAATCGGAGACAAAATGTCTTGAGAACAGAATGAGAGCCGCTCAAATAAATTTGTCAGGATTCCCTCCACTTTCCAAGGGACAGAACATGGCTGAGCTAGTGCTTCCTAAGAGGAGAGATGCCCCATGATGCGGTTTAATCTGAGTAGAGTAGGAAACTATTAGCAGAGAAGAACTATTGTTGCCAGAGAGAAGCAGTACCGGTGCTGCTGCCAGACAGAGCAACCTAATGTTCCAAGGTAGTGATGGAGCAAGGTTTCATAAATGAAACTTGCTTGTATTCAATCCTCATCACAGTATTAATTTATTAAAACTTGTATTGTTAATACTAACCTTTGCATTCACAACACGAAAGGGAAGGATGCTTGCTTATGTGTTTTTCTAATGAATAACGCTTGTCTGTAAATCCAAAATGGCCGCTATGCGCGGGAAAACTCAGTGCGCATGTCATAACCAGATCACATGGTGTGACGTCTTTCTTTGCTTGGTGGGAAATTTCTGCTTCTGCGCAGTGTGTATTAAAATGGCTGCTTGATGTTTTCACATGCTTCAGCTTGCTCTTATGTCACTACTAATTTGTCGTTTCCTAATGCTACTAACGCGGGATAGAATTTATAATTAAATGGGAATAGAGTAGAAAAAGTGGGCATACAGTGAAACATTTTATTCTGTGATTTTAATATTTGCTTCTTGCACTTTTATTAGTTCGTAAACTTGGGCCTGGGTTGGTGACCTGAAACTCGAGAGGCAAATGGTTCTGCGCATGTGTCCTGTGTGCCTGCCAAATGAAGTCAATCTGGACGTCGTCCAAGGCCGCGACCCGATGGCCGAAGATGCTGTACTCTTGCCTTTCCTGTTGTACATTGATACATTGTCTATGAAAATTGGTTTACATTTGTCATGAGACGGGTGGGAAATAAAGCGAATGTATTAATTTGAAGGGGTGGGAATTTAAAAACAATAGGCTTTACAATTTAGGCCAAATCGATATGGTGCGAGAATCCACCCCTGTCCCTGTCCAATCAGAAGTAGTAGCCCCATATTTTAGTAACATTAAGGGGAGGTACATGGGCGTAGAAGGGTATAATAGAATATAGCATTAGTTAATTAGTTAGAGCATGCGTTCACGAAGAACAGGCGTCCATGCTGCCAGAGCGCTCTTAGCTCCAGACTGCCAAGCTGATCGATTGCAGACCGAATCGCTGTCCAGAGAGGTCCTGAGGAGGGGGCGGCAGAGTCCATTAGAAGGAAGGCACGGGAGAATCGAGGAGAAGTCGAGTATCAGAGAGGGGAACGACGCAGGCGTCGTTGTAGAGAGGTCACCGGTCCTGTCCTGATCCTGGAGGAAGTCTTTGCTCTTCATCCTTCCTGGGTCCTATTCTTTCAACTCCTTGGCTAATGGGTTTGGTTCTCGCACTTAGGTAAATATAATGCAACCTTTAGTTGCGCTGCTATCCCTATCCTCTCCTTTTCTTTAAACACCGTCATTGATTAGCAATAATAATTTTTATGCTTAATCTTGGGTATTGCGATTAAGTACCATGTGGCTCTGTATTTTACTCTGCTAAATCTTTAGATAAACATTTTAAAACTTCCTCAGTGGTTATTTCAGGATTATGTACTATAATGAATGTCACTCATTTTAAATTTCCCAATTAGCAAAGGATTCATTGGTAAGTCATTACTCTTCAATCAGAAGGTAATTGGTACAGGGATTTTGATAGAGAGTAACAACTGATAAAACCCAGCGTAAGAATTAGCGTAGTATGAATGTATGGGCCCAAGTGAGTATCTGGTGTATGAATGCTGTTTGCTAATATCGCGCTGGATCAGTTTTCTGGTAATCAGAGGATGGTTACTCTTTGTTAATTGGGTAATGAGAATTTTATTTTTATGAACTAACATCCGTATATTCGAAGTTTTGTTTTATGTTGTCTAGAATCCCCGGGGTAAAAAGAATAGCGGATGGTAAGTGGAAGCCATACTTCAGTGAGGTTATCTGCCTGGCAGAAATAGTACTGAAAAGTTAAGCAGGACTTTCAGTACTTGTTAGGGACTCTATGCGTGTGAGTGATAGCAAAGGAGTACGCTGGTGAAAAATTTGATGTTAGAGCACCTAGAAAGGGTAACATTGAAGAAGTAACAGGTATTTCTGGAGCTTGTGTGAAGAGTAAACGGAAGGGTTTTACTCGTAGTATATGTTAGTAAACGGAAAGGGTTTTACTAAGTGTGAGAGAAACTATCTTTTTCGAATTTAGAAGAAACTGCCACGATAGCGAATGTTTTATGTTGTTACTGAAATTAAGAATTGTAGAGAAAATAAGTTTGCGTACATTTTTGTAAAGGGAGGGTCAGTTGCCGGAGAGGGAGCTGACGTCACAAAACGCCGCGCTGGGATTGGTTGAACTAGCAAGGACAGGAAAGAGCAGATTGTAAAGGAGGGGTTGACAGACAAACGTCACCAAAAGGCCGCGCAAGGATTGGCTCGGAAATAAAAGATAGCAGACATTTGATTGGTCAAAATTATAGAAGCGAAATTCTTAGTGGATAAGGATTGCATGTTAAAACGCAATCCGACTTTAACAGTATTTCGTCAGGATAGGAGATATTTAGGCTTCGCAGAATATAATTTTATACATCGATACTTACCCAAGATGTACGGAGAAAGGAGAAAAATGTCATTTTTACAAAAGATCGAGAATTATTTTAAAAAGGACAAACCAATCAAAACTAGAGAAGGAATTATTATTCCACCAGCTAAAACGCCCGCTTCATTCATGATGATGGAGAGAGGTTATCATACTTGTGTATGGATGGAGAATTGGATAGAATATACCAAAAATGATGGAATACTAGCATTTCCCGAGAATGGCACGTTCAATGGGCGAATTCTGCAAAACTTGAGATTGAGGATGAATGACTTAGAACCCAGACCTAGATTAACTCAGTACGAAGCTCTAGAGGAATGGGAAACCAAGGCATTTGAGAGGGACTGATCTATGAGTAATAGGAGTTATCCAGGATTTTTCCCCAGAGACCTACATGAGTCTAGGAACGGTCAGATGAAACAATGGAGAAGGGCAATGATTACAGAAGGATTATATCCATTGTTCTCAGCAGAGGAGAAATTAGGAAGTAAGTGCACAGAAAAGACAAAACATTTAATGAGAAATGAGGAGTCTGAAGACGAATTTATGGAGGAAATGTTAAGAAACCCTCCACCATATCAGGAAGGAACAAGTGGATGCACCCCAAGTGCACCACCGATAAAAACTCCATTAGTGCCACAGGTAATGCATGAATTCACCCCTAGTAGAATACTTCATGACAAAGAAAAAGAAGCCCTAGAAAAGACCTGAACAGAATTAATACAGAAAATAACTCAGATAAAAGTACATCCTGATTCGTTGACCATACCTGTAACAATTGGTCCAGTAGTTCCATTATATGGTACTCAGGGAAGCTGTCCTCCACCGATACTTGCACCTACTCCTGTGAATAATCCCAAACCTGAAGCTCCAGTTATAATTGAGGATCAATTTAGTGACTGTGAATACACAATATCACTCATGGACTTGCCTATTCGAGGTACTGTAAATAGCACTCCCAGAAAAGATGTACCTGGATGTTCAAAAGATGTAAGTTTAATAACTTCATCGGGAGCAAAAAGTGCCACCATAGTAACACCTGAAGATCTAGAGAGATGGGTACAAGGGTCAGTTAAACAGTGCACACCTCCGAAAATAATGGACATTCATAAATTGAAAGTCGAATTAGAAGAAATAATAGCAGGAAATGTAGGACTAGAACGCTTAAATACCTATGATGATGAAGAATTATTGTTCCTGTGCAGGAGTATCACCAGAAATGTAAGGATATTCCATGAAAAATTATCCAATTTAGCACTACAGATGGGGAATAGAAATAGGGAGATCAAAAGTACTACAGAAACCCTATAGAGCAGAATTTTCAGACAAAGATTTAGAAAATATGAATGCCTCTGGAAGAAGATTACAAATAAGAGAATTAATGTTAGTTTTGCAAAAATGGGGAGACCTAGATAAATGGAGAACTAGGTGGGCCAAGTAGAACAGCATCTGAATATGTGATGAAAGAAACAGGGAAAGCAGATCAAATGTATCCAATGCGAGAAGTTGCGGGAGGAGGATATGTACATGTCCCATGGAGCAGACAGGATATTTTGTCATTTACGAATGATTTTCCAAAGTTGAGAGAAAAACCAATTGAAAGGTACAAGCAGGTTGACAGGTTTGTGAAGGTGTCAAAGGTATTGTTGAAGGATTTAGATGGTTTGTTTGACATAGTGGTACCTGCCGATTTATGGACAGATTGCAAAATCACAGTGGATTGGCCAAGTGACGAATATCCTAGAGATCCAAAAATAGGTGCCCCGTCAAATGATGTGATGAAAAAGTATCAGCAGGTGATAACTTACCTGAAGGGAAAAATACCACCGAAAGAAAATGATTGGGTAAAAATAGATCGAACTACCCAAGAAGTTAATGAATCAGTGCATTCCTACTATGAGCGTTTATTGCAGGTATTTAAACAGTATAGTGGATTTGAGGACATTGGAGACAAGAACATGAGTCAGTTTGTGTATCGATTTGTTTACGGTTTAAAGCCAGAAATTTGTCAAATGATTAAACAGCATATGCTGTGTTGGCAATGGAAGCCCATTGATGAGATTTTGAAATATGCGAAATATTGTGGAGACGATATTGAGGATAGACACAAGAAATTGCAGGAAAAAGTGATGTGGGCTCAGGTGAAAATGGCTGAGAAACAGGGAATCAATTTGGAAAATCCAAGTGAAAATCCAGGAAAAGATTCTGGAACGAATGGTGATACTGGGAATAGTGGAAAATTTAGAGGACGAATGAGTAGAGAAGAAGCTAAAAAGAAATTTCCTTGTCATGGATGCGGAAAATTGGGGCATTGGAAGGATGAATGTAAAAAGATTCGGAATAATAATGGTCCAAATCAAAATTTAAATCCACAGACGCAGAATGACTCACAGCAGGGTGTAAATCCTCAGAGTCAGTTGCCACCTGCCCCTATTCAGGGTAATGTAAGCAGAGCAAAGCATGGTACAGACATCGGATATCAGGGAGGAAGTGGTAAGAATGATTATATGACATCACAATTTCTTTTGCAGGACGATTTCTGTCAATTCAGTCCATGACGGTGCCTAGGAGAGGGGAAGAAGGAGTGCATACTTGGCGCATCCTTACAGGTAGATCAGTCAGGTCCATATGTTGAAGGGAATGTGAAAGGTAATAATATTACTTTCCTTTTGGACACTGGTGCTACCCGGTCTACTGTGAGAACAGCAGACATTCCAGACCTTCCTCTCTCTGGTGAAAATATCCAAGTAGTGGGGGTAGCTAATCAGAGGATTAGAACACCTCTTACCGAACCCATGGAAGTTAAAATCGGAAATTTCAGAGAAATGCATCAATTTGTAGTGTGTGATTCTAGCCCAGTAAATTTATTAGGTAGGGATTTATTGTGCAAGATGAATTGTACCATTTTCTGCACACCGGATGGTGTGGCAGTTCAGACACCAGATGAAGATCATGTATATAAAATTATGATTGCAAAACAAGGTACAGAAGTAGACGAGATGTTTTCGTTAATAACAAAAGATGAGTTGTCAGAAGAATTAAAAGGTACAGTAAACCCCATAGTATGGGATTTCACCGGAAAGGAAGTAGGACTTATGGCTAAAATAGACCCAGTTAAAATTACTGTAAAAGAAGGTGCAATTTTCTCAAATACCAGACAATACAGAATGAGTGCAGAAGTAAAAGCAGGAGTCATTGAAGAAATAAATAGAATGATAGAACAAAATATCCTAAAAGAAGTAATGAGTAGCCCATGTAATTCACCTATAATGGGGTTAAAGAAACCTAGTGGAAAATATAGGATTGTTCAGGACCTGAGAAAAATAAATAAGATTGTGGAACCATGTTGTCCCATAGTGCCAAATCCTGCAGTAATTCTATACCAGATCCCTTGGAGTGCAGTATGGTTCACAGTAATTGATTTGTGTCAAGCGTTCTTTTCAATACCATTGCATCCAGACAGCCAGTATCTTTTCTCATTTAAATTTGAGAACAAGGTTTATGTGTGGAATCGTGTTCCTCAGGGGTACACAGAAAGTCCTTCCATTTTCAATCAGATATTGAAAAAGTGCCTTGAGAAACTAGTGATGCCAGGAAGCTCAGTCTTAGTCCAATATATCGACGACTTATTGGTGGCATCGAATACCAGAGAGGACTGTGTTGTTGATTCCATAGCATTATTAAATCTTTTGGCAGAAGAAAGGCACAAAGTCTCACCTGAAAAGTTGCAGTTTTGTACAACAGCTGTTAAATATCTGGGACACCAAATTGAGAGGGGAAAAAGAAGAGTAACCTCTGAAAGAGTAAAATTAATAAAGAAAATGCAAATGCCTGTAACCCAAAGACAAGTAAGAATGTTCCTAGGAATAGTAGGTTACTGTCGACAATGGATACCAGGATTTTCCATGTTAGCTAAGCCCTTAATTAACATGACAAAAAAGAAAGCAAAGGACCCTGTTGAGTGGGAGGTTGAAAGTGTAGAAGCCTTTGTAAAATTGAGAAATGCCCTATGTTCAGCACCTGCCTTAGGCATGCCTGATTATAAAAGAGAATTTGCATTGTTCTGTCATGAGAGAGAAAATTGTGCACTTTCTGTCTTAACTCAAAGACATGGATTAGAAAGACGTCCTATAGCATATTTTTCTGATACATTGGACCCAGTAGCAGCCGCGTTGCCAGGATGCTTAAAAGCAGTGGCGGCTACTTGTTTGAGCATTGAACAAAGTGAGTCAATTGTGATGGGACACCCTGTAAAAGTGTATGTTCCACATGCAGTTGTCATTCTCTTGACAAGAACCCGAACTCAGCATCTTACTCCTAGTCGGCTGACTAAATATGAAAGAATAATAATGGGTGCTGAAAATGTGAATATGGTAAGGTGTACTATAATAAATCCAGCAACCTTACTACCAGACCCATATCATGAGAGAATTAAAGATGATGAAGACGATGAACATGATTGTATACAAATTACAGAATTATGCACAAAACCACGCCCAGATATAGAGGAACAGCCTCTTAAAAAGCCAGACAGGGAGCTATTTGTTGATGGTTCATGTCAAAGACATGAAGACGGTAAACTAACTGCTGCCTATGCGGTATGTGAATTAACTGGAATAGTTGAAGCATCTTATTTACCAGGAGTCAAATCTGCACAAGTAGCTGAATTGATTGCGTTGATAAAAGCATGCAAAATTGGGAGGAATCAGAGAGTAACCATATTTACAGATAGCCAATATGGTTACGGGGTTGTGCATGATTTTGGCCAACTATGGATGCAGAGGGATTTCATGACTTCTTCAGGATCCCCCATTAAAAATGGACAATTTGTAAGGGAATTGCTAGAAGCAATACAATCACCAAAAGAATTGGCTGTGGTGAAATGTGCCGCACATCAGTCAGGAGATGACTGGGTGGTAGTCGGCAACAGATATGCAGATCTGGTGGCTCAACATTGTGCCAAAACCAGAATGTCAGTCAATAAGAGGGTGGAAAGAATGGGAATCAGCTGCCAACTTATGCTGTATATGCCACCTGAAACTTGGAATGACGTCAAGAAATTGCAAGATGAGGTTGATGAAAGTGAGAAGAATTTGTGGATCAAAGTGGGTTGTTCCCAAAGAGGAGATGATGAAGTGTGGATCAGTGCGGATGGCAGACCAGACATGCCAGACTGTTTACTCTCACAAATGGCTAGGATGTATCATGGAGACACACACATAGGGAGAGATGCAATGATTAGGCTGTTCAGACAAAATTGGTATAATCCTAAATTCAGGGCTGTTGCAGAGAGTCTTTGCCAGAGATGTCTAACTTGCCAGATGCATAATCCGGGGAGGAAGACAGTAATTGGATTTGGGAAAATTGGAAAGGCAGAGGGTCCATTTATGAGACTTCAGTTTGATTTCATACAGTTACCACCATGTAGAGGGCTGAAATATGTACTAGTCATAGTGTGCCTGTTTTCAAAATGGGTGGAGGCTTACCCTACTAGGAGAAATGACAGCATTACAGTTGCGAAACTGTTGCTACGAGAGCTCATTCCTAGGTTTGGTTTTCCAGTAACTTTGGAATCAGATAGAGGAAAACATTTTAACAGTGAAGTGATCCAAATAATCTGTGAAGCATTTCAAATCAAACAGAAACTGCACTGTGCATATCGTCCAGAAGCTTCTGGAGTGGTTGAACAATTGAATGGCACTATAAAGTCAAGACTGGGAAAAATGTGTGCATCAACATCATAAGAGTGGCCAGATGCATTGCCACTCGTGTTAATGGGACTCAGAAGTATACCTGATAGAACCACAGGATTGAGCCCACATGAAATAATGATGGGAAGAGCAATGAGACAAACACATGTTCCCACAAACAAACTGGTGAATATATCTGATGATATGGTTCTGGACTATTGCAAAGGATTGGCTGACCTAGTGCGTTCTGTCTCTCATCAGGTTGGAGAAGACGCAGTTTCCAGGCAGCCCGAGCAAGAACATGATTTGAATCCTGGTGACTGGGTGGTAGTGAAGAATCACACCAGAGAAACGTGTCTATCACCTAGATGGGGCAGACCGTGTCAAGTCATACTGACAACGAATACAGCAGTGAAGTGTGCCAGATTTCCTAATTGGATTCATGTAAGTCACACCAAGAGAGTACCAGATCCTGAGGAAGAGAATCCTCAGACAACGCCAATCACTGAAGAAGCTGAAGGTTGCCCAGCTGAAGGATCTCAGGTTCGAGGTTCCAGAGAAGCTGAAGAAGAACAACCGAGCACAAGTCAGGATTGGATACCAGTGGTAGAAGTTCCTGAAGTATATCACAGAACAAGAAGTCAAGCGAAATTGGAAGAAATTGAAGAAGATCAGATAGGTGAAAAAGAAGCAGTTCAGGAACAAGAAGAAAAGACATTAAGAAATCCTGAACAAGGTCAGATAGGGAAAGGAAACTGGACTCAAAACAGTGAAGACCTAATAGACTTTGAACAGGGACAGACAGGTCTAGAAGAATCCGGTCAGGCTGCAGAAGTTCACAGTGCAATAAGCCCTGATCAGAACAAGTTAGATCAAGAAGAGTACAAAGAAGAAGAAAATTTCGAAAGACATGAACTTGAAGAATTAAATCAAGAACAAAGTCAAAAATTGGAAACTCATAGTGGAGCTGCTGAAGAGAAACCAATCAGACCTGAAAAAGAGCAAACAGAAGAAACAGTAATGGATGAAAACGAAGCAGTACTAAGCAGTGAAAATAACGAGATCTCTGAAGACGAAAATAAAGAAACATTGCCAACAAAGAAAACAAGAAAAGGAGATCATTGGCCAAGTGTCATTAAAAGAGTAAAGTACCACATAACCAGAAGTGAAGATCCAGATCAAGTACCTGAAGTAACAAGTCAAACTGATCAAGAGAAAAAGTCAGAGAAAAGAAAAAGTAAAAGACTGAAACTTGTGAATAACAAATTCAAGGGTCCTGACTGGACTTATATCATTCTTGAAGATTTTGAAAGCTCAGAGTCAAGTGACAGTGGTGGCGAAGGAACAAGTGCAGAACTGACGTACGAAAAAGAAACAAGACCACCCTGACTAAGCAAAAGAATAAGCTAAAGAAAAGAAGAAAAGATAAGAAGAGCAATCTTCCTTGTCGAAAAATGCCTGACGATAGAGTTGCTGGGAGACCAAAACAGAGATGTTGTAGAAGATGCTGTGCAATATGCATATGTAGTCTAGTAATGGTGCTTATAGTATGGTTAGTCCTGATTGTAGCAGTTCCTTACCTTATGATAATGGATAAAAAGATTAATAATGAAACTAAGGAGAGGACAGCAAACATGAAGGGCAATAGAGTAGAACTAATGGCAGAGAATGAAACAGAAATTCATCATGAAATAGCTGACAACGACACTAGTTTAAAAGTTTTCACAAAGTTATTGTTTCGATATGTAGACACAATGGAAGTTAGTAATTGTTATGTCTGTATGAAGTTACCTGAATCAGTAGCAGAAGGATTAACATACCATCACTTACCACTGACATATGGCATATCATGTAGTGTTCTGTCTAGTTTATTTTATAGAACAGGGAGACTTCAGTATTATTATTCAAACTTAGATGTGATATTTTCTGAGGTTCCGATTCGCAAGAATATGAACCCAGTGCTTAGTAGTCAAGACGCACAGTTTAAGGGAGAATTTTTCTTAACAATGAAATCAATAGACATAACACATGCACATAGACACAATCTAACATGTTCTTTACTTGAAGAAGAAAAGATATTTTTGAATTTAGTAGAAGATAGAAGACAAGATTTCCAAAAGAAAGCTTCTGAGCATAAGGCTCATTTGCCACCTTGGGCGGAAATAGAAGGGAGTTACACACCTGGCAAGGCTCAAGCTGCTATGGCTCTGGATTTTGTAAAGACAGGGAAAATTTGTCTTCATAGGTTAAAGACTGAATATAACAATGTTGTCATCGGTACCAGTGAATGTGAACACAATTTTTTAATTCTTGGAGGTTGGGGACTCAAAGGAGGAACAGATTCAGTTTTTCCTGGAATCTATTATGTGTGTGGGAATAAGGCTTACTTTAGGCTTCCTGCACGGTGGTATGGAAGTTGTTATTTTGGAATAGTATTTCCAAAGATATACCACGTAAAAAGAAACACTGAGAGCAATGAAAACAATAATGAATTAATACGTAGTAAAAGAGCTAGTTTTTCAGAAATTGTTGGTGATATATTTGGTGCATTGATACCTTCAGTGGGAATAATTCTGAACTCAAGGAAAATATGTAAATTGTCTACAGTGGTTGATTGTTTATCAACGGATACTGCTGGAGGATTTCTAATGATTAATGCGGAAATGATTGCGATTAGGGCTATGGTTATGCAAAATCAACTTGCTCTTGATATTATATTGGCAAAAGAGGGCGGAGTCTGTAAATTATTGAAGACGAAACATTGTTGCACTTATATTCCTGATAAGAGTGCAGAAATTGGAACATATATACAGAATATAACTGTGGTAGGGTGCTCTGGGAGGACGGCGAGGAGTGCCCCAGGGGCACCGAAGGACGAACCTCTGTGCCGTCTCCATGGATACCGGTGGACACGTGGGGGCTGAGTACAAAAGACCCGGAAGTCGCCAAGCGGAGAGAGGAGGTCGGGAACGGCGAGCGAGGTTCCGGAGACAACGAAACCGAAGGGAGGTCGGAGAAGGAGAACGGAAGAGGCAACGACGCGAAGACACCGAAAGACGGCGGAGATACCAATCACCACAGGGCGGAGGCGTCCCCTGCGAAAGGCGTGCTGGACGAGGCGGTCGTGACCCCATCATCGGGTCACGGCTTCAGGCAAGTGATCGAGGGAACCGGACGCCGACTGGGCGGGTGGTTGCACACGCAAGCGTTATATACAGGACTGTAAGGAGCAGGGGAGGAAGAGGGACAAAGAGTAGAGGTATCTATCCCACCCCCTTTTTTGTTTTATAGTATTCAACATTGCTCGGTCCGGCGTTGGGCTGGAACTATAGTCTGGGGCGTTGAGCGTCTACGTGGGTAAACGCTGGGAGGACGTCGACCGAGCCACTCTCACCATTAGTGAGTCTCCGATAGGGCAAGCGTCGCCACTGAAGTAAGTGGCTCCCTGGAGACCAAAAGGCTAAAGAAGCCCAGGGTGGGTGAGGAACTCAGAGTGGGAAGAGCAAGGCACGATAGCAGGAGAGCGCGAGAAGACAGGGGGGGGATCCGTGAGCAGGGGACCCTTACTAATCGCCTCTCTCTTCTTCCTCGAGGGGACGGCCACGGCCAGAGACGTGAGGAGGTGAAAGGAAACCGGCCGGACCACTGTGGCAACGCTGAGAACCCCGCGACGAGACAAAATAGCAGACCCACCTGAGAAAACCCACATCTTGTTCAGTAACGGACTTAATAAAAGTTCCACTTCCCAGAACCCGAATTGTCGTCTGTGGTCATTGGGCGGTTGACAATAACTAAACTTGAGAAAGAACTTAAACCACTGGAAGTTGATAGTGTATGGGAAAGCTTGACAAATAGTAACTCGTCAATTGGAACCTGGTTTGCTAATGTAGGAAAAGGTCTTATAGGTCAAATATTAGTACCCTTAGCAGGGATAGCAATAATAATCTTGGCAATAACAATATGGTGCAAATGCTGTAAAAAGAATGGAACATATAAGGTGACAGGAAGAGGAAAGAAACGAAAGGTAGATGAAATCGAACTTGAAGAGTGGAGAAGTGAATTATACAAGAAATTAAAAGGAGATTGTAAAAATGGAAAGTGTAAAGATGAGAATGAAGTAATTTCCTAGAAGTTGGCATCTGATTGAGGGTAGTGTTTTGATGGCTCAGAAACGCCATCAGAGAGGGATTGATGGAGCAAGGTTTCATAAATGAAACTTGCTTGTATTCAATCCTCATCACAGTATTAATTTATTAAAACTTGTATTGTTAATACTAACCTTTGCATTCACAACACGAAAGGGAAGGATGCTTGCTTATGTGTTTTTCTAATGAATAACGCTTGTCTGTAAATCCAAAATGGCCGCTATGCGCGGGAAAACTCAGTGCGCATGTCATAACCAGATCACATGGTGTGACGTCTTTCTTTGCTTGGTGGGAAATTTCTGCTTCCGCGCAGTGTGTATTAAAATGGCTGCTTGATGTTTTCACATGCTTCAGCTTGCTCTTATGTCACTACTAATTTGTCGTTTCCTAATGCTACTAACGCGGGATAGAATTTATAATTAAATGGGAATAGAGTAGAAAAAGTGGGCATACAGTGAAACATTTTATTCTGTGATTTTAATATTTGCTTCTTGCACTTTTATTAGTTCGTAAACTTGGGCCTGGGTTGGTGACCTGAAACTCGAGAGGCAAATGGTTCTGCGCATGTGTCCTGTGTGCCTGCCATATGAAGTCAATCTGGACGTCGTCCAAGGCCGCGGCCCGATGGCCGAAGATGCTGTACTCTTGCCTTTCCTGTTGTACATTGATACATTGTCTATGAAAATTGGTTTACATTTGTCATGAGACGGGTGGGAAATAAAGCGAATGTATTAATTTGAAGGGGTGGGAATTTAAAAACAATAGGCTTTACAATTTAGGCCAAATCGATATGGTGCGAGAATCCACCCCCTGTCCCTGTCCAATCAGAAGTAGTGGCCCCATATGTTAGTAACATTAAGGGGAGGTACATGGGCGTAGAAGGGTATAATAGAATATAGCATTAGTTAATTAGTTAGAGCATGCGTTCACGAAGAACAGGCGTCCATGCTGCCAGAGCGCTCTTGGCTCCAGACTGCCAAGCTGATCGATTGCAGACCGAATCGCTGTCCAGAGAGGTCCTGAGGAGGGGGCGGCAGAGTCCATTAGAAGGAAGGCACGGGAGAATCGAGGAGAAGTCGAGTATCAGAGAGGGGAACGAAGCAGGCGTCGTTGTAGAGAGGTCACCGGTCCTGTCCTGATCCTGGAGGAAGTCTTTGCTCTTCATCCTTCCTGGGTCCTATTCTTTCAACTCCTTGGCTAATGGGTTTGGTTCTCGCACTTAGGTAAATATAATGCAACCTTTAGTTGCGCTGCTATCCCTATCCTCTCCTTTTCTTTAAACACCGTCATTGATTAGCAATAATCATTTTTATGCTTAATCTTGGGTATTGCGATTAAGTACCATGTGGCTCTGTATTTTACTCTGCTAAATCTTTAGATAAACATTTTAAAACTTCCTGACTCAGTGGTTATTTCAGGATTACGTACTATAATGATTGCCACTCATTTTAAATTTCCCAATTAGCAAAGGATTCATTGGTAAGTCATTACTCTTCAATCAGAAGGTAATTGGTAGCAGGGATTTTGATAGAGAGTAACAACTGATAAAACCCAGCGTAAGTATTAGCGTAGTATGAATGTATGGGCCCAAGTGAGTATCTGGTGTATGAATGCTGTTTGCTAATATCGCGCTGGATCAGTAGTAAAATCTGTGCGTTTCCATCCTGAACCTACCTACAATGTGAAAGTGGCAGAAGTCACAGTTACAGGTTATTGAGAAAGACCTTCTACACTTGAATTTGATTGTTTCTCTGAGGAATCCTGCTAAACTTAGAGTGATGGAGAACAATAAGAAATGTATGTTCACCCAGTCACGCACAGCCCAAAAATTCCTGGAGGCTAATCAAGAAGAGTATGAGGCTCTGGATACTGAAGTCGATAACATATGACTGGTTTAGTTGTGTAAAGCGGTTTTCTGCGTGATCTCTCATATGCCGAGGTAATGTTCGAGGGGTGACGGTCATTGTTCTAGTTTTTAAGCTCTCATTTGTGTTTATTCTTCACTCTCCTCCACCATGCTCCCTTTAACCTGTCAAAGTGGGTGGTGTCGACATTTACATCCTTGTGAAGTGATATTTTGGATTTGAACGTTGTTGAGGTGAATGCCCTTGCAAACCTGTACTTTGTCAACTCAATAAAGAAGATGTAACCCAAAAATATGATGTTATGATAAGTGTAAGAACAATAGCTTGGCACCACCAGATTACAGACTAAACTAGCAATGAGATAGCCTGAGAGATTGAGTGTCTGAATCCATTTTCTTCGTATAACCTGCAAGTCACTGGTTCCAATGACAAAAAGATAGCTTGGTAGTTAATAATTCTACTGTGATATCTAAATAAACAAAAAACTGAATTAGTCACCATTGTGAAACATGGTGGAATGTACTCCTGATGAGCCTGAAACAGCTGGCTTCCAGATCTTAGCCCAGGGCCACACTCTTTTATTTTGAGGTGAAACCAGTAGGAATTGTGATTTAGCTTTACAGAATCAATCGCAGCATCCTAGAATTGACCTTGTGCATGAACCCTGTTATGCAGGACCTGTCTCACATAACGTAGGTTGTACTGGGTGAATGTCAGCAGATAACAGTCCTCTCTCTAATTTATTCTGCGCATGGGGGAAGATGATCACTTGTGCAATGCTGGTACCCAGTACGCCACCATCAGGCAGCACTCTAAAATGAGAGCTCATGGGAGGGGCACCCACTTGTTCAAAGCTCTGATTTTTTGAGGCTTGCAGTCCTAACTCACATAACTTTGATTTCTTAAATGATGGACAAGCAACTGGAGGTGACTCACTCTAGAAAGATGCAGCTTGAGTGATGCACAAGAGATTAGCAATACACCTGAAACTTGAGTAGAAAAACATTCAAGGGTGCTTTTCTGCCCAGATCTTGCAATGGTCCCCACAATGTTAGCATGGTATGTCCATTAATACTATGGAGACTCAGTGAGCAAGCATTTGGATGCTTCCTAACAATCCAAAATAGTCAAAAGCATTGATGCTTGAAGGGGGCCAGAAGCAGTGAAGGAGAATCTAAATTGGTCCCTACACAGGAATGGTCCGGGATAACCCACTGACTAGCCAAAGCTGACACTCACTATATACTTCTCAGGTAGAAATTGAAAGCATTTAACTGATAGGGCAACTTTGAGTAGACCATTCAATGGGTTCAAGGTGTCTTTCTTTATCGTAATTTTTATGTGAAAACATCTGGGCAAGCGGATTGGTGAAATAAATATAAATGGGCTGTAGTACCCTCGACGTACATTATAAACATATTGCAAGCTTCGAGGAGTTCCATAACCATATTTTAGAACGAGGCCAAAGGCTAAGTTCCTTCATAAAGTTTTGGGCCTCTGAGGTGACTTACAATATCCTTATCATGGACTGCAGGGGGTACTTTATCCCATATAATACATGGTCATACCATCATCTTTCCCATAAATCACTGAAAACCTTGGTGTGTAGTTCTTTCATATGAAAGAGAGACCATGTTTGCAAACATGAACAATTTTAAATAGAAACCTCTAGTGCAAAATTAAACACATCAAAAACCTGTTAGATATTGGTTGCAAAAAGAAATTAGAAACATTTCAATACAAGTCAGCTTCAAAAAATAAAGCTGCAGTAGCTCAGAATGTGTAGAAACATGCAGAAAGATTCAAAGTTTTCTATAATTATCTAAGGAATGTAAAAAATAAAAATGTTCTTCCTACTAGTCACTGTAATTTAGAAAAACAGAGTAGTAGAAAGAAAAGCAATGTTTCATTTTTGTTGCGTTAAACAGCTGCTCCATGATCTGAACTGCCAGTCTCAGCTGCTGGCAGCAGGTGTTGTGACATAAGAACTTAACTTATTACAGTTGAGCTCTGACGTTGATTCTGTATAACTGGCAACTGGGTGTGTCACAAGTCACCAATTATAAAGAAACTAGAGACCGGCATTTATACAGGGATTGCAGAATCCAATTAATTATATTGGTAAAAAGAAATGTAAGACTCCAACAACTTACACACTTTGAGCCTAGCTTCTTCTGACCAACAAACAACCACCAAGCCCTAGAACGTTCCTACCAATGTGGAGCTACACGGGTCCAGATGCAAGAATTACACTGGTGAACCAGTTGCTTTGGAGTCATTTTATGATCAGAAGCCCAATACTTGAGTTCCTCATGGCTGACTGATCCAAGCATGCACAGCATTGACGCAATGAACCCGTTGGAGAACCATTTGCAATCTTTGCCCAAGAACAGGTTTACAATGTGGAAGGTAGTAAGGAAAACAGACGAGGAAGAAGTTGATATGGTGAGCACAGCACTGCATAGAATGGCGAGGCAGATTTA
Source organism: Calotriton arnoldi (assembly GCA_963921515.1). Classification (NCBI taxonomy): domain Eukaryota; kingdom Metazoa; phylum Chordata; class Amphibia; order Caudata; family Salamandridae; genus Calotriton; species Calotriton arnoldi. Next base: position 7,297,470 of record CAWUFW010000001.1, on the reverse strand, counting down.
CAGTTTCTCCGGTCCTTACTGTTTAAAAACAATGTGTGGGGAATGCATTATATATGGCTGATGAGAAAGTCTAGATTCATAATTGTATTTCCAAGTTCACCATTGTGTTGAATGGTTTCAGGTGGTGGGGGCTACTAATGATGACAAAGTGACAGTAGTAGAAAAGAAGGCTTCAATTTGAGAGAGTGGAGAGATTCAAAAGATGTCTTCCAGTGAGTGCAGAAGGAGACCAGAGTAATGTAGTGAATATTGTTAATTTTGCCTTACTTTTGTTGTGCAGTGCTCACTTCATAGGCATTTGTTTTTCTTCTCCATTCCTGGGTATTAAAGTGTGAAAGTAAATAGTGATATCGGAGAGAGTGGTTTTTCAGTCATTGGATAGGCTTTATTGGATTGTTGAGTAAGTCATCTGGCAAGAACGTTTAGAGTAGCAAGAATGGCATCATCTGCTCACAGTGTTGCGCTTTACTGTGCCACTGGAATGAAACTTATTTCAGTTTCTTCCTGTGCCTGTGCATGTTTGAGGATATAAAGGTCTTACAGAGTGCTTTTGGAATCTCCTCTTCCAAATGGTGCGCCAAAAATATATTCTACAGCACACTGGACAAGTAACATTGGTTGGAGATTGGCAAGTTGTTGCATTCTCACATATATGCTCAATGTGGAAATATCGGGCAACAGAAATTATATAGAAAAGGATATATTTGTTATTCAAAAGTTAGATAGTATACTGAAGTTGGAAGTACTGGATGGACGCCCCGCCAGGAGCAAGGTACGACGCTGTTCAGCCCCCATCTCTAAACTGATCTAACTGGTCAATCCTTCAATGTCAACTAGTAACAAGGCAAGATTCCATGCTACATAGCTTCTTCAAGGTGAGCAGGGAACACACGAGGGACCTCATATATTTAACATACTTTCCCCACAAAATTTTAACAGTAAGAAAAGCAATTAGCCAAATAAAGATGAATATTGAAGGGCATGGGCCAGTATACCAGCCATAAAGGAATGACATAAAGGAACACTAATAAGCATTATGAGAATGTATATAGAAAATTCCAAAGAAAAACAAAGGTAGGACGAGGAGAAGAAAGGGTACGTCCTTATCCCCAAATTAAATGATCAGACAACAAAAGGGACGGACCCAGCACGGGAATCCAAAGCAAGGCGACACAATACCAAGCGAAGGGGGAAAAAATCAATAGGTTTTAGAAAAATAACCCTCACCCACCAACCTAGTTGGTGGCATGCTTCAGCATTGGGTTCCCAGCTGGGCTGCCGAATGCAACCCAGCTGTGCTGCGACACCTGAATTACAGCGGAGCGGGTGATTTTTTGAGAAGAGGGTGAGTTTTTTGGTGCAGTTTAAAAGTGCCTCAAGGATCCTCTGTCGAGGTAGAACGATTTTATTCTTGAGGTCCTAGGACACGGTTAAAAAAGGTAGGGTGGATCCCGTGCTGGACCGGAGTAGGTACCATAGGCGGACGGACTACCTTGACGAATGTGTGACTACAGGTGTCTGCCCCCCCCCCCGGGATCATAAATAACTGTTCAATTACGTAGCCTTTATTATACACCTGACGGTGGGAACCGTAAGTACGGCTACACCCCTGCACTCACAGCACATCTTAGTGTGTGTGCTGATAACTCACGTGGTCACTAAAAGTTGGCCGCACTTCACTTTCTTGGTCCTGAAGAAAGCCTTTGTATCTATCGTTTAGGCTGAAACATGTCGACCATTTCTTTTGGATAAAGAAGACCAATTAAGTCTTTATAATATCCACCCTACTATTTTTAACCGTGTCCTAGGACCTCAGGAATAAAATCGTTCTATCTCAACAGAGGATCCTTGAGGCACTTTTAAACTGCACAAAAAACTCACCCCCTTCATTCGGCAGCCCAGCTGGGAACCCATTGATGAAGCATGCCACCAACTAGGTTGGTGGGTGAGGGTTCTTTTTTCTAAAACCTATTGGTTTTTTTCTCTTCGCTTGGCATTGTGTCGCCTTGCTTTGGATTCCCGTGCTGGGTCCGACCCTTTTGTTGTCTGATATAGTAAATTCCAAACATAAAACTAGTAACAAAATATGAAAAGACAGACAACATATGCAGAAGCTGAGTTAAAGTGCATGTTACAATGGACAGGAGTAAACAGTGGTGGCTCCTCCGCAATGGCAGAGGAGCATCGCCCCACTGCCTGGCGCAGTGCCAGCAAACGAAAAATAAAACGATGCTTTAGCATTGTTTTATTTTTCGTTTGCCGGCTCTGAGCCAGTTGTGCAGGGAGAGGCAGGGCATGGGAGGGTGGAGGAGGAGTGCTTGTGCGCTCCTTGAGTGCTCATGTGTGTTTGGCCGGCCGTCTCAGGCTGACCAAAACACACATGCACACTGAGGTTTCTCCAGCTCGGCTGCATTCAGCAGCCAGGCTGGAGAAACACCACAGACTCCATGACCTGAGCAGGGCGTCTTTCCTGCCCGCTCAGGCCAATCCCCGTGCTGGTCTGCAGCACAGGGATTGGCTCGGAGTCTGTCCCAGGGGCTTCTGGGACCCAGGAAGAGGCCAGCAAGAGAGACGCGACGCAGGAGGCGGCCAGCGGCTTCAGGTAATTTTTTTTATTTATTATTATTAACATGCCCCCCACGCACTCTCCCCTCTCCCTCCCCCCACCTGCCCCACCACCCTTTGTTAATGGTGGCCGTTGCGTGTAGTAAATACAAAATACTCAAAAGCATTTTGAGTAAAGTCCATTCAAACAGAAAGCTTTTCACATAGATATCCAAATGTAGCTGGGGAATCCACTCAGCACCGTGGTAGGGGGGAGAGTGAAACAACACCTGCAAGCAGCTATACATCTCTTCAGCCCTCCCTGGCAATGCAAACAGTCAGCACCACAGCGGAAAGTGATAAAAGCAACACCACTAGCCATTTGTAATAATAACTTATCGTTATATAGCACTTCATTCTGTATTTCTGCTGTTTCTATGCGCTACATGCCAGGTGTTAGTATTACGCAATTGAATGATACTTATGCACGTTGAAGTGGCAGCCCAAAAGGTGACCCTGATGCTGTTTGTGCTGTGGAGGTGCATTGCACTTCGGGACAATCAGTGTGTTACATGTAGATATTGTGAAGGTTTCTGGCAGACCCTAGCATGCGTTGTCATATTACATCAAGCGCTAGCCTTCCTGAGCCCTGTCGGCTGGTCGCACATGAGCTGCTCAGCTAAGGAGTCCCTCTCCAGTCAGTGAGAAGATACCTGTCTGTAACCGAACAGGATGAGCAGGGGCGCACACTGGGAAAATATTGGGTGGGAGAGAGTTCCAAAACAAACATCGCTCCTTCCCCATGACATGATATACGGCTTAGATTCTGATTCTTGATTCTTCTCTGCTTGAACAGAATAAAACAAAATAAAATGATGTTATATAAACGTAAAAAGATTGTTTTAAATATTGTAAGCCCTTAACATATGTCAAAATATGCCATATTTTCTCATGCACTCGTATCCACGTCTCGCCATCTTCCTCTATCTCCCATTTCTGAAGGAATGAGGTTACCTAAGATGTTGCATGTGATGTGGTTGCATTGCCTTTTAGCGGATAATTTCCCAGCTTCAACCACTTGTAGCCTCAACATCTAATAATGTCTGTAAATTGAAAAAAAATCTATGTGCATCAAGATATAACTCAGAAAAAATACCTTTTAATGTGTGGCCTATAGACAGCTTTAGCTGTATTGCTAGCCTCATCTTTCCCAAAAAAACGCCTGAAATAAATATTTACATATAGAGCATACAGGGGTTTTCCATCAGTTCTCTTCATCTACTGATCTGTTCAAGTGTCATCCAAATATTGTTTCCGTCTGCCACAGCTAACAGTATGGAACTTTGAGTAAGCCCACTTCAGCTGCTGGCTCTCTCTACTGGAAGTGACAGCATTTTGCTTGCGCACATGTGCGCATCCATCAAAATTAGTCCACCTCAGTGCCTGGGTGGTAGGTCAATCCCTGCTTTTATTTCTGCTTGCATTCGACTATGTTTTAAAATGAGTCATTTTCTAGTAATGGTTCGTTTTTTGCAAAGATAGACACTATCTTTAGATGGAAGGATTGTTATTTCTATTACTTTTAGTGCCTTACACATACAAAAATGGTACATAACAATAAACATCACCGGTTTGCAAGAGTCAGACCTCCTGGTTTTGCCATTGCTTGTTTATGTATTAAACTGTAAATGTCAAACGCTCCACTCCATATGATACTGCGATGCCATTAGTTTAAAGCTTCTCTCCCGATCTCTCCCGACTCTAAGAATCATTTTATGGCAGCAGTTTCAGACCTGCGATGTTTTCTAAAATAATAATGATTAAGTACAGCCAAGAAAGCGTTCTTACATTTTATCACATTTTATTATGTGAAATCATCTGTAAAATCATCTGGGCTACCAAATAATACAGTATCCTAAAGAATGACTGTCTTTCCTCCGGAAAGGTCTTAGGGGTGAATCGGCTCCTCCCTCCCATCCGAGAGGGGGCCGAGCAGGCGTTTTTGCCAGAGACCCCTGCCGTAACCAAGGAGAGCTGCAAACGGATCCGGCGGGTCACGACCCGCGTGGCTCTACGGATGTGCGCTCAGGAGCGCGAGAACATTCGGTGTTTCTCAGCTTACAGTGTCAGGTGCCCCTTCCGCGCAGCCCCCGGCTGCCTAATGGCGGGGCCAGCGGGGTGCAGCGCTGGAAGTGCTGCGATGGCCGTTTTTCGTCTCGCATGTGTTGGTGCGCAGGGATGTTCTGGGTAGAGGAATCAAATGTGAGGTTGCTAACCTGTATCACCGTATTGTTCAGCAGCATTTTCTTTGTGTGAGGTTTTAAAAAATATATATTTTTGGCTCTTGGCTAAAACGGTGTAAAAACAACAAATGCATTGTTATTATGTTTAAACTGGGAATCGACCTCCAAATAATCTCTGTAAATGCGTGGCATAATTGTAAAAGTCTGCCAGTAGCGAGAAAGCCGCGCACACTGTGAAAATTGCCTCCCCTGCTTTCCCTTTCATGGGGGTAAACTGACTCCCAGTTATTGAAGTATTTTGGGCTCCCATTTTATGCCTTGATCGCTAACCCCCCTTGGGATGTCGCAGTATTCTCCATCAGCTGGAAAGATGCATGTAATCTCCCAGCTTGTACAGAGGACAGACACATCGCCCAATAGCTGCAACATCTGGATGCTCCAAGACACCCTAACGCTGGCATTCCACAGAAGGAGAAGCATATCATCTGCACACAGGGAAGTGTTATGCTCCCCATCATGCAACGGTATGCCCTTCCCCTGGTCCTCCTTCCTGATCATGCTCGCAAAGGGTTCGATGGCCACCGCAAACAACAAGGGAGATAGCGGGCATCCCTACCTCGTTCTTGCCTTTATCTTGAATGCTTCCCCCGCCGTTCCCGCCTTCCAGCTGTCCCGCCCTCCCCCGACCTCTACTTAATGGAGGACGCTGCGTGGCCGCACCGAAGGCGCACGAAAGGCAAGCCCCTCTGCGCCTGTCCATGACCCGACCGCGACCAGCGCCAGGACCCCTGGCCCTCCGGCCGCCAGTGCTACAGCTCCTTGGCTCTCCCCGAACTCAACGCTGGCAAGAACTACAACTGCAAGCTCTCCTCATCCCTCGACACACACGGACCCTTCACCTGCCGTCACTGCCGCCATACCTTCGCCGAGACCCAGGACTCTCCAGCAACAACCCCATCGCACCACAAACCCTGAGATGCGCCCTCCTCAACGTTCCCTTCCCCGCACAGACACGCCACGGAAATCTGGGACCTCCTCGACAGCACCGCCCCGGACATCGCCTTCCTCACCGAAATAGTCCACTAATGCCGCCTCCGGACCAGACATCACGATCGCCATCCCTGAAGGATACAAGTTCACCCGGAAGGATCGCCCCAACCGCTCCGGAGGAGGCATCGCCATCGCCCACAAGGCCTATCTCCAGCTGAGCACCTACTCCGACGGGCCCCCAGACCTGATGGAAGACCTCCACTTCAAGATCCAGACCATCCTGTCCTCCACCCTCCGTGGCACCCTCATCTACAGACCCCCCGGACCCCGCGCTCCTTTCTCCGACTCCATCACCGACGTCATCACGCCGCATACCATCACCTCCACCGATTTCACGCTGCTAGGAGACCTCAACTTCCACCTCGACAACCGCCAGGACCCCAACTCAGCCTCCCTCCTGGACAACCTCCACACCATAGGACTCAAGCAGATCGTACCAGAACCAACGCACTCAGCTGGGCACATCCTCGATCCCGTTTTCACAGCAGGGAACTCTATCACCTTCAGCCACACCTCCGAACTCCCATGGATGGACCACCTCTGTGTTCACTTCACCTTCACAGCCAACATCCCCCGTAGACGTCCGCATCAGCTCCAGCGCAGGAATTGGAACAAGATCCCCGACGACCAGCTCGCCGCCGCCCTCGGTAGCTCCGCTCCCACCACCACAGACGATGACCCCACCACCGCCGCCCACACTCTACACAACTGGATCACCGACTGTGCCAACACCATCGCCCCCCCTCAAGAAAGCCTCTAAGCCCCACGCCAAGAAAGCCCGCTGGTTTTCTAACGAACTCCGAGACTCCAGGCGCACCTGCAGACGACTCGAAAAACTGTGGAGGAACTCCAAAACCCCGACAGACCTCGACAACTTCAAAAAAGCTTCCTCTGCCCACCACAAGCTCATCAGACTCTCCAGGAAGAAAGCACTTCTGGACAGAATCTCCACCAATGCACACAACAGCAAGGAACTCTTCAGCATCATCAAAGAGTTCGCCCAACCCAACAGCGAGTCCACAGACATCACTCCCTCCCAGGACCTCTGCGACAGACTCAGCACTTTTTTCCATCGCAAAATCAAGACCATCTATGACTACTTCGACGACAACAACCCCCACGACGAACCCCCCCACCACTCCCAGCAGCACGCAGCCGACACTAGACAACTGGACCGCCCTCAGCATCGAAGACACTCTGAGGATTATGAAGACGACCCTCTCCGGGGCCCCCACAGACCCCGGCCCCCACCACATCTACCGCAAAGCCGCAGACATCATCGCCCCCGAGCTTCAACGTATCATCAACCGCTCCTTCGAGACCGCCGAATAAGATTCCGCCCTGAGCAACATGACTAATCCCGTTTTCGCTCCCCTAAGAATCCAACCGGACGGTGGATTACGCCTCCCTACATCACTATAAGGTCTCCAAGTGGTACCTCATACCACTTCCACTGGCTGTCCTCCTTTTGTCCTGACGAAGACCCGCTGTGACTTCGCAACAACGCACCTCCCTGGGTCAAAACGTTGACGTATCTCGACAATCCATACCCTACGGTCTCCATCTCACACAAAATAATAGAGTGTATACGAGACGGATTGGAGATTCATATGTTTAAGGACGGATGTCCATTGATTTCAATATCTTTTATACTGTTTTGTATAGCACTGTACATAGTACCTTCACTCAACACCTTGTCACTTCTAGATCACTTTCACTTATAAGTCACCTTTTTCAATTATGAGTATTTTTGTCGTGACAGCCATATCATTTTGTGCAAAAATCATAAAAACAAAAAGATTACAAATATACTAATTTTGATTGACTTCATCAATGTGTGTTTCCTTTTTATTTCTGTACATTGATGTTGGTACGTTAAAGAAATTGTTTACCTGACAGAACCAGTTGTAGTATATTTTCAGCGACAGACTCAGCGCTTTTTTCCATCACAAAATCAAGACCATCTATGACAACTTCAACGACAACAACCCCCACGAGGAACCCCCCCACCGCTCCCAGCAGCACGCAGCCGACCATAGGCAGCTGGACCGCCCTCAGCATCGAAGACACTCTGAGGATTATGAAGACGACCCACTTCGGGGCTCCCACAGACCCCTGCCCCCACCACATCTACTGCAAAGCCGCAGACATCATCGCCCGAGCTTCAACGTATCATCAGCCGCTCCTTCAAGACCGCCTCCTTCCCCGACGACTGGAAACAAGCCGAGATCCACCCTCTCCTGAAAAAACCTTCAGCAGACCCCACCGACCTCAAGAACTTCAGACCGATCTCCCTAATCCCTTATCCGGCCAAAGTCATGGAAAAAGCCGTCAACAGCCAACTCGCCGCCTTCATGGAAGAAAACAACATCCTCGACTCCTCCCAATCAGGCTTCAGGAAGAACCACAGCACCGAAACCACACTTCTCACAGCAACAGACGACATCAGCGCCCTCCTTGACAGAGGAGAGACTGTAGCCCTCATCCTCCTAGACCTCTCTGCGGCCTTCGACACTGTCTCTCACCGCACCCTAGCCCGCAGACTCCACAATGTGGGAATCCGGAACAAGGCCCTCAACTGGATCCTCTCTTTCCTCTCCGGCAGAACGCAACGAGTCAGACTCCCTCCATTTCTCTCGGAACCGACTCCAACCACCTGCGGAGTCCCACAAGGATCCTCCATCAGCCCGACCCTGTTTAACATCTACATGGCCCCGCTCGCGTCCATCGTCAGAGCACACAGACTCAACATCACATCGTACGCAGGCGACACCCAACTCATCCTCTCCCTACCCAACGAACCCAACATCACCAAACGCAACTTTCAAGACGGTATGGAAGCCTTAGCCAGATGGATGAAGAACAGTTGCCTTCAACTCAACATGGACAAAACGAGGTACTCATCTTGGGCCCACACCCCAACGCCTGGAACGACACCTGGTGGCCCCCCGCCCTCAGAGACCCCCCACCCCCATGAACCACGCATGCAACCTTAGAATCATCCTGGACTCCGAACTCAAAATGGACCGCCAGATCAACGCCATCACCTTCTCCTGCTACCACACCCTCCGCCTCCTCCGAAAGACCTTCAAGTGGATCTCCCCCGAACACAGGAAAACTGTCACACATGCCCTCATCAGTAGCAGACTGGACTACGGTAACGCACTCTACGCCGGGATCAACAAGAACCTCACCCGCAAACTCCAGAACGCCGCCGCCAGACTAGTCCTCAACCTACCGCGCCACAGCCACATCTGCCAACACCTACGGACCCTACACTCGCTCCCCGTCGAGAAGCGAATCACCTTGAAGCTTCTCACCCACGCACACAAGGCCCTCCACAACACCGGACCAGGTAACCTTACCCACTGCCTCGCGTTCTACGCTCCCCAGCGTTCTCTCTGCTCGGCCTAGCTCTCCCTCGCTACGGTACCTCGGATCAAGAAAAGCACAACAGGAAGGCGCTCCTTCTCCCTCCTCACGTCCAAGGCATGGAACTCCCTCTCCGCCTCCAACAGACTGCATCGCTCCCTGAGTTCCTAAAGGACCTCAAGACCTGGCTCTTCGATGGAACTCAGTGATCCTCCTGGATCTGCGGAACCTCTCCCCTCCATCAGCGCCTTGAGACCCGTTCCGGGTGAGTAGCGTGCGCTCTACAAACCCATGATTGTTTGATTGATTGCCCAACTTTGACTCTGGTCCAGGCCCTGGCATACGAGAGCTTTATCTGGGCCCAGGTTCATTCGGCGCATTACCGCATTCATGTATCACCACTGGATAGTATCAAAGGCTTTCCACAGATCCACGGAAAGAACCACAGCCTCTGGGAATCTCTCCCGTGGTGTCTCATCTAGCACCCGGAAAAGTTATCTAATATTTAAGGAGATATTCAGCTGTTGAATTAATCAATTTTGATCAGCATGGATCAACTGCTGCAAGTGGGGTTATAGGCGGTTGGCAAGTATTTTACTACGTATTTTATAGTTGAGATTGAGCAACATCAAAGGGTGATAGAAGGAGGTACCCTTCCTTTCTGAGCTTTGGGAGGGAAATTAATAGTGCCTCCCTACATGTAGGGGCAGGGCGCCATCTTCCCAGGTGACTTTGTTCATCTCTGTTCGGTAGGGAATAACGAGAGGAGTGTACGCTTGATAGAACTCAGCAGGGAGACAATCCAGTCTGGGAGTCTTCCCCGTAGCGAGCTCTTTAATGGCTCCTCATATTTCATGTTCTGTAATTTGCTGCCTTGGCATGAGCCTGACTTAATTTGAGAATCTGGGTAGTGTCTCCCTGTCTAGGAACACCTCTATAGCGTCATCATTGGCAATGCACGACCCACCATAAATTTCCCTGTAATGTTGTGCAAGCATGTCATGGATATCTATTTGAGAGTGTTTCAGATCTCCTGTGCTGTCTCTGAGAACTTACACCCTGTGCCCCCCTGGGTGCACCAACAATGCTAAAAGCCTCCCTGCGCTGCCACTTTCAGAGTGTCATGTGGCTATATATTCCTTATATGAAAAGAGTGCCAGTCACTTCACCACTTCCACATGTCCCCCCTGCGCTTCTAGGAGATCCAGGCACATGAACGGGTCTGCTAGTACACGGTCTTCCAGTTCTCAAAGTGCACTTTCTAAATGGATGAGTTCTGCTTCTAAGGCCTTACGGACTCCCACTTGTTTACCCAGGCAATGGCCTCTGACCACCACTTTGAAAGCCTCCCATTTTGTGTGTGCATGTGTAGTGTGATTGTTATGGTGAAAGTGTTCTCTAATAATGTCCCCCAAGGATTCTTGGAAAACATGATCTCGCAACAGGTCAGGGTGTAGCCTCCATGTGGGGACCAGGTGCAGTCTCCTCCCCTAGTCCATCCTCATCATCAGTAGGTTGTGGTCCGAGAAGGTGTGGGCCAAGTATTCTTCCTGTGTAGCCATTCCCGCCACCGTTGAGGAGTCCAGCAGTTTGTCCAATCGGACATGTAGTTCGTGCTCCAAGAAATAATATGAGCATTCCCGTATATATGCCCATTTCTGTGTCTCCATGAGTCTTGGATGTCTCCATTAGCCACTTATTCCTGGAAGTGTCATGCCACGCTGTGTGCCAGGGAATCTTGCAATAGCAGGGTAGAGGGGTCAAGAAAGACATCACCTACACAGTTAAAGTCCCCTCCCAGAATTTTGTTCTCTAAGGCTGCGTTGCTAAGAGTTGGGACTAGGGAATCCATGAACTGTATTTGGTGCACATTGGGGGCATAGATACTACCAATTACTAGTGGTGTCCCGTCAAGCATCCCCATATAAACATGCACCTGCCCTCTTTGTCTATCACTTGGGTTGTACATTCATAGAGGACCACTGCCTGGATACAGATTATTGTTCCACTTGCGAATGTTGAGTAGGTGAAAAGTTGCCCCCTCCTTTGTCTATGGAGCCTAGAGACCTCACTCATCACCCAATGTGTTTTCTGGAGGAGGGCAAAGTCCACTCCCCTACTTTTCAAGTATGAGTATACCTGGTGTCTTTTGGTGGCAGATTTCATGCCCCGAATATTCCACGTGAGAGTGGTGTACTTAGGTAGTAGAGTAGCCATTTGGGAAGAGGTAGAGTTTCCTAGAATCTGAAAGGAGGTCTTTCATGCGTGGTTCCCCGAGCTCTGCAGACCTGACCACCCGTGGTCATGACACCTTAACATGTGCCGGGATCCACCTCCTCTGTTGCCACAGCTTGTTCATGTTAACTTAATCAAACAATCCTCAAATCCTACTCCCCAGAGTATCTCGACAACGGTCGGGTGTTCACAACACAAGCAAATATGAACTTGGTACCAACACTACTACATTGGCAAACCTGCTCCGAGGAGTATTTTTGGGGGCTGGTGGGTCACCATATATTGATATTTGCAACAGTCTTCACACGCTCACCATATCAGCACCGTCTATGCAGCCCCTCTCTTCAACCTGCCTTCATCTGTGGATCATCAACATAGCAGGGTATTTAGACATCCCCGGCCCCCAAGGTGACCCAGCATCCACCCCACATATCATCACTAAATTATACATCACAGATCATCAGCTGTGCCTGGAGTCAGCCTCAGGCCTTGAAAAGAGTTCTCTGAGGCCAGTTCCTAGTCTGTACTCTCTCTGGACGAGCCAGACACATGATTTCTTGATTCCAGTCATTGCGAGCCTCCAACTTGGCTCACTGCCATGATGGCTGCCAATCGGCTCTGATCTATCTATCATTTGGAGGAACAACCCCTTGCGGATCTGCCTCTGCGGCGCAACCTGCAGCTTTGCGGAATTGGTGCATGCTGCTGATGGAGCAGAGTAAATGAAAAAAAATTAACCCCTAACAAATTTTATAAATAATTAATAAATATGTTCGTTTAAATGTATTAATCAACAATGTACGTGAGGGAAGGGTAACACGCAAGCATGTGTGCTGAATAATCTATTTACAAATGTCTGTGTGTCTAATTATAACATAAAATAATTGCGTACTAAATAAATAATAAATGCATGATTCGTGCTTCATAGAATATAAAACGTGACGTTGCAAAAACAATAGTGATGGTAAGTAAGGAACAGCTTAAATGTTGCTTTCTGCTAGGTAATAACTAATTGGGGTACGTAGATGACGGGAGGGAAACGAAAAGGCTATGTTTCTCTTTTAATTATGTTTTGTTTATTTCTAAATAGTGCTTCTAAGTCTAATCGAGTGGCGATATAAAATGGCTGCCGTTCATTAGAGTACGCATGCGCTGAGAAAACACATGACAAGGGAGAAAAAGTTGGAGAAAGACTGACCACGTGATGGTGCTGAAAGGCTAGGATGCAAGAATGGTCAAGGCTGATGTGACCTATTTGAACTGATAGTGTGCCGTGGTGATCAGCAGAGAATCGTGGGAAACAGTTTTAAGAGAAAGGACAATGCCTGCAGAGTTCTCGAATGTATCGAAAGAAGTTACAAATGTACTGATCGACGCGGTTGGAAACATGTCTTGAACTGTGAGAAAGGAAATGAACATATGCATTCCAGAAGAACAAGCTGGATCCGGGAGAATTTGATTAAAACTGAATAAATGAACTGAGTGGACCAATGAAAGAAAAGCGCGTTATTAATGTTGCAACAATTTAGTTAGCAAAGTTAGAATTAGGGTATAAGAAGGCCTACTCTTAGTGGGAGGGGTTGTTGGTGGCTTCCAGTGCTTGGTGTTCCAGATCGATCCATTTACTGAGTGGGAGATGCTGAAAGACTGTTAGATGAGACGGGTTGCGGTAGCTGATGCTGACGAGCTGAAGTTTCTGCTGCTGTTTTATTTTTCCAGTTGAGTATGAGAATCAGGTTATTTTTCAACTTTAAATTTAGGTTAGAAATCATTAGGCTAAATTAGGAAGATAGGCAGGTTAATTAGGATTTTTCCTTCATGACAAAATTTCCTTTCTGCAATAAAATTGATTTTGCTTAATAAATATTTGATTTAATAATGTATGAATAATTTAATAAAATGTCTAAATTCTTTTCCATGCCTTTAAAATTATATAAATTTTGAGATTCTTAAATCAAACGACTCCGTGATTATTTACTAAATGGTTGTGAAATTAGTAATTAGTTATTGTGATTTAGCTGGTCTTGATCACTATCAACTGATTTTCACTAGATGATCCATCGACAAAACAATGAGCAGGAATATCTTAAGAAATAACTAAGAAAGCGATAGGTTAAGGTAAATAAGGTATTTCCGGCTCCTTCCAGCGGTACATCATGATGATTTTCATTTAGTTTTTCTTTCTCCTAGGAGTATAGATTCGTAAAGGTGTAGAGGAAATCCAGGTGTGTGTGTGTGATTGTTAGGCGATGTCATGGGCCCCATCGTCATGTGGATGTGAGAAAATATAAGTCGCGCCTGGATGACCGATAAGTGACCTAGGAGGAAATAGTTTTCATTGTATCCGCTGCATCAGATTTCTTGGTAGCAGAGTTATGGTTTCTATAGATTAGTTTGGTGATTATTGATTATTGAGTCGCGTTATGTTATATGTGAGTTTTCACGCTTCTGGGATGTAGGAAGTGGAACACGTGTGGCAAGAGAAGTCACATGGAATTTGGTACATGGTCTGAATTCATTTTTGGTAATAACACAGGTTGTGTTATGTTAGGGATTTTCTGTACGAAAGGTGTGTAACTGAGATAGCAAATCACGTTTTCTTGTGAAACTCTGGCCTTAATTCTCAGGAGCATAGTCTCCACATGTGTCTTATCCCCAGAGAAACGGGTTTACTGTTTGCTTGAAAGAAGGGTAAGATAGAGGGAAGTGCTACTTTATCGGCGAAAGTTAATAATTCTGTGGTAGGGTAGAGGTAAGCGCTGCCTACTGGAAATACAGGATTCTTGTGTAAAAGGACAAAGCTGTCACTTTTGTTTAGCGAATCAGACTATGGAATTGTTTTAAATGTTGTAACTAACGAAGAAACATTGAAAAGAAAAATTGCCGATAATTTTTGTAAAGGAGGGGTAAAAGAGCAAGAGTGACATAGACAGTGCCGCGCTAGGATTGGATAGTGCGCTAGTCACGTGAACGCAAAGACAGGAGTGACGTAGAAAAGTGCCGCGCCAGGATTGGTTGGTCCGCGGAAGAAGGAAATCGTTCTGATTGGTGTGTTGGTGTGAGTCGCGTTGTGATTGGTTGAAGTTCCGTACACGGAACAGTGCTGGTTTTGAAGAGAAAAACCAATCGAAAACATGCCGTATTATGAGCATGAAAGGGAGAGAACGCCATGGACGACAAAAATTAAGAATTTCTTTAAGAGAGACAAAAAGGTTGTGACTAGAGAGGGACAAGTAATTCCTCCGCCGAAATCAGCAGCTTCACATATGATGCTGAAATATGGATATCATACATGCATATGGTTAGAAAATTGGGCAAAGTATACGAAGAATGATGGAGCATTAGCTTTCCCTGAGAATGGTTCATTTAGTGTAGCGGTTTTGCGGAATTTGAGAGAAAAGATGACAAATTTAGAACCTAGACCTAGACCAACACAGTTTGAAGCGTTGACGGAATGGGAAGATGAGATGTATGAGCGAGAGAGATTCAGAGGTTTAAGGGATCATGAGTTTATGCCTGGAAGAATGTGGGGAATAAATCATGAGGATAGAATAAAACGATGGAGATGTGCTAACATGACAGGAGGTTTGTTTCCGGCTTTTACAGTTGAGGAAGAGACTAAGAGAAAACGTACTGAGAAAAAGAAACATATGGAGAGGGAAAAATATATGCATGAGAGTGAAACGGATGATGAATTGCTGGAAGAAATTCTGAATAGAAATCCCCTCCGTATCAGCAGAGTTCTACAGTGGTGACACCTAATGCGCCGCAAATAGAGACTGAGCGAAATAAAAGTCCTGTAAAAAGAATTGAAATAAATAGGTCACAAGATCAAATAAGAACTTCACAAAATGAAGAAGTAGAAAGTGACAATGCAACTGAATTAGCAAGAACAACAAAAGAGCTGACTGAGAAAATTAGGGAATTAACGAAAAACATGGAAGCTGTGACTGTACCCGTAACAATAGGTCCAGTAATACCAGTTTTTGAGAATCAGAAAATTGATGAACGATCTTTAGTGATTCCTATGAATTCACAATTTCAGAGAGAAAAAGAAAGGATGGAACCAAGTGCAAGTACAAGTAATTTGGCTAGTACCTACAGACCAAGTCCACCTACAAATTTGACAGTGAATGAGTGTAATGGTAGGAAAATTCATATGGTAACAGAATCTGAAACAGTGACCCCTGAAAAGAGTGGTAATTGGATAGAACTAAATAATACGCCTATAGGTCCGACTCCTGATGAGTTAAATGAGTGGATGAAGGCATTTAAAATAAAAGAACCAGAAGAAAAACCATTAGATGTAATTAGGTTAAAGATTGACATGGAAGAATTAATTTTAGGGACGATTGGTACAGAAAAGCTGAAAAATTACCAGGATGATGAAATTATGTTTCTGTGCAAAAGTATTACATGGAGAGCTAAAAATTTACATGACAAACTGGAAGAGATAGCAAGTGAAATTGGAGTAGATTTTGCGAAAGTGAAAACATTGCAGAAACCGTACAGAGTAGACTTTTGTGAGAAAGATATTGAAAATTTGAACACAGCAGGAAGGCTGACACAGATAAAAGAGTTAATTGTTTTACTGAGAAAATGGGGTGATGTGGACAGATGGAAAGTCAGATGGACGAAAAAGTATGAGAAAACTGCAGACAAGGCTTCTTTGGCTTTTACGATAACTGAAAAAGAACTTGTTGCAAGAGAATACCCTATGAGAGAAACTCCAGGTGGTAGTTATGTGCATGTTCCCTGGACTAGACAGGATATACTGTCATTTACAAACGAATTCCCGAAGCTGAGAGAGAAACCAGTTGAATGGTACCGACAAGTGGAGAGGTTTGTGAAGGTTTCAAAGGTGTTGTGGATAGATTTAGATGGATTGTTTGACATAGTGGTGCCAACTGATTTGTGGTCTGAATGTAAAATTACAGTTGACTGGCCAACTACAGAATATCCAAGAGATCCTAAGACAGGAGCTCCAGGTCCTGAGGTGATGAGGAAATATGATAAGGTGATTACCTTTTTGAAAAATAAGATTCCTCCTAAAGAAACAGATTGGGTAAAAATCGACAGAACTACACAGGAAAGTAAGGAGTCCGTACATGCCTATTATGAAAGATTGTTGTTGGTTTTCAAGCAGTATAGTGGATATGAGGAGTTGAGTGAAAAGGATATGAGTCATTTTGTATATAGATTTGTGTTTGGACTGAAACCAGAGATTAGTGAAATGATTAAACAACATATGATTAACTGGCAAAATGGCACTGTAGATGAGGTACTGAGGTATGCTAAGTATTGTAGTGATGATATTGAGAGTAGACAGCGTAAATTGAAAGAGAAGGCAATGTGGGCACAGGTGAAAGTGGCAGAGAAACAAGAAGCTCAATTGGATAATAATGGGAATGAAACAGGACAGAATAAATCCCGACCTAACATAGGTAAAGGGAAAGGTCAAATGAGTCTAGACGAGGCAAAGAAAAAATGGCCTTGTCATAATTGCGGAAAATTAGGGCATTGGAGAAACGAGTGTAAGTTCCCACCTAAACCTAATCCGGAAAATCAATCATTAAATCCACAGGTGCAGAATGAGGTAGTTGTTCAACAAGGTCAGGTGCCACAACCACCACTTCCGAACAATGTTAACCAGCAAAGATACAGTACAGAAACAGGATTCTACGGAGGAGAGCAGGTAACACAATTGCCGTGAGCAGCTAACATTTCTCAGTATTGGTTGCGCAGAGTGAGGATGAGTCGGATGAAAGTTTCTGACGGTGCCTAGGAGAGGAAAAGAGTGCGTACTTGGCGCAACTCTAGAGGTAGATCAGTCTGGTCCCTTTGTGGATGGAGAAGTGAATGGTGCAAATGTAACATTCCTTGTCGATACTGGAGCTACCCGTTCTACTGTTAGATCAGTGGAAATTCCAAACCTTCCTCTCTCAGGTGAATATATCCAAGTAGTTGGAGTAGCGAATCAGCAGATTAAAACACCACTTACTGAATTAGTGGAAGTAAAAATTGGTTCTTTTAGCAAAATGCATAGATTCGTAGTGTGCGATTGTAGTCCCGTAAATCTTTTAGGTCGTGACCTTTTGTGCAAAATGAACTGCACAATTTATTGTACGCCAGATGGAATTGGATTTCAGACCCCAGATGAAGATGTATTGTATAAAGTAACATTGATGAATCAGGAACCTGAAATGAATGGTTTGTTTCCTGCATTTGATGCAGAAAAACTTCCAAAAGAACTGAAAAATGCAGTGAAAGAGAATGTGTGGGATTTTACAGGAGAAGATATTGGGTTGATGAAAGAAGTAGATCCCGTAAAAGTAACAGTAAAAGAAGGAACAACTTACCCAAATACGCCACAGTATAAATTGACTCCAGAAATAATTGAAGGAATAACTCCTGTAATAAATAAAATGATTGAACAGGGAATTCTAAAAGAAATAATGAGCAGTCCATGTAATTCACCTATAATGGGACTGAAAAAGCCAAACGGAACATATAGAATAGTACAGGATTTGAGAAAGGTCAATAAAATAGTTGTGCCTTGTTGTCCAATAGTGCCAAACCCTGCAGTAATTCTATACCAAATTCCACATGAAGCTGAGTGGTACACCGTGATAGATTTGTGTCACGCATTTTTCTCTATTCCTTTACATCCAGATAGCCAGCCATTAAATGCGTTCCGGTTTGGAGAGCGTATTTTGGCATGGTGCCGAATTCCTCAGGGGTATACAGAAAGCCCCTCAATCTTTAATCAGATTTTAAAGAAATCCCTGGAAGATTTGAAAATGCCAGAAAAGTCAGTGATGGTGCAGTATATCGATGACCTATTGGTAGCATCGAAAACAAAAGAAGCATGTGTAAGCGATACAATTGCTTTACTGAACCATCTAGAGAAAAGAGGACATAAAGTGTCCCCTTCGAAATTGCAGTTTTGTCAAAAAGAAGTCCAATATTTAGGGCATAAAATTGAGAAAGGAGTGCGAAAGATAACGACTGAGAGAATAAAAATGATTCAAGGAATGAGAGCACCAATGACGCAAAGAGAGGTAAGAATGTTTCTGGGAATGGTTGGATATTGCCGACAATGGATAAGTGGTTTTTCCTTGATTGCTAAGCCATTACAAAAATTGACCAAGAAGGATGTAAAAGACCCTTTTGAATTGAATGACGAAGAAATGAAATCTTTCAAAGAGTTGAAAAAGAAATTGTGTGAGGCCCCTGCTTTAGGAATGCCTGACTATGAAAAGGATTTTGAATTGTACTGCAGTGAAAGAGATGGATGTGCATTTTCAGTACTGGTACAAAAACATGGAACAATGAAGAGACTAATTGCTTATTTTTCAACTGTTTTAGATCCTATAGCAAAAGCGTTGCCAGGATGTCTGAAAGCTGTTGCTGCTACTTGTGTAAGTCTGGAACAAAGTGAAGGTATAGTGATGGGGTATCCACTGAGAGTATATGTTCCCCATTCAGTAGAGATTCTTTTGACAAGAACAAAAACACAGTACATGACACATAGTCGGCTGACTAAGTACGAAAAAGTAATCTTGAGTGCAGAAAATGTGACCATAGATAGATGTATGAATGTGAATCCTTCGACATCATTGCCAGATGAAGAGAGTATAATTGAACAAGATGAAGTAGATCATGATTGTCTGAATGTGCTGGAATATTGCACAAAACCAAGAGCTGACATAAAGGATGAGCCTTTAAAAGAATCAGATTATGTCATGTTTTTGGATGGCTCATGCTTAAGAACGAAAGAAGGAGTTTTAAGCGCAGCTTACGCAGTATGCACAGTGGCAACTGTGATGGAAGCGTCTTGTCTGAAAGGAATAAGGTCTGCCCAAGTTGCAGAACTGATTGCTTTGATTCAAGCATGTAAGTTGGGAAGAAATGTACGAGTTACGATTGTGACCGATAGCCAGTACGGTTTCGGTATAGTGCATGATTTCGGTCAGATTTGGTCACAAAGAGGTTTCTTGACGTCTGCAGGAACACCTATCAGAAATGGAGATTTTGTAAAGAAACTGCTTGAGGCGATACAGCTGCCTAGGCAGATAGCTGTAGTGAAATGCAAAGCACATAAGAAAAATGAAGATTACATGACTGTCGGAAATAATTACGCCGACGAGATAGCCAAATATTGTGCAGAGAACATGGTATCCCTGAATAAGAATCGCGAAAGGGAGCATATCTCTTCTCCTTTGCTTTTTACTAACACTGTCGAGACATGGGATGAGGTGAGACAGTTACAGGAAGTTGCAAATGATGAGGAAAAAGATTACTGGATAAAAGCAGGATGTAGAAGACAAGAAAACAATGGTGTGTGGGTTTACAGAGATGAAAGACCAGTTATGCCTGATAGCATGATTTCAGACATGGCACGGATGTACCATGGACAAGCTCATATTGGGAGAGATGCAATGATCAGACTTTTAGACAAACATGGTATAACCCAAAATTCAGAGCCATAGCTGAAAGTCTTTGTCAAAGATGTCTTATTTGTCAGCAGTTTAATCCAGGAAGAAAGACAATAGTGAGTCTAGGAACAATAGGACGAGAAGGAGGTCCGTTCACTAGAATGCAATTAGACTTCATTGAAATGCCCCCTTGTAACAGACTAAAATATGTATTAGTGGTCGTCTGTTTGTTTTCTCGTTGGGTGGAGGCATACCCGACTAGAAGGAATGATGGAATAAATGTAGCAAAACTTATGCTGCGAGAGTTCATTCCAAGGTATGGTTTTCCAGTCACGGTTGAAACAGATAGAGGAACACATTTTCAAAATGAGTTGATTCAATTAATTTGTGAAGCATTAAGTATTAAACAAAAACTGCATTGTGCATACAGACCAGAGGCTTCTGGGGTAGTAGAGCAAATAAATGGAACAATTAAGAACAGGTTAGGAAAAATGTGTCAAGCTACAGGACTCAAATGGCCCGATGCACTGCCCCTTGTCCTGATGACCATCAGAAGTATTCCTGAAAAGAAAACTGGACTTAGTCCTCATGAAGTGATCATGGGACGAGCAATGAGACAAGCACAAGTACCTGTCAACAAGTTACTGACTATAACTGATGATCTAGTACTGAATTATTGCAAAGGACTGGCTGATGTGGTGCGTTCTGTGTTTCATCAGGTTGGACCGGATGCGACCACTCTTGAAAGAAAACCAGCCCACGACTTGAATCCAGGAGACTGGGTCCGCATAAAAGTCCACAGGAGAAGAAACTGTCTAGTTCCTCGCTGGGACAAGCCACGACAGGTAATCCTAGTGACAACGACCGCAGTCAAGTGTGCAGGAGTGAAAAACTGGGTCCATGCCAGCCACACAATCAGAGTTCCAGAACTTGCAGATCGACATGTGAGTCGACATCTGGAAGTGTGGGATGAGAGTTCAGCGACTGAGACAGAAAAAATAAGAGAAAGGGTGCCAGAACTTGAAGATCGACCTGAAAGTCGACATCTGGAAACCCCAACTGCAAGCACCTCTATAGAGGAAGAAGAAGAAGGGAAAATTGCAGAAATTCCAGAACTTGAAGATCGACCTGTAAGTCGACATCTGGAAATATCTGACACGAGTTCAGGATCTGATGATTCAGTTGAAAACTGTGAAGAATTTCGAAGGAGAACTTGGGGATTTAAACCAATTAGAGAAGAGAATGAACAAGAAAATGATCTAAATGAGAAACCAAGTACAAGTTATGGTGGAAATCCTTCAAAAGTAATATTAATAGACAAAGAAGGGAAAGAGACAATTAAAAAGCTAGAAAATCGAGAAGAACCCCGAGGAGCAATAGGGACAGATAGTGAAACAAAAGAACAGGGAAAATTAGAAGCAGAGAGTGAGATAAATACCAATTCGGAAGAACATCGAGGAGGGACAGTAATAGGGGAACACAAGAAGGAGAAAATAGATCCACCAGTAAAAGAAAATGAGATCATAAGTTTCAAAATAAGAGACAATTGTGAGAAAATTGAAACAGAATCTGAAGAAAGCGGAGAAGAAGAGAAAACAAGAACTGAATCAAGAAAAAGAAACTGGAAATCAGAAAGAGGAGAAAAAGAAGGTGAAGCCAAAAGGCCAAGAAAAGGAGACAATTGGCCCAGCAACTATATAAGAAAATTGAGATACAGAATAATCAGAACAGGAGAAAAAAGTGCTGAACAGGTGAATGAAATAACAAGTCAAAAGGAACAAGAAAAGCCAAGTGGAAAACGATTGCAAAAGTCTAAAAGAATAAAGAAAGTGAATTCGAAATACAAGTCACCTGAGTGGTTGTACATCGCTCTAACTGATTACAAAGAAGAAAGAAACACTGACGAGAACCCGAGACTGAGAAACCGAATGGGTAAAGGTGAGGTGCAACAAACCTGAAGTGAAGACTTAAAGTGCTTCTGCCGGATGTGACAATTTTACTGGATATGACAAATCACCGGATGTGACAACGAAAGAATTCTGAAAAGAATTAAAAGAAAGTACCAAGCAAAGACTTTTGAATGCAGAGTGGCATCTAAGTCATTTCTGAGGTGTAGTGACACAATTTTCTGAGATTTAACAAAAGATAAAAACAAAAATGGAGAATACTAGAGATAGAAGAGATAAATGTGAGTTTTTAAAAAGATGGTGTAAAATGTGCTGCTTTTGTACAGGATTATTAATGACAGTATGGATAGTTTTAGCAATCACAATTCCTATTAGTATAGCTGTAGTAGAAGCAAAGAATGATACTAAACCAGAAAAAGAAACTAATATTAAAGAACCAGTTATTTTAAGAAGTAGTGCAGAATTACATAAGGATAAGTCAGTAGCAGATTTTTCAAAAAATGTTTTTACAAAATTGTTGTACGAATATGTAGAGACAATGGATGTGAGAGATTGTTATGTTTGTATGCAGTTGCCTGCATCAGTGTCAGAAGGTGTGACTTATCATCACCTACCTCTAACTTATGGAATAACATGTAGTGTCATAGCAAGTTTATTTTATAAAACAGGTAGATTAGAGTTTTATTACACTGATGTAGATAAGATTTTTGCAAATGTTCCTGTAGTTCCAGAACTTAACAAAGTAAAACAAGCAAAGGTTTTAGGAGAATTCTTTTTAGAGCATAGAATTTTAACATTAGAAGAAATAGCTCAAAACAACCTTACCTGTGAGTTAAAGAAAGAAGAAAAGGTATTTTTAGAAATGGTTGAAGAAAGAAGAATGAAATTTCAAAGAGAAGCAATAAAAGAGAAAAGAACACATCTATGGACGTTTGAGGAAGAAAATCATGAAGGGAAAAAGATAAATGCAGCAATGACATTAGATTGGCCGCAAACAGGAAAGTTGTGTATTAGGAGAAATAAGACAGTCTATGACAATTATTTTGTAGGTTCCAGTATCTGCCATGACAATTATCAAATTTTGGGAGGTTGGGGATTCAAAGGTGGAAAAGATCCAATATTTCCAGGTATCTATTATATTTGTGGGAATAGAGCTTATTACAGGTTACCGGACCATTGGTATGGAACTTGTTATGTAGGCCTGGTCTTTCCAAAAATCTTTCATATGGACAGAGAAGAAAAAGGAACATACAAGATGATTAATAGCTTTACACGTAGAAAGAGGGAAAGTTTTTCAGAAATTGTAGGTGATATTTTTGGAGCATTAATACCAGCAGTGGGAATATCTTTGAATGCATTTAAAATTCGGAAATTATCCACAGTAGTAGATCGTTTGTCTACAGATACTGCGGGAGGGTTCTTGATTGTAAATACCGAAATGGTTGCCATGAGAGCTATGGTGATGCAAAATCGGCTTGCCCTTGATATTCTTTTGGCAAAAGAGGGTGGAGTTTGTGGAATGTTGAAAGTCCAACATTGTTGCACTTACATTCCTGATAAAAGTGAAAATATACAAAAGTATATTACAAATATTACAAATTTGCACAAAGAACTAGTTCCACTGGAGGTTGAAAGTGTCCTTGGAAAACTTGGTAGAGGGTTTTCTTCAGTAGCAAATTGGTTAACAAGAATGAGTAGACTAATGATAGGGAAAGTTATAATAATAGCAACTGTAGCAATATTGTTAGCCATGGTGTTGAAAATTGTAATAACGTGTATAAAAAGAAAAATAAGACAAAATAAGATAAAAAGAAATAACAGAATAATGAAAGAGAGAGAGAGAGAAATGGGTGAAATTGAGTTAGAGAAAATGAAAGAAAGTATGTATAAAGAGACAAGAAGACAAGATGAAATGGAAACAGATGTATAACTAACAAAAAGCAAAAGGATGAAAGACATATGCTGCCTGAAAAAGAAGTATAACTTGGTTTTATGTGGTGATTTAAAAATCACCAAAGGGGGAGTTGATGGAGCAGAGTAAATTAAAAAAATTAACCCCTAACAAATTTTATAAATAATTAATAAATATGTTCGTTTAAATGTATTAATCAACAATGTACGTGAGGGAAGGGTAACACGCAAGTATGTGTGCTGAATAATCTATTTACAAATGTCTGTGTGTCTAATTATAACATAAAATAATTGCGTACTAAATAAATAATAAATGCATGATTCGTGCTTCATAGAATATAAAACGTGACGTTGCAAAAACAATAGTGATGGTAAGTAAGGAACAGCTTAAATGTTGCTTTCTGCTAGGTAATAACTAATTGGGGTACGTAGATGACGGGAGGGAAACGAAAAGACTATGTTTCTCTATTTTAATTATGTTTTGTTTATTTCTAAATAGTGCTTCTAAGTCTAATCGAGTGGCGATATAAAATGGCTGCCGTTCATTAGAGTACGCATGCGCTGAGAAAACACATGACAAGGGAGAAAAAGTTGGAGAAAGACTGACCACGTGATGGTGCTGAAAGGCTAGGATGCAAGAATGGTCAAGGCTGATGTGACCTATTTGAACTGATAGTGTGCCGTGGTGATCAGCAGAGAATCGTGGGAAACAGTTTTAAGAGAAAGGACAATGCCTGCAGAGTTCTCGAATGTATCGAAAGAAGTTACAAATGTACTGATCGAAGCGGATGGAAACATGTCTTGAACTGTGAGAAAGGAAATGAACATATGCATTCCAGAAGAACAAGCTGGATCCGGGAGAATTTGATTAAAACTGAATAAATGAACTGAGTGGACCAATGAAAGAAAAGCGCGTTATTAATGTTGCAACAATTTAGTTAGCAAAGTTAGAATTAGGGTATAAGAAGGCCTTCTCTTAGTGGGAGGGAGTTGTTGGTGGCTTCCAGTGCTTGGTGTTCCAGATCGATCCATTTACTGAGTGGGAGATGCTGAAAGACTGTTAGATGAGACGGGTTGCGGTAGCTGATGCTGACGAGCTGAAGTTTCTGCTGCTGTTTTATTTTTCCAGTTGAGTATGAGAATGAGGTTATTTTTCAACTTTAAACTTAGGTTAGAAATCATTAGGCTAAATTAGGAAGATAGGCAGGTTAATTAGGATTTTTCCTTCATGACAAAATTTCCTTTCTGCAATAAAATTGATTTTGCTTAATAAATATTTGATTTAATAATGTATGAATAATTGAATAAAAAGTCTAAATTCTTTTCCATGCCTTTAAAATTATATACATTTTGAGATTCTTAAATCAAACGACTCAGTGATTATTTACTAAATGGTTGTGAAATTAGTAATTAGTTATTGTGATTTAGCTGGTCTTGATCACTATCAACTGATTTTCACTAGATGATCCATCGACAAAACAATGAGCAGGAATATCTTAAGAAATAACTAAGAAAGCGATAGGTTAAGGTAAATAAGGTATTTCCGGCTCCTTCCAGCGGTACATCATGATGATTTTCATTTAGTTTTTCTTTCTCCTAGGAGTATAGATTCGTAAAGGTGTAGAGGAAATCCAGGTGTGTGTGTGTGATTGTTAGGCGATGTCATGGGCCCCATCGTCATGTGGATGTGAGAAAATATAAGTCGCGCCTGGATGACCGATAAGTGACCGAGGAGGAAATAGTTTTCATTGTATCCGCTGCATCACTGCCCTACAGCTCCATCCTTTCCATTCCTGTGGATTTCCACCCAAGTTCACACATTGGTAGGTTTGTCAAAGAAGAGTGAGCAGTCATTAACAATATTTTTAGCTGCACTGGGAATAAGCGCATATATTGGAGGCCCAAGTCTGTAAGTGCTCTCAGAACCTCCAGAAATGAGACTCTCCTGCATTGCACCGCTAAAGTATAATCAGGAAAAATAGCCAACGGGCTGTAGTCAACCTGCAGGGAGCCTGATGAGTTAGCTTGTCTCAGAAGGGTTTCTCTGTCTCTGTAGTTGAGGAGTCTGGCCACCAACTGGTGCGGGGAAGCCACCAGAGGCAGGGGCCTCGCCAGTGCCCTATGCGCCCTTTCCAGGACAAACATCTGGGAGAGCCCCTGAGGGGCCATGATGCCATAAATCCACCTCTCGAGGTAGCCCACCATTTCATTGACTTCAATTCCTTCAGGGATCCCCACCACCAGTACATTATTACGTCGATTGCATCCTTCTGCATCCTCTATTCTCTTATCTAGCAGTTCCATTTTGTCCATAAGGGCCGCCATCTGTGTTTTCAAATCATCTACTAATGGGGATATGTGGGTTAAAGCAGACTCATTACCCTTCACTTTGTATGGCAATTTGCGATGATCATCCCAGAGGATATTCAGGTCAATCACTGCGCGATGTATTTATCTTCAAGGACTTCCCTTGTAGGGGTTATGGCTTCCAGGATACTGTCCAGTTTATCCAGGACTGTCTCCTGTCCATATGAAGCCTCACAGTTAGACTGTGTCTCCCCCAGTGTTCGGACCCATCTGGGGGCACCCCTGTGGTCCTTAGTATATATGGTGCAGCCCATCATAAAAAGGTGTTGCACTGGGGACAACAACAGATCACCGCAATGCTTGTGTTCTCTAATTCCAGCTGGTCCACCGCCTGCCTCCCTCGAGGTGCCGGGGTAGCATCGCGGTTACCCTAAGTGGGAGGTAAAGATTCAGCCCTCATGGCACCCAGCGATCCAGTCCCCCCTCCCAAGTGAGGGTTACTTAGGCTGCAAGGGGCTCCTATCCTGCTATCGGGTTCTAAAGGTGGTTGTTCACCAAGAAATCTCAGGTCCTCCAAGGGGCTCCAGCTGCTTATTCCTTTGGGTCATCCCCCTTACTCTGAAACAGAGGCATGGTCATTGCTGTCACTCCCAGAGTGGCATCCCACAGGCTAGCTTATCGCTGCCATCTGGCCCTACCTCACTCAGGCTGGCTTCTCCGTCCACTCTCAGCCGGGCTCAGAAGATGCTCAAGGGGTCACTTCTCCCTCCACTGCAGTCCGCAGCATGTGGCTCCAGCCTCCCTGGTGTCTCCTCCCCTCAGTCTTGGAGCTCCTGCCCAGCCACGGCCGCCTGCGGTGATTCAGGCCCCTCAAGCCTCTGGGGGCCACAACACCTTCGGCAGCCTCGTCTGTCATCGCCACCTGGCGCCATATGTGACCCAGGACTCACAGGTGCCCCCTCCACTCAGGGCCGGGTCCAGTCGCCATCTTGATTGGTCACAGTGCAGCCTGATCGCCATCTCGCTGCGCTCTCCTCTCCCCTTCCAAGCCAGAGAGGCAGCGAGCCAGGTCCCTTTACTTTGGGGTCTGCATGGAGGAGTTCAGGAGTCCCAGAGTGGTACCAATGATGACAGAATTACAGGTGATGCTGTGAAGGCAGCAGAAGCTGCCTAGTGAGCGTCCATCTTTCTGTGCTGCAGAGACACCGCAGCTCGAGTGCACCTTGTACTTGAGTTTGCATCAAAGACCTACACAGTGGAAAGCCCATCCACAGTGGAACATATACAATGCATTTGCAACAGGCCATCATAATAAACTCTCCTCTATTCTTATCCTCCTTAAGTGAGCAACAACATTCAACATGACTGACCACTCAACAATGTCAGCTACTCTCGCCTCCTTAGGTGTCATCAGCCCATATCACTACAGTGGTTACCCATATCCCTCCAATCACTCCTTCTTTGTCTCCAGATGCTTCTCACACTTTCGATTCACTACCCTAGCAGTGGGCACCACTCCAGCTTTAGTCATTTGGGACATCTTTTTTCTATTTATACCACCTGGTTTGGTGACATTAGCTCCTCTTCAGCTTTTCATATTACCTATTTGACAACAACATTAACATTACCATTCCTTCCCTTTTTTTTTACCTCCACTCCTAATCTAAAATCTCATACTGCCTCATACTTTTAGACACTGATGGCCTTCCTCTCCCAGTCTTAACTTCTCCAAGACTGAAATATTCTGCATTTCAGCATTCTTTATCCAAGCTTATATGGATTCCTCCATCTCTTTCCTGATACAGTAAAAACATCTCCACCTGCCCAGAATCTCTGCGTAAAATTTGACTCCATAATGAGGCTGGCATTCATTATCATGTCTACTACTCAAGCTCTGTTCCAGAGTGCTCTTGGCTTCCAGATAACACTGCTAAATCCCTACTAAACACCTGTATTACTAAGCTTAAGCTTAACATCAGCCTCCTGGTCAATCCACCCACAGTGGTTCAACCTCCCACTACATATAGCCACTTTCTTTTAAGGCTACTGAATCGGTTAGCAATTGGCCACTCCTACACGACTCTATAACTCCTAATTCTTTTCTTTCAGTTATTATACGTCACCTTACCCATCCGTATCTTCCAGAACCTCTCCTGCTATATCCTAACAGAGGCACAGCATTCCACAAATTCAACGATCTTTCTGTCCCCAAACCACCTTGTATCCCATCCAAGTTCAGACATCTTGAACTATTGGCACCCTTCCACTGAAATGTCTTACTGAATCATTTTTAGGCTGACCCTTCCCTTCCTATATTTTTTTCCGCATCGAAGGCCCATCTCTTCAGTTTCACGTACCAACACACCTGACCAGGTTTAACAATATAAGGCCGGTGAGCACAGGACGTAATTGTACAGGGGAAGGTGGTCATATCCCCTATGCTCGCACCAGCCGCCAGAGCGCGCCATTTTTGTGACTACTTTGCTTTGGGATTATTGATATAACGGCTGCGCCCAGCATGAAAGGCATTTGGGTGATACAAACATTTGCAGGGACAAACAAACGATACCAATCAGAGCAAACGTACTCAACAGTGGAAGACTTCAATAGCCCGGATAGACAATAACTTCCAATTGCCTTGCAGATCCCTGCAATTGTTAGCTAAGACAGCCTCGTAAAATGTGGTGAGTGCGTGTCCTTCGCTTATTTTGCCTTCATTCCGATGCGATCTCAGAAGTGTTGGGATCCAGGGACCTCAGAATATTTGTGTGGTGTCTAGCTGACATCACCTGGAATCTGGAACACAGGTCGTGTTCCGGATTCCAGGGCAGACGGTTTGGCCCAGGCTTACGAGAAGGAACTGACTTGTATTTCTACTCAAGAATAAAGCCACTCACCTTTATTCCTGCGTGCTGTGATTCTTCGTTATTACACTGGCGACGATTGGAAAACTATCCGGTAAGCCTGGAGCCCTGCGGTGAGCAGATCAAGCATCCGTTGTCTCCGTAACCTGTGGTGTCTCTGGGAGTTACTCCGGAGCATTTGTAGTGACACCGTGACCTCCGTGGTGAAAACCCCGTTTTTCTGAAGAAATTGGTGAGACTTTAAACGATTTCTATGTGTTTTCCTATCTTCGTGTCCACTCGCGCACGGAGATCGAGCGCTGCTTTGTTGTCGTCAGCATCTGTCTCGCGCATGCGCGCACACTGAATTAGTCTAGAGCTGTTACCATTGCGTACACTCAATGTAGCAGCCTACGTCTCGTGGCCTCAACACGCTGTGTCATCATCGCGTCACACTATCCTGCGTGAAAGCGGCCATTTTGTCTGATTGGGAAGCCTCGGCTCATCATTCACGTAACGTAGCGGCCATTTTTTTGATGCAAGATAGCGATCTTGGCATTGATTTCAATGTCAACGCGTGTGTCTCTATTGCATCTTCGGTGACACACACACCTCTTCAGTTGCCAAGAAGGAGGTCAATAAAGGAGGTCTGACAAGTGTATCCACCAAAGCGTACACAGTGATACACACACCTTTATTAATTACAATTGTTTAAACAGCCCAACAACTTGTGCTACTCATTTCAAGATATTAGTTGAGCACTCTGTTTTATTGGTCCACAGTGATACACACACTGCTTCCTCTTCTTTGAAGTGCTAGTTTGGCACTCAGTTCTACAGTGTGTTACAACTGGGCAAGTGTTCTCTGTTCCTCGGAAGTCTTTGTTTCATCGATCGCGCATGTGCGCGCGTCACAACAAAGTCTAGAGCGCTAACTTCTGGTTCCTTTTGGCAGTGATTTCTTTGTGTTGCTCATCAGCTGTTCGGCGACACGCACGCCAGTGATACAGTGTAGCATTTTAAACCAGCGTGTTGCCATCTTTAAGTCACTTCTTCATTATGGAAGGTTTTAATGCTCCTGCTCAATTTTTAGCCTCTCCTGGTGAACCCATTTTAGAGTGGAAACAATGGAAGGAAGGCTTAGAGGCATATATTGAAGCCATGGGGGGTGATGATTATACTGACAAGAGGAAACTGGCCATTTTAAAACATTGTCTAGGTGCAGAAGGCAGGCGTATTGTAAGTCATTTACCACCAATTACTTTGAATCGTACATAGTCATCGGATGATGATATCGATGTATTTGAAGAGGCTATTAAACAACTGGATAAACAATATATAAAAAAAGTCAATGAGGTTGTGTGTCGTCACAAATTTCTTAGCAGAGGCCAACTAGTTAATGAATCAATAGACGTTTTTGTCAATGATTTGAGAATTTTAGCATCCAAATGCAATTATTCTACGTTTCATGACCAGATGGTACGTGACCAACTTGTTCACAAAGTTGCTGACGTTAAGCTTCAAGAAAAATTGTTAGCTGCTGAAGATTTGACTTTAAACAAGGCTATTGATATAGCTCATCGTTTTGAGGATATGAAACTGGGATTAAAAGAACTTGCGGAACAGAAGGTTTCTGAAGTTAATTTAATCAAAAAGTCTAATCCTGATGAAGCCACGTCCAGCAAGTCAAAATCCAAAACGCATTTCAACCAAGAAAGAAAAGAATATATCTGTTTCAAATGTGGTATTCCTGGTCATTTAGCCAATGACAAAAGGTGTCCTGCCATTGGTCAAGTATGCAGATATTGTAAACTAAAAGGACATTACACTAGGATGTGTAGAAACAAGAACAAATTTAAGAATAAGAGTAGTGACAATAAGAACCAAAATGCTGAACAAGTGAAAGTAGTTAGTTGTGATATTGAGGATGATGAATTTTTATTAGCTGTGTATGAAGTTAACAGTAATATGAAAGATGCTCCTTTTGCACTGTTGTAATTGGTGACAAGAATGTGAGAGTTATGGCCGATTCTGGTGCTAGACATACTCTCATTGGGGATGAATGGTTAAAAGAGTTTCCCGATGTCTGTTTATCTCCTCCAGACATCAAACTGGTTGGTTACGGAAGAAAGCCCATTGATGTGTTAGGGTTTTTCACAACTACTCTTAGCTTTAAAGGTAAATCCATTTCCTTCAAAGTGTACGTTGCACGGGAAGGTTCGTGCCTTTTAGGTTGGCCTCAACAAAGAGATCTCATGATCACTTTAGATCCAAACCATCCTGACCAGGTACTTGCGTACTCAGATTTGATTCTTCATGTTGAAATCGATCCTGCATCTGAGTGGGAAAAAGATTTCCCAATGTATTTTCTCCTGCTAAATTGGGTCTTCTTAAAAATTTTGTTCACAACATTATTTTAAAACATGATGCTGTACCCAAAGTTCACAAAGTTAGGAATGTTCCTCTACATTTAAGAGAAGCTGTCAAGAAGGAACTTGAAAGATTGTGTAACCTTGATGTCATTGAGGAGATCGAATCCTCAGAGTGGTTATCCCCCGTTGTTGTCGCACACAAACCGAATGGTCAAGTCAGATTGTGTGTTGACTTAAGAGATCTCAACAACAATGTATGGGTGGACAGACATCCCCTGCCGAATATTGGTGAGATGTTTACTAAACTTAAAGGTGCATCGATATTTTCGACTCTTGATTTGTCTAACGCATACCATCAGATTGCCCTTCATGAGGATAGCAAGCATCTTACTTCATTTATTACATCTGAAGGAGCTTTTAGGTACAAGAGAATGCCCTTTGGGTTAATATCTGCATCCTCTGTTTTTCAAAGATTGATGCACAATCTGTTTAAAAACATCGAAAATGTATTATATTTCCAAGATGACATTCTGGTTTTTGCTTCTGATTCAAAGGAACATACTGATATTCTTCATAAAGTTTTGTGCATATTGCAAGACAATGGTCTGACTTTAACCAAGGACAAATGTAAGTTTGGTGTATCATCTGTTGATTACCTAGGTCATTCCATTGATAAACAGGGTATTTCTCCCAAGCAAAATCTTATTAGGGCCATTGAACAAGCTCCAGAACCTCAAAATAAAGACCAGCTTAGATCTTTTTTAGGTCTTGCTGAATATTATGCTAAATTTATACCACTGTTTGCTGACAAAACTGTACATATGAGAACCTTAATGAAGTAAAATAAGTCATTTTTGTGGGATGACAATTGTACCAACGAATTCAAGCAATTGAAAAATTGCATTTCATCTGCACCTGCTTTAGCCACTTTTAATACTGCCTATGACTCTGTGATTGTCTCTGATGCCAGCAATGTTGGTTTAGGTGCCGTTCTAATGCAAAATCAAAATGGTCATTTAGTCACTATTGGCTTCGCATCCAGACCATTAAAGGGTGCTGAATGCAAATATTCCACTCTAGAAAAAGAAACTCTTGCATGTTGGTGGGGTATTGAATATTTTCGAAAGTATGTTTATGGCACTGTTTTCAAAGTTAGGTCTGACCACCGTCCTTTAGTAGATTTATTTACAACGAAAGGGTGTGGAAGAGCCACTTCAAAACATTCTTGCGGATTGTCTCTCAAGATTACCAGTGGCGGATGACAACATTGTTGAAGAGGATGATGATTTAGAAAATGTGATTTCAATATGTGAAGTATCCAAGGGTTGTATACAAGAGAGTGAGTGGAGATTAGCATGCGATAAGGATATTGTTCTTAAAGAAGTCATTAGTTGCATCAATTCTTCATGGCCAAGGAAGGTTAACATGTCAGAAAGTCTTCTTCCTTTCTTTCAGGTAGCTCATGAGTTATCTTTAAAGAATGATGTGTTAATGAGAGGTTTGCAACTTGTTGTTCCCGTTGAGTTACAACAGATCATTTTAGAAATGGCACATGAAGGACATCCTGGCATGACGAGTATACAAAGAAGGATTAGAAGTGAGTTTTGGTGGCCAGCCATGGATAAGTCTATTGAGAGCAGGGTCAGGGATTGCATAGAATGTTGCATTAGTGATAAATCTCAAAAGACGGTCTCTTGTGAACGTCTTCCCATCTCCAGACCATCCCGTGTGTGGCAGTGTGTTTCCCTAGACATTGCTGGTCCGATGTGTCTAGGCCACAATCCTGTCTATGCCATAGTACTTATTGATCAACTATCTCAGTGGCCTGATATCAAGTTGGTTCCCAATATTACCTCGAAAGTTGTGATTCAGTTTTTAAATGATGTTTTTGAAAGAGAAGGATTTCCTGAATCCCTTCTTACTGACAATGGGGTGCAGTTAACATCTGTTGAGATGAAAAATTTTCTTGATGGTCATGGTATTGTTCACAAACGTTCATCTGTATACTATCCCCAGAGCAATGAAATTGTGGAGAGGTGGATCAAAGTGTTCAAAGAGGGATTGCAACTGGCCATTTCTAATGGGAAAAATTGTAATCAAGCCATCAAAGAGATTCTTTGGAGTTATAGAAATACTCCCAGAAGTGTGGGTGATCTTTCTCCATTTGAAAAAATGAGGGGAAGGAAGTGTGTGTGCAACATGAGTCAGGCATGGATGAGAGATTTGTTGTGTAATAAAAACGATAAATCTGTGCCTGTTCGTGACTGTCAACATAGAGATGTTACTTCTCCTGTGAAGATTAATGATTGGGTACGAGTGAAGAAAGGTAGAATTGTTAGGTCTGGTGAGTCTCGGTTTTCCCATCCTTTGAAAGTGGTCAGAGTGGGTCGTCAGGTTGTAGAATTGTCTGACAGGAATGTTTGGAGTTTGTCCAAGGTGGTGAAAGTTCCTCAGTGGATATGGCCTACTGAAAAGTCTGTTGATTTGCCTGTTACGGTGTCTCCTAAGCTTTCATGCAATGCAACAAATTGGAGGAAAGCTGTTTCCCAGCAAGTGGACAATCCAGAGAGGCATCATGTGCAAAGACAACGTCATCGTCCAGTCTGGTGTAAGGATTATCATTTGGACAAGTGATGTTTCTTTGTATTTTATTAGTACTGTTATGTAATCCATGTATGCATTGCATTGTTTTTCTTATATTGCTTCTTTTGTGTATTTTCTTTTTCTTTTCTTTTATGCTGTTGTTGTTGATCGAAGGGGGATGTGTGGTGTCTAGCTGACATCACCTGGAATCTGGAACACATGTTGTGTTCCGGATTCCAGGGCAGACAGTTTGGCCCAGGCTTACGAGAAGGAACTGACTTGTATTTCTACTCAAGAATAAAGCCACTCACCTTTATTCCTGCGTGCTGTGATTCTTCGTTATTACAATTTGCTGGCAGAACTGTCAATTACAAGTGCCTCATGAAAGAAACTGGTGACTTGAAAAGGGAACCTTTCCATTTTAAAAGCTGTGCTGGTGAAAGTTTAACACGCACGTAAAGGAATCCAAGGAACTGGAAATAAGGTGGGGCGTTTTCAGCAGATTGAACTTGCATTATGCCACATTAAAATCAGGCGGATTCCTCACAGTGTCATCGTGGAAGAATTACTATAGAAACATCATTGCATAAGAATCCTAGTCATATTAATGACAGTGTGAACCCAGCAATAAGTGTAAGGTTAGGAATCATTAGACTTCAAGTACCATAATGCCTATGGGCAATATAAGGCTGGTGAGTACAGGACGTAATTGTACGTGAGATCCAGCCACCGTGATCAAGACCGCAATTGTTGAAACTCGTAGGTGACAAGCTGTTTGAAGTTTGGTGATGCCAATAAAATCTATTATTCTGTAGTCCCCTTAGCCCTGTGACCCCATCCCCGGGGCAGAAATTTTAAGAAAAGGGGAGGGGAGCCATGCAACCCCCTTCCCCAAGCCTTATTGTGCCCCGGGACCAACCCCATTCCCTGGGGCCGAGTAATTAATGAAGGGAGGGGGGGGCGTGGCCCCTCTCCATGAGCCTGATTAGGCACGAGGACTCCATCCCTGGGACCGAAATTTAAATAAAAGGGGAGGGGGTCATGCAGCCCCCTCTGCGAGATTTATTGACCCCGGGCACCCCTTCCCCCGGGGCTGTATCATTTTGAAAGGGGGAGAGGGGTAGCATGGACTCCCTCCCCAAGCCAATTTTGGCCCAGGGAATCCCATTCCCCGGGCCTGCCTTTATAATAGGTGGGTGCCCACCCAGGGCACCCGCCAAGCACAACAATGTGGGCCGCAGGGTGAGCCCCAGGCACCCCACAGCCCCAGCTGGCTCTTCGCATGGTGCGTGAGCCGGCATTGCTCCTGCTTGGAGGGAGCAGCTGCATTTATGCTGCTCCCTTCAGGCGGGAGCAACATGTTGCTGCAGGGCAGGGAAACAGAACACAAGTCTGCTTCCAGCCGGCAGGAGCAGTTTCAGAGCTCCCGCCGGCTGGGAGCAGACTTAGTGTTTGCTCCCATATGGCAGGAGATTTGAAATTGCTTCCACCAGATGGGAGCAAACATGTTTCCCTTCCCGCGCCTGTGATGGCAGGGAAACTACTGTGGCCCGGCGATGGGCTCCCCCGGACACAGTAAGTGAGGCTGGGGACCGTGGGGCCATTAAAGGCTCAGGGAGAGGGACCGCATGCCCCCCCTTCTGTTTTAATTACGGTCCTGGGGGATGGGTCCCCAGGGCCTTTTTAAGGCTCGGGAGGAGGGTCACTTGGCCCCCTCCCCTTTTTAAAGCATTTTGGTCCCAGGGCATAGGGTCCCCGGGGCCTTATCAGGCTTGGGTAGGGAGGCCACGTGCCCTCTCCCCTTTATCAAAATAGCAGGCCCGGGGCATGGGGTCCCCTTGGACTTATTGGGCTCAGGGAGGGGGCTCACGCTCCCACTCACCAAAAAAAAAACAGGTTGCCTTGCCCGGGCCCTGGCCCACCCCGGTGGGTGTTTAATAAAATAAGTGCAGGACCCCAAACTTTTTGATTTTGCCATGGACCCGTCAAGAATTCACAGCAAAATTTAAAAAATATATATTTTGGCCCCAGGCCCAAGGGGTCAGGGTATCCCTACCCTGCACCCTATATCTTTTTTGTGCATTTTTTTAAGGACTCAACTGAGTCTCAAGTCCTAAGATCGATGCCACTACTTCCTGGTTGAGATGGTGGCAGTCAATCAGATCTCAGCAGGGGATCTGTCGGCTCTGCGGATCCTTTGTGGCGTGATTTATACAATTTTTCTCAGCTTTCATTTCTTCAAAACTATTGAACAGATTTACACCAAAACACAAAAAGCACTCTTTCTGGACCAAGGTCTAGCTTTCTGCCAAATGTGGTGTAAATTTATTCAGTGGTTTGGTCTGTAGCTATTTCTAAACTTCCTCAGAAAACATTAATGGAGAAAATGTGTTTCCCCCTTTTTCTCAGGCCCAGCTTGACGGATCACCCCGAAACTTTCCATGTGCAAACTAGTCAAAAAGCAATACATTATTGGAAGGTTTTGTGAATATTGCTCAAATGGCGCCAAAGTTATTAGCAGCACAAAAAAAGGCATTTCCTATGGAAACATGCGGTGGCCGGCACAGGTAAGCGCGGTGAGGTGGGTGGGTGGGCGGGGGCAGGGCGGAGTGGGAGTGGGGGGAAGTCGACAGACGACGGAATAGGTATAATGAAATAAATAAATAACACCTATTTCGTCGTCCGTCGGCTTCCCCCTCTGCTGCGCCTGGCCCGCCTCACCGCGATTACCTGTGCCGGCCGCCGCTGGCGACCACCACTGGGTCATATATTCTCACTGGACAAACCACGCATTATAGTTACTATGAAAAAAACAAAGGTTAAAGTAATGTTATGTTTAGGTTAGGTGCTAAGACCTTAATTTATGTTAAAAACTACCCCAGAAATTACCGGAAAACCCCAACAGTTAAATTAACATTATCAACAGTTAAAATAACGTTATAGTTAGGTGTCGGAGTTAGAAACCGGCTTATGTTAAAAAAAAAAACTAATGAAATATGTCACAGTTATAATTTAGTGAACTAACTAAAAAACGCTCCCATACGCATAGCTTATTATCTCACGTATTACATACATAATATTTATATAATATATATGTAGATGTGCAGAGTGTAATATACTGTTTAGTACTATTATTGAGTGTGGGGAGGGGCCCTGACTCATGAAAGGCATAGCCTTGAGTGAGTCATGATGCCCTTCCTCTCCCCTCCCTCAACAAAGGTAAGAAAGAGCATATTATAATCTGCGCATCTGCATATATAGTTTATGCCAAGCTATTGTTTGATGTATACTTCTTTTAACGAGAGAGTTAATCAAAACAAGGGAGCAAGTGGGTAAGTATGTGCGGCATGGTAAAACCACATTGAAGAGACATTGTGACGTTCTTTCCTTATGTAAGTAATTGTTACATGCAATCTGCGAGGCAGTAAAATGTATTTTTCTCATGTCAGTTTTGTTGTACTGCGGTAGCAAGCTCAAATTTGACCTTTGCACTAATGTAACACATGTGTGACTGTGTGTTTATTAGTATAGTTGTTCTAAATAATTTGTTATTGGAATACACTTTCACTGTCATATATGAAGTTTGTAAATATTAAATGTAAGGTGCTCTAATTGCCTTGTACAATTAATCGCAAATCATCTTCTACACGTGTCTATGTTCCCACACTGACGTCATGATGCTACTTACTTAATCGATACTATAAATACAAATATGTACAGATATGGTGGAGTCATTCCTGTTTCTAGAGGTGCCCTATATTTCCTGATTTAGGTAACTTTAAAACAACCCTTGCTTGAGTTTCACGATTTTAGAGGCAAAAGCAACCCTTGTGTATTATGTGTGTGTTTTTTACTTTGTGCCTATTACTGATATTGATAAAAAATGTCTCCTGAAAGCGGTTTACAGGTGACAAGAGCACAACTCCTCTCCTTTTTAAATCAATGACACCTACTCCTGTTTCTGTCTGCAGGTAGTGGAGGACATGCTAGAGGGCGAGGAGGAAGAGGATGACAGAGATGACAAGGTAATTATCTTTCCTAGCACTTGGGTACCAAGGGATGGGAGAATTTAGACTTGACACTGTTTTTACAGACAGTTAAAAAAAGGAGTTGAAGTGTTTTAGCCCAGAAAATTGGACAGAGCTGTTTATCATCCTAACAATGCCGCTGAATGTTGCACGAAGGGATACAGGGCAATAAATCCTTTTCTTTTTTGTCCAGAGCTGGGTCAAATATTTCTTGCCAGGAACAAAAATAATTCGGCCTGTCTGGGATTTGATGGCTGTGGTGAAGATAGCTGCAGTGACAACAATTTTTTGAAGGACAAAAATTTGTCCTGTCTTGGGTTTAACAAATAGCTGTGTACTTGAGAAGGAAAAATGGTGCAAAAATATCAAGCTGCGTTCTTACGGAAGACGAGCCTTTGTTTATATTTATTTAGTGTGCATCCTAAAATGGAAGACGGGTACATCTTCTGTGATCGTTGGCATTCTGTATAGTGATGTGCTTTTGTAGAAAGTCTTAGTATGATTCTCCAGACAGTTAATCAGATCAATACCACTATTGTTTACAGAATTATCAAGTTGTCCGGGTAATGTGCTGTATTTTATTTGTGCATATTTTATACCATGCCAACAAGCATCTAGGAGGCCACTTCCGGGCACCGATCCTGGTCCCTAGGCAAGAAAAGAAATGATACATGCAATCACCAGGCAACTTATAAAAGCGTGTGCAGCAATCGAACAAAATAAATAAATATCATACAGCCACGAGTAGTACAGTTGGTGATTTAGATATGTTTTTAAGAAGTTTTTAGAAACCGTTGCAAATAAAAAGTTGTTTTTGCAAGCCAAGGAACCAATTGGGCTATTTCTGCTAATGGATACATCACAGCAAGCAACAACCGCAGTGCGGGGTCAGGGGTCATGGCAATTGGGAAGCGAGTAAGGAAAGGAGTGGAGCCCTACAGTAAAGAGCAATGGGCTCTTTGGATCAGGAAAAATAGTATTTGAAAAAATATTAGAAAAACATATGCGATGTGTTTGGAGAGAGGAAGGCAATGCGAGATATGAGAGGCTGGGCTTGCTCATGAACAACATGAGTAAATCTGCCCCCACAGATTTATTTTCATGACAGTGGTAAACATGTCTTGGCCCTTAAGAACTGTACTATTGTTGCAAGTGCACACACACCGGCAGGGAGCATGTAGAATAAATATTGTCCCACCTCCCAGCGTAAGAGCTCCATCAAATGTCGGGTTATATAGCTGTCGCGTCACTACCCCAGTGGCCAGGACACACCTACTCCTTGAGTTGGAGTTTAAAAATGTGTGTGTATCTAGTCTCAGTGAAGCCTGTCATTGTAGTACATAAAAAAGAATTGCAGCCCTTACCGTCCCTAATAGGCGTGCTACATTATACTCTCTGAGATCGCCAACAGAAGAAGGGCCAGGGGCCGCTGCATAGCAGTTTCGATCAGAGAGCGGGGCTGGTAGCAATTGGTGCCACCACCGAGTTGTATGATCAAGCACCAACAAAGGACCATATAAGGGAAAAAAATATATATGGATATATCTTCTTTTAGACAGTGCTGGAATAGAGTGGAAACCGAGTGACATCTGGTTTCAGCAGCTGTGCTTGAGCCTATAGCATGTTCTTGGCCAACCCAGTGAATCACCACCCTTGGGGATCAGTGTAGTCTGCTGACATCAGGAAACATGCAACGGCCTCTGCACACTCAATATGCTTTACCGTGAGGAGCCGCTATCGGCCCAGTTCCAGCAGGATTGGTTATGTATGTCTTACTTTGTGGACAATTGAGTTCCATGTGCCCAAGTAGTGTCCCAGCTGGTGGCAGTAGATAAGAATGGGCACTGCTGGAGCCTCACACCCTAGCACTACACCCATTGGCCCACCCACACACTCAAAGCAAGCCTCTGCAATGTAAATTCTCAAGTTGCTAGGCTGCTAAGCTAGATTCCAGGATGTTTTGACTTTCTCAGGCTTAGTATCTATGTGAGATATAAAGGTCTAGGGATACTCTGTAGAAATACCTAGTATGTAGTTTCCTCTTTGTAAGTATACTAAAATGTATCTGTTTTTCATGTTTAAGTCTTTTAATTGAAATCACAACTATATGTTACTATATACCATCATTATCACAACACCCTCTTACATCAAGGAAGTCAACTCTAAAATCTCGAGTAATCGTTGTCATATGAAATTATTTGTTCAACGTGGAAAATTCCGTAGGTGTAAATGATGTTTAAATATGCATCTGAACAGGTAACTTTCTTCTCCTCAGGGAAAATATGGGGTGTTACCAAACCTTTACAATTTTGGAAAAACAGCTTTGGTACAACGTATTTCAGTGCCCTACACAAAAATAGGTTTTGTATTTTGTACATTCCCTGTCCTCTAGCAACACAGCCATTTTTTAGGCCATTCATGGCAAAGTTAGGCACTCTTGCCGACTATTTTGATGGAGCAATATGGCACCTGCCTACAGTGGACTCGATGTAGCACCAGCCTATCTTTCACAGGAGTAATTACTGTATTTGATATGCTACCAAACCCACTATTAACTCTAAACCAGCAAATTGGGAAAATCCACCACACTAGCAGATTTTCTGCTTTCATATGTGCAACTTACTAACGTAAAATCCCACCAGTTCTTGTCTGTGAATTTGGTTGTAGAATTTTGATTTTTTTGATTTTATATTTTTGACCACCATCTTGTTTTAGTGTGCAGAAGATTTCCCATTACTTAGTGGGAACTGACAAGGTACGTTTGAGTATTCCAGTTTCGTCAGTATTCTAAGCAATTTAACAGAGGACCAAGAGTGGGGATGGGATGGACATAAAAAGAGGAGTCTGTAACTCATGAGTCGCTGTGTATTGTATTGTATTGTTTTGTAATTGCATTTATATAGCGCTTACTACACCTGTCGAGGCGTCCAAGCGCTTTTTTGGCGAGTAGCACGCTACTCCGGAACCCAAATGGATTAGTGGTGAATTAGTATAGTGAAATATGAAATTAATTTGAGTGGTGGATATGTTAGTCTGTTATTTGAATTGAAAGGATAGTGGAGGGATGGAAGAGGGAAGGGTTTGGATTTATATAGCGCTTGCTACCCTTGATGATGTGTTGAAACACTTTTCGGTGAGTAGCACGCTACTCCGGAATCCAAACAGGATTAGTGGGGAATTAGTATAGGGAAATATAAAATTATTTTGAGCGGTGGACATGTTAATTTGTTATTTTGATCAAAAAGGAATAGTGAGGGTGATAGAAGAGGGAAGGGTCTAGAAAGTTTTTTTTGCAGTAGGAGGGGGTTGGGGATGAGTGAAGGGTAGGTGGAAGAGTCAGAGGGAAGGGTTTAGAAAGGCTCTTGTTTGGGAGATCTGAATAGTAAAAGAGGTATGAGATGATGCAAGGAGGGGTAGAGGAGGAAAGAGTCTAGAAGGGGTTATTTTGGGGATCATAGTAGTGGTATGGGAGTTTGGGATGAATGAGAGTATGGAGGTAGAGGATATATTGAGAGCGGTATAGGGTGAGAAATAGGGTAGTGCATTGGAGAGAGTAGTAGAATGAGGTTTGAGATGAGTCAGAGTGGAGGTAGAGGATATATTACAGAACTCCCTTCATAAACGCTCGTGGAAGTTGGAGGGCAGTTAGGGAGAACAAGGCACAAGCAGCCAGTAGTGTTGCCCTCTTCTTTATGCACTGTATTACATTTTGATGTGAAGTGTTTCTCTTTTAAAAAAGAAAAGCACTGGGATAGACTTTTACTTATTGGGTCTGTTGTGTGGTTTTTGAGCTCTGATCGCCTGATTCGCAAAGGCAAACCTACATTTTTGTGCAAGTCCATGACCCCTAGACCCCAGGGTAGTACCCTGAATTGGTATTGGTCTTTGTTGACAAAGAAGGAATAGTTTCTTACCTGTAACTCCTGTTCTCTGGTAGGGAAATTTCCATTATAGTCATAAGCACTGAAGAGTCCCGCCCACGTGTGGGTACCCCAGAGCACACCCCCGCCCCCACTCCTCCAGTAACCTCCAAATGGTCTTGAGCAGAAGACATCACCCATATAGAAAATACTTACTATGCTCACAAAAATCCACTTCAATTGCCAGGTTTGAATACAAGATTACGCTGTTCGAAAATGTGTAAGGTGCATCTCTCCGCCCTATTGCTTCCAGGCCTAATAACACCAAAAAAGTCTGCAAACATACTGAGTGTTACAGGAAGCTTCAAGCTAAAATAAAACAACATCCATCTTTGATTGAATGGTGAATACATTCAGGATTACATATGAGGTTACTTACTCTGCTTTACATAGGAGTAAATAAACATGATACAGGCAGATTTTAAGTTTCTTTTCACAATGATTCACTCCTACAGAGTTGTACAAATAACCACTATTCCAAAGCTCAGTATCTAGGGCACATTTAAAGCATGCAGAGGTTTTCTTCATAACCATTTTTCATTAATTACGATTTACTTTATGAATTGATGCATGGTTGGCATACAATGAAATATCATTATAAGCTGTAGCTCAGTTGTTGGCTCTGGGTATTGCATGTTTTAGGCGACCAACAAATGCTATATTCCCTGCAGCCAGAATGGTCTGATAGGCATAATAGTATAGTAATTTTGTAAATCAGCATCATATAAAAAAAATTACAAATGAAAACATTGCCTCCTATTTCTTTTTTTCCTATTTTTTTCCTAATCTTTTTATTGGCGCTGTTACACTCTTTAGGACCTTGAATGATCTATACAAATGACCCCTTGCTGAATGAAGATTTTTGTCGAGAACTGCAGGTAGTTAGAACCCACAAAAATAGAAGAAAATGGCTAACACTTACAAAAATGCACAAACAGTGGTAAATAAAAAGTTTTTCACACCTCTGCCTGTTTCTGAAAGCTTGAAGAGGATGATCTTAGCACAGCAAGCTTCTTGTTAATG
Organism: Calotriton arnoldi; assembly: GCA_963921515.1. Lineage (NCBI taxonomy): Eukaryota > Metazoa > Chordata > Amphibia > Caudata > Salamandridae > Calotriton > Calotriton arnoldi. The sequence continues at coordinate 7,254,695 of CAWUFW010000001.1, read as the reverse complement.
CGATTTTTAGGAAAAAACTGTTCACTTTCTTTCACAGCACTTTTTCCCATTCCTTTAAAAAAACTTTTGTTATATATTGGCTATTTTCTTATTTACCTCGAGGGGAAACCATAAACCCTGGATACCTTTAGATTCCCTAACTTGTGGGGAAAAAAGGATGTAAAACTCAACACTTTTGTGGAACGTAAGACATAAAACAAGGGCTCAGCACTGGGGGTTAAAAAGCCTCAGCAGTCATCTAACACTTACTTGATTTATTTATTTTTGGAAGACGTTTTGATACCTCTTCACTAGCTTATTCAATTTTGATTTTGAGGTTTTATTAAATAATATAATTAAATACTAAAAAATCTAAAATCAGAAATAAGGTTAAGACAATTAAATTACTTGATCTTTAAGAAAAAATTGAGTCGACTAAATAATTATCAGCTTGGGTATTATGTTGATGTTTAACTTCCTAAAAGTAGCATTTTCAGAATTGTAACTTAAAATCTGACTTTACCATTAAAGAGGGTTTAAAATTGCAATTCATTTGAGTCTAAACATGACATTCCTACCTGCTCCCAATCAAAAGTTATCACTTATTAAATGTAATAAGGTAACCCCTGTGTTATCCTATGGGAGAGGTAGGCCTCACAGTAGCGAAAAAAGAATTTAGGAGTTTTTCACTACCAGGACATGTAAGACTTAAAAGTACATGTTCAGCTTTTTTAAGGACAATACACCCTGCCAGAAGGGCTGTTTAGGGCTTATCCTAGGGGTGACTTACATCTATTAAAAAGGAGGGTAAACGTCTGGCAAAAAAAAGTTTCTTTTGCCAGGTCGGAATGGCAGTTTAAAACTGCACACAGGCTGCAATGGCAGACCTCACACGTTATAAAAGGGCTATTTAAGTTGGTGGCACAAGAAGTGCTGCAGGCCCACTAGTAGCATTTTATTTACATTCCCTGGGTACACGCTGGGCACATGCTGTACCACATTACTAGGGATTTATAAGTAAATTAAATATGCCAATTAGGTATAAGCCAATTTTACCATGTTTAAGGCAGTGAGCACAAGCACTTTAGCACTAGTTTGAGGTGATAAAGTGCAGAGAGTCCTAAAAGCAACAAAAATGAATTGCAGGAACAAGAGGGGAGAAAGCAAAAGGTTTGTGGGAAGACAATCCTATGGCTGTCAGTTATAACCCTCTTCCTTATTCTTTTTCTTCCACAAATATTTGTGCTCAGTACCTCTTTCTCACTATCTACAAACTGGCGGGCAATCCAGCTTGCCTCATCGCAGATTATCCTTTTGTAACATCCAAAATTTGCCTCCGCACCACCCCGGCTGCAATTGAACATTCCATTGAGTTATCCACTGTTGGAAACATGAGCAACAGAATATTTTCATGATCGTGGCCTGTCATACAACCGACCACCTTTCTTCGCACTCTTTCCGTTACCTTTTAATCTGTTCCTTCCATTTTTTGTCCTGTCCTAACTAGTGCAGCAATTTGTCCTGTTTCCCCTTTCTTGACCCATGTTCGATTTTCTGCACACTCGTCATGTCGTGACCCATGTGAATTTTTAGCATGTCTTATCCCTACATTTACCAAAGCATGTACATTTATGTTTTACACCTGCAGGGACAGAGTTTCCTCTATTCCACAACAACATCAACTGTAGGGCCATTGAGCAAAGGTCTGTAGGAGGCTACCGTTGTATACTCACTGGGTGACACTAGCTCGCTATTTACTGCTGCCTACTCTCATTTCAGCAGATACTGTACAAGCTTGAAATATGTGTGCGTGGCCAAAAAGAGTCACTCTTATACTGAAACAATAGGACAGACGTAAACTGGTATCTGTAAAGATAGACTACAAACAGGTGGGTAGGAAAGCAGCCAGACACAGAGGCATCACAGACGTTTGGGTATTTCAAGCAGTTCTACAAAACTGCACGCCACAGTGACCTGCCACAGCGCACGCGCGCGCGCGCCGCAAGAGTGAAAGGAATCTCATTATTTAAGAGACGAAAACTGTACCTTAAGTTATAGCCATGACCTTTTCTTCTCCTAAAGATGCATGGCTATATACAGTGCAAGAACTTACACGCCAGCAGCAAGCATTAGAAGTGTCAAAAATTGTCCGTGATTTGTAATCCCCTTAATAGACATTCTTTTCTTTTTTTTTTTGTTAGGTAGCCTAGACATGAGCAAGAGCCTCTTTAGCAAAATTCAACATTTCCGGTCGCGAGGGGCGGTGATGGACTAGAACATTCTGTTTGAAACAATTTCTGCTTCCAGGACGGAGGCGCGCGCGCTGTTGTTAATGGTAAATGATACAAGCCCTGCACACTCCTGGACGTAGATGGTGATTTATTGTGAAGGTCAGACATGCTGCTGTAAAGAGCGTGTTTCCTCTCGCTGTGCCTCAAACTGCTCCTTACCCTGCCTTCGTTTATTGCCAGTTTTTTTCCCGCGTGATGCTGCTCGGTGGTTAGAGCCACCGGAAGGGCACCGTCCTCAGCAGGCCTCGCTCTTTTACAGCTGTCCGCCTGCAGCAAAATACCACCTAGCCTCGGCTGATCATAGCATTCTATCTAATTTCGGTGAACCACACTTGATTCTGGGTTTGGAAGCTGTGAGCAGCAGGGAGGCGATGCCCTTGTACAAACTTCCTTAGAGTCACACTGAAAACGAAGGCAGTGCGGGGCGGGCGAAGAGCCTTGTTCCCTAACATGACATGAACACTGCTCCATGAGCTATGGGTCAACCTTCATAGCTGTTAGTAATGTATTGCAATTGCATCTAGTGCCTACTATCCCTGGCGAGGCGTTAAAGCACTTTATGCTGAGCAGCGTACTGCTCAAGAGCACAGACTAGTGGTTAATCCAGTGGTTATTTGGATCACTCGTTTGCTCTCTAGGAAACCATCCCATGTATTTGCTGTAGTTTCTTTGTGGTAGATTAAATTAAAAGGGGTTTGCATGAGATCATTAGCGGGGGCTATGTGAGTTCATGCGAATGATTAAGGCAAACATGCATGAGACACAGAGAGGAGAGGCGTACAGAAGATTGAAAGCAAGGAGAGGGGTAGAGGAATAAAGGGAGAAGCAACACTAAAGTCAAGGTCTACTTTTCATGCAGGGTTTTATGAATGTGAGAAGACATTTTGTAGCTAGCATGTCATCTGAGGGTGCAAAACTGTAGAAAGAAATGACATTATTTGCATTATGAGAGTGCAATGTTAGCTACTTTTCGCAGGCTCTACAATCAGGCGAGCAGTCTGACTGCTAGGCTGCCACTAGACCACCACTTCCGCAAGGACAAGTAATCAGCTCCTGGAGTGGAGGCATAAAGTAATGGCTGGATGCATAGGCAGTGGAATATCAAGAACTTTAGAGCGCAGGGTAAACAATGCAAACATAAAAAAAGAAGATTCTGCAAATTCTGGAGCAGATATCTTCTGATGTTCACCCTTAAAGTCTGTCTCACAGTATTAATCACAAAAGCCATACTGCAGTATAATTTTCTGGAAGGTCTTGGGTTCATCAAAGCTGTTGATCTAAAAGGTTCATTTTAGTGTATTTCCTCTGTAGCGTGAACTATTTTACAGAACAACAGAAAGACACACTTTGAGTATGCTCCCCTTTCTAGCACCTTCTAGATTTAAATAAGGGTTCCAAACTGAGAGCTGGTAAGTATTTCCGCTAGCCGTGCCTTATTTTGGCGACATCCTGTTGGGACAGGAATGTCCCCTTCAGCCAGAGAGGCATGATCCCCTGCCAAGTGTCTGACTGCAAGTGAAACTGGTATCCTAACTCTAATTGGCCCTGGCGTCACGCTAAGCTAGCGTGTGCGCAGAAGTGTTTGCCTGCCCCTGATAATGCGCAGACATGTCCTGTGATCTGGAGCATGCCAAGCACCAGCAGTATCAGAATGGTGCCATCATCATTTGTTTTCCGTCATTTCTTCCTGTGCATCAGGGTTTGGAAGGTCATGATTAGCTAACACAAAAAAACTACAATTTCGTTTACGTTTCATAAAAGGAAACACAAACTGAAATATATGTTTAGCAGTGGATCCAGGGAGGATTGTAAACCACCTTGCTCACTGAACTATGACTATGACTACTGCAGAGATCTCCTGCTGCTGCACTTCAGGGGCAGGTGTCTCACCCAGACCTTTGCAATCCATTCTATGCATTCTGCTGAGTGTAGTTAGGAAAATTGTATTCTGGTACATGCAGGTAGGGATTTTGGATTCTGGTAAGTGGAGGTACGGATTTAGTGTTCTGGTAAGTGGAGGTAGGTAATTTGCATTCTAGTAGGTGTAGCTAGGGATTCTGCATTTTTATAAGTGTAGTCGGGGGAATTTGCTTTCTGGTAAGTGGAGATAGGGGTTTTGCATTCTGTTAAGGGTCGGGAGGGAATTTGCATTCAGTTGTGGTTAGGGAATTTGGATTCCTATAAGCGTAGCAGTGATTTTGCATTCTGGTAAGTGTGGGCATGGAATATGCTTTCGGGTCAGTGTAGTTAGGGATTTTGCATTCTAATAAGTGTAGGCAAAGAAATTGCTTCCTGGTAGGTGGGGGTAGAGATTTTGCATTCTGATAAGTGTGGGTAGGGAATTTGCATTATGGTTAAGTGTAAGTAGTGACGCATTTGTAATAGAAAAAAACAGTCTACAAGAGTGTGTGCAATTGCGAGATCAGGTGCAGAAGAACCGAGGATCACTCAAGCTTTTTAATTTTAACTTTGCTTTTCATAATTTAGCAAGGCTTGAATTTCATCCCTACTTGACGCCCTTGGCATTTGTTTTATCACTCTTTTGACTTCAGGGACCTATCACGCAAGCATTGTAAATGAAAATAGTGTGCAGGCTCTCCCACTCATGTGCCTTCTAAGCAATGCCAACCAGATCTCTGGTCACTGGGTGTACCCTAAATAAACTGTGCCGCCTCCCTACCCCTTGGTTCTCTAGTGCACCTGCTCTTTACTTTATAGGCTGCTCTGTGCCGCATTCATAATAACCTTTATTTTCGCTTGTGAAATGGTAGTTTAAATGTCCCTTTGTGGCTTTTAACTTTTGTAATCATGATATTATTGACCTGGCAGGCAGCAGCTGAATGTACCTTATTAATTAAAATGAAAATGGCTGACAGTCTACATATAACTTAAGAGCTGGAAAAAAATGAGTCTTTAAAATATCACAGCAATTATGTTATTTAGGATTTGCACATTTTCCATTGACTGTAAACGATGCAAGTTTATGTTTGTATAAATTCAGTTACTCCTATGTACATTTTGAGAATCGTTTTTATTTTCACTTTGAAGGAAAAGGGAGGGGACCGCATTAAAAATCACTCCTGGACAGATTCACAAAATGATTCATACACTTAGGCATCAGTTAGAGTGCAAGAATTTGAATTTGCTGTTTGGAGCTCCCAATCCAACCCAAAATTCACTTATGGCGCTGGAAAAATCACGTAGTTCCTATATTACCTATACAGGATCTGCGCGTTTGGATAACATAAACTGTGGGTTTGGTGGCGGACTGATTCCGTGCACCCCCACTGGATACGTTAGCCTGTCTGTATCAGCTAGCTCACAGTGCCACTAGAGTCTCCTCTTATCGGGAGAGAGTAGTTCTTGGCAACCTCAGAACATGACAACCCTGATCCCTCAGGATCGTGGAAACAATATACTACCTTTCGCTCAGTCACTCGTGCTCACTTAGTTTGTCTCAGAGAGATACACAGAATAAACAGGCTGGGCGTTTCAATAAGTATTTATTGAACAGTTGTTATTCCAGTGTATAATAGATGAGCTGCAACAACCATTAGACAGTAGCAGAGATATATAATTAGCAGTACTTAGAAAGTAAAAGGATGGTAAAGTTCTACCATCTTGCAGAAATCATGAATATATACATGTACATAAAACACATGATAAAAAGTGCGTACTCCTACGATGTCTCCCTAACTAGATGTACCTAAATGTACCTAGCATCTATGTAGGTGTTATGGCAAGAATCCCTATAGGTTCTCGTCCACCCCATTACCTGAGAGTTTAGAGAATATGGGACCCCGTCCTGGTCTCGAGTTGGACACCCCGCGAGGGATGTTAGACCACTGCTAGCTGGAGCGTCTGCATGCATGAACCTCAGCGTCTCTGGTCAGTGTGTCAGCCGGGAAGTCACGGTCTCCTCTATCTTCCTAAGCAAGATGTGTTGTATATATACCCATAGGTCTCCCCAGGGGTCCTACCTTGCTGTGTTACTGTGTCGGCTTAAAGGATGACGTCGGGCCTGAACTCTATACAGAGATATTATACAAGAGATGGTAATCCTACTGTTAGTCCTGCTGTGCTTCCAAGAAGCCTCATGCATAATGTATGAGAATCGAACCAGGGAAAAACCCGCGTTCTGGATGCAGTGTCATATCTAGGTAAAAGGTCAGTGCCTAAGAACCGTTATGTATGTAATGTAGGGACGGATGTAGGTGAAAGGTTGCGATGTTACCTGCGCCTATATAGGGTACCTATATGGAATCTAACACTCTCAGTTATAACTTAAGAAGTAGAGGTGGTGAACTGAAATGGGGATGTTAGGGAAGAGTAGCGGGTAACTAGGCAAATTCTTTGGAAAACTCAAAAGTCAGAACACCATCATGATTGACAAAGATTTTGCATGGCCATTAGCACCTGAAAAGACACGTAATTCTACTTCTAAGAAAGGTAGCAGTAAAGTGTTTCCAGGGTAAGAAACATCTATAACTCCATCATTGAACATGAGTGGTTACCACGAGGTGGCGCCACCCTATACATCACACAAGGGGGACCACTCTACCACTTCAAATACAGGGGTTACCTTTTTTTAAAATCTACAACTACATATTAACCTTTTTTGGTCCAGATGAAGCACCAAGGATCGTTTTGACCACCATAGGGCGCGAAACATGTCGACCTTCTAGTTACTAGGGTACATCATTAACCCATTAGTAACATTAACCTTCGGGTTTTTTACTCTGACAGGGGAGCAAACATATTAAAAAACCTTTAAGGTATCCCCTAGCCAGTTTTAAACATTCACTCACCCACCCACCTTTCACAACCCCTCTATGAATATATCTCACACCCTCACTCATCATACGGCGTAATAAAAAGATCTCCGCCAAAGAGACCCATCGGGTGATCCGTAAGGCATTGCAGCGCCGGCCCTACGAGGAGCAACGCCCAATGATGAAGCATGACATCCCTTGGGATGTGTGAGGGCAACAAGAGACAAAATCTGTGATTGTCTCTGTTCGTGAGAACAGAACCTAGATTCCCCTTTTCCCCACTTTACCTTATTTTCTCTCTGGATACTAGTCGTGTCCACTTAGGAACAGTAACCCATTACTTGGATTTATATTGCTACATGGAGCATGGGTAATGGACCTCAATTAGCTCCTAGTACCCCCTCTCTTTTTTTGATTGATAAATGGGATTTGTGACTACAGAAATTCTGCTTGTGTGGTGGAATTCCCACAGTCACAAATTAAGGTTTAGAGTGGGTTTGTAGGCATTCCTGGGAAATTCTGGCTTCAAAAGTAGGTGAATATCCAAAAAGGTAATGGGTGTTTGCATACCCCTTGCAGGTAGTTTCCCATCCTGGAAGTACTCACAGATTTCATCCAGTTATGTACAGGAGTCTGTGTATTTCAACGTGGAATAGAATCGAACATCATCCTGTATTTAGCAGGGTTGTGTGGGGTGAAGTTTCGGCAAGAGAAGACATATTTATAACTGGAGAAAAAAAATATGCAATTGTACATTTTATTTAGAATTGGGTTATACAAATGTTTTTGCCTGGTGTAATAAATTCTTCATGCATGGTTTCTATCCATGTGAGTACTTCTGCCATTGTTATGGAGGAGTACTCCAGAAGCTTGGTCCACTAATAACAGTAATAAACAGCAGCATTTCTATCTTTTTTTTTTTTAACTCTTTTTATTAAGTGTACGACTTACGACATTGGCACATACAGCAATGAAATACATGTATAGAAAGTTTAAATTTTCACACTATCGTTGCTTCCACAAGTATCCACCCATAGTTATGCTATTATTTTGTTGAGTTAAGCAGTACTTGGCACATCGTTTCATTCACTGTCTTCTAATGAGTGTTCTTCAGGTGGTAACGTACAAATATTTCCTCTGAATTTGTTCCAACCTCCCCACACCCGCTCCCACTTCTTGGGGCAACCTCTATGCATATATACTGCCTTTTCAGCCACCATAGCCCAGTCCATGTCATTGCACCACTCCCCATATGTTGGTGCATTTTGCGCCCCCCAATGTTTGGCAATGTTACGTTTGGCTATTGTCATACCGAGTGTCGCCCAGTCTTGCGCCTTGCGATCTGTTGCCTCCCATATGTTCAGGAGACATCGCTTGGGGTCCGTGGTACGGGCGCCCCACTAACCTGCGCCACCGTACTCATGATTGTTTCCCAGTATGTTGAAATAGTTGGGCATTCTCATATCGTGTGATAAAACGTCCCCACTGCACCACAGTTCCGCAAGCAGAGTTGAGTATCAGTCTTCCCTATTTTGGACACGGTTACCCTGGATAGGTAGGTTCTGTGGAGCGCTTTAAGTTGTATTAAGCGTAGATTTGGGGGGCGTGGCTGACCGTGCCGCGAAATGGCCGCTTTCTAAGCGTGCTCCGCCGGCCGGAGCTATAATCCTAAATTTATCACCACAGAAGCAGTGCATCATTAATAAAACCTTGTGCGCTGGGAAGCGCACACTACGAGGAAGCCGGCGATACCCTGCGGGACCATACCGGAGCCCGGGGAGCAGTGTGGCGGGCTCCGTGGTGCGGCGGCGAGAGCGGCCTGGACAGCGGTGGAGGTCGGCGGCGGCCTGCCTCCAAAATCGAGACCGCGGCTCCGGAGGCAGCGAGGGCCGCACCGGGACTGACACGACAACAAGGAGCTACACGGGCCCTAGAGGTGAAGGCTGGACATCGGGGGCTGCCGGAGCATAAATGTGAGTACCCCCAGGAGCAACAACCTCACGGATGTGCCCAGCTCGCGTCCCAGGGGGGTGAACAATATCCTCGTTGGGCGCGAGTCCTCGGAAAGCCCTACACTGAGATACAGTGGAAGTGGTGTGTTGGCAGAGACACGTATACACAGAGGCTGACTGGCGATAGCTGGTGGGAGATACGGCTTCGCTGGGGGCTCCTGCGGGGGTGCGCCCTGTGCTTCGAGTGGCCTGCGGCCCGCAATATCCAACGGAGCTCCCTAAAGACCCACTGGCCCGGATTTGGAACTGAGTCTGGTGGCCCCCCGGGGATCCCTGGGTTGTAACCAGGACTCATTCGTTACAACCCCACAAGTTTGGCAGGGGCATCGAGACTGCTCAGGCTGGCGGCAAGAGCGGAGCTCCACGTGGCGCGGCGGCTCGCAGCCACCACATTTCAGGAGAGTGCCAGCCATTGCCTGATGCGACTGACAGAATCCCTACGCAGGTCTGGTAACTGACTTTCCTGGCGGCAAAGGAAATATTATCTAGCCCACACCTCGTGGCCCAAAGTCGTCTCGCTGTGCTAGGTACAGTTGTAGGGGTAACTGGAGGTGCGTGAGATCCGCATTCTTGGAATTTAAGGGGCATCACATCATAGCCTCGGAAAGCTGTTGGGTGCAGGTCGGCTCTAGACGCTCACGTGAAAGGCTGCCCTGTTCAGATAAGTGGCCTGACCACCTCTTCTCTGCTCAGTCTCACCATGGGTAAACAAGACGCAAAACAGCCAAAGTTAACCTTCGATCAACGTCGAACTACGAGAAACACGGAGCAAGATATAGAGGTGGGCGCGGAGCGACAACAGGAGCTTACGGCAGAGGACCAGGGGGAAGACCTACGCACCCTCATGCTAGAGATGAGGTCTAGCCTTCGCACCATAGACACTAAACTGGATGCGATGTCCTCCCAGTTAAATGCGGTGAAGTCAAAGGTGGAGGCGCACGACACTAGACTTGATGTACTGGAGAACCGGGCCTCGGAGTTTAACGACTTTCAGGTGGAGACGAAGGAGCAACTTCTACACATGGACAAACTCCTCGGCGTCATCAGGGCTAAGAATGAGGATTTGGAGGCCTGGTCCCGCCGAAATAATCTTCGAATTACTGGGGTCCCGGAGACGACAGCTATCGAGAAAATGGAACGATACGTGTCTGATATGCTCCATGAACTCTTTGATCCCAACCTGTCTACTGTATTTGCGGCGGAGAGGGCACACCGTGCATTGGGCCCTAGGCCCCCAGTGGGAGGCACCCCCCGACCGATATTGGCCAAAATCCTGAACTCCCAGGATAGAGACACAGTTTTACGATTGGCCCGTGGCAAAGGCACTATCGTGTATGGGGGGAACACCATCTCCTTCTACCCCGACTTCACCCCGGCGGTGCAGAGCGCACAGACGGAATTCGTGCCGGCAAAGAAACTGCTCCTTCAAGCACAGATACCTTATGCGCTCCTATACCCAGCAAAGCTAAACATCAGCTATGAGGGGACCACGCATTTTTTCACAGATGCGAAGTCAGCGCTTTAGTTTGCCAAGCACGTTGGTGGGAAGACGGCAAGACGAAGCCCCAAAGAAGCGACCCCAGATCACGCAAGTTTGAGTGACAATGACTGATTGCCCGTTGGGCTCCCTTATTATGCTTTGTTCATTACACTCGATATTGTGCTACCGCATGTTCGAACCGAGATTAGGTTGTTATTGAGTATATACTGATTTGCATATACATAGCTGAAGTACTGGGTGGTGCTGCCTTTGACACAGGGAAGGTTGGGGGTGAACTGTGGCGATTGGCATGTGAAAGGTCTGCTCTCTCATTGTCTTTCTACTTGCACTGCTAGACAAGGATGTGACCCTGGTTGTTGCGTTTTAGAATGTTAGGATGCCCATTTCCCAGTGCAAAATTTTGCAGAATGTAGCACACTGTTCATATTTGACTCCGGCCACCCTGAGAACTCAGGGGAGAGTGCCGGCACTACTGCGCCCCCAGGGAGAGCTCCCTTGCGTTATTGGAACTGTTTCCTTATTAGGGATGGGTTCTCTTCAACCTGATTGGGGGGTTGGAGTGGGCGGGGGGAGGAGGGTGGGGGTTGTTTTTCTGTTTGCCAGACTCATATTTCTAAAAGTGCATTCGCTTTATTTTGTACAAACACTTGGGTTCCTGTGCAGTACTCCGCCTGCGATGGCACAGTATAATGAGATCTACTCTCTATGACCACTCTGAATTTCCTTACTTGGAATATCCGAGGGATTAATGATGGCAGAAAAGCTCGACTGATTCACGCTTACCTGACGAGGCATCACATTGATTTATGTCTACTGCAGGAGACGCATATACGTGCTAACCCCTCTCCGCGGTTGAAACATGGAAGGTGGGGGTCAGCATATTCATCAGTATATTCAAATTACGCAAGGGGGGTGGCAGTTTTGATTCGTAGGGGGCTCGACTGGAGGGAGAGACAGGCACAGTTGGACCCCGAGGGGAGATACGTTATACTACAGGGCAGTCTTCAAGGTCACGAGATGGTATTGGTTGCGATTTATGGCCCAAACACTGATATCCCTGATTTTTTTCAAAATGTTTGGGCTAGGGTAAAAGCCACTAACTGCGATACAATAGTGTGGGGAGGAGACTTCAATGCTGTCCTGGACGATGCGTTGGATAGGAAGGGGATGGCACGGGCGCTGCACCCATTGGCCAGCGGGGCATTGAGGGCTATATTGGAGGATGGGAATCTGGTGGATGTTTGGAGATATCTGCACCCGGGAGTCAAGGAAGGTACTTCCATTACAGATCACAAGGCATGGTCCCGACTCGATTATTGGATTGTGTCCAGGGATGTGACGACCTGGGTGAGGAAGGCTTGACATTATCCCCGGTCTCTATCAGACCATGCGCCTTGCCTCTTGCGACTAGATCTGCCAATCACACACAGCGGGTACATACATGGCGTTTGCCGCCAAATGCCCTACTCGATGAAGCTTTTAAAGAAGAAATCAGGAAAGATGTTGTTGATTACTTTGAGCTAAACACAGGGTCGGTGACTTCAATGGCTACTCTCTGGGAAGCTTTTAAAACCGTGGTGAGGGGGAACTGCATTGCCAGACGGGCGGGGGTGTTGAAGGCCATTAGAGGCTCCCTAGAAAGGCTAGAAAAACAGATAAAGGAGTTGGAGGCGCAGTTCTTCTCCACTGGAGATCCTATGGCTCTGGCATCATTAAAAGTGGCTCTGCTCGAGTTCGAAGAGGAGGCAGATAGGGAGGTAAAGTTTCTAGGAAAACATGCTCAAGCGCGGCGATATGGGGAGGGGGACCGCCCCGGGAGGACTCTGGCCGCCATGCTCCGCCCGCCACGCAATGCCACATTTGTCACTACACTCACCAAGGCTGATGGGACACAAATAAGGGGACAGAGAGACATACTGGAGGCGTTCTCAGGCTTTTACCAGGGGCTATATACTACCACTCAACGATCAATCCCGGAGGGACTGATTCCCTTCCTCGACTCCCTACAGTTTCTGTGGTTGAGCAAGGGGCACAGGGATTTTCTGGACTCCCCGTTTAAGGTGGAGGATATAGCTTGGGTCATAAAAAGTCTCCCCCTAAATAAGGCCCCCGGGTCCGATGGTCTGACCACCGCGTTCTATAAAACTTATGTCGAGGAGTTAGCCCCCAAACTGCATGAACTGTATGTGGAAGCATTGGAGGCGGGCGTGCTGCCGCTGTCGCTGCGAGAGGCGATCATAGTCACTCTGTTAAAGCCGGGTAAACCGGAGGATGAGCTGGACTCTTACAGACCGCACTCCTTGATAAATGTAGATGTAAAACATTTTGCGAAACTGATTGCTAATCGGCTGCAGCCTCTGCTCCCATTAGTCGCCCGCCCTGACCAATCGGGATTTATACCGGGCCGGTCATCGGCACACAACCTCAGGGCCCTCTTTTCAGTATTGCATTATCTGCACCCGAATGTACAAGCAGCTGCAGTATTTTTGGATGCCACAAAAGCCTTCGACACCTTGGAGTGGCATTATCTCTTCGCAATACTAGAGCGTATGGGGTTCAGTTCAATGTTCCTAGACCTGATAAGACTCCTGTATACACAACCAGTAGCACGTGTGAGGGTGAATGGCCTTCTCTCTGACCCATTTCCTATCTCTCGCGGAACGAGACAGGGGTGCCCGTTCTCCCCATTACTCTTTGCCATTGTAATGGAGCCGCTAGCGGCTCGTGTCCGGCAACACCACACCGCGAAAGGGATCAGGTTTAGTGCAAGGAGTCTACTGATATCACTTTATGTCGACGACGTCACGTTGTACATACTAAACCCGGCGAACAACCTCGATCCAATCTTGAGGGAATTTATCAGGTTTGGTGGTCTCTCCGGTTTAGCTATAAACTGGTCGAAGTCGGTTGTTTTCCCACTGACCGATAATACAGCCCAAGCGCCGTCGGAGTTTCCTCTACAATGGGCAACAGGGCCAGTGAAATATCTGGGTGTTTGGATCAGTAGGGATATGCATGAACTTTGGAGGCTGAATCATGGTCGCGCTATATCCTGGCTGGAGGGGAAGGTTACAGCCTGGGCGAGATTGCCGCTCTCGCTGGCCGGAAGGATAGCGCTGGCAAAGATAGTGGTATTGCCCAAACTTTTATACCTATTTGTAAATGTTCCTCTCGTGCTCACAAAGGCTTTTTTCACTACCCTGCGTTCCTTGCTGATCTCGTTAACCTGGGCAGGCGGACAAGCCCGGATATCCTGGGAATTGCTCACACTGCCTCTACGACAGGGGGGTTTCAATCAATCAATCAATCAATCAAGCATTTGTATAGCGCGCTACTCACCCGGAGGATCTCAAGGCGCTTGGGGGGGGGTCCGCTACTGTTCGAACAGCCAGGTCTTGAGTTGCTTCCTGAAGGAGAGGTGGTCTTGGGTAAGGCGGAGGTGGATGGGTAGGGAGTTCCACGTCTTGGCAGCCAGGTAGGAGAAGGATCTTCCTCCCGTTGTGGCTCTTCGGATGCGGGGACGGCGGCGAGGGCGTGGTTGGTCGATCGTAGCTGGCGGGTGGGAGTGTAGAAGGTCAGACGGTCGTTGAGGTATCTGGGGCCTTGGTTGTGGAGAGCTTTGTGTGCGTGGGTGAGGAGTCGGAACGTGATTCTCTTGCTGACGGGGAGCCAGTGCAGGTCTCTCAGGTGTCCGGCGATGTGGCTGTGTCGGGGGATGTCCAGGATGAGTCGAGCTGAGGCGTTCTGGATGCGTTGGAGTCTTTTTTGAAGTTTGGCTGTGGTTCCGGCGTAGAGGGAGTTGCCGTAGTCCAGTCGGCTGGTGACGAGGGCCTGGGTGACCGTCTTCCTGGTTTCGGTGGGGATCCACCGGAAGATCTTGCGCAGCATGCGTAGGATGTTGAAGCAAGACGAGGAGACGGCGTTGACTTGTCGGGTCATTGAGAGGGAGGAGTCCAGGATGAAGCCCAGGTTGCGTGCGTGGTCCGTTGGTTTGGGTGCGTTGCCCAGGGCAGGGGGCCACCAGGAGTCGTCCCAGGCGGAGGGTGATGATCCTAGGATGAGGACTTCCGTCTTATCTGAGTTCAGTTTCAGGCGGCTGTTCCTCATCCACTCGGCTACGTCCTTCATCCCTTCATGTAGGTTGGTTCTGGCGGTTGTGGGGTCGTTGGTGAGGGAGAGGATCAGCTGGGTGTCGTCGGCGTAGGAGATGATGTTGAGGTTGTGTTGGCGTGCGATGGCTGCGAGGGGGCTCATGTAGACGTTGAAGAGGGTGGGGCTGAGTGATGATCCTTGTGGTACGCCGCAGATGACTTCGGTGGCCTCGGAACTGAACGGGGGAGGCGGACTCTCTGGGTTCTTCCGGCGAGGAAGGAGATGATCCACTCCAGTGCCTTCTCTTGGATTCCGACGTTGTTCAGGCGTTGCACTAGGGTGCGGTGGCAGACTGTGTCGAACGCTGCGGAGAGGTCCAGGAGGATGAGGGCCGCTGTTTCCCCGTTGTCGAGCAGGGCTCGGATGTCGTCGGTGGCTGCGATGAGGGCGGTCTCGGTGCTGTGGTTGGCCCGGAAGCCGGACTGCGAGTGGTTGAGGGATCCATTCGTCTCGAGGAAGGCGGCCAGTTGTCTGTTGACGGTCTTCTCGATGACTTTGGCAGGAAAAGGAAGGAGCGAGATGGGGCGGTAGTTTTTGAGGTCGGTGGGATCCGCTGACGGTTTCTTCAGTAGGGCGCTGAGTTCGGCGTGCTTCCAGCTCTCTGGGAAGGTGGCGGTGTCGAGGAGGTGTTGATGATGTCCCGGAGGTGGGGTGCGATGACGGCGTCGGCCTTGTTGAAGACGTGGTGAGGGCAGGGGTCGGTTGGTGATCCGGAGTGGATGGAGTTCATCGTGCGGATAGTGTCTTCGGTGTTGATCGGGGTCCAGGCTCGGAGGGTGGAGGTGGGGGACGTTGGAACGGTCGTAGGGTACGTCGGCTGTGTGCTGAAACTGTTGTGTATGTCTGCGATCTTGCTGTGGAAGAACGAGGCGAGCGAGTTGCAGAGGTCTTGCGAGGGAGTGATGTCGTTGTTTCCGGCGCTGGGGTTCGAGAGTTCTTTGACGATGATGAAGAGTTCCTTGCTGTTGTGGGCGTTGTTGTCCAGTCGTTCCTTGAATGCGGTTTTCTTGGTGGTGTGGATCAGCTGGTGGTGTTTTCGGGTGGCGTGCTTGAGGGTGGTCATGTTGTCTGCAGTCGGGTCTCTGCGCCATGCTTTCTCGAGGGCCCGGCAGTTCTTCTTGGATTTCTTGAGTTCGTCGGTGAACCAGGATGCTTTCTTGTTGCCAGGTCTGACTGGGGGGGTCTTCAATGGGGCGAGGTCGTCTGCGCAGTTGGTGATCCATCTTGTGAGGTTGCTGGCGGCTTGGTTGGGGTTCGTTGAGCTGGCGGGAGGGTTCTGGCTCAGGGATGTGGTGAGTTGGTCGGTGGTGATCTTGTTCCAGCTTCTGCGCGGAAACTGTTGCGGGTGGTGGTGCGTGGTGATCCTGCTGAAGCTGAAGTGGACGCAGCTGTGGTCTGTCCAGTGGAGTCCGGTGGTGTGGCTGAAGGAGATGTCCTTGCTGGAGGAGAAGACGGGGTCAAGCGTGTGGCCGGCGTGGTGTGTGTGGGTGGTCACCAGTTGCTTGAGTCCGAGGTTGGCGAGGTTGTCCAGCAGGGTGGTGGTGTTGCGATCGTTGTTGTTCTCTAGGTGGAAGTTGAGGTCCCCAAGGAGGATGTAGTCAGCCGAGGGGAGGGCGTGCGGGCTGATGAGGTCGGCGATGTCTTCGCTGAATTGTGTGCGTGGTCCTGGGGGTCTGTAGATGAGGGTGCCTCTGAGGGTGGTCTTGGGGTCGGTGTGTATCTGGAAGTGCAGGTGTTCGCCGGCTGTGAAGGTGTCGTCGGAGTTGGTCGTGATGCGGATGGTGTTCTTGTGGACGATGGCGATGCCTCCTCCGGTCTGGTTGGCGCGGTCCCTTCGGGTGATCTTGTATCCGTCCGGGATGGCGATGGCGATGTCGGGCGCTGAGGAGGCGTTCATCCATGTTTCCGTGAGGAAAGCGACGTCTGGTGATGTGGAGTCGAGCAGGTTCCAAAGTTCCACGGCGTGTCTGTGGACGGAGCGGGTGTTGAGCAGGATGCACTTCAGGTGGTTGCTGCTGGTGCTCGGCTTGGCGGGTGCGGTGCAGGTCCGGAGGCAGGAGAACTTGCAGGATTGGCAGCCGAAGGGTCCGTGGGTGCGACCTGGGGTGGCACGGTGGCAGCCGGGGATACGGCCGGTGTTGAGTGCGTTGAGGGTGGCGGTGTCGTAAGTCCGGTGGGTGGGTTGGCTGCTGCGGGGGCCAGGGGTTTGGCGCTGGGCGCGGTCCAGGCACGGACGGGCGCAGACGGGCTTGCCTTAGGCGCGCCTTTGGCGCGCGCCAGCGGCCCGCCATTTATGGGGAGGTGGGAGGGAGGAGCAGCTGGGAGGCGGGAGGCAGGGTCAGCGAATGGGCAGACAGGGGGCGGGGCCGCAGGGACGCAGCGGCGGGAATGGCGAGAGGCAGCGGGGGCACAAAAGGAAAAAAGGGAGAGAAAACGGACACAAATACGGGCACAATGCAAATGGGGCAGCGAGGGGCACAGAAGGGAAAATGGGGAGAGAAAAGCAGACACAAATACGGGCACAATGCAAATGGGGCAGCGAGGGGCACAGAAGGGAAAATGGGGAGAGAAAAGCAGACACAAATACGGGCACAATGCAAATGGGGCAGCGAGGGGCACAGAAGGGAAAATGGGGAGAGAAAAGCAGACACAAATACGGGCACAATGCAAATGGGGCAGCAAGGGGTACAGAAGGGAAAATGGGGAGAGAAAAGCAGACACAAATACGGGCACAATGCAAATGGGGCAGCGAGGGGCACAGAAGGGAAAATGGGGAGAGAAAAGCAGACACAAATACGGGCACAATGCAAATGGGGCAGCGAGGGGCACAGAAGGGAAAATGGGGAGAGAAAAGCAGACACAGATACGGGCACAATGCAAATGGGGCAGCGAGGGGCACAGAAGGGAAAATGGGGAGAGAAAAGCAGACACAAATACGGGCACAATGCAAATGGGGCAGCGAGGGGCACAGAAGGGAAAATGGGAGAGAAAAGCAGACACAAATACGGGCACAATGCAAATGGGGCAGCGAGGGCACAGAAGGGAAAATGGGGAGAGAAAAGCAGACACAAATACGGGCACAATGCAAATGGGGCAGCGAGGGGTACAGAAGGAAAAATGGGGACAGAAAAGCAGACACAAATACGGGCACAATGCAAATGGGGCAGCGAGGGGTACAGAAGGAAAAGGGGAGACAAGCAAGAAATGCGGGCACCGAGGCCACAAGCGGAACGGCGATCTTACCAGCAGCAGCAGCGGGCGGCCAACACAGGCGGAGCTGTGTGGTGGGGGAGCGACCTACCTGGCAAGGTCAAGGGTCGCTCTCCTCACCGCGCAGCGGCCGCCATTTATGGGGAGGTGGGAGGGAGGAGCAGCTGGGAGGCGGGAGGCAGGGTCAGCGAATGGGCAGACAGGGGAGCGGGGCCGCAGGGGATGCAGCGGCGGGAATGGCGAGAGGCAGCGGGGGCACAAAAGGAAAAAGGGGAGAGAAAACGGACACAAATACGGGCACAATGCAAATGGGGCAGCGAGGGGCACAGAAGGGAAAATGGGGAGAGAAAAGCAGACACAAATACGGGCACAATGCAAATGGGGCAGCGAGGGGCACAGAAGGGAAAATGGGGAGAGAAAAGCAGACACAAATACGGGCACAATGCAAATGGGGCAGCGAGGGGCACAGAAGGGAAAATGGGGAGAGAAAAGCAGACACAAATACGGGCACAATGCAAATGGGGCAGCGAGGGGCACAGAAGGGAAAATGGGGAGAGAAAAGCAGACACAAATACGGGCACAATGCAAATGGGGCAGCGAGGGGCACAGAAGGGAAAATGGGGAGAGAAAAGCAGACACAAATACGGGCACAATGCAAATGGGGCAGCGAGGGGAACAGAAGGGAAAATGGGGAGAGAAAAGCAGACACAAATACGGGCACAATGCAAATGGGGCAGCGAGGGGCACAGAAGGGAAAATGGGGAGAGAAAAGCAGACACAAATACGGGCACAATGCAAATGGGGCAGCGAGGGGCACAGAAGGGAAAATGGGGAGAGAAAAGCAGACACAAATACGGGCACAATGCAAATGGGGCAGCGAGGGGTACAGAAGGAAAAATGGGGAGAGAAAAGCAGACACAAATACGGGCACAATGCAAATGGGGCAGCGAGGGGTACAGAAGGAAAAGGGGAGACAAGCAAGAAATGCGGGCACCGAGGCCACAAGCGGAACGGCGATCTTACCAGCAGCAGCAGCGGGCGGCCAACACAGGCGGAGCTGTGTGGTGGGGGAGCGACCTACCTGGCAAGGTCAAGGGTCAAGGGTTTGGGAGCGCCAGACATGCAATTATACGCCTGGAGCGCACAAGCTCAATTTCTACACTTTTGGGTACACCCCACCCCATTTCAGCCACATGTGGCCGCAGAGGAAGATATGGCTCGCCCTTTGTCATTGGGAGTCGCACTATTCGGGGAGTACAAACGCCCACGAGAGGGAATAGATACGGTCGAGACGCTGCGTTGGGCCTGGCATGGCTTGCGGGAGAGAGCGGGAGCACCAACCCTTTACACGCCATCCATTCCCCTAGTTAAAAACCCGATGCTCTTCCCTCCGATGCTGGAATAGGAGGAGAACTGGCACACACGATGGGTCTGGCCACGTTTGAGGATCTATACCCGGGTGGGCTGTTCAGACCACCCCCGGAAGCTGGGGAGGATGGCCTAGTGCCATTTGCTGAACTTTTTGCCTACCACAAACTCAAAACGGCATGCCGGTCGTTGCATGACACATTCCCGAGTGCTCCACCCACACTGGCGGCTTTAGAAAATGTACTTGCAACGGCTTCCTCACGCAGGCTAATCACTAGAATTTACAATCACACACAGACATCAGTTCCCGTTACGCAACCACGTGCACTGGCGGCGTGGAATGCTGAACTCACGACCCCACTGTCGGAAGACCAATGGCTTTATTGCTGTGGCCAACTCACGGCGCTGTCTCCAAACTACAAACTTCGTCTCATACATTTCAAATTTATACACAGGCTTTATAGAACACCAATCAGCCTGCACAGGATGGGACTGAAAGACGAGGATAGTTGCTGGCGTTGCGGTATTGCACCGGCTGGGTTTCTTCATGTAGCATGGGACTGTCCAAGGCTGGGGACGTACTGGTCAAGCGTGGGTGAAATCATACAGCAGATCATAGGCGTAGTTGACACTCTCACTCCTATGCAGGGGTTGCTCGGGTATGTCAAGGACACACCTGTAGAATATATAAAGCTACACGCTATGCTTTTATTATTTGCGAAACGCCGCGTGGCCATGCACTGGGGTAGTAGGAAACTCCCATCTAAAGAGGACTGGCTTAGAGATGTAGTGTTTGGACAATCCCAGCTATCCACCTACTGGAAATTGATGCCATCTGCCTCGAGACCAAAAGATATCTGGGTGCCATTTATAGAGTGGATACGAGAGCATAGTAGCCCAGTAGCTACCCCACCGCAGTAGATGAGATCAGGGGGGACTGGAATTGGAGCTGTATCGGGTTGACCCTAGCAGTGTGAGATGGGGAAGTGCGGGTGGTGGGAGGCCTAGGTAGGCTAGATGACCCTGAGTTGGAGATGTCTTGTGGGGTTAAAACTGTTGTATCCACTATCACTGAGATGATGCCGAGCTAAATGCCGTAAATGAAAGGAAGTTTATTGATGAGGAGGGGTGCACTTGGGAACCTATTGTCTTTTGCCCATTTTTTCATTCTTTTCTCCTTTTCTTGTTTTATTTTAATTCTGCTATACATTCGACTGTACTGTACTGTCATGTAAATGTTGTACTATATACGCACTATTGGATCATGGGTCAGGCACTGTTGTTTGTTGTACTATGTTTATGAAATGCCAATAAACAAATTTAAAAAAAAAGCGTAGATTTGAGGGGATCGCCACCTCTCGCGGAGATTCTAGCGCTTCCTGCCAGTCAGTCTCATCTAGTTCCCCAATATTGGCCTGCCATTTTTCACGGAGATTGTGTGTAGGGCCTGGTAGATTATTAATAATTTTCCGGTAGGTTAGAGATATGGCTTTTTTATCTATACGTTCCGTTAGGAGTCTATCCTCCAGTGGAGAGGTCTCTGGAAGGACAGTGTCTGGCGGGATGGTGGACTTGAGTGCATGCCTGATTTGTAAATAGCGAAATAGTTCCATGGGTGCCATATCATACTGGTCTTGGAGCTGGGCAAATGTAATAACTTCCCCCTTGATCCATAGGTCACCCACCCTCGAGATTCCTATTGAATCCCATTGCTTGAATCCTTTACAACTGCTCAGTCTACCTAGTCTCCCGGTCTCCCAGAGTGGGGTGGATTGTGTCATTATGTTATCCCAGCCCAACCTTCTGAGTACTGTGTACCATATGTGGACTGTATGTGCCGTGGGTCCCATGAGATTCGTCCTTCGAGTCTGGTTGTAGAGTGCCCTCATGATTCCTCCCTCACCCAGGACATGTCTATCCATATGGAATGCGGGTTCAGTTTGAGGGGAGTGGAGCACAAGTAGCTGGGAGGCCCAATAGTATATCTGTACGTTTGGAAGTGCAATGCCACCATCATACCAGCCTTTAACCAGTTTGTTCATAGCTATTCGGGCCGGTTTATTTCTATCATTTTTAATGACTGTTAAGAACCATATGCCAATGCCCGTAATACAAAATCTTAGGCATTGTCCATCCTGTAACCTGTGGCTGGGAGTACAAATGAAAATCTGATGTGTACAGATTTGTAGAAATCATCTAAAAGTTAGAAATGTACTACATTTTAAGATTAAACATATGATGCGAAGATTTCTAATTTTGTTGAAACTATTTGTAAACTAGCCCTGCCGCGGGAAACGAAGAGAAGTGAACTCTTTTTCACAACCAAATAGTTAAAAAATGCCATCTTGGGTTCGATTTATAGAATGGGGTAGCTATTGCTGTTTGACGTGCAAACTCCAGTTGGCACCAGAAATGGGATTACAAATTGGGCACCAATTGCACTTGTTGCAGATGTTTGCCCACTAGATTTGTTTCAGCAAGTAATATCAGCAAACTTTTCTTTTTTGCGCACCTCAGAAGGATGGAAAACATTCTGAATTGGTGAGGTACCCAATTTCCAAAGTCTGCAACTCAGAACAGGATGTAAATTGTGCATCAGCTAATTATCACTCATTATCCAAAGGTTAGCGCGTGCGCAGTGTGCATCCACCTGGACCTGACATGTAACGGGGCCACAGAAAGCAGCACCAAGTCGTGGCCTGTATTTTTTGCAAGAAAGAACCTGTTGCGCGGATACCTTGGCTGTTTGTTTCCCAGCCGCTTTTTCCATCACCCTTCGTCATCTGCTGCGTGCAACTGCTGAGTTTTATATTGCTGTTCGCCTAAGTGAAAGAAAGTGCGCTGCCCGCTTTTATTGTTCAGCCATGTGCTCGCTCTGCCTCTGAAAGTTTGTGAGTAATGGCATCTTGTGGGAAAACAAACGTCTCTTGGCCAATAGCAGCAGGTACTGACCTCTCGCTTTCATTACTTTACTGTTTTCTCATGTGCTGTAATAGCGAGGTCATGTCACGGGGTCTGCCCATGGGATAAAAGTAAAAAAAAGATTCATAAAAGTGCCAAAGCCTCAATTTAATTGAACCTGAAGCATCTGTTGTAAGTATGTAAAATATGTCCCAGATGTTCCACCATGGTCAAAGTCTTAGCTTTCCCTGATTACCACAAGGCAGCTATTAGGCATGTGACCTTTGAACTTGGTGGGGGTGGGGGGGGGGAGGTTTACATGGCACAGAACTAGCGCACCTGTTTTCCATTCAACAGAGACCCCTTGCAGGCTTTGCCTAAGCCTGTGCATATGTTTTCACTTGTGAGATTTTTGGACGATTATGAAAAATGTCTTTCTTTCAGGGTCTGGTGCAGACAGTGGTCACTTTTTCGCCTTGGCGCGGAAGAACAGCTCTCGGTGCATTTTCTGAAGCCTTTGTGGGCATTCACTGGCACTAGCGCCATTCAAGGCCTGGTGCTCGGCCTGCGTCTGTGACACCCCTGCAGGGGTCGCACGTCTGTCATTTGAGAATTAAAGACAAACCACCTGAAGACATTGAGCAGTTAGATCCACATTCCAGTAATATCTCGCTTGATTTAATAAAGCGCATGTTCTTTTTATAAGCTATTTGATAACCGGGAGGCGTGAATGGAAATCCGCATGGGCAGGGCATTTTAGCAAATTCCCAGCATATTTTGAAAATTGTGCTTTAAGTTTTTTTCGTTGTTTTAAAAAAAAAGGATTTTGGGGAAAATATCTGCCTAAGAGAGGGTAGGACTCCTATCTCTTTGCTCGCTCAATCATTCTCTGTGAAATGGGGCTGGTATTAATATTTTTCCAAAGCTGCTCTTCGCTGGCAGGTAAGCACTGTGAACTTTCAGTTAAGAAAAATTGCAAGCAGAGAAAAAGCAATATATATATATATATATATATATATATATATACATATATATATATTATAATATACATATATATATTTATATATATAAAATTAGATCTTTTATCAAATTAGTAAGAAAAGACATGTTTTGAACTGTGAGTGTGAGTTACTGTGTTGCACAGTGTGCTTTTTGTCTCAGTGTTGCATATAGGATGGAATGGATACATTCAGGTGTGAGGAACTGTGAAGATTGCAGTGGCATAGCAAGAGCTTTTGCCGCCCATAGCGGTCCCTGCGTTTCCCGCCTGCGACAGCCGCAAGTAAGAGAGGGGGGTGTGTTGCTGATCCCTGTGCTTGCTGCCCCAACGGCAGCAGGTAAGAGGGGGGTGTGCTGGCGACTCCTGTGCTTGCTGCCCCGACGGCCGCAGGTAAGAGCATTGGGGTCCGCCTCCCCTAAAACTTGTGCCGCCCGGGGCAGACCGCCCTCTCTCCACCCCTTTGATACGCCACTGGAAGATTGCTGTTAGGTTATCAAGTTGATAGTGTTTAATTAAACTTTAACAATCAAGAAGAATAGGTCTCATTGTTTCACCTGTGCAAAAAAAAAACTTAACTCATGGTGCTACAGAAAAATTGCTACTGCAATGATACGGCAATCATAGACGCAGATGTGACATACACTGCAATTGCTTCAATTTGGTAGATAGTCTTGAATCATCGCTGTCTGCTGTTAACTCGTCCATAAAAACATGAATTACATTTAATCGACCAATAAGAATGCTGTCATGGAGCTCCATTAGCAAAATCACAGCTATCATTGAAGTAGCAGTGAAGTGTCACCAGGGCCCACTGCACCAGCTGCTTCATTCGCAACTGTCAACTGACCCCAAATAAGGCTGTCTTTTATGACCCAACTGGAGATGGAGGTCCACTTTTTTTTGCAGTAGTGTCCAAGGCAATTTTGTGTCACCTCTGTTCTTTGGTATGAGAAGGGTAGTGCGGGCCCTGCTGACGATGGTACCAACAAGGAGAAGACTTTTTCTGTCAATTATGGAGTAGAACACCTGTTATGGTCTGCACCGTCACTGCCGGTGGCCACTGTGGTTGCCTCAGTGCGGAGTTTAAGACAGACATTTGACTGGGAGGCACTATGAAGATCAGACTTATACCCCTGTTCATGAATGACTACAGTTAGTTAAAGAGACCTAGTTCTTGATTTGACCATTCCGTGTTTTTATAAAATGTTATGCACAAGGCTTCCTGATCCTTGAGTTAATGCAATATAGCCGTTGATAGCCTAAAAAGGTTAATTTCAACATAGTAATATGCCAGTTAATGAAATTATAAGGGGCTACTATATTATAAACAAAATCAGAAAGAAACTTCAAAATGAAAACTTACACCTTTATACAGTACTCCATGTTTGGCTGTGCAGAATACGTTATGTGTATTTGTAAAGTGCACTATCACCCACAAGGGTATCTTTGCGCTAATCCCACATCAAAACATATTTCCATTGATAATTCAGCATCTCTGCTGAAAGCAAAGGTAAATGTAATCCAATTCCTAGGATACAGGGCCTCAAGAACGAAAAAGCAGTGGCAAAGTTACTAAGAACCTGATTACAATGGTGGTCATACCACCACCAACAAGCCATCGGTGGGGGTCCAACCATCAACAGCTCTTCTGTCCAACCGCCGGATTACAATTCCAACGGTCGGACCCACAACGGTCGGAAGGAAGACAGCCACCTCCGCCAGGTTCAGAGATCCCGACGTATCCCTGAATGGAAACGGTGCTGAGGAAGGCACCGCCATTGGGATTATGATATCCCTTTCTGACAGCCTTTTAATGGTGGGAAGACCGCCCTGAAAAGGCTGTCGGAAAGGGATCTGGGGGCCCCCAAATAGGGCCCCTGGCTGTCGCGGACCAATGTAAAATGGGCTCGTGGGCACATGTAGTGCCCCCTTTCACCTCCATGCACCGTGGGCCATGCACAACATGGTGAATGGCGCACAGTCCATGGACGTGCAGGAGGTGCTCCGTACTATGGCGGCTTGCGCTGCGGCCCTTTTCCTTGGCCGCAGCACAAGCCACCGTAATACGGGCCATTTGCCGCCGCCAGCACGGTGGTCATATCAAAATGCGGCAGTCGGACCACCACCTGCTTGTCGGTCAGTCTCCTGATCACCTCAATAGCGGGCGGCGGTCCGACCGACTGTTATCGTAATAAGGTCCTAAGTCTGGCTTCCATGTGATAAAGCATGCAAGCACAGGTATGCATAAATGCTGGGATGGTAACGGTGCTAGTAATGGTATTGATTGTAACAGAGATGATGATAATGGTGGTGGTAAGGGTACTGGTGATAATGATTTGCAATAGAGTCCTGGCATAAACAGTAAAAGTGTCTACTGCATTAAAAAAAATACAAAAACTGTTGCTTTCTATATATGTTGCATGCATGAGATAACATTGTTTGTGTGATAATTTAATTTATTTTTCAAATTATAGCCATTCATATAAGGTGGAACGATACACCAAAAGGTCAATAACATGAGCAGAGAGAGTAATACTCCTCTAGGCAGAGCCAAAGCCCACTCTATTGATTGTGCTGAGTCTAAAGGCTTACAGACAAAACGACTAATGCACCTTTCATTTAAGACCATCCACAAGTTTGTGAATGGAATATCACAATATTTCTAGTTTTGCTGGTTGGAATGGGAGAAAACACAGAATTAATGTGTTATCCTCATTCTGACACACAGAACTCCTAAGAACACTATCATTGTTAGACCTGGGGTTTCTGGTTGAAGAGATATGCACCCTGCCCGAGAAGTAAAAAGAATGTGGGTGTTTGTCACTACCAGGACAGGTGAAACTTAAAAGTACATCTCCTACCTTTTACTTACACAGCACCCTGCCCTTAGGAGTAACATATGTGTAACAAAAGGGGAATTTAAGGCTTGACAGGTGGTTGTAAATGCCAAGTCGAAGTAGCATTAAACTGCACACATAGGCCTTGCAATGGCACGCCTGAGACAGGTTTCAAAGACCACTGCTATATTTTGAGGGGTATAAGGAAAAGGATTCCCCAAAATGGAAAATGGTTTTTATATTCAGAACATGTGGAAAAATGTGCACTGATACCATTTTCTAAATCTGCATATTGCCCACCTGGTGATGATATACACTAGTGGGGTACGAACATACTGGCATATTTCCAGAAATCCTTTTTTTCCTAGACTTTCTGCCATGAGCTAAATATTTTGGGGCAGATTTACAAGCCCCTTGCGCCACCGGTGCATCACTTTTTGTGACGCACTGGCGGGGCATTTTAGTGCCCCATATTTACAAGGACAGGAAAAGCCACCCTGCGTGACTTTTCCTGTTCTTGTAAATATGGCCTCTTTGCAAGCATCACTTTGCGTGAAAGGGGCGTTCCATGGGTGTTGCTGTGGGTGTTCCCACACAACACCCATGGAACCAGACGCATTTCCAGATTTACGAGAAATCGTAAATCTGGAAATGCGTCTGAATGTTATGCCTCCCCAGGGGAGGCGTAGGGATCCGCAACAAGGAGAAATATATTAATTTCTCCTCGTTTTTTTTCTCTTTCTATGCGTGCTGCATGCAGCACACATAGAAAGCGGAAATCACCTCTGGTGATTGTTTCTGTACAGGAAGGTCACCCTTTCTGCACGTAAACAATCAGTAAAACAATGACGTTTTGCAAGTTCTATGTGTGTTAATGCAGCACACATAGAAGTTGAAAAACGCCATTTCTGATTGTTTATGTGCAGGAAGGGAACCCTTCCTGCACACAAACGATCTCCCCATGACGCAGGCATCCTTGCACCATGGTGCAAGGGTGCCTGTGCCGGCGCATGGCAGCAGTTTGTGCGCCAGCACAGGGGGAAGCACAGAGATGCAACATTGTTGTAAATATGTCGCATCCCTGTGCTTTGAAAGTGACTCAGTGCTGCGCAGCCAAATGGATTGCGGCACGCACTGAGTCACTTTCCTTGTAAATCTGCCCCTTTGTGATTCCCCAAAAAAGAGTAGATGAGTAGTTTTCATTCCTTGCTCTAACCCCTCAGGAGCAAATGGGAATCTGCATGGGCAACGGTGAATGATATGGTGTCATTGGGCTTCCATGTGCGCATGCTATGTCTTACAGTTTTAGTAATCAACATTCTTGTACCTAAAGTTCAGGGGTAGGGAAGACTTATCCCTTTCTGAATATGACACATTGTTTTAAGCTGGAAAGGGTCTTCCTTAAGTAGAATTTGAAAGATCCAGACAAGTGTAGGAATCGGGCTATACGTGTACATTGGTAACTGCACCTATCAATTCTCCTGCGAGAAAGCACTGGGATACTGGTGTGGCTCTGGTAGAGTCCTTCGTTACTCATTTGTTATCATTGAGTTGGCGGATCATAGTACCTGCTACTAGCGCCTAAAGATGACCTTCCTGTTAGTTTTCTATATAAGTGTGGTAAATATATTTATTAATATTAGAAGAGGCTAAAATAAGCCGGAACTCCGCTCCACTACTATTATATTTACGGGTTAATAGTTCTGCTGCTTTTCATGACAAATTTCACTTCCTTTCTACAGTTGAAATATAATTTGAAATCTACATTTGTGCGTTATTCTCTCTTTGAGCCAAATTGTTTTACTTCTGTTCCTGATGCACTGCAGGGCATCCGAATTTTAATGTGATTTAATTCACTGACCCCATCCCCCAGCATCCTGCCCTGTGCCACTGAGACCACATCAACATTATGCCTTTTTTATTCTTTAACCTCCAGTTATTAGAAATTATAAAAAAGCACTCATCAATTGCTGATGGTAAAAAATAGTGGCATAAAGGGTAATCTTAAATCAAGCAGCAAAAATAATGTAAAACTGTACGTCTCTGGGAGTTATTATGACAACTGCCTGAACAACTTGTAAAAATACAAGCATGTTTTTAAGCGACTCGGGCAGATTTACACGCCCCTTGCGTCATTTTTGCACCGCCGCTGCATCACTTTTTGTAACGCAGTGGCGGTGTAAAAATGCGGGCCATTTACAACGTGACGCATCTAGGGAGATGCGTCACGTTGTAAAGCCCTGCGCCACAACATACCTGCGTCAGGTATAATGTATGGAGGGTGGGCGTTCCCACTTAAAAAAGCCTCATAGAAGTGACGCCGTGAAATCTATTTCACTGCGCCACTTCTAGGACGCCACTGCGTCAAAACCTTACGCCTGCTTAGAGCAGGCGCAAGGAGTGACGCAGCACAATGAGGATAGGCCTCCCCATGCATTGCTGGAGTTGCGACGTGCTTGCGACACAACTCCAGCAATGCATGACTTTTGGGTTAACAGATGCGTCAGAATTTCTGACGCATCTGTCAGTCCTTGCGCCATGGTGTGCCGTATTGTAAATATGGCGCATCCATGGTGGCGCAACGGTTTCTCAGGGTGGCGCAGGGAAAGTGAGGCATCTCTATAGATGCGTCACTTTCTTATAAATCTATAAATCTGCCCCTCAATTTTTTGTGGTCTTGGAGTAAAATTGCCAAATCACTTTGTGCAACAGGTACTCTGATTTTCTATGATTGTTCTACATAGCCACTAAAGTCCACATTACCAGTGCGCCAGGAATACTGTGGTGTTCCAAGTTTTCCTCCTAAGAGTCTCCTGAAAAATGGGATATTATCATGGAAATTGAGAATACAGCACCCGGTTCCCACAGTAATTGTTCATTTATGTCCCATCGGACCTTAAAATTTCACCTGATTTTAGCTGTTGAAATGTCCCAAAAAAATGATCAGAAATGCTGTCTACCCACATCCCTTGTAATTCCAGATTGGGACGGAATCTGTAGTTTCCCTTGAATCCGGAAGTCCAGTTAACTTGTAATGGAAATCTTTGGAAAACTGACAGCTGTATCCGTGTTGTTTCAGCTGTGCAAGATTCTGGGTAGATGGCGGGAAGAATTTTTCGATAGCTTTCATCCTTCCCGCCTCTTCCATTTCAGACATATCCTGATCGTTGCATTGAAACATATACTTCTTACTCTCCTATTGTAGGCATTCCTGTCAGGAACAGGGTCAAACAGACAAGCCCTATCCTTTACAATCACCCCCACACTGTTGAAAACCGCATTCTCACCACTTGTAGACTGAGACGTGCCACATTACATTTAATATTGAAGGAGCAGCGCGGCGCCTCGACTATCAAGGAGCGATCAGTAATCGTGCAATCTGTCTGAACATTTCCCTGTCAGGAGAGGGGTAATATGATAGACTCGTATACAGCTGTAGCAGCCAGATAATGTAACTCTCCTATTGATTGCTAGTTGAGTAACTACATGGAGTACATTAGGATTGCTTGTCAGTGAGTTTAGTGCCCGGGGTAGTCAAACACGTTCGTTTTCCCTCTGGCTTGACCTCAAAGCCACACACTTTCGATTCGGCATTCTCAGATTTCATACTTTTCCAATTCCTTTGCTTGTCTAATGGGCCATATTAGCGAAACATTTGTCGCCCTTTGCACCTCGTACTAATATGAAATCAGATCAGGACGCATGCCCAATTATGTCGGTGGAAATATAAGATGGCGGAACTTCTTATCTCTTTACAGCACGCGGTAAAATAAACTAGCTCAGCTGACGGAGTCGCCAGATTTTGTAGCTCACTTATTTTGTGAATAATTGAGCTGACTGATGTAACAAGATATTTTTTGTCTTATTTTGTGGAGGAAAATGCTGCCCACTCAACATTTGTCTTATGTAGTTGAATATGCTCAAGAAAGAGGGGCACGCGTATTTGGCCACACCAAAGCATTGTGTTTTTTTCTGGTAACGAAGAAATGCAAGGTGTCGCGAAACTGATACATTTAATTAACAGTAGGGTTCGTTTTGCAGGTTTTATTCGAAAGTCTCGCATTTTCAGTTTTCCTCTTGTGCTGCAAAATGTTGTATTTCAAAATTGCATCATTAATTTGAGCCAATTAAAACAATTTAAACCCAGCTGAGCAACAGATGTGCATTCACGAGTTTGAAACTTGAAATGTCTTGGGAATGCCTTGACCCCCTTTTTTTTAGCTTTTTCATGTAAGTGTGACTCGCACATGTATGCCATTACACATTCAGTGTTCTATATTAGCTTTTATTTGATTTTAAGTGCAGAAATGTTCTTTCCTGCGTTTATCTTTCTGCTGATTACACAGAGAGACTTTACACCGCTTTAGCTGTAAGTAAATACTGCTATCACTCTCTGCCAAGGCTTTTAGCCTTAATATTCGATCTTACTCGGCGTTTGAAGCCTGGAAAACCTCATAAATAACATTGAAATGCCATAGTGGTAGACTGGAGCCATGAGTTGTTTTTTTCTGCTTGGAGATTTTTTAAACCTCAGCTGCTCCCACAACTGCATAAATGGATAAGACTGACGAAGGGTTCATCTGAATAAGCGTATTTTAATTTTGATCTATGCATAACTCCCTATGTCTTATTGCAAAGAGGTGCATGGCCATAATTCTATCGGTAGGTGAACTATTTGAACTTTCCTTTCAATTACAATGTCCTCTGGGTCTTTTCTTTCAGCCAATTAACCTGATGTTACCTTGAGCTTTCACTTTGATACATTAATGCAGAAAATGGGTTTTAAAATTTCTCGCGCAGCAGTATCCTATTTCTCAGTAGATTTTTTGTTGCAAGTCTACACCATGTGAGAAAATGTCAGAGCTGTTAATTTCATTCTTTATTACACCCCATCCTGAAGTGTTGGTCTGTGCTTGACTGGTAGGACTCACAGCAGACAGAGTGCAGGTGCGGAGTTCAAGGTGGTTGATGCCTTTTCTGTACCTGGGGCTCAGTTCAGGAGGCCAGCCAACAAGCCCTTGCAGTCACTCCGGTGGTCCTGGGTTCAAGATGCAGATCCAGTCCTTTTATTCAGGCAGCAGGGCAACAGAGTACCTGCCCTTCTTGCAGTTCAGCACAGCAGTCCCTCTGAGTCTTCAACAGGTCCAGAAGTCCACTGAACAGTTGGGTATGAGGGGCCAATATTTCTGGTGCACACTTCGAAGTAGAAGGTGGTTCTGGAGGTTTACACCACCAGAGGTGTTTGGAATTTCTTGGCTCTCTGCCCTGGCCCCAGCTTGTCTGGGGTCACAATAGATTAGTGTAAAACCCTTTGTGAGTGTGCTCTGGCAGAGCCTTTGTGATGTGCAAGTGTGGTAGTTGACAGCTCCTTTCCCTCATCAAGTCAGAGATGGCCCATCCTGCCAAAACCTATCTTCCCTTTGTCTCGTCTGGGAGAAATACACAAAGACCAACTGTCAGCTACACTTTCATTTTCTTGTCCCAACAATTTGGTTTCTGCTGCCTGTACCCTGGGTCACATGACTAGTTGTAGCTGGCAGTTGGCTGACTGAGACTGCTATATTAAACTCCACACGAAGGCAGCACACATCCCTTCGTCTGGCACAAGAGCTTCCAAAGGCCTTTCACCAGTTATTGAAAATGAATTGTCCAGAAAGTCAGATGGTTAATTAGGAACAGAACACAGAAAAATGGCATAGAGCCATTTGCGAAGGCCAAACATCGACAAGGGGCTTGCGATGCGAAGTCCAGCGAGAAAAGAAAATGACAACTTTCTAAATGTGGCGTTTTCAGAACTGTGACTGAAAATCCGACTTTACCTTTAAAGGGGGCTTTAAATTACAACTCTTTAGACATTAAACTCAATATTCCTACCTGCTCCCAATTGAAAGTTATTACTTATTAAATGTAATAGGTTAACCCAACATTATCATGTGGGAGAGGTATGCCTTGCAGTAGTGAAAAACACATTTAAGAGTTTTTTCACTACCAAGATTTGTAAAACTTAAAATGACATGTCCAACTTTTTAAATACACTGCACCCTGGCCTGTGAGCAGTCCAGCGCCTACCCTAGGGATGACTTATATGTATTAAAAAGGAAGGTTTGGGCCTCACAAAAGTTTTATTTTGCCAGGTTGAAAAGGCAGTTTAAAACTGCACACACAGGATCTAAAGGTAGGCCTAAAACATGCTTAAAAGGCTACTTAAGTAGTTGGTACCATCAGTGCTGAAGGCCCACTATTAGCATTTAATTTACAAGCCACTTTGCTAGGGTTTTACAAGTAAATTAATTGTGCCAATTTGGTATATGACAATTTCACCATGTTTAAAGGTGAGAACACAAGCACTTTAGCACTGGTTTGCAGTGGTAAAGTGTGCAGAAACTTAAAAGCTAGCTAAAACGGGTTCCGAAAACAGGAGGGTGAAGGCAAAACGTTTGGGGATGACCCTGCAGAAAGGGCCAGGTCGAACAATTTTTTTTCTGGTACTTATTTTTTGGTCTGTGTCCTTCTTTTGAGTTTTGTTTTACTGCCTTTTCTACCTACAGGAACAGTGAATGCGTGATTGGTATTCTAAGGTCTTAGAGAAGGTACCATTGACAAATAAAAATTACTAAATTAATAAATAGATTATGAGCACATAATGGCCTATCAAGGTTTTGTAAGAGGTAGCATGATTTTTAGGTGCCTCTTCTAAATCTGTGAAGAACAGAAAACCTTCTATGCAGATGGCCTCGTGAAATACCCAGGCCATCCTTTGACCTGCAACAGTCCATCTGACTGACATCGAAATGTGGGCAAACTATCAGCAGTTTCCCATAATTTCTATGCTATGAGTCAGTGCAACAGGATAGAAAAGGTTTGCTTAGCCATATCAATTAAACAATGTGATGTGACCAAGTCCTGCCCAATTCCCTGTGGTAGCTAAAAGCAAGTACTACACAGAAATACTTGGAAAATATATTTCCCCCATAGTTTTCTCTTCTTTGTCACCAGTGAAGCATATCCATCATTATGGTTCTTAGTAGCCAAAAGTATTACCTCTGACTTGCAAGGCAGAGCCTCTACCTAAAACCTGGCAACAAGCCTAGAAGGACCTATCCCTGTCCTTATGCACTCATCAAGAGAAATGATTAATACTAGATCATAAGTGACAACACAAAATAGTACGTAGATGACATCTGGAAGAAACATTTAATGAGAACTAGAGTTTCAAAGCATGTGACTGCACACATTATCTGGACAGGACACAACCAAATCAGCTTCTTGAATGCATCTGGCCTACTTGTCTTTCCACACGAAGGAAACCTCTACAACTGTATTTTCAATTTTCTGCTGAAAAAACTGACCGGTTTCATCTGATGTCCTAAGAGGGTCATGCAGACCTTTGTAGGAGGCCTGCTAGTCCGCCAGGTCAGTGAAGGACCGCCACCATAACTAGAGATCCACCCCAGCCTGTTGGTGATCTCTCTGCCTTCAGTGCTTCTGCTTGTGAGGTGAATGCAATGCAAGAAAAGCTGAATGCTTTGTGGATGCC
The DNA here is from genome assembly GCA_963921515.1 of Calotriton arnoldi. Taxonomy (NCBI): domain Eukaryota; kingdom Metazoa; phylum Chordata; class Amphibia; order Caudata; family Salamandridae; genus Calotriton; species Calotriton arnoldi. The sequence continues at coordinate 7,221,135 of CAWUFW010000001.1, read as the reverse complement.
ATGTCCAGGGGCGGAACTCAGGCCTCTGCAGCCACTGCGGTACATGGCACCCTCACCCTTCAGGGGTCTCCCACACAACCCAAGGTTTATGAATATTTGTGATGTAATGGACACTGAGGGGCTCCTCACCGCATTCATAAGAGAGAGGAGGAGACACCATTATGGGTTAAGCCAAAAACAAGGGGCCGTATTACAGTGAGTGCCCCGGGGGCGCAACGGGCATGTGCGCCCGCTTTGTGCGTCCCCCGGAGCACTTTAGTACTGCAGAAGGGACTGCAGATGCTTGTGCTGCCCCTTCTGAAATACAGATTGTGCTGGTGCACATGTAGTGCCAGCGTTACAATTAGAGGGTGTTCCCTCATTTGCATGTGGGCCCGGGCCAATGCAAATCAAGGAATCACTTTGCCTCTCTCCCTGTGCTGTATTATGAACATGGGCGCAGAGGCAAGCATGCGTTTAGGAGACGCACTGAAAGTGCATCACAAAAAGGTGGCGCACTTTCAGTGCGCCTCCTAAATGCAGCCATCTGGAGGGAAGAAAAGAATTCCCTGGACCCCCTCAGACATCTCCTTGCAGGTGGGTGCAGTCACTCACGGCACCGGCCTAATCTATCTCCTCTCTTGAAAGTGCAGGCAAGTTGCCGCCTTCACTGTGAAACATGGAGCAGCTTTGAAGCAGTCACTCCGTATTTCACTTGAATGTGCTGCCGCCAGGGCAGCACGAGTTCACAGCTACCCTGGGGGCAGAGCATTCACTGTAATACAGCACACTTTCCCTGTTTGCGTATAGTGCACCTATTTAAAGATGTGCAGTGGCGCAAACAGGGAAAGTGCACAGTTTATGTAATACAGCCCCAGGTGTCTTTTCACCAACTATGCCTTCTTTTTCATTTTGCACAAACTCACTCCCAAAGAGGGAGGGAGTTTGTGAAAAATAAAAATGAATACATATATGGCCATAAAATGGAGGGAGTGTTCAACCTTCATGTGGGGGATTTTATTTCTGTTCTTTTCTTGGGACCATTGTGCCTCCCATCGTGAATTTAAGCAAGAAAAATCAGTGACAGTCACTGCAACCTAGTGATCATGTGGTAGCGAGACCATCAGGACAAGTGTTTCTATTGACAGAGCCAGATTAGGCTCTATTGTCAGAGAACTCATGGTTTTTCCACCAGTAAATGGGCCAGGGCAACCTCAAGATTGGCAGAAGAAGGATTCTGCTATTTGTGCGCAGATGCCCCGCATACACCTACCTCTAAATAACCTCCTTAAACCTGAAAGGTTTTTGAGAAATTGTTGCATCTTAAAGATTCTGCAGACAGAAAGTCCAAAAATTGAAGATAAAGGACATTGTGAAATAATGTAACACAAAAAATCCCAGTGCCAATAAGTGCATACAATATAGAAAAGATAATCAGGGTAATTGACCTGACAACACCCAGCCACAACTCCTCAAGTGCATTGTTCTCCTGGAGTGTTTTTCTTGAACATCACCAAACAACAAGGAAGTCATTTGATGTTAGGCAGGTGATCTAATTTAAAGCTGTTCATCCAGTCGGTGGAAAGATTCCCCTGAAGTGATTTTCAAGAGATGGCAGGAGCCACTTTTCGGGGAAAAATATAATGGTAGGTCCACTCTTCCATACCAGCATTGCTAACCTATCATCACCATTCTTCAGAAATAACATACCTAATGCCCCCCACACGCTGTGAGTTTTCTCCCAGGGCATAGTGCATGAGGAACATTTCAGGATTTGTTTCTGTTCAGGCCTCCATGGCTTACATGGCAGAGGCAGACCCTCCATATGAGCGGAGGAGCGTCGCCCCACAGGCCAGAGCTGAAAAATAAAATTAGTAATAAAGTTTAATTATTATAATTTTATATTTCTTCAACCAACCCGTCCAGAAAGGAGTGACAGGGCGGGCCAGTGCTGCAGAGTGGCTGCAGGGATCGGTGTTCTTTAAAATGTGCACGTCTCTTTGGCCGGCCGTCTTGGGACGGCTAGCCAGACATGCGCATTTTAAAGTTCTCTAACCTAGCTGTCTTAGACAGCTGGGTTAGAGAAATCGCAGGCCTCCAGTGCTCTTAGGAGCGCTGAGAGAGCCTGCTCTATCCAATCCTGGCGCTGCTCTCATGATGGTCAGAGCAGCGCCAAGATTGGTTAGTGCTGTTCCCTGGTTCCACATTGGAGCCTACCCGGAAGAGAGACGACTGGTGGAGGAGGACGTCGTGTTGCACCTCAAGGTAAGTGTTTTGTTTTATTATTATTATTTTTTTTTGCATCCCCCTCCACTCCACCACCTTTGGTACATGGCAGCCATCACTTTTACATTGCTGACCCACATAGTAAGGATCCTGATGGAAATGCCGTCGGGGGAGAGGGTTACTCTTAATTGGGCAACATCTCTGATGTGATTTCTGCCAGTGTCGGTGCTGCCACAGGAGAGGTTTCAAATGGCAGAACCAGCAGCTGTCCTATTGGGAACTTCGTCTTTCCCTCACTCTAAATGAGGTGGAACAATTGAGAGGAGATCAGAAGAAGACATTCACCTTTTTGGCACATGTCCCATTACTGCCATCCTCCAAATGATGGCTCTCCGGTTTAAGCTATCACAGTTTGCCAACCAAGTTACTATTTGAACCGGATCAACCCAAAGGGCTTCAGTACATAATTTATATTCTACGTACTTCTTACATCTCGGCTTAAGCAACTTTCCTAGCTTACCTGCCTTTTCTCTTGCATTGCCGTTTGTCCATTTCAATCATGTATTTGACTTGCTATCGACAAGCTAGTAACGGTTCCTATGCTAAATCATTATATGGCACCCATCTACACCCTAATATGGATGGTTGCAACTTGGGACAGCCAGCATGGGAATCAATGGAGGGACTCCAAAGGTGAGGGTACATTTCGAGGACATTTGGACCAGGAGGAGCAATTGCGAGAAGTGTGAAATAGGAAAGGCACTGGGGAGTGAGAGGAATACGAATGGCAAGTGTCATGGAAGACAGTAACAGGGGACAGAGTCACAAGGGCTCGGTGATGAGGAGGCTGTGTCAGAGACAGGGGACACACCATGGCTGAACTTGCTATGGTGCTGTTTCCCCAGAAATCTTAGATTGACCATCCTCTTTGGAAAACATCCTCTCTAGTGTGGCAAAACATTTTAAACATGGTTGACTCTGTCCATTCAATGTAGCAGAAGGGTTTTGTGGACCACAATGGCAAGAGAAGGATTTGACAATCAAGAGCTAAGTCAGACCCTCTGTGTTTATAAATATATGTCATCTGTATGTGGTAGAAAACTGACTTAGATCAGACTCGCGTGGACTAACATTCAGTGCCCTTTTCAACAGGATGGCAAAGACTTGCTTCAGCTTTCTTGAAAATACTCATGAGGTGCAGCTCTAAGTAACTGCAATAGTATCCGTATCCGGCAAATTGGCACTCTTGTTTCTGCGACACTTGAAAAGGCTACTCGAAATCATCAAATCATCATAAGCTCTCCTTTTATTGAATCTTTGGGTAGACACCAGTGCTTGATGGCCTTATGCAATAGGGAACTTCAGAGGTATAGCTCATTATTTTTCTTTAATAAAGACTATTCCCCTTTCCTTCATTTTAGAATTGCCTCGTTTGCAACAGTGATATCATATCATATTCTTTTTTTTTTTAAACTGTTTTTATTTAGTTTTTTGGATTTTGATATACAAACAAAGAAATGGGGGCGTGGCCAAAATGGCGGCCGCAGCGGATGCGTTTTAAGGGAGCTCCGTGGCGGGCCCGCCAAAGATCCTAAAATATCCCTGCCATCGGAATACAGAGTGCCTCATCCTGAGCAGTGGACGTCCCGAGACCCCCCAGGCTCGATAATTGCCTGGGCTGGCTCGGCCAGAGGCGCTTTGAAGGAGCAGCTGCTGGGAGAGCGATCGCCGGGAGTAGGGCGGCCGCGGCGGCTTGGCCGCTGGGACGGGCTGGGCAGCGCGGCGGAGGCCCTGCGCATGTTGAGGGCAGAACAGAAGACAGGGCGGAGGACGACAGCCGGCTAGTGGCCGAGAGGCGTTCCGGAGTGCCAGGAGCTGGGCCGGGTGAATGTGTGTGGAGCCCTGAGGCAGAGTCCGGAGGTTTGCTGTGGGACCGGAGGTGTCACGGCCTAGCTGGCGCTGTGAGCTGTAGTTGGCCCCCCACGTGTGGAGAGTCGTGGACAAGCCCCTGGCAGCGGCGAAGAGCCTCAGGAGGGCGCCGCGTGGGCGCCGAGAACCGCAGACGGCCTGTGGGGCCCAGGTGCGGAGCCGCGCTGACCACGAGGCAGGCGGCGCACTCGGCGCTGGACCGGAGCGGGGCAGACTAGAGGTGAACCCGGGGGCTGGGGGGGCTAGGGCTGAGCCCAGTGAGTGCTGCGGGCCGCTGCTTGCCCCCCGCTGCAGAAGAGTCCCCACGGCACGACGGAGGGAGCCTGGTCACTGCTGGCGGTAGATTGAGAGCAGCAGGGACAGTAGGCCTGAAGGCCTAAGACGGGAGCTGGTGGGGGTCTGGCAGTGGTGGCTCGACCCCCCCCCCGAGAAAGCCTGCACAACTTTTCGCGGTAGGCGTCGGGCCCCCACACAAAGCCTACACGCGACGGAGGGAGCCTGGTCGCTGCTGGCTCAACCCCCTCCCCTCCCCGAGAACACCTGCACAGCGGCACGTGGTAGACGCCGGGGCCCCCACACAAAGCCTACAAACGACGGGCACGCCAAGGGGAGACATAAAGCGGGGTGGGGGGACCCGCCTGACCACCCCCCCTGCATTGGCTCATACGGCTGGGCCTTCAACTCAGTGAAAGACGATAGAGGCCTAAACAAGTAGGCCCAGAAGAGAGGCGCAGCTGGGCTTGGCAGGCTGAGGCTCCCCGCTGGATTAGTGTGCAGCCCATTGGGAGGCCTGTGCATTGTGGCGCCGGAGTGATTACGCTGCCGTGGACGGGCACAAACGATATTGGGGCTTGGTGGCGCTTGGGCAACGGGATCCGCCTGGCGTAGCTGACTGCACTAGGCCTCACCTCTACGACCTGGGCCCCCATTAAGGCCCCTTACGAGACCCCGAATGCCCGGAGCTGAGCACGTGGTATTGAACCAGGCCCGCTAAACGCTAAGTGCATCTCAGACAAGGGACTGCAGACATGGGCAAGGACAGACCCCAGAGGGGGGTCCAACAAACAAAGATGGACCAATTCACGGCCCGGGACGTGGCGACGCGATCGGAGCCGCCGGGGGCCGTTGCACAGGCCCTGGCGGGCCCTGAGCCCACGGGTGCACAGATCTTCGCAGCCATAGAGGCCTCCAGCCAGATGGTACAAGCCAAGATTGATGCAGTCTCGCTAGATGTGGGCCTGCTAAGGGTTGACCTACGAACAGTGGCGGAGAGGTCCCTGGCGATGGACCAAAAAGTGTCAACGATGGAGACGGAGGTCTCCTCCCTGAGGGACGCCTTAACGAAACTGGCAGAAAAGACAGCCATACTGGAGCGTCGAGTGGAGGACGCGAAGGGGCGCTCCCGCAGATGCAACTTCCGCTTCGCGGGCCTCCCGGAGGGGGCCGAGGGACGTGACCCCAAGCTATTTCTGGAGAACTGGATCAAGATGGCTTTCCTTGCGATCACCCTCTCCTCCTGTTTTGTGATCGAGCGGGCACACAGGGCGCTGGCGCCCCCTCCCCCAGTGGGGGCGGCCACCCGCACCATCATAGCCAAGATCCTCAACTACAGGGATCGGGACCACATACTCCGGGAGGCCCGCCGCAGCGGCGATCCAGCATACGAAAACCACACTATTCGCATCTTCCCTGACTACACACGAGCAGTCCAGCAGCTGAGAATGTCTTTTGGCGGGGTGAAACAGAAGCTCCGAGCCATGAACCTAAAATACATTTTATTATACCCGGCTAAGCTCAGAGTAATACACCAGGACAAGGCTCACTACTTCTCCACTCCCGAGGCAGCCTGGGATTGGTTGAAGGTTAGAGGGGATGAACGTATACCGGCTCCGGGGGGCGCTGGCAGACTCCCCGCGGAACCCAGGTCGCTGCGCCGGACACGGAAACGAGGCAAGCGGAACAAACAGCTCGCCCGGTCCACCCAAAGGGTACCTGTGCAGCAGGACGGCGCTTTAGAACTGGAGCGCAACAGTTCGGACGGAGAGGGAAATCAGGTGATCCGCGTCAGCCAGGAGCTACTGTTGGCGGAACGCGAAGAGGCTAGAGCGCTGGTGCAGGTAGTCACTGCAGTAGACACAGAGACTCACACCGGGGACATAGTGGAGGAGACCCCTCAATCCTCCAACACCTGAAACAAGACAACAGCAGTTGAAGTCGCCGGGAGCCAGAATGCAGCGGCCGGACCCGCTTAGGATGTCGGCAGTCGGGGTCCACTGCAGGGGACTATGAATGGATTCGCGATCCCTGGGGACCCACTGGGCGTCTGCTAACAACGTTCCTACGGAACTGTATTGGCCCTGGACCCATGGCGCCTTGCCCGATTGGCCATATCGCCGGGAATGGTGGGCCGCCCCCACTCCTTCTCTTCCTCACTCTCCCTTCTCTCTTTACACTCATTCTCCTCCTCCTCTCTCCTACTCTGCCTCCCTCCCGCTTGGTTACCCTATTCTATCTTCTATCATCTCCTGTATTGGAGAACTGTGTGATGTTGTATGGGTGCTGGTGAGCGCGCTTGAGTGTGTGAGTGTAGCAACGGTGGCGACACAGGAGTTCCTACTACTCGCTCGGTGGGTGGACGGGACCCCCCCTGCTTCCCCGCGCAAGATTAGACTTGGTGTGTGTGAGGTATCCCGGATTGGCGATGAGTGTGTGGTACTGGAGGGGAGACTTTCTCTCCTTTCTTTTCTGATATATTGTATAGTTAAATAAGTTGATGCTAGTAAGGCTTAATCTCACTTTATAGGAGGGTGTTGCGATGATGGGACAAGATTGGGGAGGCACGGTTGGTTCTTTGTGTTTACCCGATGGGTGGGGGGGAACAGTTTCGTTATTGATTTTTTTCTAATGCGCAGACAGCTCTGGGGGATGGGTCGCAGCAGTTCCCATGTTATCATATAGTTCAGTGATGGCAGGTTTTAATATCTCGTGGAATGTACGGGGGTTAGGCACGTTCGTGAAACGGTATAGGACACAAACATATCTCCGAAGGCAGAAGACCCACATAGCCATGCTACAAGAAACCCACTTAACTGAGAACGAGGCCCAAAAATTACATAAGAAATGGAGGGGTCAGATGTTCTACGCAACATACTCTAGCTACGCGCGTGGGGTGGCGATCTGGATAGCTCCGCAGACTCCATTTAGGATGTTGAGTTACTCTGCAGACATACTGGGGAGGTACATAATGGTCCATAGGGTACTGGACGGGTCAGAGGTATGCCTTTTAAATATCTATGGCCCTAACACCGACGATGGTGCCTTTTATTTAAGTATTGAAGAACTAATAGAGGCCCACGCGGGCATTCCACTCCCTTGGGCAGGCGATTTCAACTGCGTACTTGAAGGGGCAATTGACAGGCTCCCTCCAAAACTGCATACAAAACCCAATATGGTCGGGGCACTTCGGGCGGTAATGCAGAGACTTGGGTGTGTGGACTGGTGGAGGACGCTACACACAATGAAGAGTGAGTACACGTGCTATGCCCCGACACATGCGGTCTACAGCCGTCTGGATTGCTTCCTGCTCTCTGAAGGAGCGGCTGAGAACGCTCGTAACATATACATACTTGGGAGATTTCTATCCGACCATGCCCCAGTCTTACTGCAATGGGATGCGGAGAGGGTTAGGCCTGCGGTCCCTCTCTGGAGACTACAGCCAAGAGCACTGAAGGACAAAGAATTTAGCCTAGAGCTCAGTGACTCGATCACCAACTTCTTTGATAGTAACTGGCTCTCTACAGACACAAGGGGCACGGAGTGGGACACATTGAAGGTAGTGGTGCGGGGGGAATGCTTGTATAAAGTGGGGGGGATGAGGCAACGACTCGAGGCGGATCTAGCAACCGCTGAGAAAGACCTGAACGTGCTACTGAGTACAAACCCTAATTTAAGGGCGCTAGACAAAGATCGGCTGAGGGCTCATCGGCGAGTAGGGGAACTATGGGATAGGTTGGACTGTTAAGTCAGGCAAGAATACCGGCAGCTCCTTCACAGAGAAGGCGATAAAACTGGGAAGCTGCTAACGTGGCTTCTCAAGAGGGAACGCCCACCCCCGACAATATTATCCATTAGACAGCCAGATGGGACCCTCACTCACACCCAATCGACCATCAATCTACAGTTTCTTGCCCACTTAGTAGGCGTATAAAGCAGGGGACTACGGTCTGGAGATGCGGCAATAGCGCAATTTCTCGACAGTATACCCCTGCCGCAGCTCACTGATGAGCAAGGTGAGATGCTGGGGGCGGAGATCAACTTCGAGGACCTCCAGGAGGCCGTGCGGGACATGGCAGGGGGGAAAGCCCCAGGACCAGTTGGTCTTCCTGTGGAGTACTACAGGGCCTATGCAGATCAACTCCTCCCGAGACTGCTGGAAACACTGCGGGAAGCTAGGCAGACAGGGATACTCCCAAATTCCATGAGAGAAGCTCAAATAGTATTGCTCCCTAAACCTGATAGGGACCCCACCTTGCCTGGTTCCTACTGCCCCCTCTCTATGCTTGGAGTGGATATCAAAATTCTGGCTAAGGTGCTGGCTTCTAGGCTAAATAGGGTAGTGGCCCACCTGGTCCACGAGGACCAGTGCGGGTTCATGCCGGGCAGAGGCACCCACATGAACCTGCGAAGGTTAGCGCACGTGATGCACTCCGTCGCGGGCTCGGAGACACCAGCAGCAGTAATTTCATTGGACATCGAAAAAGCCTTCAACACCCTGCAATGGGATTATCTGTGGCAAGTTCTGCATAGAATGGGGCTGGGCCAGGAATTCGTGGCATGGGTGCAACTTATGTACCAGAGACCCACTGCTAAGGTGCGTACAGGCGGGCTGGTCTCTGAAACGATCACCATCGAACGAGGTACGAGGCAGGGGTGCCCCCTATCCCCTCTCCTATTTGCAATCGCTATGGAGCCACTCGCCATCTGTCTCCGGCGAGACATGGAGTGCTGGGGCCTGGAGATAGACGGACGGACCCACGTCGTGTCCCTATACGCGGATGACGCGCTGGTGTACATGCGTCAGCCGGCGGAGGCTATCCCGGCCCTACTAACCGTCCTGGATGATTTCGGTGTAGTGTCCGGACTGGTAATTAACCCCGCGAAATCGATCGCGTTCCCGCTGGCGGGTCTGGCGGGGCTTGAAGCGACCGCACTCCCACTGATAGCGCTAACGTGGAAGAGCGACCATTTTCGCTATCTGGGAATGCAGATAGCCCACTCCCCCGAAGCCCAATTTGCCCTGAACACAGGGAGAATCCTCGACAACTTGAAGGAGTCCATCCTTTTTTGGGACCGGTTGCCGCTGTCCATCATGGGGCGGGTAGCACTGGCGAAGATGGTCCTGCTTCCCAGATGTTTATACACCCTCCAGAACTCATTCTGCTGCATCCCGAACGACACCTTCACCACTCTGAATGGCCTGCTGGTCCTGCTAGTTTGGGCGGGCAAGCGGAGCAGAGTTAAGCTTGACCTTCTCAAACTGGACATGGATCAGGGTGGCCTGGGGCTCCCTGACTTGCGTCTATATTACATTGCAGGGCTCCTCCAATATGCAGCACAGTGGTGCGCGGAGGGCTCGAACACTGAAAAAAGACTGCTGGCCGGTTGGTGTCTGGAGGCAGAGCTCCCTAAGTATCTGATGATGGGAGCCAGGACCCCCTCGAACTGCCCATTCATAGTGAAACAGGTTGCCTGGGCCTGGGAACGGGCGGTGACTCTGGTGCTGCGAAAAGCCCCCTATGCGCGCGCGCTCCCATTGGAATGGCTCCCGTGATACTGCCAGATCCGATCCGTAATGGATGTGGCCAGCTGGAATGCAGGAGGCTGCACCATGGCTGGAGATCTTTATCTTAAGGACTCCTTTCTATCCTTTGAGGATGCCATTGAGCACTACGGGGTCCCAGAGGGCCACTTCCTCCAATATGCAAAGATAACCTGCATGTTTCGGGAAATAGGGACTACATTCCAGATGGAGCCGGAGGAATCGAGCACACTGTGCACGATCTTGGACCCGGGCTCCTTCCAAGGATTAATATCCAGGCTGTACAAGGCCCTAAAAACGGACCACAGACTGGACATGACCCCGACACGGAGGTGGTGGGAGGAAGACCTGCCCACGCCCTTAACGGACGGGGAGTGGAAACGCGCTGCGGCGCTGGTTCAGGACATCTCGAGCAACGCCCGGTTCAAGCTTACGCAGATCAATTATCTGCACCGCACTTACCTGACACCCGCGCACCTGGCGAGGTTTGACCCAACGCATGCACCTAAGTGCTCAAGATGCGGCTTCTCCCCAGCTCATTTTATTCATGTAACCTGGAACTGCCCCAGGCTCGGCCCCTACTGGAGCATAGTGCTGGACACTCTGCGTAGAGCAACAAAGCTCTCAATTGAAGCCTCCATTAAGCGAAGCCTCTTGGGAGTACTCCCGACCCCCAAGGCCACAACCCGCATGCAGCATAAATTTGCTATGCTTGGGCTGGTACTAGCGAAACGCCACATAGCTATTCATTGGAAGGCGGATACGCCTCCCCCCCCCAGGAGAAAAGGATGGCAGACTTGCAGGAGTGGGGGGTAGCGGAGGAGCGTCGACTCAGATCGGTTCGCACGGATGAGAATGCGGACAGGGACTTGGAGACCTGGAGTATTATGATGGACCTCGTGCAGGGGGCACACCACGAAGATGGGACCAGCGCTAACTCCTCTGGGGATGATATGGGGCCACCTACACAACATGGCTCTCTGTTAGAGACCCCCCTCCCTGCTTGCGCCCCCGCCTCCCCCTCTCCCTGTAAGCTTATAGTGGCAATAACACCAGGACTTCACCTATGTAGGGGCGGTACCCTAGCGACACATATACGCCCACGCCCTGATCCAATAAGCCCTCGGGCTCCTGCCTGGATAGCCCCACAGATAAGCTAGGCCCTCACTGCCAGCCCACCTTGGGAGTGTAACCCCCCACATGAGCCCCCGATCCCCCCGCACGGATGTACCCACTACTGTGCATAGGGGTCAGAGACACGAGATACTGCACCACACTAGAACCTTGCCTAAATACTGAAGAAAGACACACTACAGCAACCCGGGGAGGGTCGCCCATTCCGCCAGAAGCTGTCAAATAGCGATGGAAGTTCGTTTATTTTGGTTTGTTTCCGTTTTAGAAAAACGTAAATCAAAAAAGTAGTAATGTGATCACAGGACACAATTGCAAATGGACTATTGTGATAGTGGGATATTAAAGATCCCTAGAAAATTGTACCAGCAATATGGCCTAGGTTACATTGTAAAATTAACTCCTTTGTGGCACCTCCTAAGGCTAGCGCTCTTTGAGCTGGGAACGGCGCCAAGGTACTGTTTACAGCTGGGCAACAATATACCGTATTGATGTTTGTAATATGACGTCTGTACATTGATCCTCACATGCATACTACCAATAAAAAAAGATTTAAAAAAAAAAAAGAAATCATGGTTACACAATACATATTGGATATCAGACATTATCAATTGGTGTAGGGCAAAAAATACAGCATTGAGTTCCCTGAAGGAGAGCATGAGGTTAGATTCAAGTGTCGTATATGTACAAGTGATGAGGGTCACACATGAATTATCTACTCCCATCGACGATGGGTTAGGGACAACAGTTTTCAAGGCTCTTTCCCTGATCTCCCCGTTATCGAGTCCAATCCCTCCTCCTCTTCTCCCATTTCTAAACCATAGTATTTTATCCATGGAGCCCAGATCTTTCGGAATTTTCGGGGGCATCCCCTTGCTTTATATGTTATTTTTTCCGCAACCATATGTAGGTCTAGGCATGCTCTCCATTCCTTGAGTGTATGGAGTTGATTGACACCCCAGTATCGGGCTATGTCCCTCTTGGCCACCACCAATCCCAAATTAGCCAACGTGAGTTTATGACGTGGCAAGTCTACCTCTTTAGGGATTCCCAGTAGTACATACCTGGCTTCCAGCTTGAGTTGGGCTTCCAATATATTATTTAGTTCCCTCAGTATCTTGACCCAATATGCTTTAATCCTGCTGCACTCCCAGAGGGTGTGTATAAATGTACCGCATTCTGTGTGGCATCTAAGACACTCCGGGTGTCTGCTCTCCCCATGTTGTGTAGTCTGGCTCTGTCAAAATAAGTCCTGTGTAGGATTTTATATTGAATGAGTCGTAGTCTTTGTTTTATCGCCACTTCGCGTGGGTGCATAAGGGCGGCTTCCCAGTCGATGTCTTTCATTGGGCCAGTGGTGAGTTCCCATTTAGCTCTAAGTGGACCTAGTATGTCGGGCATGTTGTTAAGTAGTGTTCTGTATGTCAGCGAGATGGCCTTGGTAGGAATCTCCTCCTGTAAAAGTCTGCCTTCTAAGGGGGAATATTCCGGCAGTGCCGCGGCATCTAGCCCCTCTGCTTGCCAGGCATGTTGCAGTCTAAGATAGGCATAGGTTTCAGTGTCATGGAGCTGGTACATGGCTTGAAGCATGCTAAATGGCGCCAGAGTGCCTTTCTCTATGACATCTCCTATTTTGGAGATCCCTATTAGATCCCACTGTCTAAAGCCTCTCAGCTTTCCGATCTCAGCTAATCTCGCTCCCTCCCACAAAGGGGTCTCCCTCGTAGGTTTCATGTCCCATTTCATTTGCTTTTCAGCACTTTTCCACACTTCCAGCACCCTCTGGGTGGCTGGCAAGAGCCGGCTACTGCCCTTAGATATAGTGCAATTGTGTGCGGTCTCGAAATTGAAGTCTTTCCAGCATGTATGTGGGGTGGTCCCTTGCAACATGATTCCATTCATTAATTACGATGAGATGGGCCGCTCTATAGTAGGCTCTGATATCCGGTAAGGCCAAACCCCCATTGTACGGGTTCCGCTGCAGTGTTTGCAATGCTATTCTTGGATGGGCCATGTCCCACAGAAGTAGACGTAGCTCGTTGTTGAGGGTTGCAAACACGGTCTCTGGTATTTTACAGTAGGTGTTTTGCAACACGTAAAGCAACTGGGGGAGTGTGATCATCTTGTACATAGCGGCCCTCCCCAAAATCGTCAGAGGGAGTTTCCACCACCTCTTGACATCCTCTTGGAAATTTAAGAGGACCTGTCTGATGTTATGTTCTAAGCTGGTTGCTACCTCAGTGGTGATAGAGAGCCCAAGGTAATTGAACCCCTCTGTTGACATGTGTAGGCAGCTCAGGTAGGTCCGGGGCTCTATGACACCTCCCACCGGGTACAAGGTGGATTTGCTCCAATTAATCTTATACCCCGCTTGACGGCCATATTCTTCAAATATTTGTAAAATTTTTGGGAGTGTCTCGGCTGGGTCCGTAACATATAATAAAATATCGTCCGCATATAGGGATATGCGTTATTCCTCTAGAAGTCGGGACTCATCTATGAAACCGCCCAAACCCTGGTAGGATCTAACGACACAAGCTAAAGGTTCCAGTATTAGGGCAAACAGCAAGGGAGACAAGGGACAACCTTGTCTAGTGCCCCTTTGAACAGGCCAGCTCGTCGAGAAGGCCCCATTGACCCGGACTTTAGCCTCAGGAGCAGTATACAGAAGTGCCAACCATTCCCGAAATACTGGACCAAATCCAAATTTTTCCAAAGTACGTCTCGTAAAAGGCCAATGTATGGTATCAAATGCCTTTTCGGCGTCAAGTGAGAGGAGCAAATGGGGGCTATCCCTATTTTGAACCGTATCCATCCAATTAGCCAGCCACCATAAGTTAAAATGTGTGGCTCGCTTCGGCATAAAACCCGATTGGTCTCTATGTATCAGGGGGGCGATAACCGCCAAAAGGCACATCGCAAGAATAGTGGCCAGTATCTTTGTTTCGCTATTGAGCAGTGATATGGGTCGGTAGGACCCGCACTCCTCTGGAGGTTTCCCTGTTTTATGAATCACCACTACCGTTGCCGTTCGGAGATCTTTTGGAAGAATCCCTTGCTCTTTCGACGTTCTGAACATATTTAATAAATATGGGGCCAGCAGGCTACTGTTTTGTTTAAAACATTCACCCGGAAGCCCATTTGGGCCCCAGGTTTTCCCCGACTTTTGCCGGTCAATGGCCTCCGTCACTTCATCGAGAGTTAAGTCTTCATCTAGCCTGTCCCTCTCCTGGGAGAGTGAGGGAAGCTCAATTGTTTCTAGGTATTGGGTTATTTGTGCCTTACTCGTCTGTGTTTTAGCTTCATAAAATTCCACGTAGTATCGGGCAAAAGCCCCTGCTATATCTTTGGGTGTAGTGTGCGTGTGACCCCTTTCTTGTATAGACTTTACCCATCTCGACTCCATTTCCTTCCTGCCCAGCCATGCGAGTAGCTTACCCGCCCTATCTCCTGTCTCGTATAGCCGGTGTTGGATGGCTAACTGGTGAGCCATCGTCTCTTGAGTTACGAGCGCCTGATATTCCCTTTTTGTTATTTCTATTTGGTGAAGGGTATGGCTACTTAGTATGGGAGTTCCACTGCCTTCCAAACTTATCAGCTTACATTCTAAGGCCTCTATCTCTTGAGTTTCTTGCCTTTTTTATGGTCAATTATATTTTGCGCTCTATCTCTGATCACTGTCTTAAATGCCTCCCATAAGGTGACTGCCGACTGCACTGAGCCTTCATTTACCTTAAAATAGAGCTCCGAGTCTACCCGGAGCTCCTTGGCAACCACTTTATCCTGCAAGGCCCATGAGCTCAATCTCCAACTCGTTTCCTGGTTTCTACATCTTCCTCCCACCGTTAATAAAAGCGGCGAATGGTCTGAAATGCCCCTAGCCAAATATTCCACCTTATCTATGTTTTCAATCTCCCCCGCCGGAGCGAAGAGGTAATCCAGTCTAGAGAACACCCTGTGAGCCCCTGAGAAATAGGAATAGGCACGTGTGTTCGGGTGATGGCGTCGCCATAGCTCAGTCAACCCAAGGATAGCCTGAAACTTTGCCAGTGGCGTGGGTCCATGCAACCCGGGGCGTGACTGAGTTCGGTCTAAAGAGGGTTCAATCACATCGTTAAAGTCCCCCCCCCTATAAGATGTGTGGCGGGTTCTGAGTGTAATAGGCGCTCAGTCCGTTTATCTAGTGTACGTTGCTGCAGTCGTGAGGGAGCACAGGCACTAATGAGTAAAAGTTTCTTACAATACCAAATTCCCTGTACTGCCACATACGTCCCGCCGGGGTCTCCCCATTGCTGAGTAACACGAAAGGGGGGTGATTTCTTGAAGAGAATTGCCACTCCTCTTGAGCCTTTGGTAAAGCCTGCATGTGCCAGAGTAGTGTAGTGCCGTCTCCCCAGGAAGGAACATTGTAAACCCATCAGGTGTGTCTCCTGCAAGAAGACTATATCGGGTTTTGAGTCTTTTAAGATAATTAGATACTAATCCTCGTTTTACTTTGTTCCCTAACCCATTGACATTCCATGTCATTACTGTGTATCTACCCTCAGCCATTGCAAAGAAGCTAGTGAATCATCACATGTCCAGCCCTCTCCAGGAGCACAGCCCATACCTCTCATTCTCATCCCAATCTCGGTATCCATTTGAACTAACTGAGGAAAACATTCCCCCACCCTGCAATAAACTTGTCCCACAACAATTGACGGTTCCCAACTTGCCCCCCACCCTACACTCTTCTGGTACCCACACCACCCCCAATCCGTCAACATGACAACTCTGGCACGGGTAATCCACCAAGAGGTCTGTAACCCTCCCTCCCACTCCAATTCAATTAACTACACAGTTATGCAGTTTAAGCACACAGTATACTTCCCCTTATCGGGCCAAAGGTCTACAATGTCTACCAGGCCCTGGGACTGTCTTACTGTCTTTTGGTGGCCGTCCGGCCCCTGCATCTCAGTCCTCTTTGGTGTTACTGGGTTGTTGCTGCTGTTGGATACTTGCTTCTATCAGGATTGGATCTGGAGCTTCCAGCCGTTGGATGCTCTCAAGAAGTGGATGCTCACTATCTGCATCCGCCGACTCTTCTCTCTCCGACATTTCCGTGGTGACATATTCACTTGATCTCCGAAGGGTCTGTGCAGCGTGTCCTTGGGCTGCGTCGTCTTCTGAATCCGATATATGTGGCCTGTCTTCTCTAGGCCTCAAAGATCTCATTGGTGTTCCCGTGGTGGCTCTCCGCATCTTCAGCACACGCCTCTGACGCTTCTCTTTAGGTCTTTCCTGGCTTGAACCCATCCTCTTATCTGCGAGCAGGTCTTTAGCTTGGGACGATCTACGCCCTAACAAGGGTCGTTCCTCGATCCACGACCATGCCTCATCTGGGGTCTGAAAAAACTGCGTGGTGCCTTGGAAAATAACTTTAAGTTTAGCTGGGAATAGTAACATGTACTGGATCCCGAGTGCTCTAAGTTTCACCTTGATTGGATCAAAAGTTCGTCTCTGCTTGTGCACATCACGTGAGTAGTCCGGGAATACCATCACTCGTGTATTTTCGTATTTAATCTCTCCTTTTCTCCGTAGCTCACGGAGTATTAGATCCCTATCCTGAAAGTTCAAGAAACGGGCTATCAAGGGTCGAGGGGGGGCCCCCGGTGGAGGGCGGACATTAGGCATCCGGTGCGCCCTCTCTATAACAAAGCATGTCGAGAACTGTGTGTCTGGGAGGACCTCTTTTAGAAATGTCAGGAGAAACTGGCCCGGATCCACTCGTTCTGCGTCTTCCGGAAAACCAATAAATCTAAGGTTATTCCTGCGGGCCCTATTTTCAGCGTCATCGACCCTCCAGGCCACTTCTTTCATTGAGGCTAAAAGTCCCGTCACATCTTTCCACATAGAGTGAGAGGTATCTTCTAGTTCTGAGATGCGGTGTTCAGCCTCGGTGACTCTCTCAGAGACTTTTCGTAGATCATGGCGTAGCAATGTGACCTCCGAACGTATCTCTGCCATCTTCCCTTCCAAGCTCTCTCTAGATGCGTGAATCGCTTGTAGTATGGCCGCATTATCTGGAAGGGGTGTAGGACCTCCCTCCGTCCCTGTCAGCGTGGGGAGCACTTTAGCAAACCGATCCAGCTTCCCCTGTCTCGATGATTTAGGCTCCTTGTCCCTCGCCATCTTGAGCGATCCGGCGCTAGTTTGTAGACAGGCACTCTCCCCCACAGTCACTGTGGGAAGCCGCCGCCTATCAGGCAGTGTTCTGCCAGCCCTCCAGGTGTGGGAATAAAAGTCAAATCACAGGGGAGGGGGGCCACACACCAACGTTCTTTTTGTGTCTTTCTGCCCTTCTTCCAGGGCAAGGGAGGAACCTGGTCCGGAGGAGGTCCCCAGTTGAGGCTGGCCCCAACAAATAGATGACTACTCGCGCCTGCGGAAGCTGAGCTTGTGTGTCCCTCGTGGCCCCTGTATCGCTTTTGGTGGCCTCCTTAAAACTCACACCTTGGGTTTTATTTTGACTCCTGGACCAGCGTGCACGTTGTCATCCAGGCCATCGAATTTAGCCTGTGGGTCACTATTTCCCTACATTGAATCCGTGTCCCAAAGACTGCACCGAGGCCCACACTACCATTAACCCCCTCGACGCTCACCTTGGTGTTCCGCACAGTGGGTATAGAAATCTGTGGAGGGGGAGGGGAAGAGTCCGGTTTTAGGCCCACTGGACTACCTTTAGTGGCACTGTTGTCTCAGATATAATCCGCTTCCCTGGTCTCACCGCCTGAGGAAGCTGCGCTGGTGTGTCCCTCGTGGCCCCTGTACCACCTTCTGTGGCCTCCTCAAAAATCACACCTTGGGTTTTATCTGGACTCCCAGACCGGCGTGCACGGTGTCCTCTCAGCCATCGACTCTAGCCTGCGGTGCCACTATTTCCCTTTCCATTGAGCCCGTGTCCAGGAGAGTGCACCAGGGCCCGCGCTACCATCAACCCCCTCGCTGCTCACCCCGGTGATCCACACAGTTGGTATAGAGATCTGTGGATGGGGGAGAGGAAGAGTCCGTTTTTAGGCCCCCTGGACTATCTTCAGTGGCACTGTTGTCTCCGGTATAGTCCGCTTCCCTGGTCTCGCAGCCGCCGGCCTTCTCTGCTGCCGCTCTCGGGAGAGTTCTTCAAGACCGATCAGCCCCGGTCGGGCTGTCTCCCCCCGTCTCCACTGCGGCCACTGTTGCACGCCGTAAAGATTGGAATGAGGACGCAGGCTCTCAGCACTTACATTCCCTACTGGGGTGTAGCTCCCAGTCCAGGCCGCTGTCGGTGTTGGTACCGGGACGTAGGGAGCCACCCCATCGCCGGCAAGTCTCGCCCGGACAGCCCGCTCTGCCTCCGCGTTTCAAGATCGCCGTCTCTACCAGGCGGACGTTCACCACTCCTCGTCGCGGCTCCAGGAGGGGCGCAGTCCACTCCCAGGACTACATCGGCTTTTCAATTCCCCAGGTGGTGCATTCAACGTCCGCCTATTAATCCGAACCGCCTTCCGCAGCCCAGGTTCCTCGTGGGCCCAGTATTTCTCAGCGGTCAGCTCTGGCGGGGCGCCATCTTGAAAAGCGTCTCACAGATTTTGCTTCAAGAAAGGCTCAGATTACGTCAGAAATCCGCAGTACTCTGTTCCTTCGGCACGTCTCAGCCTCAGAACACCTTCCGGTCACCACCGTCGTATTTTCTCGGCGTCGAGGGACAGGATTAAAGACAGGATTTGGTCGGGGCCGGCGGAGCTAGCAGAGAACGCATGTTGTTGGCCATGCCCCCCATCATATCATATTCTTGACCTTAGCTTAGCCTAAATTTAAAAGTGAATTTGCACTTTACATATTTATTGCATTTTTTGGATTTTGCTAAATTGGAAATGGCAAAACCAAATCAGCAAGGTGCAACTTTCAGTTGTCAAAATAATTGAAGTAACTAATTTAGTATGCACTCTTGTTGTTCATAATGTGTTGTAAAATACAGAAATGCTCATTTCTTTCGTTTATATTCCTTTCACAGACTATATTATTGTTTTTACAGACTATATTATTGTTTTTATTTTTGTTTAAATTTAAAGATGAATTTGCACTTTACCTATTTATTGCATTATTGTATTTTTATCAAGGTGTTATTGTAACAATGTTCCTGTGCTTAATTTGAGCTGGTGGCTGCCATTGGAGGCCACCGGCACTCATTTTTTGGGGACCTGCACTTATTTTTCCTCATCAGGCATTGAGAGTGCAAGAGAAGGAAAAACACACAAAGGTTAAAGAATTAGGAAGAGAAAAACAGAAAACACACCGCAAAGGGAGAAAGCACGAATCTGCATGAGTGAGATAAAGGGAGTTTCTGGGAGTGGATGGAAGAGATATAAGTTTTTTTCAAGACTGCACAGCCGTGGTATTCGGTGCGCCGACATTTAAAAGTACTAACCGTTGGCTTCTGAGCAGAGCTTTGGGCACCGGCACTTATTCTATTCCAAATTCAGCACTGATTTCAATTTTAATTAGTCAGTCAATAAATATTATTCTAATATATATATATATCTATCAAAATACAGACGTTCATTATTTATTTCATAAGACTGTGTTTTTTTCAGGGCATGCTGACTTGGGCGACAGTTGCCTCTTTACTGTGGTGAGCGTAGGTAGCGTTGTCAGTGGCCTTTGTTCTGTCCCAGAGGCCACTGACGCCGGGATGGGTACCAGGTATTATGAACAATCTCTGCCATGATGCCTTCCCTCTGAGAATAGCTACAGTAGTGTCCATGAAGATAGTGTTGCTACCCTAGTACGCATGTGCCGTCCTCACTGGTGAAGGCTGGAAGGACCTATCTTAACAGGTGCTATGATGAACATGCTCAAAACACAGGTAGATTTAACAGTTTCTCTCTACACCAAAGCAATTGAAAAGCTTCATGGCATTCTATTTAGCACATGTCAACGATTAGAGATCGAGTCCCTACATCTCCTTTGCATGCCAAAGAGCTATGAGTCGAAAGCCCAGCAAAAGTGAGCTCTACTCCCTGCCTGTGGATAGGTTCCCCCGACAGGGGCCTAGCTTAGTCAGTAAGATCGGGGGTGTGTGGGGGGTGAGCTTCAGATTTCCCAACGATCAGGCTGGCATATAATGTTAAAATACCTTATACAACAAGCATGGTGCAAGAGAGGGACTTAAGGGGGAGTCTAAAGGGAGAGGAATGCAGATTGATAGAAGAACTAAGTGAGGGAAACACAATATTTTGTCAAATAACCAACATTTTGAAGGCTTTCATAACAGAGATGAGAGAGAGTGTGTGTGTGTGTGTGTGTGTGTGTGTGTGTGTGTGTGTATGTCAGTGTGTGCATGCAAAAATCACAGGTGAAATCCGACAGACACCTCACCATACTCGATTGAAAGCACCTGTACACAACTATTCATCAGAAAATAAAATTTATTAGGGGGGTGTAACACCCCAAACACCCCTTTCCCACCCTTGAAGATACGCCCCTGTGCCTCAGTTATACAGCGATGTGAGTTCCAAAATGTCTGCTGATTTCCTTTCCCTTATTCGGGTTTTCCTGTAGTTGTGAGATCTGAAAGTTATTTCGTGCACTCATTTGTTCCTAAAACGCTCCATTATCGGCACCTCCAATCGATAATCCGTTCCAGTCCCAGGGGAGGTTGAAAAGAGTGCGGCATTTGGACCTGAGGGCCCCAGGTCCGAAAATCCTGCACAGGTCCACCTTAGAAAGCAGAGCCTTTAGAGCACACCTAATAAATGTGCTTTACGGCTGCGTCGATTAGGAGAGCCTGACAGGTGCCTGCACCAATTCTTGGTCTTTACTTTTAATGCTATTTCGAGGTGGAACGGGATTGGTTTGCAGTCGTTCACGAATCCATTTCCTAAGCGATGAATGTGCCTTGAACTGTAAATGTCTCAGAAGTGCTCGCAGGAGCGTGTGTGGGTTTAATCTCACGCTGTCAGAGACAGAAACGTCTTTTTCCAGGAGGGAGAGCACCTGTTTATATCCTGATTTTGTTTTCTTAGAAAATGGGCTGAACAGCGATTTCTCCAAAGCTCTGCAGCCCTTGTTGCTATTGTTTTCCTTTTTTCAGTGATAAAATATTTCAGAATGGTTTCCCCCTGTTTACTGAGTGCTGCTGTGCCCCAGATATGACAATGGAGGCAGAAGCAGCAGAAAATAATGAAATCCCGGGGAAGGAGGCATACAGAGGGGAAAAGACATTAGACGGTGGCAGCTTTTATTCCCTGCTGTTATAGGGCTGTGAATGGGTAGATAGATAGATTGCAACCAGGGCTTAAAGCATGTAAACTTTAGTTACTGCACAACAAATCTGAAACTGTGTGCCAAATGCTGAAGATGAGAACAGTTGTCGGTTCGCATACTGAGTATACGCCATACATAAAAATGTGTATGTATGTATATATATATATATATATATTCACTGAAAAAAACCATAGGTTTTAGGGACAGTTATAGTTAGTTGGACATTTCACTCGTACAACACCCGTGAAATTCCCCCGTTATAGTTAGTTCAGCTAACTATAACTCGCGCCCCGCAATGCACTGCTGATGACGTCACATATTACATCACTCATGACATGGTCAGTGACATCACTGATGACATCACTGATGACATCTCAAATGACATCACTGATGACATCATCCAGTGACTGTGTGTTTCTGTAAAGTTTAAATATGTTTAATATATATAGGGAAAGGCGTATTGAAGAATGAGTGGGTGTATAAGTGTCTGTATGGATGATTTAGTAGGTGCGTGACTAACTCTATAAGTGAGTTATTAAACGTATCTTACGGAATGCATGGGTTAGTGACTAAACTGGGTGAATGTCTGTATCCGTCTGTCTGTTGCTGTGTAAGTGGCTGCATGGGTTTGTGAATAGCTACATGAGTATCTATATGAGTTATTGATTGGTTGTCTGAGTATCTGTATGGGTGCCTGAGTGTTTGTGTGGGTGGGGTGTGTGCGACTCTGTGCATAGATGTGTGAGTGGGTGATTCACTGGGTGGATGGTTTCAAGAGTGCATCTGTGATGGACTGTATGGGTGGGTGAGTGTGTGTAAGAGTGTGTTAGTGAGTGAATGTATGTCCCAGTGGTACATGTGTGAGTAACTACATATGTGAAAGGCAGTATATATGTGTGTTGGAGTATATAAATAGCTATAAGCTGAGAGTGTGTGATTGTGAGAGTGACTGTATGGATGAGTGTGTGCTTGTATCAGTGATTGTATAAGAGCGTAAGAATGTGCTAGTATTTGTATGACTAAGTGAGCTGGTGTGTGGATAACTGTATAGGTGAGTAAATGGCAGTGTGTTTAATTATTTGCATGACTGACTAGGTGTGTGAGTACCTCTATGGATGAGTGGCGGTGTTTGAGTGTCTATATAGGAGTATGAGTGCATATGATAGTCCTGTACTGAGTGACCGTAAGTATGAGTGACTGTACGGGTGAGTGAGTGGATGTGTGTGTAGACCTAAGAATCAGTGAGTGGGTATGTAGTTATTGGTGTTGGAGTGTCTATGTTTTTGCGAATGGCAGTCTGTAATTTAGAGTGGGTGTATGAAAGGTTATATTAGGGTGTGAGGAGGTGCATCAGATTATCACGTGGATGATGTCATCAGTGATGTCATCAGTGATGTCATTTGAGATGTCATCAGTGATGTCATCAGTGATGTCACTGACCATGTCATGAGTGATGTAATATGTGACGTCATCAGCAGTGCATTGCGGGGCGCGAGTTATAGTTAGCTGAACTAACTATAACGGGGAATTTCACGGGTTTTGTACGAATGAAATGTCCAACTAACTATAACTGTCCCTAAAACCTATGGTTTTTTCATTGAATTTGTAAGGTTTTTTAAATGCTAATTTCTAACTATAACGTGCCTGAAACCTATGGTTTTTTCAGTGAATTTCAAAGGTTTTTTAAATGCTAATTCCTAACTATAACATGTCTGAAACCTATGGTTTATTTCAGTGAATTTCAAAGGTTTTGTAAATGACAATTTTTAAATGTATTAATTGTTATATTTATTTTTTTGATACTGATTTACTACATTTTTTAAAACTATTTATTTTTAGATATTTTATTTTTTAAATTACATTGTAATTACATTATACATTACATTACAAAATATACTTTCTCAGAATGATTTACTTTAGTTTAAATACTTTGCAAATAGGCAATAGACTTTTAAGTACAGTAGTTACAGTTGTTGCAATGGGCAACACAATTTCAAACACAATGCAACATTGAGCTCAATGTGAATTTCTAGTTAAATGCAATTAGTTACTTTATGGATTACTTTTTCAACCACAGGACTGGATCCTAGATTCAGTCCTGGGACATCTCCTGTAAACAGTTGAGTAAAAGCATTTTGGTTACAGTAGTGATTTTTAAGGAATATTATTGTATTTTAAAAGTTGACACTTAGAAACTTTTTCACATAGAATCACCAATGTTATCCTATGGGAGGAAATTCACTTAGCAGGTAAGTAGTGTTATCGTTACTTTTTCTTACTCAGTGGTGGATCCTGGATCCAGCACTGGTGCATCTCCTGTAAACAGTTGAAAGAATGCGTTTAAGTCATACAGGCGATTTTTAAGGAATATTTGTAGTTTGTGAAAATCGACACTTTGAAACTTTTCTGCTGAAAACCAGACAATGGATTCCTATGGAAGGAAATACAAGTTACTGGTAAGTACGGTTAGAATTACTTTTCAAGGTCAGTGCTGGGCTAAAAGATGCAGCACTGGGTTCTCTCCTGATAACAGGTGAGTAAATCGGAATTCGTAGTTCGGCTGATTTTAGAGGAATATTATAAAGTTCCAAAACTCCACACCTAGAAGAATTTCCAAGTGAAACCAGTCAATGTTAGCCTATGGAAGGAAATTCAATTTACTGGTAAGTACGGTTAGAATTACTTTTCAGGATCTGTACTGGGCTCAAAGATGCAGCACTGAGGTCTCTCCTGATAACAGGTGATTAAATCGGAATTCGCAGTTCTGCTGATTTTAGAGGAATATTTGTATGTTTCAAAAATCGACACTTAGAAACGTTTTCAGCAAAAAGCAGGCAATGATATCCTATGGATGGACATTCAAATTACTGGTAAGTACGGTTAAAATTACTTTTCAGGATTAGTACTGGGCTCAAAGATGCAGCACTGTGGTCTCTCCTGATAACAGGTGAGTAAATTGGAATTCGTAGTTCGGTTGATTTTAGAGGAATATTATAAAGTTCCAAAACTCCACACTTAGAAGAATTTTCAAGTGAAACCAGTCAATGTTAGCCTATGGAAGGAAATTCAAGTTACTGGTAAGTACGGTTAAAATTACTTTTCAGGATCAGTACTGGGCTCAAAGATGCAGCACTGAGGTCTCTCCTGATAACAGGTGAGTAAATTGGAATTCGTAGTTCAGCTGATTTTAGAGGAATATTTGCACAATAGTGAAGTAAGGGGGTGGGGCCTGAGGTGACATGTATGCAAACACGCCCTGTGGCGCGTTTTAAGTTGGAGAATTAATTCCTCCTCAATCCCGAGGATCCCTAGGGGCCAACTAGCCCACCAGGAACCTCCAGTATGCGCTAGGGGCTGCGTTGCAGAGAGGTGTACAGAGGCCACGCCCCTTTACAACACTCTGCAACGCAGCTCCGTGGCGCTTACTGGAGGTACCTGGTGGGCTAGTTGGCCCCAGGGACCCTCAGGATTGAAGAGGATTTAATTCCCCATCTTAAAACGCGCCACGGGGCCTGTTTGCACACATGTCACCTGAAGCCCCGCCCCTCCCTTCACCACTGTGCAAACGCGCCCCGTGGCGCGTTTTAAGTTGGGGGATTAAGTCCCCTTGAATCCTGAGGGTCCCTGGAGTCCAACTAGCCCACCATGTACCTCCAAAAGCGCCACAGAGCTGCGTTGCAGAGAGGTGTAAAAGGGGCGTGGCCTCTGTACACCTCTCTGCAACGCAGCTCCCTGGCGCATACTGGAGGTTCCTGGTGGGCTAGCTGGCCCCCAGGGACCCCCAGTATTCAAGGGGAATTCGTTTCTCATCTGCAAACACGCCAGGGGGCGCGTTTGCAGACTGCTGCAGAGAGGGGGCGGGCCTCCCGGCACGATGCCGGTCT
Source organism: Calotriton arnoldi (assembly GCA_963921515.1). NCBI lineage: Eukaryota > Metazoa > Chordata > Amphibia > Caudata > Salamandridae > Calotriton > Calotriton arnoldi. Next base: position 7,195,884 of record CAWUFW010000001.1, on the reverse strand, counting down.
TTTTTTTTTTTTTTTTTGTATGGGAGGGGGCTGCGTGGCCCCCTTCCCTTGGCCACTTTTGGCCCCGGGGACCCCATCCCCCGGGCCTGATGATTTTAAAAAAAAAAAAAACGGGAAGGCGGCCGCGTGGCCCCCCCTTCCCTGGGCCTCTATTGGCCCCGGGGACCCCATCCCCCGGGGCATGCCCTCTTTTTAAAAAAAAAAAAAATATTTGGAGGGGGGCTGCGTGGCCCCCCTCCTCAGGCCATTTAAGGCCCCGTGAACCCCATCCCCCGGGGCCGGCCTTAACCTTTTTTTTTTTTTTTTCAAATTTTTTTTTTTTTTGGGGAGGGGAGCTGCCTGGCCCCCCTCCCGGGCCACTAATGGCCCCGGGGTCCCCATCCCCCGAGGCCTGGCCACTCGTTGGGGACTGTGGGGGGGGTCCCCAATCCCCGCACGGTCCCGCCGGCTCCCCGCGTCCTGCGGGAGCCGGCATTGCTTTTCCATAAGGGAGCTGCTGACATGCAGCTCCCTTATGGAAAAGCACTCTGCTTTGCTTCATTGAAGCGAGAGCACGTTTCCTGCTCTCGCTTCAATGAAGCAAGCAAGTTTGCAATGACAGGACGGGAGCCGCGAGGCTCCCGTCCTGCCATTATAAACAGCAGTGTCCCGGGGTAGGCACCCCGGAACACTGCAGGAGCCGGCCCTGGGGGTGGCGGTCCCCAGGGCCACCACAGGCTCCAGGAGGGGGGCCGCGCGGCCCTCCTCCCTTCAATTGCACACGGAGGTGGTGGTCCCCGGGGCTCCGAAACGGACCCCCACATTTCTTTTTCTAAGTGCCCCGGGGAGGTGGTGGTCCCCGGGGCGTGTGGGGGGGCTGGAGCCCCCCCACACAGGTTATTTAAATTTTAAAAAAGAAGCCCCGGGGCTGCGGGAGGGCGGAGAGCCCTCCCTCACCATTTTTTATTTAAAGCCCCGGGGGGTGGCGGTCCCCGGGGCTTGGGGGGCCTTAGAGGCCCCCCCTATAAAATATAAATTAAACCCCGCATGCCCCCGGGACTTGGCCCACCCGAGGCAAAATAGTCTCGAAGCGAGCTTCGATTTTTTTTTTTTTTACGGCGGGATCCGCTCACCCTAAGCGCATCCCGCCGATTTAAAAAAAAAAAATGCTTTTTTCTGCCCAGGGGGTCCTTGTGGGACCCCCTGAGCAGACCTAGGGGGTCAGGGTGTTTCTACCCTGCCCCCTTGTTGCGTTTGGCGACGTGTTTCTGTGCTTCTAATCACAGCAGGATCCGCGCACCCTAAGCGCATCCCGCCGATTTAAAAAAAAAAAAAAAATGCTTTTTTCTGCCCAGGGGGTCCTTGTGGGACCCCTGAGCAGACCTAGGGGGTCAGGGTGTTTCTACCCTGCTCCCTTTTGCGCTTTGCGCACTTGTTTCTGTCCCTCGGTTCTACCGAGGATAAAATGGCTGCCAACACTTCCTGATTTGGAGTGTTGACAGCCACTTGACAGCCAATTAGCATACAGCTCGTGATCGGGAGGGTACGCGGACCCTTCTCGGCCATAGATATATATGTGACTTTACTTTTGATTTTCTCAGGAACTACTGAACGGATTTACACCATTTAAGCAAAAGGCACGACACTGAACCAAGGGCTACCTATTTGCCAAATTTGGTGTAATTCCGTTCAGCAGTTCGGGCTGTAGCTGCGACTAAAGGTTCCTATGGAAAATTGCATGGGGAAAACGCGTTTTGGGACCCCCCTTTTTTCTCAACCCCCACTTGACGAATCACCCCGAGACTTTCAGGATAGGAGCGGACCGGAGTGCCCCAACAAGTTGGAAACTTTCGCGAAGATTCGTCAACCGGTGCCAACGTTATTTCAAATAGAATGTTGCGGATTTCCTATGGAAAATAGGTCCTAACTATAACTATCTACTGGCGACCGCCAGTAGATAATATATATATATATATATATAAAAATTATGAAAATACAGTTACAATTAAGTTTTATATTGAGATTTTAGGGATATTATAGAAACGTATGTTTAAGAAAACCGTCAAGATTCACTTAAAAAACACAGTTAAACTACTGTTATGATTACAAATTAAAAACAAAAAAACCCACTAAAATCACCCCGTTGTGGGTAACTCAGTAATCCGTAACTCGCCGAAACAACCATGCAATCCTTACTCTTACATTAAGCGCAATGCTCACGACCTCACGCTTGATGTGGCAGATGCAACTATAAATGATATAAACGATGTTGCAGATGATATTACATATCACAGTTGCACTAAATGTATCAATGAGATGATTAGGAATGGTTTGATCATGCATTGTTATTTAACTTTACTTTTATGATTTTTTACTTATTGGTATACATTTTGTGAGGTCACGAGCATTGCATTTATTGTTTGAGTGGGTAGCTAACCTACTGTGGGTGTTCAACCACACAGCACATGGTATTCGCAGCATGAGTTGGCCCCAACCCCAATCCCTATGGAAAGCTGTCTCCCTCTAGGCTTTGCCAAGCACAGAAAGGGGTGACAGCAGAACCTGGTCTTTACTCAAGCCATGCGCCCAACCCACCATGGGTTACCAAGTCATGCTGTGTGCAACATTTGGCTGTGAATAGTACAGGTTGGGTGCAGGACCTAGCCTTTGTCCAGAACCTCAAACCAACCCCCACAGGTAGCCATCTGCTGCAGCCAACCCTCGCAGTTCACAGCCTTCTGAGTCAGAGTGGGGATTGGCCTCAGTCACCCAAACCCTACTGCACATAGAATGTGGTTGTGCACCACTAATTTGACCACAGGACCTAGTGTTCGGTGTGACCTTTGTCTGTGCACGAAAGGGGTTTATAACAGAATTCCAAAAAAGAGTAGTAGTGGCTCTCCACGACCTCACAAGTGTTATTACATATAAATCAAAATACAGCACTACACCCTCCAAAATGTCCTACTGCTCCCGGACCCCATCCTTCTATGAAACAATTCTTAACAATGCAGGGAGAGCACCTAAATATCAATGGAGCAATTTGAGTAATTCAATTATATGATCATTAAAGTAATCATCATTCAGTCCATCAAGATGGAAAGTTCTTCATTCAGTCGATAGATACACAAAAGCCACAATGTTGAATCTTCAGAAGACTTTTATTCTTCACATATAAAAATCAAGCCCAGCCAACGCGTTTAGTCCCTCCAAACGGACTTCATCAGGTCTGTAACTAGATACATATATAACTAAATTTAAAAACACATTAAAAAAATCCACAATTATCAAGGCTCCCGAATACACACCTCGCATAACAATTTAAAACAAATTGAAGACTCTGAAACCATCTTGACCCAAAGACTCACCATATAGCTTGTTCAAAGACTAAATCTTATATCCCTTTCATTGTACAGCATCAACCAAGAATACCCCAAGTTTCTCAATATCCAAAGTGCAATCACCAAATTAGTTACAGAACAAAAAAAACATACTTATTGTTTCATATTTTAATTCTCCGACAGTGATCAGTTCAATATACAGAAAGTGTACTTACATAAATATATTTCTGTCATTAATCTCAAACTTATAACTCACTAAAGAGAGAAGGACTATTTAAACAAACATTAAAAAACATTAAAAAACAGCTCAAAAAATGTAAACCTGATTTGGAATCCTCTGGTTCCTACTCCCTGTTCTATCTACAGAGTATATCCTACTTGTGCAACGAGAGACAAAGAAAGAGGGAAAAACGAAATTTTTCTTAATACTGCCCTCACCCACTATGCAGTGGCATGCTTCATCATAGGGCCGCTGCAGTTGTCCAGGTGCAGACCAACACACTGGACGGAGCGCAATTTTTCATAGAGTAAAGTGGTGCGGGAGAAAGTTAAAAGCGAGTAAAGAGATAGAGTGCTGGGGAAGGATGTTCCCTCAAGAATGGATCACAAAGTGCAAGACAAAAAGAGAATAAAACTGTCTAAAGAGATACCATATGATTACCTTTATTCTTGGTTCTCCTTGGCAGGGTTGAAAATGGAATTGGGGATAAGTAGGAGGGGTGACTGCCCCTATATCCCAGCTGCAAAAACCAACATGTTTCGGCCTCTCGCAATAGCCCCCATGGGTCAATGAGGCCTTCTTCAGGGTGTGGATCCCTTGGTTAAAATGGTCGTGACCCTCACTGCAGTGTTAATAATAAACGTTTCCGGTTCACCTTTCTACTATTTCCGAGAGGTGTACATTTTCCGAGTTTCCGAGAAATTCTCTAAACCCGGGACCGTTGTGGGAACGTTGTCTTATAGTCACACTTACATCAAAGACCAGCGTTCGTCCTTTCCCCATTCGGGTCCGCCGACGATGCCTCAAACTCCCTCCTGCGCATATATATGGAAGAGCTTGCACCAACCACCATGCAGTGAACAGTCCCAAATAAACTGTCCTGGAAGGGGGAGAGAATACTTCAATTACATTGCTCCCTTGAAAAGATTCCTCATTCCTCAATACATATCCAAAAAAAACAAATAAAAAACTCATAAACCTACTTATAATCATCTACCTCTAAACAACACTCACAAGTACTGAAGAACAATTTTTTAATTTTTTGGGGGAGTTTTATATAGTGCGATCTTGTCCTGAAGGTATCAGAGCACTTTACATTTAAAAAAATATATATATTTTATTATTTTAAAGCATGTTATAACACAGTTATGGCATATCAAAGTCATATTAGGCGACCAAAGTGTGTACCATGGCCAAAGATAACATTACAACAATGCTAGGAACATAGTAATCTATGTTTGGCATTAGTATTTCCGTATACAGGATAATCAGACTTAACAAAACACCATTCCCTCCCCCCTCCCAGTCTCTATTAGCTAGTAAGACCCACACACCCACCCACCCTAGACTCCTTGCAACTATAGCGTTACTTGTACATGGCCACCGAGACTCAAAGCAATGCAACCTTTAGGTTATGTCTGGAATTTCTACAAAACATATTCGCATGAGGTCCCAATGGGGTCTGTCAATCAGGCATTATGTTCTCTTGTCTATTATCATTTAGTTTGAGTTCTCTTTGTTATTCAGTGCAGTGAAGGTTCAGCAGACACAAACTGTTCCATCATCGAATCCCAGTCCATTGCTATCGGGTCTTTCCTAAGGCCTCTGTTTTCCTCTCTACGTAGCGCCATACTTTCAGCCCTTCCCCAACGCACTACTTCGTTATGCCATATTAGCACTGATGGAGGCTGCGGGGATTTCCATCTCATTGTGATAGATCGTTTTGCCAATATAAGCAATAAGTTGGCAAACCTGTGTTGCGTTCCCTGTGATTTGCGTTTTGGACAAAGCCCCAATATACCAAATTCCACTGTGTTTTTCCCTATTCCTGGTGTTTCCTCATTAAGGAGTTTGTAAACCGTCTCCCAGAAGGGTGCCAACTTAGCGCATGTCCAGATCATATGGAGCAGCCCTGCCGGTTGTGTATGACATCTAGGACAGGCGTCTACCATACCCGGGAACATTTTGCTCAATCTATGTGGGGTCAGGTAAGCTCTGTGTACCAACATAAATTTAATTAATTTAAACTTGGGGTTACGTGACACTTTCTTGGGCTATTCTAGTGTTTTTTCCCGATCTTTGTCTGTTATTTCATGACCTATATCTGCTGACCATTTGTCCCGGAGCTCTTGGAGTGAGGTTGCTGCATGTATTCGGTTGCTTTTATACAGCCATCTGGTTAAATGTCTCCCGTTTCCCATTTGATACGTCATGTGTACTAGTGCATGTGTTTGGGGCTCAGTGCCATCCGGTGCCCAGGTGCTTCTCATATATCTGCTTATCCTAGCATGTAGGTCATTGGGACCTCGGAGATCATTGAGATACAGAATAATGTCATCAGCATAAGCCGAGAGGATATGGGTGGTAATCCCCAATTTGATGCCTCTTTCTCTCGCCGCTGTTCGCACCTTAATGGCCAGCGGTTCCAGCGCCAATACAAAGAGATGGGGCGATAAAGGGCATCCCTGCCTTGTGCCTCTGGCCACCGAGTATGGCCGAGAAATATGTGCCCCCGTCCGGGCCCGTGCAGTCGGGTCCGTGTACAAAAGCCGGACCCACTGTACATAGCCCTGGGGAATGCCAAATAGAGAGAAGGCTCGTAGCATATATTCCCAATGAAGGGTATCGAATGCCTGCCGCAGATCCAACAAAATGCAACCAGCCATAGTATTATCTGAAGGCATTGAGGATATTATTTGGTGTAGGCGCCTGATGTTTAGGGAAGTGCTCCTACCCGGAACAAAACCACATTAATCGATGTGTATTAAGCGTGGTAGATATTGCTGTAACCTGCGAGCCAAAATTTTACTAAGGATTTTGTAATCCGTATTTAGCAAAGAAAGGGGGCGGTATCCTGGCATATCCTTTGGGTCTCTACCTGGCTTCTGTAAAGATGTTACCAAAGCTTGTCTCGTGGTAAGGGGTAAGGCTCCAGTTTCCAAAGCTGTATGGTATAGCTTTTTGAGGTGGGGGGCCAATTGTGTCGAGAAAGTCTCGTAGAATTCTACGGGTAAGCCATCCAGACCTGGGGTTTTATTGCGTGGCAGGTCTTTTATTGCTGAGCAAATTTCAGCTTTTGTAATTGGGGCAGCCAATTCGTCTATCTGTGCCTTGGTTAGCTGGGGGAACTCTAGGCCTTCTAGAAAGTTATTTAACTCCCTTTCCTGTAGTGCCACCGGAGCCTTATATAACACTTCATAAAATTTCTGAAATGCCTTGTTAATGTCGTATTGCGTGGTTACTTTGCGTCCCTCAAGCATAGTGATCTCAGTTATAGGGACAGCAATGGGGGCGTCACGTATAATTCTCGCTAACAAAGTACCTGCTCTGTCTGCCTCTGCCTGTTGTTTCTGCGTGTATGTGCGGTAGTCTATCGTCCTTAACTGTTCAAGTAATTCTGCATGTTTTATGTGCGCTTCTTGTAGAGACTCTTTGTGTGTATCGTCTAACGCTGCAGCAGATTCTAGCTCGCCTAGTCAATCTTCTAAGTCCCGCAATTCTTTGTCCATTATGACTCGGACCCCTACTTTAGTACTAATGGCCACTCCACGGATAACCGTCTTAAAGGCCTCCCATTCCATGTGTCGTGAGCAGGCAGTGTTAGCATTTTCTGTGAAATAGTGTGTTATTGCTGTAGATAGAGTGGTGCGGTACACAGGGTCTTCCAGTGACACTGGTTGTTGTCGCTATGTTGGGACCGGTGTGGGGATCTTGCCCCATTCTAATAACAATTCTAATGGATTGTGGTCCGAAAAAGTCTTCCCAAGATATGTTGTGAGGGAAACATTTCCAAGCAGAGAAACAGAACAGAACACCCTGTCTATACATGTATGTAACATTTGCGTGGGGGAGTAATATGAGTACTCCTGGCTTACTGGATTATGTACCCGCCATGCGTCACCGAGTGCCCATCCCTCTGCCCAGTTCGTCAGTGCTTCAGTTTGCTTCGTACTAGCAGTACCCGCTAGAGGTGGATGGGAGCGGTCAATGTCTACATTCAGAATTGCATTAAAATCTCCTCCTATCACCCAGGGATACTCTTCCCAGCCCGACAGTACTGTGTTTAATGACCCCAGGAATGTATACACTTCCCAATATCAGTGGTTCCCCGTCTAGTGTTCCACGGAGAAGCACATACCTGCCATGAATATCTATCTTCTGCTCCAACATTACGAACGGAGTTCCGCTCCTAATCCAAATGGCGGCACCCCTAGCAAACACTGAATAAGATGTACTAAACAACTGTCCCCGCCATTTTTTCCATAGCTTGATTGCCTCTGAGTACGTCAGGTGTGTTTCCTGCATGAAAACAATGTGTGCCTTCCTCCTGTTTAGTTGTGCATAGATTCTATGCCTCTTATGGACAAACCCCATCCCTCTAACGTTCCAAGTTAGGATCTTGTAATTCCCGGACGTAACCATACATCAAATTGTGTTGCTGTGTCTTAACCGTTCCAGTGCAGACTCGGCGGCAAGTGGCACAGAGACAGGAAGCGGGTCTGTTTAAACTACTACCAACCCTTAATACTAGGTTTGCCCTTATAACAACAGAGGACCAAACTATGGAAAACCATTAAAACTACCAAAGCAAACGAGATTGCAGTTGCACTGGTGGGGGGGGGGGGTGGGTGGGAGGTAACCAGTACCAACATTAGGTCTAGAGGTGACATATTCTGGAGCGGCCTCACATCCGGTCCAGCCCGGGCCCAATATTCTCTGTGTGTACGTTGCCGTAAGTACATATGCAATATAAGGCAATTAAAACTACCCGTTGATTATGATCCCCCCATAGAGAGACCCCACCCAGATATAACCAGCTACTTCAGCCCAGATAATCATTCACCGTTTGCGGGGTGATAGAAGGAAAGAGAGCCAGGCTGTTCTCAGAGTCTGAGTGTACACTATTCTCTTCTGAAGAGTCTTGTGAGTCCACCGTCGAGTGCGCATCGGGATCGTCTAGCGCCACCACTGCCTGTATCGCAGATTTCTTGCCTTCTATTATTTACTCCGGGGATAGGCTTACAGTAGCATCTTTTCTCTGTGATCTGTTTCGATCAGGTTTACATCGCCCTGCCTTTTGGGCTGTGGTAGATTTTGGTGTTGAAGTTTGGGGAGAGTTTTGGGTGAAGCACGGCGTCAATGTTACTTCCATCCATTCTTCTGCATCAGCTGGGCAATCGAAGAAATGAGATTTCTGATCATATATTACTTTTAGCCTGGCTGGAAAGAGTAGCGCATATTTAAGGTTATGTTTCCGAAGTTGCTGTTTAACTTCCTGGAATGACGCTCTTCTCTTTTGCACTGCCAGGGTAAAATCAGGATATAGAGATATTGTCTTGTTTTCGAACTGTATTAGGCCTTTTTCATGGGCTGCACGGAGCAATGTGTCTCAGCCTTTGAAATGAAAAATTTGTGCTATAAATGGTCTGGGCCGAGCACCAGGGGGTGGTGGTCGAGTCGGAATCCGGTGCGCTCGCTCCACACTGTAGTGCTCTGAGAGGCACTATACGAATGTTGTTGCGGCGGGCTCTCCCCTCTGCATCATCCACCCTGTCCTGTAAGTCTGTTAGTTGTCGCTGTATACGTTCTAGTTGGTCCGAATGTGTTTTGTGCTGTGGTAATATTTCCTCCAGATGCAGTTTGTTGCTACGGACCGCATTTGCCAGCTTACTGTGGTCAGCCTTTAGTAGTGTGAGGCCTGTTGCTAGTGTGCTTACTTGTCTTTCTATCGCCTTTCTGGAATCGCGTACCTCTTGTAGTATCAAGTCTAGTTTATCAGCCTGTCTTTCAATGTTGGTCGGCGGTATACATTCTTGGTCAGGGGTGCTATTTGCATCCTCCAGGTCTGTGTGCTCAAGTTTGTCAGTAGCCGGAGGGTCTTGTGTTTTCCCCCTGGTACGTCTCATCGTGCGACTTTGGTGTTACACAGTGCAGGAAAACAAATTTCCAATGAGTGTGCTCACTTTCCAGGTTATGCTGCGTGACCAAGGTGAGTATTGGTATATTATGTCTAGCGCATGTTGTAGCAGGATAATAGTCCAGCACTGGCTATATTAGGGGGTTTGTGCAATTCCAAAGAGTACTTAATATTATGATGAGCTGCGTGAGGTTAGGTCGTGCTGGGTATAACCAGGCGTTACGCAGCAGATTGAGAGTAGTGGACTGGCAAGGCCCAGCCGGGCCCATTACTCACTGTTTGTTGCTGCGCAGTAGAATCAATGGAGCAACCAGTTATATCCCCAGTGGTGTACCCAGCGTTGATCTCGAATGGCCTCCCCACTTCTTGGCATTCTACTTATTGGGGCCAGCTATCACCAGCCCTGAGCAATGATTCAATCGCCCAGGACGGGTGTCATGCGGGCCAGGCCGCCTTCCTCCGCCTCAAGGCCGTCTCAGCGCCGGGCTCCAGCCAAACGTGTACACAGGTTAGCAAGCAATCGCCGCGTCGGACCTCGGGGGGAGCATGCACGTTTTTAGGGCAGTCTATGGGGGTCTCAGGTGTGGCAGTGGACAAATGCATATATGTAGGCAGACTCCGGCGGCCTCTGCACCTCACCTCGGCGGCGATCGGTGGCGTCTTCGTCCCCCCGCCATACTATGCCCGCAGCCAGGTCACAGTCTGTTTCTCAGGAGTGCCCCCGAATGCAGACCAGGTTCTCCCCAGTCCGGGAACTTTCCTCCGATCGCGCTTTTAGGGCGGGTGTTCCGCGGGTTAGGCTGCTCCCATTCGTCTCAGGGCCCGCCACACGCCAGTTCCCGCCGGCCGCACTCCCACCAGCAAATCGTCTCAGCCATTGTACACAGGAGAAGCAGGCACTCCTCATGGTCGACTATAGGGGACACAGGTATGAAATTCAACTCCGTATGTGCGCAGGCATCATCTGACGTTCCTCACTCCATACCTCGGCCGTTTTCAATGGCGTCCTCCTCCTCTCGTCGCCGTGTCGTGCCCTCAGTGTGCTCTGCCTCGATCAGTATCACGTATGTGTCCCCAAGGCTGTCCAGGCTCTACTCCGGCCGGACACCCCACTCCGTGAGTCCGACGGCAAAGCAGTTGTTGGAGTGGGGGTAGTAACGAAACGTGTCCGGGGCGTACATTGCCGTCAAACTCGCTGCGCCGAGGCCTCCGCACTGATGGTCAGCGGCTGGATAGATTTCGGGGTCCCGCAGCCCCCAAAAACATCGTGCTGGGTCTCCGGGGTGTTTCTAGGTAGCGACAAGTGTCTATTGGTACGGCATCAGCAGGGATTCAAACAGGATTCAGGGCCCGGTCCGGAGCTCGGCTAAGCAGCGTCCGCCATGTTCGGCGGTTAGCCACGCCCCCCCCCCCCATCAGAGCACTTTACATGAGCACCAGTTATGTTACAGACGGACACATTCATTTTTGTTAGGCACGGGGAGATTACGTGATTTGCCCAGAATCACAGGATGTTGAGCGTCCCTGCTGAGACTCGAACCCGGTTCCGCAGCTTGGAGGTCGACTGCTCTAGCCGTTTGGTCACATACTCTCCCCAAATTAAACAAGAAGCATTCCACTCTCACCACTCTTTCCAATTTAATTTTCAGTTACACCAATCTAGCTAGTGCTGCCACCAAAATCCTCAAAAAACAAACAATCAAATAACAAAAGAACAAAAGAACAAACCATGGCATTTTATGGTATGTGTAAATGAGGGAATTTACACCTAGGGTTTGGCTGCAGGTCCTGCACCTAACTCGCCACATGTGGCTACCCATCGCTGTTCACTGCCTTTGAACTTTGGCCATGTGTAGCAGCAGTTGCTAATCATGGCCTTTGTCTGTGCGCAGCTGAGGGTAACTGCAGAGTGTTTGGCCAAACACTACACCGAAGCTGTAAGTTTCGCAGGTCAGCTTACACGACCTAGGAGTCAATAGAAACAAGCTCTTTTATTGAGTTTGGCGGTGATTCTCAGAAGAATTTTTTTTGTTTTTCTTTCTTTTTGTTATGATGTGTTTTTACTGTTTTTGGTGGAATTGTAGTGATTTTCCATCTTCTCATTCCCAAGCCCAGGAATTTTTTCTCTCTGCAACAAATATTAGTTTTGCACTTCATGTAATAGAGTGCCAAGTTAATAAGGTGGGGCTTTTTTTCTTCCTCTTCCTGCACTTCTTCCAGAACATGTAGGGGACTCGCTACATCCAGATTGCTGATTTTTTTTTTTTTCTTCTTGTCTCCCAGGAATGTCTGATACTGTCTTTCATGCTTTGACTTGATGTTGTGTCACGGTCAAGGTACCACACCAGTACAGTGCTCCCTGCTTAATTTATTGTTCACAGAGCTTGCACGTGACCCTCCTTCAATTAAGTCTTTTCTATTCAGAAGGAAGTGTGAAAAACACCCACACAATGAAAACCTTTGGTGGTTTTTCTCCCTCCATCATCTCTTCAGTACAGATGTCTTATCTTCCTGAATTTCAGATGATGTTTCTGAAACATCCTTGTCAGCTGTGTCACCCATTCTTTAACTTTCAAAGCAGCACTGATTCTGTACGCGGTCTGCAAAGGCGTCTTGATCTTCACAAAATGGTGGATGTACCTCCTGTTGCTATGGAACAGGCACTTTGTGGTGTGGTGAAAGGATATGTGAAGTTTCAGCCAAGGCAAACCTCAGAATTCTGTTTAAATTGTCAAAAAATCCATGAACTGCACATCAAATTTCTGGACTTCAGAGGAGCTCCTGCTCTCATTGGTAGGCATGCCACGCCCACGGATTTGAGTCGGGGTTTGCAGGATATAGACACACCCCTTCAAATCCAATCAAACTCAAGCCCTGCCCTAAACATTTTTTATGAAATAATGTAAATTTCTAGTTTCATGCCAAGTTTGGCGTAAATTCTGTTTTGCATTTTCTTTCTGGAGCAGGGAGCATAGCTAGTTTTCGGGTTTAACACACTTCAGCCTTTGGTGCTACATAACAATAAAAATGACAAGATCATGTGTAACAGTGTATTTTACATTGCTCTCAAGGAGATACATAAACCACAAAGCATTTTTAAAAATCAAGCTGTGACTATGCAAAAATGGGCTGTGGTTCAGTGCATATGCACGTGACGATGTTGGGGAGCAAGAAAACATCAAATCGGCGTGAGGAAAAGTAAAGACAATGGTGAACTGTCAGAAATCATGTCAACTTCTAGTGAGGCAATAAAAAGTTGCAGCTTTTGTACAAGCATTTATGGGATTCATGGCCAGTGGAAAATGGTAGAATTTCATGCTAAGCTGTTAAACATTAAACCTGTTTGAGCCTGTACGGATCAGTAAGCAATGTAGCCTAATTTTGTCTTGTCAAGCTGCAGCAGTGCCATAATGGAACATTATTTAACGTGGACAGAATAGAGAAAATCTCTGTAGTGAGCTGGGTGAGTGGATCAGGAAAGGAAAGAGTTCCGGAATTATTTTCATGTTAGAATGTTTTTCTTTCAGTTGTTTATTCCTCCACAGAGAGCTAGGAGACTTCCTTCACCACAACCTATGATGAGACCGTCCGTCCTTGTATTCCATCCTGCTTTGTGAACCCTCTCTAATCATCGGAAGTCACAAGGTTGGACTATGCCTGCTCCAGTTTGCCCAAGAACCATGCTAAATTGTTGTTCCTGAGAGAGTTCCAGAGTTCTTGCCTTTCTGTCTTAGTTGTTATGAGGGTTCGACGGTCTATAATTCGCCTTTTAATCCTCTTGTTCTTTGCTGTTGGTATTGTTATGTCGGCTTGCAGGATTTCCCCTGCACTTGCGGCTGGACTGGGGTTAACCTCTGGGACAGCCACCCTCAATGAGCAGGTGGGACTCCTGGCTGCTAGAGCTATTACATGACCTGGAGGGTTACAGGGTGTGCGACCTGCTCAGCTCGGTGTTGAATTAGATTCCTGCAGCTTACTGCCTGAGAATAAAATGGCGGTGAAACTTAAATATCCTTTATTTTGTTTTTGTTTCTTTTGCATTGGGTTAGCACTGTCTGAGCGTAATGCAGCCTTATCCAGCCTGTTCTGCACAATGGGAAGCTAGAAGCCGCCATTTCATGTAACTCATCCTGGAGGACTTTGATTTTCTGCGCCTTCACGGATCTCACTAGATCCTCATGTGGAGCATGAGCTGCGGCTTTGAGGTCTTCCACTGTTCTCTGCTACTTTGAGGGAGGTGTCCAGTGTTCAATGACTCCATTAACAACTCCTCTAGGCTGTGGAGAGGTGCAGCTGTCATAGGGGTTCTTAAGGCCATCAATAGAAATGTCCCTCTTTTGACTTTCGCCTGTTTCATGCCTTAATGATGTCATTATTACTCCATCTCCAAGGGCAATAGGGAGAGGATGTGGCCTCAGGGCTCGAGCTGCCGCCTTTGGAGCTGGGGAACCAGGTTCGAGCCTCGGCATTGGCTCAACATCCTGGGATTCTAGGCAAGTCACTTAATCTCCCCGTGCCTACCACAAAATGAATGTGTCCTTGTGTAACGTTACTGGTGCTCATGCAGGGCCGGACTGGCCATAGCGGGCATCGGGCGTTTCCCCGGTGGGCTGCCAAGGTGGGGGCCGGTTGTGGGCCCCTGGGGGGCCGTTTTTGCAGCATTGCTGCAATATCGCCCCTGTAAAGAAATCGGCCCTGGCAAAGGGCTCGGCCGCACCCCAACCCCCGGGGGCCGGCCGAGCATTTTGCCAGGGCCGGTTTTGATTCCCAATCCGGCCCTGTGCTCATGTAAAGCGCTCCAATACCTTCAGGTCGAGTTCGCGCTATACAAATCAGCAAAAAAAAAATATATATAGCAGTTGCCTCCTTGATTTAGGGGCGTAAGGGGTCCTGACCAGATAAAAGTTCCAATGCAGTACATTTTTCAGAGTTTCTTGCCCTTTCTTCTTTCCTTCTTATTTTCTTATCTACGTCTCCATCTGGAGCTCCTTTGCAGGACTTATTGAATGGACTGATTGCACTCAATTGGCACTGGTGGCTATGCTAACACTTGCGCCAGCATTTGGCTAACCTTTCTCGGAGGCTGACCACCTAGGACTATTGACTTGCTTGCACTGCCACGGCGTGCAGATGAAGATACAGCCTCTTTGGTGAGGGATCCTGCTTGTTTCCATATGTATGCAGAAAGCATAATAGGTGGTAGAGCATTAAGGGGTTTGCAAAAGCTGTTTGTCTGCATACCTACTCCATTTTGTATTCCAAAAACATCTGCCCTTAGCATTTGGGGTACGGGACTCTGCAGAGTGGATGCAGACATTAATGTCATGCTCACTCTATAGATACAGTAAGTAAAGCCTTTCACCAGAACTCCAAATTTACCTCAGTGTGGAGGGTTTTAAAATTGTAATGTCTTAATAACATATCAATGACCCAAAGTAAGCGTTGGGTTAACCATTTTAAGAGAATAGTGGAGCGTGACTAGCATCAATCAAGTGTTAGAATGACCCAACATGTTTGGGTTGCAACGTAAACAATAGTAAGAAATACTGATAGAAGTGAGAAATTATAACAGTCTGTAGTAACATAACATGTGTATTTGTAAAGCACAAGTTCACCCATAGGTATCTTGGCGCTGAATAACAGATGTTTATTGTTACCCAACTCAATGGTACTCATTTTATCGACCTCAGATGGATGAAAGGCTGAGTGGACCCGCCAGGATTTGAACCTGTGACCATGAGGTCGAACACAGGCCCCTGCAGTGGACGCATTAGTCCACTGAGTCCACTGAGCCACCAGACCCAGCTAGTAAAATTAGCAAACTTGGGGGGGCGGCGCTTGCTCGCGACCGAGATGGCCGCTTGAGCCTTTAGCACCGTAGCGTCGTCCCAAACTCTGACAATTATCCGGCATTATTGCACTGATTCCTCGGCTGCTCTGTTGAGATCTGGCAACCGGAGCATATCGGGAAGGCGGGGAGCGTACTTCGGCCCCTCTACGACCAGCTGCCACTGAGGCGTGAGCCTCCGAAGCCGGCCCGCCCGGTAGGCCAGAAGCCCCGGACTTGGGTGAGCGGAAGCGCCGGGCGCGCGGAGGTGCGGCCGAAGACGTGACTGGTGCTGCGGCGGCTTGGGCGCTAAGAGGTGACCTGCGCCCGGACACACGACGGAGCTACAGGAGATGCCTGGACATCTGACGAGACGGCAGGGGGGCGAGGGAGCGCGAGCCCACAGGCTGCTGAGAGGAGCGTTGGACAGCCCCGGCGTGAGAGGCACTGCAACGGCGGGTTCCTGCGGGCCTCATTGCAGGGGCGCCCCACAAGGTCGGAAGCCTTGGGTCACATGCAGCTAACAGGGAGGTGGAGAACTGGAGAGCCATAGACTGGGGCTCACGTCACCTCGGGACTGCGCCGGCGGAGCTAGGCGCCATCGGCTTGATCCAAGGTGCCAGTGCGGTTGTGGAGGCCGGTGAGTGCAGCGCCTGAGCTGGTCGTGCAAACGGCAGTGGGCGACATTACTGGAGAGCGAACTGTTGACCCCCCCCCCCTTGGTTGAAGGGACACTGGGTGATTGCCGGAATACCCTGGGCATAATCTGAATAAGACTGCACGTGAGAGCCAGTGCGGGCGAGCTGTGGTCTGGGAGCCCTTCTCGGTAGGCAACCGAGTGTCTTCTAAGCTGGAACTGGGAGACGATAACGGGCGGAGTGGGAGCGCTCAGGGAAGAGGGACGGCGCCGCCAATTGGAGAGTGCACCCTGTTTCGGGTGAGTGGACCCCCGGGGCAGATTGAGAACTGTGCACCTGCGCCAGAGTTGAGCTGCGTGTGAGCGCGAAGTGGAGTAGACCCTCGATCTCGCCTTGTGTGGGGAGCGGCGGACTGACGCGAACGGCAGCAGTGGGGTTTCCCTCGGACACACCTTGAGTGGAATCTAGGAACGGTGGTGGTTCGGGACCCCAGCTAGCGGACCCTGCTGATGGCAAGGATGGGTAGGGTAGATAAAGCGCAGCCCAAGCTCACTTTCGACAAAATGCGATCCAAGTCACACGACGCCACCATGCAGGAGGTGGCCGGGAATCCTGACCCAACCACCGAAGACCTGAACCCTGATCTGCGTGGCATGCTCCGAGCTATGGAGAAGAACTTGCAAAGCGGTATCGCCTCCCTGGGTACGAAAATGGATGCACTTTCATATAGGATGGATAGGATGGGGGAGCGCCTAGACAAACATGCTGAACGACTGGACATGTCAGAGCGCAGGCTCAAGGAGGTAGAAGAGGCTCATACCACGCTGGATACTGAACAGACACAACTTGGGAGAGCCCTGCGGGCCCTTCAGGACAAAACCGAGGACTTGGAAGCGCGCTCTCGGCGCTGTAATCTCAGGATCACGGGCCTACCAGAGTCCACGCAGACCGGCAATATGGAGCAATTCACAAAGAGGCTGTTGGTGGCGCTGCTGGGGGAGGGGGTCTTCTCCCCTATGTTTGTGGTGGAAAGAGCCCACCGTTCCCTGGGACCTCGCCCGCCCCCAGGGGCGCCGCCGCGTCCGATAATCGCCAAACTACTCAATTACCGGGACAGGGATGTCGCATTGCGCCTGGCAAGGGAGAAACAGTCTTTAAGGTATGAGGGATCCGCAATCTCTCTGTTTCCGGACTTCACTCTCCGAGTACAGGAGGCCCGCCGCCAATTTATCCCGATGAAAAAACAGCTTCGTGAAATGAGCATAGACTATGCGATGTTGTACCCTGCCAAACTACGGGTCAATAGACAGGGTCGCTCCCTTATCTTTACAGACCCAAAAGCCCTCCAGAAAGCCATGAGGAGTTGGACTACGGAACAGAGGCATAGCCCGAAGCGCCACCTGCCAGATGAGGCGGCAGGGGGTTCCCTGGAGGAACAAGATTGAACTGAACGAACTGCTGGTGGTCGATAAGTATAATATGTGACTGATGCATTGTAGAGCGGGGATGGTTTCGGGAGGAGCTTGGGCATTGCTGCATGAGGTTAACGGGGGCCTCCTCACTTTTGGTGTTGCAGGGGGTCCTCCTGGCTCCTCTTGGGGCCGCTTTGCGACCGGAGAGGGGGACGAGTCCCCATGACAAAGCGCAAAGGGTAGATCGGGTGCACCAAGCGGGCGGTCTGGGCGGCAACACGAGCGATGGTCGGGCAGAGCCTCATAATGTGTGACTGGCAAGGTAGGCAGCTGGTTGTTGGACGGTGGGGGAAAGCATTGCCTTCGTCTGCTATGCGTAATTAGATGGCCATCGGCCTAGTAAGTTGAGATACTGTTTTGTGTAGGAGGAAGAGTGCCAAAAGGACGACGCGCAGGAGGTGGGGCTGTTCTCGATGTTTTTTAGTTCTCCTAGGTGGTTGAGCAACCTCTGCCTGCGCGTGAAATACACAAGGGGGGAAACTTTTTGATTAGGGGGCGGAGGGAGGGACGAATGGGGCGCACCTGTGGGATGCTTAGCGGCCAAGTTGGGGGTGGTCAGCTGTGGGAGGAGGGGAGAGGGTGGGTTTCGATTTGTGTGTCAGGTTGTTTTTGGATTTAAGAAGACCAATACACGGTGTGAATGCTACCGACTGTTTGCTTGGGTCAGGACAGACTGAAGGCTTTGATAATATTGATGGCGGGCCAGGCTGAAGGTGAGACGCTGAAGGCGGTGGGCTCCCTCCGCGCACTGACGTGGAACGTGAGGGGGCTTAACGACCACCGTAAATTGCGTAAGGTGTTAAATTATCTGATCAGGCAGAACATTGACGTGGCCCTGTTGCAGGAAACTCATCTCCCACTGCATAGTGCTCTGTTGCGCTTTAGAGGTTTGCGTGATAATATAAATGTTGCAGGCTTTACTACACATGCCCGAGGGGTGATGACATGGGTTAATCCTAGGTCAGCATACACGTTGGAGCAGCTGGAAGCAGACAAGGATGGTCGCTATGTGATATCTCGGTGCCGGGGCAGGGGCCTCGAAGTACTCATAACCAACGTTTACGGACCTAATTATGACTGTCCGGGGTTTTATACGACAATGGCAGGCACGATAAGCAGATATCCTGATGCGCAGCTCCTCTGGGGGGGAGATTTTAACCTGGTGAGGGACCCCGATCTGGACAGGTCGGGGGGCCCGTGTAGACGACCGTCTGCGGCGGCTCAGGCGCTAGAGAGCGCTATGACGTGTATGGCTCTCAGCGACGTGTGGCGGCAGCGCAACCCAGACAGGGGAGGATATACACATTATTCTGCCTATTATAATCTACATACACGAATAGATTACTGGTTGGCCTCTTCGTTCCTGGCGACGCATGTACGGGAGTGTCTGATATTCCCGCGCACCCTATCAGACCACTCGCCGCTGTTGCTGGTTCTGGAGACGCCCAGGAAGGTGATTCCACCTTTCACTTGGCGGTTCCCCCCTTACTCTTTACTTGATCCTCTTTTCAAAAAGGAACTGGCGGAAGCCATAGAAACCTTTTTCCAGCTTAATGTGGGCTCAGTGGGCCAAGCCGCGGACCAAGATGGCCGCGCGGCTGTGAAGCTCTATCGGCCGACCCAGCCCGCATCGTAATATCCCCCACACCCAGCTGCTAAATGGCCCGAAAATGTGCACCGCTGGACTCCTGAACGGTTCCTGAGTCCAGCGAGCCCCGCGACCTGCACGACGCTGTGGCGAGCATCGAGATTCTGGCCGGCCTGATGCCATGGGGGGCCTCTGAGACGGCGGCGGCGGCGGAGCCTACTAACGACTGAGAGGGGCCCAGGAGCGGAACCAGTGGCGCGGCAGCTGCGGAGCGGCAGACGGGAGGAGCGGTAAGCGCTTGGGGCATGGGGCGGTGAGGCTGGTGGCGGATCCCATCGGGGCCCGGGTAGTCAAGGCCGGCGTCACACACAGCATTCCCCCCGGGAAGGCCACGGGAACCCACGGGGACAGGGCCCGGGTGTTCCTCTCGCTCGCGGCCCCCAGGCCTCTGACCGCCGGCTGCTTCTGGTCCCTGGGGGCGCCCCCGGTTTGCGCCGTCCCCGCTGTGTTGTCCCCCCCTCCCTGCCTGGGATCACGGTGCCGCTGCCTTTAAGAACGCCCTACAGCCACAGCTGCGAATTGCCCTCCCTGCAACCGGGCCTGCACCTCCTCATCGTGACCTGCCGGAGGCCGGGGACATCGGCCACTCGATCGGCCACCCACCCGGCTGACTCAGGTGCAGGCGATACCTCCGGTCATGCCGCCGGCCCATCAGGGCGAATCACCCGTGACGACCCCCCGGAGGGGGGCTACAGTGCTCCTGCCTGGCGCCCTGAGGGTGGCGGTGGGTTCCCGGCGCCTCAGCGGCGGCCCCCTGTTGTTCGGTGCTGATCTCCACATTTGGTGACCCCCTCAGATACGCTTCAGCTTTAGACCAGCCTGCGGCGGTGCACCTCAGCGCAGGAGTAGTGGTATGGCCCGCAAAGATCCGAAACAAAGGCTCCTACCCTTTGAGAAGGTTCCTGAGACGCCCCTGGAAGACCCATCAACCATGGCGGAGGACGAACAGGCTGCGGGGCGCTCCAGCGACAATGGCGGCCAAATTAGCACGCTGCTGCAGGAGATGAGGGTGGGATTCAGGGCCCTGGATGGGAGATTCGACGCCCTGGACAAGAACATGGCGGACCTTGGGGCCAAAATCCAGGTGCATGATAGGCGCCTCGACGTTTCGGAATCCCGCATCTCTGACCTCGACGACGGAGCTGCGCAATCTCTCAAGCGGCTTGAAAGGGTGGAACGTATCCTGAAAGACGTAGCCATCAAAAATGAAGATTTGGAGGCACGCAGCCGCCGAAATAACCTACGTATTATAGGGGTACCGGAGTCTACATCTACAGGCCGCATGAATACCTTTGTAGAGACGCTGCTAGCTGACATCTTTGGGAGAGACGCCTTCACACCTGGCTTCGTGGTGGAGCGCGCCCACCGCACGTTAGGGGCCCGACCCAATCCTGGCTGTCCGCCGTGTCCCATCATCGCCCGCCTCATGAACTTTAGGGACCGGGACACCGCTCTCCGCCTGGCCCGAGAGCGCGGTGAAACCCATTGGCAGGGCTCCCGACTGACTCTATATCCGGACTACACCATCATGGTCCAAGAGGCCCGCCGCAAATTCAACAACGTCAAAGCCGCACTCCGGAACCTCGGCTTGAAATATGGCATGCTCTATCCGGCGAGACTGCGGTTCGAGGTCAACGGCAGGGCCCGCATCTTCGACAGCCCCGCGGAGGCACAGGAGTTCTGCCGCACCCACAAACAAAACACTCAGAGGCCTGGTGACAAGCATGCTCCATCTCCACCCCACAGCGGCTCAGACGCCAGTATGGAACTTTTCTCTGGGACTGCCCCCGTCTGAGCCCCTCGGACTAGTTGCATTTCCCACAACGATGTGAGAACATGGGGATATTCCTTCACTACACGCACCATTCCGGATTGCTGGAAGGCCGTAAGGCGTTGCCACCCCCAGTTGGTGTACACCGTTAATTGTTTTTGTTGATTACGAATGTACCCTGATTGTGCTATTTGCAATTATTGGATATGTCGATTGGTACAATGGTTTATTTCATTCTGGTTGGTTTTGCCTCTCACATGGGGTAGGGAGGCTGGGTGGTGGGTGGGGGGGGGGTTTTGTTTACATGTATTTACACATGGTCACTTTGGCATTTTCAAACCAGCAGGAATCATTTTATTGCAAGGCAGCACCCACTCAATTCTCCGACATCGCACCATAAATGGCCCAGTTAGGTCATAGTAGTGGCCCCTCAGATCTGTCGCTGATGACATGGAACATACGGGGACTCAATGACACACCCAAGAAATGCCATGTTTTACATTACTTGGCTCGACACACAGTAGACGTCGCCTTCCTCCAGGAGACTCATATGTCCCCCACTGTTCCCTCCCAATTCGCCAATAGCTGTGGTACCCACCGATACTTTGCGAGCTTTAGCACTTACGCTAGAGGTACAGCCATACTCATTCACAAACGAATCCCTTTCAGCTTGCACACCACTATTCGTGACACGGAGGGCAGATATGTAATTGTAATGGGGACTTTAATGGGACACAACCTCGCGTTGGTCTGTGTGTATGGGCCGAACACTGATTCACCAGATTTTTATTATTCCTTGCTCTCCCAACTTTTGAGCCTTGGCAATGTGACGTTCCTGATAGGGGGTGACTTCAACATAGCCCTGGACCCGACACTCGATAGCACATCTCTCGCTCCCGATCCCAAGCCGCGCGCGCGTAGAGCTCTCCTCTCATTGTGCGAACAACTGTCCGTCATAGAAGTGGGGCGCGCAAGCACCCCTAAGCAGACAGATTACACCCATTATACTGGCTATCACAACACCTGGACCAGACTTGATTTTTGGTTGGCCTCTCCTAATAGCCTTGGCTGGAGTCGCTTGATACAGACCCTACCTCGGACCTACTCCGATCATTCTCCAGTTTTGTGGCGCATGGGGGTTCCCCGTCCCGAGGGCTTTGAGAGGCAATGGCGCTTCCCCGGTCGCGCCCTGGCAGATGACCTCTTTCTACACGAAATTCAGGAGGCAATAGATGACTATTTCGACTTAAACACTGGCTCGGTGGACACGGTGGCGGTTCTGTGGGAGGGTTTTAAAGCGTACATACTGCATTTCGAAACATTCCGGAGTGCTCCGTGCCCTGCGAGGCACTCTGTCTCGATTGGAACACGAGCTAGCCGATCTAGATGCCAGGTTGTTACATGGTCCCAATACAGAAGCCGATTTAAAGCGTATGACGCTACTATCGGAATACAGAGATGAGGCCGAGCTGGAAATTTTATTCATGGGTAAATATCATAATGCAAGGCGATATGGTGAGGGCGAGCGACCGGGGAGGGTTCTAGCACAGATGACCAGACCCCCATACAACAGGGCATACATACCCAAATTACAGACCCTGTCTGGCCAGCAGCTCACTAGCACAACGGAAATCCAAGCAGAATTTTTGTCCTATTTTAAAACATTATATGCTTCCAGAGCTGGAGGTGACCACACGGCCCAGGAGTCTTATTTATCTGAGGGGGCTCTGGTCTACTTAGAGAAACATATGCAGGATTTCCTGGCGGAACCAATCTCAGAAGCAGATGTCATCGCCGCCATAGACGACCTGCGATCCTCGTCCGCGCCTGGTCTCGATGGATTCACGGGCGACTTCTATAAGGCATTCAAAGACGTATTGGCGCCGCAACTTATAGAGGTCTACGCGGAGGCCCTGGAGAGACAAGTACTGCCACCCACCCTCCGTGAAGCAGTCATAACCCTTCTCCCCAAACCCGGGAAGGACCCGTTGCTCTGCGGCTCATATAGACCCCTCTCGCTTTTAAACCTGGATTACAAAATCCTGGCCAAAGTGATTGCTGGTCGTCTTTCCCAGTTAATGGAATTCATAATCTCTCCGGCCCAGTCGGGCTTTGTCCCCCAGCGCTCCACATCGTTTAATTTGCGCACACTATTTTCTGTGTTACACAGGATAGATCCTGAGGTGCCAGCGGCCGCAATACTGTTAGACACTGAAAAGGCCTTCGATTCACTTGAGTGGCCTTTCTTCCTTTCTATCATGCGCCGAATGGGTATGCCCATGGGATTAATCGCAACTACAGCACTACTATATCGCCGTCCTTTAGCCCGTCTCAGACTGAATGGAACACTCTCTGACCCCTTTGCACTATCACGTGGCACGAGACAGGGCTGCCCGCTCTCACCATTATTATTTATTCTCGCTATGGACCCACTGATCCGCCACTTCCAGGAAAAACATCTCCACAGAGGCCTGCAGTTCAACACGGGCCCACTCTTAGTCTCCCTATATGCGGATGATACGATTCTTTATGTTCGGGATCCGCGGGCGAACCTAGACCCCCTCATCCGGGAAATACTCCGCTTCGGCTTGTACTCGGGCCTAGGCATTAATTGGCACAAGTCCGTGATTTTCCCCCTCCCCCCTAGCACGAAGGCATGGGACCTGGAGTTCCCGCTGGGATGGTGCACTGACTCCGTTAAATACTTGGGCATCCACATACACTTAGATAAAGAACAAATAATACGCCTCAATTACGGACAGGCTGTTCATGCACTGGAAGCGCAAATCGACAAGTGGCTCAAACTGCCACTATCGATCGCCGGCCGAGTGGCGCTCATTAAAATGATTATTCTCCCCAAATTATTATACCTTTTTAACAACATTCCCATCCCCCTTCCAAATAGCTTCTTTCAGACGATACGCTCTCATCTGATACGTCTGGTTTGGGGAGACAGGCGGGCCCGAGTTCGTTGGCAGGTCATGACTCTCCCATATGAGAGGGGGGGCTACGGGGTTCCCGACTTGCGCTTATATTATTTAATTGCCCAGTGTAGTTACGCGCATGCATGGTACCACCCTGACGCCAGAATCCCTTATCTCCGCCCTGAGGCGGACTTGGTTCTCCCTGAGAGATTGGCGGCGATTCTCCCCAAGGGCCTACCCAGAGACCCGTCCGATATTCAAACGGTCTCCACGACTAGCTGGGCCTGGGAAAACCTCAGACAGGCCACAGGCACAACCACTCTATATTCTGCCGCCCTACCTCTCCCTAACGCTCGTTGGATGCCGCTCACAGATGAGCGACTAATACAACGCACCTTCACTAAGTTTGGGGTATTTAAACTAGACGACTTGTTCCCGGATGGGCATGCCTTTGACATAGACGACGAGTCCCGGTTCCCGGACGCTACCTTCATGGACAGATTTGTGCTCCAACGGGTTCGCTTTGCGATGCGCGCCACTTTCCCAGACTTCCCCCTTGCACCCCAATCATTTCCCCCACTCACCATGATCATTGAGGACAACAGAGGGGTCCATCTGATCTCCAGGTTATACAAAACATGTGCAGCTCTAGTCCCACTGAATGATGATAAGATTCGTAAAGACTGGGAGGGAGATTTGGGCAACCCGATAACAGATGACCAGTGGGAGTCCTGCTGCGCAGTAACAAAAACGATCTCCCTAAATAGCCGACACAAGCTGATCCACTTCAAGTTCCTCCGTAGAATCTACGTTACCCCTGCTAGAGTCCACAGAATAGATCCATCCAAGCCTCATAATTGCAGTAAGTGCAATGCCCCGCAAGCAGATTTTGCGCACCTTGCCTGGACGTGCCCCCGCTTGCACTCCTTCTGGAAAGAGGTCCACAAAATCCTAGGAGACATGATTAAATTGCCTCTCGACCCCTTGCCTGAAATTGCCCTCTTAGGATACGTGGTTAACTTCCCCAATAAGGTGCGGAGCTACGCCGCCATCTGCCTACTACTAGCTAAGAGAGAAGTGGCCATACACTGGGGCAGTAAGACGGCACCCACAGTTAAAAGCTGGATGGCCAGCTTAGTTTCCTGCAACACAAGAAGCGAGGTATACGCCACCACGATTCCTACTGCCTCACGACCCAGGGACATATGGGGCCCCCTTAGAGCCTATCTGGCATCCCTGCGACAGGACCCCCCCACTCTGCTGGAGCATGGCATTGTGCCAGCGGGAATCGGTTAGTCGAGGTAATAAGCCACAAGGGAGATCCAACTAGATGTTTTTTACAATGCCTGTTTGCTTTTGATGTCCGTCACCAGCTATGCCCATGACACGGATGAGGAAGGGTCTCCCGTTGCATTAAGCTGCCACACACGACTGATGGTGCCATTTTCAAGATCTGATGCGATGTTATTGTTATGATTATCTTTGTACGAGATAACTTTGCCTGTTTACGCTATATGGAGCTGTCTCGGAAAAAACACTTGACAGATACTGCCGATTGCATATGCACTGCTGTAAACTGTTTTATGATAAAATGCTAAATAAAGTTTAAAAAAAAAAAAAATGTGGGCTCAGTGGACAGTTTCCAGACGGTTTGGGAAACTTTTAAAGTTTATATCCGGGGGGTGGCTATGGCCAAACACTCGGGGGTACTCCGCTCGATCCGGCGGAGATTGACAGACCTAGAAAAACAGTTAGGGTTACTGGAGCAGCGCCAACTAGTCAATGAAGACGCGGCTGTCGCGATAGAAATACGTGATTTGGTAGGAGAATATCAGGGAACCGCGGATAGTGAGGTTAAACACGTAGGTAAATACGCCACGGCCAGAGTTTATGGAGAGGGGGACAGGCCTGGCTCCGTACTGGCGCAGATTTTGATGGCTAAGCGCGGCAAAACTTTGATAACGGCACTGAAGTCAGAGGACTGTGAGACGCTCACAGACGAATCGGCCATTGCAGATAGATTCAAGCGATACTATGCAATGCTATACTCCTCTCGTTCCTCAGGCTCAGAAGAGGAAATCCTAAATTATTTGGAGCATATTAAGTTGCCATTCCTTACTAACGACCACCGGGAGTTTCTAATGCGACCTATAGAAAGGGACGAATTAGTCTTAGCCTTGACGGGGATGAAGACAGCTAGCGCCCCGGGGCGGATGGCCTGACAGTGGGTTTCTATAAAGCCTTTATGGACTTACTGCTCCCGCACCTCACTACGCTTTTTGAAGACATGTGTGAATCGGGCACAATGCCGCAGTCAATGAGGGAAGCGATTATTGTGGCCATTCCTAAACTTGGTAAACCGCTAGATGAGTGTGGGTCTTACCGCCCTCTCTCCCTACTCAATGTAGATACAAAGCTATTTGCTAAGATACTTGCAAACCGTTTGGCTCCCCTTGCTCCGACCTTGGTGGCCCCGGAACAAGCCGGATTTATCCCCGATAGGAACCTCACATATAATCTCCGGACGGTGTTTGGCACCATTCAACACGTCAAGCAGGATGTGAAGGCGGCCGCGGTCTTTCTTGACATGGAGAAGGCCTTCGACTCTGTCGAATGGCCCTTCATGCGCCAGGTGCTGTCGAGGATGGGTTTGGGACCAGTCTTTTTGCAGCTCATCGGGGTACTGTACAACGCCCGTAGGGCGCGTATACGTATAGGCGATTTGGTTACGGACCCCATCACCATATCTAGAGGGACGCGTCAAGGCTGCCCATTGTCCCCTATTTTATATGCGCTGGTTGCTGAGCCGCTTGCGTGCGCTTTACGGGATTATCACAGCAATAAAGGTATCCGGTTTCCAAATTACGAGATAGTAGTGTCCACCTATGCAGATGATACGCTCTTGTATGTCCGTGACCCAGAGAACAACCTCTCATCGGTTCTCAGAGAGGTGGTGCACTTTGGAGCATTGTCCGGCCTGCGGGTTAATTGGTCCAAATCCGTAATCTTCCCGCTTACCCCAGTCACGACTAGCTTTGAGGCGGACTACCCTTTGTTGTGGTCCACGGAGGCGATCCGTTATCTGGGAATACGCTTACACACGGATCCGGAAATTGTGTTGCGTGAGAACTATGGAGTGGCAGTTAACAAGCTGGAGGAGGCGGTGGAGGCATGGATCCAGCTTCCGTTGTCCCTGCTAGGCCGGGTATCCATCATGAAGATGGTGGTATTGCCCCGCTTCCTGTTCCTTTTTACAAATATCCCCATTGTATTACCGAGCTCTTTCTTCCTTAGAGTCAATAAGTCATTGATAAGGCTGGCATGGGCTGGAAAGCACGCGCGGGTTCAGTGGCGGATCCTCACCCTGCCGTACCACATGGGGGGACTGGGCGCGCCGGATTTGAACTTATATTATAGGGCGGCACAAAGTGCGCTAGCTTATTACTGGATACACGGCCAGCCAGAAATAACGTTCCTTCGGCTGGAGACGCTTTTTGCGGATACACTTCCGCTACCAGCCACGATTTTTGACCCAGTGGATCGTAGGACGGGGATACTGGATTCCATAGGTTCGATTCGCCATGCTTGGCATCACTTACTGCACCTGCGAGCGGGGGCGCTGCTGTACTCCCGGGCTATGCCATTGGAGTGGGCCCGCTGGTTAGCCCCATGTCAGGATGGAGGGGTTCTAAGGGTACTTCGTACTATGAGCATAACGACTGCGGGGGATCTATTTCAGGACGGTGTGGTTAGAACATGGGAGGAAGTTCAGGGAGATACAGCACCTGGTACTTTGCTACAACGCTAACAGTTTTACAGAGTGAGGAGAGTGCTGCATGACTTGCTGGGAGAGGACATGCAAGAACCCCGAGTTGCCGGAGCTGTCTTATATTATAACTGCTGAGACGCCGCGTAAGGTGGTCTCTCATTTATATAAGCTAGCAATGTCGCAAAGGGCGAATTCTTACACTAAGGCCAGACTGGCCTGGCAGCAAGACTTGCAAATCACTATAGACGATTCAATGTGGACTTATTGTTGCACTAACACGCGCCGCATATCGTTGCATGGCCGGCACAGGTTAATACATTTTAAATTTGTGAATAGAGTGTACTATACCCCTGAGCGTCTACACCGGTATGGGCTGAGGGAAGACTCACATTGCGACCGCTGTCAGGCTCAAAATGCAGACTTTATGCACTTGGCCTGGTCTTGTGTGGGGGTTTATAAGTTCTGGGAGGCGGTCTTCCTGGAACTGGGCGTTATTGCTGAGACTGAGCTTTCTCCGGATCCGGCGTTGGCCCTGTTGGGCTATTCTAGAGAGCTCCCTCGGGCAATACGCAGAATGGTGGACATGGGCCTACTTGTGGCGCGACGGCGGGTAGCGATGTGCTGGTTAAAGGGCCCTACGCCTACCATATCCCAATGGTCCCACGACATGCTGTATTGCAGTACACAGTCCGAGAATTTCAGCGAACTGCTTCCACCACGAAGCAGACCTAAGAATTTTTGGGGGTTATATACAAAGTATCTGCTTGATAAGGCGACGACATCTGGGGCGGTGGCCCCTGTGTCTCCTGGGGAGCAGTCCTCTGCCTCTGCTACGTAACAGCACGTACAGGGGGTATGTCCCGCGGTGAGTCCCTGGCTGTGCTGTCGGGAGGTTGTCCTTGACAGATGGGCGCGCACTATGACTGAAGGAGAGAAGGGTTGAGCCTGATGTCTATTGGCATGAGGTACTTTGGTATTGTCTGCTGCCTTTAAGTGTTTCTCCTGATTTCCATCAGCACTCACACTAATCACATCTGGCCTAATGGGGTTCATTGTTTCTGGACCGAAGTAAACGGTGGTGATAATAAGTCTTGACACACTAATATATACCTGGTATTCTGGGGTTATAGTGGCATTCTCTCATTTGGTTCTTATACGCTGCCTGCCCCCTGGGTTGTTGGATAAAAGGATGTGGTTAATGTTTGCTATCGACATGCTGCCGGCCCCAGGGTTGTAGGCACGAAAGCTGTGTTGGTCAGTAGACTATTTGTAATAAAGGAAAGTTTAAAAAAAAAAAAAGTTAGTAAACTTAAAAATGGATGTTTAGTTGCATTGAGCATTTGTGCCCCCATATTCCCTCAGTTGATTGTAAATCACCACTTCACCTGCACAAGCAAACAGGAGCCTAATAATAATTTCATCTGGGCTTCTGGGCTTTAGTACCCCAAGAAAGACTCCAACACGCCTCGTCTGGCAGTTGAAGCCACTGTGCAAAGGTCCCTCCTTTTCACTTCTGCAGGGCCTATCTCTCCCATAGGATAATTTTGGGATTACCTTATTACATATTTTGAGTGTAATTCAGAATCGGGAATTGATAAACTTTTCAAGTTTGGTGTCTCTGGAATCACAATTTTAAATCCCAACTCATGGTAAAGTCGGATTTTAAATTGAAATTCTGAAAATGCTACTTTTAGAAAGTTCACAATCTGGAACTGGACCCTTTGAGAAAAATGAGGATTGGGGTACTTCAAAACAATGCAAAAACGAATATCTTCATATACCATAGATTCAAGATAATTTCAAGACAGGCATGCAGACATTATTCAACATGTCCCAACAAAATAACTTCAACACCCTTTAGATGTAATTATAAAAGGAATAGCACCAGGGCAGGGGATCCCATATGAACCATTTTCTCACTTTTATAAAAAGAACTGTCAATAACAATGACTGTAAGAGAGATAATGCTTTTTCATTGTGGACATATAATAATCTTGTGTAGTTGTAAGGAGTGGTAAGCATATTTCTTGTGTAAAATTTGTACATGAAAATGGACATCATGAATGCTTAAAAAAATGCTGATGTGAGTTCAAATATTTTGTTTCACTGTGATTTCTCTTCAAGATTATGTTAATGGTTCCTTTTATAATTAAATCTAAAGTGTGTTGAAGTTATTGGGTTCGGACATGTTGAAAAATGTCTACATGTCTGTCTTGAAATCATCTTGAATCTATGGTACATGAGAGTATTTGTTTTTTGTTTTACTTTTAGAAAGTTGGTATCTTTTTACTTCAGCCATTTGATGTCTGCTGCCTGTCTCTGATCATTTGTCTGGTGTGGTGGACAGCTGGGCTTTGTGTATTCCCCTTAGACAGTCACACACAATGAGAGATTAGGTGTGACCTGATGGGCCATCCTGGCAGGATGGGAAGGAGGAGCTGGACCCAGCATCACTTACACCTGAATAGGCTGTGTTCTGTCCCCATACAAAGGGCTGCATACCCCCCCCCCGACTCCCCCTGTAGTGAGTCTGGAGCCAGAGCAAGAAGGAAAGACCTCTGTGCACTTCTAAAGCCTGTCTTTGAAGTCTCCCCCACTTCAAAGGCCCAAATGTGTATAAGTAATTGACCTCTGACACCCCCACGTCAGTAACTTCTGGACCTGTGAATACTCTGCCAGGAAGAAGGGCTGCTGCTGAAATGACTGTCACTCTGTTGAATTGCTGCTTTGCTGGACCACTGCCTTGCTGTGCTACCCTGCTGCCTGCTGTTCTGCTGCCTTAGTGAGAAGGACTAGACCTGCAGCACATAAACTGAGAGTGACTCCAAGGGCTAGCTGACTGGCCTCTTGATCTGAAGTCTTAAGGACATAAAAGACTTCCAACCACTCTGCTTCTGCACCTGGACTCTGCCATCTGGGAGTCTGTCCTGCCAAGTGGTGCCACACCAGTCCTGGACCCTTGAAAGTGGGCCCAAGGTGTTTGCTCCAGCGGAACCGACGCATCCTCTGCTGAACCGACACATTGCCGCTGCTGCGTGGATAGGACCTGGCGCATCAACACTGCTGCATGGATCGACACCGATGCATCGCCGCTCCTGCATGGATCGGACTCGACAAATCGACTTTAGTACCAACACTGCATGACGCTCTTCCCAGCATAAGGTCCTAGCATCCCCGTCAAAGGTAGCCTCGACAATGAAACTCCGCAGCACAGCTTACCCACACATCATAGCCAACTGCACATTGCATCCTCGACACCCGTCTTTGCACCGCAAGCCCCGTCAAAAGGATCCTCGACTCTGACGCATCAGGATCTTGCACCGCAGCCTTGCTGCATCTCAGAACTGTTGCATCACCGCTGCTGCATGGCGCATTCTCGACCAGAACCCAGGTAACGCTCCGCACCCTCGGATTAAAATACTTTTGTCCAGCAGCCCTACCTGGGTTCCTGTATCCGGCCCACGCTCCATCGCGGTCTGCCTGAACTTTTAACTTTGTCCTGGTCCGACGCAACCAGATATCCCATTTTAGCGCTTAACGCTTCTCGGCACTATTTTTACTGAAAACCTTCAAAAATCTATATCTCAGGTTCTACTTATTGGATTTTTGTTATTTTGGTCCTGTTTTGTTTTTTCAAGTTAGAACTATTTCCCTAACTTCGCATGGCATCTTTTTGTGTGGTGTTTTCACTGTTTTACTGGTTGAAGTGTTGGACAAATACTTTACACACTGCCTCTAAGTTAAGCCTAGCAAACACAAGGAGACCATGGACAGAACGCTGAAACTTTTCAGACACTCACCCCCAGTCACAGATCTGGGTTTCATCCATCATCGTTCTTTAGCTCACTTCGCCACCCCAGTTCAGACCCAGCCATATGCAAATCAGTCTTGACCCTGTGCCTCATAGAAACAGTCCAGCCCAAACTGCCAAGCCAGGTCTTCCCTGGACCGGAAACAAGCATCCTGGGACTGGTTTCGGGGTAAAACCCCCATCAGCCAGGCTATCTTGAATCCAGTGGCAAAGTGAGCAAGGGACCCACGTCTGGGCATACCCTGCCAACTTAGGGCAAGCAAATGCAAACACAAGGAGACAATGGACAGAGCGCTGAAACTTTTCAGACACTCACCCCCAGTCACAGATCTGGGTTTAATCCCTCATCGTTCTTTAGCTCACTTCGCCACCCCAGTTCAGACCCAGCCATATGCAAATCAGTCTTGACCCTGTGCCTCATGGGAACAGTCCAGCCCCAACTGCCAAGCCAAGTCTTCCCTGGTCCTGAAACAAGCATCCTGGGACTGGTTTCAAAGTAACACCCCTCATCAGCCAGGCTATCATGAATCCAGAGGCAAAGTGAGCACGGGAACCACCTGTGGGCATACCCTGCCAACTTAGGGCGAACAAGGCAAACACAAAGAGACGATGAACAGAGCGCTGAAACTTTTCAGACACTGACCCCCAGTCACAGATCTGGGTTTAATCCATCATCGTTCTTTAGTTCACTTCGCCACCCCAGTTCAGACCCAGCCATATGCAAATCAGTCTTGAGCCTGTGCCTCATGGGAAAAGTGGGGGGAAAAGAATGATGGATTTAGGCTCAGATCTCTGTACTGGGGTGAATGTATGACATTGTTCAGCATTCTGTCCATCAATTGTTCTTTTTGCATTTGTCCCCCAGAGTGGGACGGGTATGCCCAGACGTGGGTCCTGTGCTCTCCATGCCACTGGTGTCAAGATAGCCTGGCTGATGAGGGGTGAAACCCTGAAACCGGTCCTAGGATGCTTGTTTCCAGTCCAGGGCGGACCTGGCTTGGAAGTTCAGGCTGGACTGTTCCCATGGGGAACAGGGTCAAGACTGATTTGCATATGGCTAGGTCTAAACTGGAATGGCATGGGGAGCAAAAAAACGATGGATTTTGGCCCAGATCACTGTACTGAGGTGAATGTATGACATTGTTCAGCATTCTGTCCATCAATTGTTCTTTTTGTCTAAGTTAAGCCTGACTGCTTTGTGCCAAGCTACCAGAGGGTGAGCAAAAGTTCATGACACTTACTCTTGACTAGAATTGTGGTTGTTGCTTGACTAAGATTTACACTCCAGTCAACCAAAAACCTGATTTCTAACACCTTCTCATTATGCAGTATTGGCAGGATGCGTTTGCCTCTCTCACATGGGTCATTGAAGAACCAGTTTAACCATCTCCACATGTTACATTGTTAGGTATCGTAGATGATTTTGGGGGCACACAAAGAGATCACACCTTAATAGGAATTGGGACGGTAGTCGCCAAAAGGGGCATTGCTAAACAATGGAACGCCCGTCCCCTCCAACCTTGGATATCTGGCGAATGGCGATGGACTGGTGCTCAAAACTAGAAGAACCAATCTACCTCTCCAGAGGCTATCCTCAGAAACCTATGAAGGTCTGGGGGAAATTGTAGGCATATCATGGTTTAGGCTAATGTATAACTGGTCTTATTTGAATGGTGCCATTATAGAAATACACATTTACTATGTAGGCAGAATGTGCTGTCATTTATTGTCTCGAAAATAATAAAAATGTGACTAAAAAAAAAACATATATTTAAGTTGCCATAATATTAAATAGAGTAGTAAGCGGTTAGGGCCGTATTCACACAAAAATGTTGCACATTTACATCTGCACATATACTCCTATGCACTGGTACAAAGGTGTTCCCCAAGGGTCCACTCTCTCCCGTTGCTTTTTAACATTTATGTCCAAACTTTGGCTTTGCTGATTAAACCATTTAATGCGATTACCTACTTATACCTGACGACACAGTTCATAATCTGAATGATGATCCCAGCAGTCTTTATTCAGGACTCTCTATGACCCTGGAAACAGTTTGCCTTTGGATGAACAACATCTTAAATTACATCCTTAAAGCTAATCTGTGGGATGCATGTTTATGGCTTCCTTCTATGGGAGATTGCTCTAACACAGCTTCATCTGTAGGAGACCTCTGCATACCCTTAGATGCTGAAATAAATATGGAAAAACAAATAGACCATTAAGACATGATTTTACCAGATCCGCTCCTTTAGGCATATCTTCCCTTTTCTATTGTTTAGTCATAGGGTAATGGTGCCCAGTGCTTTTGTTCAATCCTGTATTGACTATGGCTGTTTGGCCTTTCTTGGCTTTGCCCAAAAATATATTACCCATTTCCAAAAAGTGCAAAACTCTATGATATGAACAGTCTGCCCCCTATAAAATTCGACATTTTCTCTGAGCATCTAAACCTACTTCACCCCCTTCCAATTGAGAAGTGCATTCACTTCAAGGCATTTGCTTTATTTTTATTTTTTTTTAACATATATGGTTTTTGTTTCCACGATTTCACAACAAAATGTTTACAACATCAGTGTTTCAGTGCAGTTCTTAATTAACATACTAGGCAGGGTGATTTACATTTCAGTCATAATCCTGGGGAAGGACACAACAACATGAAATTCCTATGTAAGCCTAGTGCCTGCTTATTCTTGCGCACCATTGTCACATCACCCCATGTATAGACTAACTTGCACCCCGCCTATCCCTACTTCCACGCTCTGCCTCGGTGGTCAACTCTGACTCCTTACCAGGATCGGACAGTGCCCCAAACGATTTTGCACACAACCAGTTGGGCTGGAACATATAATCCAATGACATGAAAAACAAACCCAAAAAAACTAACAAATAATAAAGAACCAATAAAACCCTGCATGCGAAGAGGGGATAGGAGCGCAATAGTGTCCAGCGGTGGAGGCATAAAAGCCAACAGTTATGCAGTGTGTGCCGTACCTCACTTGTGACTCCCTGGGGGGGCGGAGGGGGAAGGGGAAGGGACAGGGGGGAAGGGAGGGAGGCAGCGGGTGGCCTCCACCCCGCCAACTCCGGCCCCGGACCTACCGCCTACACTCATTCAATGCTGGTGTCGTCCAGCCACTGCCACCGAAGGGGGAGGCTATGTGCCGGCTAGGCCACTACGACTTGACCTAACCGTGCACCCATGTGTGTGTCATTCACTATCACTCGCTTCCTCCACATTGGTGCTGTGAGCCTGCTCCGGGTTTTCCCAGTTCGCCAGCACCTCTTTCCATAAATCAACAATCGGTCTTGTCCGGATGCCCCTCGCCTCTTTCCAACCCAAGGCCCTAGCCTCTGCTCCCGCCCAACTAATAACCTCTCTGTTCCAGCTAGCCACCTGTGGTCCCATAGCAGATTTCCACACCAGTGCAATCCGCCTCTTAGCTAATCCCAGAGCCAGGTCTATAAACCGAGTCCCCACCTTCCGCTTAGGCGGGCGCGGGAAGAGCCCCAGCAAACAGACCTCTATGGACAGTGCCAGATCCCTCCCCAGCGCATCCTTAATCTTAGCCAGGACTTTCTCCCAGTACAAACGCACTACCCCACAACTCCATGTCATATGTATAAAACCAGCATCTACATAAGCGCACCTCGGGCATCTCCGCATCTCACCCCCGTATGTAACATTTAGTCTATGTGGCGTCATATATACCATGTGGATATAATTAAATTGTGTATATTTAAGTCGTGTTTCTCGAGATTTTCTTGTGAGATCTCAATACTTTCCCCCATTCACTATCCGTAAATTCCCTGTCTATCGCTCTTTCCCACTTACCCCGAAGACCTGTCATGGGGCCTGTGGCTGCGGTAACCAATGCTTCATGGTGCCAACGCACTTGGTGCCCTGCCGTGCCCAACGTATTCAATGCATGCAGCACAGGGTGGGTCGTAGGCTCGTCCCGCCCTCCACCTCAAAGCTGTCCAAAGGTATGAACCAGCGCTTCATATTGCAGGAACCGGCCGGGGGAAAGCCATAGGCCTCCATCAGGTCTGCAAACGGGACCAGGCAGCCATCCTGGTAACAGTCGCCCACCGAATCTAAACCTGCCTCTGTCCACGCCCGCAGCTGTTCCGCCGTGAACACCGTCAGCGGGTCCCCATGGGCTAGCCCGACCAAGGGCAACGTCGGGGTATACCACTGGGGCCCCCCCAGCCTACGCACACAGCGCTTCCATGTGTGTATGGCTGTGAGCTGCAACACCGACTTGTATGGGACACTAATTTCTGGTCTCAACAGTTTGGCCAGCAATAGAGCCGGATCACCATCAGGCTCCATTAGCCAGGTCCCCTCTGCATTCACACCCTCATCCACTGCGCTAACCATTGCAACTGGGCAGCCAGCATATATAATTCGAAATCTGGCACCCCCAAACCTCCATGCTCCATCGGGCGTTGTAACGTCTGCAACGAAACCCGGCGTCTATCATCTGCCCAGATCAGGTCCCTCACTAGAGCATTCAGGGGACTGAACCATCCCCGGGGCATCAGGGTCGGCAAATTAACAAAAAAGTACAGCAACCGCGGCAGCATGACCATCTTTAGCAGAGAGACTCTCGCCATGACAGGCAGCTGTAGAGTGCGCCAGAAGTGCACGCACGCCCTAAGAGACTGCAGCGCCCTGTCCAAGTTCCCACCCCGCAGGTCCTCTAGAGAATGAAAGACATGAATCCCAAGATATTTAAAGGAGTGGGATGCCCAGTTGATGTCAGCTGGGAGACACGCCGGCCGAGGCAACGGACCCTCTAAAGGAAACAGGAAGGTCTTTTTCTTGTTAACCCTCAAGCCTGACAGTGCCTCAAAGCGCTCCAGGAGTGAAAGCACCGTTGCTGTACCAGGCACTGCCGCCTGCAGGTATACCAACAGATCATCAGCATACAACGAAATCGCATGCCTCCGCCCGTCCAATATAATACCCAGCCCTGAACCACCCTGCCGAATCAGCTCCGCAAGGGGCTCAATCGCCAATGCGAACAACAGGGGCGAAAAAGGGCACCCCTGTCGGGTCCCCCTCTGTACATGATACTGGGAGGATACCGTTTTCCCGATCTTGACCCGTGCAGTAGGTGAAGCGTATAGCAGTCGAACCCATTTCACCCACCCCTCTCCAAGGCCCAACAGCAGCATAGTTTCAAAAAGGTACTCCCACCCAACCGTATCAAAGGCCTTCTCCAGGTCCACTGACAGCACAGCTGCTGAGGGCAGGGATCGTACCTGCTCATGGAACAAAACATAGTACAGCCTGCGCAAGTTATAAGAGGTATTACGGGAGGGGATAAAGCCGTTTTGGTCTGTATGGATAATGGAGTGCATATGCGGCAGCAACCGGACTGCGAGTATTTTGCTGAGGACCTTGAAATCGAGGTTAAGCATCGAGAGTGGTCTGTACTCTGTCACCGAAGCGTTAGCCTCCTTAGACTTGGGGAGAGGTATCACCAACGCACTCTGGGTCGACTCAGGAAGGGCACCTCGGTGCAAAGACTCTGCATATAAAGTCACCAGTCTGGGGGCCAATTCATCAATGTAGGCCACGTAAAACTCCACCGGAAGTCCATCTGGACCCGGCGTATTTCCCTTTGCCATGGCTGTGATAGCTGCACTAACTTCATGTAGTGTCACTGGGCTTCCCAGATCCTCCTGCACCTGATCATCCAGTGCCTGCAATGGCAGCGCCTCCAGAAATTCCCGAATATCTGAACGAGAGACTGGCCCGGGGCTAGAATATAACATCTCGTAGAAGGTTCTAAACTGAGCGTTAACGGCCTCTGGGTCGTGAAGCAACACCCATGCGTCTGTCTGAACCTGCGTGATCGGTGCTCCCCTGCTTTCAGGCCTAATTAACCACGCTAGGAGTCGCCCGGCCCTCCCCTCCTCCCTCTGCACCCTGTCAAGATATTCACGGTAACTGTGGCACCTCAATCTTCCTAACGCTTCGTTGTAGCTGGCGTGGGCCTCCTGCAGGCGCTCAGCAGCAGTAGCCTCCAACCCCTGAACATTGTCCAGACGCCGGATTCGAGATTCCATATCCAACAATTTTTGCTTAATTTCCCGCTGTGCACCAATTGATTGCCCCAGGCAGTGGCCACGTACCACCACTGTAAATGCCTCCCACTCCACCAAGACAGAGGACGCCGGCCAAGCATTAACTGAGAAATATGTCTCAACAAGGGACTTCAGAGAGTCCCGGAAGGGCGCGTCTTCCAACGCCAGCGGGTTCAGTCTCCACAGCGGAATCAGGGGCCGTCTCCCAAGCGGCTGATACATCAGCAGCAGGGGACTATGATCCGATAGGGTCCTACCCAGGTACTCCGTATGCGTGACAGAGGTACTAAAGCTAGGAGTGCACAAGAAGGTGTCTAACCTAGTGTGAACCTGATGCATGGGGGAGAAATACGAGTATTCCCTGTCTGTTGCATGTTGTAGCCTCCAGGCATCTTCCAGGCCCCAGTGACTAATCCAGTTCCGGAACCCCGCTGCAACCCTGTGTGCCTGGGCCCCCAACAGAGGCGGGTGGGATCTGTCCGCCACAACATCCGCCACACAGTTAAAATCGCCACCAATCACAGTATGTTCCCCCACATAGTCGACCAACTGAGCCGAAAGCGAGGCGAGGAATACCAACTGATCTACATTTGGTGCAAACACACTCCCAAACATCACTTCTCTCCCAGCCAACCTCCCAGCCACCAGAACATACCTGCCTTCACTATCTACCTTAGTGCGGATGTGCTCAAAGGGGACCCCAGGCCTCACCCATATCAGTGCTCCCCTAGCAAAAGCAGAATAAGTGGTGGCATAAATTCGGCATCTCCACCGCCTGCGTAGGTTAGCCACCTCACCTTCAGTCAAATGAGTTTCCTGTAAGAGAGCCACATGCACACCCCTCCTTTTCAAGTGCGCATAAATCTTATAGCACTTGGCCATAGACCCCATCCCCCGTATGTTCCAGGTAATGAATTTGAATGGAGCATGCATTGGTCAAAATAATTCCACACCCCCGCCCCCACCCACCCCCACCGCCCCCACAATAATCAACTCTCCAATCTTCGCAGTCTCACTCCCCCCCGCATGCAGAAAACAGAAAACAAAAACCAATATCCTGAATAGGACAACTCCCCGACCCCAGGACAGTCTAGCAACGGCCATCCGCCCAAACCCTAGACAAAACAGCATCAACAAGAGAAGGCCCCAAGAAACAATGCTAGGACCTAAGGGGAGCGTGGCAGTCACCCCGGGCGTCCAACCAACACACCAATAATCACCCAAAGTGCGTCAGCTGTGATAGGCCGGTCCAGCCCACCCCCAGGAGCTCATCCGCCCACTGTCACCACCCACTGCAAGACCCCCTACATTGGAAGCAGGCCCAGGTGCGTAAAACAGAAGGGAGGGGGGGGAGAGGCAGCACAAGGGAGGAGGAAGGTGCAGGAGAAGCAAACGAACACTCAAAACAACATTTCACAGGTTAGATAATATCGTCTGCTGTGTTCGGAGTCACAACCGGCAGCTTAACACTGTCACTGCGGGATGCATCAGAGTCTGATTCATCAGTCCCTTTTTTCGAACCCGTGCCACCATCCGCCGACGACCGCCGACCCTGCATCATAACTGCCACCGCCTGCAATGCCTCTGCTCTTTCCTTTTCAGTCTGGGACTGACTCGGTTTCTTTGAACTCCCCCACCGCTGCCGTCTCCGCAACCGCTTCCCAGGCTCCCTGGCCGCAGGCCGAGCCACCACTGAGAGAGTCCCAGGCCTACCCTCCGTCTTATAGGCCCCCAGCCACTCCCAAGCGGCCTTAGGATCCTCGCAAAAGTGCGTCTTCCCGTCCAGCACTATCCGCAGTCGGGCTGGGAACATCAAGGAGTATTGGATCCCTTTGTCGCGCAGAGCCCTTTTGACTTCAAGGAAGGAAGTGCGACGCCTCTGAACTTCCAACGTGTAGTCGGGAAACAAGGACACCTTGCTATTGTCAACCACATATGGTCCCTCCGTGCGCGCTTTCTGCAATAACACATCTCTGTCCTTGAAATGGAGCAATCTGGCCACCACTGGGCGCAGAGGCCTCCCCGGCGCTGGCGGCCTGGCCGGGACGCGGTCTGCCCTCTCCAAGGTGCAAAATTGTGACAGGCCCTCCTGTGCAACCACGTCACGGAGCCAACCCTCCAGGAACTGGATCATATCGGTACCCTCAACTCCTTCCGGCAAACCCAGGACTCTCACGTTATTCCTTCGATTCCGTCCCTCTGCGTCCTCAGCCCTCCGCTCCAGAACAGCCACTCGGTTGGACAGTTCCCCCATTTGAGTAGACAAGGACTGGTGTGCTGGGGCAATAACTGCCAGGGAGGATTCAGTCTGCTTGACCCTGTCAGCTAGCTTGGCATGCTCCGTCCTCAACAATCCCAAACCCACTGCCACAGTGCTGATGTCCTGGTGCAACGTCGCTTTGGTGTCAGCAATGGCTGCTAGGATTTGGACCAGTTGGTGTTGGACAGGGACCTCAGGAGTCTCACCCTCCGACTCCTTGTGCACCAAGTCGGATGTCGCATCGTCGTGGTACGGGGGAGGCCCCATCTGCTTCCCTCTAGGTTTCCCCATCGCCAGCGGAGTGGAATACCCAACGGAGGATCTGGTACGCCCCTCTCTAGGCGGTCGGGGGGCAGCCGCCAGGATGTCAGCTACCCACCACTCCAGGGCAGAGACACAAAGTTCCTGTACCTTGGAGGACTTGTTCTTGCACCCTGCACCAAGCTGTGCGCCCCCCAGGCCTGCTGGTTCACTACTTCCGTGGCTCACTCCCCTGTCCTGCCCTCGCGGTGCCTAGAACATCTCAATCAGGTGGCAGGGACAATGGGGGCCACACAGTACTGCCGCACCCCCACTGCAGCGCCACTCCAGGGCCGTGGTCCGGGGAAGCAGGCAGATGCTGTACACAGCTCCAAAATTCGGACAGCGCTGCACTTCCCCGTCCGGTTTCAAATCTGCTCCGGACAGAGCGCGCACCCCTTTCAGCTCCAGCAGTGCGGGTGCCAGCCAACTCCGAGTTATGTGCCCCACAGCTTCCAGTGCCACCAATAGGGCGCTCAGCTCCCACCAAATGTCCAAGCCAGTTCTAGGCCTCCGCAGTCTCACACCACCACGGGACACCAACCTCTGCGGGGGACTCCATAGTCCAGTCTTCAGACGCAAATTGAGCGCAGCTCTCACCAGTCCAGCCAGCTCAGCGCCGTCGTGCTCCGCAGCCTTACTCCCGTCCACAGGCCGCCAGTGCCGCATCTCAGGCCTCAATCCGCTGTAGGCGGAGCGCACAAGGTCCTACACCCCGTCTAGGACCGCCACTGCCCTTCAAATGCGGAAAAAACCACCAGGACTCCGCCTGGGCCCGGGGCACCGCTCCCGGCCCCCGCCGTTCACTCAAGGCCCCCACTCCACTCCCCCAGCCGTGCAATACCTGGGTGGGGGTGGGGGGGATTCCGGTTGCAGCCTCTCACCTCCAGCTGGTGGGCGCCCGAGTGTGGATACTGCTCTCCTGCAATCCATCTCTCCGCCCGAGCACAACGCTGATCCGGCGCCTCCCAGCGCCCTCAGGACGGGCCCCGCCTTCCTTCCAGCGCTCTCACCGCAGAGCGGCCCTCCGGGTACGCTGCCGGTCAAACTCAGCCCCGGTCCGGGACACAAAGCGCCCACTCTACTCCAGTCCCTGGAGAACGTTTGGCAGGAGCAGTCCCGTCCTCAGACCGCAGCCGCAGGTCCGCTCCTCCGACACCTCCCTGAGGGTGTCTCAGGCCGCCATTTTGCCCTGGCCTTGGCAGCCACGCTCGCAACTACTTTCACGACCCTCCTCCGCTCCCGGACCTCCGGCGGCACCAACAGGGTCCCAGCTAGCAGTAGCTGTTCAAGGCATTTGCTTTATGTGCACAATTTACTATGAAATTGGGCCTAATTTTCTCACAATTTTCATTTAAAAAAATGTACTCCTGACTAGAATGGCAAACCAGCTTGCAAAGCTACTTTTGAAGTCCAACATTCTAAAGGTGATGGGAGGAATGCTTGGGCATTGATGCCGTAGGTTTAATCCATATTAATACAGTGGCTCGAATTTGATCGAAGCATCTACTAGGAGCCAATGGCGTGCTTAGAAGACTGTATGATCCAGTTTTCATCTTTCCAGAATGTTAATAAAGCTACAGATTATAGTGCTTCTAAATAAGACACAGATTTCAGACAACCTACATTACGGCAAGATCCACATTTGTGATACCTCCTTGTTGCTCGTTCATTAGGTCGAGCCTAGTGTTGCAGCGCATGCGCTGCTCGCTTTGCGAAGCATGCTGTATTAGGGTATGTTTTAGAAGTGGTGTGGAAGCCCCGCCCATATTTTTCATTGGCTAGCGTCATCGTCCATGGTAAATGTTGGCTTCCGATTGATAATGAGGCTTCTTAGTCCCTCCTTGTTACCGCCCTGTCTCCTTTTGGGACCGCCTATCAGGACTGGATATTTTACTTGCGGCGTTACACTGTCTCCTTCATTAGTCGGTTGGCACTATATTTTTTTCACAATGGTGACAACTTGTCCGGTATTTGTATTCTGGGTTTTAGCGCGCGGCTGTAGAGCCTGAGAACCAGGTCAGCACAGCCGTTGTAGAGCCAGAGAACCAGGTCAGCAGAGCTGCTGTTGAGCCAGAGAACCAGGTCAGCAGAGCTGCTGTAGAGCCAGAGAACCAGGTCAGCAGAGCTGCTGTAGAGCCAGAGAACCAGGTCAGCAGAGCTGCTGTAGAGCCAGAGAACCAGGTCAGCAGAGCTGTTGTAGAGCCTGAGACCCAGGTCAGAACAGGTGCTGCAGGGACTGGAGAGGTACAAACGTAATCAGACACAGAAGAGGTGCAATGATGCAGCGTAATATGACACATTCTGTCGCAATATTTTGCTATTTTGTCATTTTACAACACAGTAGTACTGTCTGGGCAAACGTTTCTCCTCATTAGCAGCACTCCAACACCCGAATACAGCCGTCAGCAACAAAATGGTGACAGTTAATCTTTGCAAAGCGTCTGTCCCCCCTGGGGACCACGGCTAATGCTTTTTAAAGCCTCTTTTGATCCATCTGAGCTAGAATCAATGTTTGCAACTGATACAGAAGATCTGAATCATGCGGCAAGTGTGGAAAATATGTAAATACTCCGAGAACGCGGCTGCCACAATATTGCGTCATTCCAGTGGTCCTGCCTATGAGCAAAGACTTGTAGTGTAGTGGCCTTGATTTACTGACTGTGTTGTAAATCCATGGAACTGTCCTCCAGAAGAATATTTGGGCAAAAAATAACCTCGAAGTGCTGATTCTGTGGTACTGATAAAGTAAGGGTAAAAGTGGAGGCCATGCAAGGTCACTGAAGTCAGGAAGGAATGGGCATTGTCATTCTCCAGGTAGGAATTCCCATGCAGGGCAGCGCCAAGCAGCTGGGATGAAACAAGCATTTGCAATGCAATAGGTCTCTCATTTACGCGAGTTGAGGCTATTGGCATTGTAAATGACAATGTCTTTTATTTATGTTTTAAAAACCAAACCATAAATAAAAGGCATTGTCATTTACAATGCCAATAGCTCAAACTTGCGTAAATGCGAGACCTATTGCATTGCAAATGCTTGTTTTTAGGTCTCGCTAAGGCAGAGCTTGCGCTGTCTCTTCAAGACATGCTGTATCAGAATATGGGCTTGTTCCCAGAGCAGTCAGGAAATGCTGATGGGCTGGTCTCACAGATCAGCGTGTGAGCTGTCTTTATAGCTGTTCTGGGCCTATTTTATGGTCTGCTAGGGCGGTTTTCCTGTTGAGTTCAAGGATATTAAATCAACCTTTGGCTGCAGCAAGCTCAAATCCATGCTGTCCTCCGTTCCTTGCAAAAAAACTCATACAGCGTGTCTTTCCAAGTTCAAAACTGCCCCAATGCGCATACATGGGCTCCCTTTTTAGCTATCTAAATCTCAAATGGGGGCTGCTTTTATTTTGGTGCCCGGGCCTATTTTCTGTCCCAGTCCGTCCTTGATTTTTAATTTGAGCATAGACAGAAAGATATGCATAACAAGGAAACCTCATCACGCCTACGCCATTTCTTTTGTGCTGTTTGTTTGCTCCCTATTATTCATCACAACAGTTTGAAAATGTCAGTTTATTAGTAATGTCTGTTCCAGAGACCATGCGCCACTGGAATTTTTTAAGTCTTTGCTAGATTTTCAATACTCCAAGCATGCACCTTCAGAAGCCTGCGCCAATAGGGGAGAGGATGTAGCCTAACGGCTAGAGCGGTCGACCTCGAGCCGGGTTCAAGTCTCGGCAGGGATGCTCGACATCCTGTGATTCTGGGCAAATCACTTAATCTAACAAAAATGAATGTGTCCATCTGTAACGAGACTGGTGCCCATGTAAAGCGCTGTGGTACCCGATACCTTCGGGTCAAGTTCGCGCTATATAAAACTCTAAAAAAAAAAAAAATTTTACATTTTAAGTATATTCTTCTCCTATACCACACTATACAGTTCCACGTACAACAGTACCTATGGGCCCTAAAGCAAGCAAGGAAAGTGAGCCCTGTTTCGGCAGTAAAAGACGCCATATTTGAGGTGCACCTTGTCTCTCACACTCCAGGTACCACTGCACCTGTTGCACTAATGATATCTATGTAGCTGAGGTACAGACTTACATTTGGCTCTCACAAGTGGAAATATCACCCTTGTTCCCAAAACCACAAAGGAGTGAGGGTTTTTTACAGGGCCCCGTGAAAGGGATGTGCTTTCCCTTTCATTTCCCGCGCCCATCCCAAACGCGGACGCCTCTGCAAGCTATACATGGCCTACTTATGGATTCATCTGAGCAGTGTGTACGTGTGATGCCCTGGATGAGCGGATCTGACCTTTCTGCCTGCCTCCAAAAGGGGTCATTCTCTGAATTCCACTGATGGACTGCTATTTCTTTCCCGATGCCGAATAAAATATTCGCATTCATTACGGTGAATGCCAAGTTTGTGCGCGTTTCCATAATTCATCTTGCAAATCAAATTCAGCTGCTGTGAGGTACCTGAAGGCAGAGCACTGTGTGCATGCATTTATGGAGGAAAAAAACCCAATGTGTATGTGAGTACAATAAATTGAAACTCAAATCTCTGCCAAATTGTATCTGAATGCTTATTTATCCGAAGGGAAAATGATGTCTCTTT
This sequence comes from Calotriton arnoldi, assembly GCA_963921515.1. Lineage (NCBI taxonomy): Eukaryota > Metazoa > Chordata > Amphibia > Caudata > Salamandridae > Calotriton > Calotriton arnoldi. The sequence goes on along the minus strand of CAWUFW010000001.1, from coordinate 7,151,308 downwards.
TAGTGGCGGCTTTGCTTTTTCATCGGTGAGTGTTTTATGCGGTGCTTTTCCGAGGCCGCCTATGAGTGCAGATGCATGCAGGCCGCGCCTGGGAGTAGTTCACAGCCCAGATCTTCAATGTCTTTCCAAGCATATTTTTCCTAAAGAATGGTAAAATCCCAGGGGGCCCTCACAGGCAAGCAGCCTGGGTCATGCAGGGTTCGGGCGGCAGGAAATGCTGCTCTGCACAAAACTGGAGAGCGCGAGCTAACTGTTGGATTCATATTTTTTTAATCTATTTAAGATTGCACATCTTCACATCCCCTGCTACCCTCAAGTATGAATGTAAATAAATAGCTTATAGAAAGGTCTGAAACTCATCAAGATTTTAGGTGCAAGGCCTTTGATGTATATATGTATGTGTGTGTGTATAATATATATATATATATATATATATATATATATATATATATATATATATATGTGTGTGTGTGTGTGTATAAATATATTCACTGAAAAAAACAAAAGTTTAAATAACGTTATAATTAGGTGAATATGTCAGTAACAACATTAACGTTTTCAACTTAAAAAACACAGAAATTCATCAGTTATAGTTAGCATAGCTAACTATAACTAGCACCCTCTTAGGTACTGCTTATGAGCTCACATATTACATCACTCATGACATATTCTATGACATCACCCAATGAGTGTGTTTGTTTTTTAGTTTACATAGTGGCGAGTAGCTACCATATTACTTTTCTACCTAATTGTGTACAGCCTGTGTCCCGCTAATGGGTGTAAGTCTTTACAGAACATGTGCTCCTAATACATCATAGTTGTGCAGAGGTATTGATCTTGGTGATAAATCATTACATTGAAGAGTACTCTGTGTGCAGGTGGCAGTTGATGGCTTGTGTTCAGCATGTTCCACACAAGTTTACATACTAAGTATTGTAAGCAGCCTTGGGTTATTAGACAGAATCGTCACAGCATGACAGTTTCTACATAATATAGAAGACTGTGTGCACCAGGAACTAACCTATGTACATGTGCTTCTTTCGCTTCAGAAGATGGGCTATCAGGAAAGTTTTCACCATAGTATGAAGGCTGCAGGTAGTATAATCTTTAGCATCTAGATACCTTGGTTATTTTAAGCGAATAGTGTCTTTTCCGACAAGTGTTGCATAGAGTGTACACTGTTCTTAGTAGATACTTTGTAATTCTCTGTGGTGTATTTCTCATGAGAGTTTCACTGTCTACAAACCGTGTGGTACAGAGGAAACTCTCTCCATAGAGTAAACACTGTTTACATTACCCTCTTTTCTACTCATATCAACTTAATTTGTCAATGTGGGTTTGGTGGCTGTGAGGGGTTTTATACAGATAAAATATGTTGTAGTAGGGCATTAATTCTGGAACAGATGTTGAGTATCTTGAGTAATTTGGCTTTCTCTGAACAGTTGTATACATGTTGAACACTGTGTGCAGTGAGGGTTTCCCATATATCTGTGGTTTATTGTTAATGTGAAATAGGCTACCCATGAAGTATATGGTGTAGGTTCAAGGTTGCACATAACACATGCTTGCTACACCTGATGGAGATGTAACTGTGATGTTCCTCACATGTGTAATAGGTGGGGTAGGCTGGGGTTTAGGAGGATTCAAGATTTTTTTCATAATAATGAATTCTCACAGTGGCAGCGACTGGTTAACTTGAATTCTGCTCTCAGCAGCCACGGCCGGTGCAGGTAAAAGCAGTGGGGCGGGGGGGAGGCGATAGATGACGAGGTGAAATAAAATTTAAAAATAAGAAAACCTCTTACCCTGCGCTTGCCGCATTGCCGAGTCGGCGATGCGGCGAGCGCAAAGTAAGTGGTTTTCTATTTTTTTACATTTTATTTTACCTCGTCGTCATCTGTCAACTCGGCCCACCGCTCTTACCTGCACCAGCCGCGGCTGGCTCTCAGTCCCTCGTTTCTTTTTAGTCTTTTTCAAATCAAGAAATTTTGCGCGGACTTTGTGATTAGAAAGGGAATTGTTAGAGAACCCCTTAATTCAGCCTATTTTTTGTCTAAATTAATGGGCACAGGAAACTGGTTCAGATTGCTGCATTCTAAAGGTAAAGAGATGCTAATATCAGAGATTTTACAGCGAATCAAATCTACAACAGGGTGTAAGCTGGATTTTTCACAGTGGAAATTCTTTAATTATATTACCGTTAAGGCAGTGCGAGCTGCCAATTTAAGAAGAATTTCCTTTTTTAGTAAATGGATGTTGTATCACACTCCAGCTACAATGCATAAACTCTATCCTGGGGTTGAGACTAAATGTTTTAGATGTAACAATAGGAATGGGGACTGGCTCCATATTATATTTACGTGTAGCCATGTTATGGGGTTCTGGCGAAATGTATTTGCAGAAATTTGTGCGAAACCTAAGCTTAATATTTCATCAGACGCATACATTGTTTAGGATACTGACCCACTCAGGAGATATATCTATCAGCCAGCGCCAGCTAATATTTATCTCCATGTTGGTGGCCAGATCACTAATATTAGCAAACTGGAAATCTGACATAGTTCCCTCTATATCCCAGTGGATTAACAAGATGCATAGAGTGCATACATATGAAATACTATATGGAAGACAAATTGAGTCTATTTAAAAAATAGCTAAAATTTTGAAAAATTAGTAGGAGTAGATATGAATTTTGTATTGATTTTTATAATTCATGGAACGTTGGGAGGGATTATTGTGAGAACTGGATGGTTTTGTATCATTTGTACATTTGATTTGCTTTGCATTTTTGTAAATTGTAAAGGGTTATTTTTTTGTATCTAAGGATCATGCTGCATCCGCATAGAAAAATAAAAGGAAAAAAACTGTGACAGCATTAATGATGCTTCATATTATTCTGAGCTATTTTGTACTTACTTTTAGGCCTCTAATGCCATACTAGTTTATAGAGTAATGTGTACAAAAGAATCTTGGATGATGCCAACAGTGATGCCATCAATGATGTCATTTAAACATACAGATTCTTCAAGAACCAGGGCAGAGAGTGTTTTGGTTTCCTTACTTTGCTTTTCGTACAGACTATTAATTGATCAGGTTTGCCATGGATTTAGTATAATCATCTTTTGAAGCATTACTGTATGAGTGGGATCCGGGGTGAGAATGTTATCACGAGTTTTGTTACCAAGACCTGTAATGACAATGTTTTTAATGCCACAGAATATACCTTTTCTCTTTTAAATTGACCTGAGGTGTTCTGCTTGACAAAGGATAGTGTGAACTAAATCTGAAGGTGGTCAAACAACCATTCGGCTGGGATCAGGTCATCAGAAGTTAGATGTGTATCCATAGAGATTATCAGGTCCAGAATGGCACCTTTACAGTGAGCGGCTTTATGGCAGTATCGGAAGAGGTCATTGACATAGAGAAAATGACAGAACAAATTAAGAGACTTTCTGTTTTTGTCGCCCCAATGTAGATTAAAGTCCTCAAGGAAGATAGTGGACTAAAAGAATTCCATACATTCTTTGATGAATATGTTATTTTCACCTGGAGGGTGGTGCATGACATTCATTCTGAAATTGGAAGCCATGTTCACACAACCCAGGCAGCCACAAGACACTCACAGGGAAGAGTAGAGAAAATGTCCCCTCCGTAATGTCAGACTGAAACAAACATGGCAGGAACTGCACATAAGGTTTACAGAAAATAGATGCACATCAAATTACCCATGCCATTAGGAAGGTTAACTAGAAACAACACATGTAAGTATTTTTTAATGTGTTGCCAGCATAAGGCCAGCAAAACACAACAGTGTTGCAGTTCACACCATCATCTAACATTGGCAGAACACAACCGAGACATGATCCTCTGGGGTTGTAGAGTGATAGAGTGATAGCTGTGTCAAAGAATGACAACAGTGTAGGTCACCCCTAAACTCACCATAGCAAAAAAAAAACCTTCTAACCCTTTGGACACCAGAGACAACCCATGTTAACCAACATGCCCAACAGTAACACTCAGGGCCGGACTGGCCTTAGTGGGCTTCGGGTTTTCCCCCAGGAGGCTGGAAGTGTGTGGGCCGGTTTTGCAGCTGTGGGTGTCAGTTTTGTTACGGGGGGCCAGTTTTGCAGCGTTGCTGCAATATCAGCCCCCAGTAACAAAGCGGCAGTGCTGTACACTTGCCCACCCCACTCCTGGGGGTTGGGGGGGGCTGGTTTGGTAAAATTGCCATGGTTGGTTTGGGTTCCAAGTCCAGCTGTGGTACCACTAAGATTGAACGTGCAGCTTAACAGAAGTAGCACACAACCCACACTCAAACTCACCAAAGTGTTATATGTCAGGTGACAAGAAGGTGGACAGGACTTCACCAAAGAAATTAAATACACACATAACCACCCAAAGATGTAGGTGGTGAGCCCCCAAAAGTACACACAAATGTCAAAAACTGAAAAAGTGCACACATAAACACCTAAAGAGGCATGCAGCATGTGGTTCCAGGAGCACTTGCAACTTCCACCAAACACCAATATTGCGCACATCAGCACGGGGGCGTGGCCTGCAGCCGATGGGAACGGACGTGAGCTGAGGAGCTCCGACCGCCGCTCCCCCATAACTAATCATCCTGACCCCCAAACACGCCTGGGGGAGCTGATTCCTGAACCGGAAGACACCCGGTACTGTAAGCAACGAGCAGGGAGTCCCGCAACGTCTGGAACGCCGTTGTAGGTGCCGCAGCCGAGGCGAGCAGATTCCGCGCAGAACCCAGCAAGATGGCGCCCATGTCGAGAACGGCTCTATAAGGCCACCCCGGCTTGCAGACGGCAGGGTTGAGCCCAGCAGCGGCGGTTGTGCAGACCTCCAGGGAACTCTGAGCCCATATCGCTGCGACGAGGACACCAACGCAGGTATTGCAGGGCTGCGGCAAGGAATGTGGGGCACAGCGGGAGCATCCGCAAAATGGCGCCCGACTCGCAGAAGCCGTGAAATAGCACCCACAATGCTGAAGTGCGCCTGAACCCCCCAAAGGGACCCGAAGACCAGTGAGTAGCAGCGCATGCCTGGGGGGGGCCGGCGAGTGGAGCGTACCTGTGCCATCTGACTGGTCTCGCCAGTCCGCTGCTGTGGGGGCTGCGAGCCTCGGGGGAGAGCAGTGGAAAGCAGATCTGCGCGACGGAGTACTCTTCACCGCTGGAACACACACACCCATTGGGGGAGAGCCGTTAACTGCCAGAACAGCCCGCGCTGGTTACAGGGAGCGCACTGGATGCTGAGCAGTCTTTGCAGGCACTCTGACTGGGAAATGATGACCCCCACATCACGCTGACTCTACTCCAGAGTGGCGGCCTGCCTGCAGCGGGGCCGAGCGCTCGGCGGTGAGTGCAACGAAAGGGCCTTGCGGCGAAGCGCTTCGCTCCCCGCGCGGGCCCCCTGCAAGGCTTGTAGTGTGAGCGACAGACTGTTGGGGATATTGCAACTCGCGGGAGACCGGCATTCCCTCACTGGGACCCCCTGAAACTCACTCTGGACCTCAGGCGCACACTTACAAGGGTCCGCGGGGTTGGATCCTGCCGGGGTCCTACCCGCTGTTGATCGTGGGCGTTGGTAATTCCCCAAACACTCACGGGCACCCGGAGGCACCGGTGAACATTGTGGGCGACGGCCCCCCACCCTTAAACGGAAGATCTGGTGACAAGGGTGACAACGGAACGTGTTCCTCCCAGTGGGGGTGCAGAAATACAGTGATATAGGGGGACGCTCGCTGAGGCCCGGTTGTAGTGAGCAGACGGGCACCCGCAGTGGGGCCCTGGGAGCAGGAGGCTTGTTGGAGTCGTATTCCCACACAGGCCCACCCCAACACAGCAACGTACGCAGATAGCGACAAGGCAACGTAACCGAACAGCAGCTTCATTGCGATGGGGAGAACTCAGAAGAAGCGGGGGTTCGCTGTCCTCGGTGTGGACGCTCCCTTTCTCCAGTCAGACGACGAAGATGAAGTACTTGAGGCAGGTAGAGATCTGACCCCCCGGACACCCACATTGGCCGACACACTGCAGGCGATCACGGCCTCCAGAGAGGTGCTAGAGGGGAAAATTGATGCTATCGGCACAGACCTAAACCTACTAAAAGATGAGCATCGTAAACTCAAAGACAGAGTATCCAACAATGAAAAAGAACTGGGAGGCCTTCCGGAGACAGTTCTTGAGCTGCGTCGATCCCTCACGGAGCTGGAGGCTAAAGTAAAAGTACTAGAAATGAGGGCTGAGGATAGTGAGGGAAGATCACGCAGGAACAATATCCGCGTTATTGGGGTACCGGAAAAAAAGGAAGGGACAAACATGGTGCGCTTCTTGGAAGACTGGATCCGAACTGAGGTGGCTCCAGTGGGGCTATCGCCCTTCTATGCCCTGGAACGAGCGCACAGAGTGCCATCTAAGCCACCAAAACCAGGGGCTCCTCCCCGACCAATTGTGGCGCGCTGTTGCACTTTCGGGACCGGGACCACATATTGCAAAGTGCCCGCCTAAAACAGGTTCTCCGCATTGACAATAGTACCATTATGATCTTCCCAGACTTTACGAGGGAAGTTCAGCGGAGCAGAGCGTCCTTCACAGCGGTCAAGGCTAAACTGCGTCAATTACACTTGCCCTACGCAATGCTATTCCCCGCACGGCTCCGGGTGGCAGACCCAGCAGGAACTCATTTCTTCCTCACACCACGAGGCTTGGGACTGGCTTGAAGCACGTGGGTCGGTGGTCCAGCGTGCCTCTGTCCCGAATTCTCCGCAACCGAGCCCTCGCAGCCATAAACCGGGATCCAAGGCCCCTTCGCCCAGAGATCTCAGCCTTGAACGTCGCAAAGCACTACAGGCGGTGGCAACACATAGTCAAAACAGTCCCAGCCCATCTTCAAGCGGGAGTGGACGCCGCACTGGCAGATCGGAAACCTCACCAGACCACAGTGACAATGACAGCCTGAGCACAGGCTTGCCCCGGGTTACACCCCAAACTGCGGATGATCTTATGTGAAGGCCATACTGAGACGCCAGGTGTAGTAGATCTCATGGGCCTGTTGGCCATAGGCCCTTGGCGGACTCCCCACTGACTCAATGTTTCCCCCCTTTTGAACTATGAATAATGTGCAGCAGCTCGGGGGAGTAGGGGCTAGTTCATTTACGGGGGAGGCAACGGTGCGGGGAATTTAGCCCCGGGATTGTCAGGTGACCACCTTTACCACTGTCAATGGACAATGTTGGTATGTTTTGGTACTGTTTGGATGGGGATTTTTTCTTCGATGCCTGTCCTGGGGAGGGGGAGTTGGGGAGGTTCTTTAAGTTGGGAAATGTTAAGGGGAACCAGGCGTGTCACGGGGGGGAGGGTTTTTAATGGGCGCACGAACAGACGACGACAATGGGACCCCCACTAGGCTTGAATTGTATCTCGTGGAACGTGAAGGGGATGCATTCAATGCTCAGGCGCCATAAGATACACTCCTATTTAGTCCGCAGAGGCATTCAAATCACGTTCCTTCAAGAAACCCATTAATTGGCAAAGGAAGGGAAGGCGCTGCAACGCCGCTGGAGGGGCCAGGCATATTACACCACTTATTCCGCTTATGCAAGGGGAGTCCTAATATGGATAAGAGCAGGTGTCCCATTTCAATGCATAACCCAGTTAATCGACCCAGAGGGCAGATATGTGGTAGTGACCGGGAGGCTGGATGGTAGAGACCTCACACTAGGTGGTGTATATGCGCCCAACTCCGACCAGCCAGCCTTCTTTTCCCATCTCTCTTTGAGACTGGTGTCCGTCCTCACGGGCTCGATACTTCTGGGGGGCGACTTCAACTGTACTGCTGATGTCACCCTGGACCGCTCACACCCCCCACTCCCTGATGCACCCGCACACAAACTAGCAGCGAAACGCCGCAGCTGGCAACAGAAATGGGGCTTGATAGACTCCTGGAGAGCACAACACCCTATGGCCCGGGATTATTCCTTCTTTTCAGCCATGCACGACTTACATGTTAGACTGGATGCCATTTTGTGCTCCCCTGACGTCCATGGGGCGATTTGCAGCAGCGAATACCTCACCAGGACGCTTTCTGATCACAACCCAGTGCTGGTACAATTACAATGGACACGCGCATGAACCAAGATCCCCACCTGGCGCCTGCGCCCCGAGGCGTTAGATGGCCAAGTTTTCCGTGCAGCGATAGGAACAGCTATTGCTGATTACTTCCAAGATAACGGGGGCACGGCCACATCTTCTCTCGTGGAATGGGATGCATGTAAGGCAGTCCTTAGGAGGAGGTGCATCTCAGAGATGGTGGGAGTTTGGAAAACGATCCTTCAGGATATAGAGAGGGATGACCGGCGACTGCGTACCTTGGAAAAAGACAGACCTGACAATCCGGACAAGCAAGCGAAACTATTGGAGGCTAGGGAGGCAGTAGCAACACAAGTTGAGCGGCTACGCTGCTTTGACTATAAAAAATACATAACCCGAGCGCATTAGGAAAGGGACAAGTCGGGGGCCCTCCTGGCTTGGTTGGCCAACCCGGCCAGAAGAGGCTCAGTGATCTTAGAGCTTAGAGACCAGAATGGGGCAGCAAGATTCGACCAGCAGGGAATTAACGATCTTTTTTTAGCATACTATGCTGACCTCTACCGGAGTCAGTTGTCCCCAACTGAGGAGGACCTGAATGCGTTCACTCGTGATGTGGATCTGCCGGCCCTAGATGAGGATACGACGAACTTACTGGGGCGAGAGATCGAGGTGGGAGAAGTGCAGGGGGCTATCAAGAGCATGGCCCGAAATAAGACCCCAGGTACTGACGGCCTCCCGATAGAATTCTATCTCACGTACATTGATCTCCTAGCTCCCAAACTAGTGCAGTTATATAATGACGCCAAGCAAATTGGCACGCTACCTGTTTCTACTAGAGAAGCGGTTATCATCCCACTCCTCAAGCCGGGTAAACAAACATGGGATAGAACAGCATACCGCCCTTTATCCATGCTCAATTTAGACTATAAAAAACTAAGTAAAATCCTGGCTACCCGCCTGCTCCCCCATATGACTGCCCTGATACACAAAGACCAATCCGGGTTTATCCCCACCAGAAATACAGCGCTTAATGTCAGACAACTTATGCGAATCCTGGAAGCAGACTCTTATTGCACCGATGCAGCAACGATATTCGCTGTGGACATAGAAAAGGCGTTTGACAGCCTCGAATGGCCTTTCCTATTCCATGTGATGCAGAAAATGGGATTGGGTACCACCTTCGTGAGCTGGACGGCCCTGCTATACGCTGACTCCACTGCCAGAATTAAAACTGGTGGGCTCATTCCGACGCCTGCAGCGTGGGTAGGGGAACACGCCATGGGTGCCCCCTTTCCCCACTGCTGTTTGCTCTGGCGATGGAGCCGCTGGCGGCGCGGGCCAGGTCGGGGCGAGCATACCAAGGACTCAACGTATATGGGCAGATCCAACACATAGCATTGTTTGCTGATGACCTTTTGCTTTTTCTAGCCGATTCGGGAGCGGAACTTCTGAGGGCGAAAAACTTGCTTCAGGATCTTAGCAGAGTCGCCGGACTGAAAGTAAATTGGACGAAGTCCTGCCTGTTTCCGGCGAGAGGGGGCAGAATAGGCCCACCAGAAACGGAGGGGGTGGTCTGGGAAAACAGATGCCTCCCGTACCTGGGTACGCAAATTTACCATAGTCAGGAACACATCCTAGAGGGTAATATAGGGAAGGCCATTAGAGGGGTGAAAACTAATTTTGAATTCTGGGGGTCGCTACCGTTGTCCTTCGCGGGTCGTGTGGCCCTGCTTAAAATGGTCACTCTCCCGAGGTTATTGTATTACTTTGGGACCTTACCGATTTGGATCCTGGCAAAATATTTCACACAGCTCAGATCAATGGTTACAGGCTTCATATGGGGCACTGGTAGGCGTAGAGTGGCGCTCGGTACACTTATGCGACTCGGAGCAGAGGGCGGCCTAGCGGTCCCTGACTATAAGACCTATTATTTGGCAGCGCAATTTCAATGGCTCACACAGTGGGTGGCAAGCGTCACTAGGGGGGGATGAAGAACACAGGGAGGAAGTTGGATCCCTATTGCTGCTATCCCGCATTATCCTGCGGCTCCCCATCAGGACCACAGCCCTCTCCCTGGAACTTAGCACAGCACGGAAATGCTGGAACAGATATCTGCGGCGGGCCCGCATTAGATGCCCCTACGCGCCGGAAATCCCTTTACTTATGTGCAAGGCACTGCCCCATGGAGGTAACTGACAGAGACTGGGAAATTGGGCGGAACTAGGGCTGATTAGCATAGGAGACCTTTATGTGGAGGGAGCCATGATCCCTTTTAACGATCTACAGACTCGCTATGACCTGCCCGGGGGTGACTTCCTACTGTATACAGCCCTCACTGCAGCTATCCGGAAGCACTGGGGTGGTGGTCTCACGGAGCCAAAGACCTCACTGGGCTACCAATACGTGGTAATGGCAGCAGGTACATTCAAAGCGGTAACGTGCTTATACAGACGCATGACGTTGGAATCGCTACTCCCCCTGACTGACCTGAAACTCAAGTGGGAAACTGATATTGGGGAAGTTATCCAAGAAAAGTCCTGGGGAGAGTTAGTGGAGAGAGCCTGGAAGAGTACCCGGAATGCAAGGTTTCAGTTAGTGCACTTCCATATTTTGCATAGAGCATACCTCACTCCGGAAAAGCTCCATAAGTACTTCCCAGCCCACTCGGCGGCTTGTCCGAGATGCAATGCAGACAGCGCAGATCTTAAACACATGCTCTGGGACTGTCCGCTCCTAAACAGCTATTGGGCGGAGCTAGCGGCGTTACTGTCAGACCTCACTGATAGAGAAATAGAGCCGACCCTGAAGCACTGCATTTTACACTGGTTCCCTCACACGTCAAAGAATAAAATCACTAGTAAATGTTTAGATTTGGGTCTCCTCTTGGCCAATAGAAACATAACCACGCATTGGAAGGCGAAGCAGGGTCCAAGCTTGGCAAGGTGGAAAGCAGACTTCCTTAAATGGGCCGAATGTGAAGGGGTGGTCAGGTTACAAATAGCAAAACGAACAGGGAGTGAGAAGGCCCTAGACGGGGCGAGGGCTTGGAAAGCACTAGTCGTAGCACTTAAATCCCCTGAAGACACTGCCGAGGATGCCTCGTAGGGAACTCCACAACGGCCGCAGATTAGCAGGAGGGCAGAAATAGGACTATTAGGACCTGATCCCTCATTACTAAAGATGGCATTATATTGTCTAGCTGGGACGCGCTCCACCACAAGCGCTTTCCCATTTACGGTCGACCCCCCCCCCCCAAGGACCGCGTAGGTCTCCCATATCTGAACACACTGGTTCAAAGTGACACGCCTGGGGGGTGGGAAGGGTGGGGGGGTAGTTGGGGTAAGATGTTTGTAGCTGTTGAGAATCGATATTGTGCTAATCTCACAACATGAACAGAATGACGCCTTGGACAATATATGTGGCCATATTTGTATTTCACATACCTTGCTCGTAATGTTGCTGAATGGCAGGGGCGGAACTCCTTGGCCCCATACTTGTTGTATGTCAAATCAATCAAATCTGTTTAAAAAAAAAAAAGAAATTGCGCACATCAGCACTCGAAATGGTATTCAATGTGACCCCAAAATTGCACACAACTTCACTGAAAACCAAAATTTCAAGCACATATATACCCACAAAGTGCATTTGAGAGTATGAGCAGGCATTCATAGCACAGCATGACATACAAACCACAGAGCAGCTAACAAAACGATGTCACTAGTATACCGAATTAGAGCAGAATCTGCAGTACACAGGGAGTCTCTATATGGGATGTAGATATGATCATGTATCTCTGCTGATACAAATAGCAGATATGCTGAGTATTAAATAGACCACTTTATATGTCTTAATTGTTCTCCCATATGTCATGGTTTTATTGCCATCCTTTTGTTGTTATATATTTTTAGTTTCTATATTGTTGACCATTATTATTTGCCATGATGTACATGAGTTTTTAAGCAAATGAATATCCTTGGATATAAAATAGAAGTTTTTAAGAAATTTTATTCAACAATTGTTTTTATAAAAGAATTAAAACCATATATATTTTTCAAAATTCTGGTGGTACTCGTAGATGTTGTAAAAATTTCTTTCGAATGAAGTGTGTATGTTTGGTAAAGTTTGAGGTGTGGTATGTGATTTAGGTTTTGGCCCTAAGGGGTAATTTTGAATCAATCATTAGTATACCGAATACACAAACAACTATACAACATATCCTTTACATGCACTGCACATCCATGAATAATGTCCTTGTAAAAAATTTCAAATCTGCCCACCAAAAGTAGCAAAGGCAGTTCATTTAGCTACCCGTTCTCGATGCACTGTATAGCAAGGACCTAAAGAACGTGTGGATGTACCACAACATCCATGAACAGCAACCGTGGAAAACATATTTTCCTCAAAACCTAATTAGTTTGCAGTACTTGGCACCAGCAGACCATGAAAGTGCACCAAAAAGTAAACACAGCATATAAGCTGTACATTATAAATTCTCGTTTGCAAAGAAGTTGTAGTGACATGCCATCTGATGCCTGGACAATCTGTGAAAATAAAAACCGAAAGAAACGCATCTTAACAGGCATCCTAACCCATGCAGACCCTATTAACCAGTGGTGTTCATAAGAACAACAATATCATACAGTGGGCTACTTTCAGAGTAGGTTGCAGTGCCGTGACCCAACCACGGAGGCCACAGGGCCCCACACCTTTCTCGGCCTCAGCCTGAGTGGGCTGATTTGGACATTTTTGCCGGGTCTTGTTTTGGTTTCTGCCTATGAATGCCAAAGACGTTCAGATGCCGGGCACTGAGGAGCTGGGTGGAGCCTCGGGTTTCTCCGGCAGCAGTAGCCTGCTCCATCTTCATCGATGCCACTTTTTCAGTAGACTTTTTAACACTATTAAATCGATACAACATTAAAAAGCGATGAGAGAAAATACATGACTTTAAAACAGGGCTCGAGTCGGGGTACCACGCGGGTGGACGGCGTCCCCCCACTTATTTTACCGGGTGGACGCTGTAGAGAGCCATCCGTGCTCTCTCAAACAGTGTTGCAGTTTATTACACACACACACACCCCTCGGGGCGGGCTCGACCCGAGGGGATAAATAAACGGCGGAAGACCGCTCGGGGTCTTCGCGCCAACTAGTTACTATATGGTGTGGTTGTGCAGTTCTTCTGTGGAGCCCAGCTACGGCCTACTGCCTTCTGGTGCCCCACGACACTTGCGACGAGGCCGGTCGGACCGGCACCTGTGCGCGCCTCGCCTGCTGCGGCTGTTGTGCCCGCCCGCACCTCCCAGTGCCGTCGCTTACCCGTAAGTGGCGCCCGCCCACGCGTCTCCTGGCCCAAAGGGAGCGTGTTCAGCTGGCAGCGCCCACTCGGGAGGACGACGCCGAATCCTGCTGCTGCTGCCTGCGCCCGCCCACGCGTCTCCCTAGTCAGTGGGAGCGCGTTCAGCCGGCGGCGCTCGTCCATCGGCAGCGCAGGGGCAGGTGAGTGCGTCTCTCTGCGCGACCGCAGGAGAGGCTCCCGCTCGGCGGTGACTCACGCGCTCTAGGCCACACCCCTGGGAGCGTCCCTGCTGCCTCAGGCCCCCAGGGCTGTATGCAGCGCCGCCTGCAGAAAAAAAAAAAACAATTTCAACTGCATTGTCTGCAGCAGAGGAGGGACAGCAGGTCATGGAGGCGTAGTGCCAGGCAGCCCAGAGGGAAAAAAAAACGAAGGTGAAGAGGCCTCCTTTGGAACAGGACGTAAGGGGGACATCCCGGCCTTAGCGACCACAAGGCCCAGAATACGCCGGCACGCTGCCCCACAGCGGCGTGGGAGGCCCCAGCCCCACCGCCTCACCGCGCCCACAGCAGCAGTTACCCTGCCCCCGCACGCAAGCCAAGGGTAAAGGGGAACACGAAGGGTCTCCCCTAGCAATTGGCAGGCCACCGAGAGATAAGAAGAGCGTGAGGGCCACCTACAGCGCCGTTTAGTCCCATCATCGGATAAGGTGCGGAAGGCGTACCCAAGAATAGCAACAACCAAACGGCCGGCGCACAGGCTGGCGCTCAGGCTCAGGACGGAGGACAGGGTGCGCTGCCCCCCAGAAACCATCACACCGCTATCGCTCCCCTGCCGCCGTTCAGTGAGGCTTCAGACCCGGCTACTGCCGCGCCGCGATGGAAGGCGTGGGTAGGGCGGCTGAATCTTTATTTTAAAGGAACAAGTGAAAAGGCCGGCACTGTCAAGCGGTCGCTCCTCATCTACTATGGTGGGCCCGAAATCTATGATCTGTTTTAGACGCTTCCGAACACCGGGAATGAGGATGACTACGACGCGGCGGTGAGGGCGCTCGATAGGCACTTCGACCCACAGCTGAATCCGGACTTCGAAAAGTTCAAGTTCCGAAGGGCCTCACAGACAGATTCGGAATCTGTCGACATGTTCTATGCCAGGCTGCGCAAGCTGGCCAGCACATGCGCATTTGTGGCTCCGCAAACGGAGATCAGGGATCAGATAATCCTGGGCTGTCGCTCAAAGCTCTTACGAAAACTCATCCTGCGACAACCGGGGATCTCACTGGACGAGATCCTTGTCTTGGCACGCTCCCACGAGCTATCGGATGTCCGGGCAGAAGCAATGGAAGCAGCACTCCACACGCCCGTATCTGCTCCATGTACACCAAGATACCCGGTCGTCAAAGAAGAAAGGGTAGAAGCAATACAGAGGCACCCCGCCCAGGCCCGGCAAGCGCAGCCGCCGTTGCGAGGCGGTCAGTGCGGATACTGTGGGGACGAACATGCCAAAACAGCAGTCTGCGGGGCGAAAGGAAAAACGTGCTCCCGGTGCGGGAGGCTTAACCATTACGCCAGGGTATGCCGGGGTGGACGATTCCGGCAGGGCCCGTCAAGAAAGAGGAGCATCACGCAACGGGTACAGCAGGTATCCCTAGAGGATTCGCCCCCTCTCGAAGAAGCCAGGCAAGTGTGGGAAGATGAAGACGATGATGTCTTTGTGGTGTCCTATGTCAGCCGAGCAGACAGACGACGGAGGCCTCCCCCGATGTGCTCGGTGACAGTGGAAGGCACTGACGTGCAGGCCCTTATTGACACGGGCGCCTCAGTCAACGTCATGGACTCGGAACAGTACGATCGCCTGTCACCAAGGCCCCCGCTCGAGCCGTCCACGGCGAGGATATATGTGTACGGAGGAACCGATCCGCTCCCGCTGAGAGGGGTCATCCAGGCAAAAATCGACAGCGGCGCATACACCACGAACACCCGCTTCCACATAACAGAGGGACGGAAAGGAACCCTACTCAGTTGCCACACCGCAGAGGATCTCGGACTGGTATTCTTTGCGAACCAGATACATGAGTCACACGCAGAGGCCATACTGAAGGACTTCCCGACACTCTTTACAGGTCTGGGGAAACTGAAGGGCAAAAGGTTCCAGCTACATATCGACCCCGCTGTTAGACCGGTGGCACTCCGGCATCGGAGAGTGCCATTTAATCTAAGGCCACAAGTCGAAGAGGAGCTGAGAAAATTGGAAGAGCTGGACGTAATCGAAAAAGTCTCAGGTCCCACTCCCTGGGTGTCTCCGTTAGTGGTGGCCCCGAAACCCAAACAGCCGGGGGCCATAAGACTCTGTGTGGATATGCGCCTGCCCAACGTGGCAGTGAAAAGGGAACGGCATATTACCCCGACAATGGAAGACATTGTGGCCGACCTCAACGGGGCCAAATGGTTCTCCAAATTGGTCCTAAACGCTGGATATCATCAGCTGGAGCTAGAACCGGAAAGCCGGTACATCACAACATTTTCGACCCACGTTGGCCTCCGGCGATATAAGAGACTCAGTTTCAGGATATCCTCGGCAGCTGAAGTTTTTCAGAACGCAGTAAGAGAGGTGCTGTCAGGGCTGCCAGGGGTGATCAATCTGAGCGATGATATCCTAGTCTTCTCAAGCACGCTGGAAGACCATCACAAGCATCTCCGTGCGACGTTGAAGAGGCTAGAGGACTCGGGGTTGACGCTCCACAAGGCGAAGTGTTCGTTTTATCAGGACACCGTGGAATTCTTTGGCTACGTATTTACGAGGGAAGGGCTCCGGGTGGACCCGAAGAAGGCAGCTGCCATCCGGGTGGCCAGCACGCCGAAAACCCCCACGGAGGTGAGAAGTTTCCTGGGCATGGCAACGTACTGCGGGCGTTTCATCCCGAATCTCGCAACGTTGTCGGAGCCACTCCGGGCCCTGACGAAACAGGGGCAACCATGGGAATGGTCGAGTGCGGCCAACAAGGCGTTCAACGACATCAAGGAGAGGTTGCAGGACAAAGCGATCATGGCGTATTTCCATCCAAAGAAACGCACTGAGTTGGTCGTGGATGCTAGCCCCACGGGTCTAGGAGCGGTGCTCCTGCAGGAACATGACCCGGAAGTTTGGAAGCCGGTGGCATATGCGAGCAAGGCCCTCACGGACACCGAGACCAGGTATGCTCAGATAGAGAGGGAGGCTCTCGCCATCAAGTGGGCATGCCGACACTTCCATCTGTACCTGTGTGGCCAGGACTTTCAAGTGGTGACGGATCATAAACCTTTGATCCCGCTCTTCGCTGGGTCGTCACGGTTGGCGCCCCCAAGGATTGAGCGGTGGGCCGTGCAGCTGCAAGCGTATCAGTTCAAGGTCGTGTACCGACCCGGAGCACACAACCCTGCCGACTACCTATCACGCCACCCCGACCCTTCATCGCCCATGGACCCGTCAGCCGAGGAAAGGGGCACGAAGAGTTTGTGAAGATGGTTTCACAGCACGCATGCCCGAAGGCAATGACCCTGGAGGAAATCGGACAGGACACGGCGGAAGACGGAACACTGTCAAAGGTGAAAGGAGCTCTGGAGGAGAACACATGGGCCCGCTTCATGGATGGAAGTCGCCTACTACGACCGGAGGTTGGACATGACCGGCAGCAGCTCTGGAGGGTGCGGCATGAGCTCAGTGTGGGGGAGCATGGTGTCGTCCTGAGAGGACATCTTGTTGTGATACCGGAAGCCCTACAGCAACGCATTCTAGAACTCGCTCACGTGGGCCATCAGGGCATGGCCAAGACGAAAGCGAGACTGCGGCAAAAGGTTTGGTTTGCGGCCATGGATACTAAGGTGGACGAGATGGTCCGAAGTTGCCATGAATGTACCATCACAGGGGGGGACCCCCCGATGGCGCCAGTAATCACAGAGGATCCGGTCAAAGCTCCCTGGACCCATGTCAGTCTTGATTTCGGGAGTTTCCCAGACGGCCGTCAGATGCTGGTTGTGGTCGACACCTTCTCGAAATTTCCAATGGTGGAAGTCGTGGGATCAACGGCGTTTCCCCACGTGAAGAGGGCTTTGGACAGGATATTCGCCATGTTCGGGCTGCCCGAGGAGATCAAATCTGACAACGGACCTCCATTCCAGGGCAGGGAGTTTCAGGAGTATCTGGAAAGCAAGGCCATCCGACACCGGAAGATCACGCCACTCTGGCCACAAGCCAATGGGGAGGTGGAGCGGCTGATGAGAACTCTCAACAGGGCCCTGCGTATAGCGGTAGAACGAGAGGAGGATGCTGAAGCAGCTCTGGATCAATTTCTCGGAGTGTACCGACAAACGCCTCACAGCACCACTAGGTGTGCACCCTCGCACCTGATGTTTCTGCGGCCACCACGAGACAGTATACCAGCTGACCCGACGTGGGCTCCCCCAGTGAGAGATGATGAAGCCGTTCAAGCCCGCAGAGAGATCACAAACCGGAAGGCCAGTGAGACCCGGAGGGCTCAAGAACCCCGAATCAGTATCGGAGACCGAGTGGTAGTCAAAGATCGACACCCTGGGTGGAAGTTCCGAACACCGTTTGAGCCAGAAGCATGGACCGTAACGGAAGTGCAAGGAACGATGGTCACGGCGCGAAAAGGACACCTCCAAGTCACAAGAAATGTGTCGTGCTTCAAGCGGATCGCCGGGGGCGGCCAAGACAGTGAAGACTGTGACAACCCGGCAGAGAGTCCCAGCGCGTCGCCCCCGGAGTCTCCCAGGGCTGGTGGCCTAGTCCCCGAAGGAGGGTCACCCGAGAACAGAGAAGCCGTCACCGGCCCTGACGTTGCCGTTTCTGAAGACAAGGTTGGCTCACCCGTGGGTGTCCCGGGTGGCGTCGAGAGCATTGTTGTTCCCAGGAGCCAGAGATACAGCCTCAGGGCAAACCCGGTGCCGAGCCAAAAGTTCAAGAACTTTTTGTACATGTCCCCATGAACAGTACTGACTTTGGTGATGTTAACCAAAAGAAGGAAGGGATGTAGAGAGCCATCCGGGCTCTCTCAAACAGTGTTGCAGTTTATTACACACACACACACCCCTCGGGGCGGGCTCGACCCGAGGGGATAAATAAACGGCGGAAGACCGCTCGGGGTCTTCGCGCCAACTAGTTACTATATGGTGTGGTTGTGAAGTTCTTCTGTGGAGCCCAGCTACGGCCTACTGCCTTCTGGTGCCCCACGACAGACGCCATCCCCCCTGCCCAAAAGCTGGCCGCATTGAGGGTTTCACGAGGAAATCAAAAAATCCCAGCACACCACCAAATAAAGCGAGAGAGGAAACGGCGCGCGCTCACAAGGGGCCTGGGGTTGGAATAGGAAGGAAGTGTGATGATAACGCCGAGGTTTGCTGCTGGCAGCCTGCCCCCATCACCTTTCGTGACGTCACTTCCTGTCGTGACGTCACTTCCGGTGACACCACCTAACTTGGAGCGTCCCCCCACTTCTTTTTTTAGGACTTGTGCCATGCTTTAAAACCACTCAAACTATAAGAAAAAACTTGAGCAGCTCTAGTACATGCCATGGCTTCTTTAGAGCTGCCTATTTTTAGGTGAGCAGTGAGTGATAGGGCTGTGACAGGTGTGCAGGAATGGAAAGGAAGTGCATCTTGTCATGTTGCAGGCGACAGACAGCTAGACTGCAAAATGGAAGCGGATGTCATTCCATTAATCAGAACAATTGGACCCATTTTCACAGTTTTTCGTGTAATAAATTGGATGTATGTGCGTTACATTCTGACTCTTATTGAAAAGTAACCATGATCTTATAGTAGCAAGTGAAATAGTTGCAAATATGTTTCCCATACATAAGGCTATAGCGTTTGGGGGCACTGCCACATCTAAAAACCTAATACCAAAACAGCGGTAACTCCTTATTACGGAAGTGTGCCGGCATCAACGCGGACATTATTACCTTCTTTTTACGCTCCCGGGTTACTTCACTATTACAGAAGATGCCGCCGACACTGAGATTGCACCTTCTGTAATACCCTTTGAGCAGGCACATATGTAACTTCCGCTAACTCATCGAGTAATTGCATACTCTAGGGAGAGAATATTGCTTTAATCGCGTGCACAGTGTCAGTTTCTGCTGGGAGCACTGAGTGAGGGTGCATACCAGCACACACTGGGATCTTTGGCCCAACTCATTATATTCCCCAACCCCAGGAATAGTTATGCATAGTATCGAAAAAGCATCAATCAGTGGTCCACCATTCTTACAATGTGCCACAAATAACAGTATCGTAAAGCATAAGTTACGTTATGTGTTTTTATACCTCACTATTCCCCCCTGAGGGTATCTCGGCACTCTGTAGCAGGTGTGAGAGGTCAGCCCTGGAGGGCTTACTCGAAAAGCCAGGCTTTCAGCTTCTTGTGAAAGTCAAGAACAGAGGAGGAAGCTCTGATGTGTTGTGGGAGGTTGTTCCAGGCTTTAGAGGCCAGGTACTGAAAGGCATGCCCCCCTGCTCTGATTTTGTGCATACATGGGGTGTGCTATTGAGAGACCGTCAGTGCGGAGGTGTCTGGAGGGTTGGTGGAAGTGTATGTGATTGTTCCGGTAGGCAGGGCCTGTGTTGTGGAGTGCTTTGTAGTTGTGGGTAAGGAGTTTGAAGTGTGCGCGCTTGTGTATCGGGAGCCTGTGGAGTTCCCTGAGGTGTGGTGTGATGTGGGCTTGGTATGGGAGGTTGATGACTAGTCTAGCTGCTGCATTTTGGATGGTCTACAGTCTTCTTGTGAGCTGGTTGGTTATCCCTGCATACAGGGTGTTCCCATAGTCTAGTCACCTGGTGATGAGGGCTTGGGTGATCGTTTTCTTGGTGTTGTCTGGTAGCCACTTGAAAATTTTCTTCAGCATTCTTAGGGTATTGAAGCAAGATGAGACCACTGTGTTGACTTGGACGGGCATGGTCAGATTGTTGTCTATGATTATTCTGGGGTTTCTCACTTGCAAGCAAGATGTGCGTCCAAGATCTATGGGCCACCAGGTGGAGTCTCATGGTGAGGCTGTTTTCCTGAAAACCACCTATTCGGTCTTGTCCGAGTTCAGTTTATGGCAAATGGAATTCATCCAGGTGACCACTTCTGTCATGCATGTGGTGCACTTGTTCCTGGTGTTTTGACCAAGAGGGCCAGTATTAGTTGTGTGTGGCGTAACTGAGTATGTTTATGTTGCAAGCTCGTATGATGTCAGCTAGTGGAGTCATGTATATGTTGAAAAACATCAGGCTGAGCAAAGAGCCCTGCAGGTCTCCACATGTTAGAATCTAAATGTTTTTCTACCCCGTCTTCCATAATGTATGCTGTGTTATTTTAGCATTCATGTAGCTATGTCATATAATCGTGATTTCAATTGTGTATGTGCCCAGCTTCTGTAGGGTAGGGTAGGCCTAAGTTAGCATCTGAGACGCAATTTTCAACTAGCACTCGCCATGTTACGCTGTGAGCAACCCCCAGCCTCTGTGCCCCCGCTCTCTTCCTGCCTCAGCAGACAGAAGCTACTGTTCAGAAAGTTCCCATATCTCATCCAAGGTCGGAACCCAGATGCACGAAGAGAATAGTTTATTCAGTTCTACATTCCTATCATTGGACATAGCTATGCTCCCACACCAGAGAGAGCTGAGACCGAGTAGGATGGCCTTGGAAGCCTGATAACGTGTACCCATTCTGCAGGTGTTAGCTCATGTTCTTAGTGCCTTCTTTGTCAGTCTTTGTGCCCTAGCAGTATTTTTCCATTAGGGGCGGGGTTTCGAGAGGTGTTGGAAGGTTTATTTCGTGTTACCAGAGGTTGGGAAGTCAATCCCCTCGGTAGCATCTAAGGAGGCTAGTCAGACTGGACTCCGCTGCAGCGCATTTTTCAATAAACTAACTTGGTTTGTATTCTCTACTGCGTCACCGACTCTTCATTTCTTGGAAGGCTAAGAGGAGGTCGCAAGTAACCCGGGTGGCCCTAATCGGGTCACTTCCTTCAGTTGGCGCCCGAACAGGGACTCCACCAGGTGACCCTTCCTCGCCCGCGACTGGGTGTGGAGGTCGGGGTCGCGTCAGGTCGGATGGGCGGATCGGGGTACCCCACACGATCAAGCCTAGTTCTCGCAGCTGCCCCGCCCATCTGATCGGGCGGTGCCTTGCCCAGTGGTTGTCCCGGCTAGGGTCCTGAAAATGCGAAACCCTTGGATCTGACCGTTTGGTCCGAAGAGTCAGCAGTGGAGAATACCTTTGCTTGACCTGTGTGCACCAGGTGAGTTTGGCTTGCCTCTCGGCAGGTATGGCGCCATCTTGAATAGTCTTGAATATGGTCCAAGGACCATTCTTAACTTGTTGAACTTGGTGGGTCTGTGGACCCTTGAGGTGCAGAGTGTTGTGAACGCTCTGCCAGGCCACCTACTGAATTTGGTTTACTCGTGCAAAGGCCTGGGGCTAGAGCCTACCGTCTTGTTTTGGTACAGTCTTCGGACTGTCTTGTTTTGGTACAGTCTTCGGACTGTCTTGTTTTGGTACAGTCTTCGGACTATCTTGTTTTGGTACAGTCTTCGGACTGTCTTGTTTTGGTACAGTCTTCGGACTGTCTTGTTTTGGTACAGTCTTCGGACTGTCTTGTTTTGGATTCCCTTTGTTTAGTGTGTTGTTCAGTTCGTGTGAGTAGTGTATGTGTCTGCTAATAAGATGCCTTGTTTAAGTAAATTGTGGTGTGTGGGGTGCCGCTGTTGCTCTGCCGAAGCTTGGCTGGAGGAGAGGCAACCTGCGCCTCCAGAAGGCACCCCGTATTTTGATATGTATGTGAAGCACGGCCTTGGCCCTATTATGTTTAGTACACTATGGCACAAATATACAAGGGACAATGCCAAGCTTCAGTGGCCATCGACAGGTACTTTTGACAAACAGAAATTGAATTACCTGCAAGATAAATTATTTGCCAGAAGAAGTAGGCAGTCGATGTTTGATTCCCTTCAGGTATGGCAAAAGGAAGCTAGGCAAAGGCGCATGCGGGCAGAGAAGGAGGCCCGGAGGGGGAAAATGCAAACAATAACTCAGAAAGCAAAAGCCTACGATAGGGATAAAGTAGAAAAGGGTATAGAGTGTGCTGATAGGAAGTTTTGATTACAATGTGATAAGTCTTATGTTGCCCGGGAGGAAGGTGATGCATTTGTGGACGAGCTATTAGACACTAGGCCCCCGCCTCCCTATGCCCCGCAGAGGGTATACCCTGTTGTTCCGACGTCTCAGTCTGCTGCTCCTCTTGCTTCTGTATCTGGCCCTGCTGCCTCTGATCCAGCTGCTACTGCTACGGCCCGCCTGTTTCCGAGTGCAGTAGCTGCGGGTACTTTTGCGGTATCTGCTATCCCCGCTCCTGTTTCTCCCCTTTCTCTCACACCTTCAACGCAGTCTTTACTAACATTGGTGCCTGCTCCTTCATCTATTGTGTCTTTCCCAGACATTTCGTCCCCGGCATCGTTAGGAGCTGGGACTGCGGCACGGGAACGGATGGGGTGGGTGCTGATTCGATCTGATGTGGGGAACGAGGAAAAGCAAATGGTTGCCAACCAGGCTGCGCAGTGGGCACGGAGTCCGATCTACAGTGCAGAGGATGTGTGGAGTGTGTTAAGGGAGTTCAAGCCGTTTGTGCAGCAGCATGCTCTCAAGCACATGTCGGCTACATTGTTAGGGTTGTGGGAACAGTGTTTTGGTGGTGTAGCACCCCAGATAATTTACGACATTCGAGATCGTGTATATGCTGCTGATATGGCCCCTAACGATGTCTTTAGTAATGTGGCAACGATGATTGGGTACCGGGGTAGGCTACACCAGAAAACGCCGATGACAGTGTCCCAATTCCCAAAGAGGGAGGTTCATTCTATTTTTCATCCCGAGATCCCAGAACGGCGTAATGCGCGGGATGTTATTGTTCAGCCACGGGTGGAAGCTCGTTTTCAGGTGCAATAGGTTTACACTCCTTGGAAAAGGAGTGAGGTGCTTGCCCTCAAAAGTCAGCTGCCGGACCCTAGGAAAAATCCTACAGCATATTATAATGAATTAAAAGAGGCCGCTTCATCGACGTTGATGACTGGCCGATGTTGAGATGTTTTTCGGGTTGTTGGTACCGGTGGATATATGGAGACAGGTACACACGCGGGACCATGTTGTGGAGTTGGGTGGCACTTGGAATGCGATTAGGGCGTGGGATAATGAGCGGGAGCCTGGCGAAAGGCCTAGGGCTGAGATATTGGCTTTGCCGGGTCGTATCATTACTTACATGCATTCTCTCATCCCAGCCAGACGAGTAGATTGGGATAAGTTAGCGGCATGTCGCCAGATGAAGGATGAAAGTGTGTCACACTTTTTCACTCAGTTTGAAGGGGTGTTTTTGGATTTTAGTGGACAGGATTTGTCGGTGGAAGGCGGTGTTCGGTTGTTCGTTAACAGATTTGTAACGAATTTGCTCCCCGAGATAGCTGCTCGGTTGCAGGCCTCTGAGAGCACTTGGACTACCTCCTCCCCTTCTGTGATATTGAGTATGGCCCAGTACTATGAGCATAGGGAGAATGAGAATGAGGAGAAGGAGAAGGTAGAGAAGAAGAACGAGGAGTTGAAGACTAAGGGCCATATGTATGAAAGTTTGGTTTTGCGATTCTCAAATAGCGAATTTTAGAGAATCGCTATTTGAGAATCGCAAACGAGATGTATGTAGGATTTGCAATAAATTTTGCGAATCCTTCATATTCCTTAATTGCGAATCGCAAATTGCGATTCGCAATTAAGGAATACCTCCCCATTCATTCCTATGGGCCTAGAGGCCCATAGGAATGAATGGGAAGACATTCTCAATTTGCGATTAGCAATTAGAGAATCGCAAATTGAGAATGCAATTCGAAGGGTGCCAGGGTGTCAAAAGGACACCCTGTTGCACCCTGAAATGTGCATGTGTGCACATGTGGCACACATACATGCCCTAAGGGCATGTATGTGTGCCACATGGCACTTAAAAAATGCAAAAAAGTGCATTTTTAAGTGAAATCGCAAGTTACCATCAACTTGAAGTTGGTGGTAATTTGCGATTCCTTAAGCCCAAATTGCACTTTTTTGTGCTTCTTACATTGCATTTAAGGAATCGCAATTAGCGATTCCTTAAATGCAATTACAAAATAGGGAATCGCAAAATTTGCGATTCCTTATTTTGCGAGGAGGTTTCAGTGTGATACATTGCACACTGCTAATTTGCGATCGCAAGCGCCGAAATTCGGCGAATTTCGGCGTTTGCGATCGCAAATTGGCTTCATACATATGGCCCTAAGGTACTAATGCAACCGGCAGCAAGGGGGTCCAGCAGAGGACGTGGTACTGGTCCGGCTCAGCGGTCACGGGGCGCTGGCAGAGGAGGTGGTCCGGTGGGGCTGAACCAGTGCACGTATTGTAGGAGAGAGGGGCACTGGCGGAGTGAGTGTCCGGATTTGTTGCAGAAGGTTGCAGCCCCCAGGGGTCGGGGTGCCGGTGGACGGGGACGTCGTGAAGGTGGTCGTGACGAGACCCAGGGTGGGGTATCCTCGGGGGTCGCTCTGACCAGAACTATTTTGATGATCCCCGAGGAAGGCAGTACTATCACGATGATTATGATCTGGACGAGGCGTCAGGGATGTCCTATAACTAGGACAGCCAGGGACAGGGTGAGGGACCAGTTCAAATACCTGTAGATCAGCGTGGTCCTTACGTCACGGCGGATTTGCATGGTTCGGCTAAGAAGTTTCTGGTGAATACAGGTGCAATGAATAGCTCTGTTTCTCGTTCACTGGTCCCCGGGGCAGCTCTGTGTGGCCATAACAATGTTTCGGTAGGTTTTTCAGGCATACCGGTTGTGAGCCCCATTTCTGAACCCCTTGCTTTGACTATTGGCCCGTTTACTGTGGATTCGCCCTTCTTGTTGACAGCGAATTGTGGGGAAAATTTAATGAGGTTAGACCTGTTGAAGAAGTTGCATGCTAAGATTTCCTGTTCCCCAGATGGCGTTTATATGACAATAGGACCCGAGGTGGCCAGTACCAAACAGTGTTTTTCGAAGGACGCACCGCTTCCTGCTGAATTTAAGGATGTGCCGCCCACGTTGTGGGCAACAGGAGACACGGATGTGGGGTTGTTGCAGATACCCCCGGTCTCTATTGCGATCAAAGACAATGCCGTGCTGCCTCGTATTCCCCAGTACAAAATACCGCAGGCAGGGGAATGGGCTTTGTAGCAGATTATACAGGATTTTATCAAATCAGGGGGGGTCGAGGAGACAGTTGCCAATGTGTGTAACAGTCCTATTCTTCCCATCCACAACAAGACACCCTCAGACTCTGCTGATGCGCATCCTGATGTCTATCGTTTTGTGATTGATTTGCGGGAGGTTAACAAAATAGTGGTCCCTCAGTTCCCGGTGGTCCCCGACATTACTGCTCTTTTGACAATGATTCCTTCCACAGCCAAATTCTTTTCCGTGATTGATTTGAAAAATGCTTTCTTTAGCATGCCAATTCACCCAAACAGCCGGCACCTTTTTGGTTTTAACTTAGCGGGCCGTAGTTTCCAATTCTGTCGTGCTCCTCAGGGGTATACTGAAAGTCCTAGCATATATAGTCAAGCCCTGAAAGGTCAGTTGGATTCCCTCTCTCTTCCTTCAGGTAACGTATTATTGCAGTATGCGGACGACCTGTTGGTAGCCTCCGATACTGAAGAGGGTTGCAAAGATGCCACAGTCAAATTGCTGCTACATTTGGCACAGCATGGACATAAAGTGTCCCTTTCCAAATTTCAATATTGTCGACAGGAAGTCACCTATTTAGGTCACTTACTGTCGAAGGAGGGAAGGAGGCTAACACCTGAATGAGTTGATGCCATTGTTAAGATGCCCGTCCCCAAGACTCAGAGGGATGTGCGTGCTTTCATAGGCATCACCTCGTATTGTCGCCACTGGATTCCCGGTTACTCCTTACTAACAAAACCCCTGCTCTATTTAACCACTAAAGATGTGCATGTGCCTTTACCTTGGACGCATGAATGTCAGCAAGCTTTTGAGCAATTAAAAGTTGCGCTTTGCTCTGCGCCTGTGCTTGGTACGCCTGGTTACCAGAAGCCTTTCGTGCTGTATGTACACGAGACAGCTGGATGTGCGCTTTCTGTGTTAACACAAGCCTTTGGAGGTAAGCAGAGGCCGTGTGCTTATTTCTCCACTCTTCTTGACACTGTCGCCTGGGCTCTCCCGAGTTGTTTAAGAGCTGCAGCGGCTGTGGCTGTCTCTATTCGACAATCGGCAGGGCTCGTCCTTAATACTGATCTCACAGTAATGGTACCCCATGCTGTGAACACACTTTTGAACAAGACAAAGACGCAGCACCTTACCAGTGCTTGTCTGACTGGTTATGAATTGACTTTGTTTGCACCACACATTACAATAAAAAGATGTGCCACTCTGAACCCAGCCACGTTACTACCCCTCCCTTCGGACAATGGGGACACAAATGTCCATGATTGTCTATACCGGACGGAAGAAGAGATGAAGGGACGGGTTTACCTGACTGATGTTCCCCTACCTGACCCATAAGGGAACTATATGTTGATGGCTCTTGTTTCAAACTGTCAGATGGCACCACCACCGCAGCGTATGCTATTGATACGCTGCGCACTGCAGTTGAGACATCACATGTTCCTTACCAATCGGCACAAGCTGCGGAGCTGGTTGCCCTTTTGCGAGCGTGTGAGCTAAGTGAGGGATTGACTGTCAATATTTATACTGACAGCCAATACCCGTTTGGAGTCGCCCATAATTTTGGGCGGCTCTGGGCGGAGAGGGGATTCCTGACCTCACACGGCGCAAGGAAGCAGCATGGCCCTCTGATACATAGGCTCCTGTCAGCCCTAGCACTTCCCAAGTGATTGGCGATAGTGAAGTGTAGTGCCCATAAAGCGATCACTGATGATGTGGGGAGGGGAAATGCGTTTGCAGACCAAACAGCTAAAGAGACAGCCAGGTCCAAGATGAAGAGAATGTTTGTGGCAGGGCCAGCTCGATGGGTGCCTGTAGGCGGGATGTTTGAGGATACGTTAGAAAATGTGACAGAGATCCAGAGTGAGGCAACAGTTGAGGAGTTGGCAACGTGGCAGGAGAGAACAGGACGCTTAGCTGAGGAAGGGTGCTGGACCGATAAATCGGAAAAGCAAAGATGGATGCTACCAGATGCATATGTATTCCCTGTAGTTACAATGGCACATGGTCCAGCCCACATTAGTGCAAGAGGAATATGTAAGTTATTGGATCCCGTATGTCAAAATGATAATATCCCTAAGGTAGCGGCCCATTTGGTGAGGAATTGCATGGTTTGCCTGATACATAATCCTGGGAAAGGTACCCCTGCACCTCCCGGTAATTTTGCACCTCCCTCTTTCCCTTTCGAGGTTCTTCAGATGGATTACATCGAAATGGAACGAGTTAACAACTTGAAGTATGTGCTGGTGGTCATTTGTGCATTCAGTAAATGGATTGAGGCTTACCCCACTAAAGAGAACACAGCCATGGCGACGGCGAAGGCCCTTTTGAAGGAGTTCTTTCCACTCTTCGGCTTGCCCCGTTTGATTTGGAGTGACAACGGAAGTCACTTTAATGCAAAGGTGATTCAGTTAGTATGCGACGGTCTGCATATTAAGCAGAAGTTTCATGCAGCAAATCACCCCCAGTCGGCTGGTTTAGTTGAGAAGTACAATGGTATTCTCAAGTTGAAGATGGCAAAGATCAGGGAGAGCACAGGGTTGCAATGGCCGGACGCACTACCCCTTGCCCTGTTATCCACCAGAGTGATAGCACATTCCAGAACAGGGTTATCCCCACATGAAGTGGTTTTTGGGCGTCCCGCGAATGTGTGGGGTGTTCCCCGCCCACGCCATTTCTCTGACATTGAATACCCGTTGCTTGTGGATTACCTCTATGAACCGACTAAAAATTAGCATTCTATTCATCAACAGGTTCACGATGCACTGCCGCCAATACCTGAGGGGCCAGGGCACAGTATCCAGCCCGGAACGTATATGTGCTGGTTTGCAACTACCAGAGGCGACGGTGCTTGGAGCCATGGTGGAGGGGGCCCCTGCTAGTCCTCCTCGCAACAAGGACCGCTGTGAAGGTGGAGGGATGGAAGAACTGGATCCATTCATCCCACTGCAAACGGGTCCCGCTTCCTCTCCCTTACGACAAGTGGGTCCGTGAGGGAATTGGGGATCACGAGACGGAGAAGGTCCCTCGCTTTGTCCCTTTTTCTGATGCCCGACTGACCTGGGCACAGACGGAAGAGGAGAATGATGCTGCTTTGAATGAGGCAGTGCCTCCAGAAATAAGGGCTGTCCAGGTTTCTCCTCCATCTGGTTCACAGGAACAGGAGTCACAGTCCACTGCCTCCCCTGAGTTTAAGGTTCTTTTTCGAGACGAGTCAGTGCCTGGAGTGGCTCGGTACAATTTGCGTCCCCGGCGGAGGGACAGTGCACCCAAGGGACAGTCAGGTTAGTAGGGATGGACTTCTGGATGAAGAATAGGGCTCGCGTACTCTGCCTATGGTATCAACAATAGTTTAGGGACAGGGAGATTGGTGCATTGTCTGAGACAGTGGACAGGATAAGTGGGGAGTGCTTTCCAAGGAGGGAAGTTGCCCTATCCTGAGCAACGAGACAGAAAGGGTTGTGATCGTGCAGCCCCACCAAGAAGTGCTCGTTAGCACCACCGTTGAGAGACACTTAGAGAATATTTTTCCATTGTTTTTCCTATTTGAAGTGCTCGTTAGCACCATCGATAATAGACACTAAGAGACTATTTTTTCTTTTTTTTTTTCCCTGTATACCTGGCTCCATAGCACGGACTCTCCTCTGGTAGTTTGATAGATGAAAATGTATCCCTTTGGTCGTATTGTTATGGAAGAGGAACAGCCATTAGTGGGACGCCTTCTTGACCAACATAGCCCCATTTGGTCGAGCTGGCCCACTGAGACTAAGATAGTGTTCCTAGTAATAGTTTTTGTAGCATTGGTAGCAGTGTTAGGCATCCTATGGTTTTTAGAAGAAAGACATCATGTGCACTCCCTGATCGCAACGACTACTGCCCCCCAAGCATGTCTTTGTCACCTTAGCTCCGCCTAAGGAAAGACATAGGCAGACCTATGTAGACAATGTCTTTCTGCAGATGCTTCACCAGGCCCACCATACCACCAATGTCACCGATTGTTGGGTTTGTGGTTTACTCCCCTCAGTAATGCATAAAAATGACCTGTTGCTGTCCTTGCCCCTCTCTTATCTAGCCAGCTGCGAAGCCTGGTTTCAGTTGTTCACTATGGTATATATCCATTATCATTCAAATGCAATGAATATGGCGTACCTTGATTATGAGACCGTACTGGGCTATATAGCAACTCACCAAGGATTTACTCCGGGGAAGAATGGAGCCGCTGACACACTTCATCCCGCAGCCTGCATGAATGTGTGTGAAAGGAAGAAAAATGTAACATGGCTTTTAGATGAGATGGCAGATTTTCAAGACTTTAACGTCACTGAGTATTTCAGATCTTTTCAGTTACGTAATATTACTCAAGATAAGGCAATGCCAGTGCCAGTGATTAACACAACCACTAGTTTTTGTGTCCGAGGGTTTGGACAGGTTCCGGTAGGAGAGAGTATTTGTAATTACACTTATGATTTGAACACCACCAGTAGTCCACCATTGCTTCCTCCCACCAACGTGTACTTGGACTGCGGGTCCCAGGCTTACATATGGCTTCCTAGGGGGTGGTCTGGTGTGTGCTATGTGTCCTTCCTCTTGCCCCCTGTGTATATTGCACCCTTCAATTATCATAGAGACCACAGATTACGGCGCAGGAGTGCGCACCTGTCACGAGTAAGGCGGGTTCTTGGCACAAATGATATTGATCAGACTGACACTACCTTGCAGCAATTTACAGATGCCATGAAGGGTTCTTTGCCCTTTTGGGGCCCCATGCACAACAGCCGTGGTATACGCCGACTCACAAGGGTTGTAGAGGGAGTCATTAACACCACAGCAGGAATACTGACCAACATCACAGCTGAGCTTCAGGCCACGAGACTCGTTGCCCTTCAAAATAGGATGGTGTTAGACGTCATCCTTGCTGATCGGGGTGGGGCCTGTCACGTCATCGGTAGTAGTTGCTGTGTGTACATACCAGATCACGCCCCGAATGTATATGCAGCAATACAAAAGTTACACAGACTAGCATCTGATATCCATCAGGAGAATGGTACGTGGTCCCTGTCTGGGTGGTTTTGGGGTCTGTTAACAACATGGGGCTGGAAAATACTCTTATTCTTAGTAGCCATTGCAGGTGTGATATTCACCTGTTGTCTGTGCATCAATTGCCTTCCCGCCTGTTGTTCTTATTGTATGCAGAAGCTAACACCCAAGCCTGGAATTCAAGAACAAAAAGATAAAAATTCTGTCATGATGGTACAGGCTGCTCAAGATTTAATGTCCATAGATGAGGGCATTTTTGAATATTGACATGTGAACATGTTTAGTATTGCTAATGATTGCCCCAATGGTCCACTGCTATATACGTAACATTATGCTTCCCTTCTATTAGAATTGTAAAGACCCTAACCTGATAGCACCAATAAAGACTAAGCAATGAATGCTAAAAGGAGGGTCTGTTAGAATCGAAATATTTTTCTATCCCGTCTTCCATAATGTATGCTGTGTTATGTTAGCATTCATGTAGCTATGTCATATAATCGTGATTTCAATTGTGTATGTGCCCAGCTTCTGTAGGGTAGTGAAGGCCTAATTAGCATCCGAGACGCCATTTTCAACTAGCACTCGCCATGTTACGCTGTGAGCAACCCCCAGCCTCTGTGCCCCCGCTCTCTTCTTGCCTCAGCAGACAGAAGCTACTGTTCAGAAAGTTCCCATATCTCATCCAAGGTCGGAACCCAGATGCACGAAGAGAATAGTTTATTCAGTTCTGCATTCCTATCATTGGACATAGCTATGCTCCCACACCAGAGAGAGCTGAGACCTAGTAGGATGGCCTTGGAAGCCTGATAACGTGTACCCATTCTGCAGGTGTTAGCTCATCTCCTTAGTGCCTCCTTTGTCAGTCTTTGTGCCCAAGCAGTATTTTTCCATTAGGGGCGGGGTTTCGAGAGGTGTTGGAAGGTTTATTTCGTGTTACCAGAGGTTGGGAAGTCAGTCCCCTCGGTAGCATCTATGGAGGCTAGTCAGACTGGACTCCGCTGCAGCGCATTTTTCAATAAACTAACTTGGTTTGTATTCTCTACTGCGTCACCGACTCTTCATTTCTTGGAAGGCTAAGAGGAGGTCGCAAGTGACCCGGGTGGCCTTTCACACATATTGATGGTTTGGGATTTTCCGATGAGGAAGGAGCAGATCCATTCAAGTGCACATCCCTCGATTCCTGCTTCATGGAGTTTCAGATTAGAATGGGATGGGAGAACACTGTTGAAGGCTGCTGATAGGTTAAGAAGGATGAGGGCTGCATTTCCCCTGTAAAGGATCATCTGTATGTCATCTGTTGCTGCTATAAGGGCAGGTTCTGTGCTGTGGCTGGGCCTAAATACTGATTGTGTGGCATTGAGAAGCTGGTGTTTGTTGAGGTGGTTGGAGAGGTGCTTGTTGGTGGCTTTATCCAAGACTTTGACTGATTAGGGAAGGAGGGATATCAGTCGGGACTTGGCTGGTTTGGTCGGGTAGGCTGTGGGTTTCTTTTGGGGGGTGTTGATGGTAGCGTGTTTCCATGGCTCCGGGAAGGTGACTTTACTGATGGAGGTGTTGAAGATGGGGGTGAGGGACTCGCTGATAGGAAATACTCCTTTGTCAAGGGTGTGGTGGAGACAGGGGTCCTGAGGGGCCCTGGAGTGAATGGACTTCGCGGGTTCTCATGGTTTCATCTGTGCTAATGGTGTCCTATCTGGTGATTGTGTTGCCTTTGCTCATCACTGGGCGACTTCTGGAGAGACTCAGGAGGTCTGGTTGTGGGGTGAAGTTGATGTCTAGGGTTGTGATCTTGCTGCAAAAGAAGTTTGAGAGGTTGTTACACAGAATCTGTGATGGGTTGATGTTGCTGGTGGCAGCTGTGGCTGTGGTGAAGTCTTTGACAATTATAAGGATTTCTTTGCTGCTGTTGAAACTGGTGTTGATAGGGCCTTCCTCTTGGTTTCTCAGATCAGTTGGTGGTACCTTCTCTGGGTGGCTTTGAAAGGGTATTTTTCCACGTCCCCTTTGCTGGGTCTCCATTTCCGTTCCAGTTGTTTGCAGTGGCGCTTGGTCATTCTGAGGTTTTCTGTGTACCAGCTGGCTTGTGTTCTACTTTTTGCTGTGTTGCTTCACTTCATTGGAGCCTGAGTGTCAGCGTAATTGGTGATCTATTGGCTGAAGTTCCTATTATCACATGTTAGGAAGCCTGTGGGCTCCGGTTTGTTCTTGTGGAGGGCGGTTGTCCAATCTGTCTCTGTTAGGTTGTTCCAGTTTCCGCACACTGGGCCCGTTGTTGGGGTTCTTCTGGGTTAATGGATGTTGACTGTGAAACTGCTGTGGAGTGGTCTGTCCAGGTAACGTGTCTTTGTGCGTTGATCATGATGATATTGAACGATATGAAGATGGGATCTAGGATGTGTCCAGTGGCATGGGTGGTCTCCATGACGTGTTGGATGAGACCCAGGTTTCGGAGGTTGTCAAGAAGGTCGGCTGAGTTCAAGATAAAAGTTGAGGTGCTGGGATGAAAAAGTCCTCTGTATGGTAATGGTCGTGTACCCCTGCCCTGAGTGCCCAACTGTACTGCTGTCTGGATTCCTAATGCTGATTTTTGTTGTCATATGCAAACACGGATCATGCATGTGTGTAATGACATCGGCCTGTCTCACGGATTGTGGTTTTGTTGGACCACAAGGGGCATCCAAAGCACTGCCATCATAGTGGTAGGAAGTTCCTAACTTCACCAGGACTTAAGCAGCATGTGCACGGTGATGGTAGCATACCGTGTAGTGATCAGTAGGAGTGAACAGGTCCTTTTAACCTGTGCCGATAGAATCCGGCCTACAGGCTCACTCACTTTTTAAAGTTCCGCTGGTTTGTGCGTATCTCGCCCCTTGGACTACATCCATTAGATGTGAAGCGGTGCGCAGTGCATAAGTGGTGACTCTGCACTGGTTGTATGTGTACCTGGGAAGGGTACTGTACAGGGTAAGAGCAGTACTGTGCAGTGTGACCATGGTGAGTGCATGTACTGGGTGTACATGTAACTGCGAGGAGTGTAGTACATAAGAGATGTAGTGCTATGCAGTATGTGCATGGTGATTGCATGTATGTGCACCTGCATGGAGTACAATGCATGAAGGGTGTAGTATTGTGCAACATGTACATGGTGAATGTGTGCGCTGGCTGTATATAAGCCTGAAAGTGGCACAATGCAGAAAGTCTATAGTACTGAGCAATATGCGCAGAGTGAATGTGTGTGCTGAATGTATGTGTGCCTAAGGTGGCACCATACATGGAGGTCACAGTGCTGGACAGTGTGTGTGCTGTATACATACACTGAGTGCAAGTGTGCCTGTAATGATACATTACATGGATGTCCCTGGGTTCCTTTTTGGGAAGCCCGGGCCTGCCTGATGAAGATATGAGGAGGTAGAGGAATCCCCCCAGACAGATTTGTGGATTGCTGCAATCCTGTGAGCTGGATAAGACACACCGGAGAAGGGAGAGAGAGATTCCCCCTGTACATTTCAAAGGGTGCTCTTTGGTTCCAGGAGAGATTACAAGTAAGGGGACTGCACACATCTCAGGAAGGAGTTGGGGCTGATAAGGGAATCATGAAGAGTAGGGCTAGGAGGCTGGAATTAACCTTTTCAGGCACATATCACTGTATCTGACATCCAGGTGTGAGCTTAAGTCACTCACATTGCCTGTGTTGTGGGACTATCCGCTTTGAAGCCTCTCCCGCTGTGACAAACGGCTTTTCAGGAGGAAGAGAGAGAGGAGAATTATGTACTGCAAAATAAGCAGAACCCCAACATTGCAGTTCAAATACCTAGACTCTAAATCACATTTGGTGTCCAGAAATGGGCTATAAGAAGGGGAAGTTGAGGCCCCAAAAACTGTCATCTGCCAAGCAGCCAGAGGTGCTGTGTGAGGAGGGGAAACTCTGCAAGACTTCTGACTGTGAACAGGACTGGGGGCCAAGGCCTGCTAGTCTCCCTACTGGGTGAGAGGACATCACCTAAGAAAACCAAGACCACCATCTCTGGAGCCTGGCAAACCAGTGCCTGCCTGCTTGCCAAGGCCAGTGTGCCCTGTAAGGAAGATGAGAGCATTGGAATTACCCCCCCTTTCTGGGGAACATGGAATCTTACCTTGCAGAAGGAGTGGAGTGCAGGAACACCTCTGATCACTGCCAGAACCCAGCGCATAGGGTAAGAGGAGTGCTGTTGCACCTCCTGTGGGTAGCCGACTTACTGAGTAGGACTGAAGCTGTGAGAATGACCAGGACAGGGCACCCTCTAAGACACTGCATGCTTCCTCTCTACCAGAGCGGGTAAGTCTGAGTACTGGCCTGCCGGGCCTCGGGGAACTTGCTAAGAGCGCTGGGCACTAAGACACTTTTGCCTATTTGCTAAGAATCAGAGTGGACTCTTGAGTTAACGCCTGCTAATGAGCATTCCTTGGATGTGGCCGTCAGTGAATGGGGAATAACCCCTATCACATTGTAAGGAGCAGGTGGGATAGGGATTTGCTCTTGAAACACTAGATGCCCGACTTCAAGGGAAATGGGTTGTTGTCTATAAATGTTTTAACCTTCCTTTGCCTGAGTAGAGTAGAAATAAAATACTTCTTTTTATTATAAAAATAAGCATTTGATTGGACATTGATTTATTACTACTGCTGCATGGTCTTTGAGTTATGAGTCGTATTCACTAATCTGTATCCACACCTCCCCCCGAGGGAGCCTCAGACTGCTCTTTCACGTATACCACTTAGAGTCAAGTGCAGAAGAGGTACTTGGCCCAGTTGCTTAGGATCCATAGTAGGTCAGGCCCCCGGCCTCAACACCCACGTTGGGCCCAGGAACCCCTATGTGCCCTGTAGCCCTCTGAAAGGGGTTTTCACTTGAGGTCTCCTAGGAGGATGAAAGCGCTGGAGTAGAGGACTGAGGGGGGCGATGTAGTCTGTGATGTTGCTTGCAAAGTTGGCTCAGTGGCTGGGGATGGGGGTAGACTAGGGTTTCACCCAGGGTGAAATTTTCTGTGATTTGTAATTTAAAGTTGAGGTGTTCAATGTAGTTTGTTCCGGCTCCAGCAGAGGTGTGGTGCAGATGGTGTCTTTGCAAACAATGATGATTCCTTCTCTGGGGCTGTTTAGATTGTCTTGCCTGTCTTATCTTGTATCCGGCAGGGATGGGTCGCGATGCCTGTCGTTAAAGCTGTGGTCAGCCATGTTTTGTCAGGTGGTGACGTCCATTAGGTTCCAGATCTCTGTGGTGTGCTTGCTGAGTTAGCGGATGTTGAGGAGCATGCATGATATTGGTGTGTGAGGAGTGCGACTGTGTTTGTAGGTCTTTGAGTATGTATGTGTGTGTGGGGGTGGGTGGGTGTTGTGGGTGTGTTCTTGGTTGAAGTTGTGGGAACAGCTGTGCAGCTGGAGCTAGTGAAAGCTCCTTCTGTGTTGTGTGGTATGCCAACAAAAAGTAGTGGGACGTCCAGGGTTCAGGGCACAAAGGAGAGCAGAGGGGTAGTGGAGGACTAGGGTTTCTGGCACTGGGCACGGTTCAGGCCCGGACATGCATGTATAGGCTTGATTTTGGTGCACTACGGCTTCCATTAAATAGGTACAGGGAAGGGGAAGGAGCTCAGGGGTGGTGGGAGGGTCTGAGGAGGAGCATGACGGCGGTGAAGGATAGAGGTGTGAGGAACAGGTAATTGGCGGGAAGGTGGAAGGGTGCAAGGAACAGGTAAGGAGTGGGGAAAGGTTGGAGGTGGTGCAGAGACTGAGGGAAAGGGATCCATAAGATGGAGAGATGGTAAGGTCAGGAAAGAGAGTGAGAAATGGCACAAATAGTGAGAAAAGGCACAAAGAGTGAGAGAAATGGCACACAGAGTGAGAGAAAGGCACAAAACGTCACTGAGAGAGTGAGAGAAAAGGCACAGTGAGCAAGAGAAAAGGCATAAAGAGTGTGAAAAGTGGCACAGAAGTCACAGAGAGAGAGCGAAGTGAAAGATTGAGACAGCGAGAAGGAGAGAGGCGAGACAGGTGCCTTGAGGTGCTAGAGCTGGGTCTGCAAGGGCCTTAACCAATTGAAGAATTGGTTGCAGATAAGTCCAAGGGGTGCTAGGCCTATGCACTGGCTTAATGGCTGGTCCGAGGTGCAGCTGTCATTAAGTATGTCCTGCAAGGGGGAATGAGTGCAGGGGGCTATGGGTGGAGCTGAGGAGGAACACGACACTGGTGAAGGAGAGAGGCGTGAGGAACAGGGAAGGAGCGGGGCGCAGAGAGGGCAGAAAAGGGGTGCACAGAAGATGGAGAGTTGGCAAGGTCAGGAAAGAGTGCGGGAAAGGGCACAACAAGTGAGAAAAAGAAAAAAGAGAGGGAGACACCACAAAAGTGGTAGAAGAGGTGAGAGAAAAGACAAGAAGAGCGAGAGAAACAGCACAAAGAGTGAGAGAAAAGGCGCAGAGAGCAAGAGAAAGGCACAAAAAGTTGCAGAGAGAATGAGAGAAAAGACTCTGAGATTGAGAAAAAAGGCACAAATAGTGGGAGACATGATGCAGAAGTCACAGAGAGAGAGAATGAGGTGAGAGAGAGAGGGAGAGAGGCGAGTGGTTGCCTCGAGGAGCTGGAGCCAGGTCTGATTGGGCCTTGACCGGTTGATGGACTGGTCGCAGGTATGTCCAGGGAGGGCTGGACCTATGCATCTGCTTAAAAAAGTATACTTTATATATAGGATTTTGAAATTGTGTATAATATGGGTACATTGAGCTAATGTTATAGCAGAATTAATACAAATATCCGAAACATTATAAACTAGAGACGTCTGTGGGTAAAGCATTTAATGATACAAAGTTTCAGCATTTTATTCGAAGCGATTGTGTATTCAAGATGAGTATTTTTGAAATATTCCATGATACAAAGCCTTGCCCCCCTCCAGCACTGCCTTAGCCTAATTCACAATAGTAAAATCAAAATTTGTGGCAATTTGGCGCTGGGAAGAGCAACTACATTCGGTTTGGCCTTAGCAAAAACCTTTTTAATAAAAATGATGATATACTGTTCATGCTTCTTACAGGGACTCTCAATCAGCCCTCTTCATCATTTAGTCTGCTGTAGTGTCATTCACATTTTGTTTCCACCCACCAAAGAATACAGAATAATGCACAGGGTCAGCCCACTTGAGCTATTTGCTTACCTGTAAGTGACGGCATTCCCCTCTTGCACAATGCACACATCTGCACAAAAAGTAGTCTCCTTTAGTACCATGGACTGGTGAAATGTGTACTTTAACATTATATATATATATATATATATATATATATAATATATATTTGAAGAAGGCGCACAGCCGAAACCGGTCATGCCGTCCAGTTTCAAATAAACGACCAAAGGAAACCCCGCTGTGTCCTCTGCTCTTTTCCTGAATGGAGGAGGTTTGGTGTCATATGTGGCGCGCTGCCCGTGGTGCACAACAGAGGACCCTTCCGTTTTGGGTCGTGACTACATGGGCAATTGACTTTGTTTATTTTCCGAGGGATCGGATGTTCGCGACCCGCCACCCGGATTCTGAATCGAGTTGCTGCTGTCAGAAGGCGGTCCAAGACTTCTTGGAGAGGCACAGGCACTGTCCTCATGTCTCCAGCCTTGGTTCAGCTGGATGGGTAGGCTGGAAGTAGGGGACCCAAGGTCGTTTATTCCCCGCAAGTTTGCTGAGTCTATCCCCCTGCATCGTAATACCTACAAGTATGCTGCACTCTGGGACCTGCAGTTCTGACATTGGACTGTAACAACGCCCTGCAGGCAAACGAGATGCAGGTGTGCCTTTCACTATTGTGGTAAGGAGGGGTCTATGTAAACGCACCTATCAGGAGTCTCAGCACTGAACTGTGGCATTTGAAGAAGGCACACAGCCGAAACCGGTCATGCCGTCCAGTTTCAAATAAACGACCAAAGGAAACCCCGCTGTGTCCTCTGCTCTTTTCCTGAATGGAGGAGGTTTGGTGTCATACATATATATATATATATATCAAAACAAAACCCTTTCAGGCATAGAGTGATGCATATATTATGCAAAAAAAGAAGCAGAGAACTATGGGTAGTTCTCAAGTTTAGGTGGAAAGCAGCTCCAGTATAGAGCACTCTCAACACCAGCGACACTCTAAATTTGCTCACCTCGAATGTCTGCTTTTCTATCAAAGTCTTTAAGCGTAGGATTAGCACTGTGCCATCCACGCCGAGATAGAAAGGGACAAAGTCTTTTGCCATTTCTACAGCAAAGTCTTTAAGCATAGGATTAGCACAGTGCTATCCATGCCGAGCTGTAAAATGGCCAAAGCCTTTTACCACTCCAGGCACAGTATTGCAGCTTTGGATTGGTAAAATACCATCCAAGCCAACCTGAAATGAATAAGAGCAACCCCTGACATGTGTTTCGCTCTCATTAGAGCTCTTCAGAGAGGTATAGATTTGTCTAGACACAAGGGAGCACCCAGTATAAGTCAAAACAAACCCTTTCAGGTATAGAGTGACGCATAAATTATGCAAAAAAAGAAGCAGAAACACGCTTCGAGGGGGTGGCGGGGTTTAAGATCAATATGGATAAATCACAGATTCTTAATCTTACTTTGCCTAAAGCGGAGGTGGATAGACTGCGGCCTCTCACAGCTCTCCAATGGGCCACATCCTCCATTCAATACTTGGGGGTCCAGATCACATCGAAAGTGGAGGATCTGTATGCGGCTAACTTCCCACCCATACTTACACAACTACAACGTGAGCTCATTAAGTGGAAGCCCCTCTTCCTGTCCTGGCTGGGACGCGTTCATGCGATAAAAATGACACTCCTACCCAAACTCCTTTATCTCTTCCAAGCACTCCCTATAAACATGGAGAAGGAGTTTTTTCAACGCACTAGGTCTATGCTTCTCAACTTTGTGTGGCAGGGGAGGAGGGCTCGCTTTTCCTTTTCTATTCTTAGACGCTCCAGGGCGGAGGGAGGGGTGGGTTTACCAGACGTTCAGTTGTATTACAAGGCTGCCCAACTCCGGGTGTTGATAGAGTGGGTAAAACATGACTCCGACAAACACTGGCTTCACATGGACCGTAGTGTGACTGGACGGACTATTTGGGACCTCATTTGGCGACCCAAACGCGATCGACCTGTAAACGCATACATTAGTACACCTACACGCACAACTCTGCAGGTCTGGGACTCGGTAACCAAGGATGAGCGATGGACTTCATTCCCTCCCCTTTACGCCCATACATTTCAACTCGGCTTTTCCGCCGGGGTTGCAGGCGGGTCCATTCGATGCATGGCGGGAGGGAGGATGTCTGGCACTGACGCATCTTTTTCACAAATACGACCCCCTCACATTTGATGCTTGCAAGAGAGACTTTGGTTTGCAAAACACCGAACAATTCCATTACACTCAGCTGATGCACTGGGCTCAGGCCCCACAAATACGAGAGGCTGCTACTAGGCATCTCACGAAATTTGAAGCTTTTCTCACTAAAGCCACGACAATGAGGGGCGCGATCTCCTTCCTCTATCGACTCCTGCTCACCACTATACATTCCCCGCGCCCGCGCTACATGGCAATGTGGGAGGGACTCCTACAGCGACACATTACAGAGGACGAATGGTCTCATCTATGGTCGGACATAGGGAAATTCAACCACTCCATAGCGCTTAGAGAGGCGCATCTTAAGACCATGATGGACTGGTATCTCCACCCCTCGAGGCTCAAACAAATTTTCCCTAATACATCAGACCGCTGTTGGAGGGGTTGTGGATTATTGGGCGACTTCCGACATATCTGGTGGGATTGTCCACACATTCGTCCGTTCTGGGAGGAAATACTGGCCCAGATTAAGGAGATGTTGGGCTACCCGGTCCCGACCACTATGGAGGGGGTATTACTGGGCCTGCGCGATCCCTCTTTGGAACACCAGACCAGGGCAGACATGGCGATCATGTGGCTATGTATGGGGGCTGCGAAAGTTACTTTAGCGGCTGCGTGGAAGGGGAAGGGGGCTCCGGCGATATCCCTGTGGCACTCCAGATTGTGGAACCTACTTAGCATGGAGCGAATGTCAGATGTGTCTAGGGACGCTTTTAAAAACTTCGAGTTTCGATGGGGTCCGCTGGTCTCCTTTCTCTCCCGGGGCCTTCCATCTGCGGTTTGCACGGCCTCCCTTAGAGCGCTACACCTTTTCCAGATTTAGAACCGACCCACCTTGCTTGTGGAATGAATCATTGGAGTTACACTTCAGGGCCACCACCATGTTGGGAGGGAGGGAGGGGGGAGGGAAGGGTTGGGATTCTGGTTCTTTGTACGTTGTTCTGTCTGCTCCATAGTTGGGGGCAGTCTCATATTAATAGCAGACACTATGGTCCGCGGCTTCCTGATAAGAGGGGCACCAGAGAGTGCTTTACTGAAGAGGGATGAGAAAATGTGCTCTCTGTGACAAAACATTTTACGGGCAAGACGGGTTGGTCCACCACCCGGCTATTTAAGACACTGTATCTTCCTTTTGCTCCTTGCTTTGATTGGGTGGAGGGCGATATTTACATGTTTGATTGCTAAGTACAAATCTCAGCTGCACTGATCCCGTAGTCTCAAGGAGGTGAGACCCTTACTGCAAAGTTATATGCTGTATTTTGTGAAATTTCCAATAAAAATATTTTTGACAAAAAAAAAAAGAAGCAGAGAACTATGGGTAGTTCTCAAGTTTAGGTGGAAAGCAGCTCCAGTATAGAGCACTCTCAACACCAGCGACACTTTAAATTTGCTCACCTCAAATGTCTGCTTTTCTATCAAAGTCTTTAAGCGTAGGATTAGCACAGTGCCATCCACACCGAGATAGAAAGGGACAAAGTCTTTTGCCATTTCTACAGCAAAGTCTTTAAGCATAGGATTAGCACAGTGCTGTCCATGCCGAGCTGTAAAATGGCCAAAGCCTTTACGACTCCATGCACAGTATTACAGCTTTGGATCGGTAAAATACCATCCAAGCCAATCTGAAATGAATAAAAGCAACCCCTGACACGTGTTTCGCTCTCATTAGAGCTCTTCAGAGGGGTATAGCTTTCTCCAGACACAAGGGAGCACCCAGTATAAGTCAAAACAAAACCCTTCAAGGCATAGAGTGACGCATAAATTATGCAAAAAAAGAAGCAGAGAACTATGGGTAGTTCTCAAGTTTAGGTGGAAAGCAGTTCCAGTATAGAGCACTCTCAACACCAGCGACACTAAATTTGCTCACCTCAAATGTCTGCTTTTCTATCAAAGTCTTTAAGCGTAGGATTAGCACAGTGCCATCCAGGCCGAGATAGAAAGGGACAAAGACTTTTGCCATTCCTACAGCAAAGTCTTTAAGCATAGGATTAGCACAGTGCTATCCATGCCGAGCTGTAAAATGGCCAAAGCCTTTTACCACTCCAACAGCAGAGTGGTAAAAGGCTTTGGCCATTTTACAGCTCGGCATGGATAGCACTGTGCTAATCCTATGCTGAAAGACTTTGCTGTAGAAATGGCAAAAGACTTTGTCCCTTTCTATCTCGGCGTGGATGACACTGTGCTAAACCTACACTTAGAGACTTTGATAGAAAAGCAGACATTTGAGGTGAGCAAATTTAGTGTCGCTGGTGTTGAGAGTGCTCTATACTGGAACTGCTTTCCACCTAAACTTGAGAACTACCCATAGTTCTCTGCTTCTTTTTTTGCATAATTTATGCGTCACTCTATGCCTTGAAGTGTTTTGTTTTGACTTATACTGGGTGCTCCCTTGTGTCTGGAGAAAGCTATACCTCTCTGAAGAGCTCTAATGAGAGCGAAACACGTGTCAGGGGTTGCTTTTATTCATTTCAGGTTGGCTTGGATGGTGATTTACCAATCTAAAGCTGTAATACTGTGCCTGGAGTGGTAAAAGGCTTAGGCCATTTTACAGCTCGGCATGGATAGCACTGTGCTAATCCTATGCTTAAAGACTTTACTGTAGGAATAGCAAAAGACTCTGGGGGATATTCCCAAGAATGTGTGTTAACTATCGCCAAATTCGCTTAACGCAACTTCTCACATCGCAGTCTATCGCGGGAAAATAACACTGTGTTAACGCAGTATTCCCAACCCGGCGGCACCATGTGATAGTCACACGTTAATGCGACAAATGCCCGCGTTAAAATTAACACGACACCGAAAAAATGCGAAACACGAACGCCCAAAAAGTTGCGAAGTCCCAAATCGCGAAACAAAAAGCAGTGATAACCAGCTTACAGGCCTGCGATTCCCACGCGACATGCGGAAAAATGCAATATAAAAGCAGGGGGAAAAAAAAGATTACAAAATGCAACTGCGTAGCACCATGGACGCACTCGGACCGAGTGCAGAGGACAATGCGAACCCCACAAGCCCCACAGACGACCAGCCAGGACCCCCGGGACCGGGGAAGGGCAAGGAGAAGAGGAAGAGGAAGACGGGGCAGTCCGCAGGAAAACCGGATCATCGTCACGGAGGTGACAGGACACTACCAACAACTGTCCGTCACCTCCACTGTGTCATCAGCCACACAAACAGAAATATGGCAACACATCGTGAACAACGTGAATGCAGTCGGAGTGTCGAGGAGGACAATGGAAAAGGTCAAGAGGCGCTGGAATGATGTGAAGGGCAAAACCAAGAAGAAACCCGATGCCAACATGAAAGCAGCAACGCAGATTGGAGGTGGGGGACCAGCGGCACAGCAGGAGCTGGAAGACATTGAGAAAATGGTGGCCACAGTCATCAGTCGGGATACGGTGCCAGGAGTGGGGGATCGGGACACTGCTCAACATGACCTGACACAACATCAACAGGGTGAGTACCGACCAGGGACTGGGGGGACGGGGGGAGATGGGCACAATGGCACACATGCACAATTAAGTAGAGCACACTGCACACCCACAATGACTCTGGATCATGTCCCTGATCCCCGTGCCAC
Organism: Calotriton arnoldi; assembly: GCA_963921515.1. Classification (NCBI taxonomy): domain Eukaryota; kingdom Metazoa; phylum Chordata; class Amphibia; order Caudata; family Salamandridae; genus Calotriton; species Calotriton arnoldi. The sequence continues at coordinate 7,107,630 of CAWUFW010000001.1, read as the reverse complement.
ACTGCAGCACACATACTGAAACTCAGGGAATGTGTGTTGAAAAGAATTTATTTGCACAAGCTATGCCTGTGGTCATTTTGTACTGTCTCATGATTGCTAAGGACTGCCACAATGTGACGTCCTCATGTGAAGAAATTGTCAATGATGGTGTTCCTACGGGCTATTCCTGCTGCAGCTGCAGTGGGGTGTGGTCCACCTGCCTCATCTTCCTCGCCATCGTCCGGTGCATCTGGCACTTGTAACCATGGGGCATTGGTGCGTACACATATGTTGTGCAACACACAACATGCAACGATCATCTTGCACACGATGCCTGGGCTGTACAGGAGCCTCCCACCTGTGATGTCCAGGCACCTGAAACGTGACTTCAACACGCCAAATGTGCGTTCCACGATGCCCCTGGTGCGTTTGTGGGCCGCATTGTACTGCCTCTGAGCCTGTGTGTTCGTGGCTCGGAGTGGTGTCATCATCCAAGGGGAGAGTGTATATCCTTGATCACCTGTGACAGTGCAGAGAGACATGAGTCAACAGTTGGTCCTGCATGATGTGTAGGCAGGCTCACTAGTTCATTGGCGTGTGATATGTGTGTCATAGTGATTACTGTTTGACATGTACTGCTTGTAGCCAATGAGCGCCATCAATGTGTACAACGTAGCCTCACTGCTGCTCCTCCCTCCCCCGAGCCCATTTACTTGTGTGCGCTGTACGGTTGCATCACTTGCACTCCTACGGCACACCATCGTCATGCCTGTCTGCGCATGTCCACAAGCCTGACAACGACACTGTGATGTTGTGCGTTGAAGGTGGGCGGCCACGTGTGTGTAGGCCTATGGTAAGGATAGGGCGGACACAGATGTAGAGGGCATGGCTGGCTGAACTTGCGATGCGGTCAAGGCAATCATTTTGGCCTATGCTGCGGTAACAGCGACACACACAACAGTTGGCATGTATGATCCCGGACCTCGAGCGGGCTTGCGCTCATTCATTTATCCCTTCGGCCGAGCCCGCACTCCGGGGGCATGCTACATCTCAACATTGTCCATTGCGGGACGGGTGGCGCCAACACTACAACAGAGACACACGCCTTAGGTACTTCATTGGCAAGCCCAACACTTAACAAAGCCCAGAGCCCCGGGGTGATTATCCACACCCCTACGCTGGACTGTCGTATGCCAGCCCACTCCGGCAACGCCTACAGGGGGGTGCAACACAGCCACATGTCCCAGGTCTCCCCCACTGCCTGAGGTGACATGGTTGCGTCCGCTGTACACAGCACAATGCAATGTGGTAGGGCCCGGGTCCCTCATGCATACATAATGACCACTCGGACACACTTAGATAGTTTGTGGAACTGGCTACAGGCACGTGCGCCCAGCCCCTTTTATTGCCAGGGTCACATGTCCAGTGACGCCTGTGCTAGATGGGTGTGGGGTGAGTGTGAGCCAGCCCTCAACGGGTGGTTGGTGCTGGCAACAACTACAACAGTGATCAGACAATCAGAAGTTCACAGTTCAAACAACAAGGGTCCATGACTTGAGCTGCACGGAGTTAGTGGCCCCGGATGCACAGCGGCCGGCACATGGAACACCGCCACGGGACGGTGACTACCGGTGCACTGAGGTAGGGGCACGAGAGCTGAGCGGGTCCCCGTCGATGTCCAAGGTGAATGTCGCGGGGGTTTTGGGGGACAGTGGAAGGTGTTCTTCCAGGGCATGATACAGAGGGCAGTACCAAGCAGACACAGGCAATATGGAGGAGATGAATGCTACAGACTCATTTTTGTCACCAAGTCAGTATCAGCTACATGATGATGAAGACAACCCCCAGGCCATAGACTCAGACACCACCACAGTTCAACCAGAGGGTGTCCATGAATTTCGGGGCACAGAGTTAGTGGCACCAGAGCTGAAAGGGGATGCAGTCTGCGATGAGGCCTGTACAATGGTATAAACTCTGCCATAAATAAATCAAGGCTCAGTTCCAAATGTGTGACCTACTGGACCGCAGTGTAGGCCAGAGGCAGCGGTGGAGTACGTCAATGAGAAAGGAGTACTGGGGGCCTGTGTCGCGGAGGCCGTGATGGTCTGAGGAGGCTGCCATGGTCGCGGGCTTCGGGCTTGGAGCTTGCACCGGCACGTGGTGGGCCCTCTGTGACACACGCCGGTGTCGGCAGGTGAGCAGTGAGGCCTGGGTGCGCTGGGGCGGGTAAGACGGGTCCTGGGACCAGCGGCCTGGGGTGCAGCAGGCGCACAGGATCGCAGGCACCGCCGCTCACGGCGTCGGCCTCGTGGCGGGGTGAGAGGCGCCGCCCTGGCAGACACGTTGGCCATTCCGGAAGAGAACCACGCCCAGAGTAACCGGCTTTTTATTCACACCTCTACGCTGGCCTGGCGTACGCCGGGCCAGCCCACTCCGCTCACGCTTACATGGGGGGACGTAACAAGCTACATTTCCGCATTCTTCCCCACTGGCTGAGGTTACATGGTTACATCCACTGTCCAGTACACTGCAGACACCAGCAGTGTATGTCGACATTGAAGTGTCTGTGGTCTGCATACTGCAGTCTGTCCAGCACATCCACGCCACACTTGGCATTGTGTACATTCACATTCATGGGTCACTTGCCTCCTTCGCACATGCCGGGTTCCCACCTCTCCCCACATTCTGCTATTGTGTGGCTGAGGTGCCATGCCGTTGATGGCTTGTGTAGATGGCTAGCCCCGGTTGCCACAGTAAGTTGTGTTGTCGTGTTTGGAATGTGGGGATGTTGGTTGTCATGTTGTATGTGATTTTGTGACGTGTGCATTCCCAGAGTTGTGAGTTGTCTGATTGTGGTGTTGAGGTGTGTGGTGTGTTCCGTTGGTACTTACCGACGAGCAGTGCATTTCCATAGGTGCCATCCTGGAAGCGCTGGTTGATGATGGACTGTTGGAAGATGAAGGAATCATGCACACTGCCTGGGTAGTTGGCGACGACATTGGTGAAGAGTCCCCGGTGGTCCACTATTGCCTGCACATTGATGGAATGCGTGTGTTTCCTGTTGCGGTAATTGTGTGCAGTGGCGGCAGGGGGCACGAGGAGTACATATGTGCAGTCAATTGCTCCCAACACACGCGGGAAGCCAGCTATGGCGTAGAAGCCTTGCTTGATCTCCAGCTGTTCCTGCGCAGTGTGTGGAAGTAAAGTTGCTGGGGTACCAAGCTGATGATGGCATCCAAGACAGGTGTGAGGAACTTTGACAGGGCTGGCTGTGAGACTCCTCCGACTATGGCAGTTGTTGGTTGGAAGGTCCCAGAGGCCAACAGGTGCAGCACGGCCAGCAGCTTTGTCTGCGGAGGGATGTTGGTTCTCCGCTGTGTTGGTTCCGTCAGCCTGTGGGCAATGAGGGTCAGGATGCGGAGGATGCTTGTCCTTTTGAGCCTGTAGTGGGCAATGACTTCCTCTGGCGTTAAGTCTCCGAGGCTGGTGCGTTTTCGGATGGTCCGGTGTCTTTGTCTGCACTGCCTCTGTGGTAGTCCGGGAGGGGTCCTGGGGTGTGGGGGGACCTGGGGGTGGTGGTGGTGGGTGTTGTGGCCCTCTTGGGGCTCCGAGCTGCATGATCAGTAGCTCCATGGCATCTGTTGTTCTTCTGGTGTGGCTGTGGGCTGGGCTCCCTTTTATGGTGCAGGCTGTCGTCCGACTTAGCACCAGGTAGGAGCAGGTGTTAACCCTGCTGCTAACGCGCCTTATCGCATGTTTTTGAATCTTATCGCCGATCTGGCTGGTTGTTGAGAATGTTGCGGAGTGGTGTTTTCGCGGCTTTTTGCACGGGAACGCCTACTCTGCATCTCATTAGCGTTAGTTGCCGGTGTCATCCGTGGCGATGTTTTTTGCAGCTGCTATCGCAGGAAAACTGGTGATATCGGCTGTAAGCACCAGCTTGTGAATGGTGCGATGAATTTATCACCACATTGGCTGCGATAAAGTGCCGCTAACTCGGCGATAAGTCCTTGAGAATATGCCCCGTTGTCCCTTTCTATCTCGGCGTGGATGGCACAGTGCTAATCCTACGCTTAAAGACTTTGATAGAAAAGCAGACATTTGAGGTGAGCAAATTTAGAGTGTCGCTGGTGTTGAGAGTGTTCTATACTGGAGCTGCTTTCCACCTAAACTTGAGAACTACCCATAATTCTCTGCTTCTTTTTTTGCATAATTTATGCATCACTCTATGCCTGGAAGGGTTTTGTTTTGACTGATACTCGGTGCACCCTTGTGTTGGTTGGTATTTTACCAATCGAAAGCTGTAATACTGTGCCTGGAGTGGTAAAAGGCTTTGGCCATTTTACAGCTCGTCATGGATAGCACTGTGCTAATCCTATGCTTAATGACTTTGCTGTGGAAATGGCAAAAGACTTTGTCCCTTTTTATCTCGGCATGGATGGCACTGTGCTAATCCTACACTTAAAGACTTTGATAGAAAAGCAGACATTTGAGTTGAGCAAATTTAGTGTCTCGCTGGTGTTGAGAGTGCTCTATACTGGAGCTGCTTTCCACCTACACTTGAGAACTACCCATAGTTCTCTGCTTCTTTTTTTGCACATATATATATATCTATATATATAGATAGATATGTATGATCAAGGCCTGGTTGGCCGACACGCGTCATGGCGGATGAGCGGAAAATATAATAATTGCACGAGAACTTTGGGTCTGTGTCCCAAGATCTCCTTGGGGGATTGACGCAACGGGTATTCAAAGATATATATATATATATATATATATATATATCTTGTTAGGGAGCATCAATCCCCGAATATTTCCAAAGAACACACATACTCCTCCTTTGGAGACGTGAATACAAGCCCACCAGCCAATCAATAGTGACAGTCCTTTAATTCTGGCAGCAGTATCAGCATAACGCGTTTCGACTCAACAGGAGTCTTAATCATATGCAAAAACAAAGGTCGGCGCTCGTTTGATCTTTAAATAATCCAGTATGTCAACAGTGAGGAAGGACTCATAATGAACCAAATACCTGACCACTAAAAATGGACTTATCGTGGAAGTGGTCAACAAAAATGTCATTAAAGTTCCAATATCCAACATCAGTGAGTACTTATAAACAGTTTTTTGATACACTGTTAGATCAGTTCTAATTCATTGCTATACATCAAATTAATATTGTCACTGATAGTAGTTCGTCCTAAATTGAAAAACCACAACTTATAAATATAGATAGATATGTATGTATGTGTGTGTCTATATATATTTATATTTATATATATGTATATATATATTATCTACTGGCGGTCGCTAGTAGATAGTTATAGTTAGGACCTAGTTTCCATAGGAAAAGCGTTTTTTGTTTTCCCAATAACTTTGGCGCCGGATGACGAATCATCGCGAAATTTTCAAAACTAGTGGGGCACTCCGGTCAGCTCCTGTCTTGAAAGTTTCGGGGTGATTCGGCAAGCGGGGGCCGAGAAAAAAGGGGGGTCCCAAAACGTGTTTTCTCCATGTTAATTCCCATAGGAAAGTTTAGACACGGCTACAGCCCGAACTGCTGAACGGAATGACACCAAATTTGGCAAAAAGGTAGTGCTTGGTTCAGAAAGCGCCCTTTTTTTAAATGGTGTAAATCCGTTCAGTAGTTGCGGAGAAAATAAAAAAATAGAGGTCAAAAAATCAATTTCCCATAGGAAACTTTAGACACGGTTACAGCCAAAACTGCTGAACGGAATTACACCAAATTTGGCAAAAAGGTAGTGCTTGGTTCAGAAAGCGCCCTTTTTTTTAAATGGTGTTAATCCGTTCAGTAGTTCCTGAGAAATTCCCAAAATAAAAGTTTTGATATCTATGGCAGCGGAGGATCCGCGCACCCTCCCGATCACGAGCTTCATGCTAATTGGCTGTCAACACTCTAAACTAGGAAGTGTTGGCAGCCATCTTGTGCCTCGGTAACCGAGGCACAAGAAAACAGAAAAACTAAGGCGCAAAACAAGAAAAGGGGGCAGGGTAGAAACACCCTGACCCCCTAGGCCTGCTCAGGGGGTCCCACAAGGACCCCCAGGGCCCAAAAAAGCATTTTTTTTAAAAAATCGGCCGAATTCGCGCTAGGTGCGCGAATCCGGCCGTGAAAATTTTAAAAAAACAAAGCGCGGGCTCCCGCGCTTCGTTTAATTGAAGCCCCTGGGTGGGCCAGGTCCCGGGGGCAGTAAAAAAATGTGTGGGGGGGCCCGATCCCCCCCACACTGCCCCGGGGACCGCCACCCCCGGGGCTTTGCAACAATATTTGCGGGGGCACACGGCCCCCGCAGCCCCGGGGACCGCCACCCCACGTGGCTTGTTTTTTTAAAGTTTGGGGGGGCCTCTAAGGCCCCCCCAAGCCACCCCCCGGGGCTTTCATCAATTATAATCGCGGGGGCACACTGCCCCCCCCCGCAGCCCCGGGGACCGCCACCCCCTGGGGCTTCTTTTAAAAAAAATATATATACCTGTGTGGGGGGCTCGAGCCCCCACACGCCCCGGGACCACCACCTCCCGGGGCACTAATATTTAAATTTGGGGTCCGTAACGGACCCTCGAGCCACGGGGACCACCACCTCCCCTGTGCAAGTGAAGGGAGGGGGGCCGCGCTGCCCCCTCCTGGAGCCTGTGATGGCCCTGGGGACCGCCAACCCCAGGGCCGGCTCCTGCAGTGTCCCGGGGTGCCCACCCCCGGGACACTGCTGTTTGCTATGGCAGGATGGGAGCCTCGCGGCTCCCGCCCTGTCATAGCAAACTTGCTTTGGATTTTGGAAGAGAGAGCAGGAAACCTGCTCTCTCTTCCAAAATCTAAAGCAGATTGCTTTTCCACAAGGGGAGCTGCATGTTAGCAGCTCCCCATGTGGAAAAGCAATGCCGGCTCCTGCAGGACGCGGGGAGCCGGCGGGACCGTGGGGGCATTGGGGCTCCCCCCACGGTCCCCAACGGATAGGGCCTGCCCCAGGGGATGGGGTCCCCGGGGCTAGTAGGGGCCCTGGAGGGGGGCCACGTGGCCCCTCTCCCCAAAATAAAAAAAATAAAAAAAGGTCGGCCCTGGGGGATGGGGTCCCCGGGGGCCAATAGAGGCCTCAGGAGGAGGGCCACGCAGCCCCCCTCCTTAAAAAATTTAAAAAATGTGGCCATGCCCCGGGGCCGGAATTGGCCACGGGAGGGGGCCACGCGGCCCCTTCCCGTTCAGTTTTTTTTTTTAATAAAAAAAGGGGTCAGGCCCTGGGGGATGGGGTCCCCAGGGCCCAAAAAAGGAAAAAAGAAGGGTGGCCACACAGCCCCCCTTCTAAAAAATCAAAAAAAAAAAAGATGCAATCGTGCCTCAGGCCCCGCCCCTCCCTTCACCACTCTGCAAACGCGCCCTGTGGCGCTTTTAAATTGGGGCATTAATTCCCCTTGAATACTAAGGGTCCCTGGGGCCAACTAGCCCACCAGGTACCTCCAGTGCGCGCCACAGGGCTGCGTTGCAGAGAGGTGGTGTAGGCCACGCCCCTTTTTACACCTCTCTGCAACGCAGGTCTGTGGCGCTTACTGGAGGTACCTGGTGGGCTAGTTGGACCTCAGGGACCCTCAGGATTCAAGGGGACTTAATCCCCCAACTTAAAACACGCCACAGGGCGTGTTTGCACACATGTCACCTCAGGCCCCCCCCCTCCCTTCACCACTGTGCAAACGCGCCCCGGGGCGCGTTTTAAGAGGAAGTTTTAATCCCCTTGCCCTATTATGTACTAGGGCCTTACAGAGGAGGTCATGCTAATCACAGGGGTACCCCAACGCATAGTGTTCCCTAGTGTATGTAGGTGTTTTCACTGTATTCTAAGTGTCTTTTAGCATAGCACTGGCTCTAGGCCTGGTTAGTCCGAGTTAGTTACCACCAGTACCCGTCTGAAAAAGTTGTGGGCACAGGATGATTTTGCAAGAAGGCCTCTTTCTGCTCCTCTGTTGGTTCTTTCTGCACATGTCTTGCTTCTTCCTGCTCTTTTCTTCGTCTTTGTGGACTTCTGTTGCTTCTTTCTGCATTTCTTTTGCTTCTTTCTGTGCGTTTTTTCTTCTTTCTTCACATGTCCTACCTCTGTAGGCATAGTTAGAAACTAGCATTTAAAAAACCTTTGAAATTCACTTAAAAAACCATAGGTTTCAGGCACGTTATAGTTAGAAATTAGCATTTAAAAAACCTTTGAAATTGTCTGAAAAAACCATAGGTTTCAGACACGTTATAGTTAGAAATTAGCATTTAAAAAACCTTTGAAATTCACTGAAAAAACCATAGGTTTTAGGGACAGTTATAGTTAGTTGGACATTTCACTCATACAAAACCATAGAAATTCCCCGTTATAGTTAGTTCAGCTAACTATAACTCGCGCCCCGCAATGCACTGCTGATGACGTCACATATTACATCACTCATGACATGGTCAGTGACATCACTGATGACATCACTGATGACATCTCAAATGACATCACTGATGACATCACTGATGACATCATTCATGTGATAATTTGATGCATCTTCTCACACCCTAATATAACCTTTGATACACCCACTCTAAATTACAGACTGCCATTCTCAAAACCATAGACACTCTAACACCAATAACTGCATACCCACTCACTGATTCTTAGGTCTACACACACATCCACTCACTCACCCGTATAGTCCCTCATACTTACGGTCACTCAGTACAGGACTATCATATGCACTCATACACCTACATAGACACTCACACACCGCCACTCATCCATAGAGGTACTCACACACCTAGTCAGTCATGCAAATAATTAATCACACTGCCATTTACTCACCTACACAGTTATACACACACCAGCTCACTTACTCATACAAATATTAGCACATTCTTACGCTCTTATACAATCACTGATACAAGTACACACTCATCCATACAGCCACTCTCACAATCACACACTCTCACTTATAGCCATTTATATACTCCAACACACATATATACTGCCTTTCACATAAGTAGTTACTCACACATGTACCACTGAGATATACATTCACTCACTAACACACCCATACACACACTCACCCACCCATACAGTCCATCACAGATGTACTCTTGAAACCATGCACCCAGTGAATCACCCACTCACACATCTATGCACAGAGTCACACACACCCCACCCACACAAACACTCAGGCACCCATACAGATACTCAGACAACCAATCAATAACCCATGTAGACACTCAGGTAGCTATTCACAAACCCATGCAGCCGCTTACACACCAACAGACAGACGGATACAGACATTCACACAGTTTAGTCACTAGCCCATGCATTCAGTAAGATACGTTTAATCACTCACTTATAGAGTCAGTCACGCACCTACTAAATCATCCATTCAGACACTTATACACCCACTCATTCTTCAATTCGCCTTTCCCTATATATATTAAACATATTTAAACTTTACAGAAACACACATTCACTGGATGATGTCACAGTGATGTCATTTGAGATGTCATCAGTGATGTCATCAGTGATGTCACTGACCATGTCATGAGTGATGTAATATGTGATGTCATCAGCAGTGCATTGCGGGGCGCGAGTTATAGTTAGCTGAACTAACTATAACGGGGAATTTCTACGGTTTTGTACGAGTGAAATGTCCAACTAACTATAACTGTCCCTAAAACCTATGGTTTTTTCAGTGAATTTCTAAGGTTTTTTAAATGCTAATTTCTAACTATAACGTGCATGAAACCTATGGTTTTTTCAGTGAATTTCAAAGGTTTTTTAAATGCTAATTTCTAACTATAACGTGTCTGAAACCTATGGGTTTTTCAGTGAATATATATATATATACACACACACACACAGAAAGTAATTTAAACTTTGTGGTCTGAAAGGGGCAAGGTCTTCCAAGTGTCTCAATCACTTAGGTTCTCTTCACACCACTCTCCTCTGCAGTCTGCATATCTCATACCTCTTCGCTTTCCTCTTCAGCACCCTATTTTCACTCTCTCCTGCACTTACTTTCTTGCATCTCTTTCACCGGGTCAGTCCCACCATACACAATGCACCCACTTACCGGTATGCACCCCATTTTCTTTATTTTTTGCCATGTCAATATTTTGACAGATGTGTCTTCTTCACATATAATCGCACTTGTAGATGGTGCGCTTGACCGTTGCTCTGTGTGCTCTGCAGAGACGCCAAGGATTGGATGAGCACGTATGCGCATGTATTACAAACCCCTTTAAGACCCACTGATATGCACTGTGAGAAATCTGCATTGCCGTCGGCCTAAACTCCGCAACTCTCAATCGTTGCTCACCCACAACAAAAACACACAGCTACATAGGAACAACTCTTCACACTATGCTCAGTGGCGTAACTTAGGCCCCCGCAGCCCCTGTGGAGAGAGGGGGTACCCGGGATCCAGGGGGCTCCCTCAGCACAGTACCCTGGGCTGAGCGCCTGACTGACTCTGGAGGGGGGGGCCACTGCATGTCCAGTGCAGGGGAGCCCCCTCAAGTCTCGTTACGCCACTGACTACGCTCTATACATGAATAATATGTTGCATGAAAAAAAAACTACAGAAAAATACCATCCCGAAAAAGTAAATACTCTTAGGGATTGGAAGAGTGAGTAAAAAGTGAAATGTAAACAGGAACAACATCGCTGTTCCCAGGCTGAGAGAGCATTGTCTGTTTTTGCTGGCTGCTGCTGTCACTGGCGGTGAGGGAGCCAGACATTTACAGATCGGACACGGCCCCACCAGGCACCCCCCAGCGACTCCACTAGATAAAATTGATAGGGGCCACAATTTATTTCCATGGGACAGGAAATACCAGCAGCGGAGGATGGATTAGCCCGCCAGCCGGGACTCTGAACTGAGATCACGCGTTGTGTTTGCTAACACAGCAAAGGGAAGCGCTAATAGATGTATCTCTTCTCTGGAATCCACAACTTTCACCACAAATGCCTAGAAAAAAGGAGGTTTTCAGAACATGTTGAATGTATTCAGAACGGTGACCCCTGACCTCACTGCCCACCACTACTTCGGCGTGGTGGTGCCTCACTCAGACAATACGTTAACAAATTTCCTTTAAGCCCAGATGAGAGGCAAGGAGTGAGAGCGATGGAGAGGGAGGGGGGAGAGATATTCTCTCTTCTATTTGGAACAGATGTGCTATCAAGAAAGGTACACGTTTGTCTTGTAAAATATTTGTAAAGAGAAATAGCCCCAGGATGTCTCATGAAGCAGTCTGTATTTATCTTTGAAGATGTCAGGAAGGGCATTGTTTTTGTTACAGCGATATAATTCTGTTCTCACAAAGTTTGATCAGGGATCCAGATAGTCTACAGTAGGGGGGGAAGGGTTTTGGAACTCAAAATATGAAATGTACTTTATAGGAGGAGGCAGCAGCAGCCGGGAACTCTGGGTGACTAGTGTTGTGTCATAAAAACAAAGCCCTCCACCTCACGACGGACTATAAAGCACCCAAGCCGTCTTGTTACTTGAAAGTTTAATTCGGAATCTTAGATTTAGTTTTGTAACGTATAATAAGTATGCAGGCGCAATCCAGCTCACCCCTTAAACATGGACCTTTATATGTATTTATATATATTGTGAATGATATATAGATAGATAGATAGATAGATGGATAGATCTTTTTCTCTTAAAAATCTTTATTCGGTTGAACAAAGCAACCATAAAAGAACAATATACAATACTATAGCACATAAATAAATACACAAAAGTCGTAAAAACAGTTAAATGCAGCATAAAAACAAAATTAAAAACACAGAGTCCATTATGTACATGCTATCATGAGTCAGGTCTCGAGCGTCTAGATGGCAGAGCAGCCATTGAAAAAACTTGATACAGCTGATAAAACATGAACATTGGGGAGTAGTTGTAAATATAAAAGGGCTGGGCGGACTTGAGTAAAATTCATGGATCTCAACAATTGCAACAAAAACCTCTTTCTAGGCCAGCTAAAATAGTTACATAGCATAATAAAGTGAGTAGTATCCTGCGGAGACCTATAGTCACAACCGCAGGGCAGCCAGATTCCAGGGTGTACTCATCCCGCAGGAGTAAATGGTGAATTTGATTAAAACAAAACCTGACCAGGAGGAATTGGGTATGCCTAATAGTAGCCTGTACCAAATAACATTTCATGCCCTGAACTGTCTTTAACAGCATTATTGTCAAGATAAGTATTGATTTACTTTTGTTAACTGCGCATCTATGTACCTTGAAGGTATATCGATAAGATAGGCAGGCTTGGAGTTAAGAATAGTAAATCTGTGTTTACCTACATATACTTACCTTGACGATTTAGTGGTAGTTGATTTTCTGGAGTCAAGTTACAAATAAGTCAATATAAAATCTGAGAATTTTGTAGAACACTGGGCCTGATTACACTGCTTAGCAAATTTATGTTGATTCAGTGTCAGACTTCCAGACTGGTGAACTGGCTTATACTAGAGAAAGGGTTTCAATTTGTTACCTATGTCAATCAAAGTAGGTTAGTTGCTCCATAGTTGTAATTTGCTCAGGGCAGACTGTCCTGGTAACCTACCTTGCCCCTTGTTTCCGTTTACCTGCGTTTCTATCTTGTCCCAGGTCTCCCTTGTCTATAGCATATGGGTTTCCTAACATGATGAGGGCATTTCTGTTGTGCAGTTATTGCCTATTGCCTGGTCTCTTGGTAATTTACATTCTCATGGGCAGACTATTGTCTTCAGTTGTGGGTTTACCTGATGAGGGCTTTCATGGGGATGTAGGGACATGTCAACCTTCTTGTACCATGTATAATTGTGGGTGTTATGAATGAATGTTGAGAGTTTCCCTTATGATGTTGTTTGCAGGGTGGGAACTGATCTTGCGATCATCCAGCCTAAAATCTGTGAGTCAGATTTATGACATAGAATACCTTTATGGAGTGCTTTATAGTTCCCAGAGTACAGGAGGTGATGTAATGGATATCAGGGAAGGTCGTTCTTATCACTTTGCTAGAGCAGTATTTTCAACAGAAAGCTCCAGATCAGACTTTTGTCTTTTGAAAAGAGATTTCGACATCAATATTGCAGATACAAAAGATTAGAGATATGTAATGTTTAATGTTGACTTCTGGCACTAAGGGTCTGATTTAGATCTTGGCAGATGGGTTACTCCGTCACAACGGTGATGGATATTCCGTCCGCCGAAATGCAAATCCCATAGGATATAATTGGATTTATATTTTGGCGGAAGGGATATCCATCACCGTTGTGATGGAGTAACCTGTCTGCCAAGCTCTCAATCAGGCTCTAATGGGTGGTTTGCAGGTTCAGTGGGTGGCTGGAAACAGGAAGCAGTCACTCCTGAAGTGGCATGTGCACAGGTAGATATCATCATCAACATCAGCGTCATGGAGCATGGGTAAAGTACAAATCAAACCCGGAAACAGGCATCCGAACACAGCATGTTAGCGAAGTCAACATCGATCATACCTTGTTCTAAGACACTTAGAATAATGGAGTTGTTAGGAGTCTTAAACGTGCAAGATGAGCTCATTGGCATATGTTCCAGCAGAGCATTCCAGAGTAAGCATTCCTGTTCTGGGGGGCGGAGCTTGCCTGGCATAAAGATGGCCGCTAATTGAGTGAGCTCCGGACGCCGCCTGCACAATCCGGCAAGTATCCGTATCATTCGTGGGGGCAATCGCCCTTGAAGTAACGCTCAGAAGGAGCAGAAAAAGCGCTCTTTATCGATATAGCCATCGTCCCGGAAGAAGCAGTAGGAAAGCAGATCAGGGTGGAAATTACTGCCGGCCTTTCGCTGCGGGGAATTGAGGCCTGCTGGGACTGATGACGGAGTTGGACCCGAGCCGGCGGATCACCCTTTTATATCGACCCTGGAGCACCATACATTAACTGGGCACACCTGCCAGCAATCCCCAGGTGACGCGGTGCGTAACCCGCAAGCTGCACGAGGCGCTGGCCCGGGCTGGTCCAAGAGCGGCGAGAAAGGCGGTGTTTACTGGACGTCGGCCAAGGAGCGAGGCCGCATCCGCTGCTGTGATTGCGGCCCATGCAGTCAACTCACTGGCTGGTGAGTCGTTGGGCTGCTGGGGCACTGACGAGTAAGACCCCCTGAGAGGCTAGAGCGCTGGGGGCGAAATAGACGCTACGCATCTCTCCATTTGGGCCGAGTAGAGGCCCCGTGCAGGTCGAGCGAACGTGAGCGGTTGAGCTGATCCCGCGCCATAAGTTGCAAGAAGCCGCCTAACAAGACCTGGACGGAAGAGTGTGCTCCCTATGCTTGTTATTAATTAAATTGTGAATTGGTGCTCTATTTTGAGGTGATTTGCGCTACTGCACTCTCACGCATCGAGGTGAGGCCTGGTTACCCATCATTGCCAGACAGGATAAAATCAGAGAGAGACGTAATACTTGCGGGACAGCAAGCAGGTGTCCTTTACTGTGACGGGCTGGTATATAGTGCATTAATAACTTTGCAAGTAAGATTTATCAAGCTCCAAGGCCTACTCAATCGGGCCGCGTTTGTTGGTTACTGCGTCACAATGGGGAAAGTGGATAAGACACAGCCCAAGTTGCAAACAGCGTAAATCCAGGCATAGAGAGGAATTCACAGATGCTACCACATCAGGGCACACGGAAGAACCCAAAGAGCCCAGTGGCGACATACGGAAAATACTGACAGCGATGCAGAAAAGTCTATCCACGATCACTGGGAAAATTGGCTCATTATCCTACAGAATGGATCGCATGTCCGAAAGGCTAGATAAGCACTCTGAGTGCCTGGATATGGCAGAACATCGGGTATCCGAAGTTGGGGAAGCCCAAACGGACACAAATAATGCACAGAGGCAAATGGGGAAGCTCCTCGCTGCACTACAAGACAAAGCTGAAGATCTGGAAGCCAGATCGAGGCATAGCAATATACGCATTATTGGACTTCCTGAATCCACAGCAACGGGCAATATGGAGGTGTTTGTGGAAAAGCTGCTGATTAATTTGTTAGGAAGTGACATTTTTTCAGCTATGTTAATTGTAGGGCGTGCGCACCGCTCCTTGGGCCCCAGCCCTCCTCCTGGGCCCCCCCCCCCGAGACCCGTGATAGCAAAGTTGCTCAATTACAGGGACAGGGATTCTGCATTGAAGAAAGCTAGAGAGCTGGGGGATCTTAAGTTCGAGGGTTCCACACTCTCACTATTCCCAGATTTCACAATGAGGGTGCAAGAGGCAAGGGGACAGTTTGCACCTATGAAACACAAATTAAGGGAACAGAACATGGAATATGCGATGCTGTACCTGGCAAAGCTGAGAGTTACGATAAATGCCAAAGCTAGGATTTTTACAGACCCCAAATCGCTTCAGAAGGCCCTCAAGGAGTGAAGTAAGACAAGAACACAGAAGCAGGGGCCGGATCCAATAGACCAGGCCAGTTGGCCCAGCGGAGACCTCGACCAAAATGATTAATAATGCGCTGATGGCTCTGGTCCCCAAACTCAGATATGGCAAATAAGGTTACCAACAAAGACAGTTAGACGGTAAAAGAATTATGTTATGGTTGTGAGTTTGGGTCAGAGAGAGTATAACACTAAGATGGTCGCTGGAGTATTAATAGCACAAGAAGGTATAAAGCGCAATTCACATCAATTTTATTGATTCCTGGCTTTGTTCCTTTGGCTACGGGGACTGCTCCTGAGATGTATACTGATTATGCAATTTTTTCAGGGGGTGCTTTTATGTGGCGGCATCTCCCACAGAGTGACTCAAAAAAATGACAGGCTGTGGGGTTGTACTGGCAAAATTAAGAGTGCTCGCCGGTAACATCCACCCCTATGTGTTACTCACTGTATAGCTCAAGGCCAATCTCATTGTTTGATTGTTATATCATTAGCTAGGGTAATGGTTAGCAATGGGAGGGAGGGTTGCAGATCGCTTATGCTTAGTTGTGGATGGCATAGCGTGGGAGGGGGAGGGAATGTTATATGTTTTGATTTCACAGTATACACATGAAAGAAATGTGAGATGTATGCAATAAGATTGCTAAGAATAGCGAGAAAGACAAGGACAGTGCGAAGGAGGTATAAATGACACAACATGAGACAGCACACAGATATAATTGCAGACTACGTTTTATAACCTGGAACGTGAGAGGCCTAAATGATTTTAGGAAATTGCGCAAAATAGTGGCTTATCTAAAAAGGCATGAAGTAGATGTGGCGTTGCTTCAGGAGACGCACTTTCCCCCTAATAGCAATATGCTCACTAGAAAGAGGCTCCTCAGAGCCTTTCAAGCCACAGGGTTCACTTCACATGCCAGAGGTGTGCTCACCTGGGTCAACCCGAAATCTGGGATTTCACTGGAGGAAAGGGAGGTTGATCCTAATGGCAGATATGCACTTTCTAGGTGCCATGGGAAAGGCATAGATTTGCAGGTAGTCAACATTTACGGGCCCAACTATGATGACCCACAGTTTTATAATTCATTATTTACACGAATGCGGAAAAACACTACAGTACCACAAATATGGGGGGGGGGGGATTTTAATTGTGTGTTAGATCCGCAACTGGATCGCTCAAGGGGCCTTCCCCAGCGCCTTTCAGCAGCAGCTAAAACTATATGTGACAGAGCTACACAGTTAGATCTTGTGGATGTCTAGAGAGCTAGGTCTCCCAGTGGGGGTGGGTTCACACACTACTTGGCCCCCGACGATATTCATACCAGAATTGATTATTGGCTGATCTCCGGGACATTGTTCCTCCGTGTGCGAGACTGCACCGTATTGCTACGCTCATTCTCCGATCATTCTCCTATAATGTTAGATGTGGAGGCCACTCCGAGAAGAGCCACTCCTTTCATGTGGAGATTTCCTCCGTATTCCCTCCTAGACACAGCGTTCAGGGCAGAATTGGCAACTGCCGTTGCAGAATTCTTTGATACAAATATAGACTCGGTCGAACATTTCTCCACAGTATGGGAGACATTTAAAGTGTACATTAGAGGAGTAGCAATGACTAAACTCGCAGGAGTCCTTAGATCAATCAGGAGCCAGCTGTCGACACCCGAGAGTCAGCCGGGGAAACTAGAGCAAGAGGCTCTTAATGGGAGAGATGCTCAGGCTTCTGAGGTTTTGAAAAAAACTCTTGAGGAATACCATGAAGAAGCGGACAGCAAGCTAAAGCGCATGGGCAAATATGCTGTAGCTAAAACTTATGGGGAAGGTGAGAGACCGGGCTCAGTGCTAGCTGCTCTGTCGCGCCGCCAAAGAGAATCCGGCACAGCGACTGAGTTGCTAGACGCTGGCGGAGGTTTACTGAGAGACCCTACTCAAATAGCCAATAGATTCAGCAGATACTATGAAGATTTGTATAGCTCCAGGGTGGTGACAGATGATAATGCTATCCTAGACTACTTAGAACACATACAACTGCCTTGGCTCCCAAATGGACATAGAGTATTTGATGAGACCTCTCGACTCCACTGAAATTCTGGTAGCATTAAACTCCATGCGCAAGGGAAGTGCCCCGGGACAAGATGGGCTCACAGTGTCCTTTTATAAGGCCTATAAAGACCTGTTGGTTCCACATTTGAGCACTTTGTTTGAAGAAATTGGAGAGAATGGTATAATGCACCGTTCAATGAGGGAGCCTTAATTGTTACCTTGCCCCCACAAGAGTGTGCGTCCTATAGGCCACTTTCGCTTCTTAATGTGGATACTAAAATATTTGCTAAAACCCTGGCAAATAGACTGGCACCTCTGCTCCCGATCCTAGTTAGCCCAGAGCAGGCGGGATTTGTCCTGGGACGCACCTTATCGTACAACTTGAGGACAGTGTTTGGAGCCATTCAGCATGTAAGACCGGATATTAAAGCAGCTGCGGTGTTTTTGGACGCAGAGAAAGCGTTCGATTCTGTGGAATGGACATTCATGATGGTGGTATTGCAACGATTGGGAGTGGGTGAGGTTTTCCTTAAACTGGTTTCAATTCTCTATAACCAACCGGTAGCTAGAGTGCGTGCAGGTGACATGGTTTCCTCATCTATTATGATCTTGCGGGGCACCAGACAAGGCTGCCCCCTGTCCACATTGTTATATGCTATTGTTGCGGAGCCATTGGTGTGTGCCCTAAGAGAATACCACGGGCACACGGGGGATCCGCTTCCCGAATTACAACCTTATAGTTTCTGCATATGCGGATGACATGCTGTTATATGTACGGGAGCCAGGCACTAACTTAACCCCGCTGATTAATGAAGTGATGAAGTTCGGAGGTGTATCGGGGTTAAAAATCAACTGGAATAAACAAAATATATTTCCGTTAACTCCGGCTATGACCCTTATTGCCTTAGATTTCCCTCTGCAGTGGTCATCTGATCCGGTGCGTTATTTAGGGATGCAGGACCACTCGGACTCAGAACTAGTCATTAGTGAAAATTATGGCAAAGCTATTGTTAAGCTCGAAGAAGACATCGACCGGTAGATTCACCTCCCGTTGTCGCTAATGGGCCGCATATCCCTGATGAAGATGATTATTGTACCTAGATTTGTATTCCTTTTTGTTAACATACCAATGGTACTCCCGAAACATATTTTCCAGATCATACCCACATTGATGGTGAAATTGGCATGGGCTGGCAAAAACCCGCGGGTTAAATGGGACACTCTTACGCTACCTTACTCCGTGGGGGGTCTTGGAGCTCCGGATTTAGAGTTATACTACAGAGTCGCTCAATGCTCGCACGCTCATTTTTGGATTCACGCCCGCAGAATCTCCCTCATCTCCAAATTGAAAAGATAGCGCTAGGATCTGGTCCGCTCCCGCCGGTGACTGTCTCATTCCCCTAATAGACGTAATGGAGTACTGGACTCCATTAATTAGACTGTGCATGCATGGCATGACTTATTGAAATAACAGGCTGGCTCACTCTTGTACTCCCCCCTTTTGCCAGTGGAATGGTGCCATTGGCTCCCAATGAGTGCTGAGAAAGAGGTTATGCAGACTTTGAAGGCTCTCAACATCCCCACCATGGGCGATTTATTTTCTGAGGGTAGGGTTCGCACGTGGGCCGAGGTTGCAGTTGGGGGACAAGATCTCACTCCACTCTCACAATTCCATTTTTATAGGATCAGACACGCATTGCGCGCTCTGCTCGGATACGGCCTCCAGGAACCTCCGGAACTCCCCTCCTTCTCATTTCTCTTATGCTCTAAATCTCCTAGTAAGCTGGTGTCTACCATATATGATATGTCGCAAGAATTTAGATGAACACAGTATACCAAAGCTAGGATCGAGTGGCAAACTGATCTCGGGGTGACATTGGATGATAATAAATGGAGGTATTGCTGTGAGGTAACACAAAATGTTTTGTTAAATGGGAGACAGACTAATACACTTTAAATTTCTTAACAGAGTGTATTACACACTGGAGAGACTGCTCCGATATGATCTGAGAGACTGCTTGCTGTGAGCAATGCGGGGAGGACAGGGCTGTTTTTTTGCATGTTGCTTGGCTCTGTCCGCGGATTGCGGACTTTTGGAGGCAAATCTTTCACGAGTTAAATGAAATAACAGGGTTATCACTCTCTCCAGACCCTCTATTGGCTCTATTGGGGTACACTGGGTCTTTGCAGAAAGATGTCAGGAAATTAATGTCGATGGGTCTGCTCCTCGCTGAGCGCAGAATAGCGATCTGTTGGGCACGTGGGCCTATTCCATCTGTGGCAGAGTGGACAAAGGATATGCTATACTGTAGTACACAATCTGAACTATATAGAGAGTTGTTGCCCCCACAAAGTTGTCCTAAAAGTTTCTGGGGATTGTATAAGCAATACCTTGCTGGAAAAGAGACAGATGAATCAGCGAGGGACTAGTAAGATCGAATACAAGCAGGTAGCTCTGATAGATACCAAGCTGAATGTCTAAATATAATGAAAGGGGAGGCTTTATAATGTTTCTGGGGGTAGACTAAAATCCACAACGATAATGCCCTTGATTGCATGAATGATGTAACTGTTAAAAATGCTTCAATACCTGGCATTGCGAACTACGTTGCCACTGTGATTTATGCTAAGTCATAGCAGTCATAGCTCTATATGATCTTATTGCCGCTTGTATGATGCACGGTGTGTATCAATGTATTACTGTGAAATGTTTCATAAAAACCAATAAAAAAAAAAAAAAAAAGCATTCCTGTTCAGGTGGGTGGCATTAGTAAGCATGTGTTCATGGATTAAAAGATGTTTAAGGATTATGGGACTTCAGTTTGTTTTTCAAACAGCCAGGACCCAAGCAAGCCCTATGTAAGACTGTGAACTAATGCCAATGCTCTGCATTTCACTGCAACCTGCACTGGAAGCCACTGCAGGCTTCTAAAAACTGTTTTGTATGCATCATTCTAGCGTTATCTATATTGGGTCTGTGCAGCTGATTTTTGCAGGACATATAACGTTTGAATATGCATTTTGTTACTTCATCCAACTGGGAATTACAATTATTGAATATAATTCTCACAAATCATTAGAGTTATTAATTTGACGAGCCTTTGTGGCATTCACATGTTTAAACGTTGTCATTTTTCTACCAATGATGTTCCACAAGGGTTTTAAGCTTGTCCCTGGAACTGATGGTCACATCACCTATTCGTGTGTGTGCGTTCGTGTTCGTGTGTGTGTGTGTCTGTCTTTACTATTATTTGACACCAAATTTATTGCAGTAAAATTAGTGGTTTCGGAGTATATGCTTCAATGAAATGAAGCCATATGTTTTAATTATATGACATTTCCAGGAATTATATACTTTATCCAATGAAAGGCCTAGTCTCGATCTGATTTCTCACCTCCGGCAAATTTAGATAATTACTGCCCCCAGTCTTCACTATTGCCCTTTGTTTGAACAGCATCCTCTTCATGAGCGAAAAACAAGACCTGAACATGGTGTTTGCAATCAGGCCACTGCTAGCTGTACCGTGCAGGCACCAGCTTAACAACCTCTTACTTCTACAGAATGGGCTCTTTATATAGCAAACCACATCATCACTTTAACCAGTTTCTTTCAACAACATAATTACAAATGTGCTTTTATTTTGACTGCGAATGACTAAACAGTTTTAGTACATTATCTAACTAATCATTTTCAAGAGCATTTCCCTCTTTTGAAAAGAAAACATTGTTTTCATGGAAACTGCATAAAAATATGTACGTAATGTAAAGAATACATACTACGTAACATATACTGTCGACAAACAAAGCGATCTCGGGGTTCTGGTGACATTTACAAACCATTCCTCAGCTTTTGCCCCTATGGTTAATTTTGTCACAAACCCCCTAATGGCATCCTCTGTATCTTTATCTCTCACATTCTCTCTCTGTTTCGCTCTCACACTCACTCTATATTTACATAAATCCATTTGACGAATCTTCACGAAACTTACCAAATCAAGCGAATCCATCTAAGCTCCTTCCTGGAACGTTTTGGGGTGATCCGTCAAGCGGGCAGCAAGAAAAAGGGGGTGGTGGGGTCCCAAAACATTTTTTTTCCATGAACATTCCCATATGAATTTTGGGAAGCAATACAGAAAAAACAGCTGTATAGAATTTTACCAAATTTGTCAGAAATCTAGGGCCAGATGTACGACAGTTTTTAGCAGCGCAAACAGAAAATCAAGCCGTTTGCGACTGCTACAAAGGGTTGTAGTATGCACAAACACTATTTTGCGAGTTGGTAACATATTTCCGACTCACAAAATAGGGTTTGCGAGTCGCTATTAGGAAGGGGCTTGCCAAGGGGGTCCCTTCATAATAGCTAGTCGCAGGGGGATGTACGATTGTTTTGCGACCGCAAATGCGGTCTCAAAACAATCACAGTTTACCACCTACTTCAAGTAGTTGGTAAGCCAGTCACAAACGAGAAGGGGTACCTAGGGAATCCCTTCCCCTTTGTGAATGTATGTGAAAATATTTTTTAAGAGCAGGCAGTGATCCCACACGCCTTAGAAAATGAAAAAGCAAACACAGACATGGTGGTCTGCTGTCCCCCGCAAGCCACCATCCCTATGATAGTAGCTCATTCCCAATGAGTCACAAATTGCGACTTGCCTCATGAATATTGATGAGGCAGGTCATTTGCGACCCCATTTTGAATTGATAAATGTGTCTGAGACACATTAGTACATTCCGTTTTGCGAGTCGCAAAAAATCGCAATTTGCGACCCCCAAAACGGAATGGTCGTACATCTGGCCCCTAGATCTTTACTCAGAAAGACTGCTTTATGTGATTTGTAATAAATCCTTTCAGCCACTTTTTAGAAATGAGGGTTTAAACTATAGTGTCGCAGTATTCCTGCGGTACCGCAAATTTAAAAAAAGAAAGCATTCTGATTAGCCAAGAAGCCCTTTTTCCCTTTAGGCCCTTCAGTACAGTGGGAATGAGCAATCTGCTTGTCTGGCTCCAACATGAACAGAAATGTTGCAGCTGCCATTTCAGGACTCAGGACTGTGTTTTGAAAGAACATACAATACAAGGGGCCATGGTGCACTTTTTTCCTTAGGGACAAAATAAACAAAAATGTGTTTGTTCTGCGGGTCCCACGGTACTCCCCCTGGACCTAGCATGCCTCCCCGCCCCATGAGCGGTCTTGCAGTGTCATGTGTGGTGCTTCAGCGGCTGTACCGGGGGAGTACTATGCTGTGCCATAGCAATAATGCCACAGGCCCTGGTGTAAGCAAGGAAAATGGTCCATTTCACTATTGTCGGGGTACTAAAATACAGCAATTATCAGGGCTCAATAGGCCCCTCAGGGCTCTGGCCTCCAGTGGACTGCTCTTGTTGCACCAATGCTAGCTATGCCCTTGATACCATGGTACAGTGAGAAAAAAAAAAAATATGGGGCAGGTGTTCGTGGGTAGTTGGCCACGTGACCGGGTGGATGGGGGCAGGTTCTGCCGCCAAACCCAAGCTGTACATGGCTACATGCCTTACTTGGTGAGAGGACTGGCTGCCTGCAGGGGGGATCTGGATATTAAAGGATGTGATCTGTTACTAATATTCCTTTCACGCAGCCAACTTGGGCAGTATAATGTACTGGTTCGTATCTTAGGACTCTGGACTCAGTCCTGAGTCTTATGAAAAATGTTTTTAAAAAACACAGGGAGGCAGAGTAGGGATACCCTGACCTCCTAGGCCTGGTGGAGTGGAGGGTAGTCCTACAGGGACCCCGTCTGGGGCCAAAAATGTATTTTCTTTATTTTGCCACAAATTTGTGGAGAATCTGAGAATCTGCGGTAATTTTTTTTTTAAAAAGGCAGGGGCTCCCACGTGTTTCCATAGAAAAAACCACGGGGAGAGCCTTGTCATAAATAAAGAGGATGTGGGCTCACTCCCCATCCCCCGGGCCGTAAATCAGTAGATTGGGGTCATAGAGCCATTTAATGGCCCTGGGTACCCCATCCCCTGGGGCCGGCTCAGGTATGGTGTCCTGAGGTACCTAAACCTCGGGACACCACTATTTCCCTACCCGATAGCGTGGGCAGGGAAAGTGCAATCTTCTCCCACCGGGCAGGAGCCCAAACTTCTCCCACTCAGTGGGAGAACAAAACTTTTCCCTGCCTCTGCTCTCGGGCAGGGAAATAGAGTGAATTGCTACCACCCCACAGGACCAAAAGAAAACTGCTCCTGTGGGATGGGAGCAATACCGGCTCCCGCTGACCCCAATGAGGAAGCAGCTGTACCATGCCCCAGGTAGGCACCAAGGCACGCCCCTTTTAAAAAAATATAATGCCGGCTCCTCCACTAGCAGGGTTTTGGCGAGCCGTGGGGCCCTCAGGCTACCCCAGCGGCCCCCAACTAAAGTAATTATCTGGGTTGCGTCGGGTGGGCACTGGGGCACCCTTTAAATTAAAACAAAATGTAATGTAACGTTGATTTGTAGAGTGCGAAGCTTGTCATCCATGAGGGTATCCAGGTGCTGAGTAGGCACGGGTTCTGAAAGAAGGATCAGTTGAAGAACCAGGTTTTCAGTTTCTTGTGAAAATGCATAAGTGACGGGGCTGACCTGATGTGCTGGGCGAGGTTCTTCCAGGATTTGCCTGCCAGGTAAGAGAAGGCCCTACCTCCTGTCTTCGGGGGGCATGGACAAGCGCGATTGATGCAGAGTGGAGGTTCCTGGCTGGTTGGTGTGAGTGTAGATGGTGGTTGAGGTAGTTGGGACCCTGGTTGTGAAGTGCTTTGTAAGTGTGGGTGAGCATCTTGAACTGGCAGCTTTTCTGAATAGAGAGCCAGTGTAGTTTTTGGAGGTGAGGTGTGATGTGTGTGTGGCGAGGGAGTTTGAGGATTAGTCTGGCAGCGGAATTTTGGATGGTTTGCAGATTGTGTTTTAAGGGTGCAGAGATGCCGTAGTAGATGGCGTTGCCATAGTCCAGTCTGCTTCTGGTGAGGGCCTGAGTGATGGTCTTTCTTGTGTAAGGAGGAGCCATTTGGCGATTTTTCTGAGCATGCAAAGTATGTGAAAGCAGGCGGCAGTGATGGCATTGATTTGATGTCTCATGGTTAGGTTGGTGTCCAGGATGATGCCCAGGTTTCTGGCATGGTCGGAGGGTAAGGGAGTGGGTCCTAGTTTTGCTAGCCACCAGATGAAGTCCCAGGGGGAGTTATTGTTGCCGAATATCAGTGCTTCCATCTTGTCAGCTTTGTGTGGAGTCAGGGGATGAGTGTGTTGTGGGAGACTGTGCCAAAGGCGGCAGAGAGGTCCAGGAGGATGAGTGTACTAGTGAGGCTTCGATCTAGTATGGTGCAAACATCTGAAGCTGCAATGAGGGCCGTATCGGTGCCGTGGTTTCTGTGAAACCTGATTGTGAGCTGTCCAGGAGTTCGTGGTGTTCAAGGTAGTGGGAGAGATGACGGTTGCTTGCCTTTTCTATTTCTTAGGCTGGTAAGGGGAGCAGGGAGATTGGTCGGTAGTTGTTGAGGACTTTGGGGTCCGCGGATGGTTTATAGAGGAGCGGGGTGACTTCTGCATGTTTCCAGGTGTCCGGGATAGTAACTGTAGTGATGGCGGTGTTGATGTCGGTTGTGAGTGCTGTGCATATCGTGGGTCTCCCTAGGTTGAAAAAGCGGTGGAGACACGGGTCTATGGGAGCCTCCGAGTGGATGAATGCCATTTTAGCCTCTGTGTCTTCGTTGGTCATCGGGGTCCACTCCGTAAGTGGGGTGACCTTAGTGGGGGAGGCCAAAGGCGAGGTAGGGTGTAGTTGAGGGTCAAAGTTCCTTTAGATTTTAGATATGTTGTCGTGAAGAGGTCAGAGAGTTTGTTGCAGAGTCCTTGTGACGGGGTGATGGATGGATGGATGGAAAATGAAGACTCCTCCACGGCCCAGAGAAATGGAGCTGCTTGCTGAGAGTAGGAGGTGCCACAGGGCCCTGTTACTCCCCCCATACTCCTCTATCAAAAAAAAGAATAGTGGGTGTCGTGGGTGGGACTGGTACACCCAGAATTTTTTTTTTTTTAAAGGCAAAATGTGAATCATAAATCAGTTGCCACAGCTGCTGATTTATTATTCAGTGCTCCTTCAAGCCAGGACCTGCAGCGAGGGGTTGGCTTTAAGTTGGTAATAAAATATTACTTTACTTTTTTTAAAAAAAACTAGAAATTCACAGAAAAAAACAAAGCTTGAAGTGACGTTATAGTTAGTTATGATAATTACATCTTATGATGCATTAAAAAAAACTTGGAAATTCACTGAAAAAATCAAAGGTTAAAGGGACATTATAGTTAGGTGAAAATGTCAGATAAAACATGCCATTTTTAATGTACAAAACCACTGATATTCACCAGTAATAGTTGTCTCAAGTTACCCCACATAATACATCACTTATTACATGTTCTAGGACATCATTGATGATATAAGTGCAACATTTGCAATTAAATTATTGATAAGAAAACTGTGCATGGTGGGTCTGCTTGCAGGGAGCCGGTGAGACAGTGGGCCCCTGGGGCTCCCCCTCCCGCAGCCCCCTAAAAAAAAATATACAGGCACATGCATCAACCATTTTTTCGAGCGCAAGCGGTGCGATTCGCAAAATCGGCCGTTTGCGCCCGCAAAAGGGCATTTGCGATGCATCAAGGTTCAAGGCACTCGCAATTTGAGAATTCGCAATTAATTGCGATTTCTCAAATGCGATTACAGTTTAAGGAATCGCAATTTGCGATTCCTTAAATGCAATGCAAGAACCACTTTAGAATAGCGATTTCGCTACTAGGGGCGCAAATTACCATCATGTTGGACTTGATGGTAATTTGCAAAAACTTTGAAAAATGCACTAAAGTGCATTTTTCAAAGTTGTGGAGTTACACACACATGCCTTTGGGGCATGTGTGTGCGCAATATGTGTGCACAGAGCAATTTCAGGGGTGCAACAGGGTGTCCTTTTGACACCCTTGCAGCCTTGAAATTGCATGCGCAATTTGCGAGTACCTATTGGTACTCGCAAATTGCGCATGCAATCTCCCATTCATTCCTATGGGCCTGTAGGAATGCTCATTTATTCTCCCGTTCTTCAATGAGCACCTCATAATGCCCTGCAATGTCCTAGAAGATGTGTGTGTGTATATGTATGTATATATATATATATATATTTATATATATATATATTCACTTAAAAAATCAAAGGTCACAGGGATGCTATAGTTAGGAAATAAAAATACCTTAGAAATTCACTGAATATGGCTTTTTAAGTGAATTTCTATGGTTTTCTAACTAGTAGTCGTGTTTGCAGAGTGGTGGAGAAATGGGGTGGAGCCTCCAACCAGCTCTGAGGAATCCCGCTGTGTGGGACTTACTTGAGGTACCAGGAGGGCTTCTTGACACCCAAGGTCCCTCAGCATCCAAGAGAACTTCATCCCCCAACCAGCAGTGCGCCAGGGGGCGCATTTGCAAAATGGCGGAGAAAGGGAGTGGGGCCTCCGACCAGCTCTCAGCAATCACGCTGTGTGGGACTTACTGGAGGTAACAGGATGGGTCCTTGGCCCCCAATGACCCTCAGCATCCAAGGAGACTTCATCTCCCAAGCAGTAGTGCACCAGGAGGTGCATTTACAGACTGGTGGAATAAGGGGTGGGCCTCCGACCAGCTCACAACAATTCCGCTGTGTGGGACTTACTGGAGGTAACAGGAGGAGTTTGTGGTACCCAAGGACCCTCAGCATCCAAGGGAACTTCATTCCTCAACCAGTAGTGTGCCAGGAGGCGTGTTTGCAGAGTGGTGGAGAAAGGGTGTGTGGCCTCCGAAGACTTCTCAGCAATCCAGCTGTTTGGGACTTACTGGAGGTAACAGGAGGGCTTGTTGGCCCCCAAGGACCTTCAGCATCCAAGGGGACTTCATTCCCAAACAGTAGTGCACCAGGAAGGGTGTTTGCAAAGTGGTGAAGAAAGGGGGCGGGACCTCCGATGACCTCTCAGCAATCACACTGTGTGGGACTTACTGGAGGCAACAGGAGGAGTAGTTGGCCCATAAGGACCCTCAGGAGCCAAGGGGACTTCATCCGCCAACCAGTAGGGCACCAAGAGATGCATTTGCAGAGTGGTGCAGAAAGGGGGCAGGGCCTCTGGAGACTTCCAGGTCTAGCCATTTTTCATCTCTTTTTATCTTTTATTAGGGGAGGGGGCCATGTGGCCCCCCTTCCCAGGGCCTGTATCTGTGTGTGTACGGATGTTTGAGAGGCTGTATCGGTGTTTGGCTGGGTGTGTAAGTGAGTGCATTTGTGTTTGACTAGGTGTGTCAGTAGCTGTATTGGTCTGTAGCTGGGTGTGTCAGTGTCTGTATCGATGTTTGCCTAGGTGTGTAAGTGGCTCTATCAATGTGTGAGAGGATGTGTTATTAGGTGTATGAGTGTATGCCTGGGTGTGTCAGTGGCTGTATCGGTATGTGCCTGAGGGTGTAAGTGGCTATATTGGTGTTTGCCTGGGTGTGTCAGTGTCTGTAACAATGTGTGCCTGGGTGTGTTAGTGTCTGTATTAGTGTGTGGCTGGGTGTGTCAATGGCTGTATCAGTAGGTGCATGGGTGTTTGAGAGACTATATCAATGTTTGGCTGAGTGTGTTATTGGCTGTATGAGTATGTGCTTGGGTGCAGTCTCTGTATCGAAGTGTGGCTTTGTGTGTCAGTAATTGTATCAGTGTGTGCCTGACTTTGTCAGTGTCTAGCAATGTGTACCTGGTTGTGTCAGACACTGTATCAGTGTGTGCCTGGGTGTGTCAGTGGCTTTATCAGTGTGTGCCAGGGTGTGTCAATTGCCTTACTGGTGTGTGTGTGGGTGTGGCAGTGTCTGTAACAATGTGTGCCTGTGTGTATTAGTGTCTGTTAGTGTGTGGCAGGGTGTGTCTGTGGCTATATCAATATGTGTATTGGTGTTTGACAGGCTATATCAGTGTTTGGCTGAATGTCTAAGTGGCTCTATCGATATGTGCCTGGGTGTGTCAGTGGCGGTATCGGTGTGAGCATTAATGTATCAGTTTCTGTATCAGAGTGTGGCTGGGTGTGTCATTAGCTGTATCAGTGTGGGCCTTGGTGTGTCATTGTCTACCAATATGTGAAGGGGTGTGTCAGACTCTGATCAGTGTGTGGCTGGGTATGTCAGTGGCTGTATCTGTGTGTGTATAGGTATTTGAGATGCTGTATCTGTGTTTGGCTGGGTGTGTAAGTGGCTTTATCAATATGTGCCTGGATGTGTCAGTGGCAGAATTAGTGTGTGCATGAATGTATCAGTCTCTGTATTGGAGTGTGGCTGGGTGTGTTAGTAGCTGTCTCAGTATGTGCCTTGGTGTGTCAGTGTCTAACAATGTCTTCCTGGATGTGTCACACACTGTAACAGTGTGTGGGCGGCTGTATTTGTGTGTGAGTGGCTATTTGAGAGGCTGTATCAGTGTCTGGCTGGGTGTATCAGTAGCTGCATTGGTGTGTAGCTGAGTGTTTCAGTGCCTGTATCGGTGTGTACCTGGGTGTGTGAGTGGCTGTATTAGTGTCTACTTTGTTGTGTACCCTTAGAATGTAATCTTATGAAACAATGCTGAAAAAAGTAATTAGTAAAATACATTACTCCAATATATTATGCCATACATCCGTATGAAAAGAAAAAAAACACAAATATGAGTTAATAGTATTACAATTTATAAAATTTCACAATATAGTTACAATTTTGATAATGCTTAACTTCATAGTAACAAACAAATTACTACTCATTTCTTCTGCTGTAATGCTATGTTACATTAACATTAAGCATTTCATTTTCCCCTTTTTACTGTTCTCAGGTTGTACGCTCATACACCATAAATGGTGCACTGTTGAAAGAAACATCATTGAAAAGTGGGGAAAAAATCATAAAGATAGGAGGGGAAAAAACTGCACACTATGTCACTGCCATTTAGGAACAGTGTGCATTGCACGTCCTACAATTTTTTATATGTTTCATTTACCTCTACTTGGACTACTAATTTCAGGAATATTTTGCTGAAAATGAGACCCTCATTATCAGAACCACTAATAGATATATAAAGCACACCAGCATATGGTGAGCCTTACAAAGGCATCACCCCTGGTAGGCCGAATGATGTCATAAATACTGATAATAGATCTAAAACAAATACAGTATACCACTTTCACAACTGTAATTCTCATCAGAAGTTCAGTTCCAGAATTAAAAGATAAGAATTTAGTAGCTTAAAAGGCTGTCTTTGCTTGAATTTGAGGTTGCTATCATTACAATCTGTCCATCCACTTTTACTTTTTATATAGCCAGTATAGTGACCAGAAGTAACAGTAACTCCTTCATGAAATATGATAGCCATGGTAGTATATGTTCTTCCAGAAATAAATATTTGTCCTGCTTTGAAATTTGTTCTCTCTGTTTCCATTTTACTTCCATCTGCTCTGCGTCGTAGCATTAAAATAAGATATTTTCCACTTCCTCGTACAAATAATGTCGACATGAGATCTAAACAATTGGGGAAGGTATTGTTTTGTGTAGCTTGTTAGAATAATCTGTCAAAAGACATTTTGTAATCTGGTAGTGTTAAATAAAGAAAACACTCCGAATCTATTTCTGTACTTGATGTGAATGAGCAATCTTCACACTCATGGTTCCATGAGTAAGTAAGTCCCAATAACTCATCAATACATATTTCTTCTTCTTCTAATACTTCAAAGATCACCATTATAAACTCCTTAGCATCCTGTTGAGTGTTTGGAGTAAACCGTACAGGTCCACCACATATATCTACAAGGTCTCGAATATGTGAAGCACAATATGTTATAGTCCTATTAGTACGTAAATGTTGCTACAAATCAACCAGTGCAGAACACAAGCTCTTCTGTGGGTTGTGTTCAATTGCATATACAAGATAAGGTAATTGAAAGAGTATGTTTAGAACAACATTTGCATAGCAGTTGACACCAGAGGGGTTTGACAACTGTAACCAAGAATATCTCCCCGATTGCCATTTTTTATTTCTTACCAACTTCTTTCTTCTCTATCATTTCTTTCATTTCAAAGACATCACTACACTCCTTTGGAAGCTTCAGCTTTGGACAGATGATGCGTTTTTCATAAAGGGGATACTGTCCTAAATGAGGAGCATAAACACTTCTTTATCGATTGTACTCTTTAACACAACTTTAATCAGCACTTACCTTCTGACATCAAATGCATCCAAATACAAACTGGACAATGTTCTATCTCGAGATAAGGCTACATATGACATTCCTTTCTTAAACACTGTACTCCCAACATTAACCAATGCTGAATCTACACTTAAACCATGAGTTGTATGAACACTTACAGCATATGCCAGAGAAACTGGAAACTGTTTCGGTCACACATATAAGTCTTGCACAAGCAAAAAACGTACAATGTACCTTCTAATCTGCTTTATTCTATCAATCTAATCACATTGAATTTCTAGGTACTCTATCTCACTCCTGTTAGGAAAGCTAATGAAATCATTAATTTAACCCATAGCACCATTAACTAATCCTTCCTCAGCATTTAAATTTCAGTGCAAAATTACTCTACAGTTCTTGCACACACTTAAACAATTCTCCAATCCTGCAGTTTTTAAATAGCTTTTTCCAATTAATCCAATTTTGTTTGCAATCTTTCATTTAGGAATACTGTGATGCTCTGGTGTTCCATTTTGTCCATGGCCGTTAGTTCCAAAATTTCTTCTTTCTCCAATTACAGCAATTTTGTTATGTTTGAAGTAACATAACGAGCAACAGCTATGGAGTGGTCTGCCATAAACTGAATATCCATATTGGCATTCCACATTTTGAGAATGACAGGATTCTAGTCACTGATATATTTTAAAGCTTCTGTTTTCCTCAGTTTGTAGGTGTTTTTCTGGGTGATTTCCGAGTAAACGTATGCCTGACTGCAGACAAAAAACTGTTGACTCTTCCTTTGGAAATAACAGGTCTTTGAAATCCAAAACGACATTTAGTGTAAAATTTTCTTTCACTCTGTACTTCTACAGACAGTACTTCCCACATCTATGTGATTGTAAACTCGGAATTTGCTGTTTTATGTCTTTTTCTTCATTGTCTTTTGGGATGGTACATGTACCATACTGCTCTATAAAAGAAAGAACAGACTCATCTGTGAATGTTCCAAATTTTGGTGCATCTTTAATTAATCCATAACAACATATGAATATGAGGAGGAGCTCTTGCTTGGTACTCTTTGCGATAAAAGAAATCAATGACTTCTCCAAGAGTTGGATTTTTTTATGTTGCAGATGAAGGCGAGCATGTCTTGAAATCTGTGGTTAAAATACCTACAAACATTTGCAGGATCCAAAGTGCAAAGTTCTCCTGGTGTCTTCAGATTGATGTCCTTAATATTATAGTTTTCTTCTCTCAAAAAGTCATATAAGTCATCCCACGCATACTTGGCACAACTGAGAGTCATAAACCAAGTTGGTGCACCTAAATGGATGACAACTATGGAGAAACGCATGGATGACCACGAGGGTCGCTCGAGGCGGTGCAACATCCGGGTCCTAGGTCTCCCGGAGGGAGTGGAAGGCACGGACCCCGACGAATATATGGAGGCATGGACCAAGTCTTTCACGCCGGCCGCAGATCAGACTGCATTCTTCTCCATTGAAAGGGCGCATAGAATACCGGCACAAAAACCCCCACCGGGAGCTCCGCCTCGCCCGATGCTGGCGAGATTTCTACATTTCAAGGACAGAGCTGCGGTGCTTAGAGCAGCCAGACAGCACAGCCCCATCCACGTGGAGAACAAACAAATAATGTTCTTCCTGGACTATGCCCGTGCGGTGCAGTGCCAGAGGGCCACATTCCTTGATGTCAAGCGCCGCCTGCGGATGGAGGGAATACAATACTCCCTACTGTTCCCAGCCCGACTTAAAGTCATGTATGAAGCATCTACCAAATTTTTTACAAGTGCGGAAGAAGCCCGCGACTGGGCGGATCAGCACTGTCAGAAGCATCCTAGCGGGTATGAAAAGGTCGACAGACGCCCAAAGACGCAGCGCGGCAACAGACGTCGCCCGAAGCAACAGCATAGAAGGACTACCCCTGGCGGGAAAGTACAGCCCACGGGATCCCCGGACCTGGAACAGATCATGGCCGAGCGACGGAAGGCCCTTCAGGCTGCTGCGGAGCTTCGACCATCCTCACCTACTACAGACTCGGACGGAGGTCCCCATATCTTCTCATCTGGGGAGGAGGAGGGCAGTGATGGAACGCCATCCCGAGTGGACTCCATAACCCCGCCGTTGGTCACTCCACAGACTGCAGATACACTGATATGACACGTAACCAGCGGATCACACACGTAGGGTAACCCAGTATTGCACACTACAACAAAACTCAAGATACGTGGCAAGCCAAACAGCGTGACAAGTGATAGCTAGCGTATTCCTAGACCACCAGGTGCGAAATAATCCTACAAATGCCACTGGGGAGTGATGCCTAGCAGCAGCGCGTAGCCCCCCCCCCCCAATATTACGCAGTTCTTTTAGAGTGCTAGCATGAGTTTGGACGTATCGCCGTTTGCGATAGGTCCCCAGAATTGGGATAGTTCCCCATTGCTAACGTTCTCCCATAGAAAGTTACGCCCCACTGCACTATACTTGCAACAGCGCAAAGTTGAGGTGCTGCAGGCACATTTAAATCAGGAAATCAGACTCAGCCAGGGCCGTGGGCTATGACACGGCGCGGCGTTCAGGGACCCCATCCCCCTTAGAACCCCTAAACCGCAACATGGCACATAAGGGAAACGTCACCATCCTCACCTTGAATGTACGAGAAATGCACACGGCGCGCAAACGCTATGCAGTGTATGCATATATAAAGCGGCAGAATGCGCAGATCGCTCTGCTACAAGAAACGCACTTAGTAGCAAAAGAATTAGATAAGCTGCGCAAGCGCTGGCGCGGGGTCTTTTGTGCCACCACTATTCCGCCTACGCGAGGGGGACTCATATGGCTGCGTCCAGGGATTCCATTTCAAGAGCTATCCCGATCAGTAGATGCAGAAGGCAGATACGCGCTCCTGCACGGTCTTTTAGATGGCCAGCCCGTGGTACTGGGAAGTATCTACGCGCCGAATACGGACCAAGGGAAATTTTGGGACACGCTCTCACGCCCATTAAGCGTGTACACCCAGGACCCATGGATTCTGGGTGGAGACTTTAACTGTGTACAGGACATCGCCCTAGACAGGTCCTATCCTCCGCATCCCGCCACCCACATAATAGCGCAGGCACATTGGGCCTTGACTGATGCATGGCGCTCTAAACATCCCGACCTCCGACTCTATTCATTCCACTCAATTCCACATAATCTTAGGGTGCGCCTGGACTGTTTCCTCTGCTCCTCTCCTATCCTACCCAAAATACAGGAGACTGAATACCTGGGCAGGGTCCTGTCCGATCATGATGCCCATACGATTGCCCTAGCGTGGCGCCCACCTAGGCCCCCGGTCCCCACCTGGCGCCTGCCCACAGATTGCCTAGAAGACCCAGTATTTAGACAAACGCAGACGACACACATACGGGACTACTTCACAGAGAATGAGCACACTGCGTCCATGCGAGCAGCGGAATGGAACGCATTCAAAGTAGTAATCAGGGGCACATGCATACAACATATCTCTGGGGTATGCAAAACCCTAGAACGCAGTACAGTTACAAAGGAGCGCGAACTGGCCACATTAACGCAAGCAGCGGATAGAGGGGAAGCCACATTGACTCAAATAACTGATGCCAAAACGGCGTACGGGGAGACACTGGCGGACCTCCACAGATATAATTTTAGGGCGCACACAACGAGGGTGCACAAGGAGGGCAATAGAGCTGGTGCGCTGCAAACATGGCTGGTAAAACAAAACACCACCCTCCCCTCGATCACTGCGGTTCGCAATGCAGCCGGCACCTTAGTATACTCGCAAGCGTCCATCCTGGACGTCTTCCAGCAACACTACACACAACTATATGCGACCCCTACCACGGTGGACCCAGAGGCCCTGCACCGCTTTCTGCACACGCTCCCCATGCCCAGAATAACACGGTCTGATCGACGCGAGCTCGACAAGAAAATTACGGCATCGGACATTAAACAGGCGATGCAGGCGCTGGCTACATGCAAGGCGCAGGGCCTGGACGGCTTCCCCTTGGAGTTTTATTGTACATTTTCCACGCATCTGGTGCCGCAATTGGTAAAAGTATATCAGTCGGCCTTAGAGGAGGGATAACTCCCACAGTCCATGAGCGAATCAGTAATAGTCTCCTTTCCTAAGCCGGACAGGGACCCCCACCTCGTGGGATCATACCGGCCGATAGCCGTGCTGCCAGCAGACTATGAAATATTTGGAAAAATACTGGCAGAAAGATACACCGCGCTCCTCCCAACCCTGATACACCCAGATAAATGTGGGTTTGTGCCAAATAGAAACACCTCCTATAACATTAGGCTCCTGTTTCACATCCAGGACCAGTCGGGCGGACACTTCCCACGGGCGGTGTGCCTGGTCCTGGACCTTGAAAAGGCTTTTGATACCCTAAGTTGGCCATACCTCTTCAGGGTCTTGCGGCGGATGGGAGTAGGCCCACGTCTGCTTGCATATACTAAGCTCATATACACTAATCCATCATCCAGGGTAAAGTTGGGGAAGTACCCATCGTCATCGTTCCCAATCCTCAGGGGCACTAGGCAGGGTTGCCCGCTTTCCCCCCTACTCTTCACGATGGCGATGGAGCCACTCGCGATCCGTCTTCGCAAGGAGGGAGAAAAATGGGGTATACCTATTGCAGGCACAGTTCATGCGGTGTCGCTATATGCCGATGATGTGCTCATCTCCGTTCGCGACATCACATCAGACCTCACCCCTATTCTGGACGCCCTGCGAGACTTTGAGACAGTGGCGGGGCTCAGGGTCAACTGGACTAAGTCCACAATATACCCACTTTCAAGAGACCTCCCTCCCCAGCACTTACTAATGGGTGGCCTACATATCCCATGGAGCACTAATGCAGTCCGATACCTGGGCGTTAGGCTATATCACACGCCTCAGGACATGTACGAGGGAAACCATCGTAGGGCGCTGGCTGGGGCTCGGTCTTTAGTGAACTTCTGGAAGGAACTCCCACTGGCTCCCATAGGGAAAATTGCAGTAGCCAAGATGATACTAGTGCCACGGCTACTATACTTCTTTGCCAATCTACCAGTGGTCCCTCCCCGCTCCTTCTTCCGTGAGCTAGATGCCCTCCTTGTAACATTGATCTGGGGAACCGGTCGGAGGCGAATAGCCCTCGCCAAACTACAGCTGCCTATGGATCAGGGAGGTTTGGGTGCACCCTCATTCGAGGCGCATTTCCTGGCAGCCAGCGGCAATGGGTATCGCGCTGGACAACTGAGCGCGCAATGACGGAAACGCACACAATGACAGGACAGATTACAGCCCCAAACATACACCGCATGCTGCTGCCAGGCGCTGAGCCCATTCAAGATTGCCCTCTCCAGATGACAGTGGCGCGCACATGTATGAAACGCATACACACAATGAGCCGCACCACCCCTATGTACTCCCCCATACAACCACTGGTCGGATTTCCTAGAGGCCGCTCGCATTACACAGAGCGTGTACTGCGCATATGGACTGACCACGCAGTCACTGAAGCAGGCGCCCTGTTTGCGAATGGGCAGTTGCAGACATTCGCGGAGCTCGCCGCCGACACTGACCTTCCCAATTGACAATTTCTCACACACAGACAACTACTGGTAGATTGTCGTCGTATGTGGCATGCTATAGACCCAGAGCCACCCACACATCCAGTGCTACATGCAATCTTGCAGATGGATCCACGACGTCACTTAGTGACATGTTTATATAAAGCGGTGCGAGCACTGGGCGCGATCTCCCTCACTCCTCTCCGAGAAAAATGGGAGGAGGAATTCCAGAGGCCCCTCCACGACAAAGAATGGGAACGAGCCCTGGAGTTCCCAAAAAAGGTGTCTCAAAACTACCGTTTCAAAAACATACAATACCATATCTTACACCGCGCATATCTAACCCCTGAACGCCTCCAACGCTATTACCCTGACACGCGCTTTACCTGCCCTAGATGTCCGGAACCGGGCGCGTCCTTCATTCACATGTTTTGGGGCTGCCCGG
Source organism: Calotriton arnoldi (assembly GCA_963921515.1). Lineage (NCBI taxonomy): Eukaryota > Metazoa > Chordata > Amphibia > Caudata > Salamandridae > Calotriton > Calotriton arnoldi. The sequence goes on along the minus strand of CAWUFW010000001.1, from coordinate 7,070,943 downwards.
CACTCCACTCATACTGGGCCACGATTCATGCCACCCTTCTAGAGGTCACGGGACTCACAGATCTTAACACTTGGGAGGCCTGCGCGCTAGGCATAACCAGGCGCCGTAAGCAACAGAAAGTAGCGACGCGCTTTGCCTCCCTGGCGATCCTGCTTGCCAAAAGATGCATAGCCATGCACTGGAGAGCCCCGGGAGGGCCGCCAATTGAGGCCTGGAGGGGTGCGGTAAGCAAGTGGGGGGCCGCAGAGGAAGAGCTGCTTAGATCTGAAGAATTGCGGGGACCGCGTAAGCATCACATCTCCATGCAATGGGCGACATTACTCCATGCCTCCAAACAACATTCAGCAGAAGACCCACATACGCAGGCTACCCCGCCTCTGGCAACGGGGGTACTCCGAGAGAGCGCACAGCACGCAACCCCTTAAAGATGGTCCCTGGTCAGGGATGGTTCATAACCTGAATTTGACAAGTAACTTACACAACATACACAGACGCCCGCGCCCCACACCCTGCGCTACATGTATTAAAACTGACGCCAGTTACTTGACCTCCTAGCCCTCACTACAGCGAGTCATTTCCCATGCAGTGAATCCCAGTTCTAGTTACCCATAGTGATAAGTTATGTTCCCTACAGTCTTTAGGCACAGCACGTGGTGGTTTATATCACCAATCCAACAGGACAGCACAAAAGGGACAGAACAACATGCAGGATGTGACTTAAGATCGAATGGAACTCAATGACATGCCAATCCCAGAAACAAAGACATTTAAAAAGGTCTAACTTACGTCCATTCTTATTGTTATAATATCTGAGGAATGCATAGCATTTAGAACCTGTATTGTACGTCCTTCAATAATCTGTCAAGCTGTAAGTACCCTGCATAATAAGAAAATGCCAATAAAAAGAGTTAAAAAAAATAATCTTACAACACACATGCAATGGGAATTGACCAGTTGTTTCAACTACATGTACTAATGTGTTCTCTTGCAAGTAGCTTTCTTCATTTAAGAAAGACTCAGTACTAGACGTATGCTTCCATTCTCCTCCGAAGATTTTACAAAAATTACTTTTATTCATAAGTCTTTTTTTCTAGCTTTTTCTCTTCATAGACAACACTATTTTGTCTAGTGTTCTCATTCTCTTCAGTCTTAAAATAAATAGTTTCCGCTTCACAACAAATGCTTAATCAACTACACTCTCAATATGTTGTTTTTGCTTCAGTGTTCCCTTCTCCTCTTATACTGCTTCATGTTTCATACCAAATTTTGTGTTACCCTACTATGAAACATTCTCACTCTTATTTGCTTAAATTGTTTCTGTCTTCTTGTTAAACTACTAGTTGTTTTCTTATAAGATTTCTCACTTCAAATTTCACTAACTCCTTCTCCTTTCTGAGTTGATTTTGAACATCACTTTTTATTAGCATGTTTTTGTACATTTTCCATTTTTCTACATACTATTTTGAGAAACATATTTAACCACATTCTCCGCATTATGTTCCTTTTCACTGTCAGTTGTAAGCAGATAATACTGTTTCCTCTGTTTTTTTCTTGTGGTAGTCTTTTTCTGCATTGTTAATCTTCCTTTGTAAATACAAATAGATGTCAGAAAAGCAAATAAACAATACATTTACTTTTACATTACATACTATTAAATTACATATCAGCAATTAAATAGCTGCATAAGTAGTTATATCAGTGAACAACAGGCATTGTAAGTCTACCACTTTGGATGTATAAGTGCATTTATGAGTTAGTGTATGGATGAGTGACTTGCTGGCTGTGTTAGTGGATGATGGGGTCCTGGCTCAGTTACTGCTGGATACAATAGTGCTGTGTGTGTGCGAGTGAATCTGTGACTGTCAGTGTGTGTGGCTCTATGCTCTTCTACATGGGTATGTGAGTCGCAGTATGGGTGGGAGACTGGATGTATAACTGGACATAAGGGTCTGTAAGTACGCTTGTAACACACTGAAACTTCAAAGTACATGTCTTACCTTTTAAGCACATAGCACCCTGTATGGGCTGCCTACCTTTGGGGTGACTTATATGTAGAAAAAGGGGAGTTTAAGGCTTGGCAAGGGGTTTTGAATGTCAAGTTGGCCTGGTAGTAATGCTGCACACACAGGCTCTGCAGTATCATGCCCGAGACATGTTTAAAGGGCTACTTGTCTGGATGGGTGACTTGGTAGTGTCAGTTCTTCAGAACATATCTGAATGAGTGTATCACACCGTCTGTGGGGGTGTGATTAGATATGTGAGTAACTATGTCAGTATATGACTGTCTCTCTTAGTAATTCTATGGGTCTGTAAATGTGTATACAAGTGGCTGTATGCATTGCTTACAGGCTGCGTTAGTGAGTATAGGGGTATGTAACTGTGTGTGCAACTGGCTGTATTACTGCTGGATACATACATGGGTGTGTGAGTGAATGTTTAAGTGCCTCTTTCGCTGTCTGACTGGGTGTGTGAGTGGCTGTAAGCTTTTGTAAATAGATATGTGAGTCACAGTAAGGGTGGGAGATTGGATATATATATTTCTGGGTGTATGGGTCTTTAAGTGCATGTGTAAGTCACTACAGCTTCAAGGTGCATGTCTTACCTTTTAGGCACATAGCACCCTGCCCTATGGGCTACCTACTACGCACCTTAGGGGTGACCTATATGCAGAAAAAAGGGAGTTTAAGGCTTGGCAAGGAGTTTTAAATGCCAAGTTGACCTGGCAGTAAAATTGCACATACAGGCTCTGCAGTAGTAGGCCTGAGGCATGTTAAAAGGGCTACTTGTCTGGCTGGGTGACTTGTTTGTGTCAGTACTTGAGTACATATCTGAGTGAGTGTATCAGTTTCTCTGTGGGTGTCTCACTGGATGTGTAAGTAACTATATTGCTGTGTGACTAGCTTTCTTAGTAACTCTATGGGTCTGTAAATGTGTTTGTAAGTGGCTGTATGGCTTTCTGTACTGGCTGTGTTAGTGAGTATCGGGGTGTGTAACTGTGTGAGTGAATGCGTAGGTGCCTCTGTCGCTGTCTGACTGGGTCTGTGAGTGATTCCATGGTATTGTAAATAGGTATATGAGTGGCTATGTGGGGGGCAACTGCATATATAACTGGGTGTATGGCTCTGTACATCTCTCTCTGTGTGAGTACTGGGAACATGAACAGCTTTATATGTATCTGAGAGGATATGACAGGGTCTGTATACCTATGAAAATGAGTATGTAAGTAGATGTATAGGTGAAAAAATGGATATGTCAATGATTTTACTGATGTCCCTCTAAGTGTGTCAGTGTCTGTCTAGCTATATCGGAGGTGCGTACATAAGAACCTTCTTGGCACCATAAATAAGCATGAGTGCCTACCTTACTGCGTGTGTGGGTGCAAATTATATACTATCAAATTATATAGAGTAAGAAATCACCCACATCTAATTCCAAACACATTCATTCATTAGAGCTTAATAAAATCAAAATACTTTCTCTTCAGACATTTTTATTCCTCCTTTGCTGCTCACTGTGGTTTTCCTTAATATCATCATCTACCCTCCCTTTTATTTTCCCTTTTACTGTATAACCTACATTTTATTGCACCTTATATACACTCATAACTTTTTATATACATATACTTTTTAAAAGTACACCCCAGTTGTCATACCTGGGAAATGTCTTTGTTGTTCTCTAATTTTTATCTCAGTATCAGTTAGAATCTCTTGTCAGTGAAAATCAAAAGTACAGGAATGGTATACCACTCTCAGTACAAAGGAACCATTAATTGCAACCCTTCCCATTATGCTTTCAGTGATACTGATGCTGTAATCAAATCACAACCTTCCTTTCATATTTTACTTTTGGCATACCACTTCTGAATGGGCGGTGTTTTTTAACCCTTTGTAAGACTCCTGTTAAGAAGCCCAATTCGCAAATCCACCGCGGCGCTCAGCGCGACCCACAGTGTACCATCGTAGCGGATTCGTAAATCCACATGGGAGCCCGTAAACCCACTTAACAATCTGCTGTTAAAGCATGCCATTTATCGTTTACTTTGTAAAAAGTACTAAATTACAACCCAAACACTCCCTAATGAGCAATAATTCCATACTGCTCCGCTTCTCAGTTTTACAATCTACACTTTTTTGTTCCCTTCCCCCGCACTTTTGGCTCCATGTCCATAGTAACTATTTTTGGAACACTGACTGATATCACTAGGTTAAAAGTTCACAACTCTTTCTGTGAGCACCATTCTACCTTCAAATTGAACTGTAGCAGGTGTGGTTGACTGTTTGGAATATTAAGCGTATCCCAAACAGCATAACTTTTTTTTCCCCAGAGGCAATCACAGAAGTAATGACTTTTTTCTCAAAATCACTACCTACTTTTAGCTACCTGCATATTGACAGCATCCAATCAAATATGTTATTTTTTAATTTTGGTGTTGTCCTCCATTTTAACTGCCTTTCATTTTGAAAACTGTCTCATTCAACTACAGCCTTTTCCTGTGTGCTACTCTAGTTTGCCTCCAAAATGGTTAGAGTGTGGCTTGTAGGCCATAGTTTTGTGTTTTGAGCCAGAGAGAGTGTTAGAAAGAGTGGCATTGACACAGACATTAGTTGGCTTGGCAGGGGGATTAAAGTGGCATCAATTGCAACCTTTGGTTGAAAGCATTGTGGATTGCCAACATCCAGGCCTCATGATTATGCACTGTGATGGAAATGACCTAGGCACAATTGCTGGGTTGGGCTAAAAATTCTAAAGAAGGATACCTTTGGTAAATTAATGGCACTTTTCCCACACACTTCATTGGTGTCCTCTATCATTCGCCAAAGGCAAACGTGGAAGTGGCCAAACAAATTCTGCCTACAGATAGACCAATTCACTAAACATGTCAATAAAACTGTTTCTGCCTTCCTCCAGAGACCACAACATGGGCTCTATGTACAACAACAATTTACGCTTTGCTATAGACAGTATATATAGAAATGATGGAGTTCATTTCACAGAGAAAGGCAATAGGATATTCCTCAACAACTTAAAAGACTGCATACTCGTTTATTTGTAGTTATTATTTGCACACCATAAACACAAAGGTTCTTTTTAGAGCCACCTTTTTTTCCCAAACACTGGTTCATCTTCCTTTTAAATCCTTTCTTTGAAATGTTTACTTGACTCCGTGGATCCATCGCGGATCCACAAACCAAAAGCACACATTCAATACAAAGCAACACATTTAGGATTCGGTTGTATTGGTTTGTGAGTGGATGTATGACTGTGTGTGTGGATCTGTGGGTGGAGGTGTGAGTGTCTCTGTGGATCTGTGAGTGGGTGTGTGGGTCTGAGAGTGGGTCTGTGAGTGCCTGTGTAGGTCTGTAAGTGGGTGTGTGGCTGCCTATATGGGTCTGTGAGTACCTGCATAGGTGTGTGAGTGTGTGTGCAAGTACCTGGGAAAGTCTGTAAGTGGGTGTGTAAGTAGATGCATGGGTCTCTGAGTGGGTATATAAGTGCCTGCATAGGTTTGTGAGTGGGTGTGTAAGTACTTTTATAGATCTATGAGTGGGTCTCTGAGTATGTGTGTAGGACTGTGAGTGGATTTGTTAGTGCCTGCATGGATATGTGAATGGATGTATGAGTGACTGCGTGGCTCTCTCAATGGGTCAGTGACTGCTTTTGTAATTCTGTGAGTGAGTGTGAGAGTGCCTGTGTGGATCAATGAGTGGGTCTGTGAGTGAGTCTCTGAGTGGGTCTGTTAGTGGGTGTGTGAGTGTCTGTTTGGGTCTGTGAGTGGGCGTATGCGTGTGTGAGTGAGTCTCTGAGTGGGTGTCTGAGGGAGTGGGTGTAAAAGTGTCTGTCTGGGTCTGTGAGTGGGTGTGTGAGTGCCAGTGTGAGTCTGTGAGTGGTTGTGTGTCTGTGTGGGTCTGTGAGTGGGTATATGAGTGTGTGAGTGAGTCTCTGAGTGGGTGTGTGAGTGTCTGAATGAGTGGGTGGGTGTAAAAGTGTCTGTGTGTGTGTGGGTGTGTGAGTGCCTGGGTGGGTCTGTGTAAAGGTGTGTGAGTGTCTACGTGTGTACGTGAGTGAGTCTATGAGTGCCTGCATAGGTCTATAAGTGGGTGTATCAATGCCTGCGTAGGTCTGTGAGGGGTGGGTGAGTGCCTATGTGAGTCTGTGAGTGGGTCTGAGAGTGCCTGCATGGCTCTGTAAGTGGGTGTGCTAATGCCTGCATAGGTCTGTGAGTGGGTGCATGACTGCCTGTGCAGGTTTGTCAATGGGTGTGAGAGTACCTGTGTGGGTGTTTGAGTGGGTCGGAAAGTGTTTTTTTTTTGCAAAGTATGTCAAAATTTGCTGATCAGTCATGGATTTACACAGGGGGCCACGCTGATCCTCGCGGGGGATCCGTGCTTTCCTAAAGTGGAAAAATATATATATACCTCAATTTCGTACTCAACATACATCCCTCTGACACTCCTCTATCATTCCCGTGGGGTCAGGGTACCTCTACCCTGAGCCCTTTAATCCTTTTGTAGAAAATTTTAATCTCCGATACTTAAAATGGCAGCTTCAACCTCCCAGTCAGGTTGTAGTCAGCCAATCACGGCATTGCTGGTGGCGCGTGACTTTGCAGATATACTGCAGGGGATTTGCGGAGACTCCGATTCCTAGATTTACAAATTTGTTTTTCCTTTAATAACTCTGCAACTACTGAATGGATTTACACCAAATCACAAAAAGGGCTCTTTCTGTACCAAGTGCTACCTCTCTGCCAAATTTGGTAATTCCATCCTGTAGTTTGGGCTGTAGTCGTGTTCAAATCCCTATGGGAAATTGCGCGGGAAACACACATTTTTTGACCCCACCCCCTTTTTCTCAGCCCCCGCTTGACAGATCACTCTGAAACTTTTCATGCAGAACTAGACAAACCGTGCCACTTTTTTTGTGAAATTTTGTGAAGATTCGTCAAACCGTGCCGAGGTTATAAGCAAGTCCAAAAATGTTTTTCCTCTGGAAACCAGGCCTTAACTATAACTACCTACTGGCGACCGGCAGTAGTATGGATATATATATATATATATATATATATATATATATATATATATATATATCCATATCCTACTGGCGGTTGACAGTAGGTAGTTATAGGTAGGATGTAGTTTCCATAGGAAGACCTTTTTGTCATTTACTAATAACTTTCGCCTCGTTTGACGAATCCTCACGGAATTTTCAAAACTAGTTCAACGATCACTTCAGCTGCTCTCTTGAGCATTTCAGAGTGATCCGTCAAGCAGGAGGTGAGAAAAAGGGGGGCAAAAAGACATTTTACCCATTTTTTTCCATAGGAACTTTAAACACGGCTACAGCCCGAACTGCTGAACAGAATTACACCAAATTTGGCAGAAAGGTAGCTGTTGGTCCAGAAAGCACCCTTTTTGTAAATTGGTGTAAACCCATTCAGTAGTTGCGGAGTCAGTTAAAGAAATTTCCAATTTATATATAGGGATGCGGAGGATGCACGACCCCTCCCGATCTCATGCTGAGATCTGGTTGGCTGCCAATACTTCAAGCCAGGAAGTGTTGGCAGCCATCTTGGGACTCGGCTTGAGATGAGTCTCAGAAAAATTTACAAAAAAAGGGGGCAGGGTAAAAATACCCTGACCCTCTAGGCCCCCCCACACCCGGGCCAAAAAGCATTTTTTTTAACTTTGCGGCGGGATCCGCCTATCATCAGTGATATCACTTACCAAGTCATGAGTGATGTAGTATGTGAGGTCATAAGCAGTGCATTGCGGGGCGTAAGTTATAGTTAGCTCAGGTAACTATAACTGCTGAATTTTACTGGTTTTGTACGAGTGAAATCTGAGCCTAACTATAACGTACCTGTAACCTTTGGATTTTTCAGTGAATTTCTAAGTTTTTAAAAATTCTTTTTCCTAACTATAACCACCTTGTAACTTTAGTTTTTTTCAAGTAAATATATATATATTTGTGTGTGTATATATATATATATATGAAATATTTTGGTATTCAAACCAGTATTACAAAGCCTAGCAAACATCAAGGAAAGTATCTTGTAAAAAATCTATATAGGAGTTTTTATAAAGGCTTTTAAACTGCTTTTTTTAATTGACGGTACTAAAGGTTTTTACTGACTCAATGGTTACAATACTATAAGTTTTAATTTGTCATCAACGCATTGATTCGGTATTGATGCCTGAATGTATAATGATCAACCATGAACCATTCCGGCGTGGATCAACAATCTGTTTTCCATTTCTATGTATTACCTTGCACATCTTTAGGCACTTGTCACTTTAAGAGTAAAAAAGGAAAGAAAAAAAGCTGTTAAACAGCGGTATATAAACCAACCATGTTCCGTGAAGCGTGTCATGTGATCAAGATCCTCCGGGATTGAAACGCGTCATGCTGCTGTTGTTTGTTGGAATCGAATAAAATTTGAATCTGCACTTATTCGTGGTCCATGCTCCTGTTCCTGTTCCTGATAGTTCGAGGGAAGGATGGAGTTCTTCGGATATATATATATATATATATTCACTGAAAAAACCATAGGTTTCAGGCACGTTATAGTTAGAAATTAGCATTTAAAAAACCTTAGAAATTCACTGAAAAAACCATAGGTTTTAGGGACAGTTATAGTTAGTTGGACATTGCACTCGTACAAAACCCGTGAAATTCCCCCGTTATAGTTAGTTCAGGCAACTATAACTCGCGCCCCGCAATGCACTGCTGATGACGTCACATATTACATCACTCATGACATGGTCAGTGACATCACTGATGACATCACTGATGACATCTCAAATGACATCACAGATGACATCATCCAGTGACTTTGTGTTTCTGTAAAGTTTAAATATGTTTAATATATATAGGGAAAGGCGTATTGAAGAATGAGTGGGTGTATAAGTGTCTGAATGGATGATTTAGTAGGTGCGTGACTAACTCTATAAGTGAGTGATTAAACGTATCTTACTGAATGCATGGGTTAGTGACTAAACTGGGTGAATGTCTGTATCCGTCTGTCTGTTGCTGTGTAAGTGGCTGCATGGGTTTGTGAATAGCTACATGAGTGTCTATATGAGTTATTGATTGGTTGTCTGAGTATCTGTATGTGTGCCTGAGTGTTTGTGTGGGTGGGATATGTGCGACTCTGTGCATAGATGTGTGAGTGGGTGATTCACTGGGTGGATGGTTTCAAGAGTGCATCTGTGATAGACTGTATGGGTGGGTAAGTGTGTGTAAGAGTGTGTTAGTGAGTGAATGTATGTCCCAGTGGTACATGTGTGAGTAACTACATATGTGAAAGGCAGTATATATGTGTGTTGGAGTATATAAATAGCTATAAGCGAGAGTGTGTGATTGTGAGAGTGACTGTATGGATGAGTGTGTGCTTGTATCAGAGATTGTTTAAGAGCGTAAGAATGTGCTAGTATTTGTATGAGTAAGTGAGCTGGTGTGTGTATAACTGTATAGGTGAGTAAATGGGTGTGTGCTTAATTTTTTGCATGACTGACTAGGTGTGTGAGTACCTCTATGGATGAGTGGCGGTGTGTGAGTGTTTATATAGGTGTATGAGTGCATATAATAGTCCTGTATTGAGTGACTGTAAGTATGAGTGATTGTACGGGTGAGTGAGTAGATGTGTGTGTGTAGACCTAAGAATCAGTGAGTGTGTATATAGTAATTGGTGTTGGAGTGTCTATGGTTTTGACAATGGCAGTCTGTAATTTACAGTGGGTGTATCAAAAGTTATATTAGGGTGTGAGAAGATGCATCAAATTATCTTATGGATGATGTCATCAGTGATGTCATTTGAGATATCATCAGTGATGTCATCAGTGATGTCACTGACCATGTCATGAGTGATGTAATATGTGACGTCATCAGCAGTGCATTGCGGGGGCGCGAGTTATAGTTACCTGAACTAACTATAACGGGGGAATTTCACGGGTTTTGTACGAGTGCAATGTCCAACTAACTATAACTGTCCCTAAAACCTATGGTTTTTTCAGTGAATTTCTAAGGTTTTTTAAATGCTAATTTCTAACTATAACGTGCCTGAAACCTATGGTTTTTTCAGTGAATTTCAAAGGTTTTTTAAATGCTAATTCCTAATATAACGTGTCTGAAACCTATGGTTTTTTCAGTGAATTTCAAAGGTTTTTTAAATGCTAATTCCTAATTATAACGTGTCTGAAACCTATGGTTTTTTCAGTGAATTACAAAGGTTTTGTAAATGACAATTTTTAAATGTATTAATTGTTATATTTATTTTTTTGATACTGATTTACAACATTTTTTTAAACTATTTATTTTTAGATATTTTATTTTTTAAATTACATTGTAATTACATTATACATTACATTACAAAATATACTTTCTCAGAATGAATTACTTTAGTTTAAATACTTTGCAAATAGGCAATAGACTTTTAAGTACAGTAGTTACAGTTGTTGCAATGGGCAACACAATTTCAAACACAATGCAACATTGAGCTCAATGTGAATTTCTAGTTAAATGCAATTAGTTACTTTATGGATTACTTTTTCTAACCACAGGACTGGATCCTAGATTCAGTCCTGGGACATCTCCTGTAAACAATTGAGTAAAAGCGTTTTGGTTACAGTAGTGATTTTTAAGGAATATTATTGTATTTTAAAAGTTGACACTTAGAAACTTTTTCACATAGAATCACCAATGTTATCCTATGGGAGGAAATTCACTTAGCAGGTAAGTAGTGTTATCGTTACTTTTTCTTACTCAGTGGTGGATCCTGGATCCAGCACTGGTGCATCTCCTGTAAACAGTTGAAAGAATGCATTTAAGTCACACAGGCGATTTTTAAGGAATATTTGTAGTTTGTGAAAATCGACACTGAAATTTTTCTGCTGAAAACCAGACAATGGATTCCTATGGAAGGAAATTCAAGTTACTGGTAAGTACGGTTAGAATTACTTTTCAGGGTCAGTGCTGGGCTAAAAGATGCAGCACCTGATAACAGGTGAGTAAATCGGAATTCGTAGTTCGGCTGATTTTAGAGGAATATTTGCAGAATGGTGAATAAAGGGGGTGGGCCTGAGGATACATGTCTGCAAACACGCCCTGTGGCGCGTTTTAAGTTGGAGAATTAATTCCTCCTCAATCCCGAGGGTCCCTAGGGGCCTACTAGCCCACCAGGTACCTCCAGTATGCGCCAGAGAGCTGCATTGCAGAGAGGTGTTCAGAGGCCACGCCCCTTTTTACAACACTCTGCAACGCAGCTCCGTGGCGTTTACTGGAGGTACCTGGTGGGCTAGTTGGCCCCCAGGGACCCTCAGGATTGAAGAGGATTTAATTCCCCATCTTAAAACACGCCATGGGGCCTGTTTGCACACATGTCACCTGAAGCCCCGCCCCCTCCCTTCACCACTGTGCAAACGCGCCCGTGGCGCGTTTTAAGTTGGGGGATTAAGTCCCCTTGAATCCTGAGGGTCCCTGGAGTCCAAGTAGCCCACCATGTACCTCCAAAGCGCCACAGAGCTGCGTTGCAGAGAGGTGTAAAAGGGGCGTGGCCTCTGTACACCTCTCTGCAACTCAGCCCCTGGCGCATACTGGAGGTTCCTGGTGGGCTAGTTGGCCCCCAGGGACCCCCAGTATTTAAGGGGAATTCGTTCCCCATCTGCAAACGCGCCAGGGTGCGCGTTTGCAGAGTGGGAAAGGAAGGGGGTGGGGCCTACGGCCCGACCTTTTTTTTTTTTCCCCGAAAGGGGGCTGTGTGGCCCCCCTTCCTTTTTCCTATTTTTGGGCCCTGGGGACCCCATCCCCCAGGGCCTTACCCCTTTTCCTTTTTTAAAAAAAAAATTAAACGGGAAGGGGCCCGCGTGGCCCGCCTCCCGTGGCCGAATCCAGCCCCGGGGACCCCATCCCCCGGGGCATGGCCACACTTTTAAATAAATTTTTATGGAGGGGGGCTGCGTGGCCCCTCTCCTAAGGCCTCCTTTTGCCCTAGGGACCCCAGCCCCGGGCCAGGCCTTTATTTATTTTATTTTTTTTAAATTATTTTTGGGGAGGGGGGCCGCGTGGCCCCCCTCCCGGGCCACAACTTGCCCCGGGGACCCCATCCCCCGGGGCTGGCCCTATCCTTTGGGGTCCGTGGGGGACCCCAACTCCCCACGGACCCTGCCGGCTCCCCGCCTCCTGCGGGAGCCGGCATTGCTTTTCCACATGGGGAGCTGCTAACATGCAGCTCCCCATGTGGAAAAGCAATTTGCTTGGATATTGGAAGCGAGAGCAGGTTTCCTGCTCTCGCTCCAATATCCAAAGCAGTTTGCTATGACAGGACGGGAGCCGCGAGGCTCCCGCCCTGCCATAGCAAACTACAGTGTCCCGGGGTAGGCACCCCGGGACACTACAGGAGCCGGCCCTGGGGGTGGCGGTCCCCAGGGCCATTACAGGCTCCAGGAGGGGGCCGCGCGGCCCCCCTCCCTCCATCGACAAAGCCCCGGGAGGTGGTGGTCCCGTGGCTCTGGGGGTCCGTAATGGACCCCCATATTGAAATTTTTAGTGCCCCGGGAGGTGGCGGTCTCGGGCGTGTGGGGCTCGAGCCCCCCACACAGGTAATTTTTTTTAAAATAAAAAAGAAGCCCCGGGGGTGTGGCGGTCCCCGGGGCTGCGGGAGGGCCAAGAGCCCTCCCGCACCATTCTTTTTTAAAGGCCCAGGGGGTGGCGGTCCCTGGGGCTTGGGGGGCCTTCGAGGCCCCCCAAAATTAAATATAAACCCATCCCCCGCATGTCCCCGGGACTTGGCCCACCCGGGGGCAAAATAGCATCGAAGCGCGGGAGACCGCGCTTTGATTTTTTTTTTTTCGGCGGGATTCGCGCACCCTAAGCGCATCCCGCCGATTTTTTTGCTTAAAAATGCTTTTTCTGCCCAGGGGTCCTTGTGGGACCCCCTGAGCAGACCTAGGGGTCAGGGTGTTTCTACCCTGCCCCCTTTGTGCGTTTTGCGCACTTGTTTCTTTTTTTCTCGGCGGGATCCGCGCACCCTAAGCGCATCCCGCCGATTTTTTGCTTAAAAAATGCTTTTTTTCTGCCCAGGGGGTCCTTGTGGGACCCCCTGAGCAGACCTAGGGGGTCAGGGTGTTTCTACCCTGCCCCCTTTTTGTGTTTCTGTCCCTCGGTTCTACTGAGGGACAAAATGGCTGCCAACACTTCCTGATTTGGAGTGTTGACAGCCAATTAGCATGCAGCTCGTGATCGGGAGGGTACGCGGACCCTACTCGGCCATAGATATATATGTGACTTTACTTTTCTCAGGAACTACTGAACGGATTTACACCATTTAAGCAAAAGGCACGACACTGAACCAAGGGCTACCTCTTTGCCAAATTTGGTGTAATTCCGTTCAGCAGTTCGGGCTGTAGCTGCGACTAAAGGTTCCTATGGAAAAATGAATGGGGAAAACGCGTTTTGGGACCTCCCTTTTTTCTCGGCCCCCGCTTGACGAATCACCCCGAGACTTTCAGGATAGGAGCGGACCGGAGCGCCCCAACAAGTTGGAAGCTTTCGCGAAGATTCGTCAACCGGCGCCAACGTTATTTCAAATAGAATGTTGCGGATTTCCTATGGAAAATAGGTCCTAACTATAACTATCTACTGGCGACTGCCAGTAGATAATATACACTTGTGTGTGTGTGTGTATATATATGTGTGTATTATAGTTATGGTCATATATATATAAGTAGAGACAATATGAGGTAGGGATCACGACTTTCTCGCAGTTGCCATGCCTTGTAAAGATACTGTTGCTTAAAGGTTATATGTTGCACTTGCATGTTGTTTAGAACGGTATTTTACTGAACAGCACACTAGGGTAATCTATCCTAGAACATTAGCATTTATGCTGTTGGTAGTATGTAATACTGGCACAATGCAGCGAAAGTATATGAACAGATAACACACTTAATTGTCTGGACCTCACAGGAGAATCGCTTTGCCATAAGATGGTCGCCATAGAAACTAATGAATGTCATGTGACAATAAACTATGTTAGTGGACTCTATATCCAGCACAACAAGTTAACAGGTTAATACTTGATTATATCTGTTTATTATCACTAGGGGACCCTTGCACCACCTGGAAACGCAGTATGATGTAATACACTGCTCTGTATTAGGTAACAATACTCCACTTCAAAATGGATGCCATTTTGGCTACTAGTATGTGCCTATGTTGTGGTCCTTTTTGATTTTTACATTATCTATGTAATGCAAGTCTTTTCCCATGATTCACTGTGTGACCAAGCTCGCTGTGCGAGCGAAACGCGTAACCTGGAATAAAATCTACCACTGGGGTTTGCTACATCTCTGAGTGATCGCTTTACTTGTGGTCTTGAATAGAAATTATGTCCGGCGTGCTCCGCCGGCTTTAAGCGATCCTCTGCAGAGGGCGGGGGAAGGCAGAAGGAGCCCTAACGTAAAATATATATATATATATATATACTTGTGTGAGTGTATGTATGTATATATATATATATATGTGTGTATCATAGTTATGGTTATCTCAAGTAACTATAACTTGTGCACTAAGGTAATTATAACTCGCGCCCCCGCCATGCACAGTTTTCTCATCAATAATTTTACAGCAAATGTTGCAGTGCTATTATCAATGGTGTCATAGAAGACGTCATGAGTGATGTATTATGTGTGGTAAGTAGCAGTGCATGGCGAGAGTGCAAGTTATATTTACCTTAGTGCACGAGTTATAGTTACTTGAGATAACCATAACTATAATTGCTGAATTTCTATGGTTTTGTGTGTGTAAAATGTGAACCTAACTATAACGTCCCTGTAACCTTTGGATTTTTAGTGAACTTCAGCTATAATGTCCCTGTAACCTTTGGTATTTTAAGTGAGTTTCCATAGTTTTTTTAATGCAAAGTAATATTTAATTATCATATGTTGAACCAACCTAAAGGCCTGGCCTGCAGCCAGGCCCTGTGGCCAACCCCCCCAAAGACACTTAACCTGGGTGGGGACATGCAGCCCCCTACAGGGACCGATTTTGGTCCCAGGGACCCCATCCTCCATGGCCTGCCACCTTATTTTGGGGAGGGAGGTACGTGGTCCCCTCCCCGAGCCCTATTTGGCCCTAGAGACCCCAGCCTATGGGGCCAGAACATTCACTTAAGGGGGAGGCGAGCCCACAGCCCCACCTCCCTGAGCCAATATTGGCTCCGGGGTCCCCAACCACTGCGGCCTGGCCAGTAACTAAAGGGGGAGATGGACATGCAGCCCTCTTCCCCAGGTCAGTTTTGGCCCTGGGGACCCCATCCCCTGTGACCTGCCACCTTAATTTGGGGAGGGGGCATGCACCCGTGGGTCAATATTGGCCCGGGGACCCAATCCCCCAGGGCTTGGCCAGACACTAAAGGGGAAGGGTGCATGCAGCCCCGGGCCAATATTGGCCCTGGGAACCTCATCTCCCGGGGGATGGCCAGTAACTAAAGGGAGAGGGGGGGCACACAGCCCTCATCACTGTGCCAATATTGGCCCAAGGACCCCATCTTCTGGGGCCTGGCCATTACATGGTAGATGCCCACTGGCTTTTTGTTGGAGACTGTGGGGGGAGCCCCATTGCCCCCACGGCCACAGTCGGCTTTCTGCCTCCATCAGGACCGGACATTGCTCCCGACCACATGGAACAGCTTTAAATGCTTCTTCCTGCGGGTTGGAGCAATTTTTTCATCTGTTTCCCTGCCCACTTCCCAGCGGGCAAGGAAACAGATGAAGAACCACTCCCAGCGGGCGGAAGCATTTTACATGCTCCTAGCCACTGGGAGCAGACTTACCGTTTGCTCTCGCTCAGAGGGAGCTTTCAAATGGCTCCCGACAAACTAGAGCAAACAGAGGTTTCCCTGCCCATGGCACTGCGGCTGGGAAACCGCTATGTCCCGAAGATGGGCACCTCGACATAGCAGGAGTAAGCCCTGGGGGTTGGCGGTCCCCAGGGCCATTAATGGCTCCAGAATGGAGGCCGTGCAGCTCCCCTCCTTTTCCTTGTGCATGCCCGTGCCCCAGGGGGTGGTGGTCCCTGGGGCCAAAAACAGCCCGGGAAGTTGGACTGCATGGCTCCCCTCTCGCTTTTCAATAATGACCTGGCCCCGGGGAGGTGGTGATCCAAAATCAGCCTAGGGAGGGGGTCTGAGTGCGCCTCTCCCCAAATTATATAAATAAATAAACCCCCCAAGACCTGGCCCACCCGAGGGGCATATACTAAACAAGCACGGTAGCCTGCCCTTGTTTTTTGGGGGGGAATTGCAGATCCTTCATGAATTTGTTTTTTAAATGTAAAAATGTTTTGGGCCCAGGCGGGGTCCCTGTGGGAGCCCACCACCAGGCCTAGGGGGGTCAGGCTATTTCTACTCTGCCCCCTTGTTTTCTTTTTCATGTTTTTTCTTGGGGGCCAGGGTATTCTTATCCTGCTCCCTTCTCTTTTTTTAACGTTTTCTTTGGGACTCGGCTGAGTCCGAGTTCCAAGATGGCTGCCAAAACTTCCTGGTTGAAGTGTTGGCAATCAATCAGATCTCATTTTGAGATCTCTGGCATCCACGGGCCCTTTGCTTTCCTAGATATCTATATTTTTTACCTCGAATAACTCCGAAACTACTGAACAGATTTACACCAAATTACAAAAAGGGCTCTTTCAAGAACAAGACCTAGCTTTCTGCCAAATTTGATGTAATTCCATTCAGCAGTTCGGGCTGTAGCCGTGTCTAAGAATTGCAAAATCCCCATAGGCATTGCATGGGGGAAAAGTGTTTTGGGACCCCTCCCTTTTTCTCGGCCTCTGCTTGACAAATCACCATAAAAGTTTCCAGACAGCAGCTAAAGTAACTAGTACACTACTTTAGAAAATTTCGTGATGATTCATCAAACGGTGCCAAAGTTATTAGGGAAACCAAAAACGCTTTGTCTATGGAAAAAGTTGGTCCCAACTATAGCTATAAACTGGCTGTCCATATATTTTTTCACTGAAGAAACCAAAGGTTAAATTCCGTAAATGTTGTGATAAAAACATCTGTTTTTGTTTAAAACAAAAAAACTTTCACTGAAAAAAACAAAAGTTAAAGTAACGTTATAGTTAGGTGAATATGTTAGTAACAACATTGTTTTGAACTTTAAAAAACCACACAAATTCACCAGTTAATAGTTATCAGATCTAACTATAAGTTGTGTCCTGCCATACACTGCTTATGACCTTACATATTACATCACTCATGACATGTTCTATGACATAATTTGTGACATCATTGATGACATCTCAAATGACATAATTGATGACATCCCTGATTACATCATCCAAGCTTCGTTTTTGCACACCTTGCTCCATAAACAGGTATAGCACTAGAGTTATGAAAGTAAGTGCAAAATAGCTCAGAATAACTAATGCCCTACTATAGACAGTCTTTACCTGTATCAAACCCCAGACAATCACTGAACCTACATTAAGAATTGAAGTGGATATGAGTAGATCTGAGTAGAAAAGTGGGCACTCTTTTCTCTATGGAGAGAGTTTACTCTGTACCACACTGTTTGCAGACAGTGAAACTCTCATGAAAAATAAACCACAGAATATTAAAAAGTATCTATTAAGAGCAGTGTACACTGTATGGAAAGCTTACCCAAAGAGCGACTATTCACTTAAAATAACCAAGGTCTGAAGGTGCTAAAGATCATACTACCTGCAGCCTTCATACTGCGGTGAAAACTTTACAGATAACCGATCTTCTGAAGCACAACAAGCACGTGTACATAGCTTAATACTTGGTGCACACAGTCTTCTTTGTTACGTAGAAATTGCCATGCTGAGACGATTCTAAGAACTGCTGCTTACACATATGAGTAACTTCCCAGTTACATCTCCATCAGGTGTAGCAGGCATTTGTTATGTGCAACATTGAACCTATACCATATACTTCATGGGTAGCCCAGTTCACACTAACAATCAACCACAGATATATGGGAAACCCTCACTGCACACGGTGTTCAGTATGTATACAACTGTTCAGAGAAAGCCAAATTACTCAAGATATTCAACATCTGTTCCAGAATTAATGCCCTACTACAAACATATTTTATCTGTATAAAACCCCTCACAACCACCAAACCCACATTGAGCAATTAAGTTAATATGAGTAGAAAAGAGGGTAATGTAAACAGTGTTTACTCTATGGAGAGAGTTTACTCTGTACCACACGGTTTGTAGACAGTGAAACTCTCATGAGAAATACACCACAGAGAATTACAAAGTATCTACTAAGAACAGTGTACACTCTATGCAACACTTGTCGGAAAAGACACTATTCGCTTAAAATAACCAAGGTATCTAGATGCTAAAGATTATACTACCTGCAGCCTTCATACTATGGTGAAAACTTTCCCGATAGCCCATCTTCTGAAGCGAAAGAAGCACATGTACATAGGTTAGTTCCTGGTGCACACAGTCTTCTATATTATGTAGAAACTGTCATGCTGTGACGATTCTGTCTAATAACCCAAGGCTGCTTACAATACTTAGTATGTAAACTTGTGTGGAACATGCTGAACACAAGCCATCAACTGCCACCTGCACACAAAGTTACTCTCCAATGCGATGATTTATACCATGATCAATACCTCTGCACACCTATGATATATTAGGAGCACGTGTTCTGTAAAGACTTACACCCATTAGCGGGACACAGGCTGTACACAATTAGGTAGAAAAGTAATATGGTAGCTACTCGCCACTATGTAAACTAAAAAACAAACACACTCATTGGGTGATGTCATAGAATATGTCATGAGTGATGTAATATGTGAGGTCATAAGCAGTGCATGGCAGGGCGCAAGTTATAGTTAGCGCTGCTAACTATAACTGGTGAATTTCTGTGTTCTTTTTAGTTCAAAACATTAATGTTTTCACTGGCACATTCACCTAACTATAATGCTACTTTAACCTTTGTTTTTTTCAGTGAATTTCATAGGTTTATGTAATGTAAAGTAATATTTTGTTACCATACGTAAAGCCAACCCCCCCACCCGCCCCCGCCTTGCATGGCCTTCAGCAGAATGGCAGGGATTTGGCCACAGGGTCTGGTCTGCGGCTAGGCTCTGCAGCAAACCCCCCACAGGGCCTTATGTTTGTTAAAGGTGAGGGTGGCACATACCCCCCCCACCCCCCCCAAGCCCCAGTAAGCTCATTAGGCTCTGGAGACCCCAGTCTTATATTTTTTAGATTTGTTTTTAGAAAAATGCATTTAACAACATTTGACTTAATGTGGATCCGGAGTTAGCAACATAATTCTGAAAATCTACCTCGCTTTTATTCCATCTTTTGCCGAGAATTCTTATCCAAGTGCATAATTATTTTGTGCACTGCCACATTGTGGTTCACTTAAATGTGACTCATGTGCTTTTATTCAAATATCAAGAACTACATTCCGAATTTGTAATAAATCATACCAAAGAGCAAACATTCAGTTACGTGATTGTAACTGGCTCTACCAGGTGTTTCATTTTCAGTTTTATTTAGCAAGTGGAATACAAAGTAGGAAGTCAACATAAATGTCAGTGGTGCATAAATGCCCCAAATTGCAGCATACATTTGTCTCTGAAGTCAACGTGTAAAATGTATACCTTAAGCTCTGACATCACTGACAAGGGAAAATCAGTTCAAACAGAGCGCTAAATTAGTGCCTATAAATGCAGCACCAGGAATCAGTTATTGTCCTGCAGCTGTGTTTACAAAGATGCAGTATCTAATTGCTGTTGAAAAGCCATCCAATGAATATTTAAACAAAAGAGGGTTGTGTCATGCGTCGGACAAGGAAGAGGGTGGCAGAAAGCAAAGTCTTAGCTAGAATACGTTTAATTGTTCAAACTGAATGGAGAAAAAATGACCTAGTGTGGTAACATATTTCCTGCAGGTCAGAAAGTTGGAGTGCTGGAGCACTGAATAAGGTAGTCAATGCTCACTGGTTTCCATATTTAACTAAGAGACTAGGGGCCGTATTACGCATTGTCATTGTTTGCGCCCGGCACACCTTTTAAAAGGCGCACCCAGCGCAAAAAATGACAATGTGCCCCATTATGGTGAATGTGCTGCCCCCAGGGCAGCCGCAAACTTGCACTGCCCCCAGGGCAGTGGATTCCTGTGAAAACACGGAGTGGCTGCTTGCAGCCGCTCCGTGTTTTCACAGTGCAGGCGGCAACCCGCCTGCACTTTCAAAGGGGATTAGAGATCCCCTTGCAGGCGGGTGCAGTCTGGGGGGTTCATAGGACCCCCTTTCTCCCCTCCAGAGGGCTGCTCTCAGGGACTGCACTCACAGTGCGCCTACTGTGCGTGCACCCCTGAGAGCTTTTTCCCTCTGCGCCCACATCTATAATATGGCGCGGGCGCAGAGGCAAAGGAATTCCATCATTTGTACAGGGCACGCCCCTATGCAAATGAGGGACGCCCCCTGATGGTAGCGCTGGCGCTTTAAGTGCGCCAACGCTATCGGTATTACTGAAGGGGACGCACAAGCATCTGCGCCCCCATCTGTAATACCAAAATGCCCCTGAGGCGCGCAAAGCGAACGCAAATGCCCGTTGCGCCCCCTGGGCACTTATAGTAATACGGCCCCATGTAGGCATGCCCAATCCAAAAATGTTTGCAGTTCATAAACACTTGTTCAGGTAAATAAAAGAAGGTGGCACTATGTAATTCTTTTACCTACTTTCTCTATTTTCATTTTAACGGGCTTCCTTTATGAGTTAAGGCTCAAGTGCTAAATCAAGTAACACAGTGCTCTGTGCAGTACCACACTATGAGACTGAATGTGTTTTTTTAATAAGACGGAAACAGTTTTTTAGGGTTCAGGGATGGTTAAAGGTAAAGGGAGGTGAGGAGATTTTAGTGTTCAGGCGAAGGTAGAGGTAAAGAGAAGTATGAGGTTTTTAGGGACCAGGTGTGGGTAGAGGTAAATGGAGGTATGGGGTTGTTAGGGTTCATGTATGGCTAGAGGTAAAGGGAGTTTTAGGGGCGGTAGAAGTAAAAGAAGTTAAGGGTGTTTTTTTTTTTTAAAAGGGGGAGATTTGAGGGTTACCCACCAAGCAGAAAAAAGGAAAACAAATTAAAAATGGGGCTTGGGCCTTGCCCCCTAAAAAAGTGTATGAATATTTATATTTCAACAAAATACATAGATTATAAATAAACGGATACATATATGTGTGTGTGTGTGTGTGTGTATATATATATATATATATATATATATATATATATACATATATATATATATATATATCCTACTTGCGGTCGCCAGTAGGTAGTTAGGACCTAGTTTCTACAGGAAAAGGGTTTTTTGTTTTGCTAATAACTTTGGCACTTTTGATGAATCTTCATGAAATTTTCAAAACTAGTTCGCCCCTCACTTTAGCTGCTGTCTTGAAAGTTTTGGAGTGATTCGTCAAGTGGGGGCCCAGAAAAAGGGGCTCCTAAAATTATTTTTCCCCATGCAATTTCCCATAGGGATCTTGAACAGAATTAAAGCAGCTGGACAGAATTACATCAAATTTGGCAGAAAGCTAGCTCTTGGTTCAGAAAGAGCCCTTTTTGCTATTTGGTGTAAATCCATTCAGTAGTTTTGGAGATATTAAAGTAAAACCAAATTTGTATATCTAGAGGCTCCACGAATCTTACTGATCTCCTGCAGAGATCTGATTGGCTGCCAACAATTAAACCAGGAAGTGTTGGCAGTCATCTTGAGACTCAGACTCAGCAGAGTCCCAAAGAAAATGTTAAAAAATGAGAAGGTAGCAGGATAGGAATACTATGACCCCCTAGGCCTGGTGGTTGGGTCCGGGATCCCGCTAGGACCAAAAATCTTTTTTTTTAAATTTTCGCAGGGAAAATCACAAAGATTTGCAAATCCCCATAAAAATAAAAGAAATTTAAAAACATCGACCCCCAGGTGGGCCAGGTCCTGGGGTCTTATTTTTAAAGATAATATAGGGAGGGGGCACATGAGGCCCCCCTCCCCATTGCCAAAATGGGCCCCAGGGCTGTTGGAATAAAAATGTTTTAGCTGAATTGTTTATGTATTGTATGTCTTAAGTTGGCATTCGCGGCACCATTTTATATTCAGCCGCCATTTTGAGCCATGATCGAAACTAACTTCTGCCTCTCTGCCCCAGCTGAATGCAGCTGTGAAAGTTTTCGTTTCTTCAAGGTTGAGCCTTGCCATACTAATGAATACGCTGTTCTTGTCTGTGCATACCTTTCCAACTAGATAGGCCTGCTCCCACCCTTAGAGCGGCAGGTGCAGGCAGAGTGACCTTGGCACTGAGATAGCATGTGCCCGGTCTCAGGATCGAAACTCATCCTTCTGTATCTCCTTTGTTCACCAGCTACCAACTGGAAATTTCCATTCAGGGCGTGTCTTTATTGGTTCTGAATTGTACTTAATGTATCGCCATGCTTGCTGAAGTCAGTCCCTCTGCAGAAATCCTAGGAGGCTGGTCAGACTGGCCTCCGCTCGAGTGTACCTGAATAAAATATACTTGGTTTGTATTCTCTACTGTCTGACCGACTCTTCATTTGTATGGAAGGCTGAGAGGTGGTCACGAGCGACCCGTGTGGCCCTAATCGGGTCACTTCCTTCAGTTGGCGCCCGAACAGTGACTCCATCGGGTGACCCATCCTCGCCCGCGGACGGGTGAGGAGGTCGGGGCCATCGTCGGGTCGGACCAGGGATCCCTGCACGAGAGAGTCCTGAACTCGCAGCTGCCCCGTCTGTCTGACCGGTCGGTGCCTCGCCCAACTGTCATCCTGACTGGGGTCCTGAACGGCGAAACCCTCGGATCTGACCGCTTGGTCCGAAGAGTCGGCAGTGGAGAATAAATTCGTTTGACCTGTGTGCACCAGGTAACTTTGTTTTGGTTCTTTGTGGATATGGTACCATTTTGGTTTGTCTTTGGTACGGTCTGAGGACCAATTTTGGTTTGCATTTGGGACGGTCTGAGGAGCGATTTGGATACAAAGTGTTTGTGAACACTTTGCCCGGCAACATAACAAATTTGGCCTACTTTTGAAAATGCTGGTGTTTAGTCGTTTTTAGGTCGAGCCTAGCGCAGCGCGCAAGGAGATGACCTTTTGGAATCGGTCTGCACTTTTGAAAGACTCGTGCTTGTGCTGGCATCCACCTTGCGGGAGCGAGCAGCGGCGCGCAGGGGCCATCTGTTTTCAATTAGCGTGGCCGCGTGCGCTTGTTTACATTTGCCTGCTCGCGGTCGCTTTCACTTTGCCAGACACGCGCCTCGGGAGCAGCCAGTTCAGCAGGGCAGGTAAGAAGCAGACCGTACTCTTTCTAACCTTTTAGGGAACACGTTAACTGTTAAGATGGACCGTATTCCCGTGGTCGCTTTCACTTTGCCAGACACGCACCTCGGGAGCAGCCAGTTCAGAGGGGCAGGTAAGACGCAGACCGTACTCTGTCTAACCTTTTAGGGAACACGTTAACTATTAAGATGGACCGTATTCCCGCAGCGTCATACGTTTTTGGGGCCCACATTGTAACATGTTGGCCTAGTGAGCATGTTTCTAGGTGGATGCGTGTTGTTTGACTGCTTCCTCCTGTTTGTTCAGATGTGATGGCCAATACAGGGATACCTCTGTTCATTTCATGGTGAAGGATCTTATTCTACTTGATATCTTCGTTTGGTTTCTGGAACACTGGGCTTGCATATACAAATAAATTGCTTTTTTAGTTTGCAAAGCACATGCATGCTTTTATTCATTCTGTGTGCTGCATGCAGTGCATTTTTCAGTCGTTTTGTTAGTGTTTGTGGGATATCCACAGCTGTATTTGCTTTTTGGTAAATGCCTTATTTGTAGGCTTAATTATAACTTTACACATTTTTGTATTACCGCTGAATTGGCTGAAATGTCACATTTAAAGTATATATTTTAATAACAGATGTCATTAACAGATCTAAATCGAGTCAATTTAATAGCATTTGCTCCCGTTTTAGCCATAGTGCCTGTTTGGGGCTGAGCACAAATTGCCTTCGCTTCTACTGTGCTCACGTACATGCCACCAGGTGTTGGCTAGTGCTAAAAGCAAGCTCAGAAAGACAAATAAGCGACCTCAAATCATCCGCACATGCAGTGTGGATTCATTGATTTATTTCTTGATACGTTGTATCTCGATCGCAAGAGGAATTAGATCACGTGTCATGATATAGGCAGACAATTTCTACTAGTGGGGGCCATTATTTGCTCCATTTGCAAAACCCACTTGCACCAAATTGGTGTTTGCTGCCCTTGTGGTTCTGAAAGCGTGCTCAGTGTCGTTTTCTAGATTTTCACAAAACATTATTAAGAGTTTGTACAAATGGCTGGAAGTTAAACTACATATATTCTGCATCACCTCTTTGTCTGTGTACCCTTCCTGTGTGCACACTGCCCACACCCACGTCTTCAAGGTTGTAAAGCATTGCACCCTGATATTGTGGAGTTGCCTGTATCTTCTTTTCCATCATATTCTTTCATATTGTACCGTCGACCTGTTGTGTACAGTTGTTTTGCTGTGTTTTTCTGAAAGGTGCACTTATACCAGTGTCCGCCGCTGCTGTACAACACTGCTAGGTAGAAGGAGTAACATAAGTACATGGTTAGTCATTGGTTCTACCTGTTCTTAAGCTATAGCAAGGACTGCCGTAGGAAGGGTACCAGGGGTCACGATGCTAGCACGGAAAATGGGCCTCCAGCACCGTGGCATGGAAGGGACAGGCTATCTATAATTGGATTGCAGTGACTGCTTCTCACCCAGAGGTTCTTCTGCCACTGCACTTGCGGCACTGTTTATAACTACATCATTGACAATGCAGCAATTCAGAAATATTTAATTATTTAAGGACAATTCCCAATTCTCTTAAGTACCCAGTGAAACATTGTTTTATTACTTAACAATTCTAAATCGTCATATTTTTCTGCCTTCTGTGTTTTATTTGTGGAGTTTTTTTTTTTGTAAACTGGTGCACCTGTTGGTATTTATACTCTTGTTGTCAATTTTTTATTAAACGTTTTGTCTTGGTACCTACACTCTTATTTTTTTTTACTTAGCAGGGTTTTTTTATAGTTTATACAGTAAAAGTATAACAGCATTGGCATAGCCAATAGGTCTGCTTTGGGACCTTATAAGTATTTAGTTATGCAGCACAATATCCTTGGTGCAACAACATCAACTGTTGCATGGCTAAACACTTATAAGGTCCCAAAGGCAGACCTATTGGCTATGCCAATGCTTGTTTTTTTTTTTTTTACAGATTTATACCACGCGAACTCGACCCAAAGGTATTGGAGCTCTTTACATGAGCACCGGTTACGTTACACAAGGACACATTCATTTTTTTGGTAGGCACGGGGAGATTAAGTGATTTGCCAGGAATCACAGGATGTGGAGTTGACCCCCAGGCTCCAACCTTGGTTTCCCAGCTCCAAGGTCGGCAATCTAGCAGTGAGACCACATTTCCCTGTTTTCCCCTTAAAATGCTGAGGATTTGTAGTCTTGGTTAACCCACTGGCAAAGCAGGATCACCAGTCCCAGAATTTGAAGAAACAAGCATTGGCATAGCCAATAGGTCTCGCCTTTGGGACCTTATAAGTGTTTAGCCATGCAGCAGTTGATGTTGTTGCACCAAGGATATTGTGCTGCATAACTAAATACTTATTAGGTCCCAAAAGCGAGACCTATTGGCTATGCCAATGCTTGTTTGATTTCTTGTTGTCGTCGTTGTTCTGCTGATGCTCGACTGGAAGAAAGTCAGCCAGCGCCTCCGGAAGGCACTCCTAATTTTGATATGTATGTGAAGCATGGCATTGGCCCTATTATGTTTAGTACGCTATGGCACAAATATACGAGGGGCAATGCCGAGTTGCAGTGGCCAATGACGGGCACTTTTGATGAACAAAAAATGTGTTTCTTGCAGGAGAAGTTGTTTGCGAGAAGAAGTAGGCAATCTATGTTTGATTCCCCCAGAACATGGCAAAAAGAGGCTAAACAGAAGCGAATGAAAGCAGAGAAAGAGGCCCGGAAGGGGAGAATGCAAACATTGACTCAGAAAGCTGTAGCGCATGATAGAGAGAAGCAGGAGATAGGAATAGAACATGAAGATAGGAGGTTTCGACTGAATATTGATAAATCTTATGTAGCCCGAGAAGAAAATGACGCTTTTGTAGAGGCACTGCTAGGTGCTCGACCTCCACTCCTGTGTGCCCCACAGAGGGTATATCCCGCTCTGCCCCTTCAGGCCCAGCTGCCCGGTTCTTCTGTCTCTGCTGTTTCTGCTTCTGTTACTGTAGATCAGACTGCCTTGGCCACGGCACCTCCTGTCCTTTCTTTGTCCTCGCCATCTGTGGCAACTGTGACTGTCAGCACTCCTGCAGCGCCTATTGCTTCGGGGTCTTTCTCTCCAGCTCTTACACCCACGACCCAGCAAGCAGCGACGTTAATGCCCACTACCTCCATTATCACCCCCACTGTGTTCCTCCATTCACGGACATCACTGACTAGCGAGACACCGGTGCGCGGACCTGAGGATAGAGATTGGACGAAATTTAAGGAGCGCATGGGGCGGACATTGGTCCGGTCTGATGTGGGAGATGCAGAAAAAAAGGTGGTGGCTAATCAGGCAGCACAGTGGGCTCGTAACCCCAATTACAGTGTGGAAGATGACTGGAGTGTGATGAAAGATTATGAGCCTTTTGTACCGCAACATGCCCTTAAGCACATGTCGGCTACTTTGATCGGTCTTTGGGAGCAGCATTTCAAGGGTACAGCACCGCAGATCATATACGATATTAGGGATCATGTGTATGTTACTGATATGGAGCCTGCTCAGGTCTTTGGTAATGTCGCCACATTGGTTGCTTATCGGGGAAGGCTGTTGGAGAAGAGCCCCACCCCGGTATCTCAGTATCCGATGAGGGAGGTGCATCCTATAAATCCTCCCGAGATACCAGAGCTACCGGATCAGCATGATAATGTAACTAGGCCAAGGGTAGAGGCCCGTTTTCAGGAACAGTGGGTTTATACTCCATGGAAAAGAAGTGAGGTCTTGTCCCTTAAAACTCAGTTACCTGACCCCAGGAAAAATCCTACTGCATATTATAAAGAATTGACTGAGGCCGCTTCATCGACAGTAATGACGCTTGCGGACGTCGAAATGTTCTTTGGTTTGTTGGTTCAATTTATTTGGAGACAGGTACATACACAGGATCACGTCGCTGAATTGGGTAGTACCTGGGATCAAATTAAGGCATGGGACCAGGAGAGGAAGCCTGGTGAATAGCCTAAGGCAGAGATACTTGCTCTGCCTGGCCGCATTATCACTTATATGCATTCCCTTATTCCACCCCGAAATATTGATTGGGACAAGCTATCGGCCTGTCGTCAGAAGAAAGATGAGAGTGTGTCTGATTTTTTCACCCGGTTTTAAAGTGTGTTTTTGGATTATAGTGGACAGGACTTGTCGATTGAGGGTGGCGTGCGTTTGTTTGTTAGTAGATTAGTTTCAAATTTGCTCCCCGAGATCGCGACTCGATTACAGGCTTCTGAGAGCACCTGGTCCACCTCTTCTCCTTCTGTTATCTTGAATATGGCGCAGTATTATGAGCACAGGGAAAATGTGGAAAAGGAAAAGATGGATAAAAAGCATAAGGATTTGAAGACGAAGGTGTTGTTGCAGCAGGCTTCTCGAGGGAATGGTAGAGGGCGTGGTGGTTAGGCCCGGCAGTTTCGCCGTACTAGCAGGAATACTACGCCGGTAGGGCCGAATCAGTGTGGGTATTGTAAGGAGGAGGGACACTGGCGCAGCGAGTGTCGTGTGCTTTTGCAGAAAGTGGCAGTCCCAAGAGGACGAGTGTCTCGTGGACGGGGCCGTGGAGATGGTGGCCAGGACAGGGCTCAGACCGTTGGGACATCTCAGGGTCGTACTGTTCAAAACTACTTTGACGACCCTAGGGGCAAACAGTACTATCATGATGACTATGATACGGATGAGGTGACTGGGATGTCTTACAGCTGGGACAGCCGGGGACAGGGTGAGGGACAAGTTTTGATACCTGTAGACCAACGAGGTCCGTACGTTAGTGCGGATGTGCATGGTTCGACTAAGGAGTGTTTGGTGGATACAGGTGCAACAAGCAGTTCTATTTCTCGTTCCTTGGTCCCTGGGGCGGCTCTGTCTGGCCATAATAATGTTTCGGTAGGATTTTCTGGTGTACCGGTTGTGAGCCCCATTTCAAAGCCTCTTGCATTGACTATTGGTTCTTTCACTGTGGATTCCCCATTTTTGTTGACATCCAATTGTGGAGAAAATTTGATGGGTTTGGACTTGTTAAAAAAATTGCATGCTACGATTTATTGCTCCCCAGCCGGTGTCTATATGACGATAGGTCCAGATGTGGTGTGCGCCAAGTAGTGTCTGTCCAAAGATGCACCCCTCCCTGCTGAATTTAAAGATGTGCCACCCACACTGTGGGCAACGGGCGACATAGATGTGGGTTTGTTGCAGATATCGCCTGTTTCGATACGTGTTAAGGAAGGTGCTATTTTACCCCGCATTCCCCAGTATAAAATACACCAGGCAGGTGAGCGAGCTTTGATGTAAATAGTGCAGGATTTGATTGAGAAAGGAGTGGTTGAAGAGACGGCTGCTGATGTTTGTAATAGCCCTATTCTCAAAAGGACACCTTTGGATTCCTCTGATGACCATGCAGATGTTTATCGCTTTGTGATTGACTTGCGTGAGGTTAACAAAATATTTCCCCAGTTCCCGGTAGTCCCTGACATTACAACACTCTTGACAATGATTCCTTCTTCTGCTAAATTATTTTCTGTCATTGACTTGAAAAATGCCTTCTTCAGTATACCCATTCATCCTGACAGCAGGTATCTGTTCGGGTTCACCCTAGCTGGTAGAAGCTTTAGATTCTGTCGTGCTCCTCAAGGCTATACAGAGTCCAAATATTTATAGTCAGGCATTGAAAAGTCAGCTGGGTTCCTTGTCGCTCCCCACAGGTAATGTATTACTCCAATATGTTGACGACTTGCTCATCGCCTCAGACACAGAACAAGGTTGCAGAGATAGTACGGTTAAATTGTTGCTCCATCTAGCTGACCATGGTCATAAGGTATCCCTTTCCAAATTCCAGTATTGTCGACAGGAGGTCACCTATTTAGATCACCTACTGTCGAAGGAGGGTAGGAGATTGACCCCATAGCGCATCAGTACCATGGTGAAAATGCCTGTTCCGCAAACTCAGAAAGATGTGCACGCTTTCATAGGTATCACTTCCTATTGCAGGCAGTGGATACCTGGATACTCACTGCTTGTTAAGCCTCTGCTTGCACTAACACTAAAAGATGTGCATGAGCCCCTGCCTTGGACGCCAGAGTGTCAGCAGTCTTTTGAGCAATGAAAACTGCGCTTTGCTCGGCTCCAGTGCTTGGTACCCCTAATCATGCAAAATGCTTCGTGTTGTATGTCCATGAGCTGGGTGGTTGTGCGCTTTCTGTTTTAACACAAAAATTCGGGGATAAGCAACGACCGTGTGCTTTTTTCTCTGCTGTGCTTGACCCTGTCACACGAGCCCTTCCGAGCTGTCTTAAGAGCGGTCGCGGCTGTGGCTGTCTCAATAAGACAATCGGCGGGACTCGTACTTGATACCGACCTCATAGTCATGCTACCCCATGTGGTGGATACACTTTTGAATAAGACAAGGACACAGCACCTCACCAGTGCACGTCTGACTGGTTACAAGCTAACGCTCTTTCAAAAGCACATTACGATCAAACGTTGTGCCACTCTGAATCCAGCCACGTTACTACCCCTCCCTTCTGAGAATCAGGAGATTGACATACACGATTGTATCTTCCGAACGGAAGAAGAGACGAAAGGACGGGTAGACCTGACTGATGTTCCCTTATCTGACCCCCAAGGGGAACTATATGTCGAGGGCTCTTGTTTCAAATTACCAGATGGCATCACCACTGCAGCATACGCAATTACTACGCTGCACACGGTAGTTGAGACATCATGAGTTCCTTATCAGTCCGCCCAGGCAGCTGAGTTAGTCGCCCTTATTCGAGCTTGTGAATTGAGCGAGGGACTGGTTGTTAATATTTATACTGACAGCCAGTACGCCTTCGGGGTCGCCCATCATTTTGGGCGGCTCTGGGCAGAGAGAGGGTTCCTTGCTTCCCATGGGACACGCATTCAGCATGGTCCTCTTATACATAGGCTTCTGTCCGCTTTGACACTTCCGAAGAAATTGGCCATAATAAAGTGCAGCGCCCATAAGAAAGTTACTGACAATGTGGTTTAAGGGGAACGCTTTTGCAGATCAGACAGCTAAGGAGACATCCCGAACTAAAATGAAAAGAATGTTTGTAGCAGGTCCCGGGAGGTGGGTGCCCGAGTTCTCCATGTTTGAGGATACACTTGAAAATGTGAAGGTGTGAGGTCACGGTGGAGGAATTAGCAGTGTGGCAAGAAAGTACAGCGAACTTGAATGATGAGGGATGTTGGATTGATAAGTCAGGGAAGCAGAGATGGATGTTGCCAGATGCATATGTTCTTCCTGTAGTGACAATGACCCACTGCCCAGCCCATATCAGTGCTAAGGGTATTTGCAAACTGTTAGACCCCGTATGGCAAAATGAAAACATTTCCAAGGCAGCTACACATTTGGTGAAATATTGCATGGTGTGCATGATGCACAATCCTGGCAAGGGTACCCCTACTCCACCCGGTAATTTTGCACCTCCCACTTTTCCTTTTGAGGTCCTTCAAATTGATTTTATTGAAATGGACAGGGTCAATAATTTGAAGTATGTGTTGGTGGGTGTCTGTGCATTCAGTAAATGGGTTGAGGCCTACCCCACTAAACAAAATACAGCCATTGCGACTGCAAAGATACTCCTGAAGGAGTTTTTTCCTCACTTCGGCTTGCCCCGTTTGATCTGGAGTGATAACAGAAGTCATTTCAATGCCAAGGTTATCCAGCTAGTTTGCGAAGGACTACACATCAGACAGAAATTTCATGCTGCGAATCACCCCCAGTCAGCAGGTTTGGTTGAGAAGTACAATGGTACTCTCAAACTGAAATTGGCAAAGATTCAGGAGACCACAGGGTTACAGTGGCCAGATGCTTTACCATTAGCTCTTTTGTCCACAAGAACAGCACATTCTAGGACAGGGTTGTCACCTTACCAGGTCGTGTTCGGACGCCCGGCGAACGTCTGGGGCGTCCCGCGTCCACGTAAATTCTTTCAGATTGAGTATCCTTTATTGACTGATTACCTGTACCAGTTAACTGAAAATTTACGTTCTATTCACCAACAGATACACGAGTCCCTTCCACCTGTACCCGAGGGGCCCAGACATGATATTCGGCCCGGCGATTTTGTCCTGGTGAAGAACTTCCAGCGGAAAAAGAGTTTGGAGCCTCGCTGGAAGGGACCTGTCCAGGTCCTCCTTGCTACCCGCACTGCCGTAAAAGTCGCCGGCCAAAAGCATTGAATACATTCCAGCCCCTGTCGCAGAGTACCCCTGCCCTTGCCCTATGATCAGTGGGTAAGGAAGCGCATTCAGGACTCTGAGCATGAGAAGGTGCCTCAGTTCATCTCATTCAGCGATGCGATTCTAACGTGGACCCAAGCGGATGCCGAAAAAAATGAAGTGCTAAATGCGGCAGTCCCTCCGGAGATCAGAGCCATTAAGG
Source organism: Calotriton arnoldi (assembly GCA_963921515.1). NCBI lineage: Eukaryota > Metazoa > Chordata > Amphibia > Caudata > Salamandridae > Calotriton > Calotriton arnoldi. The sequence goes on along the minus strand of CAWUFW010000001.1, from coordinate 7,039,155 downwards.
AGCCCCTTTCCACTGACCCCTCTATGCCTGAGCCCCTCTTCGTTGACCCCTCTGTGCCTGGAGTCACCAGGTACAATTTGCGTCCTCGGGTGAAGGACAGTGCACCAAAGGAGAAGTCAGATTAGTTAGGGATGGACTGTGCAAGTCAGGGTGTACTTTGTCAGTAGTACCAACGGTGTTAGTTTAGGGTGAGTCGAGCTTGGTGCTTTGTTCTGACATTGGACAGGATAGATCGAACGTGCTCCCCTGCAGGGGGGTACATTATCCTGGACGATGTGGGATACATCGCGAGCTAGGACTGAGCAGCTCCACCGCCGGTGCTCAAGAGCGCCAACGTTGATGAACATTAGGAGTCTACCAGTGAGGCTCTGACGGACACTGGGAACACTTGCCCCTGCCCTTGCCATCAGTTTTATTGCATTCCCTTTTCTTTGTTTCATAATGTATGCGTTTGGTCAGCCCATTGAGGAGGAGGAACAGCCATTTGCATCACCGCGATTAGCGCAACAGGGCTGGTCTAAAAAGAGTAAAATAGTATTTGTATTGATAGTTGTGATTGGATTAATAACAGTACTTGGAATAGCTTAGTTCCTGGAGGAAAAGTATCCAGTACATACTTTGGTTGGTACAGCACCCCTTCCCTCTGAACACATTTTTGTTACCTTGGCCCCTCACAAAGGAGAGCACCGAAAGTCTTATACAGATAATGTTTTTATACAAATGTTGCATCAAGTTCATAACGTGTCCAATACAACAAATTGTTGGGTTTGTGGATTGCTTCCCTCAGTTACTCATAAAAGTGATAATCTGCTGTCCACGCCACTGTCATACATCAGTAGTTGCGAGGGTTGGTTTAAGTTACTCAGTATGGTGCGTCCCCCTCCCCAACTTTCTACTTTGGATAGGACACCTGCTGATTCTCGTACTATGGTACAGAGTGTACATTTCCATCATAGGGGTCCCTCCGTAGGACCGACAGGACAAGAGACGTTTGATAAATTGTTTTTAAGGTCCTGTATGAACGCATACAAAAGAGTAAAGAATGAGACCTGGTTTCGAATGGAAATGGCTGATTTCCAAGGGTTTAACTTTAACACGTCTGAGTATTTCCAATATTTCCAGGTTCGTAATTTTACAGAGGACCAGCCAATACCAGTGTCAGTGGTCCACACAACAGCTACTTTCTGTGTCCAGGGAACAGGGAGGATAAAGGTGGGGGAGAGCAGATGCAATTCCACATACAGATTGAGAACGACGGATAGCCCGCCCTTAATACCACCCCCTAATGTCTATTTCGTCTTTGGATCTCAAGCTTATGTCTGGCTCCCGAGGGGATGGTCAGGCAGGTGTTATCTCTCTTTTCTCCTTCCCCCTGTGTATATAGCTCCGTCCAATTACGATAAGGATCATCAGCTGCAGCGTTGGAGTGTATCCTTGCCCGAGTCAGAAGGGTCATTGACACGAAGGATATAGATCAGACAGATACTAGCTTACAACAGTTTGAAGAGCCATGAAGGGTATCATACCGTTTTAGGGCCCCATGTCCAATAGCCTTAACATTCGCCGGTTAACAAGGGTTGTTGAAGGGGTTATTAATACAACAGCTGGTATACTGACAAACATCACTGCTGAGCTCCAGGCTACGAGGTTAGTCACCTTGCAGAACAGGATGGTGTTGGACGTTATTCTTGCAGATAGGGGTGGGGCCTGTCACGTCATTGGCAGTAGCTGTTGTGTGTACATACCTGACCACGCCCCCAATGTGTATGCTGCCATACAGAAGTTGCATAGACTCTCATCTGACATACACCAAGAAAATGGTACTGGGGCTCTCTGATCTTTTTGGTTGCAGTTGCTGGTATTGTCTTTACATGCTGCCTTTGCATGCACTGCCTCCCGGCTTGTTGCGCTTTTTGCGTAAGTGCTCTGACACCTAAGCCAAAGATATCAGCCCATGACACTAATGCTGCGATCATGTTGCAGAAGGATATTAACGACAATATGCTGATTGATGAGGGTATCTTTAAATATTGACCATGCGCACTTCAGCTTGTAGTAGTAGCTCTTATTCCTGCAATATGTTATCTGTTTCTAGGTAGTAATAAAATGGTTTAGCGACTGCTAAAAGGAGGGTCTGTTGGAATAAAAATGTTTTAGCTGAATTGTTTATGTATTGTATGTCTTAAGTTAGCATTCGCTGCACCATTTTATATTCAGCCGCCATTTTGAGCCATGATCAAAACTAACTTCTGCCTCTCTGCCCCAGCTGAAAGCAGCGGCAATAGTTTTTGTTTCTTCAAGGTTGAGCTTTGCCGTACTAATGAATACACTGTTCTTGTCTGTGCATACCTTTCCCACTAGATAGGCCTGCTCCCACCCTTAAAGCGGCCTTGGCACTGAGATAGCATGTGCCCGGTCTCAGGATCGAAACTCATCCTTCTGTATCTCCTTTGTTCACCAGCTACCAACTGGAAATTTCCAGTCAGGGCGTGTCTTTATTGGTTCTGAATTGTAGTTAATGTATCGCCATGCTTGCTGTAGTCAGTCCCTCTGCAGCAATCCTAGGAGGCTGGTCAGACTGAACTCCGCTCGAGTGTACCTGAATAAAATATACTTGGTGTGTATTCTCTACTGTCTGACCGACTCTTCATTTGTATGGAAGGCTGAGAGGTGGTCACGAGCGACCCGTGTGGCCCTAATCGGGTCACTTCCTTCAGGGCCAGGGCTAAAGTAAAAAGAAAAGGAGGAGGGCTGTGTGCCCCTCCTCTGTAGGCCGTTCTCGGCCACGGGGACCACCACCTCCCTGGGGCAAGGCCAATAAAATAATATTTGAAGGAGGGGAGCTGCGCGGACCCCCCTCCAGGGCCATTTACGGCCACAGGGACCACCACCCCCCCGGGCCAGGCCGAATATAGAGAAAGGAGGAGGAGGGCCAAGCGGCCTCCCTCCCGGATCGTTTACAGCCTTGGGGACCACTACCTACCCTGGGCCAGGCCGAAGAAAGAGAAAGGAGGAGGGGGTCCCCTGGAGACATTAATGGCCCTGGGGACCGCCACCCACCAAGGCCGGCTCCCTACATCCCGGGGGGCCAACCCCTGGGACATAGCTGTTTTCTTTCACTTGGCGGGAGCTTTGCCAGCTCCCAGCAAGCGAGAGCAAACAGTAAGTCTGCTCACAGCGGGCAGGGGCAGGAAGACTGCTATCGCTCGCTGGGAGTGGACTTTTCATCTGTTTTCCTGCCCAGTCAAGTGAGCAGGAAAACAGATGAAAGGATGGCTTCCACCTGCAAGGAGCAGCATTTTTGGCTGCTCCCTGCATGCGGGAGCAATGCCAATTCTCGCTGGAGACGGGGAGTCAGCCAGGACCGTGGGGGCACTGAGGCTCCCCCCAGTCCCCAACGCTGCAGACTCTGCTCTGGGTGGACTCCGGGGCACCCAGGATCAAGAGGCCGGGCCCCGGGGGATCGGTCCCTAGAGCCGAAATCGGCTGGGGGAGGGGGCCACACGGCCCCTCACCCTTTAATTCATAAGGTGGAAATTCTCCTTTTTGTAGTCTAGTCATCTTCTCTTTATGAGGGTTCTTCTTATCACAGATTTGTGGATGAAGATGCTCGGGGAAACAATCACATTAACAAAATGACATGCACACAGGTCACTGGAGACATTACCTTGTGGTCCTTTATGCAGCTGTAGTATAGAATATGCACTAGACATTTACCCAGCGAGAAAGCAATTACTAATTAACCAGTAGAAAGTACTCAAGTTGGATAACATTTTTGGCAAAACTGTGGATTCTTCTTGGGAAAAATGAGGTTCCGTTATGGCCCTGATGCTCATTTCACAGAAATTAAACCTCAACGGGAAGCACTTAGAAATGTAAATACAGCAGGTGCCCTGGTTGTAGCTCCACTTCTGTAAAGCACAAATGATCCTAACTTCATGTGTTGGTGAAGGCAAAGCAAGTGTGTTTCCTCTTGTATTCCACGCTGAAAAACAATCTGAAATCCTTAATGGAAGTGAGTGCATCTTTGATCTATTGGAGTGCAATCTGATATGTAGTAACTGTAACGAGTGGTTTCTTTCTTGTCTTGAGAGCAGAGTCCATGGTTCACCCTTTTAATTACCCTAAGCATGCAAATGCCCAAAATCATCTGCAAGGGCCGTCTGTTAGGCCCCTACCCCATTTTCCTTAGTAGGTCTTCCCGCCTTTTTGTACATTGATGGACAGCTTACCAAAAGGCCTCCAAGCGTATTTCCCACCAATTTTAGTGATGCGTTCTTGATGCAGAGGAATTCTGAGGACTTCTCCACCAAACAAAGAAGCACTTACTTCATATAGTTAGGAGGAAGTAGCTTTTTTGGGTGAAAAATCCCCTCTTTGTAGTCTTGTCCTCTTCTCTAGATGAGGATTCATGTTATCACAGATTTGTGGATCAAGACGCTCGAGGAACAATCACATTGCCGAAATTTCATGCACACTAGGTCACTGTAGACGATTCCTTTTGGTCCATTACGCAGGTGTAGTGTAGAGTATGCTCTAGTTACTACCTAACGAGGTAGCACTTACTAATTGATCAGTAGAAGGAACTCCAGTTGGGTAGACTTTTTCTGCAAAACTGTGAACTCTTGTTGGATAAAGGAGCAGGTGAGGTTCTGTTCTGGCCCTGTCACTCACACAGCTACTGACACACACACACACACACACACAGACACCCACTCACACACCCATTCAACTACTCTCACATACACTCATAGACCCACACAGCCACTCACACAACCATATAGATACTCACACACCCACAAAACCACTAACACACCCACTCACAGACCCATACAGCCACTCACACACCCACATAACTACTTACAGACCAACTAACACACCCATTCACAGACCCATACAGCCAATCACACACCCACTCACAGACCCATACAGCTACTCACAAAACTGGTCACACTCCCACACAGTTACTCACGCATCCACTCACAGACCCATACAGCCATTCACACACCCAATCACCGACCCATGCAGCTACTCACACACCCACTCACAGACCCACACAACCATTTACATACCCACTCACAGACCCATACAGCCACGCACCGACCCACTCACCATTCCACTCACCGACCCATACAGCCCCTCACACACCCACTCAATCACCTACAAAACCACTCACATACCCACTCACAGAGCCATACTGCCACTCACACACCCACTCTCAAAGGTTATAGATTACAGTTAGGAAATAAAATTTGAAAAACCTTAGAAATTCACAGAAAAAAACAAAGGTTACAGGGACATTATAGTCTCAGATTTCACTCGCACAAAACCAGTGAAATTTAGCAGTTATAGTTACATGAGCTAACTATAACCTACGCCCCCCGCAATGCACTGCTTATGACCTCACATATTACATCACGCATCACATGGTCACCATACTGTTCGCCACTCATTATATGGGCACCATACTGGGTGCTGGCTTAAGCTAGCACCTTTCCTTTGCTCCAGCCTTGGCAGTAGCAGCATTCTTTGCCTGCTCCTGGGCAAGGCAGGAGCAAAGGGGAATTCCCTGCCCGGGAGAGTGTGGGCAGGATATGTCCGCACTCTCCATGGCAGGGAATCACATTGTCCCGGAGTTGGGTTTCCCAGGACACTGTACATTATTGCGCCCTGGGGGATGGGGTCCTCTGGGCCGATATCAGCACAGGGAGGTGGTTATGCAGCCCCTCCCCTTCTGTAAGTATTTTGGCCCCAAGGGATAGGGTCCCAGGGGCCCAAAGTGGCTCAGTGGGGAGGGCCACGTGCCTTCTGCCCTTTTTTTTAAAAATGATCGGCCCTGGGGAATACTGTCCCCGGGACCCAATAGAGGCTGGAGAGGGGAGCTGCATGCTGCCATTCCCTGTATTTAGGATTCGGCTCTGGGAGATGGGGGTCCCTGTGGCCAATAGTGGCTTGGGGAGGGAGGGCCCCACTCACATTATTAAAACATAAAATATCGGTCGGCGTTTTATCTTTTTTTTTATATGCCATGATCCCTCTGAAGTCCTGCAGGACTTCCGTGGGATAGTGGCTTTAAAAAAATATATATATATATTGGAGCCAGATTGCCGTCACCTGTGAACAAGGTCTCATAAGACCGAAACGCGTCCGGAAGCTACAGCCTGTGATTTTACTGCAATAAAAGGATTGCTATGGCAGGTTCTTTCTTTCGTATGGAGGAAAACTTGCCTTGTATTTAGCTGCCTGGTCCTGCCACAAGCCTGCACCACCAGTAAGAGTGCCATTACTGCCTTTGGGACTGTTTTTGGAGGTACGTCGTGAAGCGACATAAGGCAGTGGTGCCACCTTTGATTACCGCAGCATGTTCTGTGCAGCCAGTATGAACAGTGCTGCAAACGGATCAATATCTGGCTGCTATCTTGTAAAAATACTTGTTTGACTGTTCTTGACTAGTGATCTGATTGCCCACTGGGGCTTTAAAGTACTGTTTGACAAAACCACAAGTTCCATCATGCATTTCCACCCATGAGGAGAGCTACAAGGGGACGAGCACTATAAAATTTGGAACGGGACTCTGGTTGTCATTGGAGCGAGATTGCCGTCACCTGTGAACAAGGTCTCATAAGACCAAAACGCTTCAGGAAGCTACAGCCTGTGATTTTACTCCAATAAAAGGATTGCTATGCCCATATCGAGTGCAGTCTCTTTCTTTCATTCGGAGGAAAACTGGATATATATATATCTTGCAGGAGCGAGTCGACCCAATGGAAGAAAAGCCCCCTGGGCCAATTAGAACAGTCTATGTTTTCTAATTGGGTTCAAGTTACTCTCCTAAGAGTTGCTCAAACCCAACCGTTGAGATAAACAAATATTTTTGAGCTTTAATATCTCAAGAACTACTGCACGGATTTACACCAAGCACACTTCCTGACAAATTTGGTGTAATTCTGTGCCGCCTTTTTTGCAATATTGCTTCTTTATAACAAATCTATGGAAAATTAATGGGAATTTTGCTTTTTGGGTCCCTCTTTTACTCGCCTACGCTTGACTATCACCCTGACTCTCTCCATGAAGAAACTAGTCAATAAAGAAAATCTTTTTGGAAAGTTTCATGAAGATTTGTCAAACTGCACCAAAGTTATAAGCAAACCTAAGGCATTTCTTAGGGAAACGCTGACCTAACTTTAACTACCCAGTGACGACAGCCACACGGTAATAAATATACATATATATCTCAGACATTACAACTGCATTGCATGGTAAAGGCATACGTTGTAAAGTCCTTTGTGGTACTACAACGCGATTTAAAGGTCAACGCGTTGTAATGCCAGCAAGGTAAAGGCATGAGGTGTAAAGCCCTGTATTGTAACATCTGATATACCTGGCTCATGGATGCCTCTATATGCAATGGCCTAACAGAGACATTTGTGTCGCTCCAAGCTATATCAACCAGACCAAAAGATATATGGGGACCATTTGGGGAGTACCTGTTGCGTGCTGACACCACAGTTATATGGTCGAAAGTTTGAAGCAGGTACGTATCTCCAACTGGTGATGCTATGTAGCACACTTGACTGCATACGGGGGAAGGAGAGACCCAATGGTGTATCACAATGTTGTGACCCTCTGTGTTGCAGATGTTTTGTAGGGAATCTAGACTGACCCTGCTGCAGGACTGATATAAGACCATACAAATCATGTTTTATCCTTGCAATGGTTAAAAGAATGTTAAAGTTCCTACTTGTCCTTCTGTCCTGTTGTGTGCTGAGTACTTGTAAACCTGAACATTCTATACTGAGTAGCTGTTTATTGTATGTGGGTTTGGCATAAAACTATGGAGTTTCTATTGTTTTCTTGTAAAACTGCTCTGCCATGATGCTGCTTAGCAAACATATTTTTTTTAAAAGCAAGAGAAACGTAAGACGGTGCACTTGTTTAATGTCATGGTTTTTTTTTTTTTTGTATTTTAGGACAGTGAAAAGAAAGGATTTATGAACAAACTATATGCAATCCAAGAGGTTTGTGTCAGTGTCCAGAATGTCCTTGACGAAGTGGCTTCTTTTGCAGAGAGGCTTAAAAAGTAAGTGTGAGTGTATTGCCGGTGGGTGCTTCACTAATGAGGATTTACAATCTAACCTTTGTAAACTTCTCTCGCGCACCGATGAGAGTTGTGCTAAAACTCACCATCAGGAGTACATTTTCTATGGAACCAAGAACTACATAACAGTATACTCGCGCCCAAACACGCTGGTTTCAGTCCCCCAGCCAGTATTATGGGGAGTGTTCTCTTTGCCCGCTTGCACCAACATAACCAATATTATCCCCCACACATTTTAAATGAACCTTAGCAAATAAAACCACTTAGTGACAGCTCAAAATGCTCCTTATTGAATGACAAATATTTCTCCTATTCTGCATATTTGGAGCCGATTGGGAAATGCATATTTTGGAATTCCCCATAACATTTTACACACCTGACAAATCTGTACATAGGATTAAATGAAGGGCTTAGGTTCAAATGGACGTTTGCAAAATGTCATGCCGATCCATCAAATTGGCTCTAAAGTTCGCTCCGTTTTACAAACCGGCACACAATCTTCAAAAGAAAGGTACTTGTTTTCCTGAATTTGATCCTTGAAATGTTTCATGCACATTGGTCAAGGTAGGAGAACTTTACACATGGGTTCCAAATCGTTACATTTTCCACTTACACTTCCATTGGAATTTCACCACACTCTTTAGTAAAGTAAGGCCGAATTGCAGCAGACCTGGGTCATAAGGTACCACTATGCACGTTTGATTTGGTTAAGTGTAAATAATTATTGTGGGTTTTTTTTGTAAGAAATTCCCACAAATATTGAGGTCAAATCTGCACTTTATGAGTAAAGTCTAATTTATGCTGAATTAGCAATTTCGAGCCCACATAGATCCAGACCTCCAAGTGACCTGCGGGAGCTGTGAAGCTGGACTTCACTGGAAGAGAGGGAGCGGCCCTATGTACTGAAAGTCTTGCACAAGGCCCAGCTGACTAAAGATCTGAGGAAGCACCTCTTTAGAGAACACTGCATCACAATGTAGTAAAAGTCCACTTCTTCTACCCTAACCCAGCTACCTTTTCAATCATTTGTTGACTACAGGTTCTCCTTTGAACCTCTACAGCCCTCCGATGCCTCTTGGCTACGTTCACACTATACAAATACTACATACATACAGACATATATGCAGAGTAGTTGGATGAACCAGCACTTAGACATCTCCTACAGTGGAGTTACTGAAAGGGGTTTTCAGGGCACATGATTTCGTATTAAGGAAATAGCAAGGCATAAAAAAGAGAAAAAATAAGATCAGAACAAAACGTGTTCGCAAGAGGATGGTGAATCCTATTCGGAAAATATCATTTGGAGCATTGATTGCATCCAGGCGTTCCAGATAGATAACTTAAACAGTTAGCAATAGATTACGTGAATGCCAGATGATCGCAGATGGGATATGCGATAATGGATTGGGGAGCATCAGCAGCTGACCCTGTTCCTGTGCACCATCTTCTCTTGAGATGTTGCCATTCTTTGGCCAGAGACTCCATACCTGTAGTCCGCCACGACTACCTATGCCTGTCCATCACATGTGGACTCCTGACATGTTGGATGCGACATACCGCTTACATTGGGTAGCCAAAGATGCCTCACTATGCACATATCCTCTTAATCCCTGTGGGTTGGAGGCACATGGGGATTAGGAACAGAAGGATGATGGATGTCATGCTCAGTCAGCCTGGGCACGGCTGAAACATTTGTCTTGCAGGCCTGGGGAGCAGGGGGCTCTGCACATGGTTTTGCAAAGGTCCAAGCCTGGGATGCCTTCCGTTGCCCAGAGCCTGCTGGACATGGTTACGGGCAGTGCCTCGTTGATTGTTGGGCCAAGAGAGGGGGCACAAGATATGCTCGAAGGCCATGACCTGTGCTCAGGGGTGCTGCAGGCTTTATTTTTTTATTCTTTGCAATTTTATATAGCTTAAACCTGCCCAGAGTGAATTAAAGTGCCCTACAAGGCACAAGAAATGTCACACATTTTTAGGCATGGGGATATTAAGTGATTTGCCCAGAATCACTGGATGTTGAGCTGAGGCTGGGATTCAGACTCGGTTTCCCAGTTCCTAGGTCGGTAACTCTGTTGAGTGGAACTGCTGCCTTTTCTCTATACGTAAATATAATGTCCCATGAATTCAATTGAAGTTTTTATGGGGATTTCTATGGGATTTTATAGCACGTGTTGTTTTGCAGTGTGAATAAAAAAGATATGTTCCTGTTTATAACAATTTTGTAGGGCTTTATGTTTTTTAGGCCATACTTTGACCCTGTTCTACGTATATCCCCAGGCTGTTGGCACACACTGCTTCCAGATTCACGGTCTCCAGAGTCGATTATACGTGGCCTATGACCATGGCAGGCACCTTGCTTCTGCTTGCTGCTGATTTTAAAAACAACCTGATCTACTGAACTACCTTGAATATCCTTGGGCAAGCATGCACTACAATTAGGGGCAGCCAGTGGAAGAAGATGCTACCTCAGGTTTGCCCCTTGGCACTTGTGGCACTGCTTTTCCTACCCCTGGTCTCGGGGTCATAAAGGCAGTAGCAGGAGTAGAAAGTAAAGAAGGCTCCAGGAGTCATTTTGCTTTCTATAGTTTCTGCTCTTTGCCCTTCATCTTGCCTATTTTTAAGAAACACATTGAAAATGTCCTCAAGTAAAGAACATGTTGAGGGTTTCTATTCAAGACCACAATGGGTTAAATGCAAACCTTGCACAGATGTGGCACCACCTGAAATGGTGACCTGGCCACCACATGTAGGGCAGCCAGCCCAACACCGTTTTGGATGGCACCTCGGCCCCCAGTACATTCTTGCCATGCTAGAGACATTGACAGCTATGCCATCAGGAACTCAGGTTTTACCAGGCGGGGGAACATAAAGGACGATGAATGAAAAATCCAACTTTTGTTGGAAAATGTCACATTAACTTCTCCTCTAAATCCAGCCCTGTGTTATTTAATCAATAATATAGCATTATAGACTGCTGCTGAGGACTTTAACAGTTGTTAAAGGCTCTGAACCGGAGTTATTGGCCTGAACCGCAGGCAAGGGCCTATAATGAGAGTGAGGGCCTTCTGTGCAAGACAGAAAGGGCAATAATGCCATTAGAGCATTCCACCCACTAGTTAAAGAATGTTCTAAATTAAAAAGGGAGAAACAGAAAGGCAAACATTGCCATTTGCCACTCCATTGTGGTTCATGGAGCTCTCAAAATTCGAGTGCTCTAATAATTCATGAAGAACAATCTAGTTAGCTAATTCAGCTCAATTTGAGCTAAAACTATATGACATCACTGGAAAATGTCTCCACACATTCTGCCGTAGGTGTGATATATGCGAAGGCTCACATAGTGAAAGTCACAGTGTTTCTTCTGCCAATAACGTAAGAACAGATATTTTGATGTCATTGTGCTCCATTTCCAATCGTAACCAAAATAAGAGAAGTAGGCCTGGGTTTGGTGTTTCCTGCCTAGCTAACTCAAAACTCATCCTCTTCAATTATGGTCACTTTGCCTTTATCATAGTTTCCTGAGACCGCCTAGATGATCACAAATGTGAGTCTATCAATTGTGGATCTCCCATAGTTAGATTCTGTGTTGTGATTAAGGCTATTCCTTCTGCTTGGGAAGCTGGGATGAGTTTTGTCCAATGTGCCCAACTGGGAATGAAGTTACTATGGTCGGTGCCATGCAAAATTATAAGCTGCCCTGCACATTGGCTGCTTGCTTGGGTACCAGTTGCAGGATCTTAGGAAAATACCAAGGTTGCTGCATGCTTAATATTCAATCATTATAATTATTGCGTGCCTCAACACTAGTAACCTTCCTCTATGCCCCATCCATGCTCAGTTTAGCAGTTACAATCTTTCAGCATCCATACTCAGAATTGTTACTTAGCCTAGTGTCTTCTGTCACTAGGTGCCTCCATGTGGCCAGCCAAGCTAATGAATGTGAGAAACTTTAATGCATACATAGCTACTGTTTAGTGAGCAGAAGCTGACTCTGAAAGACTATGGGCCTAATTACAATGTCGGTCGCAAAGCCTCTGACCGCTGGTCGGAGGCTTTCCGACCGACATTGTAGGTTAAAACTCCGACCGTCTTATTACAATGACGGCGATTGGAGTTTAAACCAGCCAGGGAATCCAACTCAGTTCCAACGTGCTCAAGGAGCCTGCCGGCCAGTCGGATAGGCATCATAATCCCTAAAGGACGGCATTTCTGCCGTCTGGATTATGATGGCACTTTCTGACATGGAACTGCTGTCAGGAAATGTCTTTGGGGGCCACTAGCAGGGCCCCCTTCACCTCTGGCCCTCCGCATGTGGCCCTGGGGGGCACCTATAGTGCCCCCTTCACATCACTGCATCAGATGGCAGGTGCCTGCCACACGGTGCAGGAATGTGCAAAAACTTCAATTTTTTAATGGGAGCTTGTGCTGAGGGCGGTTTCAGCTCGCTGCACAAGCTCCTATTGAAAAATTGAAGTTTGCGACCACACCATGTGCGGTCACATCCTAATTGCGGTGTTGGAACCGCTGACCTGAGGTCGGTCGGTTCCCCATCTGCAACTCCAACCGACATCGTAATCATGGCCTATGTGTGACACTGAGCATTCCCTGACAATGAGCAGCAACCATTAGTTACCAAGCGGCCCATGAATTGTGCCTTAATTGTCAGTCAGTTCCATCCTGTGATATGGGTTCACTGTCCAGAGAAGGCACTGTAGCGTACAGCAACAGGGAGCAATACTGATGTAATCTTCCTACATAAATACCAAGCCCTGATCTCAATAGGGGTAGTAAATTCCAATTTTCCAAAGTAAAACTCACAGCATGAGGTTATTGAACACATCCGGTAATTATTTCACCCCATGGTATTGGTATGTACCAGCTGTATGTAGTAAATACCTCTGCGTTTTTTCACCCACTCGTAATTAGGACCACAAATTAGTTCATGGTTCATGGAGAGAAAATTAAGGATGCGTGCTTATTTCATCCACAAATAACATTAACAATTTTTTTTCCTTTTGACTTTATTATGCCCTCCAGGTGATGTGAGTAAGCAAAGTGAATACTTGCATATTTAATAAATAAAAACAATTTGACAGAAAAGCTGCCTCCATCCATTCACATTTTCATTTACTCCGCACTGTACTTGCATATGAACAATATTAGCTCATCAGCGCAGATGTTTTCCCTTCGTTGGCACACACAATGAATGATTTAATGAAGCATTGTTAGGGTTTGCGCCATTTACTACTTTGCAAATGCCATGTCTTCAAGCTGACAGGGTATTGGTTGCCAGCAGTGTATGCTAGCTTGAACAAAGACTTGTGTCTCTCCCATTTCGCATTGGGAAAAACAATAGAAATGCTGCTACTTGCACAACCATCAATGAATCCCATAGACAATTTGAATCAACTGAACTTTTCTTGACAGCAGTTTGTTATCCGGGGAAAACTCATGTGCCAACAACTACACCGAACAGAAACCACGTGTAACTGGCCAACTGGAGTTCCCACCAAAGTCTGGTTAATATTCCACATCTGCAATTTCCCAGCATGCCTTGCCCTTGGAAGTGATGAAGGCTGTTTCGGGCGCACGTATACATTTGCTGCTGAACACCTTCCCTGTTAACATCTTTCTTTGGATGTGTGAGGTGATTTGCTCGCTGACTGGTGTTTTTTTTTCCTTCAGCACATTCAATTGGACGGTGCCCTTCCTGGGCTGGCTGGCGATGGTAGCCCTATGTGTCTTCACCGCAGTGCTGTATTTCATCCCGCTGAGATACATTGTCCTTGTCTGGGGTAGGTACAGCCTTTTGTTGAACTGTCTGTGCTGTTTCGAGCGACCTGCCTTGACGGGAGAGTTATGCTGTCAGTGGGGGCCAGTATTTATAGCCGTGAAGGTACTCAGTGATTGAAGGAGACAGGTTAGTTAAAAATCGCAACTGTACAAAGATTTAGACCTGCTGGCAAGGTGCATTTTTCTTTCGCAGCGCCCCAGTTTTCATCGTACCATAAACATGTAGCCGTAAGGATTCCTCATACATCACAGGGCCGCGTGCACTTGATATTATAATGATTTATGTGCACCACTTATACATAAAACAGAGGCATTTCTATCCGTACAGTCCATTGAAGACAATCAGCTTCTGTCTGCAGTACTTCATCTTACAAGGATATTCAGGCACCTTAGGAAAGGTCACCTCTAGCCGGACAGAAAAATATGTGCAGCATTTCACACCTATTAATAAACAAGGGGCAGTCTTAGTTTGAGAACGACTGCCCTTTTTAGATAGGACAGTGCCGTGTGACTGCCTCGCCTCAGTGAGAGCTAGTGTGTGCAGAGCAGCCAGCCAGCGGTCCCCTTGATTCGCGTTTAATAGGAGCTCAAGATGGCGCCCACAGTACCTGTGTGCAATGAGGCCTGCTGCAGGGGTTAACGCGGAAAGGGCTTGTAGACGGAACATCAGCATGGAGGGCCGGTTTCTCGGTTTCAGCCTGGTATCTGTTGCCAGCTACAGTACTTCTCAAGCAACGCGGGTCTTGCAGATCTTTTAACTTCTTACTCTAGGGGATAGCAAATAAAACCCTAAGCCGCTGGTGTCTTTTTTAGGTAGGTTTGCGTGATTTGCTAATACGTGGCGATTAGGAAATGTGGGACAAACAAAGTTTAGAACTTGAAGAGAAATTCCACTCAGAGCAACATAAACACGTGGAGTGAGTTATCTCAACGGCCAATAATTGGTGCAAGATGCGCTGCACGTTCAGAGCTCAGACACTAGTGCACTTGTTTTATGTCACTGCCCCCCTCACAGGCTCGACTTTCTCCATCCATCTGCCCGTAATTGACTCCACTCTCTTTAGGGAGCTGGGGGCTCCAGGCAGTAGAATGCTGCTAGGAACGCGGGGTGGGTCAAATTCAGTGGATCCACGCAGATTCCAGAACTTTCCACCACAGAAAAGAGAGGAAAATGTGT
Source organism: Calotriton arnoldi (assembly GCA_963921515.1). Classification (NCBI taxonomy): domain Eukaryota; kingdom Metazoa; phylum Chordata; class Amphibia; order Caudata; family Salamandridae; genus Calotriton; species Calotriton arnoldi. The sequence continues at coordinate 7,024,087 of CAWUFW010000001.1, read as the reverse complement.
TTTTTTGACACTTTTTTAGGTTTGCAAGCGATTCTGGGTACCAGAACCTGGTGAGAGCCAGTCAAGTCACCCCATCTTGGATTCCCCTGGGTGTCTAGTTTTCAAAAATGTATAGGTTTGCTAGGTTTCCCTAGGTACCGGCAGAGCTAGGGTTTAGATGGTCCCCACAGATGCAACGCACTTCCCTGCACGTCCTGCCGTGCAGAGAGACCCCAGTAGTTCAGGGACCCCTCAACCTTTCACGGGGACCCCATAAAGCTCAATGTCAATGAATATATGTAAGATATGGGAGAAACAGGGGGTCCCTCATCACATTCTGCAGGGGCCCCTATCATTTTGCGTTACGCTGCTGATGGTCCCCATTCCACGGAGAAATTAGTTACAGCAGACAATGGGGGAATCCTCGCTTTGGTGATCAGCTATTGGTTTATTTTAGCTGCTTTATGTGGTCGTGGCCCAAGCATGTGAGAGCAGTTTACAATCACAGATGAGCAGGAACTTAATAGGCATTAACATGTGAGTAAACTCCATCACAAGTGAGGAAATAAATGTAAGAGAATAAGAGAAAACCAACAAATTGTCCCAAAAAAGAACAGAACCGGATACAGTAGTTAGTATGTAAAAGTTATGTGAGAGGGTAAGAGAGAATCAAAATGGGTGTAACAACAAGTAATGCGTAGGGCAGGAGTGAGGAAATTGCAGATTCTGGCTACGATTGAGCAGTAGGGATTTCTTTTCATTAATGCTGGGGAGTCCAGTAAAAGCGTTTCAGCATTGCATAGAGATCATTGTTGTTCAGATACGTTTAATATTTTAGACAGGAAAAGAGAAATGAATGAGTGCAACATCCTATGCTTTATAATGCCTGTGGTGAAGATTGATTTAACTTCAGTATAAAGCCATTGAAGCATTTGTAGAATGGGGCGAGGTCATCAAATCTTTTCTTCCCAGTGACTTAACAAGCCATAGAATGCCAAGGTGCCTTCAGTGGCACGAGTTCTTCTTTAGGTGGGGCAGCTAAAAGGGACTGTCCGAGTCAAGACATGACATAACAAGGGATTGTGCTATGGTATTGAGGACCTATTATCAGCTAAACTCTAATTCATCATAGTAATCTCCACTGTTTTATTTAAATTGGAGTCTTTTTGTCAAAAGTAATGACCAGGGATTTTGAGTTATTAATGGTCACTGGATACAGCCAATAATGTTGCATGAATCAATCAAAGAATGCTTAGAAATATTGGAGTAAGTAGAATAAATTAAGAGAAACTACATTTTTAATGGGCTCAGTTTAATATGGTAGATTGATATAAGCAGTAAGCATGAAAATCCACATTATTCGTGAAAAACTCAAGATAGATTCGAATTATTGCACCGGATAAATACCAAACACCTTGGGGTCAGATTTTATCGGATGCAATATTTATTGCATCCAATAGTGGCCAAAGAGGGTCTAAGAGTGGAATGCCTGACCATATCCAAAGCAGCAGGTAAGCAAGGTGAACATGTAGACATGTGTTTCCATTGTCAAGAAAGCTTAATGCATCATCAAGATCTTGAACCAAGTTGGCCTTGGTACTACAATCAGGTATGAAACCCAACTGAAAATAATCTAAATGTTCATTGTCATAGATATGTTGTGGGTCAACACAACTTCCAATGCCCTTTGCAAGGAAAGGAAGCCCTGAGACACACAGAAAGTTATTAAGAACTCAGACATCAGTTGGAGTTACTTCAGCAGGGAAGAGACAAGGTCAAGAGATAAATTCAGTAGATGAGGCCAATAGGGTAGAAGCGGGTAAGTCAGGTTTTTAGCACTGTCGAACAATTTGATATTGGATGGAACTGGGCATGTGAAGAGTTCAAGAGTATCATTTTAGCTACAGTTTTCAATAAATCAGAATTCGAACTTCTTTGAACTGAAGATGCGTATCCATGGATTTCTGTTAAACACTGAGGTATTTCAGAAAATAAGGAAGATGAAGAACATTGAGCTAAATTGATTTAAATTTCTAATCCAAGAATTTTGCAAGTTCTTCACATCTGGCACTAGGATCTTATACTGGGAAAGAGGAATGGGCATTATTGTCTAATTTAAAAACTTTTAAGAGCTATCTTGGTTGATATTAAGCTTTCATAGCCAGAATACGTGCTACACTATTACATTCTGAGAAAAACAAAACAGTGATCAGTAAAATGATGGTTTTAATCTCAACCACCAGTAATTGTTCTGAGCCTCTTTCCAGGCCATCATTATTGTGCATTGCATGCAACTACAGATGGGGACAAATCTTATGAAAATGAGAATTGATCCTGCTCCAGTAGAACAAATTCCACCTTAAACTGCCAGGTGATTTACCACGTAATGGGAATACAAGAAACCCAGACTAGTTTTGGTCTTTGGATTCAAAGTAGTTACCAGTTATTAAAGCATTCCACCAATCACATATTTTGGTTTTTTTCTGGAAATTATTACATTGTGTCCACTAATTTTCAATTCCTTATTTTTGAAGGCTGTATTGATTAGTTTTGTTCAGGGGTGACCTCATGAACCAGAGCTAGCTTTCTCCAGTTTTCCATTCACATTCTGAACTTTAATCAGTGTGAGAACATGGCCATACTGATTTTTTTTATAGGATGCTTTCATTGAGTACATCTTTTTCTGCTCTATGTTACTTTGTGTGTCTACGGAAATCATCCATGGCATGTCTGCTGTATTTTGCTTATCTAGCAGATACCTAAGCTGGTTGAGCAGTACCTGCAGAAATCTCTATGAATCTCCATGAAAAGTGGAAATCACATGCTAGAAACTGTACTTAGCCTTTTATTCTTTGGTG